>OZ017740.1:103160145-104513895 GCA_963969285.1 Odontomyia ornata | reverse complement strand
GAGGATGGTCTGCCCAGCTTAAGCTTTTTGCACCAGCAGTTGAAAAATATGGAGGAGAACAATTCTTGAGTGTTTCTATCAAGTCGACGTGAATGACCAGCCTGGATGTTTTCTCTGAGTAAAGTATTTGATGACAGGTCTGACTTCGATTTTCTCCAATTTCTTGTTAACTCTCTGTCTGCTTGTATTTAAATGTATGTATTTCCTAACTTCCTTGGAGTGATATTGCTTGGAGCCATTGGGATCTAGCACCATAGCTGCCTTCTATCTGTGTGCAATTATTTGCTCATAGCTGTAGCTAACACGACGATACTTTTTTTTATTATTTAACATATATTACAACTAATTAAAACAGCCGCGGATACTTAGAATTTTTTTTTGATTTTTGAATGATTGAACTCCTAGGCTTCCCAGGATAGTGTTCGGATGTCTGTCTACAGTGTCGAGCAATTTAAGTGCTTTGTCACGAACGTATGTTTCAATCTTGAATTGCTCGTATATATCCGTATTTCGAGCATACCATGAGATTCCAAAGATTTATCTGATGGGTTTGTTCTGTATGGCTTACAGCTCCTTTTTGTTGGTGCATATTATCTGGTAAAAGGCGATACTACCATGCTGTACCGTTGGTCCGATTATTTGTTTGTAGATTACAATTCTTACAATTGAGTCATTTGGCCTTAAAGAGTAGGTAAAGTTTGAATAAGACACCATAGCGGTGTTCTTGTTTGCAATGTGTGTGGTCGGTTCAAGAAAGTTTGTTGTCGAATGGTAGTTCTAAATATTTGGCTGTTCTTGGTCAGGCAATATTTTCGCTGTAATTAGTCAAGGTTGTCGGTTATAGTCATATTTTTCGAATTATACTCGTATATAATGCTTAGATCTTGTATACGTTTAACTTAATCGTAGTCGTGTTTATGGAGAGTTACATATGGGTAGTGATCACTCTTGCTTTCCTTTTAATATTGCGAAGTGAGCTTTAATTTGGAGTAATTGATTTTCTGACGTTATGATTCAGTTTTCCTCAGCAATTGTTTTACTTAACCTAGAAATTGTACTTCTATACTAAATCCTTGATTACATTAAAGCGGGAAATCAAAATGTCTTTATTAAAATTCGACTAATAATTTTTGAAGGGATTAGTTAAATGATTACCTTGAAGAGCCAGGATTTAAAATTACCTGCATGGTACATAGGAAATAAGATCTACCACTAAATACGACCGCCAGGGACAAGGAAATGCAGTACATTTTCGACGCTGCAAAGTTGAATGGATATAAGCACTCCACGATCGAGGGAGTCACGGGTAAAATCTACAGAGCTCTGCAAAGGAAAGGTCGCTCAACATTACTCAACGCGGATACTGAAAAGACGTACTGGAAGGTAGTTACTTAATATGACGATGTCACCGATCAATTAGAAGGAGGCTAGAACAATATGAGTCTATACAAATCATCGAATCGGCCGGCAAAAATAAGATGAAAAACATCTTCGGATCAACTAAGGACGAACGGCAACAACACAAAAAATCGACCATCTACCGGGCTGAATGCCCTGGTTGTCTCAAGGTATACATTGGGCAAATAATAAGATTCGTTAACACCAGCAGATGAAGCTGCAATAGACTCGCCACGTGAATCGTATGGGCGAGCAACGGGTACCCAGAACGGTATTTGCCGTGCGAACTGAAGGGCAGAGACCAGTGGGGAGACCGAGGAAATGCTAGTTTGAATCTGTCAACGAAGACAGTTCATCTTTCCTCGGATTTCAACATTGGAGGACATGGTCGATGAACCGAGACAGTTGGAGGTACTATTTGCAGGAAGCGAAGACCTGAGAGAGGCTGTGGTGATACGAAGTAGAATGTTACGAAGCAAGTAACGTAACCAATATATAACTGTTAGATAACATAATAGCTAGCACTATCAAAAAATTGCTAGCTAGCACTATCAAAAAATTGCACTAGCAATAGAATAGCATTTTATACAAACAATAGAATAGCTAATAAACAGTATAGAAATTAAATAACATAATTGCTATTCCTGCAATATCAACAAATTAGCATTAAAAACAAACACTAGCAATTAAATAGCATTTGATACAAGAAATAGAAGAAATAATAAATAAGGGTTTTTCAATAAGAGGTGTTATTTTGAATAGCCCGCTATTTCTGTAGATGTCACTTTTCAAGCTGCCGTTTTTTGACATTTGACAAGTAAAAACTACGCCATTTATATTGAAATTATTAGAATTTACTATAAAAACCGTGAAAATTTAGCAGAGACGGTTCGTAAAACTCGAACATTTTTGGGTTGTCGTGAAACACTTTTTCGGACCGCAATACAGAAATTGGTGGAAAAATTTGAGCTGTTGGGAGAATTCAATAATGTGAAGAATAAAAGTCGTGCACGTCACTCAAGAACAGCTGAGAATATTGCTGCTGTATCTAAAAGTGTTGAAGAAAACCCGGGTTGGTCCGTTCCTCGTCGTTCTTTGGAACAAGGCATTCCACAAACGTCATAAACCGTATTTTGCATAAAGATTTGGGTCTCAAGGCTTATAAAGTTCAGTTAACACAAGAACTCAAGCCGGTCGATCATCAACAACGTCACGTATTTCCTGATTGGGTCCTTGAAATGCATGAAATTGATCCGGAACTCCATCGAAAATCATCTTGAGTGATGAGACCCATTTCCACCTCGGTGGCTTCGTCAACAAGCAAAATTGTCACATTTGGGGCTCGGGAAACCCAAGAATTATAGTTGAAAAGCCTCACTATCCTCAACGTGTGACTGTTTGGTGTTATTTATGGTCCGGTGGAGTCATTGGACTCACTTTTTCGAAAATGAGGCTGGAGCAACAGTTACGGTGAATGGATTGCGCTATCGAGAGATTATTAATGATTTTTTATGGCCGGAATTGGATGGCATTGATTTGGACAATGTTTACTTTCAACAAGACGGTGCTACTTGCCACACAAGTAACGGAACCAGACCGTGTTGTCTCTCGAAGAGGTGATCACAATTGGCCACCGAGGTCTTATGATTTGACATCTTTTGACTTCTTCTTTTGGGACCACGTAAAAAAAGGCCTACGCCAACAGCCCGGTGTCGATTCAAGGCCTCAAAGATGGAATTCGTGAGGCTATCGAGGACATAGGGCAGCCACTTTGCGATTTGGTTATGGAAAATTTCATGAAAAGGATATAGTCCTGTAAGCGTGGTCGTGGTGGTCATTTGCCTGATGTTATCTTTTACTATTAACGGCATATCTTCCTTTTTACAATGAAATAAACATTCGATCATTTGTATTAAACAAGTAGGGTAAACAGACCTACGGTCATGTCAGAAGGGTTTTGTATTCAATTTACAAAATGCAGTCACCAGATCGAATCAAATCAAGAAACGATTTTATTGGAGAAAATATGAAATTCGAAGATCATACTATTATTAACAAAGTTGAACGAATTTCGTGTTCTGAGATTTTTGTTGTTGTTATACTCATAAATATCTCCCTTGATAATTATTTCAGATATCCATTCGCTAGGGAGAAAGTTTAACAACTGTTTTGAAAAACTCCCATGAAAACTGTCATTTCATACTCATACCGGCTACGTTTGATGAATTTTTATTTTCAGGAGCCACTCTCCTGTACTGTTATCATTGATTAATGGCCAATTTTTTCGAATCCTAGAATGGTTACAAAGCCCTTTTGCTAGGAGCTCTCTCCCGCCTCCTTGACTTGCTTCGCTTATGAGTATTAATTGTAGGTACTCATCTTCAGTCATTCATTAAATTGAATCAAGTGTTCAAAGCATGCACCTTAAACGTTGAAGTTGGGAAAAAATAACTCAAAATTATTCAATCTTCGCATTTAAAACATCCACCATTTTGTTTTACGATTACTGATACCACTAGCTGAACCGATTCGCAAAGATATTCACGACACCTATCATTCCTGAAATTTTCATGCAAATCCTAGCAAAACTGTAGTGTCTGAGTCGGTAAAAAGCGCATGTTGTTCCATAGCCATATGTTGCCATAGCAATAAATGCAGCGCATATTGTTCCATAGTAATACAGGAAAATTCAAACCGCTATAACTTCGCTAAGTATGATTCAATCTTTATGAAACTTTCAGAATAGATCAATCTTATAAATAGTCATCTATGTACTGAATTTCATAGAATTTAAGGGTATCGTTAAGATTTTATTCAAGAAAACATAAAATCGATAAATCAAACTATTACTAACAAAGTTGAGTGAATTGCGACTTCTCACGTATTTGTTGTTGTTGTACTCACCAAGGCCTACATTCCTGATTTTTTTCAGATTTTTCGGATCACAGGTGTCCAATCGCGAGGGGGGGGGACACAAATTTTTCGTGTATTTCCCCTCCCTGTGCGCCCCTCGAAGCAAACTTTGCCAATCAAAGACCTGTTTTGAAAAGTTCTCATCAAGACCTTTCATTTGATACCCATATCGGCTACCTTCTGGGGGTCACTCCCCTATATGGGGAGACCCCCCCTTTTCCGGGGGTCACTCCCCTATATGGGGAGACCCCCCTTAAATACCTTATAAAATTTTTTTTGTATTCGAACTTTGAAGAGAACACCACTTTACACCTACATACAAAATTTGATGTTTCTAGCTTAAGTAGTTTCCGAGAAAAACTGCTGTGACACACGGACGGACGGACGGACGGACGGACAGACAGACGGACAGACGGACAGACAGGACGCGATTTTAGAAGGGTTTTGTAAAATTATTTTACAAAACCCTAAAAATGGCATTTTTCTTTTAATATCAAAATAACACCTCTTATTGGAAAACCCTCTAGTATAATAATTAAATAACATAATAACAAGCACTATCAACAAATTAGCATTTACAATATTAACTGACACTATCAATATCATAGCATTTCATTCAATAATAAATGAATAACAAACAAAATAGCTCAATAGGTAACGCAACCTTCACCTGCTTCGTCAAAATCAAAGGAATTCATGAGAAGTGAAATCCGAGTGCTCATAAACAATTATTTTTCTCGCAACCTTCGAGGAAATCCATTCATGACGAGGCAAGATCGAGGAAATCCATTCATGACGAGTGAAATTCGAGTACTTGTAAACCATTATCTTTCTGGCAACCTTCACCTGCTACGTCAAGATCAACGAAATCCATTCATGACGACTGAAATCCGAGTACTCTTGTGTACGATATTGCGTACTTAATTAAAAGTAACTAAAATGCTGAAATCACATTATTTTTAGACATATGAACAACTAAACTGAATCATGTCGACATTGGGAAACTCCATCAACAATAAAAGATACATGATACTCCTTACGACCGTCACCTTATATACATCGACAAGGCTAGGGAACCCCAGAAACCTGAACCATGCAATGGATGTTTGTCGTATGCGGAACGATATGGAAAAATATGGAAAAACTGCACTAGCGGCATTGTGCGATTTGATGTACAAATAGCATTCCATGAATGTTTATACGGAAAGACAAATCAAGGAAAAAATAATGCAATGACAGCACTTCGTAGCAATAGCCTTGGTTTTGATTAGCTACCAGGTCGATGGAAATGGGGTGAACCCACGGAAATTGGTGTCAGCATTCTGCCCCATTCACCGTACCAGGTATTGACTATGACCAAAGTTGCCTAACCAGCAATTAATTTGGATAAAAATTTATGACGCGCCTGATGAAGCGCATTTTGTAACCGGACGCGTCCAGAGTGGAAATTAGGCTTTGGCAGGCCTTTCAGGAACATTTAAAGATCAATCCTAGTGGAACTTAGGCTGCTTAAGTGCCTTCCAAGATTGGATAACAGGGCACGTTTGACTCATGTGAACACAGGCTGCTCGTGCGCCTTCCGAGGTTACGAGATCCCTCAACAGAAACCCCTGCTTAAGTAGAACTTGGGCTGCTCAATGCCCTCCAGAGCAGGTCAGCAATGGTCTTTCCGAGTGAAACTTAGACTATCCCAGCCCACCAGAAAGACCTCGATAGCGCTTGCTAAAGCGGCACTTAGGCTTTTAACAAGCCCACCGGTGGTAAGGAACCTTTGAGCTAAAGTGCTACTCTAGGTTTTAACATCCTGAAATTATCCTCACTATCTATTGAACTATTTATAGGCCACATATACCAGCAAGAACCCTTGATAGTGCTCGGAGGCTCCATACGCAGTCCACCCCAGCGGATCGACTAAACCAGCGGAAGTGAGGACTCTTCCCCCAAAACCTATACTGGAGGAAGCACTTAGCAAAAATTCCCGTGCTGCACCTATGCCCCTGATACTGGAAGAATGCCGAGCACACAACCAAGTAATATCCAGCGTAAAAGTGACACCAAACGCATCCCCCGCTATACCGGGTAAACGCCACAGGGGTGGCATCCGGGGCTAAATCGACAAGCAGGTGGCGGAGTTCCTCCGGCTTGCCTTGATCGCCGTCACTCCAGAGGATTGGACCCGTTTCAAAGACCAGGCCACCGTCCTTCAGCGAAGCTACCGCGAAAACCAACGGAAGAAGCGTGCACAACATCGCCGGCAACACCACGCACCCCAGCCACAAGTACCAGTTACAACCATGGACAGAGTCCAACTTCCGCTCGCCTACGTTGGAGCGAACTGTTAACAAAGTTTGATAAATTATCATGATATTTGTAGTTTGAGTGGTACTATTATAGTATGTTTTGGATAATTATAACGTTAAAAAAAACTACCATCAAGTGTTTCCTTTCCCTGGACTAAAGGTTACAGGTGTTTCCTAGGTAAGGAGTGACATCTGTTGCCGAAAATGCGTTTATAACAATAAGCTTGAATATTTATAATAAGAAGCAGAAGAATTAATACCAGTATGCGAGAACATTTATGTGAAGCAAGTGCATCAAAGTGAAGCAAGCGAATCGAATAATTATAAGAGCCCCTGGGCTTCTCGTGCATTGGGCAGCTTCAGAAGAATTATGACGGCGCTGACCTTGACATTTCCGGCTTTAATGTCACAGCATGAGGTTGTATGCCTCAAAAACAACACTCCAGTTGCGAAGAAAATGCAATTTGACGTAAGCAAAGTCAATCCTTCTTCTTGGAGTTAGGTTAAGCATTCCGTCAAAAAGTCGATCCTCTCTGCAATGATACAGCTTGCTATAATTACCTCGTTCATTTACATAACGATATTTTTTTTTTTGAAACACAGATTTCAGATGACGTTCTAAGCCAAATGGTGTGAACGTAAATTCGTAGTGACCACTACGTGTCGCAAAGGGGATATATTTCACCGAATTTTCGGAGAGCAAAATCGAAATATGTCCCGGTTTATGACAGTTACAGCAAACATTTTTTGGTGAAGTTAAACGTTTTCGTCTTTTAATAGTTTGCTGTGATACGTGTGGAACCACCAATGTAGACTTTGTTACGAGAATTCAAGTTTAGTTAACGATCGTTTATGAATTCACTACGATCAACCACATACCCCATTGTCGTCGAATCACGTACATGACGACCAATGAGCAAGTGAAAAGAATACATCGAAATTCGCTTCAAACGAGCCATTACATTGTGAGCAACTTACATAATATGCTTCACTACAATCAAGCACATAAGCTTTGGAGTGTGCTTCCAGCGGAGTGAAGCCGAAGAGAGAGCCAAAAGACGAAACAAAAGCTCTCCTTCGTTCAATTGCCCCAATTTCGTCAATTCGCCGCAAAAATCTACAAACTAGACGAGACCGGGAGGAAGAGCTTCCGTAGAATGGGAGCTCAAATACTGCATATTCGGCAAATTTCGGCGAAATATGGAACAAAAGCTCATTTCGCGACCAAATAAACACATTTGGTGGATAACTGGTAGTTCAATCTGTGTTTGAGTCTATTAGGAAGCATACTGCTACCCAATCACTAAAAAATCCTACAACGTGGGATTAAAGTTTAAGGCTAAGCAATGTCTGGTGCTAACCAGATGGTAAGGGGTGAGATGTTGGCTTGAGCCGGGAACTTCAACCGGCCTTTTGGCGTTCCACGCCTTATGGCCATCCCAATCCACAAGTTCAACTTCTTGGTCCCCTCAACGAGCCGGCGCCCACAAGGCAGGCGCGACAAGACCCGCCAACTCAAAGCTAAAGTTAAGAGTACTTCACTCAATATTGATAGTTAAAGATTTACAATACAATAGCGTGTGAAAATGTATTTGATCAATTTAGTTCGTCCGACCGAAATAACAATAACTTCGACGACCTCCCAAGTCCGCATTAATAACCAACTCACCGATGCCTCTGACACAAATATCGGACTAAAGCAGGGAGATGGGCTGGCACCATTGCTTTTCAATTTGGCTTTGAAATACGTCATACGGAAGCTACGTGTCGATACGCGAGGTACATTACTAAACAAGTCGAGCCAAATAGTAGCCTATGCGGACGACATCAACATTCTGTCACAGTCATTAACAACTGCCAAAGAACTTTTCCTGAAACTTGACAGCGAAGCAAAACTAATAGGGCTACAAATCAATGGAAATAAAACAAAGCTCATGAGGCAGTCAAGGAAAAATACCTTGAATACACAAAATATCACACTTGGCGAATACAGTATCGAAAATGTGAGCAAACTTGTGTATCTAGGCGCCAAAATAACGAAAACGGGTAATGAAAGAGACAAATACACCGAAAAATACAGCTCGCAAATAAAATATTTTATTCAATATTGACGATCTTGAAGACCAGCTGCATACACAGGAAAACAAACCTCCAAGTATACAAATCTGTGATAAGACCTGTGTTATGCTATGAGTGTGAAACATGGACCCTAACCCAAGCATCCGCAAGTATATTGAACGCCTTTGAGCGACGGGTCCTGAGACAAATAATTGGAGCGAAGCTAGACGGAAATCAATGGCGAATTCGATACATCCATGAGCTGTATAAAGTTTTTGACGAATCGGAGATCTCAGCGAAGGTAAGGCTTCGGAAGCTGCAATTGGCTGGCCACATGAATCGTATGGACGAACAACGGATACCCAAAAAGGTATTCGTTGGGAGAACTGAAGGCCAGCGGCCAGTGGGGAAACCGAGGAAATGCTGGTCTGACTCAGTCGACGAAGACAGTTTATCGCTGCTCGGATTTAGGAATTGGAGGACGCGGTCAATAGATTGAGACAGTTGGAGGCTCTATTTGCAGGAATCGAAGGCCCGAGAGGGGCTGTAGTGCTAAGAAGAAGAAGAAGAATTTGGTCACAGTATAAATGTTTAAGAAAATTGACAATAAAATAAAATAATTAATAAAATTAACTCTTGACTTTGTTGATTTAGTTTAGATAGGTACAGTAGGAGGTAAATCTTGATTATGTTTATATGATATACATCAAATCGAGTTCCCAGTTCATGCCAGTATACATAGGGTATACTGGTTATGTAACAACTTTACACCTTTTACTTCAGGCGATCTAATTATGTTCGAAATCATCGATAATTGAGGCACGCTTTGGTGTTTTGTGAAACCGAACAGTTTAATCCGCGACGGATGAATTTAATTATGGATTCATCCATTAATCCACCCCTTTGACCTTGTGCGCATGCAAAAATTGTTGTCGAACACGGGTTAAATAAACGGCCATACGTAAGTGAAAATTGGCTTCGTTGTTCCGATTGGGAGTCCCTACAATGTGCACCCAAAACAGCTTAATTCACGAGCAGTTTGCTAGTTAAGTCCAGCCACACTTTAGCAGTGCCCCTTATTTGGCGTATGTCACAAAAATAAGTGAATTATCGTCCCACCCGTACGCGAACATTAATTTGAATCTACGATCAATCCAGGCATTCCCGGAGAAAGATGTATTCATTCGCGGATCGAATATTATATATCCCTCGCGCTATGAAAAATAGAATGAGAATCCATTCGTTCGCCAGCGAACCAATTTGATGGTGCATTTTTAGGGAGAGGTATTGACGCTTAAACGAGACGTTGATTCTGCTCAATAAACGGACGTCAGCACTTAATTTCTTGACTACAGCTTCACGATTGTTTGGTGCATTTGTAATACCTCGGTGTCCTCCATCTGTCCCATTTCAATCTGGAACTTTTCAATTGCTACAGTCAAACTTAATACAAAGCCGGCTTTATTGTCGGTTGTGTCGAGTCCACGCGTCTTCAACTGATCCTTCAACAAAGCGACGGTTAATAAATCGGTCTTGACTGATGACATGGTTAACGGGAGAACTGATGCTTGAAAAATCTTAATAGTCTGTTAGTCAGGCAATTGACATGGTCTTCATGTTCATCGAGAACCTCCTTAGCAGATAAATTGCCGCAGAATTGCTGCTTCAAAGTATCTACGAAGGCTTCCACCTTGACATAACTGTTAAATTTAAAACCATAAGAGCCATGGATTGATGGTTTTTGTAACTTGTTTTTTAAGTAAAAATATTTAAATATCCTTTGAAATTCTTCGCAGCCAGGCTCCAAGCTTTGCAAGAAGCTCTCTCTTTGTTAATTGCGGAAGCTCGATATCCAATCAAGAATTTGCTAGCCAAGTCTAGGATTACTTATGTTCTTAGCTCTTCTCCAAACTTGACTCCTTCTTATTAATTTTTGAGGTCGTTTGAGAATTTGCAGGGATCTTAAACCCTTGTTGAAGTTATGACTGTACTGTCCATTTTAGCCTGTACTACTTATCGTTGAATTTCTTTTAATATTTTTTCAGAGTCGCTTGCTGTATTTGGTATTTGAGTAATGGTTTCTTTAGCCAGTGTGACTTAGAAAGCTTGCAAATCAGTTTTCTGCTTTGCTTGTAGGGGTTCACCGTTTTATATTCCTCCTATTAAGAAGAACACCAGTTTGTGATTGCATGTAAGTTTGTCGAGGACTTGGATGCGTACTTCATAATGTCTTGGCGCATTACGGATATGCAGGCTTAATAGATTATCAGTGATAAGCCATAAGCTTATTCCCAGCACGATTATACTCACAGCTCCGGCAAGAAGAATGGGATCCCAAAGGTCCAAAAGCTTTTTGATATCTTAAATGCACGCGCGCACATGTGGCAGACCATAAGTATACCGAGATTACCATAAATTCAAAAGAATCTACCCACACTTGAACAATAGCTTCTAAAGTTTGTAAAATAAGTGTCAATATGAGAGACCAGGCATACAAAGAATGCATCTAGTGACCAAGTTGGGCCAAAGATGAACAACAAAACATCCTCCACCCTGACAAATCTGGTGCTGCCACCATCTGAATTTGAAACAGCATCCACTTCCATGTGCAGGGTCAGAGACAAGGAGATGGTTTCATTTAGATTTGGTGCTCGGAAACTATACTTTTTAGTGTTTACTTAATGTCGAATGAATCGTTACCATCTTTTCAATCCAGGCTAAAAACATGCACGTCAGAAGTAACTTCAGTGCCAGGGCAATTTGATGGGGCATGCTATAATTAGATCCAAAGTGCAAGCGGACCCTGAGCCCTAGAGCACTTGAAATCCATGGCAGCACTCTTTGACACCCAGACAGTCAACCTTCCAAGATCCAGTGGAACAATGAGAACATGGACGTCGAAAGTTTTGCAGGTATGCTTATAGCAGGATGGTCACTACTAAGAGTTTCTTCGACGAGTGGGGGACTAACAGCTAAAGATGTACTGAACTCAACTATGAGAATCATTCCATCTATCTCCAAGGGTTCTATGCCTCACTGTGATCCCCGGCACGGCAAGCCACCAGTATACTGGTGGTCCTCTGAAATCGCCAAAAAATCGGAGAGAGTGTCATAAGCTCCGACGAGAGGCTCTGCGAGCATTGTTCTAAGAAGATGCAGATACTAAAATAATAGCTTATAAGTCGAGCTAGATATAGCAGTAAGATAAATCGCTGGCGAGAACTTATAGACAACGTGAATCAGAACCCGTGGGACTTAGGCCATAAGCTAGTCATGTCGAAGCTCAACGCGCAAAGATTAGCCGACTCATACAATGCAGAAAATGTGGTTGTAACTGTGCGGGCTCTCTTCCTTATTCATACGGTCTATATTAAGGCTGTCAATGACGAAACACCAGCAAAATGCTTACTTTCACAAAAATGGAAAAAGAAGAAGCAGTTTTATTTTCCAAGGAAAGAAAAGCTCAAGGACTAGAGGGAATTTCAGCTAACATACTGCAGATGGTTTACCAATCCTGCTCTAACTTGCTTGCTTGCAAGAAGGGATTCAATTAAATGTCAACGAACCTGATCGGATTCTTTTCACTACGAATTTTCACCTGATTATTTTGAATCGGTCAGCGTAAGATTTGAAGTGACCCGGTTCAACATTGTGTCATTGTGTTGAAAATGCTGCATCCTTAATTTATCAGAGCTTCCAACTTTATAAACATCACCAAAATACGTATGACAGGAAGTAATATCCTTCATTTTTAATTTTTGATTTACATTGCTTAATCTTCGAAACCCTTACTCCTAGGAATCTTGATTGAAAATTAATAAATACTTTTAACCTAAGCAAACTAAATGACATCAAATAACTTCGGAGCTACTGTAATTTTCTGCAAATACCTCCTCTTAATTTATTTATTTATTTGTTTTCCTACGAGTTTTTCACTTCATCGTAAATAGCGGTAAGCTCTCCAACCTACAACATTAAGTATCAAAAGTGCAATGAGCTTTGTGAGCCAAGTTCATAGAGTGTGGTGGATATTGTGCGAAGTTTTTCCACCTAAAATGCCTAGATATCCCTGCGTCCTTTTCTGACACTCGGGCAAAGTTTTAGTCAAATATTATCTTTCGCTGCAATGATCATCGTAGAGTGACAATGTCAGATACGCTCAGAATACTAAAGTAGTAATCTAAGATTTTACAAGCAATTCGCAACAAATAATATACTCCATCCCCCAACAATAGGGAAAGCCTGGCGAACAATCATTCTACAACATCACCAACTTTATGCTCTACTTCAACTACCAAGATCTTTGACGTACGTATTGTGGCACAGGAAACTTCCCAAAGAGGCCTCAACAGCAGCTTCTGCCTCGTCCATAAGAGTAACCTCATCATGTACAAAAACTTAAACAACAAGCACAACCGAAACATCTGCAATCAAATTCTGATTCACAGCAAACTCAACTTCTGCAGCCGGCTTCCGTAACACCGCAATGTTTAGTTAGAATCGGGACAAACCCAAAGTGCTCGTGCCCGCCTTTGCTACAAGATGCATAACACAAAGTTATGCTGATGCTGAATTAATGATGAAAAACGCTGGCTCATCACAATCTGCCAGTCGGATGCCCTTATCTGGGGTCGATATAATGACAAACATTACTGCGATCAAATTCGGTGCCCCATTGCATGCTATATCCCCTCCCTTACAATTATTTCTTTCTAGAGTAGAATACAACACCCCGATTGAAGACATAATCGATCATATCAAGTATACCCGTAAACTGGATTGTATTCTAGGATTACTTAAGTGCACTAACTTACGCCTGATGGAGAAATGAACAGATTAATTGCAGCCTTCAAAATTATAGTTCCAGGCAATTTAAGTACGGGGTGCTTCAGCCAAATCCGGAAAAATACGCATTTTATAGTAATAATGATTTAGAACTTATAAACTAACAGTTACTACAAAATTTATTATATCTTAATTCTAGGTATTTTCCTTGAATTTATAACTCAATGTAACCCCCACTTGCTTCAATCACCACTTCAATTCTCCACCTGAATCGCAAGCACGACTCCATTAGTTGCTCTCGTTGTAAATTTTTGGATGCTGCTTCAACAGCAGCCAGTAGGGATGCCACATTAGAATGTCTGGACTTGTTAGTAACCCGTTCCATAACGCTCCACATGTATTAGTCCAGGAGGTTGGAATCTGGGCTGTTGGGAGGCCAAAACCGGATGCGACCCACAGCTTCGTTCATCAGCGAGCACAGAATCAAGTAAAAGTGTGCCATTCTTTTTGTTTTAGCAGCCCCGGACAGCATCTGTCGTACCTTTGTAACGTATGATGTGTACCTCAGGTCCTCTTCGGCAGTTCCACACATCGAAGCCTGCCTTACACCCAAGATGGCCACCATTTTTCTGAACGAGATCCCAGGATCCTCCGAAATGAGGTCTCGGGTCCTTCGAACAACTTCCAGGGTCCTTACCTTCTCCTCCTTGGCATTAGTTTTCCTCGTTGGACTAGGAGAACCTTCCTCATAATTGTCCGCGGCCACATAATTCTGAGCAATATCGTAAACGGTGGGTTTCGGATGCCTTGGCGACCGTCCAATGCGAAGGCTTTCAATAACTGCCGCTCTTCGATTGTATTTCACACAAACTCTGCCATTTAGAATTCAGGCACGAATGCACACACATCTTCTGAGTTGTAATGACAACAAATGACCGCTGTCGTTGAGATCCACTACAGCGAGAAATTAATGCGATGTCTCTCCGCATTTTTCTGACGCCCCCTGTATATTGCTGGATAAGAAATTTTGGCTTCCTGATGTATTCGTCAAAAAGTTCTCTCCGAATCGTAAGCAGAAAAATCTTATTTTCTTTTGCACCAGACGAAATAAACCTTAAAGGGGTTCTACACGATCAGTTAAGTTTCAGTTGAACTGTCAGTTCAGTTAAATTTTTGCTTTGCTTCCAGACGATCAGTTTTATATCAGTTCAGTTGTCATTTCTCAATCTCGAACATCGCGCGGTTTTATTGCTATCATGGACGAAGATTGTGTTATTGCAGTTGCGCTATGTGTATCACTGGATAAGCCTAGAAAAAAAAGAGCTAAGTGGAGTAGAGAATGGTACCTTAAACGAAATTCGCTGTCTCATGTAAAATTAATGAAAGAACTTCAATTTGAACCATGTGATTGGTGTAACTATTTACGTATCAGCGAGACTGCTTACAAAGAACTATTGAGGATCAGATTTCTTCCATAAGCATGGAAAATTTTGATATATTTCAATAAAATCTGTTATAAATTCGTTATCTTTTTGCGACATTTTTAATTAACGATGTGTAAACAAACTTATTACAATAAAAAAACTGAAACGTAAACGGAGAAATCTTACTAGACTTCAGTTTCGTTTAATTTCAACTGACAACTGAACTGAGCTTGATGGGATTTCCATGGAGCCTCAGTTCAGTTTTCAGTTCAGTTTTCCCTTCAGTTTTTGCAGTCCACACGTAAGTTTCACTAACAGTTCAACTGAAACTGAAACTGAACTGATCGTGTGGAACCCCTTTTAGTCCTAGTAATTTATTTCAACATAAATCACTTCAATAACTGAACCTGAATTGCTATTACCAAAATTATAGTGGTTTAAGGAATAAGATTACTGAACTTCACATTTCTTCTTTTCCTTTTCCGTATAATATGATTTGTCTATCAAAACTGTGTCTGAAAGATGACATTGATGATAGCGAATTTCCTTAAACCATTTAATCTTCCGCAGAAAAAGGAACCGTGGCGCTACAAATGAGTCTGATGGTTGAAGTATACTAGTAGGTATATATGTTTCTTTTACTAGCAAATCATGTAATGGTTTTACTCCATCTACTCCTGTTAAGTGTATAATTCTACGAGTGTTCCTATCTGACTCTCTTTCCCTCCTCTTATCATCGTTGTAACAGTCCTGCTATTGTTTGTGAACGTGTCTTTGCGGAATTCTCAAGTTACACAAATACTCGCTTTCTATCTAACTCTTTATTCTGTCGTAATCAACATATGTTGAATCTGCTCGTTGTTGCAGTAGGCCTCGAAATCGTACGATGTGAACGCAGTACCACGATTGGATTTTCAAACGTCACGGACTACTTCGTAAGCTGATCTAACACCTCAGCCGTCGTTGTGGATTTGGTTGCGTATAACCATGTAAATTTTGAAAACTGTCAATAACGACAAAAATATGTCAGTAACCTTTTCTTGTCCTAGCCAAAGGTCCCAAATTATCGACGTGAAAAGTATCCAAAGGGACTTCACCCTTCTCGATGGGATTTAGATATTCCTCTTGTCCTTTTTGTTTCTTTTCTGCCAGTATGCAACTAGCACAGTTGCGAATAACTTTCTCGTCTTTCGCACGAAAACTTGGCACCCAATAGTCGTTCTTCACTTGAGCTTTCATTTCGCTCACCAAGGATTGACCTCTCTCGTGTTATATTTCGATAACTTGCATCTGCATCCCTTTTGGAACTACAAGTTGTAGATTTCCGTCGTCGTCTCAGAACAGGACGCCTCCGCAAACCATGTGACCTCGAGCTTCATCCTTTTCTGCCAGCTCGAATATTCTTTGGATTTTTGCATGTTCCTGCCGAGCTTTTTTCAATCTCGGCAACAATCCCTCGTCGATCTTGATCGAGTTGAATACTTGTATACGTGCAAATTTGTGCAGCTGAATATCCGGAATGCCATCGATAACGTAGACGAGCACTTCGTCATTGTCTATGCTGAGATGATTTGCAAGAATTGTCTTCTCTTGCACATAATCATGAATAATAATAATAATAATCATGTTTTGTTTTTTATTTCATGTTCGCTCTGTGAATTTTCGTCGCATTGCAATCTTATTCGAACGATGATGGAACATTCTCCTCAATTCACTCAGAAGACTTCCAGGGTCCAGCGCGATATATTCGGGCATGGAATAAAACCATTCCGTGGCCCTTGAGTCGCGTCCCGATAAGAATTTTCATTGTCGAGTTTCTATGCTTCTTTCAAAAACATAACCTGTCTCTCGCATGTTTCATATGTCTCAGTCTGACTGAAGAAGATCCGCCAGCATCGTTATGTTTATATTCGTCATCATAGATACTGCTTGAACTGTTCGTCGTTCGGTTGTGATTCCTATATTATCAGCAACATGACTGTTCCAGCCGGAACAAATTAATAATGATCACACAGTACATTCACCCATTCTTTCCCGCAAGTTTCCAATCAGCACTTTTTTATTCATACCATAAAGTACATTAGCATTTCCAATCAGCACTTTTTTACCTTTAATTATTCATACCATAAAGTGCATTAGCATTTCCAATCAGCACTTTTTACCTTTAATTATTCATAAAGTACATCAGCAATTTTGTTCATAGCGTACATTGGCATTTTAAGATCAGCATTTTTATTTGTAGTTTTTTATTGAACATTGGTTAATGAAATTGTATCATGTCAGCTTAATTTTGTTTTAATTAGGTGTGAATTGTATCAATAAATCAGATTGAATTCCGATAGTTATAGAGGTGTTTAATTTCATTTTTATACATAATTCAACACAACGTTGAATTTTGTACATGGTCCGTCGAGCCGGATATAGGAACTTCCAATAAGTTCGAACCAGGATACAACACACTGTTGTATCGAATCTCATATTCGACACACTGTTGAATATCAACATCCAGTTGCCGTTTCAAGGACTTCCAATAAGTTCGAACCAGGATACAACACACTGTTTTATCGAATCTCATATTCGACACACTGTTGAATATCAACATCCAGTTGCCGTTCCAAGGACTTCCAATTAGTTCGAGCCAGGATACAACACACTGTTGTATCAATCTCATATTCAACACACTGTTGAATATCGATATCCTGTTGCCGTTTTAAGGACCTCCAATAAGGTTTAACCAGGATACAACACACTGTTGTATCGAGCCTCATATTCAACACACTGTTGAATATCCTGCTAAAAAAAAAAAACGAAAGCCGTTATCCATCGCTCATCGTAAGGAGTCAATCAGGAGCTAAATTCAACATACTGTTGAATTAACAGCCGATTCAGCCACCAGTGGTACCACACATCAAAAACTGGACTTGCCGCATAGTTGGGTCCTGTTATCAAGCCGTTTCCAGGTCGAGATTCAAAGCTAAATTCAACACACTGTTGAATTAACGCTCAACCCATTCAACGAAACACAACATTTCATCCGAAACAGGATCCAACACACTGTTCTATCCTGATTTCAAGAGCTGAATACAAACGCCGACGTCAAGGGCCAAACTCAACACACTGTTGAATTTTGGCTCAGCCCAGTCTACAGAATTAACCAGATTCAACACACGCCAGCTAAACTAGAGCGATTTATCGGTTCCAAGACGATACGCTGTTGGTACATTAATACTACACCGAACCATACTCGATTAATCTCGAATAATTAATCTTGATTATGGCTACACAGGCAGAAGAACTTCTCAGATGCCAGAAAAATTCTGCAGACGAAATTTCACGAATCTTAAGGAATTTTAAAAAAGATTCTGCTGAAAGAAAAACGGAGGAGTATGTGAAGAAAAGGCTAGAGGATCTGGAGAACCATTGGAGGGAGTTCTCAGAAAAGCACAAGCAGTTATTACAGCTTATACCAGCCGAACATCCTTATCTCGCTGAAAAGCTTTACGAGCAAACTCATGCTTTTTACATAAACGCCAGCGACTGCATTTTAAAACATCGTTATCCTGGAAAAAATGAAGTTGGGTTGGGCGCCACATCAAAATTAATCACCACAGAGGATAATGCAGCAAACACAACAGATCCTGTCGCAATAACGGCTCCAACAAGCTTCCCAGCAGCAAGCAGTGCTAATACGATAACAGTTGCGTCACCAGCCTACCGATAGCAACTAGCACCTTAAGCTACTCGAGTTCCAACGCAAATCCTGGCTACATAAATCACTCAGTAAACTGGCCGATAACGACTCAGTCTATTACCAACCATCCATATCAAGAATTTGACAGGCCCGGTAACTTTCCTAAATTACCTCCCATCAAGATTCCAGCATTCGATGGTGACTATAAGCAATGGAAGCCCTTCATCGATATCTTCTTAAATGTCATCGACAATAACTACTATTTGAGTAACGTCGAGAAAATGCAGTATCTACTGAATGCACTAGAAGGAGATGCGAGACGAGTGGTAAGCCATCTACAACTTGCCAGCTGCAATTATGAAACTGCACTAAGCTTTCTCCGCGCCAGGTTCAACAATAACCGTAAAATAATAACTACCTATATCGACGCAATTATTGATGCAAAAAGGTCAGAACATAGGTCGCAGCAAGACGTAATAATGTTATACGACCTTATAAGAGAATGCATGGAGGCACTTAAAACTTTAAAATGCAATACCGATGAGTGGAGACTAATAATCGTATGCATTACAATGCGGAAGCTAGATGCTGAAAGCCTGCGGCTATTTGAAGAAAGCCTATCCAATCCTCGGGAAATGCCTTCCATTGGCGAATTCTTGAACTTCTTAGAAAAAAGATACCAAGTCCTCGATTGCCTCAAGACTATAAAACATCAAAGGCAAGATATCCACACCAAAGGGCAGAAGAAAAGCTTTAGCACCCAGATAAAGAACGGCTGCAGCATTTGCTCCAAGTCTCACAAAATATATCAATGTGATGATTTAAAAAAAATGAGCATAGAAGACAGGAATGCTCTTATTAGACAAAAGAAGTTATGCCCCAATGGCCTTATGCACAGTAAGACAGAAAAATGTAGATCTACAAAATTGTGCGCTGTTTGCGGCAAAAAACACCACAGTTTGCTTCACCGAAGCTACGAAAATAGCAAATTTTCATCGGAACCTGACGCTAAAGGCGTTTCGACTCATCTCACTACCAATACTGCCTCCACAAAAGCCGACGCCGTCACACTGCAAATGGGTAGTCCTAACTTACCACAGGTGCTGCTCCCAACCGCGATGGTCAGGATAAGAAGCACGCATGGGCATCTTGAATCAATGAGGGCCTTAATTGACCCCTGTTCACAGGTTTCACTCATCACCGAAGAAGCAGTGCAGATTTTGAAACTGCCAAAACGAAGAATCCGGGTAATAGTCACAGGAGTAGGCGAAACGGAATCCGCGAAAGCATCATATCAAGTAACTATTAAAATCCAGCTTCGGGATTCAGCATCATCTCATCTCTTTGTGGACGCTCTTGTACTCTCAAAATTGAATTCTTGCCTGCCTGAAGGCCGCATTAAAAATATAGACCGGAGTAAATATGATGGCCTTACCTTAGCGGACCTAGATTTTGACAAACCAGGTGCTATTGACCTTCTCCTGGGGGCAGATGTCTATGCCCAGATAGTAATGGATGCAGTGATTAAGGAGCAGCCAGCGGCGCAAAAAACTAAGCTAGGGTGGATTCTTTTTGGTAGTATCCCAAAAGGCTCCCATGAGTCAATCAGACTATCGAGTTATGTATCACTCGCGGAAATTCAGCAAAACCTAAAAAGATTTTGGGAACCAGACGATCGGTTGAATCCGCACGAAGAGCTTGGGTTTTGTGATCATTTCTTCCGGGCCACACAAAGAAGGGACAAGGAAGGAAGATACATCGTCAGCTTACCTTTTAAGGACAACAAAGAGCAGCTTGGTGAATCCAGAAAGACTGCTGTTGCGCGATTATTACAAATGGAGACGAGGTTACAGAAAAATCCATCGGACCAACAGGAGTACAACAAATTTCTTTCTGAGTATTTGGCCTTGGGACACATGAGCCCCGTGAAGTCACTCAAGGGATATGACTATAAAGTCTTTTATTTACCACATCATGCAGTCTACAAGCAGGATAGCACTACTACGAAACTTCGTGTTGTCTTCGATGCTTCTTGTAAAATAACCTCGGGCCTGAGTCTTAACGACGTTCTGCATACTGGACCAAAGTTACAGCAGGATCTCATCCAGATACTGCTAAGATGGAGGAAGCATCGCTACGTATTTACTGCCGATATCGAAAAGATGTTTAGACAAGTCAACATAGCTGAACCAGACAGGAACTATCAAAGAATTCTTTGGCGCCAACATCCTCATGACCCTATCCAGGAATATGTTCCGAACACGATTACATATGGTACTGGGCCCGCTTCGTATCTGGCAGTAAAGGTTCTAATGCAGCTAGCAGAAGACAAAGGTGATCAATACCCGATTGCCAAGAGAGTTCTCACGTCGGACTTTAATAGGGACGATATGTTGACCGGAGCTGACACAAAGGAAGAAGAACGGAACTACAGGCCCAGATGATCCAGCTACTTCAAAAAGGAAAGTTCAAGCTTCGAAAGTGGACTTCCAATAGTGAGGATCTTCTCAAGAACGTGCCTAGAGATATGGTTGAGCAAAAGATCTTCCAAATTACTGACTCAGGCTCCATTAAAACACTCGGAATCCACTGGAAGCCCTAAACGGGATGAATTTCAATTCAGGCTAAATGTTGAACTATCTAGTACAAAACTGACTAAAAAAGCGCTGTTGTCAAAAATTTCCAGCATCTTCGATCCATTAGGTTGGCTATCATCCATCACAATATCAGCGAAATTACTTATGCAGGCTCTTTGGAAGAAAAGTATCGAATGGGATCAGCAGGCCCCTCTGGATATAATAAAGGCCTGGACTGAGATCCAAAGGAATTACCGGAGCTACACGCAATCAGAATTCCTAGATTGATTAGCAACCACAAAAACCAGGAATTCCAGCTGCACGGTTTCTGTAACGCATCTGAAAATGGATACGCAGCGGTTATATACGTGCGAACCACTGACTCACTAGGAAAAGTTTATTGTACGATCCTGACAGCGAAGGCCAAGGTGGCACCTGTTAAACAAAAGAATCGGAGGGAATCACAAGATAAAATCGTTTCTACAAGTCGACCAGAAGGTTCTGAAGCTGCGCCTCTAAAGCAACAGATTACCATTCCCCGTTTGGGACTATGTGGAGCCTTGCTGCTATCCAGGCTACTGAAAATGACAATAGCTACCCTAGAAATAGACACACCCAATTTGTTTGCATGGTGTGACTCAGAAATAGTTCTGGCATGGATAACAAAGAGCCCTCATACTTTGGATGCGTTCATTGCAAACAGAATCTCAGAGATTCAGGATTTATTTCCCACAAGCATCTGGAGATATGTGTCATCGCAGGAAAATCCAGCTGACGTAGCCTCTAGAGGAATTAGACCAAAGAAGCTTGTGTCACATAAAGCATGGTGGAGAGGACCTCTGTAGCTGTCACAAAAATCCAATGCATGGCCATTGCAAAAACTCAAAGTAAGCTTACAAGAAGAAGCAAGGATCACCAATAAAGTCTTCATCTCAACGGTCTCCTATTCAGAGATCAGCAGCAGTAATACCTTTACACGACAAGTTAGGGTAACGGCTTATTGCTTACGGTTCATTAAAAACTGCAGGGTTTCGAAGAAGGAAAGAAATACAAATTATTTATCTTCGGACGAATTACGCACGGCCAAAATGTGTATTATAAGAATCGTGCAGCAAGAAGCGTTTCATGAGGAAATACAATCACTTAAGAACGGTGAACCGTTCAGCAGAACAAGTAAGCTACTAAAGCTTCACCTATTTCTAGATAAAATAGGGGTTCTACGCGTAGAAGGAAGGATCCAGAAGTCTGACATATCACTAGATGCAAAGCATCAAATTTTGCTGCCTCAAAAACATCATCTGACAAATCTTATCATCGACCATGCTCGCCGTCAGACGCTCCACGGAGGCACGATTTTAACACTGAACTATATCAGGATGCAATACTGGATAATTAACGCCAAAAATACTGTCCAGTCTAGAAACCACAGGTGCCTCAGGTGTGCGCGATACAATCAAAAGCCCACACAACAGCAGATGGGAAACCTACCACAGGCCCGCGTGCTGCCTTCTCCACCTTTCTCGCATACTGGAGTAGATTACGCTGGACCATTTATGACAAAGATGTCAAAAGGACGTGGTGCCAGATCGCTCAAGGGATACATTGCCCTATTCATTTGCATGGTAACGAAGGCCACTCATCTTGAATTGGTCAGTGATATGACCACAGACGCATTTTTGGCAGCCTATAAAAGGTTCATATCACGCCGCGGCCATTGTAAAGAAATATTTTCAGACAATGGTACTAACTTTGTTGGCGCCCGAAACAAAATGGAGAAGGACATGTGGCTTGCAATTGAGCAGTCAACAAGGCATGCTGCGGAAGTGATCGCCAATGATGGTACAAAGTGGAAATATATTCCACCAGCCACTCCACACTTCGGAGGGTTATGGGAAGCAGGCGTCAAATCATTAAAAGGGCATCTCAAAAGAGTATTGGGAGAGCCGTAATTGACATACGAGGAGTTCGCCACCGTACTTTACCAAGTAGAAGCTTGTGTAAATTCAAGGCCATTAGGCCAAAATTCCAGCGATCCCAGAGATTTGGAACCTTTAACTCCCGGACATTTTCTTATAGGCCGACCGCTGATTGCGCCACCTGAGCCCGACATAACTGATACGAACGTACATTAAAGATGGAAGCTGGTTACCAAATTGCAAAGCGACATATGGAAAAGATGGTCGCAAGAATACTTGTCATCACTCCAAGAAAGGAGCAAATGGCGGGTAGATAACAAAAATCCAGAAGTCGGAGAGTTGGTCCTCGTAAGGGACGACAATTTGCCGCCGCAAAAATGGTCATTAGGCCGAATAAAGGAGTTGCATCCGGGTGAAGATGGTGTTGTCCGTCTCGTTTCTGTACAGTACAAGGACATAGTAAAAAAAAACGTCCTCTTAACAAACTATGCCAATTACCGCTGAGTATGCATAACTCTGAAGAAAATGTTCAGAAGAAAACGGTAGCAGTCTTAACAACATCACCAGCTCAAAGGGCTAAACGAGTTTACCAGCAACAAAAGGTTCAGGCAACGATAAGTCATACCGCAAATCCACCTTTAAAAAGAAGAAAGGTTAGAGTCAACCCTTGTACATGGTCATCGCAATTACTATATTCGCTCCTGTCAATTTTTTACTGGCTCTACCATCATTTTCGCCCAAGACTTCGAAACACTAGACACAAATTCTGGGCTTTATATTGAAAATTTAGGACATGCTCAGATCAAACGAGGAACTCTAAGGCTACAAATAACGTTACCTATAACTGAGATTTTCACTGATCAAAAAATGGCTGACTCAACCACGAATCAAATCAGAATGATGTTTGAAAAAACTAAGGAAGTGACCGATACAACCCACTGTGACTCTCTTCTTCATCAAGCCTTAGCACGAAGATTGAATTTGTCAAAGGTTTTGAATCAAGTGATTCAACTAAATCATCACAGGAACAGGAGAAAGAGAGGACTGCTGGGGAAGCTCTTGACCACCGTCTTTGGAGTTAATGACGAAGTATATACAGATATCGAACAGCTACATATCGCCCAAGACGCTCTTTCTCATACGACAAATCATCAAGCGCTGTTCCTGAATTCCAAAAATAATCAGTCAACTGCCATCCTGGAATCCAAACTAAGACAGTTGAATCTTCGATTAGCCCGTATCACAACTTCAGTAAATGAGATGGCAAATTGGTATGCGTCCACAGATCATAACAGGATCAGTATAAAAGTGATATCCTCCTATATAATTGCTGAGGACTACTTTCGCGAGCTTGAGAATAAATACACCCGATGGCTGAATGCCATGCATGACAACAGGCACATTTTGGAATTCATCACACCACACAACATCGAAGAGATAATTGCGAATGCAACGGCCAAACTTCATTCTAATCTGTATATATCGAATGTTCCTCAACATCGGCTACAAATAGAGGCAAACCCTAACGAAATTCTGCTATACGGTTACCTACACATCCTAGAAAAATCACTTTTCGAGCTTGTACATGTAACGGCGGTTCCACATCTGATACGAAACAATACGTTTTCAATAGCAGTCTTAGATGCTTCAACCTTGGCGATAGGCTTCAATGGCCAGGTCTATTTTACCTTAAAGAAGGAAGAGCTAGATGCTTGTATCATCAATAAAAGGTACATTTACCTATGCACTCCGACCATTGTGCATAATATAGACAGCAGTCCATCCTGTGTTGTGGATGAAATTTACGGACGACATTCAGCTAAGGGGTGTGATTCCAATTATCTTCAGCTTACTGGCACTGTTTGGAAGACGATGATAATGAAAAAAAAGTGGATGTACATTTCTACCCACCCAACTGCCGTAGCCTTCATCTGTAAGGGTACCCGGAAAGAGATTTCGTTGAACACCACTGGGATCATACACCTCCATGACAGCTGCTTGATAAAAACAAGGGAAATCACACTAAAGTCAACAATCGACGAGCAATACAAGGTCATCTCGAGTTACATTAGGCAAACTCGCTCCATACCAACAATACATGCATCAAAGATGACTCGTATCCTGCACCACGGAGTAATAATTCAACCTACTGAGCAGGTCATCGATTACGCCTCCTTACCTGAGCTATTATTGGAGAACCCTTCACGAATTGCTCTAAAAGAGCATTCCATAACAGCTACAACGAGCATTTTCATCTCAGTTATTTTGGCAATATTCTTATCCAGAAACTGGAAGGTGTTCAAGGATTTCATCAGCAAAAAAATATGCTGCACTAAAAATGGCCCCACTCAAGCGGAGTCTATTCAGCTGACACCATCATCGATACGAAGACGATTTGACCAAGCATTATCAACTGCCGCCCCCCAGCATGTTCCAGCCGGAACAAATTAATAATGATCACCCAGTACATTCACCCATTCTTTCCCGCAAGTTTCCAATCAGCACTTTTTTATTCATACCATAAAGTACATTAGCATTTCCAATCAGCACTTTTTTACCTTTAATTATTCATACCATAAAGTGCATTAGCATTTCCAATCAGCACTTTTTACCTTTAATTATTCATAAAGTACATCAGCAATTTTGTTCATAGCGTACATTGGCATTTTAAGATCAGCATTTTTATTTTTAGTTTTTTATTGAACATTGGTTAATGAAATTGTATCATGTCAGCTTAATTTTGTTATAAATTAGGTGTGAATTGTATCAATAAATCAGATTGAATTCCGATAGTTATAGAGGTTTTTAATTTCATTTTTATACATAATTCAACACAACGTTGAATTTTGTACAATGACCGTTGTTTACAATCACCTCGATGTCTCGATTCTGCACTTCAGGCAACAATTCGATTTCGCGACGAACTACAGCGAGTTCCCTTTCGCGTCCGTACAACTCGATTTCACGATCGCGAGACAATGGACTCATTATACCACCTGTACTCCCGTTTATGTCCTCGGTTTCACTATCTTTTCCGTCATTAAAATTACCAAATTCAGTTATCTATTCCCTACTGAGCAATTTCCGATCATTTTAGTGTACTCGTATACTTCAGTTGACGGATTTATAGATTTCAGTGATAATCGCACATTTCAAATGGATTGCTTGCCTATCAACAATTTTCACTGACGGATGGACGAACGGACAGATGGATAGAAACGCTTCGATTTCAGTAAGGTTTTTGGAGCAGCAGGAAACCTTTAAAATTATGTCGCCTAATTTTGAATGAATTTTATTCCCTTTGCCTGTAGGCTATCAGATAAAACAGGCAACTTTTCTTGGCCCTTCCCGCAAGACACAACAATCTTTTCACCCCCTGTCAACTTTAGTCAATTTGATTAAAACCCAACTTGCACTGATAGAATAGTAAAATTTAATTAAAAAGTAATTTCCTCTCGAGCATTTGTCTGTGACTAGTCCAGAAAGGTACTCAACTCCTGGGACCTTCATGATCCAGCATTCATCCATCGCATGAGATAACAGATGATAATCTATTCAAAGAAGACTCACCATACCGTCTAAAGTATGTCAACTTTTTGAATCTCTTACGAAACTATTCAATCTTTATCCTCTTTTTCAAGTCGTTCTCTTGTTAATCTCTGCTCATTGTTCTCGGCGTACTTGCCCTTCACGCCAGAATAATTTTATGATAATATTCTGCAGAACAAGCACAACGAGCGAAAAAAGGGAAAAAATAAAGCTGCAAAGGTAGCATAATCTTTTATTTTGTACTTTGTCTAATCGTTGCATGTATTCGAACGGAAACAATTATCCTTCGTCTTTGACTACCTTAAACACAACAAAAAGAACTTTTCTTGCTTTGAATTATTCAAAAGAGATTTCCTTGTCGAGAATGTCAATGCTTAAACTCGAAGGATATGTTTGTAAATTGGTATGTTTGAATGTACGAAAAGCATGATATGGTAGAGTGAATTTCGTTTTGTCTTTACGTTTCATGGCGCAGAGATAAGGAAGGGGCCAAGCATGTTTATAATGTAGTTATGTCGTCCTGGCATCTAATGCTTAAAACAAGCTGAAGCTACAGATGTCAAAGTTTTGTTTCGCAAGCGATACAGTCGATAAAGCTGACAAAGTTTTCCGAAAATGTATTCTGCTTAACACTTCATTAAATCGAGTTGAATATCCCTATTTTGGTTATTCTTAGAGAATCATGTTGCAGAACTTTCGTTTTGGTTGGATGAATATAGCTTTAAGTTGGTAAAATTTAGCTCCTTTAATACCATTCCGTAATAACACTTTATGAATCTTTCAATCTATGCTGTTACGCAAAAACAACCAAAAAAGGACTAACTATTCAGAGTAGTAATGAATAAACCCTTAAATGAACCTTTTATTAAACTCACCGTGCAAATAGTTGAAAACGACTTTTCCGACGACGGCAGCGTTGAATGATCCAATCCTAAAAGGACGACAGCAGCATACACCAGAATACACCCCACCGCTGTGATATTACTCAATTTCGGACTCGACAACTTGATAGTCCTGCAAAAGATAGAAAATGAATGCAATGAAAGTTATACAAAGTCCAATTCACATTGTCGCTTTGCCTTCGTTTGAGGCGAACAATAACAAAATCAAAACAGTAATCCTGTTTAACTTACTTCCTTTTGCGAAAGTGTAAATTGAATGCCAGGAACACAATAGCCAAAGCAATTCCGAAGGAAGCCATCGTAGCAATAGTATAAAAGGCGATCGGTGTCACTGTTGCAACTTTCAATTTGAAGACTCGTTTGGCTATCGGCACCTGTCCGCTGTGCCATTTGATCGTCTTACAATCAGGACAATCAAAATCGAGATTCTGCTCGGCCGGGTAGTAAAGTGCAACCGGCGCTGGATTCCCATGCTGGATTTGATAGAAAGCCGATGTGCCAATCCTATCAGGACCACTGAAAGAAACTGGTCCCTGAAGAAATTAGAACAGAAAAAGTCAATGAAAAGCACACAATCGGATGAATGCAGAATTGATTTCATGGATGGAAAGTTAAACAAAGAAATTCACCGTACTCGATGAATTAATTGAAAGACTTAATTGCATGTAGATTTTCTATTTTCGGAGCGAGCGCAATGGCAATTCATTGTTTTTGCTGAATATTTGGAATCAATTATTTCATTAACTTAATCATTGAGTTTGAAGAAGTCAGAATATTTATTTGCTTGAATTCATGGTAATTTTCTAAGGTTCTGATCCAATTTATTTAGCAGACTTATATAAGCCACTCTAGTGAAAGCGGTTAGCTGTTGATAAACAGATTTATCTATCAACTTCATATCCATCGTAAATACTGCTTTTAAATTATCTCATTAATTCAAGATTTGTTCCACAACCCGCATTCCAGTAGCATTCTAGCGGCTTTATTCAAGAAATGAGAGGGATAGACACCATCGACGGAACTAAAAAGTGCTGAAGATTGTCTTCGGTGGTAAAACCTAATAAGGTATATCACGTTTAGATGCACATAAAGTGAATGCAGAGACGGTCGAGGACGCGTGCGTTCTCCCATTAATCAGAGGAATATTTGGTAGACTGCCATAGGCAACTACATAACAAGCCTCGACCTAAAAGATGCCTTTTGACAAATTCCACTCGATGTGGGATTGAGAAATAAAACCACAGTGTCCGAACGACCCTAATACCATTTCTTCACCATGCCCTTTGGCCTGTGCAATGCACCGCAGATGATGACTCGACAGATGG
Organism: Odontomyia ornata; assembly: GCA_963969285.1. NCBI lineage: Eukaryota > Metazoa > Arthropoda > Insecta > Diptera > Stratiomyidae > Odontomyia > Odontomyia ornata. The sequence goes on along the minus strand of OZ017740.1, from coordinate 104,485,058 downwards.
ATAAGGTTATTTCACCTTACCTTAGATACCAAATTTTTACATATTTGGATAATCTCCTACTAATTTCCGAAACGTTCGGCTAATATACATATGTTACAGCTGCAGGAAGTGGTCTTACAGATTCGCAAGATGGGGCTAACGATCAACATCCAAAAAGCCAATTTGTTATGAAGGAAGTCCGGTTGTTCCGACACATCAATCATGGTACTATCAGAACCGATTTCGACAAGGCTCTGGCTATTAATGAGTTCTCCTCACTCAAGAGTGTGCGGGTGGTATCAAGGATTTTTGAGAAGCTTTCCAACAGTCTCAGCACATACTGTAGAAAGGTAAGTTTACCTGTTCTGCGCACACCCAAAAAGCATTTAAGGGTCTTAAATTAGCATTAACATCTAACCCAGTGTTGCATAGCCCTAACTTTAATTAGCACTTTCCTATCCAGTGTGATTTTATTTATTTATTTATTCCATCTTACAGACAAAACAATCCAATCACAAAATGGAACGCAAAGAACAATTACAGCAAAATTTAAATGAAAAAGAATACTAAAACGTCGATAATTAAAAGTTAAACTAGTAGTAAGTCTCTTAGTTTTTTCTTAAATGCTATGTATGAAGAGGGGAAAGGTCCAAGCTCGAGATTACTATGATTTCGTACGATTCTTAAGATTGGTGAATAGAAATATATATCAGTTCTAGCATATGGTATAACGAAATAAGAATTCATCCGAGATGAACGAGATGTTTGTCAGAAACGCAGCTCAGAGAAAATATTTAACGGAACTTGATGGTAGCAGAGTTTGTACAAAAAACATTGGTCTAAATATGTTCGTCGGGATATTAGGGATGGAAGAGATAGGAAAGATAAACGACTTTCATAATGCTGATACGGCAAATTAAACTTAAGGAAAAGAAAACGCGTGAACTTTCTTTGGACAGTTTCTAAAGAAGTCACGAGATAGGAATATCGGGGGGACCAGATAACAGAACAGTATTCAAGCAAAAGGCGAACAAGACAAACAAATAGGCGGACAGAAGTAGATATGCTATTGAATTTATGTACATGTCTAAGGATAAACCCGGAAACTCTAGACGCTTTAGTAATCACATTTAAAATATGTGCATCAAATTTGAGTTTTGGATCAAAAGTTACTCCAAGGTCTTTATGACTGAACACTTCAGAGAGCAAAGCATCATTTAATAAATAATTAAAGTTAATAGGAGAGTCCTTAAGAGAAAAAGTCATTTTATGACATTTAGTAGTGTTAAGACATAAATAGTTTGAAGCACACCATTCATTTAGAGCATTCAAATCATTTTGGAGGAGCTGACACTCCAAATAGGATTTGACTGCTCGAAATACTTTGAAGTCATCAGCATACAAAAGGCACGAGGAATTAATTACAAAGGGAAGATCATTTATGAACAACAGAAAGAGAAGAGGCCCAAGAATTGAACCTTGTGGAACGCCAGATGAAGGACAAAAAGGACTAGACGTAGTACCAGAGAGACTTACTCGACAGAGATGACACGATAGATAAGATGACATCCAAGATAGAAGAGCACCAGAGATGCCAAGAGCTTCAAGCTTACGACAAAGAAGTGAATGTTTCACAGTGTCAAAGGCCTTGGAGAAATCTGTGTAGATCACATCAGATTGCAGTTGGTTATCCAAAGCTCTTGCAATACTGTTTGTGAACTCCATTAAATTAGAGGTAGTGGAGTATCCTTTGAGAAAGCCATGCTGCTCTGGAGCAATAATAGGAGCTAATGTGCTTTAGAGTCGATTATGAACCAACCATTCAAGTAACTTTGGAAAGCAGGACAGTAAAGAAATAGGCCGATAATTGGAAACTGACGTAGGATCACCACTTTTAAAAATAGGCACAATATTAGCTGTTTTCCAAGGGTTTGGGAATGTACCAGTACTCAAACTTAGATTGAAGAGAAGAGATAAAGGAAAACCAAGCGATGAGGCTAACGACTTTACAAATATGTTTGGCAAACCATCCAGCCCAGGGCTAATATTTGGATCAAGAGCATTGATCAAAGCTTCGACTTCAGATGCATCTGTACAAATAAAGGGAAGATGATTAGGTAAGACAACAGGATGCACAGCTGCAGCGGGAGAAGAGAAAGTTGAAGAGAAAAATTGGGCAAATGAGTCAGTAACTTCTTGAGGAGAACAAACCTCTGCACCGTTCCAACGGACCTTACTAGGAATGGAAGAAGAGGATTTCAGCGACCTTATATAAGACCAAAAAGGCTTTGTATTATTGGCCACAAGAAAGCTATCCAGACTGCTGAAATAAGCCTTCAGAGCATATCTGATCTCTTTTTTGGCAATAGCACGCAGCCTGCTAAAATTACATCTTGCTTCAATAGTGCCGAGTGTTTTAAAGACACGATGTGCCTTATCTTTTGCTTGTAGGGCACTAAGCACTCGCTTTGTAAGCCAAGGCTTATGATTTGCTTTACGGAATGTCTGAAGAGGCGTATAACAGCGAATAAGATTATAAATATATATGTAAAATTTATCCAAAGCGGCCTCACAGTTTGAGCCTCTAAAGAAATCTAGCCAGTTGACTGAAAGTAATTCTGTATTAATGGCTTCATAGTTAGCTTTAAAAAAGTTAAGTTTTGGAGCAGGATGAGGTTTCTTAAATTTAATTTCATCGACTATAAGATCTATAGATAAAGGAGGATGGTGCCGATCAGGAGGAACATATGGATGTAAGGCTTGAGATACAGATAAGTAGCCAACTGGAACATTTGATAGAACAGGGTCAAGGAGACGACCATTAGGATTGCGGATATGGTTAAATTGAGAGAAGGAGCAATGAGATAGGAAAGATGACAAGGTTATAGAAAAGGGGTCAACTGACGAGATTGAAGGAGTATTATAATTTTTCCACTCTATGTATGGTAAGTTAAAATCCCCGCAAACTAATATTTTGGCGTGAGGATGTCGCAAAACTAGATAAGAGGATAGATCATCAAAAAACGTCTCATAAACAGTTAATGATAAATTACAAGGAATATAAATAGACAAAATCAAGAACTCTGTATTATGAGGGAGAGAAATTTTGATAATAACACATTCTAAAGTAGGAGAAAAACAGAAATCAGAACAAGGAGAACTAGGTAGAGCTTTGCTAACTGCAACTAAAACTCCACCACCATCAGCCTTATTAGTGGCAATCGGGTCACGGTCACATCTATATACAATATGATCAGGAAACATTTCACTGCTCAAAATGTTTCCATTCAGCCAGGTCTCGGAGAAGCAGATAATAGAATCATTACTAACTTGATAAGAGATAAAGAGTTCCTCAAGCTTGGTCCTTAATCCTCGTACATTTTGGTAAAAAATAGATAAACGCATTTTATTAGGAGAAGAGAAGTTACATTGAAGAGTATTAAGGTTTGAAAGAGATTCATTGACGTTTAAAGAGGATACAGTAGAAAAAAACTTTATGATTATCAGAATATTCATCAAGATTACTTGTGACTAGAGCTTTGGGATTTCGTTTATTGCCCGACGAAAATTTCTTCGTCTAGATTCAAACGGCTTAACAAGTACACAGCAGGCCGGTAATTTGGATTCAGGACAATATCAGTGTTCGCAGAAATCACCAATTTGAATGAGGCAACCACTTTGTCCGTTAAATTTTCCTTAGTCAATTTATGACAACTAAAGACTTTAACGGATGATCCAAACTTTTTGTTGACATAACGCTTTAGGTCCTCAACTGAAGTTTCGTACGCCACTCTAGATATAAAGATATTCTTCAAAGGTATAGAAGCACGAATGACAGGAGAATCGAGATCTGTTGAGGGAACGAGGTCACTCGATTTCTGATGTTGAATTGGAGGTGGTATTTTCTTTGGAATCGCTCCCCGACTGTTGGATGAAGAACCAGGTGGGCTGATGATAAGTAAATCAGATTGTTGATTAAGAGAAAGCGGCCTCAACAGCGAGTTGTTCTTAGTGACGATTGATTGACCAGATTGACCAGATTCCGCTCTTTCCGCATAGTTGCAGCAATCCGGCTGTAGTACGAGCGCTGGCTGTATCTGCATATCTTTTTGAGCAGCTAGTGATGTATCAGGTACATTTAAATTGTCAGCTTCCGAAACCGTTGGTTGTTGGTTAATAGATAGCGGCTTCAACAACGACTTACTTCTAGTAAAAATTGAGAGACTAGGTTCAATCAATCCAGCAGAATTGTGGTAGTCTGGCTGCAATACTAACGCTGGTTGATGCTGCATATCATGTTGAGAATTGACGTTCAGGCTGTCACTTAAGCACAAGGTGGATAGTTCACCTTGAGAGGAGACATTGGATAATTTTACCTGCGGTTTACTTTTTGTCGGTATTGATGAAGCTGGATCCGACACTGAACGCACAGCATTTTCGATCGATGATGGATTGGAAGATGAGGAATCCGCAAATTGTAACAAGGAGTTGACTACAGAACATGCAGAAGAGCACTTTCCTAGTGATCATCTTCCTTGCAGTTTGGAGTCGAGAGACATACGCAGATACTGAGTAACGCCTACATGACGCACAGTACCAATGGACTCCATTGTCCACTTTGTTAATAAGATCTGCCGCAGTGCCTTTCAGGTTGACGCACGCCGCGTGGAAAGGAAGTTCACAGAACCCAAAACACACAATCATGGGGGATTTGCCACTACTAACGACACATTTCGCAGAGCTACAAGACATTGTGATCAGTTTTTGGGTATTATTTAATTTTATTATTATTGTTATTATTATTTTCTTTTATAATTATTAATATTATTTATTTATTTTTATTTTTATACTTTATGTATGTTTTTTTTTCTTAATTCTTTGAAAAAGAAAAAAGTACTTTGTCCGGAGTATAAAATAAAGCACAATAGGTTTGTACGAAATAGGATGTGTCTAGACTATAAAATTTTAAATTTTTAAAATTTAGATAAAAATTTCATGAGGCGAAAGAATTGCCGACTTTTAGGAGCCACAAAGCACTTAAAAAATTATACCTGTTTTAATTTAGATAATGTAGATTGCATAAAGAAAAAAAAATGCCGACTTTTGGGAGCCACAAAGCACTTAAAAGAAATTTTATTTACTTCCACTTCGATAATGTAAAATTGTAAAGTTATGGGCGCGGAAAGCTCACCCGACACACAACACTTGTTGGATTGCAGAGTTGAATTACGTTGAATTAACTAGTTCACTTGAACAAAGGATTTCGTGAAAAAGATAATGTTTTAAATTACAGACCGAAATACTCAAAGATATTTACACCCGCGATGTAAATATTCACTGTTATTACTTTTCGACGAAAATTTTAATTTAATATTAAAAATTTTCAAGGAAATAAAATTAAGAGCGAAGAGCACTTCAATTGCCACGTTCAATGATCAATGATAAAAAGTTGGAAGCAAGTTAATATAGATTTGGTGCTTCGTTAGTGCAATTAACGGAAGACGGGTAAGCAGCTCCTACCGCTTTCATGTCGAGTAAGCTGAACTCAGCCCGAAGAATTTATACTGTGTCCGGGTAGGAGTTTCTGGCAGCTGTAATTGCAGTTAAGAAGTTTTGGGCGTACATCAAAGATCATCTAATTGAAATAATCACTAATCATGCTTTGTTACAATGGCCAATGAACCAACCTGACCTACACGGATGCTTGGCTTGGTGCACCCTTAAATTGCAAGGTTTTAAATTCACCATTAAACACAGGAAAGGAACACAAAACATCATGCCGGATATTCTCTCGAATCTTTTCTTCAGCGGGAGGGAAGCTGGCACAGAATGACACAGATGGGTGATTATATTTATAGACAAAATGAGTACGTGACTGGTGACTTGTTGCAGAAAGAAGAGCATTAAAAGCTCTGTGTGCCAAAGGAGATGACTTACAACCTAATTTTCCATACACACGACTGAGGGGAAGGTCATGTGTGCGTGGAGCCACGGTAGTAACGAAAAACCCACTCTGATGCCTAAAGAGATACGACTTTTGGCCCAAAATATCAAAAAGTTAAGGAGTATTTCGCTGTTTGTGAAACCTGGAAAAGTATTAAGGCTCTTCGAACTCGATGAGCCATTTCAACATTCCAGAGCGTATCTACCAATATATAATATAGACTTACTTGGCCCATACTTTCAGTCATCTGTGAGACACGTCAGTGCCATCATTATTCTGAACCAATTGTCGAAATTCTCTTTGGCACTCAAACATTCACGTTTTATCTATCGTGAAATTTCTAGAAAATTGTATTTTACAAGCGTTTGAAATACCAGAGAACCTCCGTTTTCACAATGAAGTTCAATTCTCGTCTCTATAATTTAAAAGTCTACTCGAGCAGTACGGTATCGAACACCACCTGACACCATTGCATTTACCTCAATCAAATGCATTGGAATGGCTTAACCAAATTCTACTGGCGGCGATATGTTCCTATGTATATTCAATATTGAAGAATTGGGATCGCAGACTGTTCGCAATAACTTCCGTTCTGCGATATTCGTGTCATTCTGTTGCAGGCGCCTCTGGTTACTTTACCACCTCCGGACAGTATGTAATTGCCTTTAACACCCGAAGCAATATCTGGAAGAGATATGTTATCCTTACATGAGTTACAAACAAGTTGGTAAGTGTTATATGACAGATCTCTATCAGTAAACCGCCACGTGTGTGCATATCGGAGTATTGCATTGTACCGAATCGCAGGATGTTCTTGTATCCGTAAAAGACTGCAGCAATGGTCTGCTGCCACGGCGAGCGAAGATATTAGTGCTCGCCAGAATTGGCCTTCTCTGAAGATGCGTGAATGCACTGGCAGGCTAGCATTGTAGTGTCGTGGGGTGGGTTCTTTTCCACAGCACAAGGGGCCACAATAACAAAATTTCGCATTCACGAATTAGAGGATAAACTCGCGGTTCGACGGTGTCGAGGCCAAGTTAACCTACCGAAGGGATGTAATGCTTAAGTACGACAGACCGAGCCTGATTAACACGCATGGGACTCGAGCGGATCATGTCTTTACTACTTAATACTTACAACCCTCCAATAAGAGTGGAGATCCCGGTGGAAGCGATACCCCCTCGCACTACCTCATCCAGATCAAGATCCACATATAGACGTGGCATATATTTTCCATTTAAATGAAAAATTCAGGCAAACATAATTCGCGTGAATTTTTTCTTTAAATGAAAAATAAGAATGTTTCAGATTTATTTCAAAGTTTGATATGATAGAGTCACCTAACACTTTAACACAAATGGGAAACCCAGCGAAAGGCCACTCTACCCTGCAAGAGCACCAGTAATAACAAAGAATAAGGGGTGAGCTCACATGGTGTCTAGCGCATGAGGGACCAGCAAACGTGGCGGTCCCATACCTGGTCCGGACTCGAGCGAAATGTAAAGACCAAACTTTTTTCTTTTTTATCTCTTGTATTGCAAAATGATTTTCCAAAACCCTAAAAATAACATAACATGACATAATAACATCGATAATGGCAACCCCATTGCGGCACAATTCAGCGAAGTAATTGCTAAATTGTTGCAATCAAAATTTGCCGTTACCGCCATGAAGAACAATAACTAACGTAACGACTGGTTGACGACGACAACGGGTAGGTTGCGCTACATTTCGAAGCTATGTTGAGGGGAATTATGCGTGCGATAGGCGATTGTAAAAATTGGAACACTAGTTTTTGACTTGAGGAAAAGTCTAGGAAAAGGGAACGTAATTTGCATTTCCGCAGTCCACAAGTTTTGTTTTGATATATTTTAATGGTGAACAATTTACTTTAAACAATTTAGTAAGATTCACTTTTGATAAATTCATTTTTGAGTGATTTTTGTATTTGAATTATTTAATATAAGTGCAGATTGCCTCAAGGTCTTAACTGTTCAATGAAACCAACTGGGATTTAAAATAATTTGATTTCATTTTTGAGTGATTTTTGTATTTGAATTATTTAATATAAGTGCAGATTGCCTCAAGGTCTTAACTGTTCAATGAAACCAACTGGGATTTAAAATAATTTGATTTCTTGATAGGATTATATGAGTGGCCCCAAAAAAAATATTTTCATCGTATGTAGGCAATATGGATATTTAATGAAAGATCTTAATGAGAACTTTTCAAAACAGGTCTTAAACTAACATGTTTTGCTTTAAGGGGTGCAGGGGAAGGGGAAATGTACGCAAATTTTATGTCCCTCCCCCCTCGCGATTGATTAATTTAATGAAAAAATCACAGAGGCGTGACTTTAGGAGTACAAGGGCAACAAATATCTCAGAAGCCGAAATTCGATCAACTTTGTTAACTTTGTTGCCTCTAAAATCAAGATGGGACCCATAAATTTCCCAAAAGCTGCAATTTAAGTTCATAGAAAGCAATTGTATGTGTTCTTAAAAATTTCAATAATTTAACAATAAAGAGCTAAGTTACAGCCAATTGAATATTTAACTATTACAACATTAACACGTGACACTAGGGAGATACACGTTTGCAACAGACCTAGACACTACAAATATGTAGGAATTTTGTTAAGAATTTTAGAAATGGTTTGTAATATTGATGTGTTATCATGACTAATCAAGCGACGGGGTCAAAACACTTGAAACAAAATAGCGGTGAGTTTAAAAACATAATGACTATAATAATTTTTCGAATTCAATTTATGGAATCTGTATATTAGTCAAGTTTTGATATGCAGAATATATTGTTTGATTTACTAATTGTTTTACAAAACCCTTCTGGCAAGATCACTTTCCTGCTACTTCAACTTGTTTTATTTTTTTTCTTCAGAAAAACTTTTTATCTAGAATGGTAGCGGTAATAGTGGCAGGGTTTATTTTGGGTTAGTAACAATTAATTTAATAAGTTGCGTATGAAATTGTTCCGCACTTATTCCGTTGTCATTATTTTGAAATGGTACTTTTTGTAAAGGTCCCTCGAGCAGTTTGCCTAGGCGGGCTGCTCGATTAATACAGCGTACGAAGGTTTAGCGACCAACGCAAGTTAAATGTAAATTTTTGCCTTCATTTTCAACTTCATTCACTGTATGTTCTCGGGAAACTTCGAGTTTTTCAGTTTGTCAGTCGGTCAATGCGGATGGAAATTCAGCTTGTGAAGATTTCCTGTGTACAATTTTGTTCCAATAAATAATTTTGTGTTTTTCGTTTTATCGGCTGATATCAAATGCTTATTACGGTAACATGATTCCAAGCAAAGACGTGAAAAACTCGGCTGGATATGTTATTTTACGGACACAAGATGTCAAAAAGGTTGGTTGGAGAGTGCCCGTCTCAGCAAAATTTTTCATGCTGCGCGGCAAGCCAGGAATATGAAACACCGTGTGTCAACTTTCAGAAATAATTCACCGAGTGCAGCTCTAAGTAATTGTTGATCGGATTGAAGAGTTCAATTAGTTGGTAAGTCCTACTAAATTTATTGGAGAAAATAACCATTTTGAAAAATCAAAACTCATTCCAGAACTTAGCCTCACCCAAAATAAATGTTCTACATCCACTGATTGCATTAAAATAGTCATAGAAAAAACAAAGCTTAAAAAGTAAAATATTTTGTGTCATACAAACTTCCCATTTTTATATAAATAAAATAAATCTTCATTGCAATTTTTAATGAAAAAATATAATATGCAAAATATTGCATAATAATTACTATTCAAACTGATTTTCATTAAATATTGGAATACAAAATTGTTTTTAAAGAGAATAAAATGAGGACGAAATTTTAGAAAAATAATGGCTGGGCATTTTTTTTTTCAAAATAAAAAAGATAAAAAATATTTTTTGTCACATAATTCCTTGCATAAAATTTTATGCATGAAATAAAAAATATTAGAGTAAATTCTTGAAAAAACGATAAAGTCAATCTAAAGACACAAAAATATTAATCAATAAGAAATATACAATAAATTATCTTACTGTTAACCCCGCAAAAAGAGGGAAGAACACAAAATCACAATTTTTTTTAGTCTTAGGATTACATGAACCACATTTCATACATTAAATAAAAAAAAATTGCTAAGCAAAGTTAAACTCTTTCTTTTTCAGTAGATAGTCGTTCTTTTTTCAGAAGAGGAAGGCGGGAGTTAAATATGCCACGAAAGAGGTAGAGTTTTGATAGTCCGTGACTGATCGGTTCGGTGATGTGGTTCGATATGCGGTGCCGTAGTTTGGCTTTGCGTTTTCAGTTAGACTAAGTTTATTCGTTTTTGGATTCGATTAGTTTGTTTCCGGCACCAAGTCGTTGAATAAGCTTGAATCTCAGTAACCCATGGTATAATATGTTCCACAGGTCTGGACCCACAATAGATCCTTGAGTAACACCTTATGTAACTTTCATCCGTGACCATCCCTGCATGGTATCATCAAGCAGGTTTTGTTCCTTCGGGTAGTCCCTCAGAAGCAGCGTAGATATTCTGGAATTTAAAAAAGAGTTTTCAGTGTATCCAAAATATCCACTCATCTAGCGAAGTTGAAGGTATTCCAAAAATCGGTCGCTAGTACGGCTATGTACCTCCATTTTTTGGACCACGCTTATCAGTTCTGCAATTGCATCGATAGTAGAGTATTCTGCTCTAATGCTGTACCGCCAAAAATATTGGTCCCCAACAGCTCCAATTTCCCCAGTGAGCCTTTCCTAGATAAGTTTCGCCAGCACTTTCACAGCCATGCCTAGCATACCTATATAACGGGCGATATACAGATGGTGACCTAAAACACCCCTTCCCTTTATCGATCAGTAAGAGCCTCGCTACTTTCCAACCTTTCAGGACAACCCCTTCCCGTAGGCAAACACTGAATATACTGAGCAGTAAGTCAGGATAATGATGAAAGGCGAGCCTTAACACCCCAACTGGGATGCAGTCAAAACCTCGAGCCTTTCTTGCTTTCAATGATGGGACTACACTTCCAGTTACAGCTGTATAAAGTGGGCATTCAACTGCTATTTTGCCATAGCCAGCGGAATGGGCGGGGAAAAGTGCCGGCACTACCTTGTCCATCCTTTTTACTTCATATGTGCAGGATGTGCTAGGACACCAAGCTTCCTCATAACTCACTCGTCGACAAGGCTCCAGGAATCCCGTTCCTATTTTCCACTAGATCTTGCCAGCAGCGAGCTTTACTGATGTTGATCATTTTGCAAAGGCAATGTCTGGCTGACTTATAAGCTGCTAATCTATTGCATGCTTCACCTCGGTTCCGTACTCGTTGAGCTTCAGCTCAAAGCTTGTAACACTCCCTTCGCTTTTCAGCAATTTTAGTCAACCTCCAGTATACTGGAGGCTTGTCGTGTCAAGGTCTCTGACGGGATGTAGAAGCGCTATAAGAAACTTGTTGATGTTCATAATTGAGTTCACTACGTCTTGAGGTAGTAACTTTTGAGTCCCTTCCTAATCTTCCAGCAACGGCGCACTTGTTGTGAGCACCTTGACGAACGTATCGACACCAATCCTCTCAATGTTTCACTCAACCGTGGAAGGTCGAGAGCATAGAATAACGGATCTCAAACAGAATGTTCTTATAATTGCTGGCCAAGTAGTTCTCTAACACTCTCCGATTGTGTACCCTCCATGCTAGGGACTCTGAGGCAAATGTCACGCCGGGTATGGTTATATCACAGTCCACATGTTGGAAAATCAGTGTGTCACCGGTATTCAGCACGATGAGTCCTATCTTGACCGCCAACTCTAGGATTAGTTTTCACCACGAACCAGTTTGAGGCATGCCCTATTCGATCGCTTTCGCATTGAAGTCTCCCCCAACGGAAAAGTGCCCATCTGCGTTCGAGACAGCGTCCTCTAAAGCATTAAACGTAGCTTAATAAGATAACATCGGCATATTTAGCACTACGCTTACACTAAAAAATGCAATTTTTGAACACCGAACCCACACGAATCCAATAGGAAGAAAGTAGCATCACCAGTTTCTTGTCATGGTGTTGCTCTCTCAGTAGCTAAACGTCTACTTTCATGTCCCTCACAAACTGCTCAAGCAGGTTTTGGGCAGTAATACTGCGGTGTGGGTTTACCTACAGAATAAGGATCATAGAAGTTCTGCTTTCACCTTGGCTAGGGCTTTGTGGAAAACCCGACGTTTCCCTGATCCCAAGACGTGCCCATAATCTAATTTTGGATCAGCATCTTTCCAAAGAATACAATGCATAAATGCACCACTCTTGTAACGTATAGAACTCCTATTGGGTCCTTTGCGTACTTGTGCGGTATGACAATAGACAAAGCATTTAAAACATTCAAGAGACGCTGCCCTTTGCCGTATACTGCAGATAACCCACCCTTTTCTTAATTTGCCCATATTCAGAAATTATGCGGTGTTCTTTTTGGTCAAGTCAATGATAGCCATGCGTGTCCCCTGTGGTTTTCCGTAGCCAGCCTCGCTATAATCCTGCCTACTCTAGGAAACTCCCGTTTGATGGCACCTTCTACCATGGCCAGGTCCATAACGCAGTCGATGTCTCTTATTTTGATCATTGCCATCGGTTTAAGCGGCGTCATATTTGTACTTTTGAAGAGGACTTTCTTTACTGCGTCACATAATGTATCTATTTTGTCGGTATCTGCTCCAAATCCGACTAGTATGTGGCCCAAACGTGTTAGTCGGACTGCTTTAATGGCTGCGTATAATGAGCGCCATCTTGGCCTCCATTTCCAGGATTTATTTTCCCCGCGGATTTGTTTGAGGCATGCCCCATTTGATTGCTTTAGCGTTGAAGTCTCCCCCAACAAGCAAGTTGCCATCTGCATTCAAAACAACGCCCTCCAAAGAATTAAGCTTGGCTTGGAAAGATGATATCGATTCGTTTGACGTTAGATACACACTAAAGAAAGTGGTCCCTGAGCACCGAATCTACACTAAACCGTCCCCCTGTCCACAACTCTCCGCCTAGTAATCACTGTTCCGTACCCAGATGGCGGCAGTATCAGTTTCATCAGGATACCATGATGCAGAACATTTATCATGGTGTTGCTCACTCAGCCGCGTGAAGTAGGCTTTCGTCTCCCTCGCAAACTGCTCAAGCAGATTTTGAGCACTTGGACTTTGGTGTAGGTTTACCTGCAGGATGCGGGTCATCAAAGTTATGATTTTGCCTTGGCTGGGGCTTCCTGAAAAACACGACATTTCCCTGATCCCAAGATTTGCCCAAGAGCCAGTCTTGCATCAGCATCCTTGCAAAGGATACAGTGTGCCACCCTCGTACATTGCTTTCTTCTACGTCCCACGTCAGGGCATTCCTAGCAAAGGAAACTCCTATCGGTTCCCTTGCATCTCTGTGTAGTATGATCACACCCAAAGCACTTAGAGCACTGAATAGGTACTGCTCTTTGCCGTATCCTGCAGATGACCTACTCTGTTCTTACTTTCCCTTTACTCAGAAGTTATTCGGCGTTTTTCCCGTCAGGTTGATGATGACCACACGTTTTCCCTCTACAGTTGCTCTATTACTGAGAACCTTCCTGACTGCATCCCAGAATGTTTCTTTATTATTGGCCTCCGCTCCAAATTCAACTAATACGTAGCCAGATCGGATGGGTTGTTTGCACTGTTTTAATAGCAGTCTTTATGTTTTCAGATTTTACCCCTCCCCTTGTTACGGATAAAACCGAAGGGCACCAGGATTACCTTACCCCGAACACTATCGTAACATTCGCGTGACTATGTATAGTCAGAAAGCTAAGCCGCACTCGACTAGGGTTTGTTTGCCAGTCCAAATTGTAATCATATTAGTAGTTTAAATACGATTATTGGTAGTTTTAAGCAAACATAATTGTCATCGAGCGAAGGCCAGAATCACCGCATGTTTGAAGTTGGAATGTTCCCCAGATATTTCGGTAAAATCAAAACCTAACAAGATCGAGCCAGATGTTGCCAAGGAGGATTCAGATGATGAGAATTCACTGTCTTGAAAATGTCGATAAAACGCTACAGTTTCTCCGGGAGCAACGAGTACATTTAGAAAACATCGGTTCACATGATATTGTCGATGGAAACGCATCTCTAAATTTAGAATAATTTTCCGGTTTACGAATCGTTCAAGAGTTACATTGCTACAGAAATGCTTGATGGTGACAACAAATACGATGCTGGTGAAGAGTACAGTCTTCAGGAAGCTGAAAAAGGAGTGATTTTTATTTCGTTCCCGCCAGTTTTGCAGCTGCATTTAATGAGATTTCAATACGATCCTGTAACTGACTGTTCCTTGAAATTTAACGATCGATTTGAGTTTGATGACGAATTGTTTTGGATGCATTCTTAGCAGAGAAAGAACAAACTGATACTGTTTATCGCCTTCATGCGGTGTTAGTCCATTCAGGAGACAATCAAAACGGACACTACGTTGCTTACATAAATCCGCTGTTGGAGGGAAATTGGTGTAAGTTCGATGATGACGTCGATTCATGCTGTACGAAATTTGAAGCCATTGAGCATAATTACGGTGGTTCAGATAATGAAATAACCTTAAATGATAAGCAGAATAGCAATGCCTACATGCTCGTGTATATCAGATTGTCGGAAATCCCTAGGGTACTTCAGACAATAGTTGAAGCAGATATACCGTCAGAATTAATAGAACGATTGGAAGAGGAGACCAGGATCGAGATGATCCATAAAGCTGAAAAACTGATCAGGCAATATTTTTTACAATACAAATAGTCATGGAGGATTGTTTTGAAACACATGACGCTGCTGTGTACTTCGATCCGAACACTGTCCAATACACATTATTTCGAGCAAAGAAAACGGAAACGATCGGATCCGTGGTGGGTGCAATGTGTAACTACTTTCGTATCCCTATCACAAGAATGCGAATTTGGCCATTGCTTTATCGCCGCTTAACAACTCGAATGGTGTATTTTGATATCAATAGCGAGATGAAGACGACTTTAGCGTATACGAGTATAGTGGATACAGCCCCAACATGGACAATTTATTTAGAAACTTTGCACGCTAATAATGATCAAACGATTAACCACTTCAATCCCAGCCAACACATTTTAATATTTCTGAAGTACTTTGATCCCGTACGGAATATCTTGAATTATTTGGGCTGTAGCCAATTTACTTTAGACACCAGACTTAGCGACGTTGCAAATGTAGTTAAAAACATGTTGGGCCTGGCTGAAAATGTTGAATTGAACATTTACGAGGAGCTGGGACCGACCAGTCTCAATAAATTTACAAAGACCAATGATTCCCTTGAATACAGCTTATGTATTTCTGGGGTTGAAAACCAAGGTTACATATTGATTTTTGAGAAAAAAATTTTGGATGAAAAACTGAACTTACCGACATGTGATGAATATTTTACCAGTCTTCTCTTCAAAATGGAAGTGACATTCATAGACAAGAGTCGCCCGAACGACACCGGATTTTCCTTGGTCCTTCCGCAAAGGCACACTTATAAGCAAATGGCTTCAGCTGTCGCAAAGAAAATCGACTCGGATCCAAATAAGATACAGTTTTTCAAATGCCAAAGTTACAAAGATTTGCCTGGAAATCCATTAAGTTGCTCATATGATGGACATTTTAAAGAATTGCTAGCGCATCATAGACGCAAAAGTGTCAAAAAGCTGTTCTATCAAAAGATTCAAATGGACATAAACGCCTTGGAAAGTAAACAAACATCACTGACAGGCCAAACTGTCAGTGAATTATGTTCAGCTGATTCAGCCGCATTTGGAGTGCTCGCCACCAGAGGGGAGCGGAGACCAAGTGGCGGCAGAAAGGAATTACCCCGCTGAAGAGGTGGATGACCAACGAGCGGAACCATAGCCGTTAGGAGGAGGCTATAAAAGCACGCGAAGAATGACGCGCCTCCTCTTTGATCTTTTTTATCGTGGGCGACGAAGCAGCGGAACAAGAGCAACCAGGGAGAAAATAATTCGAAGCGCAGCGGCAATCTTCAAGTGGAGGACAGCGGAATCAGTAAATTGAGATCCAAGCGAAGGGAAAATTCGAATCAAAGCGACGAGCAAGCTCCGACATTGGAGGAAAGGCTACAGAGTACATCCGCGAATACGATCGTCGAAGGGGCCCCTTTGTAGGTATATAATAGAAGTAAGTTTCTTTTTTATGATATAGTGTATCATATGTTAAAATTGTATGGAAGTTTCGATTTGGAGTACAAGTGTTGGAAAATTTTAAATAATCGAAGTTTCTTTGTGATAAATTAATGCTTGGAGGAAGAAATTTTTGTCTTTAGGACAAGATTAGAGAAATCTTTGTTTTCAGATTACGGGTTGTGACGAGTGCGGCTTGGAAGGACAAGTCGAAGTGGAAGTGTCGTGGAATTAAATGAAACCCATGATATCGGGAGTCAGAGTGTTCGGGGGTGGTATTGTGGCCCACGCGAAGATTAGTGAGATTAAGAAGTAGAGGTGTACAGTGGTGTAGGTGAAGTATTGTAGTGAAGATCATAGGATGGTTAGTAGCTAGGGTTTTGGGCCGAATAACGTCGCTTTTAATCCGGTTAGTCGCATTCTCGCTTGGCGGCTATTTGGGGCTTTGAGGGAAAAGCGAGTGGCGCCCCACGCCCGTCTTCGGACGAGCTAACCGGGTCCATAAGCCCCGCCGGAGCACTCCAGTTTCCCTGAGGGCCATAGTGGCTCTCGCGAGGTAAAAAGTGGATGTAACACCCTGATCTCTCACTATAACTTTACCTTCAATTAGTAACATTTGAGTTTTACGATCAGTGCCTGCCACGGCAGTCTTTGTCATGGCTTTTTTCTCTTCTGCCTCACGTACATCTTTTGGGCTTCCATGGGACATATTGCATGCGCTTTTGGCTGCTTTCTTAGTTTCATTTATCAGCACTGTTTGGAAGCCCTGATCGAATGTATCATGCTCATTAAATGCCTCCACTTTCTTGTTTTTTCCCGGTCTACTTCGATTGGACTAGATATCATTTTTGATGGTATTTGGTCGTGGAGCCATCCCTGCCATGTAGACTTAGCTATTAGCGTTTTATTCTTTTTCGGCCCTCTACTCTTTTCAGCCTTCAACCAGCTCCGCAGCTAATATCCGATTCAGTTTTGGAGCTCTTTTAGCTCAATGAGGCCGTTTTTTGTGAGTCATATTCAAATTTAATTCTTTTTATAATAATTCCCACTTTTCGGATAAACTTTTATTCATAATAATGCTCTAGGGCTACTTTTCTGTTTAGGTTTAATAATCGATAATGCCGGAGGTCTTCTATTGGCTCCACCATTTTCGGATGAAGTTTGTTTCAGCATCAGCTCCGACAATTTGGGTAGACAGACATACGCTCCTGTCAGAAGGGTTTCGTACTTAACTTACGATATGAAGCCACCAACAAAGAATAAAGTCAAGAAACACGTGAAAGAGGTCCGCACGTTTAAAAGAAAATCTACTGTTTCTCCATTTTCAACGGTCACCATTTTGTTACAAAGTAACATAAATCACTCATAGATGAATTCCCAGAAATATTTATGTTATCAATCTTACCCGAAAATTTTAAGAAAATCAAATCAAAACTGCAGTGTCTGATTCTGTGGAGAGTCGATAAAGTACCAAAATTATGTGTTATTGTTGTTGTTATTAGTGAAACCTCGAAGTCTATAACTTCCGTGAATATGATTCGATTTTCATCAAACTTACAAAGTATTAGATCTTTTTACAAGACTACTTAAATATTATATTTTTTGAGTTTAGGGGTGTTCATATGATTTTATTGGGAAAAATGTAAAATTCGAAGATCATACTACTTTTAACAAAGCTAGGCAAATTTCAACTTCTGACGTATTTCTTGTTATTTTATTCATAAACACCTACTTCCATAATTTTTTATATATTTTTCAGATCACAGACACACATTTTTTCGCGTATTTCTCCTTCCTGTGCAGCCCTTGAAGCAAAAAATGTCAGGTTAAGACCTTTTTGAAGAACCCTTCTCAGGACCTTTCATTTTATACCCATATTGGCTAGCTTTGATGAATTTTTTTTCAGAGGTCACTCCTCTATATGGGGAGACCCCCCTTTAGCACCTTGTAAAATTTTATTTGTAGTAAAATTTTGAAGAGGGCACCACTTAACACTAAATTTTATATTTGTAGCTTATATGGTTTGCGAGGAAAATTACTGTGACACACAGATGGACAGACGAACAGACAGGGGCAATTTTAGTAAGATTTTGTAAAATTATTTTATAAAACCCTAAAAACAATCATGAAGCGCCGGCCATCGATGAGCAGCGGTGCTATGCTATGGATGTGAAACATGAACACTGTACTTAAGCATCTGCAAACATGTTCAACGCCTTCGAAAGATGAGTCTTGTGGCGAATAATCAGACTGAAAGGAGAGGAGGGCCAATGGCGAACTCGATGCAACTATAAGCCGAATGAAATTTTTGTGGAGCTGGAGGTGTCAAAAATCGTAAGACTGTGAAAACTGAAATGAGCTGGTCACGTGAATCGTAAGGATGAACAATTGATACCCAAAAGGGTATTCTTTGGGAGAACTGAAGTGCAGAGAATAGTGAGGAAACTGAGGAAACGCTAGTCTGACACAGTCGATAAAGATAGTTCATCGCTGCTCAAATTTCGAAGTTGGAAGACGCGGTCGATAGACTAAGGCAGTTGGGGGCCCTTTTTGCAGGAAGCAAAACCCGAGAGGAGCTATAGTACTACAAAAAGGAAGAAATAGATTTTTATGAGTTGACTTTCACTCAACTTTGTTAATAATAGTTTGACTTATAAATTTTAGGTTGCTCCAATGAAATCGTATGGGTAACCTTACATTTAATGGAATTCGATATTTAAGTAGTATTATAGAAGGGCCTTATACTCAGCAAGTTTAACAAAAATCGAATCATATTCACGCAATAGCACATGATGTTCCTATGTTAATGTAGGAATACTCAATTTGATGCGCGTGGGTATGGAGTTATTTCAAAAAGGCTTATCAAAATAACTTGTTTATTGTACGGACGGAAGTAGACTGAGAGAGAGAAAGAGTACATGACATGACAGTTCGTCTATGTAGTTCAAGCAACCAACGCTTTTGTCAATCATGATGTTGCGTTTGTGCAGACTTTTAGCTTTACATGTTATTGCATAAAACGGCTTGCACATAATGTCAAACTGATAGAATGGTCGTATAAAATTCTAAAATAAATAGAACGTTATTTATAGTAGCCTCCATTATTTTCATTGGCTATCTTACATCCAGAAAAAGCTTTACATCGCCAACATTTCTTACATATAACGTATAGTTATTAGGTACTTCTACAGATTTCGTTGATGGCGTTCTTAAACTATGCACCCAGTCGCTAATATTCGTCATATGTACACTTGCTCCGGAATTAATAAACCAGTTATCTGATGTTGAATGTGTAACTGTCAAACAAAACAAACTCGTTGCGTTAGGTGACGCTCGCTTTTGACACTGGTTTTCTATATGACCTTGCTGGCTGCATTTGTAGCATTTAACTTTTTTATTTTTAAATGGAGGCTTGCCACGCCCATAATGATTGGCGCTGTGCTTCTTCATAAATAATGCATTTGATGCACTTTGATCGCTTGGTGGTTGTGCCAAATTTTTACCGATATCCTGCAGGAGTTTTGTTTTAACAAAGTCGAACGAACTTCTCTGACCACTATTTTCAATCACTATCATCATCGGCTTATATTCCTCGCCCAGACCCACCAGAAGTACAGTCCATTCCCGTGCGTCATAGCTTAAGCGCAGACACTAATATTGTGTTGATGAATTGCTCCATTGTTGAGCAATTTCCCAAGTTGAAGTTGATGATTATACGCAGCAAACCAACCCATTTTATTAATCCACTATCATCGAACACCTTTATATGATTCTGCCAAATTACTTTAGCCGTACTTTCCAATTGAATGTTGCTATAATTAACTAGCTCCACCATTAGAGCTCGTTTGGCCTTTGCGCACATTTATTTTTCAGCCGCCTTTGCTGGATTCTTCTCCGTTGATGTAGCTCCACAGTTCATGAAGTTTGAGAATCACCTGTGCTAAATTTTTCCAGCTATCATAGTTTTCACGATATTTCAAGCGTTCTATGCATCCAATTTGCGATAGAGTATTCTGTGCCGGCATCGTAAATTTTCAGCTTGCACTCCACGCGTGTTACACGTTTGCAACTAATGAAACATTACAAAACGTTCGATGATTTGAAAAATAATATTTCAACGAATCGGAGAGTTGCGGGAGATCTGTACGAAAAATTTCAATTGAAACCAGCCCATAACGTGATGTGCGTGGATTTTGGGTATGAAGTTATTTAAAACAGACTTATCGAAATAACCTGTTTAATGTACGGAATTAGACTTAGTACTTAACATGACAATTCATTTATGTAGTTCGATCTTCGAAAAAGATATGACCATTTCCATTTTAAATTCATAAGTTAACTCATTTAGCGCGATTATGGCAAATTGATTTCTTTTATAACACCATTGAATCAGACACTAGAGTTTAATTTGATCTTCTTAAAATTTAAAGATAAAATGAACAACATAAATATACTTAAAGTTTATGATGTGAATAATTTTTGTAATATTCTGGTGAAAATGGGAGTAAAAATGGGTTTTCATTAAAAATTGTACATTCGGAACCACATTGTGAATTCTTTAAATGTGCGCGGAAGCCCTAAGATTTCACGGCCATTCCACTCAACAGACGGGCAGATTGAGTCATATCTCACAACTGGTTTTATTCATCCTAAAGTGTTTAGCTAAGAACCATTACGTTTTTGATATAGGCTGGCCGTCGACAAGACGAAAGAATATCCTCCAAATCTTGATACTGATTGTTGAATGCATAGAAAATGAAAATTTCTTGTCGTTCTTTTGATTTCCTGTTTGTATGGGGTTATGTAATCATTGTTGAGTTGTGAATTGTTAAAAAGTTTTATTATTAATGATTAGTTATAAATCAATTATTTCACTTATTTGATAACCGCAGATTAATTCTTTTATTTTCTTGATAAGCTGTCGGGCCTTACTTCCTTGTGTGAGCAGAGGTATCTCGACTCCTTTGAGTCGAAATGCGTCTGCTCACACAACAAAGCCAGGGCTGACGACTTTTCAAGGGAAAAAATTATTCATAATGTTTACACTCTAGGTAACATATACTTTTGGATATTAAAATAGTTTAAGATTTTAGATAATTGAGAATTAACAGATAAGGTGTAAGTTAAAAGTAATGTTTTCCATTTTTCTGTTATACGTAGCTTGCTATATATAATTGTTCGGTTTTTAAAGAAGCAGAGAACTCAAACTAAAACAAAACAATGGCTTTATTTGAAATATTTTTCGGGCATGGGGCCGCCGCAGCTGGCGTAATCTGAAGGCCCAACTTCCGCTCACTGTTTGCAGTAAAGCAGCTTGTATTTCGGCAATAATGCATCGAATGTGTGCTTCCAAGGGCTTAATTTTTTCTGGTTTATCGTCGGAGAAATTCAACCTCACATATTTTCAAAGAAAGTAATCTAACAGTGTCAAACTCGAACAAGGTGGCCAGTTAACAAAACCGTTTGCAAAATTAGTCGCATATCAAAGTGTCTTTCAGTAAAATCATTGTTTCGCGACTTGTCTGCATGTGTGCCCACAGTAAACTAATTTGCATCGAATCACCGTACCGGTAGCCAGATTAGGTCCTTCTCGGAAAGAACGCAGCTGATTAGTTCAGTATTTTAGTTTTGTGACTCGGCGCCTCGTACTAAGCTATTTGTTTGTGTATAGCGTGCTTTCTCCAATCCTCCGCACATATCCAAATAATCGTTAGCCTTAAGGACAATTAAACTCATGACCCTGTGTTAAAGCGCGGTGTGGTGTAGCACGCGTAGACCGACACACACATCAAGTTCCCAAGAGCAAGGACTCACCCACGTTGGTGGGAAAATGTGCACCCATTTATAAGCAAGCTGAATATTTGTCTACATGGGTGGCATCTTCTCCATTTTGATCATCAGCCACCCATAAATCCGCTTATTCAGTGCAACCATCACGCACCATGGTTCTCGGTAACGATGAAGTGGCGGTACGCCCAGCGGAAAGTGAAGCCCAACGGATTTTGATGGAACGAGAAGAACGGCATCAAGCCGCAGAAAGCGAAGCACATTTAGCAGCCGACTAAGAGGATCAGTGTTGTAGCGTATCGACTAACAGCCAGCGTAACCACGGTAATCTCACGTAAACTGCCATCCTTTTGGCGGGCAAGCCCCGAGCAGTGATTCTTTTACAATAAATCGTAGTTCCAAGTTCATCATGTATCCAACGATGCACCAAAGTACCATGTGGTGATTGGATCATGATGTTATCGCTAATGTATCCTATATCATACGTTCACCATCAGCAACCGACAATTTTCAGTCCATAAAAGTGGCACTGTTTGCCCACACATACAAGTTTCTCACAGTAGTGGAACTAGGTTCAAACGTTCTTCACAACTGCTACGCCCTGTGCGCCCACTTACATGTTCTGGCGTCGGTAATGACGTGCTGCATATAAAAGGGTTTGACATGTTACCGCATCAGACACAATGTATGCTCCGACTAACCAAAGGTCAACCACTTGATGTGATTGCAACCCTAGTTGGCAACGCGGGCTATACCAGAAAAAGATACAGCCTCGAAGCAGCGTTAGGATCAGCAAAGGATACGAAGAACAAGGAAAAAAAAGGAGGTATCTATAAGAACACTTACTCGGAGTGCGAAATGATTTATATCGGGCAAATAAAACGATTAGCGAAAATCAGGTGGCAAGAGCCTATCAAAGAAGCGGAACAAATAACAAAACGAGATTCAACGGAAACAACAAGATCTGCGGTAGCGAGGCACATGATTGAAAAAAAACATAAAATCACGTGGGAGAATCTGAAAATGTGAAGGAGGTTGGAAGAAACTAGATGTATGGAAAAGTTTATGGATATATAGAGTCCCGGAAGAAAAAAGTATGATCACGGAAATTGGCAACCGCTACAGTGACTTAATGAATTACTTATGGAATTGTTTGCAGCTACATAAATGAGTTGCATATTTTTAATAATAATTTTTATGAAAAATTATTCGAGAAAAAAAATGTTAGAAGAAGGTGGTTTCGACGTGTGTACTAATTCTCCTCAGGCAATCACTGTTAGATACACACCGGTGATGGCGACCACCATGCTTAGAGGTGAGAGAGTTAATTTAAATTTTTCTACTTACGTGAACTCAATATGTTTTTGTATCTGCAAGTTATGTTCAAGTTAAATTTCTCTTGCAAGTACTTGTATTAGCTAAACTTTAATTGGACCATTTCACTCTTTTCACATCAACTTAATGTAAATCTACCACTACAAAAAAATTTCGCATTCACGATTTGATAAGATATAATGCGGATCGACTGTTGTCGACGCCGAGGTAACCTAGTAAGGATGGAAATTGCTTTACCAAACGACAAGCCGGGCTAGGAGAAAACAGACGGACTTGAGTGGCTTTCGTCTTTATTGACGATACTTACAGCCCCCAAATAAGACTTTCAGCAATAGACTTTATGCTTTTGGTGTCAGACTAGGATTCGTAGCTAAAATGACTAGAGATGCGTTTCGGAGAAAAAGAAAACTGCTATTATAATTTTATTCTTTCATTTTCTAACGTTCTCATCTGATGTTGTTCACAAGTTATAGCCGCACAGTCGTTCTCTGCGATAGGTTCTGCACATAATTAGTTGTAATGCGATACGAGGACCAACAGTCTTTGACAGAATTTGTCCAGCTAAGTATCTTACCGGCAGTTCAGCCCGGTTTCTTGATGTTCAGTCTTACCACTACCATAGAAAAACTTCAAGACAGCCGTTTTACTATATAACCTCATCGGAGCAAGAGTTTTCTCACGATCACTTGACTATCTAAATAAATTTGAAATAATTCACTTTTAAAAATTTTCAGCGAATCGCACTGGTAAATAAAAATGTTTATTTCGATTAACATTCTACTATTATGCATAAGACCCCTAACACCGTAAGCTCCTACGTATTGCGGAAAATCTATGGATGCCTCGCGTTAATGATTGCAGTTAGAAGCCAAATCGAAAATAACACACAAACCGAATCAACCACTGTTATTATGTTGCCATTGAAAATGCGACACATATTTATCGACGCTTTTCTCCTCGGACTGTGAACGGTACACACCAAGACACGAAATAGCCCTAAGCCCAAGTTTGCGTGGTGTTTCTGTTTTTCCCAGAAATCACCCTCGATCTCCGTTCACTGGACTCGCTTGGATTGCCCTTCGAATCGTAGCATAAATAGCAAGTTCTCGTGCCGATTAGTTCTCCAAAGTGATTCAAGTTACCCGAACACTACCTTCTACTGGCACTAGCGCTGGCGACAGTAGCTCGATCAGGTTCTCCCTGTACTCCACTAAGCCACTCGGCTGTACACTCACGCTCGGCGATACACCGATAATCTTTTCACACCTTTCCACCAATTTCATCCGAATTTCCACTTCTTCCTGCCTACTCACTATTCTACACAATTTCCATCATTTCCATCCTACGATGTTCGTATTCGCGGCACTTTTCGTGCGACTTTGCCCGAAAAATTCTATTTCCCTTGATTTGTCGGAAATAAGCTTCGACATGCGAGCTTCACCATCGCCGCCGGGAGCGACATCAAACCGTCACAATATTTAAACACATTTCACGTTGCCGAATGCAGGGCCACACACTCAAGGGTAATACGTTGCAGACCCCTTTCAACAATGCCTTTTTGATCTATTTTCCGGGAGCTTCCAAATATTTTACGAATAAATCGCTGAAAATATCACAACGAATGATGAACTGATGCGCGCTTCTCTCCTCTTTTCTCGTGGTGTCCGCGCTGTGTGGCGATCTCAAGCAGACCCCTCGATCCACCCAAACAGATCTGCTACTTTGGCTGTCGGTCGTCCACCGTACCGTAACGCCGCAACGGTGGTTGGTGACGAGCCTCTTGCTCATCTACTGTAGATTGCATTCGGCAATGCAATCCATGGATGAGCTGCATTATATTGGTGTTGTCATGTCCGAATTTTAATTGCAGATTTTAATTATTAAATTAATATAAGATAATTACACAGAAAAATTTAATACGTAAAAAATAAATACCATAAAGAATATAAATGTAAAGAAAAATTTAAATGTAATATATGAAAAAATATAATATAAAATTTATATTTATAAGAAAATAAAAAAAGATTTTTTAATAAATTTTATAATTTATAAAACTATAATTAATGATCAAATTTTTCAAAGCTGCAATTAAAATTTAGATCCGTGTTATGCCGGTTTTTGAGCAGTTTGCTCAGGCGACTGCTCGATTACTACAGGACATTGCTACTAAAATATCGGTATATGGCAGCAAAGAAAATAAAAATAGTGTCGAGAAGGAAAATTTTAATCTTTCATTTCTTTTAGGCACTATAATTCCGAAAATGGGTCTCTATGTACCCAAATTTTGCAGTTCATCAAATTATGAAATTTATACGAAACTGCAAATTATTTGCGTCGTGACCTGTATTTTTAAAAAAAACTTTTAGAAAAAAAAGAAAACCGACTTCAAAATGCCTTAAAAAGGATGAAATAAATTTTATGGAAGCGGTGCCAAATCAATTTCCCCATTTCAACATGAATACTTCCAATATCTGCACCATCACAAAAGAATGGGGAAAATATGATACGGCACCGCTTCCATAAAATTTATTTCATCCTTTTTAGGGCATTTTGAAGTCGGTTTTCTTTTTTTTCTAAAAGTTTTTTATTTCACCCTTTTTAGTGGCAAATTTTTTCATTTCAAACCATTCAAAACGAAGTTTCTTGAATACATTGTATCATGTTCTCGTGTATTAAAATATATTTTTTTAACTGCAATGCAAAAACCACTACGGCTAAAATCTGCAGCGTTCGTAGGAATCGAATTTAACTCTGATACATTTAATGCATGATCTCATCAACGTCTACCTTGATTTTAGATTTCATAATAATCCAATATGAATTTTAGCTTTGAGAAATTTTCGAATTTTGAACATTGCCTAGCCGCCATTTTTATATTCTGACCTGACCCAGAAGTGCTTTTTTATCGTTCAACTTTTTTCGACCTTTGAGCGGCCGCCATTTCGTTTCAAATTGTTCGAGTTTGGATTTTTCATAGTGAGCTTTATCACACAATTGAATAAATGTTTGTACTAGTTTTGGTACGAACTGGAGCTATACTATGGCCAGAACAGAAATATTGCTGAAAATTTGGCGTAAATCGAATCAGAGCCGCAACCCCCAGGCACAAATTTTGTTATATCCTATGTAGACTCACACATACAACCAACCACACACATACACACCTAGCCAGATCTATATATATATATATATATATATATATATATATATATATATATATATATATATATATATATATATATATATATATATATATATATATATATATATATATATATATATATATATATAGGGTGGGCAAAAAGTTACATTTGTGAGTAATTTGTTAAATTTTTAATTTTTTTTGTAGACATTAAACTTGGGAGATTCCAATATGGAAAAGTACACCATCGCACACCGAACCAAACTAGTGTCATTATTTTTGGAAAACAGCCGTTCAGTAACTGCCACTCAACGTGCATACTGCCAATTTTATAGAGTTCGCAAACCTCCAGCAGCTCCAACTATACGTGCTATGGTGGCTAAATTTGAGTGATATGGGAACGTTGCAGATGAGAAACGTACGGGCAGACCTCGTTCTGGACGATCGGCTGAAAACATACAGCTTGTTAGGCAAAGTGTTGGAGAGAACGATGAAACATCAACACGACGACGTTCAGCACAGTTGGCTATAAAGCGAGGCACGTTGCGCACGATTTTAAAAATGGACTTACACCTATACCCCTACAAAACACAATTGGTCCAGCAGATGCATCCTGGGGACCTGGTACTGCGTTTGGAATCCTGCAGGGATATCGCAAATCTTGTCGAGAATGAGGAACGATTTTCGGAAAATTTAATGATGACTGACGAGTCGCACTTTCACCTAAGCGGATTTGTGAACAGGCAAAACACTAGATTCTGGGGCACAGATAATCCCCAAAATGTCCAACAGCTTTCGTTACACCCACTTCGTGTAACTGTTTAGTGTGGCGTGACTTCACGGAAAATTTATGGACCACATTTCTTTGAAAATGATCAAGGTGCCAGTCTTACGATCAATGGAGCTCGTTACAGAAGTATGCTTCAGGACTTCCTTTTTCCACTTGTGCGAGCACATAACAACAATGAGAATATATGGTTTCAACAGGATGGTGCAACAGCACACACCGCTCGTGAGACAATGAACTTGTTGCAACATCACTTTCCAAATCGTGTCATCTCGAAAAATGGTACCATAAAATGGCCACCGCGATCGCCTGATCTGACAGCTCCAGACTTTTTTCTATGGGGCTACCTCAAAGAAAAGGTCTACGTCAACAAACCACAGACTTTACCGGAGTTGAAAGAGAACATTCGAGCGGAAATTGCGCAGATCACACCCGTCACACTCCAAAACGTTATGAAAAATTTCGTGAAAACAGCCCAAGCTTGCGTGAATTCTAATGGCGCACACTAATCGGATATAATTTTCCACACCTAATGTAAAAACAAGTTGGGTAGACAGACCTATGCTCATGTCAGAAGAGTTTTGTACTCAACTTACAAAATGCAGTAACCAGCAACGAATAAAATCATGAAATATGTCAAAGACGATTTTATTGGAGAAAATGTGAAATACGAGGATCATACCATTATTAACAAAGTTGAACGAATTTTGACTTCTGAGGTATTTGTTATAGTTATACCCATAAATATCTCCTTTGATAATTTTTTCAGATTTTTTAGATCACGGGTGTCCATTCGCGAGGGAGGAAACACATTTTTCATGTATTTCCCCCCCTGTGCCCCCACTGAAGCAAAAACTGTCAGTTTAAGAACTGTTTTAAAAAGCTCTCATAGAGAACTTTCAATTGATACTCATATCGGCTACCTTTCATGAAATTTTTTTTCAGGGGCCACTCTTCTGTACTGTAATCATCGATTCATGGCCTATTTTTTCGAATCCTCGAATGGTTACAAAGCCCTTTAGCTAGGAGCTCTCTCCTGCCTCTTCGACTTGTTTCAATTGTATGTACTCATCTTCATGATATCTATCACTCCTGAAATTTTCATGCAAATTCTAGCAAAGCTGTAGTGTCTAGTCGGTAAAAAGCGCATATGGCTCCATAGCCATATGTTTCCATAGTAATACAGGGCATATTGCTCCATAGTAATACGGGAAAATTCAAACCGCTATAACTTTGATAAATACCATTCGATCTTTATGAAACTGTCAGAAAAGATCGATCTTATAAATAATCATCTCTTTGCTAGTTTAAAGGTACCGTTTAGATTTTATTCAAGAAAACACAAAATCGATAATTCATACTATTACTAACAAAGTTGAGTGAATTTCGACTTCTCATGTATTTGTTGTTGTTGTACTCATGAAGGCCTACATTCATGATTTTTTTCAGATTTTTCGGATGGCAGGTGTCCAATCGCGAGGGGGGGTACGCGAAAAGTTTGTACATTTCCCCTTCCCCTGCCCCCCTCGGTACTTATAAGGCAATTTTAAAACTTGTTTGGAAAATATCTCATTGAGACCTTTCCAACGACACCCTACTCGACTACCAATGGTGAACATTTTTTTTTGAGGGGTCACCTCCCTATATGGGGAGACCCCCCTTAAACGCCTTTGAAAAATTTTTCCACCCTTGAAATTTCAAGAGGTCACCACTTCTGACCTTTCTACAAAGTTTCATGGCTGTAGCCTCTATAGTTTCGGAGAAAAAGTGCTGTGACATACAGACGGACGGACGGAAGGACAGACGGACACAGGTCGTGATTGCAATAGGGTTTTGTATTTTAGTACAAAACCCTTAAAAATACATAAGTTAATCCTAATTTGGCGATATTTTTTTTTATTTTAATCACTTTATTTAAAAGTTATTACATATATAAATAGGAAAGGGACTTTTTGCCCACCCTGTATATATATATATATATAAATATATATATATATATATATATATATATATATATATATATATATATATATATATATATATATACGCATATGTATATATATATATATATATATATATATATATATATATATATATATATGCGCACATGTATATATATATATATATATACATATACATATATATATATACATCTATATCTATACATATATATATACATCTATATCTATACATATATATACATATATATATATATATATATATATATATATGTATATATATATATATATATATATATATATATATATATATATATATATATATATATATATATATATATATATATATATATATATATATATATATATATATATATATATGTATAGACATATGTATTTGTATATGTAAACATAAAGTTCACTCCGCAATCAATCTCATGAAATTTACTTAAACATATCCTTCTTAACCGCATCATTCGTTCACCTTTATTCGATACCCATCGCCTTCGTTTTCAGTTAATTATGGCACCTAATTTTCATAAAAGTTTCAATAAAATCATACCATATAGTTCAATGAAAACTCGGCTATGCATTTTCATCTTCATCTGTACAGTTATGATAAAGTATAGCAGGAAACGTATCTCTTTTTAGGTTGCGATTCTCGCCGGTTTTTAGTATGGAAACCACTAATTTTAGATTTCTGGGCATACGAGTATGTTGTAATGTACATATAATATTAAGTGGAAAGTAACGAGTCAACTCTATAATTTGCAATCACTCAATTCTTATTATTGCTTCGGGGAATTTTATAATCCTTTATGTAATGTTTACGTCTAAGGATGTAAGAAGGATCCTATACCAAGCTCATTGGTAAGCAAAGAATGAATGCAGAAGAGAGAATCATCCTTAAATGTTCCCTTCAACTATTGTTGAATTGTATTTATGCCACATTCAAAATTAATTTATTGGTTATTTCCGGCAGAAATGATGGACTAAAATGTATGCAGAAAATTAAGGATACTGATTATTTTTATCATCCCTCGCCAAAGGACTCGGTATCTCTAACAAATCCTTGCAGAGTGCCAACTAATTGGCACTTTTCGTACGAAATATCATTTAAATTCAATTTCTCGACATCAATGTATCATATTTAACTGTTAATATCTACAGAGTCTTGGAGGGATTTCAATTCTATTCCGATACATTTTAGATCAATATGTTGTCCTTCGTTTGAAACCTCTACAATCAAAATCCTTATGCGAGTCGATCAGTTATGCTGAGAAATCGGGGTGAAAGTCAGATTTTTTTTAGTTTTAACGGTAAGAGCCCTTTACCGTTACTTGAATTTCTTAACCTTTAAACGGGACCTAACTGGAAGAAAGACGTATCATTTGCCAAAAACAGGACTCATCTCCGTATAAAAGTTGTGCGTGAACATACAAAAAAAGCAAAAAAAAATATACTCGTATATACGCGATGAATTGGTAACCTTCTTTCTTTTGGAAGTCGGTTAATAAAATGACAAGCTAAGATAGTTCTGAAAAGGCGCTTCAATGTATATCATGTGTGATATATCAAGGAGTTTATTTGGATTGATATGTTTATTGACTTACTCTTTTGGTTTGGGAAAATCTGTTTAAATATATCTAATAATGTATTTCGTATTATCATGTAAGATTCAATCCAACAAATTTACTGAAAAAAAATTTTCGTCTTCCCTCAATTGTTTTTTTTAATTGGTTCACATAAATATTGCCATACTTTATTTTCTGCGAAAATAACAAATAAGTTCCTTTTTGTATAAAATACTCTTAAATAAAATATGCTCCATAACTCTCAATAATTGATTCCTTAAAAGCGCTTGAATATTTTATGTCAATTCAGGACTCACTTTGTAGAGCAAACCACAAAAGACAATTCCAATAACAATTGAAGCAGATCCTTAAAATCTCAGCTACGGCATAATAAACTACAGCAATAAACAACACAAAATTACTTACCGAAACTCCTAAAAAATTCAGCTTGCCCAATTGGTGTAGGAACTCCTGAGCCATATCGTAGCGAGTGTAATCGAACAGATCCAATTTCGATTGCAAGGCGTTCTGCGTCCAATGGTCCTCCGCACCGCGCATCGCTAGAGCAATCGCCCACACGGCATCATACGTCTGCGGAACATATTTCGACAACGGTTCCGGCACTTGGAGCTCGTTGAGCTGTCTTACGAACATCTCATTGCTCTACGGATTACTACTTAATTTATATACATTTGTTAGGATGGGTTCATAGTCAGCAAAAATTACCAGTCCGCTGTAGCTGCTCTTGTTCCCGACAATGCTGTTGTGGCTCGACACTATAATCACGTTCTCCACGGTTCGTTCCAGTTGCGAGGGCAAGCATCCATCAGGCTCCTGCAGATGCCACCACGCCGACCCCATGCTCTCGTGCAGGATCCACGCATAATCAGCTCCAAACATGCCTAATTTAAAAGCTTCACAGAATATCTTCGGGGCCAATTCCGCCGAGAAGCTGCCAATGATTATTCGTGTGTCGAGGTCCTGTGAAGTGGAAATAAACGAATGCCAGCTAAACGATGATTTATTATTGATGAAGATATACACCCAGAGGAATTCGTATGGAAGCTGGTACTTGACTCAATCCCGATACCTGACCTTTTGCAATTTCGCAGCCTTGTGGGGAGAGTAATAGTTTTACTTTGGATGAAAGTTTCAAAGAGGCGTAAGGGATCTTGTATTAATTTCGAATACATTAACCCTTCAAATGTCTAAGGACCAATATAAATGTATGTCACATACATTTCGGCTGCTACCTTTAATCAAGAGTCTGATGGTGCTATGGAAAGTTAGTATATTTTGCATAGTCGATTATCCTTTGCCTTAATGTGCCATTATTTTGTGTTAGACTGAAGACGACTTTCACATTTGCAATGAAGAGCGATAGCAGTAGCTGTAAGATTGTTGTTAGATAATTATCACAATACAAATATACGACCATTAATTTATAGTTTTACTGCGTAACAGAAGAAAAAGGACATTAGTCTGAGCGGCAAAAAATAAATGAAGCAGATAGCGCGAATATATTCTGAAGTTAATGATATTTTGATTTATTATTTTTTTGTACTGAGTGGAATTTATTCTGTTTTTTTTTAGTTCAAGGACAATCGGAAACACCATGCAATCTATACAAATAAAATCCCAGTACACAAAATCCAAAAATTTGGAGTAATCTAAAATCACCAAATCCAAAACCATATTATTGAATTATACAAAATAACATTTGACAACATTCATGGAACCAAAATCCTTAAAACAAAATACATAAAAACAATATACAAATGTTGGTCAAAATATTTGGAGGCAAATCCAGAAAGATTATATGAGGGCGGCCCGATAAGTATTTAGCCCCACCACCCGAGGGCGCCCCTATTGCAAGATAATTCACTATCGTGAAGTACATTCTTGTAACGGCTACTGTCAAAATTTCAGACGAATCAGACTCGTGGTTTTGTTTTGACCGCGTGCGGAAGCGGGAGTGTCCGCGGGTTTTAGAAAAATGAGAAAGAGCTATATTGGCCGGTGATTCGATTCTTGTTTCTGGAAGGGGAATTGCGCAGTGAAATCAAAAAGCGCTTGCATACTGTGCACGGTGACTCAGCTCCTGCAATGGCGACTGTAAAAAATTTGTTTAAGGAATTTAACTCGTCGGTTTTTTATGAACCACGCCTAGATGTCCCGAAAACGGCTACCACGAAGGACAACGTGACAAAAATTCACGAGGTCATATTGGCAGATCACTGATTGAAGGTTCACGAGATAGCTGATAGCAGGCATCTCAAAAGACTACGTGGGTCATATACTACATTTAATTTTGGGCATGAGAAAGCTGTCGGCGCGATTGGTCTCGCGTTTGCATATTTCGGACAGCAAACGCAACCGTGAGACTATTTCAGAGTAGTGTTTGACGCTGTTTAAGTGAAAGTTTCGGCATCGTTTCATGGCCGTTAATGAAACATGGCTCCACTGGTGCACACCAGACACCAAGAAGCAGTTGAAATCGTAGACTTCATTCGGTGAACGTGCCCCCAAGAAGGAAAAGACTGTCTTATTGGCCAAAAAGGTGGTGACCACTATTTTTTGGGATTCGCAAAGTTTGATCTGCATTGACTACCTGAAGAAGGACGAAACAGTCACAGTCGCTCTACTGTGCCGAATCATTGGGCTCTTTCACCATGCTAACGCACCGGCTCACATTTCCGCCGTCATCACCGCTAAATTGGTCCAATAGAGCTACGAACTGTTACCCCATCCACCGTATTCTCCAGATTTGTTTCCAAACTTGAAAAAGTTGCCCGCCGGGTAGAAATTTGAGTCAAATGAGGAGGTCATCGCCGCCACGGGGGTCTACTTTGCTGGCTTCGAGAAAACGTATTTTTCAGACTGGTTAAAGAAGTTGGAGCGTCGCCGGGTCATTGTTGAGAAAATCAGGAACACTCTGGTCAAAAGAGGAATGGAGCGATAGAATTAAGAGGCTCATATCAAGAAATGTGTGTACTGATCAACACCCTGAAGGAACCAAAATCAAGTCTGTTGCAGGTTCCGAAAGTTTCTATATGAGAGGCACACCATGGAATTGGAATTCAGCCACAGTGCAACAAATGATACGAAAAAACCTTCTCATCCAGGGTTACAGAGTTGAACCCCTCTCGGGAAAAAGTGAAAACCAAGCTTCAAAGTTTTTGTTCCATCACATTACCCCTGGCTTTTTTCGAACTTAAAGAATATCAATGTTAGCCACGCTTAGAACGGTATGGTATTTAAATTGTGGAAGGAAAAAATCGCGCTACAAGTTCCAGTAAGAGCAAAAAACTTGGTAATTTTAAGAACATCTGTAATACTTTAAACTTCACTAACTTCCAATCCACTCCATACAGCCTCCGCCACTTAATTATTGAAAGACGATGATGTAGTAGCAACAATGTCTGCAGATAAAGTGAGTGACCAATCTCTAGCATCGATTGACTTAGTGACTGACAAACAATCACATACTCGTACCCCCAACTTGAAAACGGCATCTTCTTCAAAAACGATGATATCGGTTTCTTCAGCTAAGTACAATAACTTTGTACGTGGTGTAGACCAAGTGCCATCACCTTCGGGGTCAATAGAGTTGCCAAATTCACCAAGTTCTCTTAATCAATCCTTTTCAGATTCCCTACTTTCACCAAAAATCAAGGCCACTATCAACTCTACTAATGATCTCAAGAAGAGGTTTCTTATTCTGAGGCTCAGAGATCACAAAATATACGAATGTGTCCGCCTCTACCTTTCATATATGCATAAAGCTTCAGATATAACTTGCATTGATGGAAAAACGAAAACAAGCCTTTAAGTTATCATACAAAGGGAAGGCCTCCCAATAAATCTTGATGCTCTTCGAGCTGTTTATTTCCACTACCGTGAGGAGCTAGGTGCTAGTCCTGATCAGGCCAAAAAAGATCTTGAAACATATGTCTCGCCTCCCTGCGAAGGGTAAGGGAACATCACCATAAATTTTTTCGTCCCCAATAAAAGCCCCGCTCTTCTTAACCTTAAACTATTTTACCATAACTGTGGCGGAATCCGCAGTAAACTAAATCAATTATACTTTGACGCAAAATCTTGCCAATTCAATATTCTCATCCTTACAGAAACCGGGTTGAACAAATCTCATAAAAACGAAGAAATTTTAGACAGTAATTGGAATAGCTCCAGAGACGATAGGGATTTTCGCAGGAGGGGGCATACAGGTCGCAGTGCACAATTCCCTTTTGAGCGAGGTTGTAAGCACTACGTCGAAGAAATTATTCCTACACAAGGTGGTGCAAATAAAGCTGGAAAAATATATTTTATATTTTGGTGCTTTCTACGTCCCTCCGAATTCTCTTGAAGCTGTCTAGAATGAAGTTGGCGATGCTATCACTGAAATGACTACAAATGTTCGTGAAGAAGATAGAATAATAGTTGCTGTTGACTTTCGTCGGCCGAATGTAAGCTTTGTGGTCGATAATCAGGACAAGCTTCTTCTCGCAGTTAACCTTCGTGACTATAATGATTTTACTCTTATGAGCACGTTTTATGGCAACGATTTACAGCAAATTGCTCCTGTACCCAGCCAAAACGATAATTGGTTGGATCTTATCTTTACCAATGCATATGATGACGTAGTGGTTAATCCAACTGATAACAACGAGCATCTCTTTTATTACGCTTCATCACTCCGCTTTTTCTATTGAATTTTCTACTACTGATACATTCAACCCCATCTCATACAATAATAAAGCTTTATCTAATTTCAATTGGACTGGTACTCTTTCAACGTTAGATGTACATAGATGCTGCCCTGTCTACTTTTTACCAATTAATTCTTGACGCAGTTGAAAAGATTCTACCTTAAATCAGAATAAGAAATAAACTTTCTGAGCCATGGCTAGATAGGGACCTCAGATGCTTACGGAATCAAAGAAATAAACTATACAAAATTATGAAAAGATGGAATTATAAAAGCCACGAAATCAGAAGAAAATATAAGGAGCTTGCCAGGGAATTTAAATCCAAATCTCAAGCAGCGTATGAATCATGTGTCAGTGATATCGGAGAAAAGATTATTCACGATCCTAAGAAGTTCTTTGATTTCGTAAATGTCAAACGCAAAACCAATAATTATCCTTCAACAATGTTATATAAGGGCTCTATATCGGCTTCTTCAGAACAGATCTGTGAATTTTTCGCAGACTATTTTCAAGAGGTTTATCAAGATCCTTTAATCTTAGCAAATAAAGTACTCACCGAATCAGCTTCAAAATGCCTTATTGACAATATTTAAATATCTGATAATGATATGCTCCAGGCAATTGATGATCTTTATTTGAATAAGGTACCCAGCCCTGATCAAGTTCCACATATTTTCCTAGCTAAATGTAAACATGAACTAAATCAGCTCCTCTCTATTATTTTCAATAAGTCTTTCTTGAGTGGTATCTTCTCCTTGTACTGGAAGCTATCTTGTATAATTCTGATGCATAAAAAAGGCGGCAAAAAATCGGTTATGAATTTCAGAGGAATTGCTATACAGTCCACCACTTTAAAGCTTTTCGAACAAATCATCTACAACAAAATATCTCGAATCGCATATTCCTATCTAAATGAGGAGCACCATGGTTTTCTTAAAAAAAGGTCTACTACTACAAATCTTATGGTAATGACTTCAGACGTTCTTTGTGACATAGAAAAGGGCAAACGGATTGACGCTATTTACACCGACTTCAGCAAAGCATTTGATCGTGTGAATCATGCAATATTAATAAAAAATCTTCGCAGCTTTGGAGTTACTGGTCCACTCTTTAGTTGGATTTACTCTTACCTGAAGGACCGTATACAATCAGTCAAGTTCAAAGGACACATACTCAAGGAAATTCATGTCCTCTTTCTATGGACCACTTCTATTCAACATCTTCATATCAGATCTTTCATCATTGTGACCTGATATTCAGCACTTTTTTTTAGCCGGCGACCTCAAGTTATATCACGCAATACCTTCTCAAGCTGAAGCACTGTTTCTCCAGTCTGAATTAAATATTTTATTCCAATAGTGGAATGCAAACCAACTGTTATTGAACCTGGACAAATGCTAGGTAATAGGTTTCTCCATGAAAAATAATATTTTCGCGTGTTCCGGTTCGCGGCCGATAATTCTAATGTTCCGGGAAAGTGAAACGCACTGTCTTTTAAATTAAGTTAAAAGAGCTTATTTACCAAGAATGCACAATCATTAATTTCACTACTTTACAAATCGCATTTTAATGTAATTTTCACGAAAATCACTTCACTATCGATCAA
This sequence comes from Odontomyia ornata, assembly GCA_963969285.1. NCBI lineage: Eukaryota > Metazoa > Arthropoda > Insecta > Diptera > Stratiomyidae > Odontomyia > Odontomyia ornata. Next base: position 104,448,036 of record OZ017740.1, on the reverse strand, counting down.
TATCGCCTTTAATTCGCGCTCCACTCTTATCGCAGTTTTTATTATCGTGGTTTTAGTATGTACCCCATTCATTCAGTTCGGCTTTGTATAGGGTCTCTAGGCATTCAATCCATTCCTCGTACATTAGTGAATGTTCTGACGAGAACTACCTGGAATATTCGAGCAATTCTGAATGCCCATAGTGACGTCACTTTCAGATGTTGATCATGGACCTACTTGGTCCATTCTTGTGCTTCCGAGTACATTCGTTGATCATGATGTTATTAATAGTTGCGACAACAATTGTGACCGTAGCTCGCAGGATTGTTTGGACATGTAACAATATCTTCCTCTATGACTGCCACATTAATTACAAACCTCTGAGTAGAGTCGAAAGGGTTGTTGACCTTGGCGTAGTCCTAGATAGGAAATTGCAATTCAACCTTCATTATGATGAAGTCCTTTCTAGAGCATACAAAATGCTCGGCTTTACCAAAAGAAGGGCTAAGGAATTTAAGAATATTTGGGCAACAAAATCGTTATGCACATCACTGGTACGTCCTATTCTTGAATACGCCTGCTTAATCTGGCATACTGTTTTCGATGTTCATGCCAATAGGCTGGATTGGTTGCAAAAGTAGTTTTTACTTTTCGCTTTGAGGTCCTTTTACAATCCTAGGCTATGAGACCTATCCTATGAGACTCGACTCCAGATGATAAATCTAACATCTCTCTCTTCGCAATGAAGCGCATTGTCGTCATGTCTGGCTTTCGATGTGCTGAGGGAAACTTTAAATGTAAAAGTTATCTGTGATCGAGTCCACTTAAACGAGGCTTTTAAGAAAACAAGGCACTCTCCCATGCTTACCATTAGCAGACACCAGACGAGTTATGGGTACAATGAGCCAATCAATAGATGTTGTAGAGATTTCAATATGTTTAGTGACTATTACTCCCCATCCATATCTAAGGTCCTATTCAAACCAAAAGTAATAAAATTCCTCTCACCCCCAATACCTTAATGTAATGATTATTTTTATATAGATGAATGATATATATATATATATATATATATATATATATATATATATATATATATACATATATATATATATATATATATATATGTATATATATATATATATATATATATATATATATATATATATATATATATATATATATATATATATATATATATTATATATAAAGTGTAAAAATTATTTTCATAGAAATGATCTGCCTTGTTTTGGGAAATAAATAAATAAACAAATTGCCACTTTTCCTAAATTTCCGTTATTGTTTTATAGGCTAAGTACTTATTGGATCGCCCTCGTATTACCATAAAAACTAGGGATTTTCCAAGCGAGCTTTCAGGCCCCAGTTAGCTACTACAACTAAAAACTTGATGCAGTATAAAGATCAGCAGAATATAAATTGTTGATGGTCTCTGGCTATCGCTCTCTGGCAAGCGAACCGCCATATTGTTTGAAACGTTATTTTATTGTTACTGATAAAGTTATATTATATTTCTCATAACCGTCGTCAGCCGTGTAGGGTGAGTATTTCGCAACCGCGGACTTACCGGAGACAGATTTGTGTTCAGAGCTTTTTCAGAACAAGATAATCATTCTGTCATGCGTTAAAAGTATCCTTAACATATAATCATATGATGAATTATACTAACTCACAAATATTTTAGTAATAAGCTTTTATTTTTAAGCAAAGTAACAAAGTTTTCGAACACATGACATTAACAAAGTACAAAGCTAATGAAAAAATCTTTCATTTAATAAGCATACAAACATAAAATAATAAAACTTTCTTCTAGATATGAGCATATGCTTTAAGTTAAATCCTAAAATTAAATTTGAAAATTCCCATTTATAATTCTTATTTTGCTTAATGGACTGACAGACAAACATAAATACCTTATAATTATGAACTTATTTGCTTCTCTATGGATGCTATTATTTTGATTATCTAGTTTTTTCCTAACTTCCATATAACCATCATCCACGGTGCAAAAGCTTCCAGGATTAATATGTACTAATAAAGCAGTCCGCCTAGGCAAACTGCTCGAGGGACATTCACGAAAAGAGCAATTTCAAAATTATAATGACGTACTAAGTGCGCAACAATTTGATACGCAACTTATCAATGTTATTATTACTAGCCCGAAATAAACCCCACCACTATCAGCGCTACCATTATCAATAAAAAGTTTTTCTGATCCCTATTCAATGAGCCTACAAGAAAATTTCATTTCACCATTGCTACGCGATTTAGCGAAGCAATGGCGAGAATCTTCTGTTAACGCCATCAAGGGGCGTGTTGCAAGAGGTGGCAAAAGGTATTGAAACGAAGTGGGACTCCCATTTTAAACGATGAGTGGGATAGCCGTCGCGTTAGTAGTGCTCTGGGTTTTATTTTGAATGTTAAAACCGGCTTTCCTTATCTTTGTTGTATTGTATGAGCCAGTCGAATTTTTTAATTTGTGTACATTGTGATAAGTTTCCGTACGTTAAAACTATTCCGCATTTGATATATAATTAACGAGTGCATTACGTGATATAATACGATATTAAAAATTTAGACGAAAAAACACGATGAATGGAACCCATCGTCGAAAGCAAACGAGACGGAGTTTTCTGCCCCGTTTCGTTGTTGAACAACTGAAGGAGGAGACTCCGGACCATAAAATTCGAGTTTTTTGAATATTTTGTTTATTCGGTTCGTCCACATTGTGGTCATTTGTAATTGTCGGTCATTTGTAATTATCGGTCATTTTGCCTGTGCAGGCAAAATTTGCTCGTGTTTTGTGTTGTAATGTCAAAAGTTCCATTAGTTTGTGACAAAATGAAGCATTCATGCTCATAGTGATTATTCGAGTTCGTAAAGTTCTTTAAAATATAGAAATGTACAACTTTCGACGGATAAGAAACATTTTATACTCCTTTTGTTTCGTAACTTTGGTTTCATTGGTCTTTAGATTTTCTGGAGCACTTTGCATTCAATCACATCCACTGCTCTTTCGGACTCGCTCATCAGGGTCCATGTTTTACTTCCATATAACAACACAGGCTTAGCAAGTATTTTGTAAATGCGGACCTTATTTTGTCTGTGCACAACTCTGGACCTTAGAATGGCAAGTACAGATTAATAGCGCCTCTATTTGCGGCATTTATGCGGCATCCAAATCCACCCTTTTCGGCGCCTCTTCTGTTCGGGTTAGTTCCAAAGTAAAGAAAATTTTCCACACTCTCAAGATTATATTTGCCAATGGTCAGGCTATTATTTTATTTCTTTAATTGTTGGAGAGCTTTTTATGTATGAGATGTACACAATAGAGCGATGTCTCTATAATTTTTAACACTTAAACTTGTCCGTTTTTTTGTATGCAAGACATGTTATACTTTTCCACCAGGCCTCTGGTAACTGCTCTTCTGACCATATTCTGCATATGACTCGATGCAGAAGGTTAATAGGTTGGGGACCCCCCACTCTGGAGCAGTTCTACTGGTGTTCCACCTATTCTAGGCACCTTATTTTTTCTGAGGTCTCGTACTGGTCCCTACGTTTCATCTCTGGTTTATGGTGAGACCGGAACTTCTTTTCCTGCTTCTGAAACGTTAACAGCTTCAGTTGTTGTTGGGGAAGCTGTAAATAGCTTCTACGAATATTGCAGCCACTTGTTTTTAATTTGACTGTGTTGCCTATAATCACTGCTTGTGCACTTTTGCAAAGAATTGTTTGTAGGTTCAAGCCGCTCTTAGTTATTAAATAGAGGCACACGCTGACTTACTTTCTTCCAGGGATATATCTTCGTTTATATGTTGAATCTTGGTGTTGATGGTCAGTCAATTCTTTCATCGGCACATGTTTTGAGCTTGACATCAAAGGCTTTTATATTGTTTTTCTTTGGGTCAAGTTGGTCGTTGGATGTATACAGGTTCCTTATTTTGAAAACTTGTTTGGATTTTTCGTCAGATACTTTCCTTTGGCTGGTAGTCCAAGACCTCTTCGGCTACTTTTGTTACCGCATCTCCTTCGTGGACATGGTTTTGATGTGATCGTTACTTTCTCCCGCCTGCGGGAATAAGTTGATGCAATTTTTCAGCATTGACATGTAATATATGTGGAAATTACTGAGCTATTATTTAGCTTGTGTATCTAGTACCTTTGAGTAACTGATGCTCGTTGTCAACAGCTCTGATGTAACAAAAAAGTAGAACTGTTTACTTTCCGTGCAGACAACAAAACGACATTTGCCCGATAATCTTTTAGGTAAATTTCTCGAGAGAAATTTACCTATTGCGGAGAGCATATTATATATATATATATATATATATATATATATATATATATATATATATATATATATATATATATATATATATATATATATATATATATATATATATATATGGGATATAACGAAATTTGTGACCACGATAGAGGTTGCAATTTTGCTTCGATTTTCACCAAATTTTCAGGAAAGGTGTATTGGGTAATTATCTCGGTTAAGTTCGTGAACCAGCTATATCGGCCGGGCAAAAACAAAATGGCGGCCATTTTAGACGAAAAATCGTGATTTCTGTTCTGACCAAAGTATAGCTCCGATTTGGATGAAATTTGGTACAAAGGTTCATTGCTGTATGTGATGAATCTCACAATAAAAAATCCAAAGTCGGTACGGCAGAAACAAAATGGCGGCCGCTCAAAGGTCGAAAAACGTGCAAAATTTTGTTGTTGTAATAGTGGTCAAAGCTTTCAACAGATTTTCATGAAATTTGACAACTTGATAGAAATTATAGGTATCTAAAGAATTACGTGAAAAAATTGGAGGTCAGGTTGCAAAAAACAAAATGGCGGCCAGTTAAAAGGCAAAATTTCAAAGGCTTTTTAAAGTCGCAATTTTAATCCGACATATACAAAATTCGGTTTCAAGATAGACATTATTTAGGCCTACAGTCTTTGATATTTTGGTGATCATGCATGAGCAAATTTCAAAATGGCGGCCGTTTAAATATGCGTTTTTTTCAGGTTTTTGTGGCCCTCTAGCGGTCACATTTTCCAGCGGATTTTGATGAAACTTGAGATTATGGATCTCTGTACTATGTTCTTGTATTATGCAGGAAATTATTAAAATTGAATGAAAAATAAAAAAGTCGAAAATTTAAAACCTAATATTTTTAGCTGCCATTTTCTTTAAAAATTGAATTATTTTGCCCTGTCTAGAGTGAAACTTCTATTTGAACGAGATAGTACATTGATTGATGAGTTCCTAGCATACAAAGATTTAAAATAATCCAAAATAAAATGCATGCATTCAGAATGGCGGCCCCCAAAGGTCAGAAGGCAAGCGCAGTTCGCTATTTTAGTGCCAACTGAAATAATGAATATTTTTCATGATAACGTTTTAAATGACTTTACTTGATAGAATTTATAAACCAGACCATTTTTAAGATATTGTAAAATCTTTTTAACAATCCCCTAAAAAAATTATAAAATCGCGACTTGTCTGTCTGTCCGTCCGTTTGTTCGTGCGTCAAAACAAGTTATCTCGCAAACCACATGAGCTAGAATGAGGAAATTTTCTACTTAGGTCAAAAGTGGTGCCTCTTGAAATTTGCAGTGCAAGAAAATATTTTAAGGTATTTTAAGGGGGGTCTCCCCATACAGGGGGGTGGCATACAATTTTTTTTATTTCTGTAGCAGCCAAGATTCTCAACAGATCCCGTTGAAACTTGAAATTATAAGTTATTAAGGCAAGTTAATTTAATTTAATTATGCAAATCGAATGACAAATGAAAAAGTCGAAAATTTACAGCTTAATATTTTTAGCAGCCGATTTCAATAAAAATTGAAATGACGGCCCTCATAGTTCAGAAAAAAATTGAAAATGTATATATTAATGGCAACGCAAGTGCTGATTAAACTTTCATGGAAATCTTTTGAAATTAACTATTCGAGCTATTTAAGCCTTTGTGTGGTTACCACTGTGAACTGTGTAAACAGCAAATGCGAGAAGGGCGAAACCGGTATTTATATGTTTACAACAATTTATGATCCGCCGATTTTCAATATGTAATCCATACGTATGCAACTCAATTTAATTAGCAAAATATTCGCGCCCCGATAAAAGGTCTCTAAGAACGAACGTGGCCAGATTTTTTTTATGTTAATAAATACCCATGTGGTACTACGAAAATTGCAGAAAGAAGTTGAGTAGTAGGCAAGCCAAATTTTATGCTACATACGAGAAATTTACCTTTCCGGCTGGTGCTGCCAACGGGGATTTTTTTAAGTAGGCATGTAAATTTTCGAATAAATTATCACATTCTGCCCGAATATTCATTGAGAAGAGTAAGGCAGCTTGATGGGAAGCTGACAGTGGTGGTTGACTAGTATGAATGTTTGGGGCGGCGGATAATGGCCATGCAACGCATCCTTGGGAACCATATACGAATGCACGGTGACTTGGCGGTGGCCATGCTTGTCCCTAGCACTAATGCGGCCAATGTGCAAGGTATCGAAGTCACGACGACGGATGGTCATTGATAAGTATTTGGCGATCATGAGGGAATGCATGCTGGTTCGGTGGTAGCCACGCTTGGTCCTAGCACCGATGCCACCAATATGCATTGGATTGATGTAGTAACGACGGATGGTCGTTGGGTATGTGGCGATCATGGGCGAATGCAAATTTATGGTGGTTCGGCGGTAGCTGTGCTTGGTCTTAGCACCTATGTGAAACTAATTGAAGTGGGGACAATGGGATGCGATTGGTAGGTATTTGGGGATCATGAACGAATGCATGATGGTTCGGCGGTAGCTGTGTTTGACCCTAACGCGGATGCTACCAATGTGTAACCTATTGAAGTGGTAACGACGGATAGTCATTGGTTTATACGTGGGCTCATCTGCGAATGCATGATGGGTTGGGGGTAGCCGTGCTTGGCCCAGCACTAATATCACCAGTGTGCAATGTATTGAAGTGACGACGACAGATTCGGGGATCATGGGCAAATGTATGGTGGTGCGGTGATAGCCGTGTTTGGTCCTAACGCCGATGCCACCGATGTGCATTGTATTGATGTGGTGACGACGGATAGTCGTTGAGTCCGTGGCGATTATGAGCGAATGTATGATGGTTCTTCGATACCCATGCTTGGTCCTAGCGCCGATGCCACCGATGTGTAACGTATTGAAGCGGGAATGACGGATGGCCATTGGTAAGTATTTGGGGATTATGGGCGAATGGGTGACATTTCGGCGATTGCCATGCTTGGTTCTATCACCGATGCCGCCGATTTGCAACGCATTGAAGTGGTAACGACGAGTGGTCATTGGTTAGTATGTGGGGACTATGGGCGAATGGATGGTGGTTTGGCGTTAGCAGTGCTTGATCCTTGTATTAATGCCGTCAATGTGCACTGTATTGAAGTGGTGACGACGGATGGTCATTTGTGGGTATTAAGGGATCATGGGCATATATTTGATGATGCGCTGGAAGCCGCGCTTGGTACTAACACCGATGTTACCGATGTGCGATGTATTGAAGTGTCGACAATGGTTTGAAATCTAACAAATGTAACAAGCGAGGAGATTACAAATATTGAAGGAGGTATGTTAGATAGGTTTTAGGGAAACCAACAGAGGTTGGAAGTTTGTTGCCTAAAATGCCACTTTTATGGATATCTTCTTCTTTTTCGTAGCACTACAGCCCCTTGTGGACCTTCACTTCCTGCAAATAGCGCCTCCAACTGTCTCGGCCCATTTACCGCGTCCTTCAATTTCGAAATCCGAGCAGCGATGAACTTTTTTCGTCAACCGAGTCAAATCAGCGTTTCCTTGGTTTCCTCGCTTGTCTCCGGTCTTTATTTCTTCCAACGAATACCTTTTTGGGTATCCGTTGTTTGTCCATTGCAGCTTTCGCATTCTTACAATCGTTGAGACCTCCGGTTCGTCAAAAATGTCATACATTTCATCCGAGAAAATACTGAGAATCGATAAAACAAAATTAATACAGAAGTAGACGTTAACGGTATATAGTTTTAAATTTTTGAATAATCTTTTTTCAATTGATGAATCTAATAGATCGATATGATCTTACCCTTAGCCAATGTGGTTTATTTGAAGGCACTGCAAGTTTGTCTTATATTTCGTATGCTGGGTCAGCCAAAGTCACAAAAGCAGCATTATTATTTAGAATTTTCGACAAAAAGTGGACAATTTAAGGTCATAGGGTGAACATTTGTCGTAGAGAATTCTATCTGTTAAAAAGTTAATTTGAAGTAGATTAAATTGGTTTTAAAGATCACGTAGAATTTGAATTAAGAATTAGTCAATTTTGCTATCTAGTTAGTTAGTAAATCGTTATTCCTCTGCTTTTGTCAGCTTTGTTTTTATCAGCTTAAAAATCGCTTTTAAGGTAATTTACGGTTGTTAAAAGCTCTAAGTGTTAAAAATATATTATGAATGCATGATAAAGTCATTTTTAAAGAAATTTACGAAATTTCGTATTATTTAGAAATTTAGAATCTCTCAACTTTACATGTTCTTTTAGCTACCACATGCCAATTAGCACAATGATATAGACAGATGTGATAAGTAATCACAAAAATAGGAGAAAGTATACATATATATATATATATATATATATATATATATATATATATATATATATATATATATATATATATTTATATATATATATATATATATATATATATATATATATATACATATATATATATATATATATATATATATATACATATATATATATATATATATATATATATATATATATATATATATATATATATACATATATATATATATATATATGTATATATATTTATGTATATATATATGTATATATATATATATAGATATATATATACAAAATCAAGGGTTAAGAATTTAGGCACCCAAAAGTTGCTAATGAATGAATATGAGATTTTCGACGAATCAGAGGTCTCAACGATTGTAAAGCTGCAATGAGCTGGCCACATGAATCGTACAGACGAACAACGGGTACCCAAAAAGGTATTCGTTGGGAGAACTGGAGGCCAGAGACCAGTGGGGAAACCAAGGAAACGCTGGTCTGACACGGTCGACGAAGACAGTTCATCGATGCTTGGATTTCGAAATTGGAGGACGCGGTCAATGAACCGAGACAGTTGGAGGCGCTATTTGCAGGAAGCGAAAGCCCGAGATGGGCTGTAGTGCTAAGAAGAAGAAGAAGAGTATCCAGGCTGGAGTAATTTTCTTTGTTCGCGTCATTCAATTGTAGATTTTACATTACTATTGAATGGTGCGAATCTCTGGGCGTTGTTGATAACAATTTCATCGGCTGGCTGCTGGCGCGGTGATGGCACGGAATGTCGTCAAGTGCACAACTGAGAAAAATAATCCAAACAAGAGCCATGGAACATCAGCTATGCGCATTTTGAACGGGATAAGTCGACAACCGCAATTGGCGGCTGATAAAATCTTGACCGGCGAGAGTTTTGGCGGGATTGAGGAGGCAGTCAGTTGGAGGAGTTTTTCGGTAGTAACGGCTGGAGAAGTGTGAGTCTGGTTGATACGTGACGTTTAGTGTTAACAAAAGTTCGTACGGGGATTGAAAATCAACAAGACGGAAAAATTGAAGCTTTCAGAGACTGGTTGCAACGGAAGAAAGTCAGTTCGAGTAAATAAATATTAAAGACGGTGTAGTAAAAATCCTACCACCAACATTTTAGTGAAAATATAATGTCGGACGTGAAAAAGGAAAAGTGAACTAATACTAGATTTACTAAAGACAATATTCTTTATTATTATTACTGGATTATTGGAAAAAGAAAACAAGTTTATTTTTTCAAAAGATAACTTATAATCGAAATACTACCGCAGTGGGTGCTCTTTCGCGAAGAATAGACATTAAATTACTTCCTAGTTCGAGGCCACTAATCCAACTTCCAGGATTAGTGGCCGTTTATATTTTGTCTTAAAGTATAGTTTGTTTTTTGCTAAATTGAAAAAAGGAAGAAATCAAAAATTTAATTTTACGGTGTTTTCCCAGCCCCCAGTTACAAAGTGCTCCGCAGGCAGGATAGGGGTGAGTAGTTTTTCACCATTTCCATGTTTCAATTTAAGGATATCTACCATCTGTCTTGCAATATTTCAAAATTTTTCTTTTAAGAAATCTCCTGATCTTACCCAATGAAGGATAAAATCTGCCAAAATAAATATTTCCAAAATGCTGGCAAAGTCTACTGTATGTAATTATAACTTTATTATTTGTAAACAAATTTGAAAATCCTTTCAATAATATTTAAAATGATTCTATCGTTTCAATATATCCTATAACATGTGAATGAATTTTCCCTATTTGCTGAATCCTCGACCCAAGCAAAAAGCTTCGACTTATATATTTTTTAACTATCACCACATTCCTATTTGTGCTTACCAAACACCATAATGTCAAACCGTATACAAAAGCTTCACAAAAAACTCCATACGAATTTCAATGGGTGTATTAACGCGTAACCAACCCTTAATAACAGCAACTGGTCCTTGAAATCCGTTTCGGCAAATGTTATCGTGGCCGCACATGATATGTTCGCAGCTTCCAATTCTGTAACCAAATCGTTCACAGCCAATGAATGGACCTCTTCGTTTTGTGAGAATGTTGTCACCGTGTCCCATCCGAATTTCCTTATGAAGGCTATCCGGGCCGGATTGTGTGACGAGTCAGGTGCTACGGTGCGAAAGAAAAATGGAAATTCGTGTCGGTCACTTAAGGCTGGTGATGTTGACCCAAATGATACCTAGAGCGGGAGAAGTAGAAAGAGAAACGAGACATTGATATGAAAATGGTAGTAGACCCGAGTTTTTCTAAAAGTTTGCTTTCAACGTTGTGTCCCTGAGGGATGATAAAACTCTTAAGATACATACATACATATATCCCTTGAAGATTTCCAAGCCACTGACTTTGCTTTCTAGACGGTCTCTCAATATGTGCGCTATTACGTCAATGGGGGGGAGGAAAATCTTCAGGGATGATTTGAAATTGAAAACTCACAGCTGTCTCAAGAAGTACGTGATCCCAAAAAATCCTTTTTAAACATGACTCTTCTGTGCTAGTGCCTTATGTGGCTCGGATAGTTTTTTTTTTACTGAAAGTAGCTACCAATGCATAAACGTATTCATCATACGAAAAACCTAAATTTTCTCGCATATCTTTGTAAAATATTCGGTCTTTGAAATTTCGGAAGATTGAACTACAAAACCAACATGTTACCACAAATAAACACAATCTAAACTTCGAAACTAAATTTCCATATTTTCATCTTCCTCTCAGGGACAACATTTGCTTGACAAAAAACTTCCGTGCCACATAGTTAGCACGACATCATATTCGTCACCAATTGCCTGTACAAATTTCTTGTTCCGGAATAACAAAAATAAAATTCCCACCCCCCATTTAGGTTTGCAAAATTGAATGTATCAAAAGGAATCGTTTTCGGGGGCTTTTTATTCGACCACTTACCTGAACGATATTCCAATAGGGAACAACTTTCGCTAGACTTTCCGTAACTTCAGAGCAGGCTGATCCCAGGAGCATTACCATCCGTGTTGAGTGTTGTGTATATAATGCATGAAAGAAACGGTCAACTCCTACGCCTGGATCACACTGAAGGCGTTCCGGTTTCGTGGAAAGAATGTAAAGAAAAGGAAACACAAGAAATGTTATTTTTAACACGATCCATGTCAATACATTTTAAGAAGGTTGTTCGTAAATATTTGAAGATGCGCAAGAGGAGGGTAACAACAAATGTTTGAATAGGTTGAAATTTTCTAGGAATTTAGGGAATTCGGTAAATTTGAGAATAATTACAAGCATCTGCTGATAGAATATTGTTTGTACTTTAAGCAAATATGTATGTATGTTTTCAAAGCTAAATCGAAAACTAAGAAACGGAATATGTATGTATATCAGTTAATAAAAGATCCTTTTTTGTTTTTAAAAAAATACAACTTAGGGCTGTTGCCCAGATCTTTATTGTTTCACGGTTAGTTACAAACTGAACTAACTTTTTACAATTATATGAAAACTAGAACTTATTCGATTCCGGGAAACTGCATGCATTGCATTTCTCACGATGCTTGTGTTTGATGGTAGACACATCGTCAGCATTTTCAGTTTTAATGTTATCCGAGATATGTAACTCATCCGGGCTGAAATGCAATTGTCCTCGATTGCCAAAAAAATGGTCCGTCATAGAACTTAGATGCTCGCTGATTCGATTGAATTTGGCTGGGGATGACTGGCTGTGATTGATACTCTGGAACGGTAGGTATTGCTGTGATGCTTTCTGTTCGATGTATTTCAGGATCTTGCAATTGGTGATTGATTACGATCTTGCCTTTGTGATTTCGTTTGAATCTGAAGAGTATAATGATTAATAGAATGATGATAGCTATTGTTATTGAAGAATTTGTCCATGTTGTAATTTTGCTTTCTATTTCCAAGAGGTTAATATGGTGAGAGTTATTAAGATGCATCTCTTCCATCATTTCGAGTGACAGGATTCTACGGTAGCGTTTTTCTTGTGGAGTTGGTTGAACGACTGGTGGAAGTGCCTGGTATTTGGAGACTTCATTAGCCGAAAACATGAATTCGCCGATGTTGATGGTAGCATTGCTGAAGCTTATCAAAAATCTCCCATCGAGATCGTGGGAAACGTTATTAACCTCGATCGTTCCATTAAAACTGTTTAGCAGTAGCATCCCTGTAGTTATTTCCTCTTCAACGGGTGTTTGCTTTCCGTTGATGAGATTGCATTTTGAATCGCGGCTCTTAAGGATATTGGGTACACAGGATGAATTACTTAAATCTAACAAATCCTTTTGATCACAAATAGTTAAATTTCCGAAATTGAGACAGTTACTTTTGATGGCATAAATTTTTTCGTGATTTCTAATAATTTTTTCGTAAAGGATTTCCACGACAGTATTTTTGCGATTGACAGGCTTTACAATGAGGGAATCGTATGTATCTAAAGTGGTGACCGGGATATTTACAATATATAATAGTGTCATATTATTCATTAGTATTTTTACATTGGAAAATTCTAATGCTTCCTCTGGTGTTTGGTATGGAAATCTTTCTTTGTCAAATATGTTGGTGACTAACTGAAATTCTTTAGTTGAGAGCAAAAGTGAATTAATAATATTATCCTTAGCCATCTGTATTGCATATTTTATATTGAACAATTCTTCTTTTATTCGTTTTAATTTGTATTGGATACTTAGAATGTATTCATTTTCAAAGTTATAATTATTTTGTGCCAAAGATATGATTTTGTTCGACATCCAATGTTACATTTTGAATCCTATCCATGATTGATCTGTTGATTACTACTTGCCTATTGTTATTTTCCAAAACGTTATTAATTTTCTCTTTAATTGTCAAAAAATCCTCGTGATCTGGGTTTCCTGCTACCCATTTCCATGCTGATCCGATAAAGTTAAGTGATCTTTTTGATAATTTTGGCTTTAATGTATCTAGAAGTTCCTGGATTTGTAGCAACTCGTGGGAAAGGTAAGGATATAAGGAACTGTTTTGAGGGATGTCGCGTTCAAGGATAATTGCGAGGTCCGATGTCACCTGAGCATATTGTTGGATGTTAATGTCATGTATCATTTTGAATGTCCCAGTCTTTATTTTTGCGTATCTTAAATTGAATGTAATGATCTGTGAGTTGGTGTATTCCAAGATTTGTACTCCGCATGAGGCTATGGGGATGATGCTGTAATAGAGAGGCAATTAGCTTTTGATATTGCTCTTATGGACAGTTTTGCCTGACATAGTTATAACGGTGGTATTTTTATCTTCTTTGACTGTTTCCTGTCGATATCTCGGAGTGAGCTTAGAACTTACTCTTTTATGTATTTTAACGTAAATAACGTCTCCGACTTGGTAACTTTTTGAAGGTTTACGGCCTTTATTGTGAATTTTGAGGTCTAATTCCTGTTTATGTTTTATTTTTTCAATATTGTTTTGGCGGGATTTTTCGAGCTCCTCTGGGCATAGTCGAGGACTGCGTCCATGGTAAATTTCGACAGGTTTTTTCCCTGTAGTGGAATGCACGGTGAAGTTGTACTCCTTTACTGCTCGTTCAAGGAGTTCTTCGAAGGGACAAGGGGTGATTTCTTTTTTTAGGCAGCGCATTATCTCAACAAGCGTGGAGTGAAGTCTTTCTATCTGCCCGTTTACTTCACTTTTGTACGGCGGTGTCGTGTAGACTTTTATCATTAATTCGTCCTCCATCATAGATTTTAGGGATAAGGACTTCAGGGCTGCTTCGTTGTCCAGGACTACGTATTCCGGGACGCAGAAAAAGAAAAGCATATCCCGTAGTGGTCTTTGAAGATCTTCAACTGATTTAGATGGTATGATTTTGGCAACTAGGAATTTAGTAAACTTGTCGATTGCCGTTAGGACGAGTTTTTTTTCGGTTGAGAAGATATCGATGTGTACTGTATGTCCTGGGTAACTAGGTATAGGGGTTTCATTGAGGAAAAGTTTGTTGGGATGGCGGTCATACTTATTCTCTTTGCAAGTAACACATCGGTTGACAATTCTCTTAATCTTCGCCGCCATTTTTGGGAAAAAGAAGTTCTCTATAAGCTGAAGTCGGTTTTCCTGCGCATTTCTGTGAGCTCTGCGATGCGTTTGAAGAATTTTTTCTTCTTGCTCGACTTCGCTTGCAATGTCTTCGATGATTCGTTGGGTAAATCTAATTTTGTAATCCCTAAAATGTAGACTATAAATGTCCTGGATTTTGCCCATAACTTCTTCGTTAGTTAAGAGACCATTAATCGTATGGGGGTTGAGATACCTTTTGAAAATGCCTTTCAGATTAGCTTCTGAATATTCGGGTTTGGTAAGGACGTACCTAGTGTAGCCTTCAAAAGGGTTTGTGATTTGACAACTGTCTTCTTCTCCGATTTTTAATATCAATTGCGTTCGGAAGACGTTTACAGGAGATTCTGCGGATTCGTGACTATGTTGTGTTGCTGTTAGGGAGTTGACTGCTGTAGTTTGAGGAGGTCTTGATAAAGTGTCGGCCACTACATTGGCTTTTCCGGGCTTCTATTTAAGCTCATAGTTGTATTCTTCTAGTATTGCTTTCCATCTTTTCATTTTGGTATTGGTATTTTTATTGGAAAGCGCGTAGGTTAGTGGTTGGTGGTCAGTAAATATTTTGACCTTACGCGAGCCGTAAAGGTAACCTCGAAGACTGTGGAGTGCCCATATGATAGCCAGCATCTCTTTTTCATTAGTGGCATAACACTCTTCAGATTTTGTGAGTGTTCTTGAGAGGAATGTGATGGGCTTTCCATTTTGTGACAAGACGGCTCCTATTGCGAATTCGGAAGCGTCTGTTGTCAGTTCAAACTCCTTCTCAAAGTTTGGGTGTACCAGTAGGACTTCTTTGGAAATGAGTGCGTTTTTGATTTTATCGAAAGCCTCGAGTGCGTCTTGGTTTAACGAAATTGCTTTATGTTTTGAGAGGTTTTTGGACACACGTCCATCCTCCCCTCTTAAGAGGACATTCCTCTTAGGAGGCTTTGCAAGCTTCGCATAGTCTTTAATGAAGCGCCGGTAATAGCCTGACATTCCCAAAAAAGACCGTAGATCTTTAAGGGTCTTAGGCGGTGGAAAATTAACGATTGCCTTGACTTTATCTGGATTAGTGCGGATACCATCTTTACCCACGATATAACCCAGAAACTCGATATTCTGTTGAAAAAATTCGCACTTGTCCAATTGGATTTTCATATTCGCGGCCTCGAGAGTGCGGAATACTTTCTCGAGGTTTGCAAAATGTTCAGCCTCGTTTTTCCCGAAAATAATGATGTCATCTTTATAAACATAACATCTTTTACCGATGTGGTCCCTTAATATGTCGTCGAGAGCCCTTTGGAAGAAAGGGGGAGCCGGGTAAATTCAAATTTGCCGTTATTCACTGAAAAGGCTGTCTTCTCAATGTCGGTTTCCTTCAGCGGTATCTGATGAAATCCGCTTTTTAAATCGGCTATCGTAAAATATTGGTTTTCGCCTAAGTTGGCCAGGACCTCATTTATTTCGGGTATTGGGTATCGATCAGAGATGGTTACCGTGTTGAGTTTTCGGTAATCGACCACCATTCGATATTTCTTTTCTTTGGAGGCATCCAATTTTTTTGGTACTATCCACACGGGGGAGTTGTACGGGGATCTAGAAGGTCGAATGATACCATCATCCAGTAATTTTGTTAGTTCTTTCTCAACTTCGTTTTTTAACGACATGGGATACGGGTACGACTTAGAATATACAGGATCATTTGTTATGGTGCGAATTTCACCTACGACGCGAGTTGTATATGTAAGCTTTTCATCCGGATCAGAGAAAAGGTGTGGACATTTATCAATAATTTGTTTTAGTTTGGCTGATTGTTCCTTGTTCATATGTCAAATTCTTAGGTCGATATTGTTTATGGATTCTGAATGGTGTTGTTTTAAGGGTATTTTTAAATTAGGACCGATTAGCATATAGTTTTCCTTTGTGTGGATGACTGCGTTTAGCTCCTTGAGCGTGTCATTACCTATAATACCGTCAAAAGATATGAAAGTGGGCAAGATGAAAAATTTTATTTTATCTGTTCCGGGGCCAAAGACTTGGACAAAAGAGTGGTGCGTTATTTTTACGCTTCCTGCTATAGAGCTGGTAAAGAAGTAACGTTCGTTAGGTAAATGGCGTCTTATGTGTCTGGGCTGTATATAATTTTTGTTAGACCCTGTATCAATTAGAAACTTTAATAGCTCTCCGCTGCGAAGGGCAAGTTCAAAATATGGAAGCGAAGAGCGGCTTAGGCTAAAAAATATACATCATCTATATATTCGGTAGTGTCGTAAGTATTATCTTCAGGTGGATCAATATAGTCCTGAAGGGATTCGTCGTATTGTTGGTCTTCGGTAGAGATATTCTGTTCGTATTCTTCGTGCGTAGTGTCTTCAGTCGGAGATTCTTCCAGATGATAGGTACGTTGCAATTTGTTTGGTGGGTAATTTGTTGCGTGGTTTTGTGGTGGTTGTATACGCTTTTGGGCAAATTGTTGGTGGTTTTTGGGTCGATTTTGGTAGTTAAGGGCTCGTGATTGAATGCTTTGGTCGATATCCATTGATTCCGGTCGGGGTAAGGGCTTAGGTGGCAATGGTCTAGGGTTTGGGAATGGTTGATTAAAGAACATTGGTCGTTGCGATTGCTGGGGATTATGTACCAAATCAGGGAAAAACTTTGTTCTTGGAGCTGGTGACGGCGTAACTCGTTGCACTTGTGGTTGAATTTCCCTAGGCGGAATCGGGGGTACCGTATGGTTTTGGGCTCTATGTATATTATTATGTGAACTATTCGCATGTTGCGTGCGATAATCCACATTTTGCAATTTCAAGCAGAGATGCAGTGCTTGGGGTAGATCTGCCGGTTTTCTAATACTTAGCAACCTCGGGAGATCGCCACGAAGACCTCTGATGAACGTATCGAAAGCTTTATCTCGATAGGCTTGACTCATAGCGTTGAGTGTTTCCTGACTCATGTCCATGCACGAGAGTTTGTTAAGGATCAGGGAAAGGTGGTGATATACCATTTGGTAAAATTCGTGGATCGTTGTGTGGCCCTGTACCAAAGTTGTCATTTGGTATTCCAGTGTTCCCAAGTCACGCTTGTCCGCGTAATGTAATGTGTCGGACGCGGGATTAAGGATAGAATTTAGAATTTCTCGGCATTGGATTCTGAGGTTTTCCGTAAGGTATCGTGAAACGTAGTTAGTTATTTCTTCCCTATTTATGGAGATTGGATTTGAATTTTCTTGGGGCACAGGGGTAGGAGGAGCGGGAGGAATCGCTACGTTATCCGCTGCATTAACACCTATTCTTGCCGGGCGGATTAAATTACTCGGATTCGACATGGTAATAGAAAGACAACACAAGCAGACGATTTAACAAATCAGGGACTTAAGTTTTCTTTTAGTAGCAGTTTTTTTTTCAAAATTTTGTCGAATCAAAGGGAACCGGAAGTTTACGAAATCCACACCCTTTTCACACTTGAATTTTTAGATGATTTTTGGTGTAACACAACTATAATTGGGAAAATATTTTATAAAGAAAGAAGGATAATTTCTGAATTTGCAATTTAGGCGTAGCAATCAACACGATTTACAATTTTGGCACACACAATTCGAACAAATCCCACACTTTTTCCACAATTCACGTATATTTTTTTCACTTGGTATAAATTTTCACCAGAGGACTTGAGATATCTGTCTATATATATTTATAAAATACAATTTGTGTAAATTTGAGGAAGAAAACTTAAGATAAATGAAACATAAGTTTTGTTTTTAAAATTATATTTGATTCACTGGAATCTAAATAAAATCGTTTCATAAATGTATCACTTTATGTTTCGAAGCAAATAATTATTGGTTTTATCCAAGCTTTCAAATGTTCAATTCATTTACGAAATTTCGATTGTAACTTTTACGTTCAATATTTTTACTTACGTACTTTTACGTACAATTTATAAAAATTCTTCGTTTTATCGAACTTTTAGAATGAAAACAGTCACCACTAGTAATTAATTCTACTTACAAAACGAATAATAGTACTGCTTCCATGGGTGTTTGAGACTGCTTTTTGTTCCAGGCTGGTATGAATCCTTTTTAGCGTCTGCCTTTGCTTTTCGCTTACTCGGGGACCTTTTTGCTGGAGGACGTCGCTTCTTCCTTCGGAGATCACAAAATGTTGGTTACTTGTGTCGCACTGCGTAATTGGTTATACGCTCGCGCAAAACGTTCGTTTATTTTATCACGGAACGCTATCTCGTCTGAATTTTACTTCGGAAGACTTTTTCGTTTCTATTGGATGTCCTACCGACCTCGGTAGGTGTTTTATGGGACTATTATAGGCTCGTCCTCCAATAGAATATCGAAAATAACAAGTACTCGCGACGCTAAGAAGCAGCCCCACATTGGGCGCCAGTTAATAAAAGATCCTTTTTGTTTTTAAAAAAATACAACTTAGGGCTGTTGCCCAGATCTTTATTGTTTCACGGTTAATTACAAACTGAACTAACTTTTTACAATTATATGAAAACTAGAACTTATTCGATTCCGGGAAACTGCATGCATTGCATTTCTCACGATGCTTGTGTTTGATGGTAGACACATCGTCAGCATTTTCAGTTTTAATGTTATCCGAGATTACTTATCTAATGATGCCAACAATGTTTCAATATATCGGAAATATCTACATACATATATTTAGCTGCCGAAATATCGATTTTTTAAAATTGATAATTTGATAGAAGAGAATTTGATAATTTATATCGGGTATTAGTTAATTTGTTGCATTCAAAAGCTGAATTGCTAGAAAAATTTTTTTTATTGTTTGCTTGAGCAATACAGTCCCTTTTGAGCCTTCGTTTCAAGATAGTTAGAGTATCTCATTATCTCGATCGAATGTGTTGGCACTCGGGAAGGTTATATGGTCAGTACTACGCTTTGGCCGTGTTCCATCCACCCAGTCGCGATACGTTCTGGTTTTAAACCAAAATAAGGTGTGCTAGTTTTTAGGAATATAAACTGCTACTCGCACTACCCTCATTTAAAAGACATGTTTCTAATGTGTCACTATTCCTTCTTCTCTCGACGGGTTTTCCGCCATCAACAGCTATCACCACCGAGCGGAATTTGAAATTTGAATTTATTGAGATTATTTTTGCACAAACACATCACACATCATGCTAGAGTCACCCTAAAATCCAAATGTCCAAATTTAAATAAATTGTCAATTTTGTCATAGTCACCAAGCCGACCACACGTATTTTCCCTCTACTAATAGGTTATGGGCCCCTCGCGAAAAAGTAGAAGTTCTGAAAACGTTTCGCTTCTTTGTTGAATTTTCATAAAATTTAAAAAATGTTTAAGTCCGAAAACAGTGCTAGCAGCATCTCAATTGATAGACTGCTCGTTGGGTAGAACTACCCAATATGGAAGATAGCTGCGCAAGCGTTCTTAGATTTGGATAATCTTTGTAGTGTTTGCACGTTAATTAAAAGACGACCGATCTTAATGAGTTCAGTTTATTGACTGACTTCGTTCTTAACACTATGTATTACATTTCGAATAATGTGTATGTACATTCTATGGGATAGAGCGGTACAGAACGATACTCCACATCTCCCCCGTAAATTATTAATGTTAACATAACTTTAATTCATTTATTTTCTTTCCTCATAATATAAAGATCAATATAGAGTTATAATGTATTCATGGTATGTATATGAAAAGATGAAAATACTATTATATTTTTGTTTGAAACACTTACATAGCTAAATATTAATTCATAAGTAATTTTTGATTAGTAAGTCAAACGGTCGGGTTGTCTTGACATTCTTCCTGACCTTGTCGTGTAGTGGCCTGTAGATGTTGTAGGTTGACATGTTGTTGGGATCATTTTTGATTCACTTCGAATATTCACCTTCATCTCCCCCTTCGAAAGTTTTGAACTTGAAGCTCCGAGCTCTCCTTCAGTTACTTCTTCGGGAATATATGGCACGTTCTTCCTGTGGGCGTTGTTAAGATGAAACACATTTCTTCGGTAAACCCCAGAATTGGTTTTTATATAGAAAGAACGGGGGGTATCGGCTTTGACTGCAATGCGACCCCACTGATGTATGTCTCTAATCCAGACAACGTCACCGATTTTAAAGTTTCTTCCGCTGCATACACCATGGCGTCTATCGTAGTTATTTGTTTGTTGTTGTCTTCGTTGTTCCTCAGCCATTGTTATTTTGTCCATATTGAGAGAATTTGGCTCATATCGTTCACTCGTCATCAGGACGGTTGATCGAATTTTCCGACCCATTAAAAGTTCTACTGCACTGTAACCGTTATTAAGTGGTGTGGCTCGGTACTCCCATAGCGCTAATTCAGGATTTTCTTTATTTTTCTTTAAAAGCGTTTAACAATTTTAACCGCCGACTCAATCAATCCATTGCTTTGAGGGAAACGAGGGCTGGATGTAATGTGCTTAAATCCCCAGGAGTGTGCAAATTGTCGAAACTCTGATGTGTGGACCGTTGCAAACTGGGGCCCGTTATCAGTTCTAACAATTTCCGGAATGCTAAATCTCGCAAAAATCGATTTTAAGTGTGTGATGACGCATCTGGCAGTCTGTGATTCCAAATGTACTATCTGCGGGAACCTGGAAAAGTAGTCACTTATAATAAGAAACGTCTGACCATGACATACGCAGAGGTCCATTGCTATGGTGTGCCCAGGGGGCTCTCGCATTTCAGAACTGATGAGCGTATCATGTCTTGGAACTAAAAACTGTATACAGGTATTACACCGCCGAATATATTCTTTCATCTGTTTTGACGAGCCAGGCCACCAGACAGACTGGCGCATCCTGCTTTTGCACTTTACAATTCCCAAATGCCCGGTATGCATCGTTTCTAACGTCCCGTGTTGTAAGGCCGTTGGGATGACAAGTCTCTTACCGTGCATCGAAAATTGGCCATTAATTGAAAGATATTGGCGATCGTTATAGAATAACCTTGCTTCTTGTGATAGTTTTGAACGATGTGGCCATCCATCTTGGCAATACTCCTTTACTTCTCTGATAATGGGATCATCTTGCTGGGCTTTCCGAATAGTGTTTAGTTTGTCGGTTGATGCTGGTAGCTCTTCGATAATGCTGTTGATGAATGTTTCGATTTCATCGTCATCGTCCGGTCCTGTTCCTTGGATAGGATGGCGAGATAGCGTATCAGCTGCTATAAGATCTTTCCCAGGAATATAGATTATGCTAAAAGTAAGACCCAATATTTTCATACGGGATCTTTGGATCCTTAACGTCAAGTCATCGAGGTTTTTCGTAGTAAAAATTGGAATCAACGGCTTGTGATCCGTCTCAATTGTAAAATCGATGCCAACGATGTAGTTCCGGAATTTTTCACATCCCCATTTGATGCCTAAAGCTTCCTTTTCTATCTGCGTATACTTCTTTTCGCTATCAGACATCGTTCACGAAGCGTATGCTACGGGCTTGCGGATACCGTCCACATCTGTCTGAAGGAGCACCGCTCCCAATCCGAAAGAAGATGCATCAGACGACACAAGGGTTCTTTGTGTAGGATCATATGTCTTCAATACCGGAGCCATTGTTAGTGCTCGTTTCAGTTTTAAGAAAGCCTCCTCCGGAACTGAAATCAGCCTGGGATTTTAAAAGCTCATTAAGGGGATAGCTTACTGAAGAGAGATATGGAACGAACTTACCCAGGTAATTTACTAATCCCAGAAACTGGCGCAGTTCCCTTACATTTTGCGGATGGGGAAATTCATCAATTGCCTTGATTTTTGATGGGCAAGGGTGTATACCTCCTCGTCAATTTTGTGTCCCAAAAATGTAACGGATTTGATACCTATCTGACACTTAGATTTATTTAAGGTTACTCCATTCTCTTCTAGCTTTTTAAGTACAGCACGCAAATTTAGATCATGCTCTTGTATGTCCTTCCCTTTCACCAATATGTCATCCATTTGGCAGATGACTCCATTAAGGCCTTCGAGAATCAACTGTATTCGTTTTTGGAACAACTCTGGGGCCGTGCAAATACCAAAAGGCAGCCTTTGGAAGCAGAATCTTCCAAATGGAGTTAGAAAAGTTATAAAAAGCTGTAATTTTGGAGATAGCTTTATCTGCCAAAATACATACTTCGCGTCTAACTTGGTGAAGTACTTTGCACCTTCCAATTGCGCCAGTGAATGGTCAGCAACTGTCATCGGGTGTATACCTCGTTGAATGGCTAAGTTGAGTTCCGCGAGGTCAACGCAAGGACGAATATCACCGTCGGGTTTGTTAACGATTACCATCGGAGCGCACCAATCTGTTGGCTCATCTACACGTCTGATTACACCCAACTGAAGCATTTCAAGTTTTGCCTTGAGCTTTTCCTTTAATGGAATCGGGACTCGTCGAGCTGTTGCGATTGCATAAGGTTTCGCGTTTGGTTGCAATTTGATTTCGTAATCCTCCTTAAGACAACCGAGTTTGTTCAATAATTTTGGATATTCCGTCTCGATATTTACCAACGATTTTTGAATTGTTTCGACACTCGGATTATCAAAGGTGTTAATTCGTTGTATAATTTTCAAATTTTGGCAAGATTTTAAACTCAAAAGTGGTGATTTTAAATTGTTCACAATGTAAAGTTCAGATTTACAGAATATGTTCCTATATTTAAGCACGCAGTTCATTATTCCCGTAACGTCGAGACGTTCACCAGAAGGGCCCAAAAAATTTTTTATTCGATCTATTAATTTTCGCGTCAGGGAAATTTATTTTAAATTCTTTAAGTGGTAAGACATCTACTGGAGCTCCCGTATCTAGCATAAAATTAATTCGCTTTTCGTTGACCGTTACTTTAGCGGTCCACCGTTCATCATCATTGTTTCCGTCTGTCATCGTGCCTATGAAGAGTGTCTCGTCTTCTTCTTCGACATGAAATATCTTGTTGTTGTTGATTTTTATTTTCTTTTGACAAGCCTTACTAAAGTGGTTCCACTTCTTACAGAAACGGCATTGTTTGCCTCTAGCAGGACAGTTATGTTTGTTGTGCTGCTCTTCCGCACCGCACCATGGGCATTGACATTCTCTAGTCTTTGCAGACTCTCGTACGCTTCGTCTGAAGTTGTGTGAAGGTGATGATGATGACGTCTTTGGTTTATGAGAACGCAAACTATTAACGGTTGTTGCATTTGCACTAAAAGGTGTTGTTGCCAAACCTATTTGCTGCCGTCTCACTGCCTTGTGTTGCCTTACTGTTTGTACCGTTTTTTCAAGCGCTAGGTCTGCTTCTAGTTGCAACCTTTCTCACAACCTCCTGTCTCGTACACCTACCACCAACCGATCCCGTATTATCTCTTCACGCAAGCTTAAGTATGAACAGTTCTCAGAAAGCAAATATAATGATGTTATAAAGTCCTCAATGCTTTCTCCTTCTAATTGGCATCGAGAATTGAACTTTGCCCGCTCGTCAATCACGTTGTGTTTCAACACGAAAATTTCTCGAATTTAATTATGACGGAATTGTATTTCTTTTGGTCAGGAGGTGAAAGATTGAATGACAGAAATATATCATCTGCCTGATCACCCATTAGGTAGACTAAGGTACTAACCTGCTCCTCTTCATTTCTTTTGTTTAGCCCGGAAGCACTTCTAAAACGATCAAACCGCCGTTTCCAACGTGGCCAATCCGAAGGGTTAAATGTAAAATGTTCCGGCGCTTGAACAGTAAAGTTATTACCCGATAAACCCGCCACCGCAGGCTGTTGTTCCGAATCGTTTACCATTTTATTGATTTAAATATTCAGCGAACGACCTAATTTTTCTTTTCTCTACTTTCCGACACCGCTGCCACCATGTATAGTTCGCACATTAATTAAAAGACGACCGATCTTAATGAGTTCAGTTTATTGACTGGCTTCTTTCTTAACACTATGTGTTACATTACGAATAATGTGTATGTATATACTATGGGATAGAGCGGCACAGAACGATACTCCACAATCTTTGGACAACGACAGTTGATTATGAACTCCTGAGGAGGATCGACGTGCGAAAGGTGAGTTGACTTTAATGATTGATCTTACTTGCTACGTCCATATATATGGTGCAAAACCAGCCAAGGAGTTATGGCAGCAGCTAGCAAATGCGTATGATGATAGTAGGTTACACGGCCAGCAGCAATTTTGCGTAAGCTCATTACAACGTCACTTGCGAATTGCAGTTCCATTGACATGGGAAATAATTACCATAGCTCAATCTCTAAATGGAATTGGATTTCCTATAAATGAGGAATGGGTTGGCTCCTTACTACTTGCTGGACTTCCAGGTGATAACGGCTCTATGTTAATGGCTTTAGACGATTCAGGCACAAGAATTAATGATGATGTCATAAAAAGCAAGCTATCGCAAGACGTACGTCTCGGCCGGGAAAGTTCAGCTTTCCACACAGACACACGCCAAACGCTATTCGAAAAATCAGGAAAAGGACCTAGGTGCAGAATATGTAACAATTTTGGCCAATTTGGTCGCCCAAGAAGTAACAGCAACACAAATAAAAGTACAAATTTTGATGCGCTCAATTGTGTTTTGTCAACAATAGGTAATCTGAAAAACAAAGAGGCATGGTACTTTGACTCAGGGGCCACATCGCACATGAGTTTTTATGAAAACATGCTGTATTGTTTATCTGAAGATTTTGGCACAGTAATTGCTGCGAACAAAAGCAAGATACAGATAAAAGGATGTGGAACGTCCACAATTAGACCAGCATGCAATACGTCTGCACTTAAAGTCAATGATGTGAAGTTAATTCTTGAGTTATCCGTTAATGTTTTATCTCTTGGTCCAATTTTAAAACAATGTCACACCGTAGAGTTTAAGAACAAATTTGTCAACGTTATAAACTCAAAAAACATGTAACTGCAACAGGCACAAACGTTAATGACTTGTTTAAATTGGGCACAAAATTGTCAAAGAATGTTGCATTTGCGTCTAGTTCGAAATGCACTCAAGACGTTTGGCACCGTCGAATGGGGCACCTGAACAACGAAAGTTTGGACAAACTATTAAGTGAACTGGCAACTGGAATATATTTCACCATCCAAATTGCCAAAGACTGCAAGGTGTGTGCCATTAGCAAACAAAAAAGGTTGCCATTGAGTAATAAGTGCGGCAGCAGAGCTAATGAGCTGTTTGAATTATTGCACACTTACATATGTGGACCTATGGAACACAGTTTGCTCAGTGGAAGTCATTATTTTATCGAGGGAAATTTTTGTATACTTCCTAAAAACGAAGCACTGTCATGTTTTGAGGACTTCTTGATGTTTGCCGTTGCTTTTAGGCTCACATGCTCGCTAAATCGTGAAAAAGGCGAGATGTATGCTTGCCGACTCGAAAATGTCGAAAACACTTTGGGCAGAAGCAGTTGCATACTCTGTATATTTTCTAAACTGTTCGCCATCGAAAGAAACTGGCACACCACCAGTTAAAGCGTGGAGTCAAAAAGTAGTTGACCTTGTGCAGATAAGAGTGCCATGGCACACATCTCGAAAGTCAACTGAAAAAAATGGGATCCAAAACCCAACGAATGTATTATGGTCGGATATGATGAAAACTCCAAAGGCTTTTACAACCCACTTAAAAATTGTAGTTTTTAACGTCGAGATGTATACTTTTGTAATGAAGACTCTTATCTTTCTGCATTCAAAACATTTAAGAAGTCAACAACAAGTCACAAAGTTAAACTCATCTACCAAGACGAAATGCAACCATCCCAGATCAGCAACCAAAGTGAAGCTGAAAACAATCACAAAAATCTGATCAAAGATGTAGTTATTAGCAACACACGAAGATAGCTTTCACGATGCAGTTGCATCAATTCATTTAGATTCTTCGGCGCTCCCTTAGCAATCCAACTCTAGGCCAGTGCAATAGCAGGTGTTGAAGCGCAGCAAAAGGGAGCAGGCTAGTATACTGATTTTTTACTAGAAAAAGATGATTCTTTTTCTTTTTCCTTTCCTGTAAATGAAACGGAACTATTTGAAGGTTTCTCAGCACCTACATCGTATCAGAATTACTTCCAAGATGACCCAGCGACGCCAAAAGAAGCATTATCCAGACCTGATGCAAACCAATGGAAGTTGGCTATGGAAGAAGAAATGCACTCACTATTACATCAAACAATCGAAAGGCGATAAAGTCTTAATGGGTCTTCCGTACAAAATGTAATCTCATCAGAAAAATTGACCGCTACAACGCCAGGTTGGTCATAAAAGGATACTCGCAACGAAAGGAGGTGGACTTTGAGGACACATACTCACCTGTTGTCCGACACAGTTTTCCACGATATCTTCTCGCAATGGCAGCTCAATTGAACCTCAAGGTGGAACAGATGGATACGATCCCCGCTTTTCTTCAAGGAAACCTTTGGGAAGAAATTTATATGGAGCAGCCTGCGTACTACCAGAGTCGACAAAACCCATCGATGGTGTGTTGTTTAAAAAAAGGCCTTGTATGGACCAAAGCAGTTCAGTAGGGCCTAGAATCAAGAGCTGGGCAAAACACTAACATCATTTGGAAAAGAAAGATCTAAGCGTGATCCGCGCGTTTATGTCAAAGCATAAAACGAAATTATACGTATCGTAGCGGTATACGTTGATAATTTTTTGCTCTTCTCAAATAAAACCGACTGGCTTGAACATATTAAAGCGCAACTCTATCACCAATTCAAAATGAAAGATTTTGGAATAGCAAAACAAATCCTTGAAATGCAGATAACAATATCTGATTGTTCAATTGAAATTGATCAAGAGCAATATATTGAGAAAGTTATACAAAAGTTTGGGATGGAAAAGGCCAAACTCACGACGACACCAATAAATTCTAGTGAAAAGAGATTAACTAAAGATGGTGCATCTGAAATAAATGACATTGAATTCATGAAGAATATTCCGTACCAAGAGGCAATTGGATGTCTTATGTATTTAGCACAATGTACACTAGCTTATGTATGCTATGCGGTAACCCTACTTATTCGATTCAGTTCCAGCCCTGGACCACGATATTGGACTGTTGTGAAGCATTTATTTCGCTATCTGCGTGGTACATCTTCAATGAAACTAAAATTCAGTAAAAATGGTAACAACAACATAATTGGTTAGACTGATGCTGATTGGGCAGCTAACAGTGATGATCGTAGGTCAACCGCTGGATTCGTCTTCATAGCTCAAGGAGGGTCGATATCTTGGAGTTCCAAAAGAGAGCATACAATGGCGCTTTCGTCGCGTGAAGCTGAATATATGGTGCTCTTAGCTACTTTAGAAGAGGCACTGTGATGGGACGGACTTATCACTAAACGTGGTCAAAAGAATAGGCCACTTTAAATCCTGTGTGACAACCAAAGCACAATTGCGATCGCCTCTAATGCAGGGTTCTATCCTATATTGACATACGTCATCACATAAGCACCACTGAGCAAGTTGCAGATGTTCTTACAAAATCCCTGTACAAAACCAAACATGCACAATTCAAAGAAGCAATGGGAGCAACAAAAAGCATCGTCCTAAGGAGGAGTGTTAGAGTCACCCTAGAATCTGAATATTCATTGTCGCACTCTTAATTATCTTTTACATACTTCATAACCTATTTTAAATAAAATGTCACCTCTGTAATAGTCACCAAGCCGACCACACGCATTTTTCCTTCTTCTCTGCTAATACATCTTAATCAATAATTCCAAGTTCCAAACTCAATATTCTAAATATCCTGAATTCAAAATGCAAATATGAATTTCATACATGCAATGTTTCATTCTTACAATGTTGCAAGCCTCACACTTTTAATCTCATGAAATTCAATCCAAAATACAGTATAACGCATAAGTCTTCATGTAGACATATGTTCTAGTCAGCAATTTTATCCACAATCAAATTTATTCAAGTGTCGCTTGATCGTTTCCAAAAGTCCACAACGGTCAGCAATTTTCGTTGTACGTGCTGACTTTTGCGATCAGCAGGTTGAAATTATGAAAGTTCCAATCAAACAAAAGTTAGTTGGATTCTTGATTTCATCTCATTTGGTTATTTTGTCAAAAGGGGAGTTTGAATACGATTGGTTAATCATTTTGTTGTTTCATCAGTGAACGTTAAAGGTGTTGGATTATTGTTATTATTTTTAGTGGATGTTTTTATTTAGATTGTAGGGTGTTGATAGATTATTGCATATGACCACTCAGTTTAAGTGCTGTTTGATCCTCCTTGTTTACAGATATTGCATCCCGCCAAAACCCAATCGATTAAGGCATCCATTGGGGCCAGCAACAAACAAGTGTTGTTGGCTTAGTCCGATCCTCCATCGATCAGGTTTCGACATTTGGTGACCCCGACGTGATTTTCACGCAACTACAAAGAGGAATACTCACATCACCTCCTTCGAAATGGAGCAGCTTCCCACAGAGCAGAAGAATACCGGAGAGGAGAATCAGGCACTAATCAGAAACTTCAATAAGGAAAGTGATTCGCGAAAGACAAGGCCATATTTCGAAAGGCGCATTTAAGAACTTCTCAGTACATGGGATAAGTTTGAAAACACTTAAACGTAATTCCAACGCTGAAATCGGTCCCCACCAACCACGCTTATTTTCGAACAGAATATTATTCACGTCAAAGTTGGTACAGAAATATCTACGTATTTTTTAAAACGAGTTGGCTATGATTAGGTATGCCGAGTCAACCATGAATAAGGATTCTAATGCAAAGACTTGCATAAAGCCAAAAGAAGACCATTCTTCACAAGCAGCTGGCACGACTCGTCACCAGAAGGCTATGATCGCTACAATTTGGCGTCATTTAACCAACATCACGAAGGAGGAAAAGTTTCAAATACGGAGCCTGATTGGTGATATGGTCACAAGGTTATGAAAACAAATTGAACAACTTTGCTACTCAATCTAAGAGCTTAGAAATGAGCCAGATTATAAGATGGAGTCATGCGTTGCAATGAAGAGTTTCTCCCTATCAAATCAACTACATAATACTCAGATTCCTACCAATGGATGATTCCCCAGTGTGGCTTCTTAAACTCATGATTCTGACGTTTGATGGCGATTTGCTAAAAGGGAGCCAATTTTGGGACATTTTCATCCAGATGGCCCACAGTCCCTGCCATTCAGAAGATGTGGTATCTAAAGTCCAACCTAACTGGTGAAGCCGAGAAACTCATAAAACATCTGGCACTGACCGAAACCAATTATGAGTCAGCATGGAGCCTAATTTGAACTCGCTATAGTAATACCAGAGCTTTGACATCAGCTATGATTTCAAAGATCATGAGCACACCACCCATGACCGCCGAAACACCATTATCATCATCAATGAATAACCTTCATGATACAATCAACGAAGGCTTATTAGCTTTTTTGCAATCTAGGCGTAGATGCCTCAACTTGAAATCCATCGCTACTTTACTTCCTGGTCAAGAAGCTGGATCGACAAAGCCACATTTTGTACGAATCGTTCATCACCTAACCCACGGAAAACCAAAAAATAAGCGCTTTCTTAGAATTCTTGGAGTTTCAGTTCCAGTCCCTGGTAATATTTTGCCTTCAACAGTTGATCTCCTGGTAGGAAAATTTTTCACACTAATAAATTTGACAGCTGGTGCTACTTCCTGTAACATTCCACGAGATCAACTGTATTCTCCCCACAGTCCAAGCCGTTCAACAGGAAGGTCTAATTTTTTCCGCCTTTGGCGTGTATTTGAAGTGGAGAGCTTATACACTACTAAGAGCATCTTTCGCTAGCTAGAAATCAGCCAGTGCTTTTATTTTAATTGTGAGTTTATCAGCGGTCACTCTCTTAACTTCGAAATTATCGATCTTATGTTCAGCTGCCAATAGCCGAACTATATCCCCTCCACGCTGCCCAAAGACATAAATCGGAGGAACTTTCTCAGTTATCTTATTCTTTTTAATAGGAGACACACCGGTTGGCTTCTTCTCCTTATTTTTTGATTTTATGTATTCAATAAAACTATCACTAGAATCATTGACATTACCTATATTTTCTTGGCACTCCATCTCGATGTCTATATCGTCATTCATCACAGCAAGTAGCGCATAGTAATTTGCGCTGTTGTTTGCTCCTCCCGAGCTTTGTATTTAAGTATCATGGATTGTTGACTTTTTCATATTTTGCAATGCTGCTTTATTTGTTTGTTGAGTCTTTTGCGTGGCTACTTTTTTCTCGGTCGTCTCGCTTGTTGTCACTTCTTTTTTTTCATTCATCTTGTTTGCTGTCGCTTCTTCTTTTCCGGACGTATTTTGTGGCCACATCACTTTTGTTTTGTTGATGTTTGTATGTTCTAGATCATTTCCTCCATATTTTGAACTCGGAGTTTCATCTCCTCATTTTCTCTAGTAACTCTTGCTTTTCCTTTGGTTACTCTTTCCAATTCTTCCCTTGGAAACGTAATACGCTTCCCATGCTCAAAACTTTCTTGGTCGTTTGTTCGTTTCATGATTTTTCCATTTGTAGCATTTGCAATGCCTGGCCTCCCGTGATAGGAAGCCGTCGGGGTCCCTTATGCCCCCGGCGAAAAAAACGTTTCTTCTTTTTTGAACTTTTGAGACTTTCTTGCAACTAAAATCCAGACACTCGATAAATGCTTTGAATAATTTGACGACTTAATAAGTTTTCTAAAAAATTAACTTCGAATTGGCGTTTTGAAAATTATTTTAATTTTTGAAAATTATTGAGAGCAGCTTTTAAAAACACGTCTATACGCAACGACCGCTAGACGTGGAATCAAATTAACTTGTTCTGTAAGGCTGAAGAAAAAAGTTGGTAGCTACTAAATCTTCGAGATACTGTAGCCGCAGCCTAAATTCATGATCTCCTTTTCGTAGTCTGATCACTTCTTCCTTGTCTTCGATTACTTGTAGTTTACATCTATCATCTGCGGAATCCTCCTCATCATGTCTTTTTTTGTTAACGATTGCTGCCAGTTTGGGAAGCCGTCGGGCTTTCTCCATACCAGCAGTCCCGAAGTTGTCTTTGGATTTGTTGCTTTTCTTGATGTATCGAATTAAAAAAATATTCGATGTAAATTCATTGCTTTTTCCACGTAAAATTAACTCAAGACTCACGTTTTAAAAATTAATTCAATTTTTGAAACAATGCTAGACGAATGCTAGACGAAAGCATGTCCTTCTCAATAGTAGATAGAGGTAGGTAAACCTCATATAGCACAAAAATATGAAGCACTCAGCAAATGATTTCAGAGAAATTATAAGCCAGGTGGAGTGGGTATCAATCTTTGTTGACGTATTGTCAAGTATGATGACCACCACCGTCATTTGAACGTAATCTACAATTTTCTAGATGGTATTTCCACCTTCTTTGGTTCTTGGAGAGTATGGGTTAAATCAATTTCAGAGACCAGATTATTGAGGGGATAAAATTCTTCAACATGACAGGAATGGTATATTTCTACTAGCAAAGTAATTTGCAGCCATGGTAAAGGCAGTAGGGAAGAAAAAGCATATTGATTGTTTAGTATATTCCATCAAAGTTATTTTGCGCATTCCAAAAATTGTGCTCACCGCTTGCTCAACAGTTCCCAAGTTCAAAGTTCATTATGCTTGTGGTACTTCTGTTGGGCAATCAGATTACTCAGCTGTGACGAGTCCTGATTGAAATATCAGATAATTATCACATTGTTCATCGTGCTTAAAATTTCCTATAGATATTAGACCAATATCTTCTTAATCCTCTACACAGGTCCAGAAGATTGCAGCTTTCCGGAGGGTTTCCATTGGCCCCATTGGCTATAGTTTGTTCCACCATCAAACCCAAAAGAATAATAAAGCGCCGGGCATCGATGAGACTTCAGTGGAGCTATATAAGTATGGTGACAGCTGCGTTCAGAAAGCCATTCATAAAGCCATCCAGCACATTTGGCAAAAAGACCATTGCTGAGCAAGTGGAGACAATTAACTATATTCCCTATCCGCAAAAAAGGCGACAAGCTATAGTGCGAAAACGTAGAGGCATATCGCTACTTTGTACGGCATACAAAATATTTTCATTGGTTTAAGAAAATAAAATCAGATCCTACGCCAACGGTATTATTGGAGAGTATCAAGGTGGCCTTAGAGCAGATGAATCGGTACAGCAGATACTTGAAAAATTCTGGGAGTTCTACAAAGACGTATACTCAATATTCTTCGACTTTAAGCATGGATATGACAGTATTGATCGAAACGTAATATACCAAAGAATGCTTTGCTTTGGTATCTTAGCCAAATTAGCCCATTTTACCAAAATGATAATGACGTTGACAAACTCCCAAGCCCACATCAACTCACCGACGCTTTTGACCCAAATATTGAAGTAAAGCAAGGAGATGAGCTGGCACCATTGCTATTCAATTTGGCTCAGAATAGTTGTCGATAAAAGAGGTACATTACTAAACAAGTCGACCTTAGTGTATATACTAATCGAGTAGTCGCCTAGGCAAACTGCTCTAAAAATATTTGCGTTGAAAACACCATTACCCGGACTAAAACCCGCCAGTACTATCTCTGCCATTACCAGAAAATTGCTTCTCAACGAATTGTAAAATTGAGTC
The DNA here is from genome assembly GCA_963969285.1 of Odontomyia ornata. NCBI lineage: Eukaryota > Metazoa > Arthropoda > Insecta > Diptera > Stratiomyidae > Odontomyia > Odontomyia ornata. The sequence goes on along the minus strand of OZ017740.1, from coordinate 104,414,751 downwards.
AAAATCACAAAAAAAAAATTGATGATGGCAACCCCTTTGCAACCCAATTTAGCCACGAATTGCGGTTTATCTCGTCGAGAAAAACCTTCGCTGCTGCCATGCAAGAGGCTCGTCGAGATAATAAGATTGCTTCAAAGCGGGACTCGATTCGAGACAACGAGCGGGATAGGTACCATGAGTGATTTTGTTGCAAGTGCGTGAAAATCTATCGATGCGGGTCATTAATATTATTAACACATTACACGCATGCAAATTCAAAAGTGGTGAAGTGTTCTAAGCAGAGTACGGGACGCAAGACAAAGGGAAAGAATAAAGGTGCACTCGAATTTTCCATGGCGTGGGGAAGCGATTGACTTTTTCGTTGCGACAGAAAAAAAAGATTAGATTAAGTTAAGTGTAGTGTGCCGGGGCAATCTGACTTGCATGATGTGTTAAACACAACTGGACATTATTCAGTGAAGAAATGGAAATTGTCCCAGTGAATGAGTTAGAAATCTGTTTGCCAGCGCTGGTAGTCGAGGTCAAAATATTTTTAAGTGTTACAAGTATGTTGGCTAGCCCTAGACAAGTGTGTGTGAAAGAGTGGGAGAACAGTTTGTAGAGTGTGTTGATTCAACGGTTTGCCATTATTTAATTTTTGTGCATTTTGTGCACTTGTGAGAATCCCAAAGTGATGTGATACGACCGCCATCGCCAACGGGAATCATTTGCAATACATTGTTTACCAAAAGTCAATTAAAGCCGATTCAAAATCAGGACAATCATTATACCTGCCTGTATAGAGTTTAGGAATTTAGTAGAGGAAAGTGAGGATAACGCCAACACGTGGTTTTAATTCTGATTTTATATCAACAACAAAACCAGCCTACTGACGGTTTATAAGCTTAGATAAAACACATTGTCGGAGATCTTAACCTTCCCACCGTAGAATGGACTGGCTCCCCAGTTTCAACAATTTCTTCTAGTAATTCAGCTTTCTTGGCTATCGCTTCCTTCCTTTCTCTCTATTCTCTGTCCCAGTATAATCAAGTTCGTAATACCAATGTTCGTCTAGTTGGCCTTCTTTTTTCCAATGTTCCTGCTCATCATATGTCGATATATCTTGCTTTACATCATTATGTTCTTTCCGACCAGCATCATACTCCTCTATCCATTGATATCAATTTCAGGCCCTTTATCCTTACTAAATCAGCTTATGCTCCTAAGTTTAATTTTTTCAAATCGAATTATGAAGCAATTAACACTGCACTTTTGTCTGTTAATTGATTTCAGTTAGAAAGAGAAAAGAAATCAAACTTGCTTTAAAAAATTACTTGTCATCTTTTGAAGCTTCGTTAAATGCAAATAATGTGAAACCTTTCTGGTCTTATATTAAATCATTAAAACATTCGTCTTCTATTCCTTCTACCGTCTATTGGGGTAGTATAGAATGCTCTTCTCTTCAGGCAATTTCAAATTTATTCTCTCAGTATTTTTCGACTAAATTTTCCCCTTTCGTTGCCTTCACTTCCTCCTACCCAGTGAGGAATCATGTTTATTCAATTCTTTCTTGAAGTACTGAACCATTTGAAGTTGAATCCTTAATTCACTCTCTTGTTTCAAATATCAGCCCCGGTCCAGATGGTTTGCCAAATATTTTTGTTGCCTTTGGCTTCAGTGCTTTCCTCTCTCCTGTCCCTTCCTTTTAACCTGAGCTTAAGCAGTGGATCCTTTCCCTCCCGTTGGAAAAGTACCTGTGTTTTACCTATCCTTAAAAGTGGTGACCTTTTGTCTGGGTGTGGTTATCGTCTAATATCCCTGGTTTCTTGTTTTCCGAAGTTGCTTGAGCGTTTGGATCACAACCGTCTCTCCGACTCGTTAGGTGCTGTTATTTAAAGTTAGCAGCATGGATTCCGCAATGGTCATTTGACGTCCACTAATCTGATGCAATTCACTGACATTGTAGCCAAGGCATTGGACAATCAGTATCAAGTTGATGTGGTATTCATTGATTTCAAAAAAGTATTTGACGCAGTCAATTATCGTCTTCTCTGCTGTTAACTTGAAGCTTTTGGAATCACTCATTCGCTTTTGTCATGGTTTTCTTCTTATTTAACGCATCGTGCATTTCAAGTTACTTTTTGTTGATCCACCTCTATTCCATTTTATCCTTCATCTGGTGTTCCTCAGGGTTCTATTCTTGGACCCCTCCTTTTCCTAGTGTTTATGAGTGATTTCCCCTCAGGAACCTCTTCTCCTTGTCTATTGTTTGCTGATGACTTTAAGGTGTTTCGGTCTATTAAGTCACCTCTTGACTGTCAATATTTTCAGGATGACTTGAATGTGCTTAATAACTGGTGCTTGTCAAATTTTCTACACCTCTACACCTTTATTTGGATATGTGTTTTTTGTATCGACTAGGTCTATCAAACTCATTTTAGTCTTTTTGTTGAAATACAATTTTCGCAGTCTTTACCTCCTACATGATTAATTTGTTTATTTGTCGTTCCAGATACTCGTACAGAGCTATAGTATACTACCATTCACCTCTATTACGACTCGATAGGAATCACAATAATCTTCAGCATGTTCCTTTTCCTTCTTCTTGTATCGTGTTTAAAATTACTTTGCAAAATTTAACCGAACTTAATTTATAAATGTTGCTTCTATGTTTAGTTGCTTTTTTGAGGTTTTGTCAAATAATTTTACAAAACCCTACTAAAATAGCATCGTGTCTGTCCGTCTGTCTGTCCGTCCGTGTGTCACAGCACTTTTTCTCGGAAACTACTTAAGCGAGAAATATCAAATTTTGTATGTAAGTGTAAAATGGTGCTCTCTTCAAAGTTCAGCTACAAAAAAATTTTATAAGGTATTTAAGGGGGGTCTCCCCATATAGAGGACTGACCCCCGAAAAAAAAATTACATCAAAGGTAGCCGATATGGGTATCAAATGTAACGTCTTAATGAGAGGAACAGGTCTTAGTTTGGCAAAGTTTGCTTCGAGGGGCGCACAGGGAGGGGAAATACACGAAAAATTTGTGTCCCCCTCGCGATTGGACACCTGCGATCCGAAAAATATGAAAAAATTAGGGGTGGAGGTGTTTATGAGCACAACGACAACAAATACCTTAGAACCAAAAATTCGCTCAACTTTGTTAATAATAGTATATTTGAATTTCACATTTTCTCCAATAAAATCGTGTAGGTACCCTAAAACTGAACGAAATTCGATATTTAAGCAGTCATACGAAGGTTTCTTAAATATGTAAGTTTGATGAAAATCGAATGATATACACGAAAATTATAGCCATTTGAAATTTCTCCAATTACAACAACAATAACACATGATTTTGGTATTTTACGGACTCTCCCTCAAATCAGTCACTGCGGTTTTCATTTGACCTTCTTGAAATTTTCAAATAAGGGCAACAACATTAATATTTTTAGGAGTTCATGATTTGAGTGATTTTTGTTGGTTTGCAACAAAATGGCGCTCGTTGAAAATGGGAAAACAATGGATTTTCTTTTGAACGTGCACATCTCTTTGACATACATATTTCTTGACTTTATTCGTTGCTGGTGACTGCATTTCTGAGAAGTTGAGTACAAAACCCTTCTGACATGAGCGCAGATCTGTTTATCCAACTTGTTTACTTTTTACTACTATATTTTGTTGTTCATTAGGTTTATTTAATTTACTTATTGAATTTTTTTTCTTGCTTTAAATTTCTATTTTAAAGCATCGCTTAACAATTCCTTCCTATTTATTTGTGTACATATTTCATTTTGTTATTGAATTTGTTTCTGTTAAATAGAGTTTTCAAATAAATAAATAAATAAATAGATAAAGAATCCGCAAACATATTAAACACCTTCGAGAGACAGGCCCTAAAGCGAATAATTGGAGTGTAGCTATACGGGGACCAATGGGTAATTCGAAACAACCATGAGCTGTATGAGATTTTTGGAGGTCTCAGCAATTGTAAAACTGTAGAAATTACAATGGGCAGGCCATATGAATCGTATGGAAAAACAACGGATACCCAAAAAGGTATTCGTTGGGAGAACTGAAGGGCGGAGATCAGTGGGGAAACCGAGGAAACGCTGGTCTTTCCCGTCGACGAAGACAGTTCATCGTTTGATCTTTGATATACAAAAACTTGCACTACACAGCTAATGAAAAAAATCAGAATAACCTTTGAAGATATCTGCATATTCAATGAAATGTTTAAAGAATAACCTGGTTCATTTCAGTCAAAGCAGCCATGATTGCATTTCCTCCGATTTTCAAGAAAATCTCATTAAAAAAAACAGCGTCTGGTATGAGTGAAAGCTAATATGGTAACATGATAGGACAGCATATATTTTATTCAGTTTTGACGATTTTGAAGACTAGCTGCATACACAGGAAAACAAAGCTCCAACTATACAAAACTGTGTTAGGCTACAGGTGTGAAACAGGAACCCTAACCCAAGCACCCGCAAATATATTGGACGCTTTTGAGCGACGGGTCCTGAGGCGAATAACCGGAGCGAAGCTAGACGGGGACCAATGGCGAATTCGATACAGCCATGAGCTGTATGAAATTTTTGACGAACCGGAGGTCTCAGCGATAATAAGACTGCGGACGCTGCAATGGGCTGGCCATATGAATCGTATGGACGAACAACGGATACCAAAAAAGGTATTCAATGGGAAAACTAAAGGCCGGAGACCAGTGGCGACACCGAGGAAATGCTGGTCTGACTCGGTCGACGAAGACAGTTCATCGCTGCTCGGATTTTGAAATTGGGGAATGCGGCCAATGAACCGAGACAGTTGGAGGCACTATCTGCAGGATGCGAAGGCCGGAGAGGGGCTGTAGTGCTAAGAAGAAGAAGACGGACAGTCTAAGACTCAGCTGTCCAGATATATAATTTTAATGAAATTAAGGGAAGTCAATAATTTTGTTTATTTGATATTCGCAGGCCAATCTTTTTTTTTCTTTAAAAGCCGTCGGGCCTCGCTTTGCTGTGTGAGCAGACGTGTTTCGACTACTTCGAGTCATATCCGGTGTCTAAAGGATGGAAGGGACATAAGGTTTTTGTTTTTTTGCTTGTTGGATTTCCGCTTGTTCTGTTTCATCTCGCTTCCGTTTTCGTCTAAGAGTGCAATCTAGTACTGAGAAAATTGCGTCCGAATTGGTAACAAGTTGTTCGTTGATAATGTTACCGTCTGTCTTTCTATGTTTATAAACTTCAAGTCTTTCTAGGACGGCAGGACGGCAAGTCTCGGTCTTTTGCTCTGTTTGTGTATCAATTTCCTAGAGTTTGTCATAGTGTCAGGCTCATGTGCGTGGATTTGTAGGTGCGTCGCATAATTGGAGTCTGCTTTGTTGTGTAAGAAAGATCATAAGTGCTCTTTGCATCTTGTCGTTAGTTTTCGTGTCGTCCTTCCTACAAATACCATGCCGCAGTTCGTGCATGTCAGTTTGTATATGCCGCTGTTTTCGTATATTGATGTGTCATTCAGTTTTGGTTTCAGTTTGTTTCCAATTTTGTTGTTCGTTTTGAATGCAGTTTGCAATTTGTATTTACTAAGGAAGTTTGATAGTTAGTATGTCTCTTTGCATACGTATGTTAACGAAACCCACTGTTGGTCGTTCTTATGAGTTTCAATCGGTTGCCGTTCCTGTTTATGTTTGTACTGTATGACAAGTTTGTCAATGTCGCATTGTTTGTATCCGTTATTATTGGCTATTCTGTAAGTGTTGTTTAGTTCGTTGGAGTAGTTAGTAGGAGTCCTGTGGATGGAGTGAAGTCTCTGCTCCGTTGATCTGTACGCTGCTAGCTTATGTTGTGCAGGGTGGTTAGATGTTTCATGTATGGTATGATCAGTTTTGGTTGGTTTTCTGTATATTTTGTAGTACAATCGTATTTGTTCACATATCACATTTATGTCCATATAGTTCAGTTGTCCGTTTGTTTCTTTTTCCGTACTGAAATTTATATTCGGATGAATTTCATTCATATACGTAGGTAGTTCGTCTTGTTTATTTTCTTGTGAGTCAATAACGATGAAACAGTCATCCAAATATCGTCTGTAGAATATTACATTGAATCTTTTGACAACTTTGGGTACAAAAACTTCTTCCAAAGATTGTAAGAATATTTCTGACATTATTGAGGACATGGGATGTCCCATACCCAGACCGTCCTTGGCAATGTATGTGTTGCTATTGAACTTAAAATGGTTCTGCTTGATTGTGGTCTTTATGGCATCAAGCAGTTGATCTGTGAATCGTTGGCTGTTGTTGAATCATAGTGTTTTTTTTATGATAGCCAGTTTTCATCGACTGGTATAGACGTGTAGAGGTTGGTGATGTCTAGTGATAAAAGTCGACAAGTTTTAGTCAATTTTAAAGAAGTGGTAGAGTTTGCTAGCTCGCGACTGTTCGCATGACATCAGCCATTATCGTTGCCAAGTACCGTGCTAATTGGTATGCAAGAGCTGGGCGGTAGTTGACGACAGGACGGATAGGAATATTGGATTTGTGAGGCTTAGGTTGTGCTTTAAGGGATGGTGTGCAAGAATTTGGGTTTATGTAACGTTGCTAGATTATTATTAGTATTAGGAGGAATAATGAGTGGGGATTGTATAATGGCAGTACGTAATTCCACTTGGAAATTATTGCCCACAAATACCCCGCATTAAAAATGAAATAAGAACACTTTACATAAAAAAGGACGAAATCAACCGACAACTATTACATTCACACTTACAATTAGCTAACATTATACGAACTGAAAACTTTCTACAGTTTTAAAATGACGTGAGACAAAACATTGATATTCAGCTCAAAACTAAATAAGATACCATGACAAAGAAACTTGACAAATCGATGAAAAAACAAAACAAAATGACCACACCAGCAAACAGAGCTTTCTTTTCACGGATTGTTAACAAACCAGATACGCCTTTTACGACACGAGAGGGACTGAAACACAACTTATATAATACAACCCGCAACAGAGACCTAGAACAACTAGTAATCGCACTAAACTAGCCATTAGCAAACTGCCGCAGGAACAACAGACACATGCAACACATACTGCAGTAGACATACAACAAAAAATACGCTCTAACATAAACAAAACAGATTTCCACGAAGACTATAAGATATTAGGACACATTCAAAAAAAGCTCACCGATAACCTACTAACAATGACAAAGGCTGACAAAAGACATACGACGGTGGTCTTAAAAAAAAACGGACTACGTATAAAAACAATAGATTTCATTGACGCCAACGGATACAAACTGGTAAACAAAGACCCCACCAATAAGTTCCAAGCGGACATACAGAGGTGGCCAAAAGTGATCGGACAATACAAGAAACAAGCAATAAAATACTTTTACGAGCATAAGCTTTGAAATGAAATAAAAATTTTTCCCTTATATAAAAGTTACTTGTATTCTCAATTAATTGCACAAAAAAATAAAACAGAAATAAAAATATTTTCACAAGAAAATTAACAACTAATTCAAATTCACATTGCATCAAGTGGACAAAAGTAATCGGACATTTTGAAAAGTGTGAAATTAGTCATTGAAGTTTGGAGCAATTCTTTTCTTTTCATTTCCGAGTTTAAAAGGGAACTCCCCTAATTATATGTTGATATGTGTTTTTCTGATATCAGTCATTTACTTGTCAGTTTTAAATGAAGAAAGTTAAACATGGCTAAGAATCGCAAAGAAACCTGTATACATGAAAGAGAAGTTATAATAAAGTTGTATAAAGAGAATAAATCCTTTTCTGAAATATCAAAAATAATTGGAAGAAGTCGTTCGACAGTTTTCGATATCGTGAAACGGTTCAGAAAAAATAATCAGGTGGAAAACGAAATTAGGAGTGGTCGACCATGTAAACTAACAGAGACAGACGCACGAAAAATCTTAAGAATTGTTAAAAAGAATCCGACTACAACGTCCAGAAGTATTAGGGATCAATTAGCAGATGTAAATGGTACCAATGTTAGTGCCCGGACTATTCGTAGAGCTCTCAGCCGTGCTGGTTATCAAGCGAGAGTACCTCGAAAGAAACCACTAATTAGCAAAGTTAATAAGAAGAAAAGATTATGCTTTGCAAAAGAATTTAAAAGCAAGCCGCTCGACTTTTGGACTCGTATAATATTCTCTGATGAGAGTAAGTTTAATATCTACCACTCCGACGGCAGGTTGTTGGTGTGGAGAACTCAAAATAGTGAGCTTCATCCCAAAAACATTCAACATACAGTAAAACACGGAGGTGGCTGTGTAATGGTCTGGGGTTGCATGGCTGCCAACAGTGTAGGAGAATTTGTTTTCATTGACGAACCTATGGACAAACTAGGTTACTTGTCGATTTTGAAAGAAAATTTGAAAAAAAGTGCACAAAAATTGGGTCTTGATGGTCATTATTTGTTCCAGCAAGATAATGACCCAAAGCATACAGCTCATGATGTTCGTATGTGGCTCCTTTTCAACACTCCTGGTCAATTAAAAACACCACCGCAATCCCCAGACCTAAATCCCATCGAACATCTTTGGGGTCATCTGGATAAAAAAATAAGGAACCATCACATTACTAATAAAAGTCAACTGAAGATGGTGTTATTAGAAGAATGGGACAACATTACTCCGGACGTTACCCGTAAGTTGGTACAGTCTATGCCCAATAGGTTAACAGAAGTTATAAAACAAAAAGGATACGCAACTAGATATTAAAAGCCTATGTTCTAATGAAATCTTCAGAAAGAAAAGTATTACAATTGAACGTCCGATTACTTTTGTCCACTTGATGCAATGTGAATTTGAATTAGTTGTTAATTTTCTTGTGAAATTCTTTTTATTTCTGTTTTATTTTTTTGTGCAATTAATTGGGAATACAAGTGACTTTTATATAAGGGAAAAATTTTTATTTCATTTCAAAGCTTATGCTCGTAAAAGTATTTTATTGCTTGTTTCTTGTATTGTCCGATCACTTTTGGCCACCTCTGTACGTACTGCGATTATACAATCCCCACTCATTATTCCTCCTAATACTAAGCAACGCTACATAGACCCAAATCCATGCACACCAGCCCTTAAAGCACAACGTAAGCCCCACAAATCCAATATTCCTATCCGTCCTGTCGTCAACTACCGCCCAGCTCTTGCATACCAATTAGCACGGTACTTGGCAATGATAATGGCTGATGTCATGCGCCTTGACGACAAATATGAATTAAAGAACAGCCGCGAGCTAGCAAACTCTACCACTTCTTGAAAAATTGACTAAAACTTGTCGACTTTTATCACTAGACATCACCGACCTCTACACGTCTATACCAGTCGATGAAAACTGGCTATACTAAAAAAAACGATGATTCAACAACAGCCAACGATTCACAGATCAACTGCTTGATGCCATAAAGACCACAATCAAGCAGAACCATTTTAAGTTCAATAGCAACACAAACATTGCCAAGGACGGTCTGGATATGGGACATCCAATGTCCTCAATAATGTCAGAAATATTCTTCTAATCTTTGGAAGAACTCTTTATACCCAAAGTTGTCAACAGATTTAATGTAATACTTTGCAGACGATATTTGGATGACTGTTTCATCGTTATTGACTAACAAGAAAATAAACAAGACGAACTACCTTCCTATATGAATGAAATTCACCCGAATCTAAATTTCAGTATGGAAAATGAAACAAACGGACAACTCAACTATATGGACATAAATGTGATATGTGAACAAACACGATTGTACTTCGAAATATACAGATAACCAAACACAAGTGATCATACCATACATGAAACATCTAACCACCGTGCACAACATAAGCTAGCAGCGTACAGATCAATGGAGCAGAGGCTTCACTCCATCCCCAGTACTCCTACTAACTACTCCAACGAACTAAACAACATTTAAAGAATAGCCAATAATAACGGATATGAACAAAAACAGGAATGCCAACCGATTGAAACTCATAAGAACGACGAACAGTGGGTTTCGTTAACGTCTGTAGGCAAAGAGACATACTAACTATCAAACTTCCTCAGGAAATACAAATTGCAAACTGCATTCAAAACGAACAACAACATTGGAAACAAACTGAAACCAAAACTGAATGACACATCAATACACGAACACAGCGGCATATACAAACTGACATGCAAGGACTGCGACATGTTATTTGTCGGAAGGGCAACACGAAAACTAACAACAAGATGCAAAGAGCACTTACGATCTTTCTTACACAACAAAGCAGACTCCAATTATGCGACGCACCTACAAATCCACGCACATGAGCCAGACGCTATGACAAACTCTAGGAAATTGCTACACAAACAAAGCAAAAGACCGAGACTTTACATCCTAGAAAGGCTTGAAATTTATAAAGATAGAAAGACAGACGGTAACATTACCAACGAACAACTTGTTACCAATTCCGAAGCAATTTTCTCAGTATTAGACCGCACTCTTAGACGAAAACGGAAACGAGATGAAACAGAACAAACGGAAATCCAACAAGCAAAAAAACAAAAATCATATATCCCTTCCATCTTTTAGACATTGAAGATGACTTGAAATAGTCGAAACGCGTCTGCTGACACAAAAAAGCGAGGCCCGACGGCTTTTAAACAAAAAATAAATTAAGGGAACTTATGCAGTTTTATTGGGGAAAATATATACGAAACCCGTAAATCCTACTGGTATTAATAAAGTTGAGCGAATGTTGACTTCAAAGGCAATTTTTGTTGTTGTACTTATATCCATGCTTTATTCGGGTTTTTTGGACAACAAGTGTTGAAATGCGAGGCGAGAGACGCAGATTTTTCGAACGGGTTCCCTGTACCCTTCAACACTGGTTATACTATTTCAAGAACTATTTTGAAAAGTTCTGGATAAGATCTTTCTTGTGATATCTACATGATAAAAATGTTTTTTTTAAGGTTGAACCCAATTTGAAAATTCTTTTTATAATCCAACTTTCAAGATACCATCAGTTTACATCCACATACCAAGTTTGGTGCCAGTAGCTACTACAGCTTTGGAGAAAAACTGCTGTTATAGGCGGACGCACAGGCGGACAAACAGACCATAATATGAATAGGGTTTAGTAACATAGTACAAAATCCTAAAACTTGAATGCCTTATGCAACGTTCAGCAAAACCAAAAGATTTTATCAAAACTTTTCATCTTGTACCTAAGTAACTTACGGTTTTATGGAGAGATCCCTATTTAAGCAAGGAAGATATGTTATGTATTAAAAATGTTTACAAGGCTGAATACGAGTAGCAGAAGTCCTGCTTTGCAATTTAAATATTTTTGTTTCGCTCGGAAAAAAGACACCAAAATTATTTTCCTTCAAAGCCTGTATAAAATTCTTATAAATATTTACGAAATCATGTTGAGTAAGCATGTATCGATGCATGTACACAACAAAAAGCTTCCCTTGCACTCTCTGTATGTTATATGTATATTTAGGATGGCATGCAAATGCATCTCCAATAAATGCACAGCAGTTGCTGATCCAGAATAGAATATAAATGTATGAAGTAAGAAGGAAATATTCGGTTTGGCAACCAAATTAAATGTGAAATTTATGCTGAAAGTGGGAAATGCACAACTCGAACATCGAAACTTACTCGTAGTGAAGTGAAATGTGGGAGAGGACGTGAGTTCATACAACATCTTTCCAAATGGATGGACGAAATAAATTTACACATGTGAATATGTATCCATGTAACAAGTTGAATAACTAGCGTACGTGAAATGAGATATTACACTTTTAGATGTAATTGTATGGAAAATACGTGCATTTATGAAAATTTGTCTTCGCCACAATGAAGTGTAATTACACAAAGTTAGAAACGTTTTCTACAAGTTTATAATTGATGGAATTTAGTTCGAAAGTTTGTAATTTGTGTTAGCTTGATGAGACATCTGATACCATGCAACACGTAATGAATATGTTGAGGCTATCTTGCAGCATACTGCTAGAACTTTGACCTTTTAGCCAACTTTGATTGATTCAAAGAAAAGCAGAAAACAATTTGAGTAGACAGAAGTACGCTTCTGCCTGAAGCGTTTTGTACTCAACCTATGACATGGAAGCACTAATATTGAATTACATCATTCAGTTAAACGAAACACTTTAAGCGCCCACCAGTTTGTTGCAGTAATACTAACAGTACTGATTGAATAGGATTTGAAAAATTTGTGTAACATACATGTAATTCATCTCACCTGAAAGACTGAAGAATATCCAATGAAAATTCGAGTGTCTGTTTCAATAGTCGAAAACAAATGCCTATAAGTTCCGTAAATATGATTCGATTTTAAAATTTTATAAGTTATAAAATGTTAGGATCTCATATTGATCTACCTAAATATTTAACTTTATCGAATTAAGGGAACCCATGCGATCCTATTAAAAAGAACATAAAATTTACAAATCATACTATTTTTGATAAAGTTGAGTGAATTTCCACCCCTAAGGTATATTTTGTTGTTGTATTCACGAAGTTTACCTCCAAGATATTTTTTTAGATTTTCTGAGGAACACCCGCGATGGGGACACAAATTTTTCATATATTTCGCCTCCCCCAGCATCTCTTGTTGCCATTTTATTAATTTTATTTATATATTTATTTGTTAATTGAATTGAACTACAACATTTTACCAGGATTTAAATTCTAATTATAAAATTGTTACGGATATACAAACAATATATTTATATATATATATATATATATATATATATATATATATATATATATATATATATATATATATATATATATATATATATATATTATATATATATATATATATATATATATGTTTATATATATATATATATATATATATATATATATGTATATATATATATATATATATATATATATATATATATATATATATATATATATATATATATATATATATATACTATTTATATGTATACGAGGTGTGCCAATTAAGTAATGAGACTGATTCCATGAAAACCGTGTATTTAAAAAATTATTCTAGAGCTCTGCTATCCTTCAAAGTAGTCCCTTTGGGCAGCTATACAACGATTCCAGTGCGTTTTCCATGCTTCGTAACATTTCTGGAACGCTTCGACTGGGATGTCCGCGAGTACCCTCGTCACGGCCGTCTAGATGTCCGTAATCGACTCAAAATATGTTCCTTTGACCACCAATTTTGTTCTAGGGAACAAACAAAAGTCACAGGGTGATATATCGGGCGAATAAGGCGACTGTTGCAACACGGCAATCCCTTTAGAAGCCAAATACTGGGACATGTCTGACTGTTTAACGGTTCATACCCAGTCCCGAGGCCAACATTCGAACTGTTAAGCCCCGATCTTCACGGATTAGCGCGCGCAAACGCTGCGCATTCGCATCAGTCCGCACCACGCCGGGTCTCCCGCTCCGCGCTCGACTTTCCACGCTTTCACGCCCCTCCTTTAACTCTTTATGCCATCGAAACATCTGAGCACTATCACCATGCAATTTTAGCATACGTTCCCGAAGCTGTTTCGCCCAATCTGGCGCAAAATTTTATCGCGACGCGTTGCTCTTGATTTCCTTTCTCCATTTTCGTTACGAGCACCACCAACACACGTCTACTCATCACGACACAGCAGGAGAACTAAACAAGCTAGAGCGATGGTAAATACATATATTAATAGAGAGGGGAAGGACGCCGGGGAAGAAAATTTCAAGGTATACCATAAGCGCGGCAATAAAATCGGTCTCATTATATACGTGTACATATATATACACATATATATACATATATATATATATATATATATATATATATATATATATATATATCCACTCAATTCTGCGAGCTACTTTCGCAATTGTTGTCGCAACTATTAATAACATGATGATCAATATTGATTGAAGAAGAAGAGGAAACGAATGACGTCAAAGGCATGTACTCGAAAGCACTAGGATGGACCAAGTAGATCCATGATCAATATCTGAAAGTAAGCAAGTGACATCATGGCAGGTATTCAGAATTTCTCGAATATCCCAGGTAGTTCTCGTCAGAACATTCACCAATCTACGAGAAACGGATTGAATGACAAGACACCCTATACAAAGCCGAGCTGAATGAATAGGGATAGAGTATGTTAGTAGTAAAAACTGCGATAAGTGATTGATAGTGAAGTGATTTTCGTGATATATTTGAAAACAGTTGAACAAGTGAAATGTAAATTTTTTAAATAGGGAAATTAATTATTGTGCAATCTTAATAAATAAACTGTTTTAACTTAATTTAAAATACAGTGCGTTTTCACTTTTCCGGAATATTCAACTTATCGCCCGCGAACCCGAACATGCGACAGTGGTGTCAGAAGTGAGAAAGGAAATTTTGAAAGTGAAAACTTTTAAACATTTTTAAAGTGCACAATAGTGAAACTTAACTTGGAAACTGGTGGAAAAATAGCCAAAACAATAAAAATGCCACGAAGCTTGCATTTAAAAAATAATGAATGACCATATCGGAGCTTAAGGCAGAGTTGGAAGCGAAATCTGGCTACGCAAGGTACAAAGGCCATACTGATTGCACGAATGCGTGACACAATTGAATTAGAAGGCGTGTATTTGGATTCGGGTGAGCCCTCAGATGCGAAAAAAGGCGCAGAAGGTAGAGAAGTAGAAACACTAAAATTTGATGCAAATGTTGATGCTGATGCAGCAAGGGCAGCGAAAACAGTTTTCCAGTGTAACTGCGAAGCTTAATGAACAATCACCGAAGCTGGACCAATAAGCCATCGAAATCAAGGCAGATTTGCAAAAACAGTCAACTTAAATAAAAGCGGAGAGGAAAAGGTTTGCCAAGTCGAGGAGAGAATCAACCATGAGGTTGAAAATATGAAAAAAGAATTGGAAGCAGCGAAGGCAGTAGTAAACACCTCACCAGCCCCGCTTATGACCGCAGCGTAAAGTACATCCAAAAATGTGAAAGCACCAATATTCGATGGGCAAACGGTGTGGAGTATTTACAAAACTCAGTTTGAAGTCACCGCTAGGACAAATCACTGGGATGAGCATGAAAGAGCAACTACATTAGTTCTTGCTCTAAGAGGGCTAGCTGCCGAGCTTTTACAGACTATCCCCGTTGAGTTGCACTCAAACTTGGCTGCTATAATGAATGCGCTTGACATGCGTTATGGAGACGATTATCCGAAGCAGATTTATTGTTCACAGCTACAGCATCGGATGCAGAAGCCTGGCGAAACCTTACAGCAGCTAGATCAAGACATTGAGCAAATGGCACTTTTGGCTTACCCAGCTAAGACCCAGAACATCGAGATGATGCAGGAGCAGAAGCATTCATCAGCGCATTAAAATACCAGAAATTGCAACAAGGCATATGTTTAGCTCAAAAGCAAACGGTTAAGGACGCATTGGCTTATAGTCCGAACATTGAGGCTGCGAAAAATGTGACTCTTACCACTGCCCGCGTTCGCAAAGTAGTGGCAGACGAGTGCAGGTGTGAGCGCGTGGAAATTGACTGAAAACCGCAGAGAAATGGTGCACCTAGATGCTGTAATCGCGGTGAAAAGGGGAACATGCAAAGAGACTGCAAGAAGCGAAGAAAACCAAGCAATTGTCCTGATTGTGCAGCTAGGAAGAGACTTAGACCGACTCAGGAGCCCAGAATGGAAGCCTTTCAAACTGAGGGGTCTACAAATATGAAAGAGCCAAATTCGCAGGGCAGAGGTTGTATAGGAGGATCGACGTCCCCAGCAACCCACGAAACCCCATCACTGTGTCAAGGCTATATCGTGGAGAAGCATATTTATGCCTCCCAAGTTAAATTGACGGAGAACATTGCACCATAACAATCGGCACTAGCGCAAGCCGATCGATTATCCGACCAGACCCCGTGAAATAATAACTACTTCACAAGGGCAGGATTTTCTCCTACAGACAGCTACGGGAAAAACTGCGCCTGTGCATGGAGAGGTCAACCTCCAGGTTCAGTTGGGAGACCTTGCATTCCGACATAGTTTTCATTTCGTGAACATTATGGATGACTGTATTCTCGGAATGGATTTCCTGCGACCACACGGGATCAAGTTGGATTTGAGCAAACGGGTATTGAAATGGCGGAATGTCGAAGCATTGATGGAGGATCCCAGTGTACAAACTCCCAAGATGAATGTGGTAGTATGCGCCAACACTGATATTCCGAAATCTTTGGAGAGCATTGTATGGGCCAAGCCTGATTGTGATTCTGGAGACCACCGATCTTATCTGATAAAGCCATCGGAGACGTCGGCATTGCGCAGTTTGATTGCAGGACGAAGCTTTGTAAGATCTATAAGGAATGGATACGTGCCAGTTAGAGTCCTTAACACCGCAGACTCAACCACAAGCATCAAAGCGGGAGAAGTCATCGCCAGCTGCCAGCTTGCTTCAAACATCACTCTTTTCGAAAATACTCACGACCATCATTGCAAAAGGAGGCAAGACGCAGACAAAGCCCGGGAATCTACGTCTGCAATATTAAAGCCGACCGAATTGCCAGCGCAGCTATTCAAGCAAGCCTCCGATCTGGTCACCAAGTACAGTACAATCTTCTCAACAAGCCCGGATGACCAGGGCCAAACGTTTATGGTAATTCACGTCAAAGATACACAGAGAGCCAAGCCAATTCGACAAGCACCAAGACGTCTTCCTACAGCCAAACAAGGAGAAGGGAGTACACTGCTTTCAGACATGGAAAAACAAGGTGTTATCGAGCCTTCCGTCAGTCCATGGGCCACGCAAGTAGTTCTAGTGAGAAAACAGGATGGTAGCACTCGTTTTTTTTGTTGGCTATCGGCAGCTTAACGACGTCGCTAAGAAAGATAGTTACCCGCTTCCACACATTGACGACATTCTCTACACTTGATCTCAAGAGTGGCTACTGGCAGGTAGAAATTGAAAAGTAGGACCAAATTTCCAATGGGGACCAGATTGTGGCAATTCATAGTGATGACATTTAGGCTTTGCAACACTCCAGCCACCGTCAAAGGCCTGATGGAATACGTGCTAAGGGGCTTAACCCGGAAGAGCTGCTTTGTGTACCTAGATCTACGGAACTTAAAAGAGGTTTTCTCTCGATTGCGAATAGTGAATCTGAAACTTAATCCCGACAAGTGTACCCTTTCAGCAGCTGAAGTAAAATACCTGGGACACGTCGTATCAGCAAAAGGAGTCCAAATAGACCCTGAGAAAATTGAAGCCATGAAAAGCTGGCCAACACCAAACAACAAGCGCCCACTACGAAGTTTTCTAGGGTTGGCGACTTACCATTGAAGATTCATCAAAAACTTTGCTAGGATAACTAAGTTTCTCCATCAGCTGACAGAGAAAAATTATCCGTATGTCTGGAATCAACAATGCCAGGCAGCCTTTGAGACCTTGAAGGGGAAGCTGTGTGAATCACCTGTGCTGGTATCTCCGAAACCCGGAAAAATGTTTATAGTTGACACTGATGTGAGCAACGACGCTGTACTCTCCCAGCAGATCGATGGCGAAGAAAGAGTCCTCTCGTATTGCAATCGGGTTCTCTCAAAAAATGAGAGGATCTACTGCGTGACCAGGAAGGAGCTATTGGCTATAATAGAGGCCACCAAGCAGTTCCACAAGTACCTATATGGCCAGAAATTAATTCTTCGAACAGACCATGCATCGCTGAGATGGCTGTTTAACTTCAAAAACCCCGAAGGACAAATTGCGAGATGACTCGAAAGATTGCAGTCGTACGGCTAAAAAATTGTCCATCGGAAGGGCGGAGCTCATGGAAATGCTGACGCCCTATCTTGTTGTCCATGTCCAGCTAACTGCAAGCATTGTCGACGGGTTGAGGAAAAGGAGCCGACCATTGATCTGCGAGTAATAACGGCCGAATTCGATGAAGGTTGGTCATCGGAGATTCAAAACACCCAGCTAGCTAATGAAGACATCAGACCATTGCTCGTATGGAAAGAGAGAACTGGGCGAGCTGAGTGGACGGACGTTTCGATGCATGGCACTAATCTCAAAAGTTACTGGGCACAATAGAACTCCCTTCAGTTGGAGGGTGGCGTACTCAAGCGGAAATGGGAAACGGCAAACTTTACTTTCCAAAAGCCGAATCCACGATGGGGTTAAGAAAATGCACGAAGGATCCTGGGGAGACCCCTTTGGTGTTAACAAGCCCTTAGTGAAATTGCGGGGAAGGTTTTACTGGTTCCAGCCTCGAGAAGACGTAGAGAACCGGTGCCGTAGATGCACAATTCGCTCTCCAGTCAAAGATCCAAAGCAACGACTAAGAGGACAAATGCAAACCTATAACGTGGGGGTACTATTTGAAAAAATTTCTGCTGACATTGCAGGACCCTTTCCTGAATTCGGATGGGGAAATCGATACACACTGGTTGTGGCCGATTATTCCTGCAAGTGGCCCGGGGTCTACCCAATTCCCAACCAGGAAGCAACAACTGAACAGCTAGTGCTAAATTGGCTCAGTAGGTACGGCGAACGTTGTGAACTACATTCGGTTTAAGGCCGAAACTTTGAGTCATTCGTTCTTGGTGAAATGTGCGAGCTCCCGGGAATTCAAAAAACGAAGGCAACGCCGCTGCATCTCCAACCCGATGGAATGGTCAAACGTTTCAACGGCACACTCCTGGCAAAGATGGTTGACGAGGACCGAAGAGACTGGGACCGGTACATCTTATAATTCTTGATGACGTATAGAGCTGCCGAACATGCATCCACGGGCAAATCCCTAGTCAAAATCATTTTTGTAAAGAGTATCCGTCGGTCGGCTGATATACGAGGGTCATTCAACAAGTACTTAGCCTCACCGCCCGATGTCGTTGCTATTACAAAAGAGTTTTACCATTGTGCAGTTTCAGTCAATTCCCTTCATTAGTTTTGTTTTGAAAGCCTTTGGAAGCGCGCGTGTTGGTCGGTTGTACAAAAATGGAAAAAGAACAATATCGTTCAGTGATAAGTTTCTTGTTTTTGGAAGGGAAAACGCGCAGCGAAAACAAAGATTGCTTGGATGCTGTGTACGGTGACTCTTCTCCTTCGATGGCGACCGTCGAGAATTGGTTCAACGAGTTTGTTCGTGGCCGCACGTCAGTTTTTGATGAGCCACGCCCAGGTGCCTCGAAAACGGCTGCTACGGAGGGAAACGTTAAACATATCCACAATCTCATGTTGGCAGACCGTCGGTTGAAGGTTCGCAAGATAGCTGAGACTGTGGGCATCGCAGAAGGAACGGTGCATAATATTCTACACGAAGAACTGGGCATTAGAAAGTTACCGGCGCGATGGATGCCGCGTTTGCTCACACCGGAAAACAAACGCAACCGTGAAACCACATCGGCGACGTGTTTGATGCTGTTTCAGCAGTTCTTGCGTCGTTTCGTGACCGTCGACGAAACATGGTTTCACTGGTACACATCAGAGACCAAGGAACAGTCGAAACAGTGGACTTCACCCGACAAACGTGCTCCGACGAAGGTGAAGACTATTCGATCGGCCGGAAAGGTGATGGCCACCGTTTTCTGGGATTCACAAGGTGTGATCCACATCGATTACCTCGAGAAGGATAAAACAATCACGGGGCGCTACTATGCAGACTTATTGGGTCGATTTGACGTCGAATTGAAGAAAAAGCGGCCCCGCTTGGCGGAGAAAAAAGTGCTGTTCCACCACGACAACGCGCCGGCTCACACCTTTGCCATCGCCATGGCCAAATTGGTCGAATTGCGCTACGAATAGCTGCCCCATCCACCGTACTCTCCAAATTTGGCCCCCTGTGACTACTTTTTGTTTCCAAACTTGAAACAATCACTCGCCGGGAATAGATTTGGGTCGAATGACGAGGTCATCGCCGCCACGGAGGCCTATTTCGCAGCCCTCGAGAAAATGTATTTTTTGGATGGATTAAAAAAGTTAGAGCATCG
Organism: Odontomyia ornata; assembly: GCA_963969285.1. NCBI lineage: Eukaryota > Metazoa > Arthropoda > Insecta > Diptera > Stratiomyidae > Odontomyia > Odontomyia ornata. The sequence goes on along the minus strand of OZ017740.1, from coordinate 104,394,778 downwards.
CTGGGCCAAGTGTATCGAGCTTGAAGGAGATTATGTGGAAAAATAAATTGACATCTTTCCAAAATTTTCGTTTTTCTTCTGTAGGCTAAGTACTTATTGAATGACCCTCTCGTAAAGTTCGGAACATCCCCTGAGAAACCCCAAATGATCTCGGAGTATGCAAGTGAGCTAAGGCAATGGTTGAACCAGATACATCGGACAGTCCAAAAACGCCTCGAATCGGCTACTGACCGCATGAAGACGAGGCATGATCTAATTCATTAACAAGCAGAATTGCCATATTTGGGCAAATGAGAATCCACGAGTGATTGTTGAAAAGCCGATGAATCCACAAAGAATAACTGTTTGGTGCGGTTTATTGGCTAGCAGCGTCATTGGACCGTACTTACTCGAAAATGAGGACGGCCAAGCAGTTACCATGACTGGTGTTCGCTATTGTGAGATGATAACGAACTTCTTGTTGCCAGAAAATCCCTTTAATTGGCGGGCTGTATACAGGAAGGGGAGGGGGTACGAAAAGGTCTGAGCCAAACTCAAACACCGCTTTAACAACCCTCGCCTGTTCGCTGGGACCCACATCTGACATCTTTTCAATATACCAGAGAATCCACCGGACACGCAGAGGACACTGAGAGACATCGTTGACTGTGTCCGTAATGCTCTGCGGGCATTCTCCGTGATGGAACTTCCCGTCGACAAGTGGGATATTCTGACAGTGCAAGTTCTTCTGCCGAAACTTCCTAGTATCACGCGTGGCGACTGGGGAATGAGTCTCCAATCAAACAACATACCACCACTGGAAGATCTGTTGCTTTTCTTGGAACATCGTGCCGCCGTATGTAACAAGTCGGAGCGCGAAGAGGCCTGCTGCCATATACTTGACGACGACAGCCCCGTCGCCCGCGACCTCTGCTGCTTTCTTATCGCAATCATCCATTCTCGGTGACAAATGGAAGGATGGGATATGCCGGTACTGCCAAGAGTGACATCGAATGACACGATACCTGCGGTGGAAAAATCTGGCGGTGGCAGATCGGTGGAATGTGATGAAGTCGCTTGCGCTTTGCTTTCATTGTCTTGGTGCCGGACATAGTGTACAGAATAGTTATTCACGCAAATGTATGGTCTGTGGATAAAAATATAATTCGTTGCTGTGTACCAGTGGCAACAAAAATCTAGTGGTAAGTAATGACAACGCCGGATGACATGTTCTGCGGAAAAAGTGGCCGGATCGACAATCGCCGCTACGACGTCAAGAGCCCCTCAAAACTTCGGTCGGCAATGACTGGCCGGCTCACTGCAGTCATTTATGGTGCGAAATGGTGCCATTGTCCTACATGTGACCTGCATACGTGTTATAATTAGACATTTACGGATCACTTCGACTTTGCTGCGCATTATGTGACCCCGTGTCTCAAGAAAGCCTTTTGACAGAACAGTTTTCTACATATTTGAACCTCCACAAATCGGCAGTGAAATTACCATCGAAAGCATTGGCACCGCCACAGCCGTTAGTACTTGTGGTCAAACAGATGTCATCATGCGATCGACATTTGACCACAGATTTGAATTGCAACTTGAAGTTTTTATTTTGCGCACTATCGTTTTGACCACCCCGGTGACCACGGTAGATGCCATCAACTGGAGCCATTTACACACTTTAGAGTTGGCTGATTCGGCATTTGACGTCCCTCGGGATAATGATTTACTCATTTGTGCAGACATTTGAGGTATGATTCTTGAGGAAGGGATCATCAGAGCTGGTAAGAACGAACCTTGCGCAATACGGACTCGCCTTGGTTGGATTGTGTTCAGTCCAACGTCAGCCAACACAACAAGCCCAATGAAGTAGCACACATTTCATGCTTGCAAATGAGGCAACAATGAGGAGCTAGACAGTTTACTTCAAAAATTTTGGGAAGTCGAGCAACTACCCTTGAAATCTGACAGTTATCATACCACTTGCGAACAGATATTTTTGGGCACCTTCACTAAGGCAAGCGAAGGTCGATACAGGGTGCAGATTCCATTCTGCTCCAACGCGCCAGAGCTGGAAAACTCTCATCAAATAGCCTTACGACAGTTTCATCAGCTTGAGCGCAAACTGTCAAAGAACTCCGAACTGTGGGACAAATACTGTGCATTCATACGGGAGTTTATCTCGTTGGGACATATGGAGTTTGCTCCTGATGACGGTGATGACACTTCACGTTACTACATTCCGCGTTTTGCAATAAAATCAAGCAACTTGGTGACATTCGTATACCACGGTGGTTCGGAATGGAGAAATCAACAACGACCAGTCTACACGGCTTTAGCGATAGTAGTAAGAGGACATACGCTGCTGTCATTTACGTACGCAGTGTTGACAACGAGGGCCATACTCGGACAACCCTTGTCACTGTACGTACATAAGTCGCTACCATCCGGTAGGACGCTGAGGGGGAAAAGGACGAGATAGTCACTATCCCTAGATTGGAGTTGTCAGCCGCGCATCTCCTACTGATTACTTTGATCAACGCCCGTGAAGCGCTACAACTGTCTGATGTTGATTGCACATTACAAAGCGATTAGAGCATTGTCCTTTGTTGGCTTAGGAAGCAACCTGAAACCATGAAACAGTTTGGTTCCAACCGAGTTGCGTACTTCCAACAGCATACGGATATTAATCGCTAGCGCCATATTCCTTCCAAGGTTAACCCCGCCGGTTGCACCAGTCGTGGACTTGCGACGGCTGGAATGCCGTCTGATTTGCTTTGATTTGAAACCTCATGACAGCCCTCGTCATGAGGTTTCAATCGAACGACCAGCTACATTGGAAGAAGACCTTCATCGATATAGACGAGATTGAAACAGCTCTCTTCTTGCACATACGAGAAGCCCAAGGTAATGCTTTCGCTACAGATATTAATTCTCTCCACTCTCGTTCTTTAGTTGGAGCAACAAGCACTTTGGTTTCGCCGAACCCGTCTTTGGGGAACGACGGTGTGTTACGACTTGGAGAACGCCCAGCTCATGCACCAATCCCAGACGAGCAACGAATTCCCGTTATTCTCCCCCAAATATGTGCATTGAGCAAGTTGATAGTTGACGATGCACACAAGGCCACACTACATGGTGGGATCCAAATCACGCTGCAGATCATCCGAGGTCGGTATCAGGTTGTACATACACGTGCGGTTGTCAAATCGCACATCCGTCGATGCGCTACCTGTCGATTACACCGTCACGATATTTCGATCACGATTAATGGTTGCGCCTCCATTTACTAACACGGAGGTCGATTCCTGCGGTCCATTCACCATTTGCTTAGGAAGCAAATGAGTGAAGACAACTGTCAAAACCTATGCTGTTTTTTTTTTTTGTATTCATGGGTACCCAGGCAGTACACCTCGAGTTAGCGGAAGACCTCTCCACACAGGCCTTCCTGGACGTATTCGACCGATTTGTCAGTAGGCGAGGCTACTGCGCAAATTTATATAGCAACAATGACACCCAGTTCATTGATGCTGACCGAATTATGCGAGAACATCTACGTCAATGAAACAGCAATTATGTGAGGCTGCACATCTTCGATGCTGGGGTTCTTTGGCACTTTAATCCACTGTCTGCGCCCCACTATGGTGGACGGCGGGAAGCAGCGGTTCGGTCTATGAAAAAGTATCACTTGCGCATAATGGGTAAGCTTGTACGTTTTGAGGCCTGCCTGAATTCGTGGCCACTCATCGCGCTACACAATGATCCGGGAGACAACCACTTGGCACTGACACCAGGTGATTTCCTGGTTGGGCATTCACTGACGGCCCGACCATAACGTCCAATTCCCCAAGTTCCCAAGAATCGACTCAAATGCTGGCAACTCCTTCAAAAGACCTTTCAACAATTTTGGCAACAATGGGACTACCTGACTACTCTACAGACGAGTAGTAGATGGACACGTCCGGAACAGAACCTCCAGACAAAAGACGTCAAGGACATCAAGAACGAGTTGCTACCTCCTACTTGCTGGCATATTGGACGCGTCATCGGTGTCCACCCAGGCAGAGGCGGCCTGGTGTGAGTTGCAACCGTCAAATACAATAGCGATCAGCGAACAGACGAGGGTCATCTGATCAAATACTAGTGTCAACAGCCTGTGCAAAAACGTTGCAGGCTATTTGAGGAAGATGAAGACATCATCCTGAACCTTGGCGATTCAGCTGGGCAGGATGCTCGATATTCAAACGATGAACGATCCATGAATGTTGTGTAACCGCATCCCAAGGCCACGCATCGTATCAACGCGCCTTGACGACATCCATCTGTAATACGAAGCTAACTTCACTGGGTGACACGAAGCCAACTTGACTCAGTATGTATGATAAGAGACGTCGCCGAACTGAAATGTTCGCGTCTCACAACAAGGGACTGATGGGTTTGCAGTTTTTACCAAGACAACGTACGTGAGCGGACCTCCAGTTTCTCGGTTGAATTATTGTTGTAGCCGTCTCATTTTGAAAATAAGGTAATGAATTGTTGACTGTGTGTTTTCTCTCGGAAACAGACTTTTCGCGTGTACAAAACTCGTACAGTAATATCTTTTTTTTTTGGTAGGGAGGTGAATGCTATTCATGCACAGAGTGTGGGACTCGCATGCGCGACTGGACTACCCACTAAACACCTCCCCGGTCAACCTGAGAACCCAGCCTGGAACCGTTTGACACATTACTTCGGGCCAGGTCTCGTTTTGCTACGCCGTGGGGCGCCTTCAAGCTGGGGAGTCCCTTTCCTAGCGGGAGGGGAGAGGGGAAGAGGAAATGCCGGAAGAGCGATCGTTAGGCGTTAGGTACACACTTAAGAAAGTGATCCCTGAGCACCGAACCCACAGTAATATTGATGATGATATTTTTGCTTCAAACTAAGGATACCAACAAATTCACGGTTCAGTAAATGAATAAACCAAAAATCTAGTTTCCATTCGATCCAACGCAAGACACATTTACTGGGATACCTGACATCAAATCCTTTTGAGTTAATTTACACTTTCGAGCTAACATGCGACTTTATTGATCGCTTTATATAAGATTCATTTCACAAAATCTTTCTCAATACAGTTCCGGTCGACAAAATATGGCTTCAAACTTTCTATGACACGGAAACCCATCTTTGTCTATTCCAACTATCCGCTTCCGTTCAGAGTTAACGTAATTGAAGTTCATTACACTTCAATCCCATTCCCTCTGTTAATATTTCAACTTTCGCCAAATGCAACAATTTCAATTGAGCGAAGGATTAGAAAATTTGCATCAATACTTTCATAGTAGGCAATTTCGTACAGGAACTAAGAGATATAATTATTTTATGGTTGTTATTCCATTGCAATGAATGCATGGGAACAACAAGATCAAATTAAAATATGATTCATTAAGTGGGCAAGGAAAATTAAGATTGGTTGTCAACTAAAACAATGAGTAGATAAGATCAATCGAAAAAACTAATATTTATTTATTGGGAATGCTAAATCAGGATATTTTTATAATAATAAGAAAAATTTAAAATTAGTGATAATCGGGGATTAAAGGAAAGATTTGTGTGCCCAATATAAAGGAAATCATTGATCATTTAAATTAATGTACAGGATAATGCCAGGGCGGCCGAATCCTTAACAGCTAGCGGAACCGCAAGCCCCAGCCAGAGCATCCCCATAGTTGGAAGGTAAACATGCTAAAATTAAAATTTAGTTTAAGTATTTTCTGAAATCTTACATTCAAGAACTTGTAATTGCAATATTCTTCATAAATAACTCGTAAAGGTCTTGCGATAAAAGCTAAAACTCGTATCATGAACTAGTTATAAACGGTTTGAAGTGACGATCATTCAAATGAGGGAAATTCAAGCCCCGGGAAATTTCATTTTTCATTTAACGATGTGAGCAACTGATTTGTTAACCTAACTACTATGAAAATTAGTTTGAGTTATTAAAATTATTCGAATTATTTTGTTTTTCAAACCAATTTAACGAGAATAAGGTAAAAATATGAAATTATGCAGTTTTTATTTATTTTTTGTTAATTTAACTCCCATAGCCTGAAATAAAAGAATATTCACAATACAACTTCAAATATCAAATTTAAGTTGAAAAATTCCTCGCACCACTCAAACAAACCTTCTAACAACTTAGGCAAGAAAAAAACCGATGAAATAAATCTTACCTCTGTATCGTTTGTCACCAACTCGAGAGTATATCCCGGCAACAGCTTGCGATGATTGATATGTTGTACAGCCATTTGAGCGGCAGCCAATTCACTTAATCCTTCAGGCCTCACACCCGCCCGAGTACTTAATTCGAATAGACCTAACAAAACAATCTTTCCTTTGGTATTTCGCGTGAAACTCTCACTCCGCCAGCTGTGCTCCTTTTCAAAGACTTCGTTCACTTTGAAAGGATTCACAAGAACTAGGGAAAAACTTTTGCTAAGCGCTGCCAGCTTTTTCGTTCGCCTAATCCTAAAGATATCACTGTAATTTGCACTATTAGCACCATCACTACCCGGCACCTGTAATTCACGTGACGTCACATTGTGCTCACTATGTACTATCCAATTGCTCTTCGCCGAGGATACACCAACAACATAATTAATTGCAGCAGGGCTGGTAGCCCTATCACTGTTGTTAACCCGTTCGCTATCACCTTGGGTAATAGTGGGCGGACGGAGGGAAATGTTAACATTGCTTTTGTTAAGACTTGTGTCGTGTTGAGTTGTTTCATTATTATAGCTATTCGTATTACGATTTTGGTCGATTAGAGTTGGTCCTGTGTAGGAGGAGTGCGTTGCAAGCGGGAAGGATGAAGTGGTGAGAAAGTAGAGCAGAAAAATATAATCTATTATTGCGCTGGCAGGGTTGAAATGGAGCATGATTCTTGTCATCTGGTGGGATTATCCTAGATCGCTGGTTTGGTGCCGTGTTGTGGAGTTTGCCTAATTATGTATTCAGTTCTCGCTAAGTGTAACTTTTAGGTATGGCCCTCGGGTTGAAATCATGTTCTCCGTCGGTTTTGAAAATCCTTCATTTGATTGCAATCTGAACATCGTCTGTAAAGTGGGCAGATAGGGTTCAGTTGGATAATTACAACTGGGCATTGCGTTTAAAGCCATAATGTCATATTTTAATTGCGGCCTTTGATGAAACACCTTTTCAGTGATACCTTCGAGTCGATTTGAGCAACATATTAAACTTTTAGTCTTTATCCTTTGAAATAGCTGAAATTGAAAAAAATACAGCTATATGCAATTAAAAGCTTCAGCATTAATAAAAATACATAAAAAAGATAAATTTTGCACAACGTGGGAAATTTAAAATCATTGTAAGATTTTAGAAAAAAGTTAATTTTCAGATATTGTATGTACGAGTATACTCGTCATTTGGACCCTTGTAGGCTATGAATTACTTAAAAAAACTAGAGTATGACCAACGCGTTAAATTCCAAAGAAACGACGCTTTTGAATTTGTGTCTGCAACCATTCTCTGAATTGATTCAACTTCTTTTGAGTAGAAGACAAACAACTTGTGTAGTAATCGAGCAGCCGCCTAGGCAAACTGTTCGAAGGAACTTTGTGAGAAAATTACCATCTCATAAAAATAACCACGCAATAAGTGCGGAGCAAGCCGATACGCAACTTATTAGCCTTGCTATTACTAACCCGCAATAAACCTCGCCACTACCACCGCTACCATTATCAATAAAAAGTTTTTTCCAAAAAAACTACAAATAAAAAAAATGATAATGGCAACTCTCTTTTTGATAAAATCTAACTAAGTAATTGCTAGATTATGTCGACGAGAATCTGAAGTCATTTTCTTTATGTGGAATTTTTGTGTATTTTGTTAGCTCGCCTGGACCAGGATTTCCCGAGGGAAAGTTGCAGAAACAGCACCGAGCGCGGAGTTCTGTTCTGGTCTTCTGCTTGCAATCTTGTGAGCTTGTCGGTGGTGCCACCCGAAGGGTATAAATAGTTCACTTTGAGCGAAGTTCGAACCCGGAACATTGGTTTTATGTGTACTTTGATTTTTGTTGCTTTTTGAAATTAACTGCAATTTATACGGCGTTAAAGTGTACACAGAAAAGTGCTTCGAATATTGGATTTGAAAAAAAGGAAGGCGACAGCCAAAAAATTGTAACGTGATATGATTGTAACATTTCCAGTGATTGTTGTTAAGCATAGACATTGCAATTTAGATGCTGGTTTGGTGCGAATGTGTTAAGACGAGGTTTTAAAAGCTATTCATTTATCAATTCAAGCTTAGCAATAATTACATATGAAATATCCCTATCGCAAACGTTCAAAGTGTGATTTTGCACTATTTGCACAATTTTAATTCGTGCCAATGTTACGAAGTGGTATGTAATTAGCTCTTACCCACCCCATCAACGAATGCACATCGGAGGCCGACAGGGTAAGTACCCTTCATCTTTTCTAAAATTAAAAAGAAAATGTTTCAAACATATGACTTCTGATAAAAATATTACGATTTAAATTGAAACAATTCAAATCGACATATAAGAACTAAAACTGTCAAGACAAATATTTTTTCGAATCAAATCTTGTTTAAATGTATTAAATTTAAGTCATCGTTCTTCATTTTAGCCAATCAAAAACGTTTATTATTACATCCAGCTTGTAATAACTTGGCACATAAATTTTGTATACGAGGTAAATATTCGAAGTTATTTAATGTGAAATGCCCAACTAACAAAACTCATTCATATGATCAAGAATAGGATGCTAAATACAGAGTCCTAGGTCAAGGTTAATGGTGAACTAATGAACTATTTCATAATGGAATCAGGCTTAACACAAGGGTATGGGCTTGCCATTATGCTCTTTAGTATGGTGCTGGAATACGTCATCATGAAAAAATCAGCTAAAACCTCAGGTACGCGAATGTTCAAATCCACACAATTACTGTTGACGTCAATATTATGGCACGTTGAATTTTAGATGTCAAAAGAGCATTTTTGAGCCTATAATCTGAAGCAAACCAAATTGGTGTATGAGTTAGTGAAACAAAAAACAAATTCATAACACAAAAGAGGAAGGAAACTCCAGTTTGAAAAAACATGACCGTAGGCAACTAAAACCTTGAAAGTGTGGATATTTTTGCTTATCTTGGAGCCAACCTGAATAGAAGAGGTGCTGTAAAGGATGAGTCTGGATGCTGCATAAACGCCGCAAGTAAAGTCTGTTACTCCGTACTTCGCATTCTATGGTCCAGAATTGTACACAAACAAAATAATTTCGGCATTTTCAAATCACTAGTCAAGCCTGCGCTGTTATATGGAAGTGAAACATGGACCCTGATGAGTGAATCCAAAAAGGCAGTACATACAGGGTATGTATGATAAGTAACCGGACTGAGCCTGCCCCGCGCCGCCAAAGCGTCTGCTAGCCGGTATCTGGTGCTGTAGTGGTGGTGGGGGTCTAGGTAAAGGGAACCGGGCTGCAGCAGTTGCCTCCAAGCGCTTGGAGAGATAGCATCGAGCGAGAGCGGAGTGCGTGTTCAGTTACGTCGTCGGAGTGAAAATGGAGCGTACGATCGAGCAACGTGTTAGCATCAAATTTTGTGTCAAACTCAAGAAAACGGCCACAGAAACTCTTCAAATGATTCAAGAGGCTTACGGTGAGGATGCTCTGTCCAGAACTCAAGTGTTTCAGTGGCACAGAAATTTCCGGGAGGGCCGCGATGACGTCCATGACAAACAGCGCGTCTGTCCTCCATCAACGAGTCACACGGACACAAATGTGCAAAAAGTGCGTTATGTGTTGAACAGTGATCGTCGTTTGAGCATTCGAGCTATTGCAGATGAGGTTGGAATTGATAAGATGCCCGTTCACAAGATTATTAAGAACGATCTGGGCATGAGGAAGATCTGCGCGAAGCTGGTACCCAAACACCTGACTGATGGGCAAAAGGAGCGTCGTGTTGCTGTCGCTTCGGAAATTCTTGATCGACTGCAAACCGAGCCAGGGTTCTTACAGCCCGGATATGGCACCAGTGGACTTTTTCTGTTCCCCAAGATCAAGAGATACCTTAAGGGGGCGCGGTTCGGGACTCTGGAAAACGTTCAACGTGCTACGACGAGGGCTCTAGACATCATCGAGGTTGCCGACTTCCAGGAAGCGTTCGGGGATTGGAAAATCTGGTATCAGCATGTTATCGACTCCAATGGGGACTACTTTAAAGATTTCTAAAGAAAAATTGTACATATTTTGCCAATGAAAAATTTCCTGAGGTCAGTCCGGTTACTGATTATTCAGACCTTGTATATTTGAACGCAAAGTGCTCCGGAAAATCTACGGTCCCGGTGAAGCGAGGAATTCTGTGGAGACTACGTTACAACGATGATTTGTATGAACTTTTTGACGATCCACCTATTTTCTCTTGCGAAAAATTACGTAAATTGAAACGAGCAGACTATGTAAAAAGGATGGAAATAAATTGGCTACCAAAAGAACATTGAAGGGTGGAGCACCAGGTAGACGTCCAGCGGGAAGACCAAGGACTCGATGGGAAGACACGTTAGAAGCTGACAACAGATCTTTGCTGGGATTGAACAACTGGTGGACAAGATTGCGGTAGCATTATGATTAGAGGAGATTAGTCCCGGAGGCTAAGGCCTAGCTTGGGCTGTCGCGTCGTATATGATGATGAAAGTCCCAGTTGTTAAAAAAGCATTCTAAATGGTGGACTCCAAGGCAAAGAAAATTCAACCTAAGGGCAAATGAAAGCAAAACAAAATACACGACCCAAACAAGACGCAACCAGCCTGACAAATCTGACTATAGACAGCAACCTTGAAAGCGTGGATCACTAAAAATATCAAGAAATCTACCATGATCGTAAAGGAGCCGAGCATAATGAGATAATGCAGCATCTCAACGTAGCGAATAAAGCTCACTTTTGCGGGCTTTCCATTCTAAAGTCGAAAAATGCACAGGGTCAAAGTCAAAAGCGCTTTATTTCATATTAGTCGTTATACCTTTTCAAAGAATGTAGAGCAAATACTAAAATGTAATGGCCCAAATGGCTCTCCAAATTTAAACATTATCAATCAAAAACATTTAATCGAAACACAATATCAAATTCAACTATTACATGTTTAATGACTTAATTGGAAACACGAGAAAACAACAAATAACAGTGATCAAAAATTAATCAGAAAATTTTATACTATTGGGTCTATAACTTAACTCGTGCGGTTTGCTAAGAGATGGTGTAACTTGTATAATATCACATTGTTTCAATATTCTGAACCTGGATTGGAAAGCCACTGTCATTGTACTTATTTTCAGTGTATGCCATTCATTTGAAGTGTTAACAACAATAATTTTTTTCACTCAAATATGTCGAACTTTGTTCCTGAAAAGTGTTTTTGCGGGGAATCCTTCTTCATTACTTTAATATGAAGAAAACTGCTGCCGAAAGTCATCCTTTTTGGGTGGAAGTTTATGGTAAACATGCTCTAGCTGAACGAACCTGCCAAAAGTGGTTTGTACGATTTAAAAATGGTGATTTTAGCTTGGGAGACGATGAACGTCCAGGGCAGCCAAAAAAGTTTGAAGATGAAGAACTGAAAGCATTACTCGCTGAAGATTGTTGCCAAACACAAGAAGAGCTTGTAGAATTTTTGGGTGTTACTCAAGCAGCCATTTCAAAACGTTTAAAAGCAGCTGGATGTATTCAAAAGCAAGGAAATTGGGTCCCACATGAACTCAAGCCGAGAGAAAGGCGGTTTTACATGTCCGACATACTGCTGGAACGCAACAAAACGAAGTCATTTTTGCATCGGATTGTTACTGGTGATGAAAAATGGATCCATTACGACAACCCAAAGCGCAGAAAATCATATATGAAATCCGGCCAACCAGCCAAATCAACGGCAAAGCCGAATATCCATGGCGCGAAGGTAATGCTCTGTATTTGGTGGGATCAGAAGGGTGGGCTGTATTACGATCTGCTAAAACCGGGTGAAACCATCAATGGAGCACGCTACCGAACACAATTAATCCGTTTGAAGAGAGTAGTAGCCAAAAAACGCCCGGAACATGCGACCAGACACGAGGCAATAATTTTTCATAATGACATCGCCCGGCCCCACGTTGCTTTTCCGGTTAAGAACTATTTGGAAAACAGTAGTTGGGAAGTTTTAACTCACCCGCCTTATAACCCAGACCTTGCCCCTTCTGACTACCATTTGTTCCGATCGATGCAGAATACCCTCACTGGGATACGGTACAATCGTTGAGAACTCCAGCTCATCAAAAATTTCATACAGCTTATGGTTGTATCGAATTTTCCATTGGTCCACATCTAGTTTCGCTCCGATTATTCGCTACAGGACCCGTCTCTCGAAGGCGTTCAATATGTTTGGGGATGCTTAGGTTAAGGCTCATATTTTACGCCCACTGCAAAGCACAGGTCCCATAACAAATGTGTATACTTGGAGCTTTGTTTTCCTGTACATGCAGTTGGTATCCAAGATCATCGAAACTGAATCAAATATTTTAACAATATTTGCGAGCTATTCTGGCGCCCGAATCACACAAACTTGCCCCCATTTACGATATTGCATTCGCCAAGTGTGATACAATATTTTGTGCGTTTGAGGTATTTTTCCTCGACTGCGTCATGAGCTTACTTTTGTTTTGCTTCACTGTCGAGTTTCTGGAAGAGTTATTTGGAAGTTGTTAGTGACCGGAAAAAATATTGATGTCGTCCGCATAGGCTAGAACTTGGCTCGGCTTATACAGCTATGTACCACGTGTATCGACAGGTAGCTTTCTTATGACATGTCTTCTTCTTCACAGTACTACAGCCCCTCTCGGGCCATCGCTTTCGGCAAATAGCGCCACCAACTGTATTAGTCCATTGACCACATTCTCCAATTATGACGTCCGAGCAGCGATAAACTGTCTCGTCAACCGAGTCAGACCAGCGTTTTCTGTTTTCCTACTGGTCTCTATAGTCCAGTTATTTCAATGAATACATTTTTGGGTATCTGTTCTTCGTCCAAACGATTCATGTGTCCAGCCCTTTGCAGTTTCCTCAGTCTTACATTCGTTGAGACCTACGGCTTGTTAAAAATTTCATACAGGTCATGGTTGTATCGACTTTGCCATTGGTCCCCACTTAGCTTTGCTTCGATCATTCGCCTCAGAACCCGTCACTCAAAGGCATTCAATATATCTGCAGATGCTTGGGTTAGGGCCCATGTTTCACACGCTTGGCATAACACATGTCTTATCACAGATTTGTATACTTGAAGCCTTCTTTTCCTATGTATGCAGCTGGTCTTCAAGATCGTCAATACCGAATAAAATATTATATTTGTGAACTGTATTCTTCGGCGTATTTTATCTATTTCATAACTGGTTCTCGTTATTTTGGCGCCTTAATACACAAATTCGATAACATTTCCAATACTACTCGTATATTCGTCATGTGTGATATTTGAGATATTTTTTCTCGACTGCGTCATGAGCTTTGTTTTATTTTCATTGATTTGTAGCCTTACTAGTTTTGCTTCGCTGTCGAGTTTCAGGAAGAGTTCTTTGGCAATTGTCAATGACCGTGACAAAATGTTGATGTCATCCGCATAGGCTACTACTTGGTTTGACTTGAATAGTAATGTACTTTAGGCCGTACTCCAGAGAAAAGATGAATAGCAATGGGGCTAAAGCTATTGGTGAGTTCGTTATCGATGTGGACTTGGGAGGTGCGCCGTCATTGTCATTTTGGTAAGATGAGCTTATTTGGCTTCAATGTTGAAGCAAAGCATTACTTGGTACAGTACGTTACGATCAACACTATAGTACGCTTGCTTAAAATTGACGAACATTTAGTTTACGTGTGTGCTGAGCTCCCAGCTTTTTTCAAGTACCTGATTGATAGTGAACAATTGGTCCATTGTGGTTCGACCTGTTCTAAGCCTGCCTTTATACTCCCCAATAATACTATTGGCATATTATCCAATTTGATTTTCTAAAATCTTTGAACATATTTTGTATGCCGTACAATGTAGTGATATGCCTCTATAATTTTTGCACTATAAATTGTCACATTTTTTGTGAATAGGGTATATAATTGATTGGCTCCACTCTTTCGACATATGCTCTTCTTTTCAAATGTGCTGGATGACATTGTAAATAGCTTTATGAACACTGCTGCCAACGTATTTAATGAGCTTCACTGGAATCTAATCGATGCCTAGCGATTTATTATTCTTTTGGGATTTGGTTGTGAAACAAACTTCATCCAGAGTTAGTGCGGCCAATGGAAGCTCTCCAGAAGCCTCTACAGGCTCCAGTTTTCTGGAGCTGTAGGGAATATTAAGGTAATTTTTGAAATATGATACCCATATTTCATTAGTTGGGTTTCATCAGCGATGATATTACCAATATCATAACGACATAGCGTGATATTGGGCTGATAACCACGTTTCTTTTCACTACTTTGTATACTTGCCATGTCTTGTAGCTCGCTAGATTTACATCGATGCTTCTCAATTGATCGTCAAAGTTTTTTCTTTGCTTGATTATAATTATCTTATTTGCTACTCTTCTGAGATTTTCAAAGTGTTCTCTCTTTGTCCTGATTTTCCTACCTACCTACCTATTCTTTGTCAACTGACACTTTTTGTCTAACACATTCTGGCACTCATTATCGAACCATGATGTCCAATTGTGTGTTCCGCCACGGTCTTTATAGCCGGTTACACTTCCATCGAGAGCTCGTTGCTTGTTTTCAGCGATGCATCTGGTAAAGTGGGAGCCAGCTGCTTGTCGAGGACCTTCGTGAAATTTTTGGCCAAAGACGCCGTTTCCATCTTTTGATGTAATTTTTTTTTTTTTTTTTTTTTTGCTGGTCTTAAATAAATACGCCTTAGACATACAATATCAATAGGTTAATTTAATCAAGTAATGATCTGAGTTACCATCGGCTCCTCGGTATTTATGGACGTCAAGTATGTTCAAGGCCCAACGTTATTGGATTAGAACATGGTGGATCTGATTTTATGTGTTTCCATCCGGTGATACGCAGGTAATTTTATGAATATGTTAAAGTGAAAAGCAAGTCGAAAGTATGATTAGATTTTGGCTACATGCAAAGTCAACCAGGCACTGGCCGTTGTCATTTATTTCATCGTGGAGGCCTTATGCTCCAGTCGTTCCGCGATAAGATAATTCATTGCCAATCTTAGCGTTGAAATCACTCAGAATTATTTTATTGTGTCGTTTGTAGGCAATGAGTTGATTAGTATTTTCAGATGATTGTAGAAATTTCCTTCGTTTCTTCGTCTTTTTCTTTGAACGGGGCATGTACATTGATCAGCCAGATTTTGAAAAATTTCGCTTTTACACGGATCGCATACAACCGTTCATTGACTGCCTGGAAACCAATAACGTGAGATTTGAGCTCCTTATCCACAATAAATGCCCCTCCGTATTCGCGTTCTCCAGTGGACTTCGCACTTTTCAATATTGTGTGCGATCCCATGTCTTGAATATCATTTCCAATAAATTTCGTTGCCTGGATTACCAGTATTCTTAATTTATATTTACTGGCCTATTTTAAATGTCCTTAACAGCACCGGTGTAATTGAGTGATTTAGCATTCTAAGATCTAATGCCAATTTCCGTTTGCGAGGTCATTGCCGTGAATCCAATCCATTCCGAGGCCCTTCTGCAGGTTTTGAAGCATTTTAGAGTTTTCCAGGGACGGAGAGTCAGCCCATCACCCAACCTCCATTCCGGCGGCATGGTTATTACTTTCAATTACGTTATCAGGCGCTCGCAACTCGCAGGCAGCAGCAGAGCTGCAAATGTATTTACAGTTATTAACATATCCCGGCATATAATATCCTATAATTTTGGAACCAGTAAACGGAATGTGCTACTGCGAGAGCATTTAGTACCATTTAATCGTCGGATTCAGGATGAGGAATCGTTGAAGCTGGGGGTTGGGGGAAAAGGGGTTCCCTCCTCCTTTTTCAAACGAGCTTGGGACCGTCTACTGTAAAGTTTCCTCATGACATATTCCAGAGTCCGATATTTGCATCAAAGGCGTCGGTGAGTTGGTAATTGATGCGAACTTGGGCGGCGTCTGCTTGCTTTTACCTATTATTATATCGAAGTAGAGCTTAAATTGTGTCTCTTCTCCAAAGAACTGCAGAATGTTTAGTACTAGCTTATTTCGATATCCCATCAGGGATAAAGGTTCTTATCTGGCACAGTTTCTTCATCCATAGGGTACTGCGGTAGACCAGATATATATATATATATATATATATATATATATATATATATATATATATATATATATATATATATATATATATATATATATATATTGTTACATGTACAAATAATTCTGCGAGCTACTGTCGCAATTGTTTTCACAACCATTAAGAACATCAACAAATGAGTTTACTCGAAACCACGAGAACCCACCAATCATTATCAACATCTGAAAGTGAGTCACTGCCCATTCATTACGCAGCTCGAATGTTCCCGCTAATTCACCAATGTACGAGAACTGAGTTGAATGATTAGAGACCCTATATAAAGGCGAGCTGAACGAATGGGGGAATCATTCATTCGACCGCGATAAGAACTGCGATAGTGTGAGGGAAGCGATATTGTTCGAGTAATAGAAAAGTGATTTTCGTGATAGTGAAGTGATTTAGAAAACAATTGCGATAAGAAATTAATGGACAAGTGTTAGACTTTTAATAGTGGAAATTAAAATTAGTGAAAGTGTTAAATTGATTATTGTGCATTTTTGTAATTAAATAAACTCTTTTAACTTAAATTAAAAGACATTGCGTTTTCACTTTCCCGGAACATTAAAATTCTTGGCCGCAAACCATAACACGCGACAGTGGTGTCGAGAAGTGAGAAAGAAAATTTTGAAAGTGAAAAACGGTTAAACATTAAAAAAAAAAGAAAAATGCACAATAGTGAAATCTAACGTGGAAACTGGTGGAAAAATAAATAAAAGCCGAAATAATAAAACTAAATAATAACCACGAAGCTAACATTTCAAATTAAATGAATTTACCATGGCGGAGCTTAAGGGAGATGCAGAAACGCCAAAATCAAAGGAACCAGAAGATGCACTGATGCAAATGTTAAAGCTGATGTCATACAGTCTGACTGCGAAGCTAGATGAACAATCAGCGAAGCTAAATGGACAGTCATCCAGTCTGACTTCGTAGCTAGATGAACAATCAGTGAAGCTAAATGAACAGACATCCAGTTTAGCTGTGAAGCTAAATGAGCTAGATGAACAATCAGTAAAGCTAAATGAACAGACATCCAGTTTAGCTGTGAAGCTAAATGAACAATTAGCGCAGCTAAATGAACAGGCATCCAGTTTAGCTGTGAAGCTAAATGAACAATCAGCGAAGCTAGACCAACAAGCATTCGAAATCAAGGCAGACATCACACAGAAGCTGGAGAAACAGTCAACCGAAATAAAAGCGGAGCTCATTAGTCTCAACAACCAAATTAAATGCGTCGAGGAAAAGGTATACCAGTTCGAGGAGAGAATCAACTATGAGATCAGTCAGGTCGAGGAGAGAATCAACCATGAGATGGAAAAAGTGAAAAAGGACTTGGAAGCAGCGAAGGCAGTAGTAACCGCCCCACCAGCCCCAATTATAACCGCAGCGCAAAGCTCATCTAGAAACGTGCAAGCACCAATATTCGACGGGCAAACGGTCTGGACTATTTACAAAATCCAGTTTGAAGCAGCCGCTAAGACAAATCAGTGGAATGAGCAGGAACGAGCAACTGCATTAATTCTTGCTTTAAGAGGCCCAGCTATCGAGCTTTTGCAGACTATCCCTGTCGAGTTGCACTCAAACCCGAATGCTATAATGAATGCGCTTGACATGCGTTATGGAGACGATCATCTGAAGCAGATGTATCGGTCACAGCTAAGTCTGATGAAAACCTACAGCAGCTAGCCCAAGACATTGAGCGACTAGCACTTTTGGCTTGCCCAGCCTACGACTCAGAACATCGAGATGATGAAGCAACAGAAGCATTTATCAGCGCATTAAAGGACCAGGAATTGCAACAAGCCGTGCGTGTAACTCAAAAGCAAACGGTTAAGGACGCATTGGTTTATAGTCTGAACTTTGAGGCAGCGAAAGATGCGCCTCGTACCACTGCCCGGGTCCGCGAAGTAGTGGCAGACGAGTGCAGGTGTAAGCGCGTGGAAAATGAGCGAGAGCCGCAGGTGAATGGTGCGCCTAAATGCTGGGATTGCGGAGAGAAGGGTCACCTGCAAAGAGACTGAAAGAAGCGAAGAAAACGGAGCTATTGTCCAGGATGGTGGAGATCCAGACCGTATCAGGAGCCTAGAATGGAGGCACATCAAACTGCAAGGGCCAACTTCGTGGGGCGTACGTTGGCTAGGAGGATCGACATCCCCAGCACCACCATCACCGTGCCAAGGCGACATCGTGGAGAAGCAGACAGATGCCTTCCTGGTCAAGTTGATGAAGAACATTGCACCATAACAAACGACACTAGTGCAACCCGATCGACCATCCGACCAGACCTAGTGAGGCCCCAACTACTTCACAAGGGCAGAGTTCATGGAAATGCTGACGCCCTATCTCGTCATCCATGTCCAGCTAGCTGCAAGCATTGCCGGCGGATTGAGGAAAAGGAGCCGCCCGCTAATCTGCGAGTGATAACGGCCGAATTCGATGAAGGTTGGTCAGCGGAGGAGATTCGAAATGCCCAGTTAGCCGATGAAGACAACGGACCATTGCTCGTATGGAAGGAGACGACTGGGCGACCTGAGTGGAAGGACGTTTCAACGCATGGCGCAACCCTGAAAAGCTATTGGGCACAATGGAACTCCCTTCAGGTGGAGGGTGGCGTACTCAAGCGGAAATGGGAAACGGCGGATGGCAGTTCCTATAGGATGCAAACTATACTTCCCAAAAGCCGAATCCACGATGTGGTTAAGGAAATGCATGAAGGATCCTCGGGAGGCCACCTTGGTGTTAACAAGACCTTAGCAAAATTGCGGGAAAGGTTCTACTGGCTCCACGCTCGAGAAGACGTAGAGGACTGGTGCCGCAGATGCACAATTTTCGCTTCCGTCAAAGGTCCAAAGCGACGACTGAGAGGACAAATGCAAACCTATAACGTGGGGGTACCGTTTGAAAGGATTGCTGTTGACATCGCAGGACCCTTCCCTGAATCCGAATGGGGGAATTGATACACGCTGGTTGTAGCCGATTATTTCAGCAAGTGGCCCGAGGTCTACTCCATTCCCAACCAGGAAGCAACTATTGTAGCCGAACAGCTAGTGTTAAATTGGGTCAGTATGTACAGCATACCTTGTGAACTACATTCGGATCAAGGCCGAAACTTTGAGTCACTAGTTTTTGGCGAACTGTGCGAGCTGCTCGGAATACGGAAAACGAGGACAACACCGCTGCATCCCCAATCCGATCGAATAGTCAAACGTTTCACCGGCACGCTCAATAAACACCTGGCCAAAAATGGTTGACGAGAATCAAAGGGACTGGGACCGACATATCCCACTATTTTTGATGGTGTACAGAGCTGCCGAACATGCATCGACGGGCCAAGCCCCAGCCAAAGTCATTTTTGGAAAGGCTATTTGTCTGCCGGCTGATATAAAGTTCGGGACACCCCCTGAGAAACCCCAAACGATCTCGGAGTACGCAAGTGATCTAAGACAACGGTTGAACCAGATACAGCGGACAGTGCGAAAACACCTCGAATCGGCTACTGACCGCATGAAGACCAGGTATGATCTCAAGGCAAATTCTACTGGCTTCCAGCAAGATGACTTGATCTGGCTATATAACCCACAGCGACGGAAGGGTAGGTCTCCAAAGTTGCAGCATAATTGGGAGGGGCCATACCGAGTTACAAAGCGAATCAACGACGTCGTATACCGAATACAGGAACATCGTAAGCCAAGAGCCAAAATGAAAATCGTGCACCTGGACCGTCTTGCCCCATATTACATCTAGGGAGACTTGATTACAACTGGCGACACATCTTTTCGGGGCGAAAAGAACTGAGGTTGGGGCAGTGTTACATGTACAAATAATTCTGCGAGCTACTGTCGCAATTGTTTTCACAACCATTAAGAACATCAACAAATGAATTTACTCGAAACCACGAGAACCCACCAAGCATTATCAACATATGAGTCACTGCCCATTCATTACGCTGCTCGAATGTTCCCGCTAATTCACCAATGTACGAGAACTGAGTTGAATGATTAGAGACCCTATATAAAGGCGAGCTGAACGAATGGGGGATTCATTCATTCGACCGCGATAAGAACTGCGATAGTGTGTGGGAAGCGATATTGTTCGAGTAATAGAAAAATGATTTCGTGATAGTGAAGTGATATAGAAAACAATTGCGATAAGAAATTTATGGACAAGTGTTAGACTTTTAATAGCGAAAATTAAAATTAGTGAAAGTGTTAAATTGATTTTTTTAATTAAATAAACTCTTTTAACTTAAATTAAAAGACATTGCGTTTTCACTTTCCCGGAACATTAAAATTCTTGGCCACGAACCATAACACGCGACAATATATATATATATATATATATATATATATATATATATATATATATATATATATATATACATATATATATATATATATATATATATATACATATATATATATATATATATATATATATATATATATATATATACATATATATATATATATATATATATATATATATATATATATATATATATATATATATATATATATATATATACTACTGTGGGCAAAAAATAGTAAGACTTTGTTCATAATTTTAAAATTCTTTATTTATTCTGCCAAATCTATTTTGTGACCCTCAAAGTAATCCCCCCCGGTTGCAATACACTTGTGCCAACGTTTTTTCCATTCGTTGAAACAGTTGTTAAAGTCAATTTCCGGAATAGCCTTCAATGCGCGTAGCGATTCACGGTCAATGTCTTCAATTGACTCAAAACGGTTTCTCCGGAGCGGTCGTTTCAGTTTGCTGAACAGCCAGAAGTCACACGGAGCTAAATCAGGTGAATACGGTGGTTGTGGAACGATATTGGTTGAATTTTTGGCGAAAAACTCACGAAGAAACGCTGTTTTTCAAGAAAATTAAGTGATTTTGGAACCAATTGTGATTTCACTCTTCTTAGGCCCAAATGATCTTTCAAAATGGTTTTCACTGATCCTTCCAATATTCCAACGATACCAGTAAGGTCTCTGACTGTTAAGCGTCGATTCTCGAGCACCAATTCCTTGATTTTATTGACGTGTTCAGCATCAGTTGATGTTGATGGCCGTCCTGGACGTAGTTTGTCGTCAACGTGTTCTCGACCCTCTTTGAACAATTTGTACCAATCAAAGACACTTGTTCGCGACATGCAATTATCACCGAAGGCCTTTTGCAGCATTCTGAACGTTTCGGCACCAGAAATTTCATTCCGCACACAAAATTTAATGGAACTTCTTTGTTGAATAATTTCACTCATTGTAAAAATCGCCGAATACACTTTTTGTACTTCAGAAAGACAAGCGTATACTTAACACTAATAACTATTTTGATGTGATATTTGTTACAGATGTCACTGACAGTCATACCAACGTAGAAAAAAAATATTTCGACGAATGGATTTAAATTAAAAAGTCTTAATATTTTTTGCCCACAGTAGTATATGTATATATATATATATTGAAAAATTATTAGCTCTAATATATTTTAGTTATGAACTCCTACTAATATCAGCGATGAGTAATAATATAACCAAGCATAAATTCTATGAAAATTTGGTCGAAAAATCTTTCGCCGTTGATTCCCTTTCAAATATCTCAACATTCATCACCAGAAACGTTTTTTCCGGTAACTTGACCTCTAAAGCTCAGTGAATTCAATCTTATCAAAGTTTCTTGTTCTTGTTATCCTTCCATTATCAAAGCCTATCCAAAAAAGGTTCCCGTTATGCCATATCATGATCGATATCTTGATATGTCACATAGGGGCATAAATCAAAAGAAATCGCCTTTCCGTTTGTCGGGAGCTTTCTTATTCAGATTCCAGGAATCAAAGGAAAATGTACCAACCTTCGAACTACAACATATCTCCAGCATCACTGATGTCAACAGCAGAGACTTTCAAAAACGTCTGAGAGCCAGATTGCATGATAAACGACATTGAAAAGGAAATGTATCAGACAAGGAGCGAAAGTCAACCTAAGGCTAGAGAAATTCCTTGCAGATTGGGGTCGAGTGCCATT
Organism: Odontomyia ornata; assembly: GCA_963969285.1. NCBI lineage: Eukaryota > Metazoa > Arthropoda > Insecta > Diptera > Stratiomyidae > Odontomyia > Odontomyia ornata. Next base: position 104,372,429 of record OZ017740.1, on the reverse strand, counting down.
AGGAGCTCATTTTATAGCATTTTTCCGTTCTATGAATTTTTCACTCCTTGTTATTGTGTTTGTGAGGATATTTTTTGTGTAAAGTTTTTCTTTTCAGTTTTTCCTCTCGGAAATGAATTTGTGTTCCAGCGGGCAAAACTGAAGGTTGTCTGGGTTCGAAAATTCGCTTGGGACTCATAACATGTTAATTTAAAAGCGAAAGTCCGAAATTAAATTGGATCAGTGCAGAATGACCTTTGAGAAAATGTTCAGACATGAGCACATTAACTTTCATAAACCCAAAACTTTACCTTTAATTATCTTCTATGAAATTTAATATTTTTCACCCATTAACTGACAGAATGGATAATTTAAACTATCTTGTAGTATCTCGACAAGGATTGGCTCTAATTATGGATATTCCCATGATGGACGATACAAGAATGTGATTTGAGTCATTCAGGAGAATCCTTGCCGAAGAAAACATGACCTTAATGAGACCAATTTAGCAAGGATAATTTCTAAGGTACTCCTACATGGATCGCCAAGGATTTTCAACAATGGATTACATTCTTAAATTTTCCAGCTGGTATTGCTCCTAAGTGCTCCCCAGATAGAGTTCATGCACGGGAGGATTGCGTTACAGATACGTATCAACAAGTGTTTGATACGAAAAGTTGTACATTTTTTATGAAGAACTAATGTAAAGTTTTATAAAGTGCTGTCTGCAACCTGACTCACATTCTTTTTGTCTGTTGCCACGATTTATCACTGTATGTACAGCTATTTTATCTGGGGAGTAAGATGGAAATTTCTTATGTATATCTTTGTTGTTACAACACATAATCTGTTCGTCACACATTTCATTTCGTCCCGGTCTTTCTGCACATTTATTGCTTCAGGACATCAATTCGATTCGCACTGAAGGCGAACATAATTGATGACAATCACTTGACTTTTTGATGAAAATGATGACAGGGTATTGCGATTTCTTGGAAATTTCCCGGACAAGAATATATGGGAAATCAGAGTGAAAAATTATTCAGAGCATTAGTTATGTAAAAGGGAGATATTTGAGTAAATTACATATGTATCTCCTAGGCTTGATTTATGGTTATTTGACTTGTTTGATCTAGGAAAAAAACATTCACGCTTCACACTATATCCAGCCAATATTTCAGTATGAGTACTTCTACTATCTATTGAGGAAATCGATCAATTATGGTGCGGTGATATCGGTCAGGGAAATAGCCACGATTTTTTGCAGAGAGGGAAATGATGGGACAGTATTTCAGTATTGTGATTTTGGCACGTTTCGTGACGCTTCAAAATTATGCTATTCTATAGTAAATTTTAACACGAACATATGATGAAATGGTCAGAAAATAACATTTTCTAAAATTTCGCACGAAGCGACCGGTTACTTTTAAATAAGGAGAAAGAGTTGAATGTAGTTCTCAGCAAACAGTCGGACTTACTTTAGATTAAGTTTCATGCAGAGAGCACATCAATTGAATAATGGGAAAAGACAATTACCTTATTTCCATGACTTTATTGTTGGGTTTTCCTCTCTGTGTTCGATATATCGTTGCATTTCAATTGTTAAGGATGCATGTAATTGGTAACATATTGTGATTGATCATATGATAATTTTAAGGCTGTTCGATCATATATGTCACATGAAGCGGAATATCATTTCAAATAAACACATGTTCTACAACAAAGAATTTATTAACAAAACATAAATAAAACAGAGTTTAGCGTGAGGTCTACGTTTAAGACTGCGAATAGAGAGAGAATAATTTTTATTCCGCATCCTTTTATAACGTCGTATGCGTCACATCCTAAAGATTGTACCAGCTGAGTACTGTATAGCTTAGCATACATCTGGTACATGTTGTGTAGTGCGTTGTTTAGCTAATTCCTACACTACTTCCCATCCAAGTGACTTTTTATATCGCTGATGGAAGTGAAAACGTCACTGATTTTTGTTGTGCCTTCGTTTTTGGTCCTGCGTAGGTTTTCAAATTACCTCGAAACTAGCTGCTTGTTGGTCGAACGTTGGCATTCATTCTGCTTGCTGGAGTATCTTGCACTTCCGGGTTAAGCATGTAAGCTGGCTTAAGCCTCTCAGTCGAAACCGTGGTGATTTTATTGGCCAACTGAATCCGATATATAGAATCATACAGTCGTTCATTGATCAGATGAGGACCTGAGTATGGTTGCTGCAGCGACTTTTTGCATCCATCCTGTCTCACGAAAACATGAGTATACGTTCGCAGATCCTTAAAAATGAAAGGCGAATCCTTATTGTGGTGCTGTATAGGAACTGGTCGCAGTTGCTGCATATCTCTCCTCAATTTGTATACGAATTCATGAGCGTCGATAATGTTCGTGTCATGCTTGAGAAACTCCCCGGGCAGACGAAGTGAAGTTCCTAAAAGCATTTCGGCTGGTGAGCAATTGAAATCCTCCTTAATTGCCGTCCGCAATCCCAGAAGTACGGTTGGATGTGTCTCAGTCCAACGCTGCGTTTCATGGCACATGAGAGCTGCCTTCAAGGTGCGATGTAATCGCTCAACCATTCCATTTGATGCCGGATGGTAAGCTGTTGTTCGCGTTCTATTACAGCCGATGAATTTAGCCAAAGCTTCGAAAAGCGCCGCTTCGAATTGAGAGCCGCGATCAGTGGTGATGATATCAGGAGTCCCGAAACGTGAAACCCATTGATTATATATTGCAAATGCAACGGTCTCTGCTTGTTTATCCACGATCGGTACAGCTTCCGGCTATCTCGAAAATCGATCGATCATCGTCACAAGATAGTTGAATCCATTGGATGATGGCAAAGGTCCCACAATATCGATGTGCACATGTTAAAAACGACGATCTACTGCTGCAAATTGTTGCGGGGTGTTTTTAACATGACGATGCACTTTGGAACGCTAACAGGGAATGCATGATTTAGCCAATCTTGCAATGTCCCTCCGCATACTCGGCCAAATATATTTTTGTCGCATAAGCTTGCTCGTAGCTCGACTGCTCGGATGAAACATTCCATTGACCTGCAGGAACAGTTGGTGCCGTAGAGCACTTGGAACGTACGGACGAATAATTCCCACTGATGTATCGCAGTACAAGGTAAAGTTGTCGACGGAAATCGTATTTGTAGCTTTAGTTTTCCTTCGTTGCGAAGTAAATTCTGTAGCTCTAGATAGTCCTTTTGTGCTTCCTCAATATTAGCTGCCGTTACGATGTTTGAAACCACGTCAAGAGAATTCGGCCGTGAAAACGCATCAGCAACAAAGTTGTCTGGTCCTTTAACATGCACAATTTCTGTTGAAAACTGCGCGATAAACTCCAAACAGCGATATAGTCGAGGCGGTGCTTTATTCGAACGCTGCTGGAAAGCATATGTAATTGGCTTATGGTCAGTCCTTATCACGCTGGATTGATTTTCAACCCGTACTCTGATAAGCGTTCGAAAACGCACTTAAGATGCTGTTGGTGCTCGCATACGTTGCTGGAGGCGATGAGAATATCGACGATATAGGCGAAGCAAAACGATAATCCTTTGAGCACTGTATCCAGAAATCGTTGGAATGTTTGTGCCGCGTTGCACAAACCAAACGTCATTCGGCAAAACTCAAACAGCCCAAATGATGTGATAACTGCGGTTTTTTCTATGTCATGGTATGCACGTTCTAGATCCAGCGTCGTGAAGATCGACTTTCCATGTAGGGAAAGTGTGAAATCTTCAATGTTGGGCACTGGATATCGGTCTGGAATTGTAACTGCGTTCAAGCGTCTGTAGTCGCCACATGGTCTCCCAGATGAAGCGGGCTTGCCCATGGGCTACTGGTTGGTCGACAAATTCCCACGTCAACCGTGTATTCAAACTCCTTCTTTGCTGCTAGATATTTGTCTACTTGCAATCTTCGTACACGTTCTGCAATTTGCGGTCCGGTTGTATGTATTCGATGGCATATTTAGTGCGAGCGTCCGGATGTGAAATTGAATGAAGACGTTAATTCTGGAAAATCATTAAGCATGGCCTTGATATCCGTGTTACTGGTTAACGAAGTGACAATGCTTATTTCATCTTTCGCGAGCTCAGCAATTCTCGAAATATTTGTTTTTCCATCGACGAGCCGTCGATTTTTGACATCAACAAGCATCTCAAACGTGAGACGTCAGTGATGTGGAAATACCAGGGAAATATTCTCCGTAGGCCAAGATCCACCTTTATTAATTTTTCACCGTATGTATTTATTACAGTGTTATTCGCAGCAAAAAGTTTATAGTCTGTAAGTTGGGATCGCTGATTCAAGTGCCCTCGAGGAATGACGGATACCGCAGCGCCCGTGTCTATCAGGAACAATAAGCCACTTCCCCTATCTCGACTGATCAACCGATGCTTTTCACTGCAGCCGTCGTCTAGTTTTCCGTAGGCTTAAAATCACACGGTTGTCGCCATTTGCGAGCTTTTTCTTTGAAGCGGCTGTGGTAGAAGCACAAATTCTTATTTCGGGAATTCGATCGAGATCTGCTTCTTTGTGGCTGAACTCGGAGGTCCTTCAGTTGCTGCTCAATCCGTTTAAGGCGATCCTCAAGTGAATATCGTTGCTGATCCAATTTCGAATTTTGCAGTTTTTCTTGCTGCGATTCCTTGATTGCATCCACTGTTGGCCAAATGTTGTATTCAGCTAGAATTTTATCAGCCATTTCGGCTAGGACATCCGCTTTCACCTCCGACGTGACCGTTTTCATTTCTCGCAGAAGCTGAGATGGTTTCCGATCGCCAAGCTCCAAATCCGTTAGCACTTTCGAGAGCTGATTTTCTTTTGACTCAGCAAAGCGAACAATGAGGTGTCGCTTCAATTCATCGTATTTGTTCATTTCGGGCGGATTTTCAACAACGTAAGCAATATGTTCCAAAATCGACAAATCCAACGCATCCACTATGACACTAAACTTGCTTATGTCGGAAGTCACTTTATGGATTTTAAATTGGGCTTCAACTTGTGTAAACCATAGCGTCGGTCTACGGCTCCAAAATGGCGGCAATTTCACGCTACTTATGGCCTCAACACAGAGTTCACTTTGGAATTGTTCACTTTGAAATTGTTCATTTTGCACGAATGGATTAACGGTTGTTTCCAAGACTTCGTTTTCACCATCACTCGCGATTAGTGTTTTATCGGCACTACTAGCCATATTTTCTAGTAAACTGTTTAAGTTCGAGAGTATGCACTATTAGTGTGACGGAAAACTAGCGTCCTTTTCGCGAGAAAGTTTTTATTATATCTTGATCTTTGTTTAACGTTAGTGTCACCAATATGTAGCGGTTACATGAAGCTGAATATCATTTCAAATAAACACATGTTCTATAACAAAGAATTTGTTAACAAAACATAAATAAAACAGAGTTTAGCTTGATGTCTACTTTTAAGACTGCGATTAGAGAGAGAATAATTTTTGTTCCGCGTCCTTTTATAACGTCGTATGCGTCACATCCTAAAGATTGTACCAGCTGAGTACTGAATAGCTTAGCATACATCTGGTACATGTTGTGTAGTGCGTTTGAATATAAAAATTTTATAGTTAATATTCTTTAACATGAATTACATCTAATCTTTGGTCTCTTTCTAGGACATATTTCTTTAATTTTTGTGATTGGTATATAGAATGAACTCCCACCTTTCAGACTAACCGTGCATTTTAAATTATGGTTTCTTTCTATGAGTTACTCATTGTTTTTAAATCTTCGATAAACTGAACACTTCAATGATGGCTAAGCAAAATGATAGATTAAATCATTTTATACTCCAACAACTGCTATATCATAGTGAACAAACGATTCTGGCAAGAAGTTTGGAAAGGTCTTGAATGAAATCATGTCTTCTATATGGTTAAAACTTCGGATACATGTGTAGACTCTTTGCTATAACCACGTTTTTGTTATACGCGAAAAGCAGAGTGCGAAGATTACATCAGAGGAACTTAATTTCGAAATCTGAATTCAAAGAGTAAAAATGTGATTTCTCTTGCATTACTTGTTGTTTTCCATATGAAATGCAACCTAACCGCCCTTCTAAATTTCAATTAACAGCCGCGTAATTTTTTTCCTAAAAAGCCATCGGGCCTTGCGTTTTGGTATAAGACGACACGTTTTGACTCCTTTGAATCATCCTCAACGTCTAGGGGATGTGTTGAAGGACGTGACTTTATAAAGCTATAAGATGGATTTAGCACCTACTTGCGCTAAATGAAATCAGGTAGAGGGATATTAGGTTTTCGTTTTTTGGATTGTGGGAGGTTCATTTGTCCTAGTTCATGTCCCCTAAGCTTTTGCCTGAGAGGGGGCTCTAGTACTGAGAAATTTGCGTCGAAATTTATAATAAGTTGTTCGCTGATAATATCGCCATCTATCTTTTTATGTTTATAAACCAGTATTTCAAGCCTTTCCAGGATGATAAGTCTCGGTCCTTTGCATTTTTTGTCTAACGATGGCATAGAGTTTGTCATAGCATTAGGCTCGTGTGCGTAGTTTTGTAGGTGCGTTGCATAATTGGAGCCTGCTTTTTTGTGTACAAAACGTCGTAAGTTTCAGTTTTTTTCCAATGTTTTTGTTAGTTTTGAATGCAGTTTGCAGTTTGTATTTTTTACGGGAGATTATTAGTTAGTACGTCTCTTTGGCTAAGTATAATTTGCTTTACTTTAAATGTTATTTGCTATATTTTAAATGTTGTTTAGTTCGTTGGAGTAGTTAGCAGGAGTCATGGAAATCGAGCGGAGTCTCTGCACCATTGATCTGTATGCTGCTAGTTTAAGTAGTGCGGGATAGCTTTGTTTTGTGGTTGCGAGGTGAATATCATTTACGCACAGAGTGTGGAACTCCCATGCTCACAAGAAGGCGACTAAACTACCCACTAAACCCCTCCCCTGTCAACCCGAAAACCAAGCCTGGAACCGTTTGACACACTACTTCGGGCCAGGTCTCGTTTTGCTACGCCGCAAGGCACTTTCAAGCTGAGGGATCTCTCTTCTAGCGGGAGGGAAGAGGAGAGAGGGAAGTGCTCGATAAACGATCCCCAGCCCCAACGCCCTTGGCTGCTGTGAGCCTCTTTTATCTTTGTGGACTGCCCGAACATAATGTGCCACCTAGTTCATTTATCAACCGATTTGAGCATCACCGCGGCTATATTATCCGGGGTGAGCTCTCTCGCTCCTTGTAGAGGTCCCTTTGTAGCCTGTCCCATTTTTTGCACGCAAAAAATGTGTGGCAGGCATTGTCTTCCTCTCGTGGGCTAAACCGACAGTCGGGGGACCGTGACTTGCTAATCTAGTGTAGGTGAGACTGAAAACACCCATGCCCGCTCAAAAGCTGGCTCAGATAGAAGTCAGTCTCGCCATGACTTCGATTTAGCCACGGTCTCACAACCAGGATGAGGTGTGTAGTCTCCCTTCCCTTCGCGCAATTCACCCAAGACTGCCGCCAATCATTGAGCGAGCGCTATCTCTCCTCAAGGACAACCAAATTCCTCGCGTCCTCGTTTGGACGCAGTTAAATCTTGCAGCGCTCCCTAACAAGGAGGGCAACAGGTATCACGCCTGCAATAACTCTCACCGCCGAATCAGAGAATGTCAGATACTAAAATGCAATCCTTGGTGCTTCTCTTCTCTCTATCTGTGCCAAGCTTTTTCGGTATGCCTCCTTACTGAGAGCATCGCCCCATATTTCTGCTCCGTTCAGTAGCACTCAGCCTACAGCGCTGATCAAGAGGCACCTTCTTGATGAGTCGGGTCTCCTCACGCTGGAGGCCGGAAGCTTAAGCAACAAGCACTCTTTCCCTCAATTTCCCCTGTTTCGCATATTCACCATCCGAGCAAGCGAGACGGAGCGGGGAGGAAAAGCTCTCGTGGAAGGGAGCACACGTGTTCGGCTACTCAGCACCTTCAAAGAGAATTTAGGTTGAAAGCTCACGAAAGAACGGTATTTAAAATTCTTTGACAAAGCATACCAGACAGTCTATGTTCAAGTCCAGTAAGGGAGCGTGCTGCTACCCATTCTTTAATTTCATCGCTCAAGTTGTGACGTGACATCTGCGGTTTAAGTTTGAGTAGGAAGTGCTGTTCAGTGTACGACTAAGTGGTAAGGGGTGAGGTGTTGGCTTGAGCCGCAATCCTCCATTGGCCTTTTGGCATTTCACGCAGTGTGACCACCGCGATCCACAAGCCCGTCCTCTTAGTTCACTCTATAGGCTGGCGCTCACCTGTGAAGCGCGAAAAGTTAAGGTGGAAGTAAAAAGCGCTTCACCCAACACTGATAGTTAGAGTTTTAAATAATTAAATAAGTGAAAATGTAGTTAATCGATTCGGTTATAATCCAAATGTCTAAAAACATGAACAGTAAAATAAAGTTAAATTCTTTAAAATAAACTCTCTTTGTTGATTTAGTTTAGATAGACAGAGTAGCAGGTAAGTGGTGTACAGTGCGATCTTTCCCCGGGAGCCTCGATGGTGTTTATAGGGTACAGATCGAGCTCCCAGTTCAGACTAGTATATACCAGTTCATACTAGTATATACTGGTTATCTAACACCACCGAGGAGATAGGTTCCCAGCAGCACGAATCGCGTCAGTGAGTCTTCCCTTCATGAGTTTCTCTAGCACTTTCCCAGCCATGTCTAGCATGTATAACAAGTGGTATGCAGACGGCAATTCGGGGTTTCCCTTTCCCTTGCCGCTCAATTTCCACGCGCTCACACCTTCACTCGTCTGTCACTACCTCGCGAATCTGGGCAGTAGTACTACTCAGATTTTTCGCTACCTCAAAATTCAGACTATAAGTCAATGCGTCCTTAACCGTTTGCTTTTGAGCTAATCGCACAGCTTATTGCAATTCCTGGTCCTTCAATGCGGTGATGAATGCTTCTGTTGCTGCGTCATCTCGATGTTCTGGGTCATAAGCTAGGTAAGCCAAAAGTGTCAGTCGCTCAATGTCTCGGGCTAGTTGCTGTAAGGTTTCGCCAGACTTCTGCATCCGATGCCGTAGCTGTGATCGATACATCTGCTTCAGATGATCGTCTCCATAACGCATGTCGAGCGCATTCATTATAGCAGCCGGGTTTGAATGCAACTCAACGGGGATGGTCTGCAACAGCTCGGCTGCTGGGCCTCTTGGAGCAAGAATCAATGCAGTTGCTCGTTCCTGCTCATTCCAGTGATTTATCCGAGCGGTTGCTTCAAACTGGGTTTTGTAAATGGTCCAGACTGTTTGCCCATCGAATATTGGTGCTTGCACATTTCTGGATATGCTTTGCACAGCGGTTATAAGCGAGGCTGGTGAGGTGGTTACTATTGCCTTTGCTGCTTCCAATTCCTTTTTCATGTTTCCCATCTCATGGTTGATTCTCTCCTCGACATGGCTGATATCATGGTTTATTCTCTCCTTGACCTGGTTGATCTCATGGTTAATTCCCTCCTTGACCTGGTCAACCTTTTTTTCGACGCATGTAGTAATCGAGCAGGTACGGTTGTGAACTCCGTTCAATACGCGACATGATCAAACCCTTGAGTGGACCAATAGAAGGCGGAACTTTGGTAACAATAGAAGGCAGTAACTTAGGTATATGGGAAGAAGATGTGCGTGGTAGAATAAGCATAGGAAACGTTCCTTGTGAACTGGTAAATTATGAAATTTCGGAGAAAATTGAATGCAGGACCAGAACAGTTATTCACGAGCTTACCGCTCCGATAAAGGTTGCTAATGATGCAGGTTACACTGAATCAAGCGTGCAATTCCGGTTTAAAAACATTAAATTAGAGGGGCTGTAGCCAACAATGAGTCCAAAAAGTGGTGGCACACAAGTATCGCTGATAGGTAGATACGTGAATATAGGCTCAAACATTCGCGCATACTTAGATTACTTTGAGTGTTACATAAATGTTACGCAAGCTTCAAGTAGCCGTTTGACGTGCATAACATCTGCCGCTCCTGAACCAAGACCGATTCGGGCGTTAACCCTATTCGTTGATGGTGCAAATGGAACGTATAGCATTTGCAATAGCTACCAACACAATCCCTACAATATGATGGCATGCAGCATTTACAATTATACAGTGAACCCGCGAATCATGCAAATCAAGCCACTCAAAAGCTTTGCTAGTGGCGGAAGGATGCTCACTGTTCATGGGACACATTTGGATTCAATACAAAATCCCGAAATTGAAGCCTTCTATGATGGCGAACTTGTAAATAAAAGCTCATGCTATGTAATCAACTCGAACCAAATGGAATATCCATCACCGGCTGTAAATGCACGCTTCATCTCCTATAAAAACAGCATGGAGCAACCGGCACTTTATGAAAACCTTAAACGTCGTAAGCGTGGTATAGTGATACATGATGGAAACAATGTTGGTCATTTAACAACTATTGGATACTATTCCATACTCACTAGCAGTAACGAGATTGCTAGCCTGAAATCGCGAGAAACACAGTTGAGCTTGCAAGTCGGGTTCATCACGGACAATGTACAATCTGTCCGGGATCTTAGCAAATATTTTCAAAATATTCGCAGCACAATTGTATACGTAGAGGATCCAGCCTATACTGCTGTTCCTTCAGGGATGAAACTTTACAAAGGCGACACTCTCGTAATCGAGGGAGAAAACTTGAATATAGCATCGGATGAAACGGACGTGCGAATAACGATTGGGACACAGCAGTGCAATGTTACAAGCTTGGCCTTAACTCAGCTGGAATGCATCCCACCTGAAACACAGCCAGCGGCGACTGATGAAAATATTCATACTAGCACTGATTTGCCATTAGTTATAGTACGGGTCGGTCGTCATCTTAGTTTTCCAATCGGCTATTTAAAATATGAATTACTAAAGCCCTACTCCTTTTCGCACGCTGTGGTTGGAATCGCAATTGGCATAGAAATGATTGTTGTGCTGTTAATAGTAATATTGGTTATTTATCGTCGTAAAAGTACGCAAGCTGAAAGACAGTACGAGCGATAGCGGGAGTGGGATTTACTGGTGTTGCTGGGGCTGTTGCCGGGAGATTGTCGGAGTAAGGAGTCTGCTCTAGATTGCGCACCAGCGTGGATGCCGCGGCGGTTCGAGGTGAACTTTTGTGTACGGAATAATTAATATCGTAATGAGAAGATAAGGAAACATTATGGAATCGCCATCAACGAATACATTTGCGCGATGAGAATTTAATTCAATTCTGAACTTGGGCGCCATGAATTATATGAATGAATGAGTGGAGTGATTTTCGTGCCGTGTCTCTTGCGAGTGGATGTGTAAGCGAGGAGAAAGACAAAAGAATAACTTGTGAGAACAGGTTGTAGGAAATTTTACGGGATGCGTTCAGGCCGAATTCAGGTGAATTTAACTAGCGCAAAGACGAATGAATCACACCGGAGATGTGCATTTTGGTTTTAATGAAAAGAAGATAACAGCGTCAACAGAACGCAGTGCATGCCATTCAGATATTCTCTCGGTGATTCTTCAGAGGTTTTAGCAGAAAGTTTCTGTAAGATCTGCAGCAGTAAAACCCGATCACACATTTCAGTACCGCCGAATTCGCAATTATAACGTAAATAACAGTGAATTTGGTGCATAAACATAGTTCGCTCCGTTCATCTCACGATCAATGTTCTCTCGTTCCCATTCAATTTCCCATCGACGAAAATCACTTTTCCGAGTGGGCAGCAAAGTGCGAGATATCTAGTTTGGAAGCGCGAATCTATTCGCCTATGTATCTTTCGTATCATCCTCTAGTCCTCGACAATCGGAAAAAGCATTGAGGCAAATTCATGCAAATTTCGAAAGCAAATCAAGTATCGGCAACCAAATCGGTGCAAAGCGGAGTTCGGAACAGCAAACAGAAACTTTTCAATCAACCTTAATTTTAGCTCACGTAGAACACTGTAACTAATTTGTTGTCATAATCATTCGTAAAACGTGTCGGAGAAGATTTGTTGACCGCAGGAAGAGATAAATAGAGACCGGAAAAATCGCGAAGTGATTAATTTAATTTAATTAAGCTAAAATTTTAAGCATTGAAAATAATAATCCGAGTTGCAGGCCCTTACCCGCCCTGAACACAAGCGCTCGTAGGAGGAGGTTTGGGGTAAGTACCCCTTCTTTTTTTTCAAAATTTGCATGTTTTATTGAATTATATAAATACATTAAATAACTTAAAGTTAATGAAAATGAAAATCAACTTTCGTAATCAAATTATTTCATATAAGAAACTTCCCTCGACATGTTCATCTTATCGATAGTATGTTCAATATAATCAATTTATTACAATAGGGAAAATACGATGTAAATATTTTCATTGTTGTGATATAAAATGTATATGTACGCGTAACGGGAATAAGCTGTTAATTGTTTTCTACTATTATCAAAAGGATGTATATGTTAGCATTAAATTCCTTGTGCTGGGGGAATGAACCCGCCCCACGACACCGCAATGCTAGCCTGCCAGCGCATTCACGCGTCCCCAGACAAGGGCATTCTCGGCAGATATTGACACCTTCTTCTGCCGAGGCAGCAGACCATCGCTGCAGCCCTTCACGGACTTTTTGAACTTAACTTCTTCACTACACGCATTTAATTTGTTTGTTCAGACTACCGAGCTCCGCTTTTATTCCGGTTGACTGTTTTTGAAAATCTACCTTGATTTCGATCGCTTGTTGATCCAGCTTCGCAGATTGTTCATTTAGCTTCGCAGTTAAATTGGAGGACTGTTGTCACTGCTCTTGCTGTATCAGCATTAACATTTGCATTATCGCATTTTCTGGCTCCTTTGATTTGGGTGTTTCTATTTCTTCACTTTCTGCGCCTTTTTCCGCATCTGAGAGCTCACCCGAATCCAGATTCCCGCCTTCCGACTCGATCGCGTCACGCAAGCATGCAATCAGTATGGCCTTTGTACCTTGTGTGGCCAGATTTCGCTGTTCCAGCTCCTCTTTTAGCTCCGATATGGTCAATTCATCATTTTTTAGATTTAAGTTTCCTGGCATTTTTTATTGTTTCGGCTATTTTTCCACCAGTTTCACGTTAATTTTCACTGTTGTGCACTTTAAAAATGTTTAAACGTTTTCATTTTCAAAATTTTTTTTCTCAATTCTTGACACCACTGTCGCGCGTTATGGTTTGCGGCCAATAATTTTAATGTTTCGGGAAAGTCAAAATGCAGTGTCTTTGAAATTAAATTAAAAGAGTTTATTTAATTACTTAAAAATCCACAATCACTTATTGAACTATTTCACAATTTTAATTTTCACTATTAAAAGTCTAACTTCCACTTGTCCATAAATTTCTATCACAATCGTCTTCTAAAATCACTTCACAATCAACCAAAATCACTTTTTCATTACTCGAACAATATCGCTTTTCTATTCGCTTCACACTTGCGCAGTTTTTACTATCGCGGTTCTAATGAATCCCCCCATTCATTCAGCTCACATTTATATCATTCAACCCAGTTCTCGTACATTGGCGAATCAGCGGGAACATTCGAGCAGCGTAATGAATGGAGCAGTGACTCACTTTCAGATGTGGGGCTTGGTGGGTTTTTGAGTACGTTCGTTTTGTTGATCATGATTAATGGGTTTTCGAGTACGTTCGTTTTGTTGATCATGATCTTCTTAACGATTGTGAAAATAATTGCGACAGTAACTCGCAAAATTATTCGTGCATGTAACAAGATATATATATATATATATATATATATATATATATATATATATATATATATATATATATATATATATATATATATATATATTAATAGGGTACCAGTTAATTTGTGCGGAAAATTGAAGCTTTATTGTGAAAAATCGCTTTTAGACTATCGCAAATGGTTTGTCGAGCGACGCCAAGTGATTTTTCAAGTTCTTCTTGCGATTGGGATGTATCTTGGTCGAACAATGTTTCCAGTTTGTGATCTTCAAACTTTCACTGGAATAAAAATCAAGATACGCCATCTGTTAGAAAACCGCACGAATTAACCGATATCCCTTATATATGTATGTATATGCAACTCTGACAAAAAATTCTTGTTCAATTTACGGGGAAATTTTAAAGTTATAAAGTGTTCAGCGTTTCCCATGTGGGTTAGTGTTGCTACCTAGTTTCTCATTTATGAAGCTACTATTATTTAGTTTGTTGGGAGCCGAATTAGTAGTACTTGTAACTACTTGTAACATGCTATGAGATGTGTGTGTTTCCTTTTTCTTTTCGCGTCGACTGACTGAATAAGTGTCGTTTCCTTTTTAGGGTTTTGTACTAAAATACAAAACCCTATTGCAATCACGACCTGTGTCCGTCTGTCCGTCCGTCCGTCCGTCCGTCCGTCCGTCCGTCCGTCTGTATGTCACAGCACTTTTTCTCCGAAACTATAGAGGCTACAGCCATGAAACTTTGTAGAAAGGTCAGAAGTGGTGACTTCTTGAAAGTTCAAGGGTGGAAAAATTTTTCAAAGGCGTTTAAGGGGGGTCTCCCCATATAAGGGGGTGACCCCTCAAAAAAAAATTTTCACCATTGGTAGTCGAGTAGGGTGTCATTGGAAAGGTCTCAATGAGATCTTTTCAAAACAAATTGTCTTATAAGTACCGAGGGAGGCAGGGGAAGGGGAAATGTACGAACTTTTCGCGTACGCCCCCCTCGCGATTGGACACCTTCCATCCGAAAAATCTGAAAAAAATCATGAGTGTAGGCCTTAATGAGTACAACAACAACAAATACATGAGAAGTCGAAATTCACTCAACTTTGTTAGTAATAGTATGATTTATCGATTTTGTGTTTTCTTGAATAAAATCTAAACGGTACCCTTAAACTCAATAAATTTTAGCAAAGAGATGACTTTTCATAAGATTGATCTTTTTGGAAAGTTTCATAAAGATCGAATAGTATTTACCGAAGTTATAGCGATTTGAATTTTCGTGTATTACTATGGAGCAATATGCCCTGTATTACTATGGAAACATATTGCTATGGAGCCATATGCGCTTTTTACCGACTTAGACACTACAGTTTTGCTAGAATTTACATGAAAATTTCAGGAGTGATAGGTATCATGAAGATAAGTACATACAATTGAAACAAGTCGAAGAGGCAGGAGAGAGCTCCTAGCAAAAGGGCTTTGTAACCATTCTAGGATTCGAAAAAATTTGCCATGAATCGATGATTACAGTACAGAGGAGTGGCCCCTGAAAAAAAATTTCATGAAAGGTAGCCGATATGAGTATCAACTGAAAGTTCTCTATGAGAGCTTTTCAAAACAGTTCTTAATCTGACAGTTTTTGCTTCAGTGGGAGCACAGGGGGGGAAATACATGAAAAATGTGTTTCCTCCCTCGCGAATGGACACCAGTGATCTTAAAAAATCTGAAAAAAATATCAAAGGAGATATTTATGGGTATAACTATAACAAATACCTCAGAAGTCAAAATTCGTTCAACTTTGTTAATAATAGTATGATCCCCGAATTTCACATTTTCTCCAATTAATCGTCTTTGACATGTTTCTTGATTTTATTCGTTGCTGGTTACTGCATTTTGTAAGTTGAGTACAAAACCCTTCTGACATGAGCATAGGTCTGTCTTCCCAACTTGTTAGTTTTCGTCCGAGTTTTATTTCACGAGTCTTAATCATTTCAGGGTACCCGGAAGAGGCCTGCAGAATGCTAACTGTTATAACAATATTCTTACATATTAAAACATTGTATCCTATAGTGCGTCATTGCAGGTTTTCTTGGAAACTAGAGAAGCAAGAGTCTCAAATTGTGTTAGCAGGTTAGAAGCTTCTGGTTAATGAAAATTTAAAATCGAAAAAAATTTCAAAGGGTTTTAAGGTAAGACCTTTTAAAATTGTTTTGACTGAATATGGTCGAGTAGAGTATAAGTGAAAGGTCTTAATAAGATCTTTTAGTTTGCGTTATTAAATTGTCATATCAATAATGGGGAAGGTAGAGAAGATGGAAGAACATGTAATATAGTGTCCCTTCCCCCTCGCGGTTGGACACCTGTGGACCGGAAAATCAGAGAGAAAATCACGAAAAGAATTCGTTCAATTTTGTTAACACTAGTAGAATTTATCAATTTTGTATTTTGCCAACGAAATCGGTAATATACACATATCCTATCCTGTACTTTGTATAAGAATCTAATCATGTTCAGTGAAGTTACAGCTTTTTAAATTTTCATAAATCACAATAACAAAAAATGCGCCGTTTTTCTATTCTTTGAATTTTTGATGAGAGATGAATAACTTAAATAACTTTGATACACTGAACACTGAATGAAATTTACTATAATGAAAGAAAGAGGCGGCTGGCTTAATTAGACTGAAAGACGATTTCCTGAAAGCCTATGATTTAACATGCATTTCATAGAAGTGTTTCTTGAGTGTATACGAGGGTCATTCAAGAAGTACTTAGCCTACAGAAGAAAAACGAAAATTTTGGAAAGGTGGCAATCTATTTTTCCACATAGTCTCCTTCAAGCTCGATACACTTGGCCCAGCGATGCTCTAACTTTTTCCGCCCGTCCAAAAAATACATTTTCTCGAGAGCTGCAAAATAGGCCTTCGTGGCGGCGATGACCTTCTCATTCGACCCAAATCTATTCCCGGCGAGTGATTTTTTTAGGTTTGGTCACAGGGGGCCAAATCTGGAGAGTACGGTGGATGGGGTAGCAATTCGTAGCGCAATTCGACCAATTTGGCCATGGCGACGGCGGAGGTGTGAGCCGGCCTATTGTCGTGGTGGAACAGCACTTTTTTCGTCGCCAAGTGGGGCCGCTTTTTTTTTGGTGCACACCAGAGACAAAGGAACAGTCGAAACAGTGGACTTTACCCGGCGAACGTGCTCCGAAGAAGGCGAAGACTGTTCGATCGGCCGGAAAGGTGATGGCCACCGTTTTCTGGGATTCACAAGACGTGATTCACATCGATTACCTCGAGAAGGATAAAACAATCACGGGGCACTACTATGCAGACTTATTGAGCCGAATTGACGTCGAATTGAAGAAATGGGCATGAGAAAGCTGTCGGCGCGATGGGTGCCGCGTTTGCTCACACCGGAAAACAAACGCAACCGTGAGACCACATCGGCGACGTGTTTGGCGCTGTTTCAGCGCAATTCGGTGGAGCTCTTGCGTCGTTTCGTGACCGTTGACGAAACATGGATTCACTGGTGCACACCAGAGACAAAGGAACAGTCGAAACAGTGGACTTTACCCGGCGAACGTGCTCCGAAGAAGGCGAAGACTGTTCGATCGGCCGGAAAGGTGATGGCCACCGTTTTCTGGGATTTACAAGACGTGATTCACATCGATTACCTCGAGAAGGATAAAACAATCACGGGGCACTACTATGCAGACTTATTGAGCCGAATTGACGTCGAATTGAAGAAAAAGCCGCTTTTTCTTCAATTCGACGTCAATTCGGCTCAATAAGTCTGCATAGTAGTGCCCCGTGATTGTTTTATCCTTCTCGAGGTAATCGATGTGAATCACGTCTTGTGAATCCCAGAAAACGGTGGCCATCACCTTTCCGGCCGATCGAACAGTCTTCGTCTTCTTCGGAGCACGTTCGCCGGGTAAAGTCCACTGTTTCGACTGTTCCTTTGTCTCTCGTGTGCACCAGTGAATCCATGTTTCGTCAACGGTCACGAAACGACGCAAGTGCTCCACCGAATTGCGCTGAAACAGCGCCAAACACGTCGCCGATGTGGTCTCACGGTTGCGTTTGTTTTCCGGTGTGAGCAAACGCGGCACCCATCGCGCCGACAGCTTTCTCATGCCCATTTTTTCAATTCGACGTCAATTCGGCTCAATAAGTCTGCATAGTAGTGCCCCGTGATTGTTTTATCCTTCTCGAGGTAATCGATGTGAATCACGTCTTGTGAATCCCAGAAAACGGTGGCCATCACCTTTCCGGCCGATCGAACAGTCTTCGCCTTCTTCGGAGCACGTTCGCCGGGTAAAGTCCACTGTTTCGACTGTTCCTTTGTCTCTGGTGTGCACCAGTGAATCCATGTTTCGTCAACGGTCACGAAACGACGCAAGAGCTCCACCGAATTGCGCTGAAACAGCGCCAAACACGTCGCCGATGTGGTCTCACGGTTGCGTTTGTTTTCCGGTGTGAGCAAACGCGGCACCCATCGCGCCGACAGCTTTCTCATGCCCATTTCTTCAATTCGACGTCAATTCGGCTCAATAAGTCTGCATAGTAGTGCCCCGTGATTGTTTTATCCTTCTCGAGGTAATCGATGTGAATCACGTCTTGTGAATCCCAGAAAACGGTGGCCATCACCTTTCCGGCCGATCGAACAGTCTTCGCCTTCTTCGGAGCACGTTCGCCGGGTAAAGTCCACTGTTTCGACTGTTCCTTTGTCTCTGGTGTGCACCAGTGAATCCATGTTTCGTCAACGGTCACGAAACGACGCAAGAGCTCCACCGAATTGCGCTGAAACAGCGCCAAACACGTCGCCGATGTGGTCTCACGGTTGCGTTTGTTTTCCGGTGTGAGCAAACGCGGCACCCATCGCGCCGACAGCTTTCTCATGCCCATTTCTTTGTGTAGAATATGATGCACCATTTTTTCTGCAATGCCGACAGTCTCAGCTATCTCGGGAACCTTCAATCGACGGTCTGCCAACACGAGATCATGGATTTTTTTAACGTTTTCCTCCATAGCAGCCGTTTTCGGGGCACCTGGGCGTGGCTCATCAAAAACTGACGTGCACCCGCCTACAAACTCGTTGAACCAATACTTGACGGTCGCCATCGAAGGAGAAGAGTTACCGTATACAGCATTCAAGCGATCTTTGCTTTCGCTGCGCGTTTTCCCTTCCAAAAACAAGAATCTTATCACTGAACGATATTGTTCTTTTTCCATTTTTGTACAACTGACCGACACGCTCGCTTCCAAAGGCTATCAAAACAAAACTAATGTAGGGAATTGACTGAAACTTTGATAGTAGGCTACTAAAAGAATGTACTGCATGATGGTAAAACTCTTTTGTAATAACAGCGCCATCGGGCGGTGAGGCTTAGTACTTGTTGAATGACCCTCGTACTTTAGTTACGTAAAATAAATCTTTGCATTTCATTTTATTCAGCGCAAAACCCTTGTGACAGCAGTGTACTCCCGTTAACGCAACTTGTAATGGTAGTTCTTGTTTGCCTCAATATACCTTTAAAATTCTCTATACATAAAATATTATTACATGCTTTCAAGTAAAGCTTTATTACCTGCTCTTCTAAATATTATTCAAATTAATTAACGCAGATACGTAGTGACTTGGTTTAAACTAGCACCATTCATATATGGGTCCGCAAAAATTTCACCGTCACTTAACAATGAGAGCAGAATTTATAGTCAATTTATTTCGCGCCAGCACTTCAGCTTTCTCTTTAAAAATTCATACATTCACTTTCATCCGTTATGCACACTTCCAGCAAGAACTTTTTCACCACCATGAAAACCAAAATAATTTAAACCGTTGCCTCGCTTCATTCTTCACATATGTAAAATTATGTTATATTCATGCACGTACGAATACGTATGCCAGCACAACATCCAAAAGACTGAAAAACGAGACGCGAAAATGGCAAAAATACTCGTAATATCACATGATCACCATAATTTATATCAACCCACACAACAACTGAAAACTTCCCACTCGAGATTCATAGCGTTGTGCAATAAAAATGACCCTAGAAAGGATTCCGTGGAGTGCATAACAGTGACATTGAGATGCATGCTAACCTGCTAGCCTTACCGGAAAACCGAGATGATGCTTCAACATTAAGTACATATGTAATGACTTTCCACGAGCAATCTGTGTAAATAGAAAGGACTCTTTGCTTTCGAAAAATGCTGGCAAGAAGCCATGGAAACAAGGCTCCCCAGGTAGCTTAACTTTGAACTAGTTCATGCAGGAACGCCGAGCCGGTGTGCCTTGCCTTGCTCCCTTTCCTGCTACTTCATCTGCTCCAGTGATTGCCAGTGTGCTGCAGTCTATCAGATTCCTTGACGGTATCCGGATTGTTGAGATTACCCCCAGAAGAGAACAACCACTTAAAGCATCACAGACAAAAGGAAGTGCAACTTCAGTGGCAAATTACAGGAAAAATATATGGAATGTAACTTGCTGGCTTAGCATGCCAAGGACACTTTTCTTTTCACGCTATATTGTTCACATTAAATGCTCGCCTGAATTTTTAAATCAACAAATATGTTCACATCTCAACTCCGGACCGTTGGCTGCACTCACTTTATCACTCAACTGGAAAATGTTCCACTTCCCTCAAGGAAGCACTTTCAACAACTAAAATTCAGCATCCGTGCTGGACCGAAATCAAGCAGACTATAGAGCAGAAATCAGTTTATGTGGGCTGTATCCGTGCGCAGTCGTGGTTGTGGGGAGAGTTTGGTCCTCCAACTAAGAGAATCGCAAACCCTTTAAGACCTTAATTGTTCCGGGCATGCTAAAGGAATACATGTCGGTTAATTAGAAGTTTCTTTGAAAAGACATCGCTCCCAAAATTCGCTCGATTGTCCTGAACTGAGTTTCTTGAAAAGATTTTAAGACTGGTGATGTTGTTGCAGAAACTGCAATTTTAATTAAGTTGGTTCCGGTGAAGTTGTTAGTAATCCTTTTAGAAAATATACCAAGTGTTTAGAAAATTTGAGGATAACTCATCTTTGAACACTTGAACTTTACTTAAACAGTTTTATTCGATTTGGTCACTTTAGTCCTTATAATTTAAGGATGACTTAAGACTCTTGGAAAGTTTTTGAAACTTTCATGAAGAGAAGATTGATTCTGAGATTTAATGTGATGCCAATTGATTAGAGAAGTTTTGCCCTTAAATATAGAAAACAAATAGAGAGACCAGTGGGGAAACCGAGGAACTGCTGGTTTGAGTTGGGCGACGAAGACAGTTCATCATTGCTTGAATTTCGAAATTGGAGGACGCGTTTGATGAATTGAAATCGTTGAAAGCGCTTTTTGCAAGAAGCGAAGATCCGAGAGGGTTTGTAGTGCTACGAAGAAGAAATTTTGATATGAGTTTGGATCGGCCACATCGTGTTGAACGTTCACAAGATGGTAGCTTCTTGGTGCTGGATTTTTGAGGGAATCATTGCGAGCATAACATTTATTCGAGATTTCTTGATATCAACAAGGAACAAATGGACTATCCTGGCTACGAGATTGATTTCAACCGAGCTCCGCGAACAATCCACTCTTCCCTCTATGGATAGATTATCGGCGTAATTAATATTAAAATATTCACTGATGTTCTCTCAGCGACAAGCTGGAGTTATGGCCTCCATTGGAGAATTGATGGGCTATTGATAACTTAGTTAACTCTACAGTGAGTTTTATTATATATTTCTACAGATCTTCTCGGCTTTAGCGCAACCCAAGTTACAATAAAACCGTATGGGGCATTCGGTCCCCATCACACGTGTCTTCAGATGGTGGATAGATGGTGCTCTTACCGGCTAGCCGGCGCATATGTGGAAATAAAATACCACTCGTGGATCAAAAACTTACTAAGTCGAAGCGCTGAAAACGTGATTCGTGTCAAGGTCGAATTCTTTCATGTCTGGCTGGTTAACTGCCACGTGCCCACAGAAAACAAGGACGAATT
Organism: Odontomyia ornata; assembly: GCA_963969285.1. Lineage (NCBI taxonomy): Eukaryota > Metazoa > Arthropoda > Insecta > Diptera > Stratiomyidae > Odontomyia > Odontomyia ornata. Next base: position 104,350,753 of record OZ017740.1, on the reverse strand, counting down.
TTACAGCACCCTGGAACGCACTATCGACACATTACCATCAAATTTTATTGAAATTGTTCAATGCAAAAGTCGGCCGAGTGACGGCACAAAGAGGAATAATAATTAAGCAGCATCAGTTACTCCGAGGTACTTGATACACAAGATAAATGATAGCTTAGAAACCTCCACATACATGTCATCGCACCAGCATACCCCCGCAAGCGGGGGAAAGTAATGATGACATCAAACCCATGTGGAAGACAGTAAGAGATGCAGTAACAGAAGTAGCCGAAGATATCATGGGGTACCAGCCAAAGATAGTAGGAGCGACTGGTACGGAGAAGAATGCAAGGAGCCAATTAAAAATGGGAAAGGCGCACAAAGAATACATCCAGCGACCAACTCGTGCCAAAGAAGAACAATATAAAACCCTTTGATGTCAAGCCAAAAAAATGTGTCGAAGAAAGAAACGGCTAACCATCAAGTTAAACAAAAACATAACCCTACATGAATTCAGATCGGCATATGCCTCTACTAAATAACTAAGAGACGGCTTCCATCCATAAACAAGTTCTTGCAAAAGTGCACAAGGAGCAATCATATTTTTAGGAGCTATTCACGGTATCTCCAACAACGACTGAACCTGTGAACATTGCAAGCAGAGTATGAGACCCCGATTTCACCACCAACCAGAGACGAAGTACACCCACAGAGCTAAAAAAAAATGCTCCTGGAATAGACGGAAATCAGCAGAACTGCTGCAAAGCGAGAGTCCTTATCGTAGTAACCTTCTGCATCGACTAATATGCAGAGTATGGCCAGAGGAGCAGTTACCAGAGGACTGGGGAAAAAGTAAAATATGTCCTGTATACAAAAAGGGAGACAAATTAAGGTGTGAAAATTATAGAGGCATCCCCTGCTGTGCACGTCTTATAAAGTGCTCTATAAAATGATAGAAAGAAAATTAAAGCCGTACTATGAAAGTGTTATAGGAGAGTTTCAGAGAGAATTTCGAAGTGGACGGTCAAACATTCTCAGCAAAGCAGTTGCTCGAAAAATGCTAAGAATATAGCATTGATGTGTACCAACTTGGTAAACTTCAAACAAGTATACAATAGTGTACATAGAAATGCCCTATACAAAATAATGCTTGACTTTGGCATCCAAATAAAATTAGTCCGTATGGTCAGGGTCACAATGTTAAACACAGAGTCCTAGGTCAAGGTGAACGGTGAAGTAATGAACAGCTTCATTGTGGAATCAGGCTGAAAACAAGGGGTTGGACTTACCACAATGCTCTTTAATTTTGTGGTGGAACACGTCATCAGGAAGGCATCAGCTGAAACCTCGGGTAAACGAATGTCCAAATCCACGCAATTGTTAGCATATGCTGATGATGTCAATATTATGGCACGTTAAATCTTAGATGCCAAAGGAGCATTTCTGAGCATAGAATCTGAAACAAACTGGATAGGCCTACAAGTCAATGAAATGAAAACTAAATTCAAGACTCAAACGAAGAAGAAATCTCCAGTTCAACAAAACCTGACTGCAGGCGATAAAACCTTGAAGGTGAGGATAATTCTTTACATCTTGGAGCCAACCTAAATAGAAAAGGTGACAAACATGAGATTGGATACCGCATAAACGCCGCAAATAAAGCATATACTTCATACTTCCCATTCTATTGCCCAGAATTGTGAACAGACAAAATAAGCTCCGCATTTACAAAACGCTCATCAAACCTGTGTTATTATATGAAAATGAAACATAGACCTTGTGGAGCGAATCCGAAAAGCCAGTGGACATTTTTGAACCCAGAGTGCTCCGAAAACAGAGTGGAGACTTCATTACGACGATGAGTTGTATGAATAATTTCACAATCTACCAGTTTCCTCTTGCGTTAAATTATGTAAATAGCAATGGGTGGACCATGTAGAAAGAATGGAAGAAAAGTGGCTACCCAAAAGAACACTGAAGGGTAGAGCACAAGGTAGTCGCCAAGCGGAAAGTCCAAGGATTCGATGGGAAGACTCGATAAAAGCTGACAGTAGATCCTTGTTGAGAGTGAACAGCTGGGGGACAAGGTCGCCGAACGATAACGATTGGAGGAAATTAATCCAGGAAACCAAGGCCAAGCTTGGACAGTCGCGCCACCGATGAAGTTACAATAAGACTGAAAGTGAATTAAGTACAACAGGCCTCAACGTCTCACTTAGAACCATGTGAATCTTAAGATCTGATTGCGGAACATAAGCCAACAGATTGTTTAATGCAAACAAAGCTAGTCTTGTAGCTCATTCAGGATGTGATCAGCAACCCATGAAGCCTGAGATATACTCTTGTCACGAAACTCGATGTTCAAAGCAAGTTTTGCTTCGTCCAAGCAGAGAAAATGAACAACGAATACCTTTTTGGGTATCCATTGTTCGTCCATACGATTCATGTGGCCAGCCCATTGCAGCTTCCGCAGTCTTACAATCTTTTGGTTGTATCGAATTCACCATTGGTCACCGTCTAGCTTCACTCCGATTATCCACCTTAGGACCCGCCGTTCAAAGGCGTTCAATATATTTGCATAGCTTGGGTCAAGTTCCGTGTTTTACACCCATAGTATAGCACAGGTCTTATCATAGATTTGTATACTTGGAGCTTTGTTTTCCTGTATATACAGCTGGTTGTCAAAACCGTCAAAACAAAATAAAATATTTTATTTGCCAGCCGTATTTTTCGGCGTATTTCGTCTATTTCATTACTGGTCCTCGTTACTCTGGCGCCTAAATACACAAATTCACTCACATTTTCGGTACTGTATTTGCCAAGTGTGATTTTTTTTGTACTTGAGGTATTTTTTCTCGACTGCGTCATGAGCTTCGTTTTATTACTAGTTTTGCTTCGCTGTCGAGTTTCAGGAAGAATTCTTGGACAGTTGTTAATAATCATGGCAAAATGTTGATCTCGTCCACATAGGCTACTAAATAAGAGGTATTATTTTGAATAGCCCGCTATTTCGGTGGATGTCACTTTTGAAGGTGTCACTTTTGACACTTGACAAGTAGAAACTACGGCATTAATAAAAATCGAACGATGCATGCTTCAAAAATGCATTAAAATTATTAAAATTCACTATAAAAATGGTGAAAATTTGGCAGAGACGGTTCGTAAAACTCGAACTTTTTAGGATCGTTGTAAAGCACCTTGTTGGACCGCAATACAGAAATGGGTGGAAAAATTCGAGCTGTTGGGACAACTTAGTGATGTGAAGAATAAACCCGTGCACGTTACTCAAGAACAGCCGAGAATATTGCTGCTGACGCCGAAAGTGTTGAAGAAAACCCAGGTTTGTCCATTCCTCGCCATTCTTTGGAATTAGGCATTCCACAAACGTCATTAAACCGTATTTTGCATAAAGATTTGGGTCTTACGGCTTGCAGAGTTCAGTCAACACAAGAACTCAAGCCAGTCGATCATCAACAACGTCGTGTCTTTGCTGATTGGGTCCTTGAAATGCGTGAAAATGATCCGGAATTCCATTGAAAAATCATCTTGAGTGATGAGGCTCATTTTCATCTCGGTGGCTTCGTCAACAAGCAAAATAGCCGCATCTGGGGCTCGGAAAACCCAAGAGTTATATTATCCTCAATGTGTGACTGATTGGTGCGGTTCATGGTCCCGCGGAGTCATTGGACGTTTCTTTTTCGAAAATGAGGCTGGAGCAACAGTTACGGTGAATGGACTGCGCTATCGAGAGATGATTAATGTTTTTTATGGCTGGGATTGGATGGTATTGATCTGGACAATGTTTACTTTCAACAAGATGGCGCTACGTGCCACACAAGAAACGAAACCATTGATCTTTTACGGGAAAAGTTTCCGGACCGTGTTATCTCTCGAAGAGGTGATCACAATTGGCCACCGAGATCTTGTGATTCAACATCTCGCGACTTCTTTCTTTGGGGCCACGTCAAAGAGAAGGTCTACGCCAACAGCCCAGCGTCGATTCAAGACCTCAAAGATAGAATTCGTGAGGCTATCGAGCACATAGGCCAGCTACTTTACGATTTGCTTATGGAAAATTTCATGAAAAGGATATGGTCCTGTAAGCGTGGTCGTGGGCCATTTGCCTGATGTTATTTTTCACTATTAACGACAAACCTTCCTCTTTATAATGAAATAGACATCCGATCATTTATATTAAAAAATGGCATCTTATTGGGAAACCCAGTACATGGCTTGACTCGTATAATAATATCCCTGATGTATCGACAAGTAGCTTCTTTATGGTGTACTCCAGAGCCAAACTAAATAGCGATGCAGCCATCCTATCCCCCTGCTTGAGTCCAATATTTATGTGTGATTGGCTCCACTCTTTTGGCATATGTTCTTGTTGCCAAGTGTACTGGATGACTTTGTGAATAGCTTTATGAACGCTGTTGCCACCATATTTGATGAGCTCCACCGGAGTCTCATCGATGCTCGGCTCTTTATTATTCTTTTGAGCTTTGATGGTGGAACAAACTTCATCCAGAATTGGTGAGACCACTGGAAGTTCTCCGGAAACCACTATGGGCTAAGATTTTCTGGAGCTGTGCGGAACGTTAAGGAGGTTCTTGAAATATAATGCCCATCTTTCTTTAATCTTGGTTTCATCAGCGATGGTTTGGCCAATGTCATCACGGCAGAGCGTGGTTTTGGGCTGATAACCACGTCTCAGACTTTTCACTACTTTGTATGCTTGTCTTGTGTTGGTGCTTCCTAGACTTACATCTACTCGTATACTTCTTATTGGTACTCACAGTATATTCTTTTCATAACTCTAATTACCCTATTCGCTACTCTTCGAAGGTGTTCGTAGGGTTCTCTCTCCATCCTGGTTTTCATACCTACGTATTCTCTGTACGCCTGATTCTTTTTATCTAACGCATTCTGGCACTCATCATCGAAACAATCATTCCTCTTGCGCCGGGCTTGATGTTCGATCGTCTGTTCTACCATGGTCTTAATAGCCGGTTTCACTTCCATCCAGAGCTCGTTGCTTGTCCTTAGCGATGCGTCGAATAAGATGAGAGCCATCTGGTTGTCGAGGGTCTCTATGAAATTTTTGGCCACAGATGTCATTCGGGGCTTTTTGATGTCAAATTTTCGTAGCGGGCTGGTCTTCGCTGAATACGTCTTTAACATATGGCATCGGTAGATTAATTTGATCAAGTATTGATCTGAGTTACAGTTGGCTCGTCGGTATGTACGGAGGTCAAGTATGCTTGAGGCCCAACGTTGTTGGATCAGAACATGGTGCATCCGGTTTTGTGTGCTGCTATCCGGTGATATCCAGGCCATTTTATGAATGCGTCTATGTGGGAAGCAAGTCGAACATATGACTAGATTTTCACTACATGCAAAGTCAATCAGGCACTGGACGTTGTCGTTTGTTTCATTGTGGGGGCTAAATCCTCCAGTTGTTCCCCATTCAGAAAGTTCATTGCCAATCTTAGCGTTGATATCACCCAGAATTATTTTTGTGTCGTTTGTAGGCAAGGAGTCAACTAGTCTTTCCAGGTGATTGTAGAATGTTTCTTTCATTTCTTCGTCCTTTTTCTGGGTCAGGGCGTGTCATCACTCATCAGCCAGATTTTAAAGAATTTCTGTTCGATATGAATTGCATACAACCATTCATTTAACATAATTAATGTGTGGTTTTTCAACGCCATTTTTTAAGTATGATGGAAGGTAATGAGACTCCAAGTAATCAACAAAATAAAAAGAGATCCTGAACAACTCAGATTTTGATCAAAAACCAAACGGTACTCCCACTATTCACTTGCATAGAAATATTTTAAGGGCATTACTTAATATAGTGTAATGGTTAAAGTTTTCACTTCGTAAGCCGATGTTCCCTGATTATAATCCCGTTGATTACAACGAAATTTGTTTCGAGTGATTCTTTGGACGGACTATAAGCCCGTTCAGTTAGAATATATACTGGGTTGAAATCAGAACGTATTGCAGCTGGGTTGACAAACATACGGCCACGGCCATCACCATCTCGTCTGCCGATATATACAATCAAGATACTCTATTTATCTCTAAAAGATGGCGCAAAAGAGGCTATAGTGCTAAAACAAAAGCAAAAAAAATAATCTAGAGAAGTATTCAAAGAGTCGCAAGATTAAATATATTCAGGACTTAAATCTACGGTTGAAAGTGACCTGAAAAAATGTTGTATCTATTTGGAGTGTGCAATAGTCTTTTCAGTTTTCCCGTATTGATTTTCTTTGAACTATAAATCATAAATCCTCGTTCCCATTTTGGCGACTGATAGCATTTTGGAAATCTCATTATCGCGACTATATAAAGTAATCACAGTTGCATTTGCATTTTAGTTTTCAAGCAAAAGTGGTAACATAAAAAAGCTTATAAAGTACATATTAAAGATTGCTTACTATACGAGTTTGATCTTGAACACAGCACAGCGGAGACTCATCGGAATATAAGCAGAATTTATGGAAAAAAAAGTGCTAACAGAACAAGCATGTCAACAGTAGTCTCAGAGAATAGAATAGTAATAGAGAATGACAGTTTATAGATCAGTCATGACCAGGACGGCCCAAGGAGGAGACAGGCGGTGATCTATTGGAAATCATACAAGTAGGTGAAAAGATAACCATCGCAAAATTATCAGAGAGGTTTAGGTCCACAAAACTACTATAGAGATAAGAATCCTCGCGCTAGTGTATGTAGTAAAGTTGGATGTTCTGGTACCCCACAAACTTTTGCAAAGAAACAAATTTGTACTGCTAGATGGACGAGCGAGTGTAAAAAGGCAGTGTAAGTTGGGGAATGTGGTCTGAGTTGGCATAGTGGTTGAGATGGCACAGTCGTCATATGTTCGCTATTTGCAGTCCAGTGGAGCAGTCACTAGATCGAGGAGATGCCAGACGCATACATGTTCTAGCAAGTTCGTTGCCAGTGCATCAGAGTGATTAAAGCGAACACCACAGCTGTTATAATAAAATAGACCTCACGGAAATTTTTAGTTCGTTCAAAAGTAATCGAAATTGTGAGTGTTTAACGAGACGATATCCGGTAAGTTATATGCACATAAATGTAGCCAAATGAGTTGAATAGAATGGGTCAATAAGAAATATGTAACTTTTAATATAATAGAAGTACGATGTTGTTTCTTGATTCTGTAACCACCGGATAAGATGGCACATGGGTATGCCATCTCACCCATGGCCAATGTTAACAACACTTTTAATAATTTTTTTTTAAGTTATGAAGTTACTAATACTATTTTGTTTTCTACATCAGCGACGCTAGTAATCCAAAATCAGCCTTTTTTATTTTAGAATGGCACCATATATCAGAATATCTGGAAGGCAGGCTTGGGACGAAACGAATATGAGAGATGCCATTGCAGCGGTTCGTGATAAAAGAATGGGATGGCAGATGGCAGTAAAAACATACAACGTTCCAGCTACTACACTCCGACGTCGAGCAGAGACGGGTAATTCCTCAAAATGATATTTAGGTGGTCACAAAGGGATATTCACAAAATCTTGAGCAAAAAAAAGCGACATTCACAAAATCTTGAGCAAAAAATAATCCAACATTTGCAAGAACTGGAGGTGCGATTTTTTGGAATGACTACAACCGATTTGAGAAGGCTGGCATATCAAATAGCGGTTGCTAAAAAAATTCCTCATAGATTTTCTCAGGAGAATGAAATGGCAGGTCTAGACTGGTTGAGAGGTTTTAGAAAACGGAATTCCTCTATATCACTTCGAATACCTGAAGCTACATCGGCAGCCAGAGTGCGGGGCTTCAACAAAGTCCAAGTGGAAACTTTTTTTTAAGTTGTTAGTTGATGTCATAACATCGAACCCCATCAAATTCGGAATGTTGACGAATCCGGATTCAGCACAGTACCATCACAAAACTAACGAGTGCTGAAAAAGGACAACACTTTACAACAGTTTGCTGCGTTAATGTTCTTGGAAGTTTCATACCTCCTGCCTTCATATTTCCAAGGAAAAATATGAAAGCAGAATTAATGGATCATCCTCCAACAGGCGCTGTTGGTTTTGCCCAAGAAAAAGCATGGATGAACGGAGATGTGTTTCTTAAGTGGATGCAGCATTTTGTTAAATACGCTAATCTGTCAAAAGAATCTAAGGTTCTGTTACTTCTGGATGGACACTCCAGTCATAAAAATTTGGATGTAGTAACTTATGCCAAAGAAAATAATATCATCCTGTTTTGCTTTCCACCTCACTGCACGCATAAAATGCGGCCACTAGATGTAAGTTTCTTTGGCCCACTTAACATATTTTATAATCAAGAACTGCATAAGTGGTTAAGGAATCATCCAGGAAGAACTGTCACACAGTTACAAGTGGCTGAGCTATTCAAGCTGGCTTATCTTCGAGCGGCCACAGTAAGCAATGGTCAAAATGGATTTGCTGCGAGTGGTATTTTTCCGTTAAATGAAAGCATTTTCCCTGAGTGGATGTATGCCCCTGCAGATGTTACGGACAATGGCCTTGCAGATTCATCTGTCCCTGTAGTACCAGATGACCGTGGTGATGTACAGAAATCTCAGTCAAACTATCAAGCTGAGTCCGAACATACTGAATCTGTGAACTCTGTCACTATAACACTGGGTGACAATAGTGATGCGCAGAACTTCACGTCAAACGACCAAGATCTAAACTCTCAGTCAAACGAGCAAGCTGAACTGGCGCTTTCAGAACCTGTATTTTTCCAGTCAACCAATATTTTGGAGGCAGGACCTTCAGTGCCTGTGATTTCTCAGGTCAATGACCAAACCCAGCTAAGTCCAACCATTGCAGATATTTTTCTGCTGCCAAAATCTTCGCACACAAAGCGAATAATCCGTAAAAAGGGTAAATTTGGAACGTTGAATGCATCTCCAGATATAGCACTATTGAAAGTTATTGTTGCTGAAAAAGAAGCAACAAATTTGAGGAAATCCGCTCGAAAAGTTAAAAAAAGAGGCATATTGGCAGATTCTAGTGACGAGGAAGAACCTGTAGTTTCGGAAGATGAAGACCCATGTTGCATTTACTGCATGGGGCCATGGAGTCATTCACGCTCGAGGGAGTGGTGGCTACAATGCCAAGTTTGCCTTAAGTGGTGCCACGCCGAATGCATAGGACTATCAAAAACGGCTAAACTTGTAATTTGTGATATTTGCAAGTAAACCCGTTTATAACTATCGTAAATAACACGACTTGTTTACTTCACCCCGCCCCTCTAAATGGTTTTTGCTAGTATTGTTAGCTATATGCCATCTTACCTTTAGGGGTGGGTAACATGGATTTTTGACTGAATTTAATTTTTGCTTATTTTTCGAAGAGATCGTATTTTTTGTTCAACTTATTGACTGTTTATTTGTTAATAATAAACTATTATTTGATATTGAATTGCTATTTATTTTAAAACATTCACCTGTTTCCTAATAATGAATCCTTTCAAAATCGATGCCATCTCAAACCACCTTCCCCTATTTGAAAGCAAAGTGTTCCGCAAAATCTACAGCCCAGTAAAATAGGGAACAGAGTGGAGACTACGTAACAACGATGAGTTGTATGAATTATTTGATGATCCACCTGTATCGACTAGCGTAAAGTTACGGCAGTTGCAATGTGTGGGCCATGTAGAAGCAATGGAAGGAAATCAGCTACCAAAAAGAACTTAAAAGGGTAAAGCACAAGGTAGACGTTCAGCTGGAAACCCGAAGACTTGATGGGAAGACACGATAGAAGCTGACAGCAGACCCTTGCTGATAGTGTTATTGAGTATTGAGTGGATTAAAAAAGACAATTTTACAGCAATACCAATAACTGATTGGAAAATTTCACATCGGTAGACGGAGAGAAAAGTCATTCTACGAAAAGCAGGTCAGAAGTAACACACTACAAATAATAAAAGATGATTTTCCGATATATTAGCCAGTACACATGGTTATCATAGTGAAACGTGGTCTATAAAGTGTTCAAGCTATCAGTAAGCAAGTTTTGGTAACGACTTCTAGAAATTTGCAGCAATTCAATTTTTGAAAGTAATCAAGCGATTGGAGCTGGTATATTTGCACCTAGTGAATTAGAAGGAGTCCGCGTGGCTTAGTGGCTAGAGCACTAAGCCCGTAAGCCGAAGGTCTCTCGTTCAAGTCTCGTTGGTGTCAACGAGATTTAGTTCGAGTGGTTCTTCGGACGGACTATAAGGCTGTTCAGTTACGATACGTGCTGGTTTAAAATCAGAACGTAACGCAGCTGGGTGGACGGACACACGGCCAAAGCGTGATAATGATCATATCACCTTGTAGAGTGCCGATACATACGATCATCACAATGAGATACTCTAACTATCTCTAAGCGAAGGCCCGAAAGGGGCTGTAGGGCTACAAAGAAGAAGAAGAAGAATTGGAAGCCTGGTTAGCTAATCCCTACATAAATAGTATCACTTGAGGGATTTGATCAGTTTGCATTAGTATGTACATATATATTGCCAGAAAAAAAAACACTTATATATTTTTTAAAATCTTTGTCATGAAAGTGTAAAGCGGAGTGCAATACTAGCCCTCAACCAAATACTCCGATCGTACACCAAAATTTACTGTTTTCACTACCAACCGCTTCTCCCTGACACGTTCGACTCTCCGACTCTTTAAATTAAGTTCTAGTCTAATGCTTGAGCTCCTCCCTATGGATTCACACAACTTTATGAGCTCTACACTATTCTACATCTCTGGCACACTCCTGGAGCACAAAGTACAATATCGTACTGATATTAGATTAGGAAAGCCGCTGCAACCATTCTGCTGCACTTTATAATATAGAATCAGACTTGATGGTCCTATTTCTGTATGATTTATTTTTGAGGATTTCAAAATATCTTAGTCCTCCCTTGTCAGAGCCACGTCAGCCTTTCCAGTTATGGGAAAGGTTTGAGCAATTAACGGTAACATAGGTACTGCAGTAAGCGCAGTTGCAGACATTAAATTTTGCAGAGACATTAAATTTTGCAGAGACATTAAATTTTGCAGCTAGCACTCAGGCGTTTAGTGGGTATTTCTGGAATTCATTCTGCTCATGCTAGGCTGCCTCGCCTACAAAAAGACACTAACGCAAAAGCAGGGAAAGGATTAGGAGTTCATCTTGAGAGCTGAAAAATTCGTTTCTTAAAAACCCATGATTATTTAGTAACGAAACGAAATATAGGTATATAAAAAGAAATTAAGTGGTGAAACGATTTGAAATTTAAATAGAATTTAAGGAAAGAAGATAAAAGAAAATTTAAATCTAGCAACATATTACAATTCTAGAGCCAAATAGAAAAGAGGGGAAGTAAAAAATATATTAATTTCATATTTCTTTCTTAATCGAAATTGTGGGCGAAATAATAAATAATATTATAAAAGTAAAACACGAAGCGTAAAATGATACATAAAAATCATATGAAAATAATACATTTAAGTGACTAGAATTTGATAGCGCAGAGACGTGATATGCACTCTTTGCTTGTCGCTCTCAGACTGAACGAGCACAGCTGATGCACCCTCCCTCAACGATAATATGTACTTAATTTCATAATTTTAATCCGCTCTTTTCAGCAAAATACTTAAGTTGATCCTGTTAAGCGGCTTCGTTAACATTCGACTGTCATTTCTTCGGTGGGGCAATATTCAAAATTCATAAGTTTCCTATCTGTAATGTCCTTAATAAAATGATGTTTGCTGTCAATGTGTTTGATTATCTTCGAACATGGTCGTGTTGACCTCTTTATCGTGAATGAATTCTTTGATTAATTCTTGTAGCCATTTACCGTCCTGGTGAGCTTCTACTATAGAAACATCCTCTGCCTCAGTAGATGATAGAGGTACGCATGTTTGTTTTCGACATGCCCAGCTTATTTTTGCGTTCATGAACTGAAACAGATAACTGCTGTTTGATTTACGATTACTCCGATTTTCTGCCCAATCCGCATCTGCATAGCCGATTAATTCTTCATGTGCGTTGCCGCCGAGTATGAGTTCGTAGTCCTTCTTACTCTTCAAATAACGAGCTATTTTTTTCACCTCGGTCCAATCGACTGATGTTGGCTGTTTATTTGGCTGACTGAGTATAGTCACACTTGCGCTGATATCTGGTCTTGTATTAACTGCTAGGTATAGCAAAGCTCCAATTAATTGCTGGTATAATTCTTGGAGATTATATTGCTTTTAAATAACCAATATCTATCGGTATGTGTAATATCTTGGCATCTTGCTAGCCAAATCTCTCCAGGATTTCTTCAATATACCTTGTTTGATTTTTGTAGTAAAACCCATTCTTGTTCTTTCTGATTTCTACTTCTAGGTGGTTTTGTAAAAACGATACATCAATTAGCTTGAAATTTTCTTGTAAAAATGCTGCTGTACTGTCGATGGCTGAAAGTTCATTAACAGCTGTCAAAAAATCGGCGACATGTATGATTACTCACTGTTTTTGTCTCGCTTGACATATAAGCACGAATCAGCAGTGCTCTGACTGAAATTGTTGCTCTTTAAAAGTGAATCCAACTTTTTGTTCCATATATTTACAGGTTGCTTTAAACCGAAGAGCCCCTTTTTCAGTTTACAGACCATGATATACCCTTCTTTATTTTTCAGTTCATATCCTTTTGGTTGCTTCAGATATATAGTTTCCTTGAGATCGCCATTCAAAAAAGCAGTCTTTGCATCGAAATACTTGACAAGGAATCTTCGTTTCACTGCGATGACTAGTGGAAGTTTTAACGTCGTCTGTTTCACGGAGGGGGTGAAAACCTCATCATAATCTGTACCGAATTTTTGAGAAAATCCGCGTGCGACTAGCGTAGCCATATACTTGCTTAGTCCGCCGTCCTCATTCCTTTTAGTTTTGAAAACCCATTTACAGGTCACAATATTTCAATCTTTCGGTGTAGGTACGATTTCCCACGTATTTTTTTGAAGTAGCGTAATATATTTTTCATCCATCGCACTTTCGCATTCGTTTTTGTCTGGTCTTGATAGCACTTCACTCCTTCTTTTTGGGAAGTCTTGCGAAATTGCTGCAAACTTTGAAGTTGCCATGTACCAGTTGGGCGCGACTTCTTTATTATCTCTGGCAGACCATCGTGTAGGGACATCTTGTACTTTCTGCTTGTGCTTTGCCGATCTGATTAGTTTGTGCGTCGCCACTTTCTGCTGCTTCCACTTACGCATCGTCGCTTTCTGCTGCTTCTGCTTGTGCGTCATCACTTGCTTCTGCAATCTCTTCTGCTGCACTTGTATATGATGATTGCTCTTCGCTGTTACTTTCTTGAACGGATTCTTCCTGAGTATTGTTTCCCCGAAAAATATACTCTTCTTTTGAATTCCCATCGGCGTTGATTCGATTTCCCACGAAGTTTCCGTCAAAAAATGTGGCACCGCGACTTATTTAATAAATCTAATAAATCCGAAGGCGTTAAATTCTTCCAAATAACAAATAAAAATATGCTCTGTAGATTTCGCATCTATTTCTTTTCGAAATTCCTTTAGCATTTAAACAAATGTCTTACTTCGGAAAACGTGCAGAATTTTTTTACGTAGGGCTTTTCGTTGTGCCATAACTCATACGAAGTTTTCTCGGTTGCTTTTGTCGGCAACGGTTCTGCAAGATTGGCTGTAGTTCACCTTTGCCCCAACACTTTTTATACATATTTGAATCTAAGAGCATGCAACTTGCCATTTCTATAAGCGATCTATTCTTTCGCTCGGTGACTCCATTTTACTGCGGCGAGTTTCCAGCTGTATATTGCGCTCTTATTTCATTTTTGGCAACAAAATCTTGTAATGCTTTATTTACATACTCTTTCTCTCAATTGGACCTTAAACACTTTACAGTTTTTCCGAATTGTGTTTTCATCATCTGGACAAAACGTTTTATTTGGGACTCCACTTCGCCCTTCGTTTTCAAAATCTATACTACCGTGTATCTTGAACAGTCATCGATGAGAGTCATTCAATGCCTTTTCCCTCTCAGCGTCTTAGTTTCCATGGCTGCAAAATCTGTGTGAATGAGATCGAGGATAGCCTGTATTTTATGATAGGATTCTTTTGGAAAAGGCTGGCGAGCCATTTTCTCTTTTTCACAGCACTCGCATATTTCTCGCGGTCCGCAATCTGTAATCTGTATGTCAATCACTAATTGCTTTTGTGCTAAATTTTTGATTGCAACCAATATACCGGTACCCGGAGCGTCTGTGCCACGCATGTTGACAATTTTCTCTGTGCTGGGTCTTTATTGCTGGACAGGACCTATCGTCGGCTTTTTGTACCTTTTATAAATCTTCGACGTCGGAACCGCATTTTGCCACTGCATGCTTTTCACCGTTCTTTGTCACTATGTAGATGTTTCTGTCAAAATTCACTTTATATCCTTCCTTTGGTTAGCTTTCCCACGGATACCAGATTGGATTCGAACGATGGTACATAGAGCACGTACTTAATTTGTAGTTGTGTTTGCTTTCCATTGACTGTACACTTTATGACACCCGAGCCTTTTCCTTCGATTTTAATTCACTTTATCCACGTCGGCCAGTTGCACGAATCCTTTTACGGCCGAATCGAAATCGGTAAAAAAATCTCTACAGTTAGTCATTTGGTTCGTTGCCCCTGAGTCGACAAACCATGTATTGCTATAGTTTTTCTTGGCCTTTGCATTGAACCGCGCATACTCGACATTTTCTGCTGGCTGCTTCATAAACACTTTTTCCGCAGCCATGAATAACTTGTCGTCAGTAAGTTTTGAATTTTCCTTTACTGCGTTTGCTTGGTTGCTGTGATCTTTCCAGGATTTATGTTTTCTGCAATTTTGCTTGACGTGGCCAGTCCTTTTGCAAAAAAAATTGGCTTCTGCTCTCTTGTTGGGCATTGTTATTGCCTTTATTATGTCCACTGTTATAACCGTATGTGGTTTTTATTGCTGCTTCACTTACTGGGAAATTGTCTTTTAGGTCCTTTTGCCCTTTGCGCTTCTTGTATTCATCGATTAATTTACATTTGATGAGGTGCGAAGTGGTATCGTTTTTGGGCCTGCTCTCTAAAGCCAGAACGAGTGTGTCGTAAGATTCCGGAACACTTCCCAGCAGCATAGCTGCTAATAAATTTTCATTAAAAACAGTTGCGAGAGCCGTTAGTTGATTGACTGTATGCAAAAAAACTTGAAATGTGCGCTTCAATATCACCATCTACGTTAGGAACTGTACAGCATAATATCTTAACCAGCAGTACTTTTGACGTCAACGTTGCCTTTTAGGCGATAGTCTTTGAGGTTTGTCCAAGCCTGCTTACCTGTTGTGGCACTCCTTATGTGTATCAATTGATCATCCTCGACCGACAGACCAATTCCCACACGCACCTTACCGTCATTTATATTCAACTTTGCGAGTCTGGTTGCTTCTGTAGATTTTTGTTTTTCAATCACGTCTTATAAGTCCTGATTCATAAACATCAGCTCCATTTTGTAACTCCAAACTGCGTAGTTATCGCCGTTGAGCTGTAACGTTCCCAAAAACCTTCGAAGTTGCTGTAAGTTTACGGGTTTTGGATATGTGCGGATTGCGGTTAATCGCGACGGGAGTGGTGAGACTCCTTTCTCGTTTATTAAATGTCCTAGATACTCGATGCTTGGTACGCCAAAATACACTTTTCAGTATTTAAAACGATTCCATACTTGCTTAATCTTTCAAAAATTATGCGAAGATGTTGTACGTGTTGCTCTTGTGAGTCAGATGCGAAAAGAATGTCATCTACATAGCACGTGCAAAACTCGAGATTTCCTAAAACTTCTTCCATAAGTCTTTGGAAAGAGTGTGCGACATTCCTTAACCCGAATGGCGTTGTTACGGCAGTTTTCGGGACGTCTTCTTCGGCGATGGGGATTTGGTGGAACGCTTTCAATAAATCCACTTTTGAGAAGATTACTTTGTTAGCTGCGATAGTAGTGATATCTTCGAAGTTCCGCATGGAGTATCGATCGGGATGAGTTTTTGAGTTCAACCGGCAATAATCGCCGCATGGGCGCCATCCTTTTTTGTGCTAAATTAAGTGGACTGTACCATGGACTACTGGAAGGGTGACAAAACCCTTTTCTGATTATGTAGCCGAATTCAGACTTTGCATATTTTCAACTTTTCGCGTGTAAGCCTACTTGGATAATCGGCTATGGGTGGTCCAGTTGTAACTATGTGGTGCTGAACTTTCTGAGTTGTGATTTTGCGCGTTTTGGATGAGTTCGTGATTACTGGAAACTCTCTTAATAAGGTATGGAATACCGAATTTTTGTTCATGGTGAACACCGTTGCGCAGCTAGATTAGCTTACTTGTCCTTTTGTTGATCGTCTAGCGGGATCAAGGTGTTTTTTGTTTTTAAGGTTATCACAAAATGCTTGAGAAAATCGGCACCTAGTATTGGCTAAGACATGCCGGCTACGTGAAATTGCCAAGTCAGTAGTTTAGGTAGTCCCAGTGACAGCATTATGCTCTTCGTAGCGTATGTGCTTATTGCACTGCCGTTTGCTGCGAATGATTTGTAGCTTGACGCATATTTTCATTCTGGCGCGTGAAATTTTGGAATGACTGAAACGTCAGCGCCGGTGTCGACTAAAAATTTCAATCTACTATTTCTATCGCGCACTAGCAGGCGGTTTGTCACTGCGTCACTGATGCCCACCTGATTCATCAGCGACGGCATTCGTTTCCCTTCTTCTCTCGAAAGGAGCAGGGTGGTCGACATTGTCTGGTTGCCGTGCCGAAACGGCAATGAAAATAATATATTGTTGTTTTGGATTCTCGCGGAGATTTCTTTAATCTTACAGTTGCGCTTGACTGATTTGCTTGCGAGTACTAACATTTGGGATGGCAACTGCAATTACTGACGTTGACGGGCTGGGCATGAGTTTGATTTAACGTTCGTCGGAGTTCTGCGATTTCTTCCCTCAATCCATCTTCGTTTCGTATGCCATCATGACGCGTTTCTGCCCGTCGTCTTGAATTTATTTCTGGAATGGCGTCGGTAACTGTATATAAATTTATTTACTTAATAACTAACAATAATCACATATCGGCATACACACGATCGGAATTGTGGGTTGCTTGCATGGAATGGCGTCATCAGACTGACTGTTGCTTCTCAACTCTTGCGTTGTTGTCTAATTCTCTTTTGAGCGTTGCATCATCTCTAACGGTGAGTCCATAGCATCGAAACCTTGTAGCGGTGAGCTGCCTGCGTCCCCACACACGCAACCTATGAAGCACATTTGTTCTCCTGTCAACGTGAATTGTTTCTAATCAAACTGATTAGCGTTTGTCATAGTTGAACATATATTAGAGCAAACAGTAGCAACATTTTTGGATAACTGAAAAAATTCTACAGCTTCTTCCTCTTTTCAAGAAGATTGTAGCTACATCATTGTAACACTCCACCCTCCACTATCATAATGTCATATCATATAAAGACATATACTGACTAATTGCATACCCACAAGCATACAGTTTTAAAGCATTGTTCAAGAAAGCAAGGAAATTGGATGTGGCATTATGCCAGCTCTTCTCATATCTTCCCCAAATTGCAAAATAAGCTCTCAAGCCGCTCGGGACTCGGGAAGGTATCCCCGATCAGTTACCATGAATGCTATATGAACAACAAACCATTTCCACCATGCTCATTTCCCTCAAGCATCAATCATGGGGTTAAATCTTCCCTTTTTCGATGCCATTCATACCAAGATAAAAGCTTAACCTGAAATATTTCTCCATTTTCAATTTCCCTTAGATGATAACGGTAAAAGTGACTTTTCGAGACCCTCCGAATTTCAATTAATGCCGCTCTTTCTAGTTTTCTTCCTTCTCGCCATTTCAACAGGATATGCAATATATAAAATGTTTACGTGTGGTTATTTGTTACATTTCGCAGGACGTCAGGATATACTTTTAGGTATCAAACGATCCGATTTGATACGCTTTTGTGATGATAGAATTGAACGTGCTACAATTATGATGGTTTATGTGTTCGAGATTTCACTGGTAAAAGAGGGAAAGTTTTCGTTGTTGAGCTTTTAAATTAATTTCGATGGGCTGCAATATTTCAAGTTAATTGATTGAAGAAATAAAAGGCAAGGGAGGAATGTTTGATGTTGTTTTATCGAATTAAATTTTTAAATGAAAATATTCGAACAAAAAAGTATAATTTGAAGACTTGATGGAAATCAACATAAACTGAAATAATATCTCTCATCGGAGTTAACTCAAAGAAAAATGATAAAAGAAACATTGCAAAAAAAAGTCATTTTTCAGCAGAACGACATTATGCGTACTATGAAAATTAATATTTCGTTTCATTTTTCGCAATATAAATGCCAGAATAGAATTTAAGGAGGTTTTGGAATTTAGTCATAGTACAATATAAGTTGATCAATTATTGAAAAAGGCATGTCATTGATTCTCGCAACTATAGTTAGTCGATTTTATCAATGAGAATAAAGTTTTGGTCCACTCTTTTACTTGTACAAAAGCTCTGTGACAAGTAGGTTAAGTACGGACTAAATGACATGTATGGACAAAATGACATAGTCACCTTTTTAAAAAATTGGCGGATTTTAGTAACGTCTCCGCGACTGTATCACGTGACGGCAGCCATATTCACAACCCTGTCAGATGTTGAGCGTCATTATCACAGTCGCGTCGCAGTAACCAGTTCAAACGTGTTTCGCGCCTTCAAAAGTTTATTTTATAGATGGTTTTCTCCTGTTTTCTGGTGAGTTATTTGTTTTTATTTGTAATTATTTCTTTTAAAATCAATGAACTTATGCCAGTACCCATTGATTTCGATTGATTTTATTGCAATTATCAAGTGCTTGATAGAATTTTGATTTTTTATTCATTTTTGTTCACATTTGGACAAAATGACATACATAGAGATGGAGTTTATGTTAATTAACATTTATTATTTTGTTAAGGTGATATGCCGCGAAAATACGAAGAAAAACTAATCGCCAGTCTTGGAGCTAAAAATAAAAATATTGGAGCATGGAAGCAAAATAAAATGGGATGGGAATTGGCCGCAAAAACATTCGGTGTTCCTCAGGTGACGCTTAGAAGACATGTACTCAATATGAACAAAACCTTGAATTCTAACTTTAAAGGATTAGGCAGATTCAAGAAAACATTTTCAACTGAAATGGAGCAGGAGTTAGTAGAACACATAAAGTTTTTAGAAACACGACTTTTTGGTTTCACGCGTACATCACTCCAAGAGCTTGCCTTTGAACTAGCCGAAAAAAATGGTATCGATCACCCTTTCAACAAGGACAAGAAACGTGCTGGACAAAAATGGCTTGACGGTTTCCTGAGAAGAAATAAGGACATTTCTCTGCGCTCCCCAGAACCAACTTCTGCTCCAAGAGCGCAAGTGTTTAATAAACCACAGGTAGCTAAATTTTTCCGTATTTATGAAGAATTTTTGAAGACTCACAAAGTGTAACTTCACGGAATCTTCAATATGGATGAAACCGGGCTCACTACAGTCCAGAAACCACCAAAAATTCTGGCCACCAAAGGCAGGAAACAGTTCGGCTGTCTCGCCAGTGCTGAGAGAGGTTCGAATGTGACAGTAGTGTGTTGTACGAATGCCATTGGTTCATTTATTCCGCCATGTACGATATTTCCTAGGAAGAACATGAAAAATGAACTAGTTGATGAGGCTCCCACCGGCACTTTTGGACTAGCACAAGAATCCGGATGGATGAACAAAGAGGTGCTTGTAAAATGGTTAAAACATTTTCAGGCACATACGAAATCTGGCAAAGACAATCCGGTTCTACTTATTTGTGATGGTCACTCAAGTCATAAAAGCATTGAATGTTTGAGTTATGCCAAAGAAAAAGGTATTCATATGTTGTGTTTATCACCACATTGCACCCATAGAATGCAGCCCTTGGATGTTTGTATCTATGGACCACTAAAAACTTATTTCAATGAAGAAATTTCTAAGTGGCTAAAAAATCATCCAGGGCGCGTTGTTACCCATTTACAAATCGGGCATTTGTTTAATGAAGCGTATGGAAAAGCCGCAATTGTTTAGAATGCAAGTAATGGCTTTAAAAAGACAGGTATCTGGCCTGTTAATCCTGATATTTTTCCAGACTACATGTTTGAACCGGCAGAGACCACAAATATTCCGTTGAATCAGGAGGATATTGCAGACAGTGCACTAAACTTCCCAGCTCACATTTACCATCAACTAAATGTATCAACACCTCTTCAATCCAAGAAGATCCGAGTAATGATGCTGTCTCTACTTTAAATCCATCAGCAACAAATGACGATGAAGTAGATTCTTCACAAAACACAACGCAAGCCACCACCAAAAATAATATTGGAGTTGTTGTTTCTGATGTGATGAACCTGAGTTTAAAAACATGTGAAGAGGAGTCTAATACAGTTGAGGTATCTGACGCAGCGTACGATGACGGTGTGAGACCTGGTCCATCAAAGCAATCACTGACATATCCAGTTGCTACTGTTTCGCCAGTACCACAGGGGCAGTTCATTCGAGGCCAAGGAAAAAGAAAATTGAAACCTGTCAAAGGTGATTGGCTTTTAACTTCTACTCCAAATATACAAGAAATTATTGCTAAAAACAGACCAAAGGATCCACCGGTAAAAAAGAAGAGACAGGTTAAAAGAAAAATTTTTGATGAAGATGAAATAAATATTCCCGCTTCCAAAAACGCTCTACCATCAGAGAAGAGATTGAGAGCATCGAAGCAGCGTACAACTGCTCTGATATATGATAGCTCAGGAAGCGAAGATTTTTTATGCGAGACAGAAGACGACAATAGTGACTGTGCTTGCATTATTGCAATGATCTCTTTTCCCGTTCTAAGCCCGGCGAAGATTGGTTACGATGTATGACTTGTTACCTTTGGGCTCATGTATCATGTGCTGATGTCCCAAAGAGGACCAAACGATTTATTTGTGAACTGTGTTCTTAAAAATTAGTATATAATTATGTCCTTACCCTATATACTGTCTCGAAAATTGCGGAAAGGGTGATTCTGCGTCGACGCTATGAGGTTATATCTGATAAAGATATTCTACCGGAAGAACAATATGGCTTCAAAGCCAAACACTCTACTAAGCTTCAGCTGGTTAGAGTGGTCCAACATATCAGAACAGGCTTTAATCGCAGGAATTCAACAGGCTTAGTTATGTTTGACATAGCTAAGGCCTTTGATAAAGTCTGGCATGCAGGACTTATCTTCAAAATGCATCAGTTTAATATGCCATTGCAGCTCACTCAAATAATTGGCTCCTTCTTGGAAGGCAGATCATTCCGTGTCAGAATTGACAAACAACTCTCAAGCCTGAGACCAATTGATGCTGGAGTTCCTCAGGGCTCGCCCATATCACCGGTCCTATATAATATATTAACTGCAGATCTTCCTACACTGCCTCCAAAAGTAAAATTATCACTCTACGCTGATGATACCTGTATATTTGTTACAGCACGACAGGCAAGAGTCATCACCTCAAACTTGCAACGATCGATAAACATTTTATTGGAATACTTTCGCAAATGGAAGATTAGACTTAATTCTGATAAAACACAGGCCATATTCATCACAAGAAAACCACTACAAACTCCACAGAGACTAAACGTCGACAATGAAACTATAGACTGGACACCAACAGCTAAATACCTTGGACTTACATTCGACACAGGCCTGACATGGAGACAACATATACAAAATAAACGGGGACACTGTATTGGACTTCTCTCCAAACTATACCCACTCATTGAACCTAAAAAACTTAGCCTTAAAGATCGACTGCTCATCTACAAACAAATTATACGACCGACGCTACTTTACGGTAGTACTGCTTTCTACCAGACGACAAAGACTAACAAAAAAGCACTCAAGTCCTTCCAAAATAGAATTATTCGAAAAATCTTAAGAATTCCATGGTACATTAGGAACACGGACATATACAAGGACCTACGACTTGAGACAGTTGAAAAATACGTACGTGACAGAGCACTGAAACTTTTTGATACAATAGACAACCATAATAATAGTACCCTGGCATTCCTTCGAACTGCTCGGAACGAGGATGATTTACATTACCCAACTATCCGCCAAATAACTACATAAAATTTGTTACTAAAATTGTATATTGACTGAATCTGGCTCAGGAAGGTAGGTGGGTACTGTAGTACCCACAGATATGAGGGAGTTAAGGTGCTAAATCGCACTAACTCCAAACCACCCCACATTCCAGTATATACTGTCCCTACTATATGGACAAAATGGTTTTTGTGATTAGTCACATTTTTTCTTAATATATATTTTATTATAGTTCCTACTTAATTAAAAGACTGTACTACTGATAGTCAATGAACCTAAGATGAGTAAAAACGATTGAGACTGATTATTATACCATTAAATAAATAAATATTATTAAAAAACAAAACACTCTGTCGTTTTGTCCGTACTTCCCCTATGACATAAGAAAAGTTATTCAAACTTCGCAAAAACTACTTAACGAGTATTATTAAAAATAAATAAACTAAAAATACAGGAGTTTACTCGTACCAAAAGCGTTTGCTACTCATCCGATGAAGTGCAGACAATTTTCTAATGCAAATAATGAATGAAGTTCAGAAATACTTCTGAAAAACACACTAAATTCCTGGCTTAAGCACTCCGAATTTTTATGTGTTGCATGTGCTATTCAATATTCAATGGTGTAAATTCTTCTATAGGGTTTTCCATTAGGGACATAACATATTTGTATCTTTATTTGAATGCATCCTTAAACTCTTTTAATGAACTGTTAATGTTAGCTAAGCTCAACATTTTTAGCATGGTAAAGCTCACGAACCACCAACATTTGGAATCTATCAAAAATAACTACCGAAATTTTGAATCCATGGCCGCAACTTTAAGATCACTTACTCCAATTTTCGGCCGTAATACTATCACCCGACAGGCTGTGCACGCTATAGTAGATAAGTTCATGTCCGAACTTTCACTTTTGGACGTTCAGGCTGGCCGAGTCTGGTGACACGCATTGCCTCCCTTTCCTGGGCAATACGGACAATTGAGGGACCGTGGCTTACCAATTTCGTGCAGATAAGACTCATGCCCGCTCAAAAGCTTCGTCAGATAGAAGTCACTTTCACCATACCTTCGATTTAGTCCACTTTCCCTTCGTTCAGTTCACCCAAGACTGCTACCAATCGTTGAGTGAGTGCTGTCTCTCTTCGCAGACAACCATCTCCCTCGCGTCCTCGTTTCGACGCAGGTGAATAGCGCGGTGCTCTTTAGGAAGGAGGGCGACAGGTATCATGCCTGCAGTAACCCTCAGCGTCGACTCAGAGTCTGCCGGAAACGAAGATGCACTCCTCAGTGCTCCTCTTCTCTGTACCTGTGCCAAGCGTTTTCGGCATTCCTCCTTACTGAAAGCATCGCCCCATACTTCTGTCCCGTATAGTAGCACATACCCTACAGCAGTCATCAAGAGCCGTCTTCTTAATGGGCTGGGTTCCCCTATGTTGGCCATAAGTCGACTCATAGTGGATACTTCCGAAGCAGCCGTTGCTCTGATTTTCTCAGAGAAACCCACCTTCGAGTCGATCAGTAGCCCCAGGTACTTCACCGATGGCTTCGATTTGAGTAGTATGTCTCCAATACTGACCATCCTTACTCTAGGGATTCTCTTTTTTGTCAAGATGACCACTTCGGTTTTCTTCAGTGCTAAACTGAACCCGCGAGCAGTCATCCAGTCTCTCGCTTGTTGCATTAGCAAGTTGCGCTTGTTCAACGGTGCTTCCAGCGACCAGACCCAAAACATCATCCGCATAGCCGATCAAGCGTGACTCATCTGGCATCTCCAGTCTCAGTAGCCCATCGTATAACACGTTCCACAGGTCCGGACCAAGAATGGATCCCTGGGGAACTCCCGATGTAACTTCCAACCTTCGTTGACCCTATAGCGTATCGTAGAGCAGGCTTCGGCCATCAAGTAGTCCCTGAAAACCCACATTAGATATTCTAGAACTTGAAAAGGGTTTTCCAGCGAATCCAGGATATCCACCTATCTAGAGGAGTTGCGTTACCAACAGGAGGATCCGTCGCTTATTGCGAGTATATGCCTCTGCCTTTTGCACCGCGTTCACCACGTCTGCAATTGCAACAATGGTAGAACGTCCTGCTCTAAAGCCGTTCTGCCAAGGAGATAGGTCCCCAGCAGCACGAATAGCATCAGTGAGTCTTCCCTTTTTTTGTGGTAGGGAGGTGAATGCTATTTACGCACAGAGTCTGGGACTCCCATGCGCGACTGGACTACCCACTAAACACTTCCCCTGTCAACCTGAGAACCCAGCCTGGAACCGTTTGACACATTACTTCGGGCCAGGTCTCGTTTCGTTACGCCGTGGGGCGCCTTCAAGCTGGGGAGTCCCTTTCCTAGCGGGAGGGGAGAGGGGAAGAGGAAATGCCAGAAAAGCGATCTCCCAGCCCCTACGCCCCCCGTCTGCTGTGAGTCCCTTTTATATTTTAGGACTGCCCGAGCATAATGTGCCACCTGGTTCCATTTGTCAACCGATTCGAGCATCACCTCAACTGGGGGGTGAGCTCTCCCGTCTCCCTGTAGAGTTCCCTTCGCAGCCTGACCCATTTTGTGCACGCGAAAAATGTGTGACAGGCATTGTCCTCCTCCCCTGAGCAGAACCGACAATCGGGAGACCGTGACTCACCGATCTTGTGCAGGTAAGACTGAAAACACCCGTGCCCGCTCAAAAGCTGGGTCAGGTAGAAGTCAGTCTCACCATGCCTTCGATTTAGCCACGGTCTCACATCCGGGATGAGGCGCGCAGTCCACCTTCCCTTCGTGCAATCCACCCAAGACTGCTGCCAATCGTTGAGCGAGCGCTGTCTCTCCTCGCGGGCAACTATCTCCCTCGCATCCTCGTTTTGGCGCAGGTAAATAGCGCGGCGCTCTCTAGCAAGGAGGGCGACAGGTATCACGCCTGCAATCCCTCTCACCGCCGAGTCGGAGACTGTTGGATACGAAGATGCAATTCTCAGTGCTCCTCTTCTCCGTACCTGTGCCAAACGTTTTCGGTATACCTCCTTGCTGAGAGCGTCACCCCATACTTCTGCTCCGTACAGTAGCACTGACCAATATTCCCGAAGCAGCCTTCTCGGCCGTTGCCCTGATTTGCTCAGAGAAACTCATCTTGAGTCTTCCCTTGATGAGTTTCTCTAGCACTTTCCCAGCAGTATCTAGCATGCATGACACGTAGTATGCAGATGGCGATCCAGGATTTCCCGTCCCCTTGCGGATCAGCACGAGCCTCACCACCTTCCATCGTACCGAGAAAACCCCCTGCCGTAGGCAAGTAGTGAATGTGCTGAGCAAAAAGTTGCAAAAACTCAGCTGGGAAACCATCTGAACGTGGAGACTTCCTCACTTTCAGCAAAAGGACCGCCTCGTCCAGTTCTGGCTGTGTAAAGAGTGGACACTCAACTGCTGTTTTACCATGGACAGCGTCAACACTGCCAAGATGGGCGGGAAAGTTTGCCCACACTATTTCGTTTATCTTTTCCACATCGTGTATGCAGGGCTTCCGTAGGGCACCAAGCTTCCGCATAACTAGCTTGTAGCCAAGGCTCCACGGATCCTTGTTCACATTGTCCACTAGATCTTGCCAGCAGCGAGCCTCGCTGTTGTTAATCAATTTGCAAACGCATTTTCTGACTGACTTATATGCTGCCACTCGGTTGCATGCCTCATCATGGTTCTATGCCCGTTGAGTCTCACGTCGAAGCTTGTAACACTCCTTACGCTTTTCAGCGATTTCATTTGACCACCAGTACACTGGGAGCTTGCCGCGCCGAGGTTTTTGACAGGAATCAGAAGCGTTGCAAGCAGAAGTGATGATGCTCATCGTTGAGTTCACCACGTATTTAGCTACCAGTTCTTCCATACTCTGCGAATCCCCTTGCAGTGGAGCAACTGCTGTGAGCACCTCGACAAACCTCTCGACGTCCATCCTTCCGATGATCCATCCAATTGTAGAAAGTATAGAGCACGGACTTCGGGAAACAACATCGCTTATCTCAAGAACAATGCACTGATGATCACTGGCTGAGTAGTTATCAAATACTCTCTAATTGTATATCCTCCGTACTAGGGACTTCGTGGCGAATGTCACGTCCGGGATATTTCTTTCACAGCCGATACGGTGGAAAGCCGATATATTTTATGTTCAGTACGATGAGCGCCGTCCTGGCCACCATTTCTAGTTTTCGTTTTCCTCGTGGATCTTTGATTGCTTTAGCGTTGAAGTCTCCCGGGCGTGTCCCCATCTGCGTTCAAAACGGCGCCTGCCAAAGCAGTTAGCTTGGCTTGGAAAGATGATAACAAGTTGTTTGGCGTTAGATACACACTAAAGAAGGTGGTCCCTGAGCACCGAGCCCCCACAAAATCATTCCTCCGTTCACAGTTCTCTGCCTAGAAATCACTATTTCCAAGCCAGACGGCGGCAGTACCAGTTTCATCAGGATACCATGATGCAGAACTTATCATGGTGTTCCTTACTCAGTAGCATAAAATCGGCTTTCATGTTCCTCGCAAACTACTCTAGCGAATTTTGGGCGGTTGAATGCATTGTAGGTTTAGTTGCAGGATCGTGTTGTTGCAAACCAGTATACCCTATGTATACTGGTAAGAACTGGGAGCTCAACTTGATGCGTATCCTATATACAACATCAAGGCTCCCGGGGAAAGAACTCACTGTAACACCACTTACCTGCTACTCTGTCCATTTTCACTAAATCAACCAAGGCAAAAGTTTATTTTATTAATTATTTTATTTTCTCTGTTCCTATTTTTATCTAACATTACATTTTACAAATTACATTATTGGAGACTTATATCAATATTGAGCCTGTAGAGAATCAAATGGACGTGTTAATGGTTCGGGGTGGCCATACAGCGTGGAACGCAAAAAGGCCGATTGAGGATCGCGGCGCAAGCCAACACCTCACCCCTCACCACTTCGTTGAACACTGGACGATATCTTCGGCTGAACTTTAAATCGCGAATACTTTAACCGTCTAACTGATAACTGGGTAGCAGCACGCTCCCTTTTGGATTTGAATACAAAACTCACTCGAATGCTTTGCCGAAGAACTTTAAATACTGTTCTTTCGTGAGCTTTCAACCTAAATTCTCTTCAAAGGTGCTGAGTAGCCGAACACGTGAGCTCTCGTTCCACGAACGTTTTTCCTCCCCGCTTCGTCTCGCTCGCTCGGCTGGTGAATATGCGAAACTGGGGAAATTGAGCGAAAGAGTGTTTTTCGCTTAAGCTTTCGACTTCGAAGGAGTGCTTTCAGTTTAAGCTTTCGGCTTTCCCAAGATCTCTTGAGGTAAAATAGCGAAACTGGGGACATTGAGCGAAAGAGTGATTATGCCGGAACTTTCGGTTTTCCTTTCCGCTTACCTCTCTTCGAAGCACCCCGTTCGTTCATGATGTAAATATCATTGCGGGTTGAACTTTCCCGTTCACTTAAATGCTCGCTTATTTACTTGCGCATGTGTTTCTATGGCTGATTTTCATTGGCGAAGTGCGAGTACATAGATGTTGTTTGCTCGCTACTATGTTTATGTGCATGTTTATGTGTCCACTCGCAACATTCCTCCGGCAGTTGAAAAATGGATTTAGTGTACTTGGAGAGTACAATAAATCGTCGCTCTACTCCAGTGATCTAGATTACTTAATATACCCCAATAGATTACGCTCACTCTTGGTTTTTCGCAAATTTTGTTGTTGGTTGATTCTCGCTACATTCCCTTTTGTGCAAATCATTCGTACTTATATCTCGAGCTGTTACCGCCATCGCTGTTGTCCACCGTACTTCTCACAACGTATCTTTAACCATTGTTCTGCTGCTGGTTTGAACGTTTACTAGATGGTAACGTAGTTCTATCGATGAATTTCGTATTTTTATTGGTAGGCGTTATAACTTCTAGTTGACATTAACTAAAGTTTGATTTTGTACAATTATATATTAATGTTCTGCTTGATTCAGTCGTCGATTTGAAATAATCATATTTAAATACTTGGTTTGGTACATAAGTTTATGGTAATCAATATGTATTACATGTCAATGTTGCATTTATAAATTACTACAATTAAAAATTACTAAGTTGAAATTTGATTTTATACAATTATGTATCATATTTAATATTTTGTTTGGTACCTTGAGTTAATGTTAATTGATATGCGTTACATGTCAGTGTTGCATTTGTAAATTACTACAATTAAAAATTAATAAGTTAAGATTTGATTTTATACAATTACGTATCATATTTTCCTATTTTGTTTGGTACCTTGAGTTAATGTTAATTAATATGTATTACATATCCATGTTGCTTTCATAAACTACTATAAAATTAAATTAATAATTTGAAGTTTGATTTCATACAATGTTTTGTTTGATTCTGTTGTAAATGGCAGGATTATGAATTATTTCGTTTTACTATAATATTGAAAAACATACTGAATAGTTTTTTCTTGAAAATAAACTATTATATATTTTTTTACAATTGAAAAATAGCGGAATACAATGTCTTCTTTTAATTGGTTTTACTTAATAATATGGTTACAATTTCTTTTAAGATCCATATTCAATGCTTTTGTATTTTGAAATTGATGATTTGCTTTTATTTCAGCTTTTTTCATCTCAAAATAGATTCTGATATTTAATTGTTACATATTCTGCATTTCTCTTTTTTTATTTTCCTTTTGAAAACTGTAATTGTAATTATAACTGTAATTGCCAAAGACAGAATTTTACATTTTGTTTAGTTAGTGGCTATTATTAGTGTGTTACTGTTCAATTAGTGCAGGTTTTAGTAAATTATAAACAGTTAGCGTTAGTGAGGATTTAGTGTGAACGGTTTTGAAAATAGTTTAAATGTGCGAAGAAATTCGTTTTTTTATTCCATTCATGGTTGATTAATATTCTATTAAATTACTATCTTTAATGCTATAACAACAGCTCTTTACATAAGCTTCTGCTAGCATTTTCTTAAATTATGTATTGTGCGAATAGGTAGGGAGGTTTCAATAGGAAATATGGTTAAAGCTTTAGTGGTTATTTATTGGGAATGAGTTAATATGTAAATGGGGAATGAATATTTCACACGATCGTTACGTTGGGGAATTGCTTCGCTTCGGAAGAAGATTTGCCGAGAGAATAGCTTTCCATTAATGTAGCTTGGGAGTCGTTGTTGTTGTATTCCCAAGACTTTAGTTTGAGCGTTCTTGGCTTTATAGGGCGCGAGGTAATGAGTGTGATAAATAAACTTTCCCCTTAATATGTATAGTTAATGTTGTTAACGGGAGTGGGAGTCATGGATTGAAGGTTTATGTGATTGTTTTTGCTCGCCGCTAACGAGCTTTGAAGATATGATTAGCATTGCTTCTGCAATGATGCATGAGAAAATTGAATGAAGCGATATATTGTAGCTTTCACATGCGCTAAATGTTAGGAAGTACATGAAGTATATGATATGTATGTACTAATTCGTGGTTGGTTGGTGATTGCCTTGAAGAGCATTTGTTTTTAATTAAGTCGGCTTAATGCATTTTGTAGTGGGCAGGGCTTTTAATCTATCTATGCTGTGGGATTGTGAAGGAGGAAGAGCTTTTAAGGTATATGCATTTAATTGTCGTTTAATTGGCTTAAGTTGTCTATTACATACTTTCTTATCCGTTTGTGATGGTAAAAAGGGAGGGTTGTTAGAAATGTATTCAGCAGTATGTGTAAATAGTTGTGGATTATTTAGAAATCGGAATGATTATGTAGGTTTTTGTTAAGTATAGAAATGTTTAATGAGTTAATACAAATAAATCAAGTCGACCTTTCTCTCAAACTGAAATTAGAAGGAGCGATTCTGAGCTCTGGTGTATACTTTTATTGAATTATTAAATAGATACACTGCATTGAAAATATCTTGCGAGAAATTATTGTAAAAGATGATCGAAGCGACACAATCACTATATGGGCTTGGGAACATATAGTTTCGGTCTTTATTCAAGGCCCTATATGTGTTCCGTCTAATTTTTCCCTAGTGTGTGTCTACTTAGTTTCGCATAATGCTGTCCTGGACCTTACTGGAAGACAGTACAGTGCCGTGCGAGGCCACTTCATTAGCCGTTACTAAATTTTTGATCTCGATCTTGAGGAAAAGATTGTTTTAAAGCATCTTAAAGTATAAATTATAGCATTCTAAGACGCTATTTGATATTGGCGCCATATATAAAGTAAAAGGGTAGGAAATGGGTGGGCTTTGAATTGTCTTGCGCTTTCTACAGGAGTTTTATTTGTGACTTTCTTCTAACAGTTAGCAGTTATATAAGGTATTTATTGTGCAAGGAAACGTAGTGGCTTGTTTAAAGGGTACATGGTTGATAGCGTGTTGTAAACCCTTTTGGATCAACAGCTCAGAGGCTACGACTGGTTGGTAAATCGATGTCTCTTTTGCATATGACTTAATACTAAATGTAGCGTGTCTGCCGGACGTTGTAGTCGGGCAGCTCAGAGGCTATTATTTGTTTTTTGAGGACTTATAACTAAAAATTGCGTGTCCGTCGACAGCTAATGCCAACGGCTCAGAGGCTGTTGTTAAATTTACTGGTTTTCATTCCAGTGATTGTGCAATTAGACATAGAAAAAGCGTGTCTGCTGATAGTTATGGTTTGGAGTTTTGCCGGGGTTTTACCGACTTCACTGCCACTTTTCTCGTTTCCTTAACATGATAGAATTGCAGTGGATTTTGAAGGAGATAATTTGTTTTGGGGTAAAATCGTTTGCTTTGTTGCATTTTTCTTATAATTAAAATTCTGTTGTTTCAAATTTCCCATACTTAAATTGTTTCAGTGTGACTGGAAATTAAATGTTTCATGTTGATTTGCGTTGGAAAATTGCTGTTCTCATGTAAATTATTTTTTATACTTGTTTAGCGCAGTTAATTTAATTCGTTTGCTCTTCCGTGTTATTGTATTTAAAAATTATTGCCCAGGTGTCTATTTATTCAATTTGTACTTAAATGTTTGTTTTTCTTTGCTCTTTCAATTGCACCTTAGCGAATTCAAAAGATAAGACTTTAATATGCATGTATGTTAGGTACGCGTTATTGTTATTATTATTGTTTAAGTGGTTGGAGTGATAAATAGTATCATATTTCGATAACAATGGGCACGCGTTTGTTTCCTCGCTATTAAGTTTTCGGTTTGCTTATTTGTGTTTAATATTTACTTGTAATGTTTTGTGTTTTGTATGTTAGTTGATTGAAACTTTATATCTTTATAAATTCTACGTTGGGTTTGAACGAGTTAGGAGTTACTTCGAATGAACTTCAGATAAGAAAGATGAGATTTAAGATATATGACTGACGGAGTAAATGAATGAAGAATTGAATGTTCAATATGACTATTTGATTTTAGGACTGATATTATTTAATGAATAGTATGAGTAGGATTAGTATTATATTTGAATATTGTTATTATATTTTGGCTATTAGGATGATCAATATAAGTATTTGGGTTTATTTTAAAGGCAGACTGATTTAGTTTGATCACTAATATTCATACTTTCTTTTTGTTGTTTAATTGATTGAGATAATTATTTGTTTTGTTTTAAGAAGTTTGATTTAGTTTTGTGCACTGTATGAGTAGCATTATTATGATGTGGGGATATTGATACTATATTTTTGTTTTTTAAATGATTAAAATTATTATTTGATTTTTTTTTTAAGAAAGTTGATCCAGCTTGATGGACAGTATGAGTAGCGATGGTGTCTTACAGGAGTTGAATGGTTTGAGATATCGGCTGGGTGAATAGATTTTTCAGCCCATTTAAATTTGCTACACAGCGCACTACACTGTGGTCTCTGCAAAACCGATATCCTACCGGCTGCGCCAATTTTGTTGCAAACCAGTATACCCTATGTATACTGGTAAGAACTGGGAGCTCAACTTGATGCGTATCCTATATACAACATCAAGGCTCCCGGGGAAAGAACTCACTGTAACACCACTTACCTGCTACTCTGTCCATTTTCACTAAATCAACCAAGGCAAAAGTTTATTTTATTAATTATTTTATTTTCTCTGTTCCTATTTTTATCTAACATTACATTTTACAAATTACATTATTGGAGACTTATATCAATATTGAGCCTGTAGAGAATCAAATGGACGTGTTAATGGTTCGGGGTGGCCATACAGCGTGGAACGCAAAAAGGCCGATTGAGGATCGCGGCGCAAGCCAACACCTCACCCCTCACCACTTCGTTGAACACTGGACGATATCTTCGGCTGAACTTTAAATCGCGAATACTTTAACCGTCTAACTGATAACTGGGTAGCAGCACGCTCCCTTTTGGATTTGAATACAAAACTCACTCGAATGCTTTGCCGAAGAACTTTAAATACTGTTCTTTCGTGAGCTTTCAACCTAAATTCTCTTCAAAGGTGCTGAGTAGCCGAACACGTGAGCTCTCGTTCCACGAACGTTTTTCCTCCCCGCTTCGTCTCGCTCGCTCGGCTGGTGAATATGCGAAACTGGGGAAATTGAGCGAAAGAGTGTTTTTCGCTTAAGCTTTCGACTTCGAAGGAGTGCTTTCAGTTTAAGCTTTCGGCTTTCCCAAGATCTCTTGAGGTAAAATAGCGAAACTGGGGACATTGAGCGAAAGAGTGATTATGCCGGAACTTTCGGTTTTCCTTTCCGCTTACCTCTCTTCGAAGCACCCCGTTCGTTCATGATGTAAATATCATTGCGGGTTGAACTTTCCCGTTCACTTAAATGCTCGCTTATTTACTTGCGCATGTGTTTCTATGGCTGATTTTCATTGGCGAAGTGCGAGTACATAGATGTTGTTTGCTCGCTACTATGTTTATGTGCATGTTTATGTGTCCACTCGCAACAGTGTACTCTTTCCTTTTATGTCCCATTTCACCGCATTTGTAACATAGGGAGCTCCTATCAAGTCCTTTGCATACTCGTGCAGTGTGACCATAGCCCAGGTATTTGAAACATTGAAGAGGCGCTGCTCTTTGCCGTAACCTACAGCAACCCAATGTCACGGACAAATTCCTACCAGACCTCAGCACTTGCCTTTGCAACAAGTTTACTAGTTATACGCAAAAAGATGATAAAATCACCCGAGCCAAGTACATATTGGAAACCTTGTAAATGGAAATATATTGTAATCATTATTAATACTAAGAGTAAACATGAATGATGTTGCTGCGGCATTGGCTGAAGCAGATTATCCGATATTCACATGGCGTGGTGAGACCGAAGGAGATTTTTGGTGGTGCAACGATAAATGTGTAAATGCTGAGGCTTCCAAATATGATTTTGAATTATGGAGGCGATGCAACACAGTTAATGTTGAAGAAATATCCGGCCATGTTTAAAATGGTTAAGGACATGGCACAAGAAAGCGTCACTGGGGTACATAGACTGTACCAGCTATCAGAATCTGATGAGTTAACAGTCCCAGTAATGAATGTATTGGACTCCACCACTAAAACAAAATTTGATAGTTCGTATAGCTGCAAAGAGTCTATTATTTATAAGTGGAAGCGTTCAACAGACGTTATGTTTGACGGGAAGCAAGTAGTCATTTGCGTATATGGTGAAGTTGAAAAGGGTGCGCACAAGTATTGGAACAATTGGGATGCACCGTGTATATTACTGAAATTGAACCTACCTGCGCTCTTTAGGCCAGCATGGATGGTTTTCGTGCGGCGAAACTTAATGAGGTTACTCGAAATGTAGACATTGTTGTCACCGTTACCGGTAATAAAAATGTTGTAATTCGTGATCATATGGACAAATCAAGAATGGGTGTATAGTCGACAACATGGGCCACTCAAATACCGAAATCGATGATCTCTTGTGGACTTTAGGACGGTTCGTTATTATATCGGGGTTAACGACCCTGAATTTGGTAGCGATTGCAGCAGAGACCATCGAATTCTCGATGTTCTTTATATTTTCCTGCACCGCTCAAACATCTGACGCATTCTGCAGAGTTTCCCGCTTTTTCTTTTTGGGACGCTTTAGTGTTCACATCATTTTATTGCTGCGCCCGAACGCCGAAGGAATCTCAGTCTGGACAAGACTGTCTGTTAATTTCCGTTTGTTCGTCTGTCTTTACTGTCATTGTATTGATCGTCGTTTTTTTCATCTTTAGTACCGCTCCCAATGTGCTGCTAACATCATGGCTGCAGCCAGTGGTTGCGTTGTTATTGTTGTTATTTTTGCTTTTTTGGGGTTTTTTAATCTTTTTTTATGGTTTTTGATTGCTTTAGTTTTATTGAGTCCCCCCTTCAGAGCCACTATCTCCGTTCGTGTGTGTAGTCGCCTTTTTGGTCCCATGGTTATCTTTGCAGAGCAGGGATGCCATGCGAGGGTTGGCACAAGCCCTTATGGGGACAAGTGCTCAGACCCGGACCAGCGCCAATCGGGAGTCCGTCTCAACCGAAACTACACCACCAACCCAATGGTGCGAGCTTCGAACGTACTTCGAGGCCTGCCAAGGTTCTACAGGGAGACGGTATGATAGTTGAACTGGTGCCGTACATGCACGAGTGTGACCTCGGCGCTACCATGCTAAGCAACTAGGTCCCAACCATCATATCTGCCAGCCCAAAACATAAATTCCAGTTAGTTGTCCAAAGCGTAATCCAGATCCAGTCAGGGTCGTTACCTGTAATCCCCCACATCTTCAGGTCCTTGGGAGCGAACCTCCCCAAAGAATGCTAGCCTCCAAGAGTACTCTTATCATCCGGTATTCCCCTGCGGAGATTTCCTCGGGTACGTGGGGGCGGAATTCCCAAATAATGCTAGCCTCTAAGAGTATTCCTGCCAGCCCGCATTCCCCCTGCGGGCAGTACTTTTAAATTGCTTTATACGAAACTGTCAGGAAATTTACTCGATTGGAACATGCGCCTGCATAGATGAGATACTGGCTGCTTTTTTCAGTCGCTGCAAATTCAGAATGCATATGCCGAAAAACACCAGCAAAATATGGTCTAAAAGTTAGGTGCCTTACGGACTCAAGAAATGGTTAGTTATTAAATGCCTACATATATCTCGGCAAAGATCCTGATGGGAAAGGTTTGACTATCAAAGCCTGCTCAGGCAGTTTCTCGCCTTGTCTCCCCAATTGTAGGAATCAATAGAAACGACACGGCGGATTATTGGTTTTCTTCTATAAAATTGGTCAAAATTTTAAAAGAAAAACGGCTCACTTTTGTAGGCACATTGAAAAAGAATAAACGTGATATACCACCCGAATTCAAACTATCCAGACAGCGGTCAATTGAGTCGTCCATCTTTGGTTTTACCAAAGATATCACTTTGGCATCTTTTTTACCAAAGAAAAATAAAGCAGTTGTTGTGGTTTCTAGCATGCACCATACAGCGAGCGTTGACAAAAGTACTATGAAACCAGAAACCATATTAAACGATAACCAAACAAAAATATGCGTCGATCTTCTTGATCAAAGATGTTCTAACTCTAATTTCTTGCCAAACGCGCAGATAGAATATTGGATATATTGTATTGAATCCTTATGTTATAAATTTAAGCAATCAAAGACTGAAAGCCGATTCAAGTTTGTGAAAAAATTGGAAGAACAGCTTATAAAAAACCGCACATGGAACGTCGCTTAAAAAGTAGTTGTATTCAAAGAAACACCAAGAGCTCTATTTGCCGAATTTTGCAAATAAATCAAGATTTATCGAGCATCTCTAATGTGGAGAAACTTGCGCAAAAAAACCAGTGAGCGAAAAATTATGAAAGTTGAAGGGCTGCACTTTGGTTTGAGATTTTCTTTGTTGTTAGATTTTTTATTTCTATATTGTAAAATGCTACTTCAATTTATAAGAATTAATATCAAGAAGTTGAAACTTTTAGTTCCTAACGCTATATAGCTTATTTTATTAGCTGAGTGATTTTTTTTATCCTAAAACGTTTAACTTGTGAAGATTTAAGGATAATACGTAATGTTACTATAGTTTATGTTATTTGATGGCTTTAAATAAAGCTATAGAGTACGAATAACTATTCTATTGATTTCTGTTGTTTCATTTAAAACGTCAATGCCGAATTTAAACTCATAATTTGTGAGCGGTCTCAGAGACCGTTTGTAGGCAGTTAAGGGACAAAATTAGTTAATAGGTGGTTAAGGGGTAAATAGAATTCAACGTTTCTTCATGTTGATCTTAAGATTGTGGTAATTCAATATACGTTTTGTAGGAATCGGCTCAATACTAAAATATTCAAATCGGTATTCAACTAGGTGCAATCTTTACAAAAGATCATATCTGACGTTAATTTTTTTTTCATATATTTATCTTCATCCGCAGGGTTTTCAAATCCCTATATTAACTTTCCTCCATACATTTTCCCTACACAGCTCTAACTAGTTCTGAGAATTTTTTCCTTTCCCATCAATGTAATTCGATACCGGAACCCTATTGAGCTTTATCCTAGCAATCTTCAACCATCATTACTTGACAAAGCTGATATTGTATTTGACAATAGCTTCATAGTATATGGGTGAGCTGCTTCTCATTTCCTTTTTCTTACCTGCTATGAAATTGAAATTCGAGAATTGTGGATATTCCCTGACGGAAAGTCTCATAAAGACTATACGACTTCCTGTCCGACAATCGTTTCCTATTTCCAACGTATCCTATAAAAGTGGGAAATCGAAGAAAAATCTAATAAATATAGGACATAGAGCAAAGAAGGCACTTGTAAAATGAGCTTGTAAATAGATAAAGTCAAAATGGACAAGGACGGGTTACAAGGAATCTCTACCAATCAGGTCAAGACAGTGTCAAAGAAAATTACATACATGTACACGTGAATATAACTCCCAATTGAAAATCCAATTCCTTTCAATTTCATGACACTCATGCTTGGCTTCAAATGCCTTTTTAATACGATTCTGATTCAAGAATTTATGTCAATACACAAAACGATCGATAAAATAGATGTTAAGTTATAAATCGAATGCAAAATGTATTTTCCAAGATGTATGACCTTCATATGAGTATGAATGTTGCATGCGTTTCCCAGATTCTTCCATGGTATTCGAAATTGAGATACGTATATCGACAGTCTTCATGAAAATATTTTACGACATCCTTTCTGATCATATTCGTATCGCTCCTGATATTTTATGGTTTAATAGAAGGATTTCGGGAAAACCTATCAAAAAATTGAGTTCTGATCATCTTCTTTTATTGAAATGTTATCCTGATAGAGATGCCCTGCAGTTTTATTTGATAGTTTAGTGAGAGTTGAAGGAAAATTAAAAGCCTTATTGTTCCATGAGAAAATCTGGGAGTATTTGACGTAGCAATGATGTGGAGCAGCAAAAATCTTTTTGAATACTGTACCATGCAAGATATCGAAAGATTGTTTTTATTGCGAATTACTTCAAAGTCATGGCTATTAAATTTTGATGAATTTATTTCTTTCCAATTGCATGCTTTTATTTTTGATTTCAATCACAGATTCAAGTGTCAATAAATTCAAACAAGTTAAATGCTTGGAAGGTACTCTTGCTAGAAGAGTTTTGGACACAAGTTAGTAAATCAAACAATTTCCTCCAAATATCAGCAACTTCATTCATAAATAGAATACTTCGATTGGGTTACATAAAATAAAACTTGATACTCCAACACGCTTAGTAATCCGACTGAAGCAATTATAACTCCCGTCGGTTAAGGAGAAGATAGTGCAAGAATTTTCATGTCACACCTCAAAATTATGTTTTGGGTTGTTGGATAATTTGTAGTAATCGAGCAGTCTGCCTAGGCAAACTGTTTAATGAGCTGTCACGAAAAAAAAATTGGAGATAAATACTAATCGGAATCATTAAATAATTTCCTCTACTTCAATACCTCATTCTACCCACAAGACTATCTTCCTGATCTGGTGGCCGCGTTAATCTCGCAATATAATCGTCAGCTAGAAGAGATTCATTTACCTGTTCGTATTTCAGCAATCCAAGCTGCAATATCAACATAAAGGTCTCGAATGTATTCGCCCCGGTCAAGTCACATGGTAACGGTCAAAATCGATGGGGGTGATGATGCTGCCAATGAACTATGGTGGTCACGGTTAATGGCCATCTATACTCACCTTACTACCCGTGCCTCTTAGGCAAGCGTAGTCAGCAGTTCGACAAATCCGCATCAATTGAATGTGCCATTCTACGGAGCACCGTGCTCAGCATCTTCATCTGGAGCTGATCCAGCATCTGCGTATTATGCTCCATCTGAACAATCTGATTCATCGATGACGACCAACAATAGCTCAAACAGTGCAAGTTCATTGAGCAGTGGCGGTGACGAACAGATTAATTAGTCTGCTACATTGCAGATTAATAATTTCGATTGTCTTTTGAATGAAAACAGTTTGATACATTTCTTCTTGAGCCAACTAAAACCCATAATGCCTTTTATGGCGTTGGCTCTTGAGGGGATAGTGTCTGTTCCGAACGCTCATCTTGCGAAACAGGTCGTCTCAAATCTGCATCGAAAAAAGATTGGTCACGAACGCATGATGGTTTCATACCCGTATACGAGAGACTCATTATCGACTGAAATCAATACGTTGAGATGCCAAGTAGCTGGCCTACTCTAGAACGTTCCTTGAGGTACACTTTAGATGTGTAAAATTTGTGAACTATTTCAGTCGCGCTTCAAGTCCTCCATCAGTATGTTAGACCTGTAAATAATGCGCTTGCAACAAAAACATCTTGCAAGAAATTGATAACGAATGTAGAGAGCTAATAGGTTAAATGCCAAGTGAAGCTTCAGTTGAAAAATTGTTAATTTTATCAGACCACGCACAAACTCTGCGGAATGAAGTGGAATGGATGAAGCGCATATAGTGAAAAAGTAAAGTTCAAAAGTCCGTGAAGGACTGCAGCGATGGTCTGCTGCCTCGGCAGAAGAAAGTGTCAGTATCTGCCGAGAATGCCCTTGTCTGGGGACGCGTGAATGCGCTGGCAGGCTAGCATTGCGGTGTCGTAGGGCGGGTTCATTCCCCCAGGACAAGGACCCACTACAAAGAATTTCGCATTCACGAATTTCTGGGGTCGGACATAAGCAAGGCAACCGAAGTCGCAAAAAGTGTAGGCAACTATACCGAGAGAAAAAGGACTTGTTCCGAGAACAAGTGAAACATGTAAAAAGGGGCGGACTTAGGGTAACTTCGTCGTTACCCGACGAAGCTCATGACCCACAAATGAGAGAGGGACAACCGGGTGGTGATGGAGCCCCTGCGCACCCACCCAACCGGATTAAATCCATAATTGTTGCAGTGGCCAGGTATTCTTCTTCTGAGTGGAAAACTCATACAACTTAACTTGCATGAGCCTTCCCATCAGAAGAGAAGTACCCCGGTGACCAATTTATGCCATAGAATTATGCAAGTCGATTACATAACCCTATGTCATAAAGAGGCACTCTGCTTAGGCCACTCAACCCGCGCTGTCACCTGAAACAAAGAAAAAGGTTAGTGAGTACCCGGCGGCTGGCTCTTGTTTTATGGGAAAAGCCTGCCACCGTACCGGGTCCTATACCCGGTCAGAACTAAAGGAAAGACCGATTTTATAATTTACAGATCCTTTTATTTAAAAAAAAAATTCTAATAAATTCGAGCGGATATTTGTTGTAATTCAAATTTCCATATGTAGCAAATCCACCGTTATCCTTTCAGATACTACAAATTGGCAATATAAGCAAGCAAAAAAATGAGAAAATTAAATGTGGATTACTATTACCAATTCATTGTTTCAAACGTTTTAAGAGGCCTTTAAAACTTTCTCTATGTAAATATTAAATGTTAAATTATTACAACATCTGTAAAAATGTTTTAAGCAATTCGATTCTTGTTTCTTTTTATAGTTTTTAATAGACTTTTTAATGTTTTCCCTTTTTATATCACTTCACCCTCACGTTATATGGAGCGCGCACATTAACCGTACGCACAAAGCAAAAAATAAATGCACACGTTTTATTTAATGGAGTTTTAAATTGATGTTGGACTAAATCAATTATGCAAAGCAACTGAGAAAAATGCAAATAAATCAAAATCATCCGTTTCATGCGGATATAACATTAAATGGATCTATCATAAATATGTATGGGAGATAAAGATATAATTATAACAATGCATCATACGATCTATAAATCAATGTAAGCTGGTCGCTATTCATAACGAAAAAAAATATTCTTATAATCACTTATTCACTATATTAAATGGGAAAATGAATCGTGTCCGTTTTATCGCAAATATTTTTTATTAATTGCTAATCTGTTGCAAAAATGCTATGCCTACTTAATTATTATTTCATATTAACTATTAGTCTTAAGGTGAATGCCTACTAACTGCATTGCGACAGCTAGACAACATCCGAGTACGGCGCTTCTAGTAAACATCAATAGAACAAAATATAGGCAGCGCTAGACACAACGTCGGAAGAATCAATCGCTGATACACTTTTGTCGTCGTATTTGAACCATTTCCCGTAAATACTGCTTTTACAAAATGCCGTATAATGGCCCCCCAGACCAAAATTAAATAGCTTGAGGTCTTCCAATTATTCTGTCGACTTTACATTTTCCTTTTGCCGTTGATCTTGTGAATTCGGTTCTGGCAAATGATCTCGTGGAACTAAATGCATGAGTGGTTTTGCCCAGTGGAAGTCCTAACGCACCTAATGCTACGTTGCAATGTAAAAATCTACCTTGATAAATAAGTCGTAAGATTTTCGCCTTGTGAACCTGTTCCGCTGCCAATCTCCGGGCCAGCTATCAAAGCCCACAATATCGCAATATTGCCAGCTGAGTCCAAGAGATCAAATGTCCTACTTCGTCTTCCCACTTTAACCTGCAGCAGTTGTCCAGCATGGAGCTCAGACGGGCACACAAAATGAAAATGATTCGATGGCGACCTATCTCTATGGTTTTAAAACACTCTCTCTCGACTGCTAAGACCGATCAAAACCGTGATGCACAATGAAATCACGGCCATCCTTCAGTCCGCGCCTGTCAAATTTTCCAATTGTACCAGAATAATGTTAATGGGCTGCGTTCATTGTGATGAAATTGGAGGGAAATTGATATCCCATACAATTTGTACAAAGCAGCTGGTTTTTAGTTTGATTAGTTGATCTGGTATATGTTATGCATGAATTTCTTTTAACCCTTTGCCGGCGCCGAATTCTAATCGAGCAGTTTTAGTTGTGCTGAATACACAAAAAAAAATATAAAATCTATAAATTGACATAAATAAAATTTGAATTCTACATGAAATTATCGAATGATTTAAAGTAAAAAAAAAAATAGTAAATTTAACTAACGGCTCGATTACTACACGCGTTTATATGATACGACGTCGAAATCATACATCATTAAAACTTCAATGAATTCTTCTGCAAATTAAATCAACTCATCTCTAGACTGCAATCATATCAAATGTCCTTTATTATAAATTTAAATCGGCTAAACTATCGATTCCTATTCTTTCAAAATCACTCGAGTAATAGAAAAAGTTTAACGTTAAAAACCGAAAATATGAATCAATATCTATATTTTGTTACTTTGGAATCGGGATAGTTTTATATTTTCAAAGTAGATACTATTTATTTTTGCTTTATTAATTCTATAAAATTCACGTTAGTTTATTGCTATCCGAGATATGATGAAAGCAAGCTATATGGAAATAGGCAATAGAAAAAATGAGGAAAGAATGGCGTTACAATACAATCGCATTCTACGTTTGCTCCTGGTACTATCTGCAGTCCTGCTCTCTATTTTCATTTATTCATTATATTATTAACTAACTTTAATGGCATTGCGTGCAAGACTTCATAGCCCTGCACCTGCACCTTCATTAACCATTCGCGACAATAATGCTGAATCTCGCTCACCTAAACTTTATTTCTCCAACATCATAGAAACGGAGGATATGCAATCTTAGAGTGCTAATATGAGCATAATTCCCATCATAAGATTCTCACGCAATGACTAGGTTTGCATATTGCAATTTTAATAACATATCACATTGCATCAAAACCAAACGAATTGGCAAAGTCCCGTTGTGGCGCGAGAGAAATTGGGTAGATCTCATTGTCGACGGTTAGCTTAGTGATTGGCGACGGGGAGTTGCTGCAAAGACACCGGCGCGGACGGATCAACACGAGCTGTGGCGACAGTTCACATCGTAGTCGTGAGTGTGATTGAAAAAAAGAGT
Organism: Odontomyia ornata; assembly: GCA_963969285.1. Lineage (NCBI taxonomy): Eukaryota > Metazoa > Arthropoda > Insecta > Diptera > Stratiomyidae > Odontomyia > Odontomyia ornata. The sequence goes on along the minus strand of OZ017740.1, from coordinate 104,308,332 downwards.
TTGAGAGGTGAATATGATGTGAGACAGGGCAAAGCTTGTGATTAAAAGTTCTGTGCAAAAAGAAAACCGCACCCTGTCCGCGCAAAGTGCCCCCTAAAAAGAGTACCACTTGTGCATTTTAATGGCTGCAAAATTACTTTTGGCGCATATAAATTTCTTTGTTTCGCATGTGCCGCGCAAGAAATTCGATTAGCCGTATTGCCATCACAAGTGGAATCCTATCTGTAGGGACGTGGTAGCTTTGAAATGTGTGGATTCCTAGCTGCCTCAAAGTCAAGTTACATAAAAAATGTCCCAACAAGAACATACCGTTGTTCCAAGCCTTTCTGTGACACAACGAGTTTTCCCTCCATTCTTAGTACGCCAACCCAATTCTGGTATAGTGATGCAATATAAAGATCCCACTTTGCATAAAAATTATGCATGAGGCTCATTTCTCACGAAATTCTCCAATTAAAGGTAATAGAAAAGCTTCGAAGGATACCAAAAAGCAATTAGATCAGGAGTGTACTTTGAGACAGAACTCAGTGATTAACGATCTGTTGCTAGCAAATTTTACCGATTGGGATAATGTAAATTTTTTGAATGGATCGACTTACTTATGTGCAAAGCTGGCGTTGAAATTTCACGGTGTGTAGGGGACGATGCTCGTTACATTTTCGCAACTTTTGATTACATATGGACTGAAGTGTCTCCTGAAAGGTTAACTGGCGAGCCAGTGATGTATGAACTAGGCTAAATGAGGAGGATCGATTGTGTCTTGGCATTCACCCCCAAATGATGTCCAGGATGTGACTTGGCGTTACACAAACAATCTACTATCTGCATCGTCATCTAAAACAGAATCAATCAGATCTAGACCTGACCAGTGCCTAGCAATTAGAATCCGAGCTGCCAGTTGAACTTTCCAAATTTATCAGATAATGTGCATCGCTATAAATTTGTTTTTTTTCGTCGCTTGAAACACCAGTTGCTAATCGTACAAAATTTCAGGCACTAGCAACAAGTGCTAGGGGCATATAAGATTTCAGGCACCTAACAACGAGCGCTCGTCGTATGGAGTGGGTAAGTGCCTTGTTTCTCTCTTTGCAATATATTTACAATTTTAATTATTATATATTTGATGATAAAAAAAATGTATTAAAATTTTTTTTTTCATCTTTAAAAGCCGTCGGGCCTTGCTTTGTTGTGGGACCGGACGCGTTTCAACTCCTTTGAGTCATCTTCAGTGTCTGACACTGAAGATAACTCAAATGAGTCGAAACGCGTCTGCTCACACAACAAAGCTAGACCTGACGGCTTTAAAGAAAAACGAGAATTGGCCTGCGGATATCAAATAAACAAAATAAATGACTAAAATTATATTATATTGTCGCGTGTTATTGGTTCGCGGCCTATAATTTTAATGTTCCGGGAAAGTGAAAACGCAATGTCTTTTAATTTTAGTTAAAAGAGTTTATTTAATTAAAATGCACAATAATCAGTTAACACTTTCACTAATTTTAATTTTCACTATTAAAATTAAAATCTAACACTTGTCCATAAATTTTTTATCGCAATTGTCTTCTGAATTACTTCACTATTACGAAACACACTTTGCACTCAAACAATCAATTGTCTTTACTTCGCGTTCCACTATATCGCAGTTTTCTTATCGCGGTCGAATGAAATGATTCCCCCATTCATTCAGCTCGCCTTTATATAGGGTCTCTACCTATTCACCCATTTCTCGCACATGGGCGAATGTTCGACCGAGAGGTACCTGGTAGGTTCGAGCAAATTCATGAATGGAGTGACGTCACTTGCAGATGTTGATCATGCTTGTTGGGTTCTCGTGGTTTCGAGTGAATTCGTGTTCTTCATTGTTGTGAAAACAATTGCGACAGTAGCTCGCAGAATTATTTGTACATGTAACACTGCCCCCACCTCAGTTCTTTTCGCCCCGAAAAGATGTGTCGCCAGTTGTAGTCAATTCTCCCTGGATGTAATATGGGGCAAGACGGTCTAGATGCACGATTTTCATTTTGGCTCTCGGTTTACGGTGTTCCTGTATGCGATATACGACGTCGTTGATTCGCTTTGTGACTCGGTATGGTCCCTCCCAGTTATGTTGCAACTCTGGAGACCTACCCTTTCGCCGTTGCGGGTTATATAGCCACACCAAGTCATCCTGCTGGAAGCCAGTAGAATTAGCCTTTAGATCATACCTGGTCTTCATGCGGTCAGTAGCCGATTCGAGGTATTTTCGCACTGTCCGATGTATCTGGTTCAACCGTTGTCTTAGATCACTTGCGTACTCCGAGATCGTTTGGGGTTTCTCAGGGGGTGTTCCGAACTTTATATCAGCTGGCAGACGAATAGTCTTTTCAAAAATGACTTTGGCTGGGGCTTCGCCCGTCGATGCATGTTCGGCAGCTCTGTACGCCATCAAAAATAGTGGGATATGTCGGTCCCAGTCCCTTTGGTTCTCGTCAACCATCTTGGCAAGGTGTTTATTGAGCGTGCCGTTGAAACGTTCGACCATTCCATCGGATTGGGGATGCAGCGGTGTTGTCCTCGTTTTCCGTATTCCGAGCAGCTCGCACATTTCGCCAAAAACTAGTGACTCAAAGTTTCGGCCTTGATCCGAATGTAATTCGCAGGGTACCCCGTACCTACTGACCCAATTTAACACTAGCTGTTCAGCTACGGTAGTTGCTTCCAGGTTGGGAATGGGGTAGACCTCGGGCCACTTGCTGAAATAATCGGCTACAACCAGCGTATATCGATTTCCCCATTCGGATTCAGGGAAGGTTCCTGCGATGTCAACAGCAATCCTTTCGAATGGCACGCCTACGTTATAGGTTTGCATTTGTCCTCTCAGTCGTCGCTTTGGGCCTTTGACGGAAGCGCAAATTGTGCATCTGCGACACCAGTCCTCTACGTCTTCTCGAGCGTGGAGCCAGTAGAACCGTTCCCGCAATTTCGCTAAGGTCTTGTTAACACCAAGGTGGCCTCCCGAGGATCCTTCATGCATTTCCTTAACCACATCGTGGATTCGGCTTTTGGGAAGTATAGTTTGCATCCTATAGGAGCTACCATCCGCCGTTTCCCATTTCCGCTTGAGTACGCCACCCTCCACCTGAAGGGAGTTCCATTGTGCCCAATAGCTTTTCAGGGTTGCGCCATGCATTGAAACGTCTTTCCGCTCAGGTCGCCCAGTCGTCTCCTTCCATACGAGCAATGGTCCGATGTCTTCATCGGCTAACTGGGCGTTTCGAATCTCCTCCGATGACCAACCTTCATCGAATTCCGCCGTTATCAATCGCAGATCAACGAGCGGTTCCTTTTCCTCAATCCGTCGGCAATGCTTGCAGTTAGCGGGACATGGACGGCGGGATAGGGCGTCAGCATTTCCAAGAACTCCGCCCTTCCGATGAACAATTTCGTAGTCGTATGACTGCAATCTTTCGATCCATCTCGCAACTTGTCCCTCGGGGTTTTTGAAGTTGAGCAACCATCTCAGTGATGCATGGTCCGTGCGAAGAACAAATTTCTGGCCATATAGGTACTTGTGGAACTGCTTGGTGGCCTCTATTATAGCCAATAGCTCCTTCCTGGTCACGCAGTAATTCCTCTCACTTTTTGAGAGAGCTCGACTGTAATAAGAGAGGACTCTTTCTTCGCCATTGATCTGCTGGGAGAGTACAGCTCCAATACCGCCGTTGCTTGCATCGGTGTCAACTACAAACATTTTTCCGGGTTTCGGATACGCCAGCACGGGTGATTCACACAGCTTTTCCTTCAGGGTCTCAAAGGCTGTCTGGCATTGTTCATTCCAGACATACGGACGATTTTTCTCGGTTAGCTGATGGAGACACTTAGCTATTTTGGCAAAGTCTTTGACGAATCTTCGATAGTAGGTCGCCAGACCCAGAAAACTTCGTAGTTGGCGCTTGTTGTTTGGTGTTGGCCAGCTTTTCACGGCTTCAATTTTCTCAGGGTCTGTTTTGACCCCTTCTGCTGATACGACGTGTCCCAGGTATTTTACTTCATCTGCGAAAGGAGTACACTTCTCGGGACTAAGTTTCAAATTTGCCAGTCGTAATCGGGAGAAAACCTCTTCTAAGTTCCGCACATCCTCTTCGAACGTTCTACCGATGACGATGATGTCATCTAGGTATACCAAGCAGGTTTTCCAGGTTAGACCACGTAGCACATATTCCATCAAGCGTTCGAAAGTGGCTGGAGCATTGCAAAGCCCAAACGGCATCACAACAAATTGCCACAATCCGGTCCCAACTGAAAATGCGGTCTTCTCTCGGTCCTTCTTGTCAATTTCTACCTGCCAGTAGCCACTCTTGAGATCGAGTGTAGAAAACCATTTTGCGTCGGCTAAGTGTCCATGATGTCATCGATGCGTGGGAGTGGGTAACTATCTTTCTTAATGACGTCGTTAAGCTGCCTATAGTCGACACAAAAGCGAGTGCTACCATCCTTTTTCTTGACTACAACTACAGGCGCGGCCCATGGACTGACAGAAGGTTCAATAACGCCTTGTTTTTCCATGTCCGAGATCAGCGCGCTCACTTCTCCTTGTTTGGCTATAGGGAGACGTCTCGGTGCTTGTCGAATCGGCTTGGCTCCCTGTGTATCTATGACGTGAGTGACCATACTCGTTCGGCCTTGGTCATCCGGGCTTGTTGAGAAGATGTCACTGTACTTGGTGACCAGATCAGAGGCTCGCTTGAATAGCTGCACCGGCAATTTGACTTGCTTCAATATTTCAGACGTGGATTCCCGGGCTTTGTCTGTGTCCTGCCTCCTTTTCCAATGATGGTTGTGATTAGCTTCCAAAGAGGTGATGGTGGAAACAGGCTGGCAGCTGCCGATGACTTCTCCCGCTTTGATGCTCGTGGTTGAGTCTGCGGTGTTAAGGACTCTAACCGACACATATCCGTTCCTTAAAGATCTTACAAGGCTTCGTCCTACAATCAAACTGCGCAATGCGGATGTCTTCGTTGGCTCTATCAGATAAGATCGGTGGTCTCCAGAATCACCATCAAGCTTGGCCCATACAATGCTTTCGGAAGAATTCGGTACATCAGTGTCAGTACATACCACTACATTCATCTTGGGGACTTGGACGCTGGGATCCTCCATCAGTACTTCGACATTCTGCCATTTCAATACACGTTGGCCCAAGTCCAACGTGATTCGATGTGGTCGCAGAAAATCCATTCCGAGAATGCAGTCATCCATAATGTTCGCGACCAGAAAATTATGTCGGAACACAAGGTCTCCCAACTGTATCTGGAGGTTGACCTCTCCATGAACAGGTGCAGTTTCTCCCGTAGCTGTCCGTAGTGAGAGAATTCTGCCCTTGTGAAGTTGTTGCTGTCTAACTAGGTCTTGTCGGATAATCGATCGGGTTGCACCAGTGTCGATTGTTATGGTGCAGTGTTTTCCGTCAATTTGACCCGGAAGGCATAAGTCCGCTTCTCCACGATGTAGTCTTGACACGATGATGGTGGTGCTGGGGACGTCGATCCTCCTAGCCAACCTCTGCCCCACGAAGTTGGCTCTTACATGTTTCCCGACCCCTCTGTTTGAAGGGCTTCCATTCTGGGCTCCTAACTCGGCCTGGATCTCCTCCTAGCTGCACACCCTGGACAATAGCTCGGTTTTCTTCGCTTCTTGCAGTCTCTTTGCAGGTGCCCCTTCTCTCCGCAATTCCAGCATCTAGGCGCACCATTTACATGCGGATCTCGCTCAATTTCCACGCGCTCACACCTGCACTCGTCTGTCACTACCTCGCGAACCCGGGCAGTGGTACGAGTCACATTTTTCGCTGCCTCAAAGTTCAGACTATAAGCCAATGCGTCCTTAACCGTTTGCTTTTGAGCTAAACGCACGGCTTGTTGCAATTCCGGGTCCTTCAGTGCGCTGATGAATGCTTCTGTTGCTGCATCATCTCGATGTTCTGGGTCGTAGGCTGGATAAGCCAAAAGTGCCAGTCGCTCAATGTCTTGGGCTAGCTGCTGTAGGGTTTCACCAGACTTCTGCATTCGATGCCTTAGCTGTGACCGATAAATCTGCTTTAGATGATCGTCTCCATAACGCATGTCGAGCGCATTCATTATAGCATTCGGGTTTGAGTGCAATTCAACGGGGATCGTCTGCAACAGCTCGGCAGCTGGGCCTCTTAGAGCAAGAATCAATGCAGTTGCTCGTTCCTGCTCATTCCAGTGATTTATTCGAGCGGCTGCTTCGAACTGGGTTTTGTAAATAGTCCAGACCGTTTGCCCATCGAATATTGGTGCTTGCACATTTCTAGATGAGCTTTGCGCTGCGGTTATAATTGGGGCTGGTGAGGCGGTTACTACTGCCTTCGCTGCTTCCAATTCCTTTTTAACTTTCTCCATCTCATGGTTGACCTGGCTAATCTCAAGGTTGATTCTCTCCTCGACCTGGTATACCTTCTCCTCGACGCATTTAATTTGGCTGTTGAGACTACTGAGCTCCGCTTTTATTTCGGTTGACTGTTTTTCCAGCTTCTGTGCGATGTCTGCCTTGATTTCGAACGCTTGTTGGTCTAGCTTCGCTGATTGTTCATTTAGCTTCACAGCTAAACTGGATGTCTGTTCATTTAGCTGCGCTGATTGTTCATTTAACTTCGCAGCTAAACTGGATGTCTGTTCATTTAGCTGCGCTGATTGTTCATTTAGCTTCGTTGATTGTTCATCTAGCTTCGCAGTCAGACTCGATGACATCAGCATTAACATTTGCATTAGCGCATTTTCTGGCTCCTTTGATTTTGGTGTTTCTACTTCTCCACCTTCTGCGCCTTTTTCCGCACCTGAGAACTCAGCCGAATCCAGATTGCCGCCTTCCGACTCGATCGCGTCACGCAAGCGTGCAATCAGTATGGCCTTTGTACCTTGTGTAGCCAGATTTCGTTGTTCCAACTCCTCTTTGAGCTCCGATATGCTCAATTGATTAATTTTGAGATGTAAATTTCCTGGCATTTTTATTGGTTCGGCTATTTTTCCACGTTAATTTTCACAATTGTGCACTTTAAAACTGTTTAAAAATTTTCACTTTCAAAATTTTTCTTTCGCACTTCTTGACACCACTGTCGCGTGTTATTGGTTCGCGGCCTATAATTTTAATGTTCCGGGAAAGTGAAAACGCAATGTCTTTTAATTTTAGTTAAAAGAGTTTATTTAATTAAAATGCACAATAATCAGTTAACACTTTCACTAATTTTAATTTTCACTTTTAAAATTAAAATCTAACACTTGTCCATAAATTTTTTATCGCAATTGTCTTCTGAATTACTTCACTATTACGAAACACACTTTGCACTCAAACAATCAATTGTCTTTACTTCGCGTTCCACTATATCGCAGTTTTCTTATCGCGGTCGAATGAAATGATTCCCCCATTCATTCAGCTCGCCTTTATATAGGGTCTCTACCTATTCACCCATTTCTCGCACATGGGCGAATGTTCGACCGAGAGGTACCTGGTAGGTTCGAGCAAATTCATGAATGGAGTGACGTCACTTGCAGATGTTGATCATGCTTGTTGGGTTCTCGTGGTTTCGAGTGAATTCATGTTCTTCATTGTTGTGAAAACAATTGCGACAGTAGCTCGCAGAATTATTTGTACATGTAACAATATTATTGGTTGCAAAAATATATATTTAAAAATTTTACGGTGCTATGACGGAAAAAAAATATTTATTACGAAAACACCAAAACCTTTTAAAAGAAAAAAAGAAACATTTTTAACGGTCATAGAAAAAAAAATGTATTTACGGAATTTTTATTTAAAATTTTTTGTGATTCACACAAAAAAAATATGGATGGTATTTGTAAAACTTTGTACGATTGAATGTTTAACAGTGATCTTACACTTATTTATTGAATTTCAAAACAAATTGTTTATGGCTATATTGTAAATAAAATATTATTAATTAGATATTCTAAAAGAAAGAAAGTGGGAATTTATAATTGGTAACTGGTGAGAATTAAGAAAAAGAAATAATAAAGATGGATAAATAATTGAATTCGGTCTTTCCACTTTTAAACCCTGACCAGATATGAGACCCGCCACGTTGACCATCGGGTGAGCCCTCCCCTTTTTATTTGTTACAGGTCCTCTTGCAGAGCTTCTAGGCCTTCCACAATCGATATGGGCCAAGGCAGCATTCTTTGGATTTCGATCCAGTTGGGAGGGGTTTATAGGGGCACCGCTACCACCTGGATGCCCTCAGTAAGAACGAAATCAACTTAAATATCGCGCGAGCTAATTCGTTATACGATGTCGTGTTGTCTGTCTGTAATCCCTTTCAGTTGGTTGCTTTGGCCATTAAGACCACTAGCACCAGCCAATCGGCTCGACTTTTTGACTCCAGTTACCCTATATAATTCGTGAATGCGAAAATAATTTTTAATGAGCTTTTGCGCTGTGGGAAGATAACCCGGCCCACGACACCACAACTCTAGCTTGCCAGCGCATTCACGCATCCCCGAGCAAGGCAAATCAAGCTGGACACTGATTCCGATCGCTGAGGCAGCGGAACACCGTTGTAGTCCTGAACGGACTTTTGAACATCTTTGAAAGTCACTACAAATTTATATCGTTTTTTTCTCATAGATGACGCGAACTGGCTCTTCTCATTGTTCTTTTTCGATTTCTTCCTTTATATCGATGTGTGCTCTTTCTCAGTTCAATGCTGTACCCAATGCGAATGGCTGTATCTGGGATTTAATTCTATGTAATATCGAACGAATCTCGATGTGCCTTTCTCGTGTTCTCTTTCCTTATATTTTTTCTGATCCTCATCATTCTCCTCTACATCTTGATGTGTTTCTTGCTTGCAACATCGCTATAATTTTTAGAAGACCAACTACAATCAAATCTCTGAAATCATTCTTTCGGTGGATTGGTCAGCATTCTCTAATATCTGAACTTTGATACAGCATGTTGCAACTTCTATGACTCCCTCAACTTGACTATATCTGTCTGAATACATCTCGTGCTTCGAAGGAGAAAGGCCGAGCTCGTCGTGTTTTTCTGCGTGATGGGACAACTGGACCTCGTAATATGTTTGGTCAGCTTCGAGTTTTGGCTGAAAAACAAGTCAAGTCAGCAGTGTATTCTTATTACAGAGCATTGAGTCTTCTTTACATTCAAATCTTTCCAAGCCTTTTTTGAAATATATTCGTTCCCTCAAATCTTCTACCAGAATCTTTGTCGCAGGGGACTTGTGAGCCCTTTAGTACTCATTTTTCGTCCATTTTCAATTCTGTGGGTACATTCAATAATATTCTGTTTTTTCCACTCCATCCCCACCCTTTTCCGGTTTTACAAGTATGTCCAATATCATCGTTATCCTGTTTTTCAAAACTGTTAGAGCGTATTATTTTGTCAATCTTGTTTCTGCAGCTCAGGATGTCTTGATTCCTGAGCAACATGGCTTTATCAAAGGCTGATCAACTTTGACTAATCTGCTGGAGTTTAACCAGTGTGGCAGCAAGAGCCTTCGAGGACGGCAGACAAGTGGAAACCTTGCATTTTGATTTCCCTAAGGCTTTTGACTCGCTAAACCACAGTATATTACTGCATAAACTTAGAGCTTTACGTATCCCCGGGCGTTTGCTTTATTGGTTCTCTTCATATATTTCCAATCATATTTGTCAAGTCTCTTTTAATGGTTCTATTTCTACTCCTTTATCTCGTATCGAAGAGTTCTTCAAGGTACCATTCTCGGCCCCTTCTTACTCCTTCCTTCCAGCATTAAGTTTCCTTGCCTCCTGTATGCGGATGATGTTAAAATATTTAAGGTTGTTTCATCTTATGATCACTGTGCACTACTACAGAATGATCTGCAGTCTGTGTGTCGTTCGTGTTTCTCTAACCAGCTTCCACTTAATAGTTCTAAATGCATGCATATGTCTTTTTCTTCTAATCCACTTCCTCTAAGATATCAGTTCTCTTTTAATAATAATCACGGTGTCTCATTTCAAAGACTTAAGAATCATTTTTGACTCTAATTTGAAATTTGATATCCACATATCTGATATAGTCTCTCGAGCTTCAAGAGTTTCTGGCTTTGGTCTGCCATACTCCTACATTTTCTCCGATCCTTCGCCTTGTATAAAGTTATTCGTAAGTTAAGTCCGTTCCATATTAGAGTATTGCTATCCTATCTGGTCTCCTCAACTTCTTTACCTTAAGTCCTCCTTAGAAGCAGTTCAACGTAAATTCACTAGCATTATATTTTTGAAATTTTATATTCCTTACTGTCCTTGTTATTTTTGCTTGTCTATCCTAGATATATCCTTCTTAGGATTCCGCCGCATTTATTTCGATGAATGTTTTCTTTATAGGCTTGCCATGACTTTTCGAAATGTCGTCTACTCCGCCAAGTTCCGATGAGACACCCTGTTTGTCCAACTAGATTAACAAATTTTTTTTTTGATATTCCCGATGCACATAGCGAGTTTTATTTTCATTCACCTATACTAAGGATCCCGCGCAATCATAATGATCTTCAGCTTGGAAATTTTCCGCATTCACGCAGGAAATGTGGGAGAAATTTCCCTGGACTAGCAAGAGGCACCATCTACAACGACACCACTCAACCCTAACCGGGACTTTATGCGGCTGGGCACTGATTACGCAACTCACTTCACAATGGAATCATGATGCGTTCCCACCGTTGCCAGACGCAACATCAGCAACATGCATGCATTCAACTGTACGCGCGTCATCATTATCTTTCGCATAATCACACACACATGATGCGCACTACCGCCGTCAAATACAATGCGCGCACTATGCTTATATTCTACACCAACGTAAGTGTAATAAGCCTTCTAGTAGAAATTTGCATTTGTAGTAATCAGCCTACTTGTGGCCAGCTGACGTGAGCTGTCAGCCTACTGCAGCGGAATGCAAATGCTTGTAGAGTGTAATATATGCGATGTTTCATACGAAAAAGGTACAAATCACATGCTTTGCGTCTTAAAAATTCACTGTCCACTACACGACACTAAAAAGTTTAGAACAACCAAAAGAAACACAGGTTCAACTTCTACCACTGACAGCTACCTTGAGGAAGTAAACAAATTCCTAACTTTGAACATCAATAAAACATGAACGAATGTATGAACTGAAACAAAATCTACTTCAGAAAGAGCGCTACGGTGTTCTCCACGGACCATCTAGATTTCACAATTGAAATTCATCAAGAAACCGTAAATACCTCGATTTTCGTCGGCAGTTCCAGATTTCTCCATATACCTTCATATAAACTAGCAAGCAAAGTCAGCATACATGTGGTCATGCATAAGGTAGTAGCGCTTTCTGATACATAGTTTGTCAAGCTGTACTAAGGCTTTGCTTACATTGCATTGTCGATAGCGCCGCACACCATGAGAACGGTATACGCGAAAGATGATGTTGATGCGGAATCGCACATTACATCGTCGGGACCGTCGCTATTTCTGTTATTGGGCCAGGTCACACGTAATCGTAAACCGGATTGCGACCTTTTCAGGTTAGCTGAACCCTATCTGATGTCTTCATGTTCCAACATTGCGCCCATGCACACTTTGTACACGATACACATTTCTTCAATGTATGTGTATCACTGAGTCCATTTTATCGTCAGCCACCGACGAGTGAACACGATTAATATACATGAGATGTGCATTCTACGCATTTCCAATCTCTCATACGAGATCTTTTCCCTTGAGCTATCGATAGATGAATGATTGTCTTGAGACTTAGGGAATTTTCTGAAACGCATCAGATAGGTACGCACTAGTTGCAGTGCATGTCGCCAGGCCGTTGGAGAATTTCCAGGACTCATGCGTCCTATTTTCTTCCTCTCAACGTCACGTCTTTCTCGTCTAAGAAAACTAGATTCACCTGTTTGAAGCCGGCAACACGCTTAAGCGTCTGACCTCGCCCAATGGGGAGAGATGAGATGATTGTAGAGTCTGATAATTTTGCTGCTAGCGTGGGCTGGGATGTGTAGATTAGTTTTATTATTAATTGTTTCTGTTGTTGAGTCTTGACATTGGCATTTAAATTTTATCATTATTTTATAAACTATAGTTTTGCAATAGCAGCGTAACCTGGCGATACACGAGGTACATTACTGTTCAAGTCGAGCCAAGAAGTAGCCTATACGGATGACATCAACATTTCCTCACGGTCTGCCAAAGAACTTTTCCTGAAACTCGGCAGCGAAGCAAAACTAGTAGGGCTACAAACCAATGAAAATAAAACAAAGCTCATGACGCAGTCGAGGAAAAATACCTCAAACACAGAAAATATCACGCTTGGCGAATACAGTATCACAAATGGCAAATTTGTGTATTTAGGCGCCAAAATAACGAAAACGGGCAATGAAATACGTCGAAGAATACAGCTTGCAAATAAAATATTTTATTCAGTATTGACGATCTTGAAGACCAGATGCATGCACAGGAAAACAAAGCTCCAAGTATACAAATCTGTGATAAGACCTGTGTTGTGCTATGGATGTGAAACATGGACCATAACCCAAGCATCCGCAAATATATTGAACGCCTTTGAGCGACGGGTCCTGAGGCGAATAATCGGAGCGAAGCTAGATGGGGAGCAATGGCAAATTCGATACAACCATGAGCTGTATGAAATTTTTGGCGAACAGGAGGTCTCAACGATTATATGACTGGCGATGCTGCAATGGGCTGGTCACATGAATCGTATGGACGAACGACGGATACCAAATAAGGTATTCGTTGGGAGAACTGAGGGCCAGAGACCAGTGGGGAAACCGAGGAAATGCTGGTCTGACTCAGTCGACGAAGACAGTCCATCGCTGCTCGGAATTCGAAAATGAAGGATGCGGTCAATCAACCAAGACAGTTGGAGGTGTTTTTTGCAGGAAGCAAAGGCCCGAGAGGGGCTGTAGTGCTACGAAGAAGAAGATATATATATATATATATATATATATATATATATATATATATATGTGTATATATATATATATATATATATATATATATAAATATATATATATATATATATATATATATATATATATATATATATATATATATAAATATATATATATGTATAAATATATATATATATATATATATATATATATATATATATGTATAAATATATATATATATATATATATATATATATATATATATATGTATGTATATATACCTGTATATATGTTGCTACATATCCACACAATTCTGCGAGCTACTGTCACAATTGTTTTCGCAACTATTAATAACATCATAATAAATAAACGAATGTACTCGAAAGCACAAGAATCGACCCAGCATGATCAATATTTGAAAGTGATGCATTGCGGGTATTCAAAATTATTCGAATATTCCAGGTAGTTCTAGCTAGAATATCCGCCAATGTACGAGAAATGGATTGAATGACTAGAGACCATATATAAAGCTGAGCTGAATGAGTGGGGTGAATAGAAAACCGCGATAGTAAAACTGCGATAGAGTGGAGCGCGAAGTAAAGGCGATATTGATTGATGGTGGAGAGATTTTCGTGATGCAGACAGTTGTTATGTAAATTGATGAATAAGTGAAAGGTAAAATTGTAAAATAATGAAATTAATGATTGTACATTCTTAGTAAATAAACTCTTTTAACTTAATTTAAAAGGCAGTGCGTTTTCACTTTCCCGGAACATTAAAATTATTGGCCGCCAACAATAACACGCGACTGTGGTGTCGAGAAGTCAGAAAGAAAGCTTCGAAAGTGAAAACTTATAAACATTTTTTTTAAATGCACAATAGTCAAATGTAACGTGGAAAATGATGGAAAAAATAAAAGCCGAAATAATAAAAATATCACGAAGCTAACATTTAAAAATACGTGAATTTACCATGTCGGAGCTTAAGGGAGAAGCAGAAACGCCAAAATCAAGGGAACCAGAAGATACGCTAATGCAAATGTTGATGCTGATGCAGCAAGAGCAGCAACAGCAGTCTTCAAGTTTAACTGGGAAGCTAAATGAACATTCATTTAGTTTAACAGCAAAGCTACATGAACAATTAGCGAAGTTAAATGAACAATCAGCGAAGCTAAATGAACAAACAGTGAAGCTAATGAACAATCAGTGAAGCTAATGAACAATCAGCGAAGCTTAATAAACAATCTGCGAAGCTAAATGAACAATCAGCAAAGCTGGACCAACAAGCGATCGAAATCAAGGCAGATTTTCAAAAACAGTCAACCGAAATAAAAGCGGAGCTCGGTAATCTGAACAAACGAATTTACCAGGTCGAAGAAAAGTTCAGCCAGGTCGAAGAGAGAATCAACCATGAGATCGAGAAAGTGAAAAAGGAACTGCAAGCAGCGATGGCAGTAGTAACCACCTCACTAGCCCAGCTTACAACCGTAGCGCAAAGCTCATCCAGAAATGTGAAAGCACCAATATTCGACGGGCAAACGGTCTGAAGCATTTACAAAACCCAGTTTGAAGCCACCGCTAGGCTAAATCACTGGAATAAGCAGGAACAAGCAACTGCATTAATTCTTGCTCTAAGAGGCCCAGCTGCCGAGCTTTTGCAGGCTATCCCCGTTGAGTTGCACTCAAACTCGGCTTCTGTAATGAATGCGCTTGACATGCGTTATAAAGGCGACCATCTGAAGCAGATGTATCGGTCGGCATTGGATTCAAAAGTCTGGCGAAACCTTATCGCAACTAGCCCAGGACATTAAGCGACTCGCACTTTTGGCTTACCCAGCGTACGACCCTGAACATCGAGATGATGCAGCAGCAGAAGCATTCATCAGTGCATTAAAGAACCAGAAATTGCAACAATCCGTGCGTTTAGCTCAAAAGCAAACGACTAAGGACACGTTGGCTTATAGTCTGAACTTTGAGGCAGCGAAAAATGTGACTCGTACCACTGCCCGGGTTCGCGAGATAGTGACAGACGACTGCAGGTGTGAGCGCGTGGAAATTGAGCGAGAGCGGCAGGTAAATGGTGCGCCTAGATGCTGGAATTGCGGTGAGAAGTGGCATCTGCAAAGAAACTTAAATAGCGAAAAAAACGAGCTATTGTCCAGGGTAGAGGAGACCCAGGCCGAGTCAGGAATCCAGAATGGAAGCTTTTCAAACTGAGGGGGCCAACCTCGCGGGGCAAAGGTTGGCCAGACCTAGTGAGGCAACAACTACTTCACAAGGGCAGAATTTTCTCACTACGGACAGCTACGGAAGAAACTGCACCTGTCCATGGAGAGGCCAACCTCCAGACACAGTTGGGAGACCTTGCGTTCCGACATAATTTTCTGGTCGCGAACATTATGGATAACTGCATTCTCGGAATGGATTGTCTGCGACCACATGGACTCACGTTGGATTTAGGCAAACGGGTATTAAAATGGCGGAATGTCGAAGTATTGACGGAGGATTTCAGCATACAAATTCCCAAGATGAACGTGGTAGTTTGCACCGACACTGATGTACCGAAATCTTCCGAGAGCATTGTATGGGCCAAACTTGATGGTGATTCTGGAAACCACCGATCTTTTCTGATAGAGGAAACGAAGACGTCGGCATTGCGCAGTTTGATTGTAGGACGAAACCTTGTATGATCTGTGAGGAATAGACACGTGCCAGTTACAGCCCTTAACACCGAAGGCTCAACCACGAGCATCAAAGCGGGAGAAGTCATCGGCAGCTGTCAACCTGTTTTCACCACCACCTCTTTGGAAGCTACTCACGACCATCATTGGAAAGAAGCAAGACACAGACAAAGCCCGGGAACTCACATCTGCAGTATTGAAGCAGACCAGATTGCTAGTGCAGCTACTCAAGCAGGCTTCTGATCTGGTCACCAAGTATATTGACATCTTCTCAACAAGCCCGGATGACCAAGGTCGAACGAGTATGGTAGCTCACGTCATAGATACACAGGGAGCCAAGCCAATTCGACAAGCAACGAGACGTCTTCCTATAGCCAAACAAGCAGAAAGGAGCGCACTGATCTAGGACATAGAAAAACAAGGTGTTATCGAGCCTTCTATCAATCCATGAGCTGTGCCAGAAGTTCTAGTAAAGAAAAAGGATGGTAGCGCTCGTTTTTGTGCTGACTATAGGTAGCTTAATGACGTAACTAAAAAAGATAGTTACCCGCTTCCACACATCAACGACATCATGGACACTTCAGCCGACGCAAAATGGTTTTGTACACTCGATCTCAAGAGTGGCTACTGGCAGGTAAAAATTGACAAGAAGGACCAAGAGAAGACCGCATTTTTAGTTGGGACCGGATTGTAGCAATTCGTGGTGATGCCATTTGGACTTTGCAATGCTTCAACCACCTTTGAACGCCTGATGGAATACATGCTGTGACGCTTAACCTGGAGAACCTGCTTGGTATACCAAGATGACATCATTGTTAGCGAGAGAACGTTTGAAGAGCATGTGCGAAACTTAGAAGAAGTTTTCTCTCAATTGCGGCTGGCGAATTTGAAACTTAGTTCCGATAAGTGCACCCTTTTTGCAGCTGAAGTAAAATACTTGGGACCCCGAGAAAATCGAAGCCGTGAAAAGCTGGCCCACACCAAACAACAAGTGCCAACTACGAAGTTTTCCGGGTTCAGCCACCTACTATTGAAGATTTGTCAAAGACTTTGCCAAAATAGCTAAGTGTCCCCATCAGCTAACCGAGAAAAATCGTCCGTATATCTGGAACGAACAATGCCAGGCAGCCTTTGAGACCCTGAAGGAGAAGCTGTGTGAATAACCCGTGTTAGCATATCCAAAACCCGGAAAAATGCTTGTAGTTGACATCGGTGCAAGCAACGGCGGGATTGGAGCTGTACTCTCCCAGCAGATCGATGACGAAGAAAAAGTCTTCTCGTATTACAGTCGAGTTTTCTCAAAAAGTGAGAGGAACTACTGCGTGACCAGGAAGGAGCTATTGTCTATAATAGAGGCAACCAAGCAGTTCCACAAGTACCTATATGGCCAGAAATTTGTTCTTTGAAGATGGCTGCTTAACTTCAAAAACCCCGAGGGAAAAGTTGCGAGAATTGTTCATCGGAAGGGTGGAGTTCATGGAAATGCTGACGCCCTATCTCGTCGTCCATGTCCAGCTAACTGAAAGCATTGCCGACGGATTGAGGAAAAGGAGCTGACCGTTGATCTGCGAGTGGTAACGGCCGAATTCAATGAATGTTGGTCATTGGAGGAGATTCGGAATGCCCAGCTTGCCAATGAAGACATCGGACCATTGCTCGTATGGAAGAAGGCAACTGGGTGACCTGAGTGGAAGGACGTTTCGATGCATGGCGCAACCCTGAAAAGCCGTTGGGCACAATAGAACTCCCTTCAGGTAAAGGGTGGCGTACTCAAGCGGAAATGGGAAACGGTGGATGGCAGCTCCTACAGGATGTAAACTATACTTTGCGAAAGCCGAATCCACGATGTGGTTAAGGAAATTCACGAAGGATCCTCGGGAGGCCACCTTGGTGTTAACAAGACCTTAGCGAAAATGCGGGAGAGGTTCCACTGACTTCACGCTTGAGAAGACGTAGAGGACTGGTGCCGTAGATGCACAATTTGTGCTTCCGTTAAAGGTCCAAAGCGACAATTGAGAGGACAAACGCAAACCTATAACGTGGGGGTACCGTTTGAAAGGATTGCTGTTGACATCGCAGGGCCCTTTCCTGAATCTGAATGAGGAAATCGATACACGGCTGGTTGTGGTCGATTATTTCAACAAGTGGCCTGAGGTTTACCCCGTTCCCAACCAGGAAGCAACTACTGTAGCCAAACAACTAGTCTTAAATTGAGTCAGTAGGTACGGCGTACTTGCGAACTTCATACGGATCAAGGCCGAAACTTTGAGTCACTATTTTTTGGCAAAATATGCGAGCTACTGGGAATACGGAAAACGAGGACAACACCGTTGCATCCCCAATCCGATGGAATGGTCGAACGTTTCAACGGCAAACTTAATAATCACCTGGCCAAGATGGTTGACGAGAACAAAAGGGACTGGGACCGGCACATCCCATTATTCTTGATAGCGTATAGAGCTGCCGAACATGCATCGACGGGTAAAGCCCAGCCAAAGCTATTTTTGGAAAGACTATTCCTTTGCCGGCTGATATAAAGTTCGGAACACCCCCTGAGAAACCCCAAACTATCTCGGAGTACGCAAGTAAACTAAGGCAATGGTTGAACCAGACACATCGGACAGTGCGAAAACACCTCGAATCAGCTACTGACTGCATGAAGACCACGTATGATCTAAAGGCAAATTCTACTGGCTTCCAGCAAGATGACTTGGTGTGGCTATACAATCTACAACGGCGGAAGGGTAGGTCTCCAAAGTTGCAGCAGAATTGGGAGGGACCAAACCGGGATACAAAGCAAATCAACGACGTCGTATATCACATACAGGAATACCGTAAGCCGAGGGCCAAACTGAAAATCGTGCACCTGAACAGTCTTGCCCTATATTACATCCAGGGAGACTTGACTACAACTGGCCACACATCTTTTCGGGGCGAAAAGAACTGAGGTGGGGGTAGTGTTACATGTCCACACAATTCTGCGAGCTACTGTCACAATTGTTTTCGCAACTATTAATAACATCATGATCAATAAACGAATGAACTCGAAAGCACAAGAATCGACCCAGCATGATCAATATTTGAAAGAGATGTCACTGCGGGTATTCAAAATTGTTCGAATATTCCAGGTAGTTCTAGCCAGAATATCCGCCAATGTACGAGAAATGGATTGAATGACTAGAGACCATATATAAAGCCGAGCTGAATGAATGGGGGAAATAGTAAAACCGCGATAGTAAAACTGCGATAGAGTGGAGCGCGAAGCAAAGGCGATATTGATTGATAGTGGAGTGATTTTCGTGATGCAGACAGTTGTTATATAAATTGATAGACAAATGAAAAGTAAAATTAATGATTACGCATACTTAGTAAATAAACTCTTTTAACTTAATTTAAAAGACAGTGCGTTTATATATATATATATATATATATATATATATATATATATATATATATATATATATATATATATATATATATATATATAGGGTGATCCCCCCAAAACGCACGATGTTAATTGTAAATAGAATAAAAAATTTTCAGAGAATTATTTAAACATTTTTAATTATAATAGAAGGATCTATGACAATTATTCGTAAAACAAAATATCGTCCAAATTCCACGGCTACGGTGGCATACTTCTATCCGATGGTCCATGTTTCAATGATTCTGAGACACAATTGAGGTTCAATGTCGTTAATATGCTGAATTATCTCATCCTTTAGCTCTTGAACTGTTCTTGGCTTATTAACGTACACTTTTTCTTTTAAGTATCCCCTGAGAAAGAAGTCCAACGGTGTCAAATTACATGATCGTGGCGACCAATTAACATCACCACAACGTGAGATAACACGGACATTGAATTTCTCGCGCAAAAGAGCCATTGTTTCGTTGGCTATGTGGCAAATGGCATCATCATATTGGAACCACATATCGTCCAGGTCCATAACCTCAATTTCTGGCCACAAGAACTCCGTTATTAAATTCAGTTGATGAAAACGAGATTTGTTTTGTATGATTCTTCGGACGGAACATAAGCCTGTTTATTCATGGTACTTACTAATTTCAAATAAGAAGATATCGCAATTGTGCGGATGAACACACTGCCAAAGCGTGGTACTGTTATATTACCTTCTCGAGTGCCAATACAATCGATGAAGATATTGAGATAGTCTAACTATCTCTAATCGAAGGCCCGAACGGGGCTGTAGTACTGAAGAAACAAAAATTTACTTGTTATTGGATCTACCCCCATGACTTTTTCACCTTTAAATTTTAATGCTCATCGTTAGCTATTCATTAAAATTCAATCGAGAGTTGATAGCAGTCACCTTTAATGTTGAAATTGGGGAAAATAACAAATTCATTCAGTATTCTAATTTACAACGGTCGCCACGTTGTTTTATCATTACTAATGTCACTCATTGAATAAGTTCTCAAAAATATTCATAATATGTATAGGGTGTTCCATTAGGGACATAGAAATTTCGAATCTTTATATGAACGCACCCTTAAACTTTTTAATTTACTGTCCATGTGAAAACTTTAGCTAAAGTCAACATTTTTAACATGGTAAAGTTCACGAGCCAACAACGTTTGGAAATTACTAAAAACTGCTACCGAAATTCTGAGTCAGTGGTCGCAATTTTAAAAGTGCTTACTCCAATTTTCAGCCGCAATAATCGTCCCACTCGACAGGCTATGCATGCTATAGTGGATAAGGTCTACTCCAAATTTTCAGTATTGGACGTTTTAGTGCCAAAATACGTCGTACCGCTCGAAGCGAAGGAAACATCGCAGCCGTAAGTGCATCTTTTCAAAATAAGCCAAATCAGTCGATTCTACGTCGCTCTCAAGAATTGGGCATCGCTCAAACGATGGTGTGGCGTATTTTGCGAAAAGAACTTGGCCTGCAAATTAGCTCAAGAACTAAAGCCACTTGATCATTCGAAACGCCGAAACTTCTCCAATTAGGCTCTAGCAAAGCTTGAGGAAAATGAAGAATTTCATCAGTGATGAAGCTCATTTCTGGCTCAATGGCTTTGTTAATAAGCGAAATATGCATTATTGGTCAGCAAAAAACCCACATGTGCTTCTTAAGACACCGTTCTATTTGCAAAAAATTACTGTTTAATGCGGTTTTCATGTCGGAGGTGTGATTGGGACCATCACGTTACCGTCAATAGAGAGCGCTATCGTGTTATGTTGGAAGATTATTTGTGACCAGAATCGAATGAACTTGACATCAACGATATGTGGTTTGAACAAGACGGTGCCACTAGCCACACAGCAATCGATTTATCGTAAGGCAAATTTGGTGAACGTTTTTTCTCGAGAAATGGTCCGGTTGAATGGCCGCCTCAATCTGTGGTCTAACGCAATTGGATTTCTTTTTATGAGGCTATATCAAGTCACTGGTCTATGCTAACAGTCCAGTAACTTTAGACGAGCTCAAACACAACATCTAATGCGAAATTGCCAATGTTCCCATCGAAATGTGTGCCAGAGTGGTGAAAAATGGATCAAAGAAACGATCGTTGTAAACGAGCTCATGGTGGTCATGTAGCCAAAATCATAAAATGTAATGCCTGCACTACACCTACAACAAATTTGAACTCAATTTTTCATATATTTGTGTGTTTTATTAAAAGATAAAATTGTTATGTCCTTAATGGAAACCCCTTTATCAATAGTGAAACTTTCATGCAAATCCTAGAAAACGCTTAGGGTCAGAGTCGGTAAAAAGTGCAGTTTCTTTTATAGCCAAGCATTGTCGGTGGTGTAATAATAAAAATAACTTCGTCAATTACTTTTCGATTTTTAACGTTCAGCCTCCTTTATGAGAAGACGCCCCGTAAAACTATCTGAAAAATTTATGCACCCCAAAACTTTCAAGAAGTCATAACTACTGACCTCTTCACAAAGTTTCATGGCTGTCGCTTTTGTAGTTTCGGAGAAAAACTGCTGTGACGTACGAATTGACGGACGGACGAAGAGATGGACACAGGCCTTGATTTCAATAGGGCTTTGTATTTTAAAACAAAACCCTAAAAATAAATCGAAGCAGCAGAAGAGTGCTCCTGCCAGAAGGGTTCTGTAAACCAAACTGGAACTAAAACAATATCTTCTGAAAATCAAAATTTGTCTTATATATATAGATTCCATAAATAAAGTTCGAGCAAGCATAATCTGGTTATTATGTACATATTTGAATTTGCCCCCATTTTGTGTTCAGTGCGTTGACCTCATCGTTTGAATAATCGTGATAAGAAAGCAAAGTTACGAGGCATTTTAAAATTCTTCAGCAAAATTCCTTTACAAACATGAATCTCTGCATTATCACGTGTTATTGTTGTAATTGTTAAATATGCAATCGGCTGTAACTGTGTGGTTGTAGCGAAATTTTCAGGGCATTTATATCAAGAAAGTTTCATTAGAGTTTGAGAAATTTTATGGGCACGGTTTTGATTTTAAAAGCAAAAACATAAAATTCTTAGAATAAACTATTATTCACAAACTTAATCGTATTCTGTATTTAAGGCCCACCCTCCTATATAAGAAGACTCCTTTAAACACCATACAAATTTATTTCCTTGGACTTTGATGAGGCCATTGGAATAAAGTATGATTTTATGAAACATGTCTGTATGCTAGCGACATCTAGCGATGATCGTTTAAATTAATCATGTATAAGCTTGCGAGCTGAAGCTCAGATCAAGCCGAACAGTCAAGGCGACTGGTTCGTGTATTCACGTGTAATAAGGTAGTCTTAATGTCATAAAGAATTCTAATAATTACAAGTTCTAATTATTTTTGATTACCTTTTATCCTTATTTAATATACTACCCTGACCTGGTACCCTGACAAATCTGGTACCTCGGCCATCTGGGTTCGAGACAGCGCCCACCTTCAGGTGCAGGGCCATGGACGCGGGGATGGTTTTGTGTGGGTGCGGTGTTCAGGGATAACATATTTCAGTGTTTATCTGACGCCTAACGAGGCAATGCGATCTTTTCGAACCAAACTCGATGCCCTGGAGGACGCTGTCTCGAACACAGAGGGCCACATGTTGGTCGGGGGAGACTTCAACGCTAGAGCCATTGAATGGGGTATGCCACAGTCCGACCCAAGGGGAAAGCAAATCTTGGACATGGCGGCCAGAACAGCGCTTTTTGTCCTAAATACTGGTAACACCCCTACTTTCCGCCGCTGGGGTTGCGTAGGAACCATACCGGATGTGACACTCGCTTCGGAGTCCCTGGTACCCAGAGTACACAACTGGTGAGTACTAGAGGACTACTCGGCTAGTGATCACCAGTATATAGCTGTTGAGATTCACGACGGTGCCACTCTGCGTGCATATGCCCAAACTTCAATCCTCGGATGGAGGACTGGGAGGATGGACGTTGAGAGGTTTGCTGACGCGCTTACGGCAGGCGCACCATTGCTGGGAGCTCCGCCAGGGACTGGAGGGCCTACAGCCAAGGACTTGGTGAACTCAACTATGAGTACCATCATAGCTGCTTGCGAGTCTTCCATGCCCCGTCGGAGACCCCGACATGGTAAGCCTCCAGTAAACTGGTGGTCAAACGAGATCGCCGAACAAAGAAGCGAGTGTCACAAACTTCGGCGAGAGGCCCAGCGGGCGCGAACACGGGAGGAGGCAGACACTAGGCTAGCAGCATACAGGTCCGGCAGGAAATATCTTCGCAGGCTTATTAACAAGAGCAAGGCCCGATGCTGGTAAGACCTCGTGGACGATGTAAATAGGGATCCGTGGGGCCTTGGCTACAAGCTGGTCATGGGGAAACTTGGTGCCCTACGGAAGCCTTGTATACATGACGCGGAAAAGATGGACGCGATAGTGCGGGGACTCTTCCCCGCCCATCCCGTCCGTGTTGACGCTGTCCATGGTGAAACAGCAGTCGAGTGCCCACTCTTCACACAGCCGGAACTGGAGGAGGCAGTCCTCTCGCTGAAAGCGAGGAAGGCTCCAGGTCCAGATGGTGTTCCAGCTGAGGTTTTGCAGCTCGTCTATCACCATTGTCCTGACTTGCTGCTCAGCACATTCAACGCTTGCCTACGGGACGGGGTTTTCCCGGTACGATGGAAGGTGGCGAGGCTCGTGCTGGTCAGCAAGGGGAAGGGAAATCCTGAATCGCCGTCTGCATACCGCCCGTTATGCATGCTAGACACGGCTGGGAAAGTGCTAGAGAAACTCATCAAGGGAAGACTCACTGACGCGATTCGTGCTGCTGGGGACCTATCTCCTCGGCAGTACGGCTTTAGAGCAAGACGTTCTACCATTGATGCGATTGCAGAGGTGGCGAACGCGGTCCAAAAGGCAGAGGCATATAGTCGCACCAAGCGACGGATCGTCCTGTTGGTGACACTCGACGTCAGGAATGCCTTCAACTCCGCTAGATGGGTGGATATTCTGGACAACTCTTTTCAAGTTGCAGAATATCTAATGCGGCTTTTGAGGAACTACCTAAAGGACCGAAGCCTGCTCTTCGACACGACACAGGGCCAACGAAGGATGGAAATTACATCGGGTGTTGCCCAGGGATCTATCCTTGGTCCGGACCTATGGAACGTGTCTTACGACGGGCTACTGAGACTTGAGATGCCAGATGAGTCGCGCTTGGTCGGCTATGCGGATGATGTTGCGGCTCTGGTCGCCGGACGCACCGTTGAACAAGCGCAACTTAGGCTAGGTATGCTAATGCGCCGATTGAGGGACTGGATGACTGCTCGCGGGCTCAGTTTAGCACTGGAGAAAACCGAAGTGGTCATTTTGACAAAAAAGAGAATCCCTAGAGTAAGGATGATCAGTATTGGAGATATACAGATCGAATCGAAGCCAGCGGTGAAGTACCTGGGGCTACTGATCGACTCGAAGATGAGTTTCTCTGAGCAAATCAGGGCAACGGCTGAGAAGGCTTATTCGGGAATATCGGCCTTGAGTCGACTTATGGCCAACGTAGGGGGACCCAGCCCATCAAGAAGACGCCTCTTGATGAGTGCTGTAGGGTCAGTGCTAATGTACGGAGCAGAGGTATGGGGCGACGCTCTCAGCAAGGAGGTATACCGAAAACGATTGGCACAGGTACAGAGAAGAGGAGCACTGAGAATTGCATCTTCGTATCCAACAGTCTCCGACTCGGCGGTGAGAGTAATTGCAGGCGTGATACCTGTCGCCCTCCTTGCTAGAGAGCGCCGCGCTATTTGCCTGCGCCAAAACGAGGATGCGAGGGAGATGGTTGTCCGTGAGGAG
This sequence comes from Odontomyia ornata, assembly GCA_963969285.1. Lineage (NCBI taxonomy): Eukaryota > Metazoa > Arthropoda > Insecta > Diptera > Stratiomyidae > Odontomyia > Odontomyia ornata. The sequence continues at coordinate 104,283,432 of OZ017740.1, read as the reverse complement.
AGACAACGCTCGCTCAACGATTGGCAGCAGTCTTGGAGGAATTGCACGAAGGGAAGGTGGACTGCGCGCCTCATCCCGGATGTGAGACCGTGGCTAAATCGAAAGCATGGTGAGACTGACTTCTATCTGACCCAGCTTTTGAGCGGGCACGGGTGTTTTCAGTCTTACCTGCACAAGATCGGCAAGTCACGGTCTCCCGATTGTCGGTTTTGCCCAGGAGAGGAGGACAATGCCTGTCACACATTTTTTGCGTGTACCAAATGGGCCAGGCTGCAAAGGGAACTCTACAGGGAGACGGGAGAGCTCACCCCGGATAATAAAGTTGCGGTGATGCTCGAATCGGTTGACAAATGGAACCAGGTGGCACATTATGCTCGGGCAGTCCTAAAATATAAAAGGGACTCACAGCAGCCGGAGGCACTGGGGCTGGGGGATCGCTCTTCTGGCAGTTCCTCTTCCCCTCTCCCCTCCCGCTAGGAAAGGGACTCCCCAGCTTGAAGGCGCCCCACGGCGTAACAAAACGAGACCTGGCCCGAAGTAATGTGTCAAACGGTTCCAGGCTAGGTTCTCAGATTGACAGGGGAGGTGTTTAGTGGGTAGTCCAAAGGTATCCTCCATGGGAGTCCCACACTGCCAGACTCGGCGGGCATAAATGCCTTCACCTCCCTACCACAAAAAAAAAAATATACTACAATTCTGCCAAGGTAGTAATATATTACAATTAGCGACTAGGATAAAAACGTTTTAAGTCGTTCCTTTAGTGTTTGAAGTTGAACATCAGTTTTGTACTAAGTGAAGATTAGTTCTTTTGAAATGTTCGTGTAATGACAAAATTTTGATCCGACGAGGTTTTAACTGATGAACAAAACACTACTTCAGAGGCCGCTAATGCACTTTTATCTTTAGCAAGTGCAAGTCAACAAGAGAAAATGGCTGATTTAAAATTAACCGAGACAGAATGGGGCACAATCGTGTTTCCATCAGGTTTAGAATTTATTCGAGCCGACGATGGTAATTATATTCTTGGAACAAATAAAGTTGCTCCACAATTAACTAACAGTGCATCAGTTGTCAATGTTGGTGGTAATTTACGCACAATTGAAGAATTTAAAGGAAATTCTGAGTGGCATGTGTATAGTGAACGACTTGAACAATATTTTGAAGCTAATTTTGTCGACGATCAACGGAAAGTGTCGGTCTTAATTTCTTCATTAGATACAGAAGCATATTAAATACTTCGAAATTTGTGTAATCCTACTTTACCGAAAAATAAGACTCACAAGGAATTGGATGACATCCTGGCATCGCATTACTCGCCGCGCATTTCTGTGCATAAAGAAAGTAGACAGTTTTATCGTTTACGACAAGGTCCCACTGAAACAGTCAGTCAGTGGTTTGCGCGTGTAAAACAAGGAGCCGTGGATTGTGAGTTTGGTCAAGAACTCGAAGGACGCATTCAGGATCAATTTATTAGTGACATGAAGGAAGGCAAAGTTCTCGACAGAGTTTTCGAGGAAAACCATACTTCTTCATTGGAGGCTCCTTTAGAAACCGCTTTGAAAAAGGAAGCATCGTTATCAGCGTCTATTACGAATGCATCTGAAACAACCAAGGTCATTCAGCGAAACAAACCGCCGGAAAATGCACCGCCAAAGAGCAACGATTTTGTGAAGCAGTCACAACAACAATCTGCAGCAGTGTGTAGAGCTTGCGGCGAAACAAAATACAATTTTAGTAAGTGTAAACATAAGTCTTATAAATGTCAAATTTGTCTTCAAAAGGGGCATATAGCCAAAGCATGTCAAAAAGATAAAGCAAAGACTTCAAATACGAATAGCGTAGTACAGGAGTCTAATGAGAGCGACATATCAAAACACATATCGAAATCTAAAAATCCACCTGATTTGTGTTCAAGTAAAAATCGATAATGAAATTGAGTATCCTATGGAGGTGGATAGTGGTGCAGAAATTGTTGTGGTCCCGTTTGATGTTTATCAAAAGTATTTAAGTAAATTTGAAATTAAGGAAATCAATCGATTTTTGAAATATTTTGATAACAGTGTTCCTAAAGTATTAGGCGAAGTGAATGTCCAAAGTACATTCAAGGGCAAAACAGTTTATTACAGTCTGGTTGTTACAAAAGAAAATAACAGAACGAGCCTGTTTGGTAGAGATTTGATGAAAATATTTGATATTTTTGTTGCGGGAATAGATAACATTAATCAGAATTTTGATGTTTCAAAATTAGTTAATAAATATTCTTCATTGTTTGATGGAAAATTGGGTAAATTTTCCGGTCGTAAAATTAAATTAACAGTTAAAACTGAATACGCAGCCTATTTTTTAAATCCCCATACCATTCCATTCGCTTTTAAGGCAAAAGTTGAAAAAGCGTTACAACGTTATTTTATCAGAGCTCATGAAATTAGTATTGAACAAGAGTCACTCTTGTGGGGATATCGAGTTTTAATTCCATTATAATTGCAACATGATTTATTAAAAGAAATTCATGTTACACATATGGGCTCAAGCAAAATGAAATCTTTAGCCAGATAGTATTTTTGGTGGCCACATTTAGAAATTGAACAATACTCAAAAAATTGTGATATTTGCAATACACTTGCTAGTAATCCTAATAAAGCTGCTTTCATTAAGTACGAACAAGCTAAAGAAGTGTTAGAGCGAGTTCATGTGGACTTTTTAGGCCCAATCAATAATAAAGTTTATTTTATTCTAATGGATTCATATTCAAAATGGCCTGAAGTTTATTATACTTTGTGTAAATTGAGAGATTATTGTTCGACATATGGTTCTCAAAGAAACTTGTGTCTGATAATGGGGGGCAATTAATCTCAGAAGTCAACCACCATCTAATGGAGCTGCCGAAAACTCGGTTAAATCTTTTAAATTCGGATTGAAAAAAGCCTTATTACATCAACAACAAAGGTATTAAAGTAGAAACTTTAGTATCGCGTTATTTATTTAGCTATAAGGTTACTCCTCACTGTACCACGGGAGATACTTCTGCAAAATTAATGTTTAAAAGAGAGTTGCGAGCTCGATTTGATTTTTTAAAGGAAAGCAGAGTTGAAGCTAACGTTCACAGACAAATCAAAAATTTTCGTGGTACTCGTGATGTTTTTTTTTGATGCTGGTGACATGGTCTAGGTACGCGATTATCGAAAAGATGTTAATAAACCTACATGGGTGAAAGCTCAAGTTATTCAATGTTTAGGTCCAAGAAATTATGTTTGTAGAACTATTGTTGATAACTTAGTTTATAAAAGACATTTGGATGAAATAAGAAAAGCTGGTATTTTATTTACTCAAGAATTGTTACAAGAGAATGAGTGAGTTGAAATTGATGACAAAATACAAAAAAGTCAGCAAGGTACAAGTTCAATACCTGCTTCAATTGTAAAATTACATGAAAATGTGTCTGTTATTCCTGAAAATCGTGTTACTAATTAATGTGAGAAAGATTCTGCAATTTATGCTGACGAAAAAGAGTGTGAAAATGAACAGAATACTGAAAGTATTAAAGTTGAAAATGATGGCACTGAAAAATTATTGCAAAGAAATGCTGATGAGACAATAGAACAAATTAATCAAAAAGAAAATTTAAGAAAAGAGCCATTTAAACCTAAAGTCACTTGGAATGTAAATGAAAGGCCTCAAAGAATTAATAGTCCGGAAGGCAGCGGCTTTTTAAACAAAAACAGAATGCATGTGGCTTATGACGAAATCGATCGTCAGCCGGTCCAGTTGCGGTGGATGCGAGATTGGAAAGCTGCGGAATACGTTAAAAAAAAACGGAAAAATTTTTTATACCGCATGAAATTTTTTTCATGTCTTATTGACATTGATTACAATTAAAAGAAAGTAGTCAGCTGCACGACTGAGGGTGGAATATGCGTCAGCTGAGCGTGCGGACTAGCCAAAAAAAAAAAAAATGAAATAAAATTATTTTATGCCGATTGAAATTTTTTTACATGATTTTAGACATTTACAGAAACTTGATATTGATAATCAGATGCATATATAGCGGGGGAAAACACGTCAGCTAGAGCAAGAATGTATGACTGCGCGCATATATCTCTATGACTCGCGGAATTTTCAATGCTCCGACTGACGCCTTTCCCCCCAATGGACAATCAGCTGACCAATATTTTCTTGTGTCTATATATTAACACTATAATATTTATACATTTCATGTCGTCTTTTAACAATTTACCCAAGATTTACCTTACAGCTTATTGTCTTCCGTACACAGGTATTTTATACCTGCGTTCCTGCGTCCCTCTCCCCAAAAGGGACAGCTGCGTTTCGGCTTTGTTCGTTTATCCCCAACAGTTTAAGTAAGACATTCCTACTAAGTGAACGTGTGGTGTTATTCGAAAAGAACATGACGTCAATACAACCATTTTGTGTGTTTTGTAATAAAAAAACTGCAAAACTGATTATTTTCACTATTGATATAATGCAGAAGTGTAAAAACATATTAGAAATACGTCAAACTAATGATTTGGCAATGAGTGAAGCGAAAGTGCCATTCGAGTTGAATGATTTTCAACAATATCATTCTAAATGCTACCGAGCGTTTACTGCGTTACCACCGAGGTATAGAAAATGTATCGAATCTACGACCATTCCTACAATAGCAAAGTAAGTAATAACTTTATATCAGTTGTTTGATAAATTAATAATAAATTACTATCTCTATAATAGGGATGTTAACTACAAATTATTATTCCAAAAAAAAAACTAATTTAATTTCGAATTTATTCATAAAAAAAATAGTCAACATCCCGTTTTGTTCAATACTTCGAATCTTTATGTTCTTTGCTCTCTAATATAAGTAATATTGAAAATAGAAATATATTATTGTAGATATAGTGTGTGGGTACTTCTAGCTGAATAGACAATATAGTTAATTATGTTAAGTCATAATGAAAATTATATTGTTTTTAGTGTGACTGAAGAGGCGGGCCAATCGGATCAAAGCGGACCAAGTGGACAGTGTGCTGAAGCTGCAACTGTTCCTCAATACCAAGCAGATGAACTTGATATTGAAGAGAATGAGGCAGCAGCAACTCAACATGATCCAGATTCTGCTGAGAAGCCAAGCGACTATTCATGTATTTTTTGCCAAAAAATGAGAAAAAAATACCATGGCCGTGAACAACCGCTACAGACATGTACAACCATGGACGCGGTGAACAATTTCATTTCGACTGCCAATGACATGGGTGACGAGCAGCTTATCAATAGAATTACAGAGGTGAGTGCTAGAAGTCAGCCGATCCTGTATCATAAAATTTGTAAGCAACTGCAAAAAAATAAACACTGAAAAGACCGAATGGCATCAAACTCGGGACATTCATAAATTAGCCTTCGAAGAAGTGTGCAGTTTTATTTCTGACAATATTGTAAGAAAGAAAAATTCTTACTTTTTGGATTTTTTACAAACGCTCTTTGCTGAGTGCGTCACTATACAGGACCCCACTAAATCAACACAGGAAGGGCCATATAATTTTGAAAGCAGATTAGTGAAGGCCTTTCCAAAAAAAATTAACGTGGTCACAATGAACGGGAAAAAAATTGTCAAACCTTATACTGGAGTGCTGATTAAAACTGATTATAATGCTCTACAGGAAGATGATATTTTGGATCGGGCCGTGTTAATATTACGAAAAAGTATTCGTAATATAAAGCGTAATAGGTTGCTTGAGGATTTGACGACTGATTCGTTGATAAAAGGAGAATGCGACGTCCCACAACAATCGATAAAATTTTATAGTCAACTTATATCCACTAAGTATCCTGCAAAACTTAGTAAAAATGTTGCGAGAACCGCTAAATCATTTTCCGAAGATTAAATATATGCCTTCACCAACGGAAATATTAAAACTTCAAAACACATTAATCTCGGGCTAGCTATGAAAAGTTTGACAAATAGCAAAAAAATTGTCAACATTCTAAATAAATACGGGCACTGTTGTAGCTACACTGTTTTGGAGAAACGGAAGCAACATTCACCGCTACTCGTCGGTCGATGCTTTGTCCAGACAATATTATCCCATCGAGAAATTTGTGCACGGGCCTGGCATTTAATAATTTCGATCGCTTCGTAGATACTGCAACAGGAAAAGGTACGTCGCATGACACTGTGGAAATAATGTTTCAAAATATCGTCAATTGCCTACCAAGTCTCCCAAGACCTATAGCAGAGAATGTAGATGAACCTGAAACAAGTGTGAACAGAAGACGTCGAACTTTTGATGAGATAACGTTTGAATTGCAATCATACAATAAGAGACCAAAGATTCGTGAAAGTTTGACGTCCGTCGACAGTCCACTTTACTCATATGACGTTGATATTAAACGACTTCAATTCATAGATCTTACCTGGGCTGTGTCTCACTTTTTAAAACTGTCCAATATACCTGCTTGGGTTGGATATAATAGTATGATTTATGAAGACAATAGCGTTAAACAGAAAATATCGTACCACACGACGATTAATGCATCTCCAACAAATACATCTGTTATCCTAGAAACAATGAGACAAGCTCAACAAATAGCTGATGAATGTAGTGAGGATTATATGGAGGTCACTTACAATTTAGCGATTGCAAAAGTTGCTCTTCAATTGCAAAGTACAGAAAAACCAAAATACAACAATTTATTCATTCACCTTGGATCCTTTCACATTATGATGGCGTATTTTAAAGCAGTTGGAAAATTTATTGATAATTGTGGACTAACAAATATCATGGAAAATGCGGAGATATTGGCGAGTGGGTCAGTAAATTGTTTTATTACTGGCAAACACTACAACAGATGCAAGCGTCTCCATCCTCTTCTATATTTAGCTCTGGAGAATCTAAGCTTTGAAAGTTTCATTGAGCAATGTAACATTGAAATACCTCGCGATATTAATGATTATTTATTACAATTCAGTAACGAAAAGTCGACCATTCCGACAATTGCGCATGAAGAATTAATAAGCCTGTTCGAAAAATATGAAGAATATAAAAAACGAACTTTAATTGGTGAACATGGAAAGACGCCACAATTTTACATGATATACATGAATTTGGTTAGCCATTACTTCATGTTATGTCGCAGTATACGCTCCGGGAACATTGAGCTTTTCAAATATATTTTACCAAAAATTACCAATCTTTTCTTCACATTTAATCAACCAAATTATGCACGTTATACGGTAATATATCATCACAAATTAATGAAAGCAGAAGATAGTCATCCAGGATTATATTTGAAGCTGCAAAGTGGATCAATGGGAGTTAAACGGACTGGCAAACCATTCTCATGACAACCCGTAGACCTGACGCTTGAACAAACAATCAATGCAGATGCTGCGAGCAAATTAACTGGAATCAGTCATACAACTAATTCCATAAAGGCTCGTCAGCGCTGGTGTAAAAGCCATAGCATTCGTTCGAAAATTATTGCGCACATCATGGAAGAAACTGACTTCCGATCTGATCAAGATATTACAGCTGATCTCGAGCAAAGCAGAATAAAAAAACATTCGTTGCAGCTGGTTCACTGTATTACACATATTTAGCAAAACATGAATCCCTTTTCAAAAGATGTAGATAAAGATTTATTATATAACATCTCAACAGGGCAAGCAGTTACAATAGACATAGAAAATGTTTTGTTGAATGTAGAAACACTTGGTAATAAACAACGAGAAGAATTTATAACTGAATGTTCTGCAGATGATGAAAGATTGGAAAAAGTCATCAAACAAAATAAAATTCTAAATTTTAGGACTGCCGCACCAAAACAAAAAATGTCTGTTGCTGGAAAATTACTATCAATTCAAATGCAACGTGACTTATTTGGTCAATTATTCTCGCTATCTTTAGAACAAACTTTGAATATACATAGATAAAGTTTTAGCCTACCCTTAAAACCAGCTCCTCTAGCTTTATGCCACATAGATGGGACAATATGCAAAACAGACAAATCCGCACTGTTGAAGATGGTTCAAAAGGAGATCGACAGCAACCCGCCAGAACGATGCGACGTAATTGTTTATGACGGATTTTTCATGATGCATTCAATCAGGGACGTACCATCGTCTTTTAAAAATATATCTAAAAGTTGATGCAAGTGTTCACTGCGAAAAGTGCTGACACTGTAATAATTACCTTTGATAGATATATATTTCCATCGATTAAAGACAACGAACACTCATTAAGAAGAAGAGTCAAAGGACAGCGTTTCCAAATAAATGGACCTGATCAAATACGGCCATCAAATTTCGCGGATGCATTGAAAAATATCTACTTCAAAGAAGCACTCGTTGACTTCATTATTGACGACTGGGCGAATGATTATATGTCACCATTCATCGGTAGCAAAACAATATTGGTCAACTACCTACAATGCTATCAATATAAAGTATGTCAAGGCAAAGTGCAAAGAACATCAGAGTCATCGTGTCATGTCCAGGTCACGAAGAAGCTGACACAAAAATTGTTTTTCACGTTTGTCACTTGACTTCTGATGCTCACGTTACTATTCGCTGTTCAGATACAGACATTTTGATAATTATGTTGGCAAACATGAATTTTACACAGACCGATTTGCAAATCTCGATGCACGTTGGGACCAGAAACAATCAAAAGTTTATAAATGTCACCAAATTGTCTCAAACGTTGGTTATAGATTTGTGTTTAGCATTGCCAGCATTTCATGCCATCACGGGCTGTGACTTCAATTCTGCTTTTTACCGAAAAGGGAAGAGAAAACCGTTTCAAATTCTCCAAAAATCTCCAGCTTACATTCAAGCATTGTGTGACATTTCCAATTTACCAAATTGTAATCTGGATCAATTGTTTGCAACACTGGAAGAATATGTATGCAGATTATATGCGTTTACAGGAGTAAATGATATTAATGTTGCTCGTGTGATGACGTTCGCCAAATCATATGGCAATAACGATGACTGCAATCCATTGAACTTGCAAAAAAGAATAGATGGTTCGTTGTTCCCGCCCTGTAAAGCTGAACTGCAACAACATTTTCTTCGAACGACATATATTTCCCACTTTGGAGCCATGCTCACCGTTCCATGCCAACTGACCTGTTGCCAACTGAGTATGGATGGGAAGAATCTGGTGAAAAATATCATTTTAAATGGTTTATTGGCGATCAATTGCCAGTATCCATCACTAGCATCACTAATCTCGACATGAACCCACATGGTATGAAAAAAATTATCTTTTGATTTCTGGCAAATAATATTTACCTACATGATTTTGTTAAATAATTGATTGATATTTTTACAGAGGACGACGAAACCGAGTGTGTGACATAAGCATCGATAATTGTGATGACAGCAGTGATGCAAACGAAGATGATTCATAAAAAAATATTTGTTTGATGTATATTAAAATTTTGATGTTAATTGTAATAAAAATAATCGAATAAAATTACGTTTCAATTAATCCGAATATTACAAACTAATAGAAATCAAATTAATGATGTTACCGCTTCACTCCCATGAATCTTAGGTAAATTGTTAAAAGACGACATGAAATGCATAAATATTATAGTGTTAATATATAGATACAAGAAAATATTCGTCAGCTGATTGTCCGTTGGGGGGAAAGGCGTCAGTCGGAGCATTGAAAATTTCGCGAGTCATAGAGATATATGCGTGCAGTCATACATTCCTGCTCTAGCTGACGTGTTTTCCCCCACTATATATGCAGCTGATCATCAATAACAAGTTTCTGTAAATGTCTAAAATCATGTAAAAAAAATTTCAATCGGCATAAAATAATTTTATTTAATTTTTTTTTTTTTGGCTAGTTCGCACGCTCAGCTGACGCATAATCCACCCGCAGTCGTGCAGCTGACTACTTTCTTTTAATTGTAATCAATGTCAATAAGACATGAAAAAAATTTCATGCGGTATAAAATATTTTTCAGATTTTTTTTTTACGTATTCTATGGGGTCTCATAGCAAGCGCCCCCGCAGGTGCGTCAGCTGATCTTCACTTTCGTTATTAGGAACAGCATCTTCACTAGTATTGTGAAATAAAGATCGGCATAAAAACACTAATCGAAATAGCCGCTGCCTCCCGGACTATAAGAAAAAGGTAGAACGTTTAATTGAAATTATGTAAAAATAAGTATCGTCATAGGGTGGAGGAATGTAATATAGTATGATTTTACGAAACATATCTGTATGCTAGCGACATCTAGCGATGATCGTTCCACTTAAATTAATCATGTGTAAGCTGTGCGAACTAAAGCTCAGATCAAGGCGTACAGTCAAGGCGACTGGTTCGTGTATTCACGTGTAATAAGGTAGTCTTAATGTGATAAAGAATTCTAATAATAACAAGTTGTAATTATTATTGATTACCTTTTATCCTTTTTTAATATACTACAATCCTGCCAAGGTGGTAATATATTACAGCCATCACTTTTCACTTGTTCGAAAAATTTCTTGTTATAGCTTTAGAGAAAACTTGCTATGACGCACGGACGGACAGACAAGTTGCGAAACACATGATTTTGTAAGATATTTTACAAAACCTCTTAGAAATAATGTAATGAATGAATGAATCAGGAATATAATTTTTGTTAGGGTTTTAATCAGCGATTTACTGACTCCATTTCAATTTGAGTTTAAATTTAATGCTTCCTCATATGAAATCACATCGTTAAATAAAAGACACCATATAAAAACATTGCAGTGATCCATGTCAGTTTAAATTCCACATTAATAGTGTCGCTATAAAATGATCATCCCTAAAACACTTCATTTCGACTAGCCAATTCGAGCTCATAAATATCCTCGTACACATTCAAGCGTACATACATTTGTGGCACAATAAAACGTTTGAACAATCTCCCCCGGTCCAAATAAAACTTTCATTGTTGGCATTAAAAATGTACCAACTAACGCAAACTTACCTTCCAGGCAACAATTTTATGTTTACAGCCAATTAAAACTTTCACTGCACAAATTCCCAGAATTTCACTTGAGCTATGAATATCTACGAGTACACCCACACTTTCGGATGTCTGGTCACAACAACGTTCACAGAAAAAAAAGGAAAATTAAAAAACACTCCAACAGAAAACAGAAAGATAAACATGCACCACTAAAGATCGAGCGGGGGAGGAGGACGTTGAAAAGCAAATTGACCTTTAAATTTAATCAAGTGCTTGCACAATGTCACACTTTGCAGGAAAATGCCATGAATTCGTGTACTCGGTAAAAGGAAAGTTTTTGTACATTCCGAGGATAACACAAAATTTCAATACATCACTTGAGGCTGGTGTTCTTATATGCGCATATATGTACATATGTATAGTATGTATGGGGAGATTGCTTGAATTATTCATTAACAAGTTTCACTTCAGCACGGATCATTATAAAGGAAAAATTAAGCATTTACCAAAGTTGGAATGGACGAGCTATTCTTCACGTCTAGGTTTGCACTTCTCAAAAGAAAATTCAAACACACTAAAGAACATTTGAAATCTTCTCACACCACTTCTCAGAATGAGTCCTGAAGCAAATACTGCTCAGAATATTTCCACGTCTTAACCGCTAGACTCCAAATCGGGAACTGATTTTGCCGAAAATTCAGACCAGACTTCTTGGCGAAAGTGGATCCTGGAACATAAATCTGTAGATATTCTCTTACCTTCCTCCAAGAGATAAAATGGAGATACTCCATCATTGGAAAACAATTTCGCTCTTCTGCATCCTTCCAAGCCGGATCAGCTGACGAGAAGGATGCTTTTGCCGGGAGGCTTTTCACATCAGCTGTTCCAGCAAAGGAATGTAGAAATATCTTTAATATTCCTAGAAAGCCGAATGCTAGCCAAACTCATACTTGTAGGATGTGAAATAAAGCGCAGGATGTGTAGTTATCTATTAAAATGTCAAAGAGCTTTTCTTCTATCCTGCAACGAGCAGATAAATTTGGAACTGAAGCATCTTATCTTTTCTTTGCTGGGTTTTATGGTAGTAAAATTTCCATGTGGGTGAAGTAATCATGCTGTCAGTGAAGTTGAAAAAGAGAATAAATTTATAGACATGGATATATCCGGGAAGTTGATTTTTTTTTCATATCGAATTTATTTTATGTATTGAGTTTTCTTTGAACTTGAAGCTAAATTGACGTTCTGAATAATATTAAAGAAAATTATATACATAGTAATGGTGGATAGGAGTTGGGTTTGAAGCCTTGTTCCAACATAACGTAATAATATGAATAAAATATTGTACATCACGTCAAGAAAAAGTTAGTTAGAAGAACCTCATATATTAGATTAAAGTAAAATTTATATAATTTAACTAATTTCACGTTCAATATTGTCCATATTGCTTTACGAAAACAGTTCTTATCGAAATGATCAAGACATTAAATGAATGTTTTGTGACATATGTAAGTTTACAGCTTTTGCAAAATTTGAACGGTAAATACATCAATAAAAAAAAAAATAAACATTTTTTCATTAAAACTTGCTCCTTACCAGCAGGATCAGTACAATTGAAAAATGTTGCCTCCATCTTGTGTGAATTATAAATACATCGTAATGGTATGAAACATGCCCCGAAAATTTCCAAATTTTGGATATTATCATTATTCGGATTGAGAATATTGTCAGCGAAAACTTATCTAATGATTCTTTTATACACTGGGTTAGGTTGTCCTTTTGTCCCGAATTTATGATGACAAAATGTAGCTTCTTCTTTTTCTTCTTAGCGCTACAGCCCCTCTCGGATTTTCACTTCCTATCGACCGCTAGTCAGACCAACGTTTCCCCGGTTTCCCCACTGGTCTTCACACTTCAGTTCTCCCAACGAATACCTTCTTGGGTATTCGTTCTTCGTCCATACGATTCACGTGGCCAGCTCATTGCAGCTTTGGCAGTCTTACAATTGTTGAGACCTCAGGCTCGGCAAAAATTCATAGAGTTCAGGGTTGTATCGAATTCGCCGTTAGTCCAGCCCAGCTCCATTCCAATTATTTATCTCAGGACCCATCTCTCAATGGCGTTCAATATGTTTGTGGATGCTTGGGTTAGGATCCATGTTTCATAGCCATAACGTAGCGCAGAACTTTATTTTTCTATGTATGCAGCTCGTCTTCAAGATACTTTATTTGCGATCTGTAATATAATTTCGTCTCTTTCATAACCGGTTATTTCTACAATGTAACGTTATTGATATATACAAATACTTTTATAAACTTTACTTTTAAATTTATTTATATACTGACCCGATTATTGTGAATTGAGAAATTGATATGGAAGGAACATCGTTGGAGTGAAGAGACGTCGTGGAAAGTACCGGGCCTTGACAGCAACAGCTTCAAGTATACTGGACCATAATCATCCTCGCCTTCAGCGACTTGCATGAAGACCGAAAGTTGACTCTACTCATACCCGGAAAGTATGGAGGTAGCCTATCACTCACGTAACACCATGGCAGACCGCAAATTTTATAAGAACAAACTATAATCGCAAAAAAAATCCCCGTTGGTAGCACCAGCCCGAAAGGCAAATTTCTCGTATATAGCGTAAGGTTTTGAAAAAGAATTTGGCTTGCCTACTACTGGACTTCTTACTGCAATTTTTGTAGCACCACGCGGATATTTATTAACGTAAAAAGAATCTGCCACCGTTCATATTTGAAGACCCTTCATAGAGGCGCAAATATTTTGCTATTAAATTGAGTTGCACACGTATGGATCACATATTAAAAATCGGCGGGTAATAAATTGTTATAAACATATAAATACTGGTTTCGTACTTCTCACATTTGCTGTTTACACATTTCACAGTGGTTACCACACAAAGGTGATAACTTTTTGGCTTAAATAGCTCAAATAGTTAATTTCAAAAGATTTCCATAAAAGCTTGCAATGCCATTAATATATACATTTTCGATTCTTTTCTGAACCATCAGGAGCCGGCATTTTGAATTTTTATTGAAAACGGCTGCTAAAAATATTAAGCTGTAAATTTTCGAATTTTTTATTTGTCATCCGATTTGCATAATTAAATTAAATTAGATTGCCTTAATAACTTAAAATTTCAAGCTTTATCGTAATCTGTTGAGAAACTTGGCTGCTAGAGGGCTACAGAAATAATAAAAAATGTTTATGTCACCCCCCCCCCCCCTTAACACTTTAAAATAAACACTTTAAAATATTTTCTTACACTGCAAATTTCAAGAGGCACCACTTTTGACCTACGTAGAAAATTTCCTCATTCAAGCTCATGTGGTTTGCGAGAAAACTTGTGACGCACGAACAAACGGACGGACGGACAGACAGACAAGTCGCTATTTTATAAATTTTTAGGGTATTGTTGAAAATATTTTACAATATTTAAAAAAAAGTCTGATTTATAAATACTTTCAAGTTAAGTCATTTAAAACGTTTGCATGAAAAATATTCATTATTTCAGTTGCTACTAAAATAGCGAATTGCGCTTGCCTTCTGACCTTTGGGACCGCCATTTTGAATGTATGCATTTGATTTCGGACTATTTTAAATCTTTATGTGTTAGAACCTCATCAATCAATGTGCCAAATCTCGTTCAAATCGGAGTTTCACTCTAGACAGGGCAAAATAATTCAATTTTTAGTGAAAATGGCAGCTAAAAATATTATGTTTTAAATTTTCGACTGTTTTATTTTTCATTCAATTTTGATAATTTTCTGCATAATACAAGAAAATAGTACAGAGATCCATAATCTCAATTTTCATCAAAATCCGCTGGAAAATGTGACCGCTAGAGGGCCACAAAAAAACGAATATCTAAACCGCCACCATTTTGGAATTTGCTCATGCATGATCACCAAAATATCAAAGTCTGTAGACCTAAGTAATGTCTATCTTGAAATTAAGTTTCATATATGTCGGATAAAAATTGCGACTTTTAGAAGCCTTTGAAATTTTGAGCTTCAACTGGCCGCCATTTTGTTGTTTGAAACCTGGCCTCCAGTTTTTTTATGCGATTCCTTTGGTATTTATAGTTTCTATCTAACTGCTAAATTTCATGAACATCTGTTGAAAGCTTTGACCACTATTACAACAACAAAATTTTGCACGTTTGTCGACTTTTGAGCGGCCGCCATTTTGTTTATGCCGTACCGACTTTGAATTTTTTATTGTGAGATTCATTAAATATATCAGTGAACCTTTGTATCAAATTTCATCCAAATCAGAGCTATACTTTGGTCAGAACAGAAGTCACGATTTTTCGTCTAAAATGGCCGCCATTTTGTTTTTGCCTGGCCGATATAGCTCGTTCACGAAATTAAATGAGATATTTACCCAATACACCTTTCATGAAAATTTGGTGAAAATCAGAGCAAAATTGCAACCTCTAGCGTGGTCACAAATTTCGTTATATCCTATATTTATATATATATATATACATATATATATATATATATATATATATATATATATATATATATATATATATATATATACATATATAGGTATATATATATATAAATATATGTATATATTTATATATATGCATATATATATATATATATATATATATATATATATATATATACTCGTATATATATATATATATATATATATATATATATATATATATATATATATATATATATTTACATATATTTATTTATATATATATATATATATATATATATATATATATATATATATATATATATATATATATATATATATATATATATATATATATAGATTAGGGTTATCCATTTTACGCTTGGAAAAGTAAAGCTAAAGAAAACGCATAAAATTTTCAGATGGAAACAAAATTTTTTATTCAATATGAAGATTGAACCTTGCCATTGTACGTGAAAAACAATATCATTCAAATGTCTATATATATATATATATATATATATATATATATATATATATATATATATATATATATATATCTATATATATATATATATATATATATATATATATATATATATATATATATATCATACTCTCCGCAATTAGTAAATTTCTCTCGAGAAATTTACCTATCACTCTCCCGTATCAAAGGCATAAGTGTTATGTTTCTGCTGATAAAACTCTAAGGGGAACATTCAATACATCAATGAATGTTGCTGACGAAGACACTATAAACATTCAATTAGAATTACCTTCAACGGATGAATTCGGCATCACGGTTTGAAACATACTACCAGTGCTGACGGTAGCATCGCATTTCACCCTCTACACGCGATAATTGTAAACGCGAACAAACTTCTTGATTGTTGAAACCCGACTTAGCCTACTATAAGGTTCCAACAGTTAATGAAGTAACTCCAGGCAGTCAGGCTAGAGGGGCCAGGTTCTGGAATTGCAAAGGTGCCGGCCACATGTCTCGTGAGTGCCCCCGGTTGCGGAGATGCTTAGGTTGTGGATGTCTTGAAGCAAACAAGTACAACTGTCCAAATTGCTCTCGTCAACGGAATCAACAAGCTGTGCAGTCAAGGGCATCAGGAAACCAGTGCTCTTTAGGCGGCGGAATGAGCACCGACGTTTCAGAAGAACAGAGAGCCGCGGGTAATCTTAATTATCTCTATATACCTTGTAACAGAGATGAGCGTCCACACCAAAAAGTTTGGATATTAGGTAAGCAATTCAAAGGTCTGGTGGATTCTGGGACGTCGAATACAATTGTTGGCCGAAGCGAGTGGAATACAGGTATAATGAGTTAACTGGGTATTGAATATATCTCTGCGGAGCACCGGCTAGTAACACTAACGGACAATGGGCAGTATAGCACAAAAGGACAAGGTTGGGTGCCTTTTAGGTAGCCAAGAAAGACAAAATGGCTGGAAGTATTGGTGGTACCCACCCTGGCACACTAACTGATCCTTAGAGTAAATTTTTTGTGATCGAATCGAAGGGAGAATCGATGGAACTTCGTCTGTGAGAAAGTGTCCCCAGCGGGGCATCTACATAGTAGATAAGTATTTACGCAGGCCGAAGAAAAGCAGTTGGATCAACTGGGGGAGGAGTTTCAGAGGATGGACGAGGGACCGAGATGCACGGCCTTAGTGGAGCACGCATGTTATTGTGACGGAGTTAAGCCCCATTAAGCAGAGGTACTATCGCGTCTGTCGG
Organism: Odontomyia ornata; assembly: GCA_963969285.1. NCBI lineage: Eukaryota > Metazoa > Arthropoda > Insecta > Diptera > Stratiomyidae > Odontomyia > Odontomyia ornata. The sequence goes on along the minus strand of OZ017740.1, from coordinate 104,266,276 downwards.
AAGACCACGTCAATCGGTTGACCAATAGGCTCATGAGGTCAGACATTACAGACTCCGATCTAATACAAAGCACCTGTCTTCAAGAGGTTAAAGACATCATACAAGTACTGAACAGACGGAAAGCACCGGAATTTGATTTAATATCAAACACCATGTTAAAATGGCTTCCGGATAATATTCTCGATGCAATAGCAGTGATAATTAACGAAACTTTCCGCTTGCGAAAATACCCCAAAATATGGAAAAACTGGCGACCCATTAGCCTATTATTCTCTCTGTCGAAAATAGTAAAGCGGGTGCTACTAAATCGACTAACTGTGGTTGTTACCGAAAAAGAAATACTTCCAGAAGAACAATTTGGCTTCAAGCCATTACACTCCACAGAACTCCAGCTTACTAGGGTGGTCCAACACATCAGAATAGGGCTAAACCGCAGGAAATCAACGGGTTTGGTTATGTTTGACATGGCCAAAGCCTTCGATAAAGTCTGGCATGCAGGACTTATTTACAAAATGCATGAATTCCAAATGCCACTGCAGCTCATCCAAATCATTGGCTCCTTTCTAAAAGGCAGATCATTTCGTGTCAAAATTGACAACCGCCTCTCAACCATGCGGCCAATTCAAGCTGGATTCCCATAAGGATCACCCATCTCCCCCATACTATACAACATCTTTACTGCAGACCTACCTCGGCTGCCTTTGAATGTCCACAAGTCCCTATATGCCGACGATACCTGTCTTTTATACTCATCCAGACAAGCAAGAGTCATCACCACCAAACTGCAACTCTCCATAGACAATACTTTTGAAGTATTTTCGCAAGTGGAAGATCAAGTTAAACTCAGACAAGACCCAGGCATTATTCATAACCGGAAAAAGACAACAACAACCGAAAACTTTGACTGTTGAAAACGAAAATATTGCCTGGTCAAGAACAGCCAAATACTTAGGACTGACATTCGACAACAAACTCTCCTGGACCGACCACATACGCAACAAACGAGGACATTGCTAAATGTACTATCCCAACTCTTTCCACTCCTCAAGGCCAAGAAACTCAACATCAAGAACCGTCTGCTGATCTACAAACAAATAATACAACCGACGCTACTATATGGTAGTACAGCCTTCTACCAGACGACAGAGACCAACACAAAGGCACTACAATCCATCCAAAATAAAAGCATTCGGCAAATCTTCGGAATCCCATGGTATGTTAGAAATACGGACATATACAAGGACCTCAGAATAGAACCTGTTGACATATTTGTACGTGACAAAGCACTCAAACTGCTCGACAAAGTAGACAACCATCCTAACACTACCCTGGGAATCCTAAGACGCAAAGCACTACCAAAAGAAACTTATCCAACTATCCACGCTAACTTTAAGAAAATATAATTGACAATAATCAGAATAGCACAATCTCGTTACTCATGGTGAGCAAATAATTGCTCACAGATAGAAGGGAGCTAGGGTGCTAAATCGCACCAGCTCCAAGGAAAACGAATCCAAGGGAGGGCCCATCCACTTCTGTACATTTCAGGGATACTGAATAAGTTGCGAAAAGCAAGATTCTTGTCCGCCCTGGACATCAAATCACCTTATTGGCAAGTGCCAGTGACCACGTATTATTGGCCATAAACTGCGTTCACCATCCCAGGAAGGGAGTTACTTCGGCTCTTTAAATGTACCTGCAACCTGGCAGTGACTAATCGACACAGTGCTAGGTCCAGAAAGAGAACCATTTGTCTTCACCTATTTAGATGACATCATAATCGTGACACCGTCATTTAGCAAGCATGTGGAGATCCTTGCTGAAGTCTTCAGACACTTAAGGAAGGCCAGCTGTGGTCAATGAGAACGATTCAAATGTCGACCTTGAAAAAGCTGAACTAATGCTAAATACTCCCCAGCAACGTTCGATGAAGCAGGTCCAGAAATTTTTAGGGTATGGTTGCTTGGTATCGGCTATTTATTCCGGATCATGCATTATTGATAAATAAATAATTAATTGTTTAAATAAATAAATTATTAATAAATTTTCAGAGATCATCATTTGGCGGAATACAACTTTTCAACCCGACAAAAATTTATTGCACGAATGTCACCACTGAATGTTATTTAAATATTTCTTGACGAAGTTCGAGAATATTTTGGCGAATTGGTTAGCAACTCTTATGATGATGATTTCAAGAATCTAGCTTTGGTTCAGAAATTCTACAACGGCAACCAGCTGAAGTCGGCTTACACGCTCTCTGAAGAATAATTTTCTGAGAAACAACAGCGTTGAAGCCTGACACTATCACGTCATGGCAATAATTGAAATAAAACTGTGGTGTATAAGCACTTATGAAAGAGATTGCTAAGGAAATTATGAAGGTTGGAGCAACTCTTAACAGTGTTCACGCTGGTATCCGTTGAAAAAGATTAAGCGGGATAAAATAACGAATATTTGAGGGCGGATAAGGGCAATTTGATCGTGATAATGGACGGAAACCAATATGACCAACTTGTGAAGGAATAGCTGACTAACGGAAACTACCACGAGCTATCAACAGACCCACTCCCAGATTTAATAAAGAGAGTAGAAAAAACTTTGAAAGAATGCAGAGGAGTGATTGGGGACATAAAAAAATTAAGAGTATCGAAACCACGTTTCTCACGAATCAAAGGTCACCTAAATTCCATAAAACGGGTAACGAAAAGAGGGAACTGATTACGGTGACAAACGCTCCAACAACAAACATTGCCAAGTGATTGCTTGAAGAATTTTATAAACTCCCCTACAAAACCAGTAAGCGCGTCAAAAATGGGAAGAGTCAATGAACATTCTTGGAACAGTCGAAATAATAGAGGTAGATGTAATTGTTTCTGATGACCTAAAGTCTCTGTTTCCGAGCCTACCAGTAAAACAAGCCCTGGTACTCTTTGAAAAATGGTTGCCCAAACACGATAAAGCCCTGGAGTGGAAAAAACGTGCAAGATGCTATACAAAGCTAGCCACCTTATGCATGAGCGAAAATTGTTTTGTGGTTAGAGGGAAATGCTACAAAGTAGCAGCAGGAGCAGCAATGGGTAACCCTCTCTCCCCTATCTTAAGTGACAACTTCATGGAAGACGGTGATCAAAAACGAGGAAGCGGAAAACTTTTGGAAAAACTGAACAAAAGGCTTTACAATGGAGAAGGACAAGAACGGCCAACTACCTTTCCTGGACATCAAAATTATCAAAGGCTCGGGAAAACTTGAATTCGACATACATAAGAAGGAAACGACCTCGCAAAGGAGCAGAAAAACAATTGAACAACGTATATGGAAAAAGGAACAGAAGCAAGGAAAAAATCTGTTGACGACATTATTCGAACAGGAATAACAGGCAACAAGGGGTTTTCTTACGCAGACAGTAATCTCGAAAAAGTACGGACGGATAAAAGAAAAGACGGAAAACAGTCTGGCCTGCACCAGCAGAAGATATAGCCTAGAAGTAGCGTTAGGATCAGCAAAGGATACGAGGAACAACGAAGAAAAAGGAGGCAACTATAAGATCACTAGCCTGGAGTGCGACATAATTTATGTCGGGTAAACAAAACGATCAGCGAAAATCAGGTGGCAAGAACACATCAAAGAAGCGGAACAAGTTACCAAACGAGGTTCAACGGAAACAGCAAGATCTACGATAGTGAGGCATATGATTGAAGAAAAACATAAAATCATGTGGGAGAATCTGGAAATAGTGCAGGAATTAGGAGATTAGAGGAAACTAGATGCATGCTAACATTGGCAACAGCTGTAGTGACTGAGTTTCGTGTAAAATCCCTCAGGTTAGTTACCTTAATTATCCTTGATATAACCATTGCTAAAAAGTCCTTTGTTACCTTATGTAACCTTATGTAACCCTGAATAAAACACAATAATGCAAGGACATAGCTTAAGAATATTGCCGGTGAAAAAGGAGACAATTAGTCCCCGCAATATCGGTATCTGGCAGAAAAGAAAAGAAAAAATAATGCTTGTTAAGGAACATTTTTAATTTTTCATTCAACGAATAAAAGTTAGTGAGAAAACGAAATTTGGTCTTGAAATTAGACTAATACAAAGCATTTGTGATACATTCAAAGAATTTCAGAAATTCATTGTCTTTTTCACTAACTAACTCATGAACAAATCCATAACTAAAAAATCCATTAACTATCCCTGATTTTAGTGTATGCGTGAAATATTTCGGAGCGCTCTTTGACATATTTCTTGACTTTATTTGTTGTGACTGCATTTCTGAAAAGTTGACTACAAAACTCTACTGACATGAATGTAAGTCTGTCTACCCAACTTGTTTTTTTTTTTTTTGTTGTGCGTGTAAAAGTATAATAAGTTCAGCTTAGTGAGTAAGAGAAGTGCTAGGTTTTGTTTTCTTTTCCCTATTTCCTTCTTTTTCTTCAGAGTTAGGTTAAAGCAGAATCTTGAATTTTAGTTTCCGTATAGCTGCAGCATTGAATTTTAGGCGTATCGCTGTTCGGTGAAATACTTGAGAGTTTAGCTTAGAGCCTTCGCCAAGGTATTTATATAATCAGTTTTTAAAACCAGAATTTTCTTTCTAACATTAAGGAAAGGAAGCCTAGAGAATCAGGTAGAATGAACCTTATTGATTTTTGAGAGAGTTATAGCTTAAACAAGTGCACGGTTAGGTCATTAAGTGGCGTTAGATCGAATTGGAGGGAGCTCCCGGAGAAATTCTCTCTAAGTAGGGGGGATCTGATACAAGTGGAACTACCTCCTTTTCAGAGTTGAGCTACCAGTTAGTTTATTTAGCTTTCAATTAATAAAAAATAAGAATCCTTTCCGAGCCGAGGTCATTGCTTTGCAAAATTCCTAGAATGTAATGTGATTAATAAAACAATTACTATTATAAACTTTTCTTTTATTTCTTTATATATTCACTTGATTATCGTGAATTGGGAAATTGATATGGAAGAAATATCGTTGGAGCAAAGAGACGTCGTGGAGAGTACCGGACCCTGACATCAATAGCTTCAAGTATACCCCAATCATCCTCGCCTTCAGCAACATGGGTGAAGACCGAAAGTTGACACTACTCGTGCACAAAAAGGATGAAGGTAGCACTATCACTCACGTGATACTAACCATTACCGCAAAAGAACACTCTCCGGTATCAAAGACGAAAGCGTTATGTTTCTGCTGATGAAACTTTAAGAGAAAACTATAAACATTAAATTAGGGGATGAGCGCAGCATCACGCTTTGAAAGGCCTTACCAGTGCTGGCGGTGGCATCGTCTCTCACGCACTACACGCGACAATCATAAACGCGAACAAACTTTTATAAACGCGAGCAAACTTCTTACTCGGAACTCATTCCGCGACGTGGTAAACATAAACAATCTGTCCAAACGTCACTTCTAACTTGTTGCCGCAAACCAGTTCAAGTTATTGATCGACTCGAACAAGTTCATTTGCGATGTTTTGGATATTCGATATTCGAATATCGCCACTGAGGAAGGAGATCATTTATCTCCGAAATATCGATATTTGGAAAAATAAAAACAAATAGTGCTTTAAGGAATAATTCCCTTTTTTTCTTTTATTTTAGGGCGCTATTAATCCGAAAATGAGTATTGTATGAAGATTGAGTTCTCATATTCTGGCGGCCGCATTCTCGTTTAGCAGCCTTGGGGACTACCCACTGAATAAGCGAGTGGCGCTTAGCCTATCTTTCGAGAGCTATTCGGATCCGAAAGCTCTTAGCTACAATAGGGAGGGTAATAATATACTGTATCAAATAGTGACTTGCTTTAGTGTCCCAGCCAAATCAGCCCATCTTACCGAAATTACAATGACGTTGACAACCTCCCAAGCCCGCATCAATAACCAACTCATCAACGCCTTTGACACAAATATCGGACTAAAGAATACACCACAAGAAAGCTCCCTGTCGATACAAGAGGCACGTTACTACACAAGTCGAGCCAAGTGGTAGCCTATGCGAACGGCATCAGCATTTTGTTACGTTCATTAATAACCGCCAAAGAACTTTTCTTGAAACTCGACGACGAAGCAAAATAAGTAAGGCTACAAGTTAAGGAGAATATAACAAAACTCATGACGCAGTCAAGGAGAAATACAATACCGCAAATACCCAAAAACATCAAATCGGCTAAGCATAATGGGTCATGCTGTAGTAACAGTTGGGTCATCTATTTATAAGCAAAAGTACACAGACATTTCCTGCTGTTTTTCGATTTTAAAAGTATTTATCTGTTTTATCTGTATACTCCAATTGAGCAAATTTTTCCATTACAAAAGTCAATTCTGCTCAACCTCTGCGACGACAGCGCAACGATTGCTTGCTCAATATATCATCATGTATGCTGTATCTAATACTTCTTCTTCGTAGCACTACACCCTACTCGGTTTCTCCACTGGTCTCCAGCTTTAAGTTTTCCCAACGAGTACCTTTTTGGGTATCTGTTGTTCGTTCAAAATTTTATACAGCTCATGGTTGCATAGTATTTGCGATTGGTCCCCGTTTATCTTCGCCCTGATTATTCGCCTCAGGACCCATCACTCGAAGGCGTTCAATATTTTTGCGGATGCTTGGGTTAGGGTCCGTGTTTCACACCCATAGCATAACACATGTAGTAATCGAGCGGTTAAAGGGTTAAAGAAAAACTCAAACATAAAATGTCCCAGATCAATTAAAACGATTGAACCGGTAGGATTGCAGATTGAATTGGAACAATTTCTGATTGAACTAGAACAATTTGCGATCGAACCGGTACGATTTGAGGATGATCTGGTACGATGAAATACTTTTGACAGGGCAGTTGTCATTGAGTGAAGGAGACTTGAGAAGAAACCCACGTGTGGGAATTAGTGCGGTGCTGGTGATATTTCAGGTAATGATTTCCATAATTTAAATTACACTAACGCTCACATCTACTGCAACACCCAAACAGGAACATAGTTGCCCATAATCGGAGCAGTTCGGACCCAAATCCATGCAATTTTCCGATAGACTCACGGCAGAGTCAGGCGAATCAATTGGACGACACGAGTGGAAGCGGTTCTTTGAACGGGATTAAATATTTTGTTTGACCAACATTCATCGCCGTAAAACGGAGTTTAATCGCCAATTGAGTGCCCCGATTGGCTCGACTGCGTCTCCGCGGCAACGCCCCAACAGCAATAGTCCCACAAACACACTGCATCACCAAAATTTCTCGTCGTCAAAACAATCCGCCTCGTCGTCGTGTTGCGTCTCATATAATAATAGGAAACGCCACCAGTTAGCGTTTGGACAGAAAGGGTTTTTGGTGACATGTAATTTCAAAGAAAAAGAGTGCATCAATGAATCTTACAACATTCTAAATGGACAATTGGCGGAAGCATGTCAACCAGCTACAGAACCTATGATATCTGAAATGGACATTACCGACTGCTTGAGACGAGAGATAGACCTAGAGCTATTGAAAAAGCATAGCATAGCATTACAAACTTTCAGGCTGCGGATACAGGAGTGAAAAATTGTATAGTTATCAAAACCGCATTTGAAGATCCGATTGAGATTGGAGTTGAGCTTATTAAAAAGGATTAATCAAGAAAATTCTCCTGCCACTAGATACGTACTCAGGTTTATACAGTACCAATCGTTTGCCGCGCTAACGTTGTGGACATAGTTTTTGCTTGCAGTTCTTTAATCGATTAATATTTTGTTTCTAGTGCTGGAAGCTTTTCAATTGTTATCAACAAGCGATTCAACAATGAAGTTGATCGAGACTTGTTAATAGGAAAAATAGCTGAGTTGGTTACGGCTAAAAATTCTGCCTATAAGTTAGATTTGAGAAATCCGGATTTGTGTATTGTAGTAGAAGTGATAAAAGGAATTTGTTGCCTCAGTGTTTTACCAGACTACTACAAGTATAAGAGTTACAATTTGATGGAAGTAATAGCTTCTAAAATAGATGTTACCGAATCGGAATCACAGGACCATCTGCATCGTCATCGAACGCTCGGAGGACCATGCGGGTGAGTACCCTTTTATGGTATTATTTATATATATATTTTTTGCATGTTCAATTGCTACGATCACGATGATAAGATAAAGCATAAAAATAATGATAAATTGGATATTTTTTTGGATACGAGTGCATTATTGTTTGTCATCTTGGCTTTTTTTTTGTGGATGCAAGCCAAAAATAAAGAAAATAGCGAATGTAAAAATAGTAATTGTGAAAAACGACCAGCTCATGTTCAAATAGTGATTCATACCACTTAAATTTTCCAACATTTCTAGATTACTGTGCATTTGAATTTGCCGGCTTTTATACATTAGTCATTATGTTGTTTGATACTGCTAAAAGCATTTTCAGTTTGAATTCCATATGTTGTGAATGTAGCTAGTTCGGTCAGTCCGCCAAAGCTCGTCGGGTAATGTTGAATACTATAAAAGACCACAGATAAAATATTTTCATAGATTAGCATATGCTAGAAAATTACAAACCTCGTTGGATTATATGTACTTTACGTAAAGATATTTATGTGCTTTAGTTTATATGCAAACATATCCATTTACTTATGCTGCTCATTCACCTTTTTCCTATTTAAAGAAATTCGGACACAATGCACAATACGTCGCGGTTAACAGACATAGAGATGAGTGTACATATGCATAAGAGAGAACTGATTTTCTAGATATTTTTATTATACACGAAGAGTTTGATAAAAGTGTACGTTACGGACAAATATACTATTAAAGCGAAAGAAATTTTCATATTATTATCACGCCAAAATTAACTAGCTAAATCGCTAATTAAACAATAGGCTATGTCCTCACGAAACTAGAAAACGATATCCCCTAATAATTGTTTACAACGATATCCCCTAAATAAAAAAATCCATTACAACTCGTATTTTCTGCTTCAAATTATCTTTTATGAATGATTGATCTTTTTGCTGATTTTGCAATTTTTGGTTTGAGGTTTTTGTTTTTTTTTTTTTTGATTAAGCACCAGTTACTGTACGTCTTGTGTTATTTCTCTAAGCAATAAGTGGAAACATTGTCATTATTCGTATTATTTCCCAAAAAAAAAACACATCAGGCTCTTGCTTTAAAAAAGGAAAACAAAGAAAATACAAAATTTATTTATAATTCTAATAAATTTAATGCAATCAAGAAAATTGCAAAGGCGATGATAAACTATATCGAAAAAAAACTAAATAAATTGTTATGTATTTACTGCACGTTTACATCGTTAGTTCTTGCATACAGAGTGCTTAACTTGTGAATAAATAGATCTGTATGCTTCATAATTATGATGTTTATGTTTAAATATATTTTGCGAAAGAATAAAATGAATAATCTAATGAAGTGCTAATTTTCCCACAAAATCGGTCTTTCCTTTTCTCCCGACTCTAACCGGGTATAGGACCCGGTACGGTGGCAGGCTTCCACCTCAAGACACGAGCCAGCCGCCGGGTACCTAAACAATACTTCTCGTTTCAGGTGATATCGTGGGTTGAGTGGCCTAAGCAGAGTGCCTCTTTATGGCATAGAGTTATGCAATCAAATTGTATAATTCTATGGCATAAATTGGTCACCGGGGTACTCCCCTTCTGATGAGAAAGTTTATGCAACTCAAGTTGTATGAGTTTTCCACTCAGAAGAGGAAAACCTGGCCACTGCAACAAAATATATATGGATTTATTCCGGTTGGGTGGGTGCGAAGGGGCTCCACCATCACCCGGTCGCCCCTCTTTCATTTGTGGGCCATGAACTTCGTCGAGTAATGACGAGGCTACCCCAAGTCCGCGTTTCTTTTCAGGTTCCACTTGTTCTCGTAACAAGTTATATCTCCCTCGGTGTAGTTATCTACAATTTTTGCGACTTCGGTCGCCTCTTGATCTGCAATCAAATTCGTGAGTGCGAAATTTTTTGCAGTGTGTCCTCGTGCTGGGGAAATGAACCCGCCCCACGACACCGCAATGCTAGCCTGCCAGCGCATTCACGCGTCTCCAGACGAGGGCATTCTCGGCAGATACCGACACCTTCTTCTGCCGAGGCAGCAGACCATCGCTGCAGTCCTTCACGGACAGTATTGAACATTCATAAAACACTACACACAGGTCTTATCACAATTTGCATACTGTTTTCCTATGTATGCAGCTGGTCTTCAAGAGTGTCAAAACTGAGTAAAATATTTTATTTAGGCGCCGTAGTCTTCAGCATGTTTCGTCACGTTCATTGCTGGTTCTCATTATTTTGGCGCCTAAATAAACAAATTTGCTCATATTTTCGATATTGTATTCGCCAAGTGTTGTATTTTGACTGCGTCATGAGAAATGTCTTATTCTCATTAATTTTTAGCCCTTCTAATTTTGCTTCGTTGTCGAGTTTCAGGAAGCGTTCATTTGCAATAATACAAATGAGTAATAGTGCAGTTCGCGTGGCTTAGTGGTTAGAGCACTAAGCCCGTAAGCCGAAAGTCTCTGGTTCAAGTCTCGTTGGCGACAACGAGATTTAGCTCGAGTGGTTCTTCGGACGGACTATAAGCCTGTTCAGTTATGATACGTGCTGGTTTAAAATCAGAACGTATCGCAGCTGGGTGGACGGACACACGGCCAAAGCGTGATAATGATCATATCACCTCGTGGAGTGCCGATACATTCGATCATGACAATGAGATACTCTAACTGTCTCTAGGCGAAGACCCGAAAAGGGCTGTAGGGCTACAAAGAAGAAAGAAGAAGAATAATGCAAACGAGATTTTATATTAATTTCTTTCAGTTACGGAAATGATCTCAGATTTAACCTACTGCGAGTTTCATGACTTTTTCAGTCCTTTGATGATAGTGAGTTGTTGAGCTCTTGTAAGATTGACTCTAAGATCAATATTGAACACCTTAATCTAATCACAGCCATCCAATAGAATCCCCACCAGCAGAAACGCGTAATAGCAATAATTGTACGGTTTAAAGTTGTTTTTCTTAAAAAAAAATAAACAAGGTTCACACTTTCAATAAATACAGAACTTTAATTCCACTCTACTTGCACTTACAAAGGCATAGCCACAGTTCATTCTAATATTCAATATGCACTTCGCGAAACAAAGACCAAAAATTTGAATAAAACCTTTTATGTGAACGCTACCTAATTCTCCTTCAGCGATCGCATGCTAATTGCCTTTTGTCTATCGCACTTTATCACCAAAAAACAAGCCAAAAATCTTTTTTTTTTTTAATAAATCTCACTATTCCCAAACTCCAACTTTACATCTCCTCAATTCAATGTCCCGTCTAGACTTTGGCTACCACCAGACTGCCTCTTTAATCCCACAACTCTTTTCCCTAATTCTCACTGCTGTTCAGAAGTAACGTGATACAGTTCAATCCCTTTCCTCCGTACCTCTTTTCGCTTTCGACAAATGCAATAATTTCCATTTGCATAGATGGCGATTAGCATTTAATCATGATAGCGTTTAGTTATACAAGTATGCAAATTGTCATGCATACGAAAACAATTGCTATTGACGAAACTAAAAAGAGTTTCCCTGTGCGCGCCAGGATCTCAGTAGACCCCCAGAGTGAGAGTCTACCATACTAGCACCTAAGCTATCTTTCGATAAACCATAAATATCAAAGAGAATGGATACGAAACGTATCGTGAGAATTGAAGCACTTTATGATGTGACGTGAAGTTGGCGCGTTATAAGCCGTTGACTCGAGTTTCAAATAAATTTGACGTGATGTCTCCCATCAATTTTCGCATCTTGAACTAAATCAATTTTCCGTGCCGTTATTCTAGCTTGAACGATTTAAAAAGATTCAACTTGACTTACCCTACGACTTGACATACTTCCTATAGCTGTTATTACAATCCCACAAACATCACTACATTTATCATTTCCCGAATCAACAACACTCGCGATCCCTGCCAAACTTTTCGATTTGATCAATTAACACTTTTGCAACGCTTTTGTACTACATTCACCACAGTTTATCTTAAAAAAATTGTTTTGTGCACAGTTTCATATTCAACTTGATTAAATGTTTCCCGTCATCTGTTGGACTTTTACGAACCATATGTTTTTTATCATATGGTTGATATTTTGTTGACAATTCGGGGGTTAAGGCATAAGAGGAGTGGGATTTTCGTGAGAGCAACTAGAGAGCTATTCGAATGTATGGATTCTCTAGCGGCGTGAAAGGCGGGGGGTTTCAATTCGCATGAAAGAGGAAGGCACGTATGTAGTTAAAGTACTTCACTCTCGTATGGATGAAAATAAGCTCATTTCGCGTCCATTACTTTATATGTTTTTGCGATAAACTCTCATTCGTCGAACAGATAAGTTTAATTATAAAAGAGATTTGTATGCTTGCATTAACAGTTTTTTAATGCGATTTTGTTAGTAGCAAGGGAAGAATGAATATTGTTAGTGGGAAATAAAGAGTGAAGTTTTGTTAAAGGGGAAAGTAGGAGTATTAAATTTTTTTTGTATTTTATGGAATAGGAGCGGAAATTAAAAAATAATGAGGATGGGGAAAAAAGAATCGGCAAATGCTGTATTGTGTTAGTATATAAAAAAAATAATAAAAGAAAAAAGGATAGGAGTGCTTGAAGGAAGATGAAAGATAAATTCGTAAATGAGAGAATGTCGGTACGGCCGGAGTTCAAAACAACATAGTGCAACGCAAAATTAGATGAAGTGGGGGATAGAAGTGGGAGGTGAGTAAGTCGTCAAGTGAGCGATGTTTTCATTAATCCTTGACTAATATTCAGGCTTTCGTTTCGGGTATGCGGCGTCATGGTTCGCGTTTTGGAAACTTCATTGAGCGTGGAATTAACGTAAAGTATGTTTGGTATCACGTCGGTACGTGGATCGAAAATGCATAAGTTGAAAAGTGTTCTACTTAATTTGTTGGAGGCCTCAGAGTAGTATCGAAATCTCCCTTAGAACAATTTTTGAACGTGTTTTTAAATTCAAGTCGGTGGCTCAAAGAATGTATTGAAGCGTAGTCTACTTGCGTCAAAACTCATAACCAAAATTCCTCTGACTTAAAGGCATCCACCTTGGAATAGACTGCGAGCATCCGAGCAGCTAGACCTTAAGAGGCTCGTTTTATTAATGTGCCTCAAGACTTCACGTCTTTAAAGGATGAGAGGCTGGTTTTGATTTTCTTTGAAAAATCTCGACGACGTCGACGACGATGTGAAGTTAAAATCATGACACACGAGAAAGACACTTGCCTCCGAGGAGAGATAGCACTCACTCAACGATTGGCAGCAGTCTTGGGTGACTTGCACGAAGGTAAGGTGAACTGCACGACTCATCCCAGAACTGAGACCATGGCTGAACGTAGTGCATGGTGACACTGAATTCTATCTGACCTAGCTTTTGAGTGGGCATGGGTGTTTTCAGCCTTACCTGCACAAGTTTGGGAAGTCACGGTCTCCCAATTGTCAGTTTTGCCCAGAAAAGGTAACCGATGCCTACCACACATTTTTTGCACGCAAAAACTGGGAAAAGCTTCTCCAGATACATCGGTTGACAAATGGAACCATGTGACACATTATGTCCAGGCAGTCCTAAAAGATAAAAAGGACCCACAGCAGCCGGGGACGTCGGGCCTGGGGGATCACTTATCTAGCAATTCCTCTCTCTCGCTTCTCTCCCACTGGAGGAGCGATCTTCCAGTTTGCTGGCTCCTCACGACTTAGCAAAAATGAGACCCAGCCTGAAGTAGTGTGTAAAACGGTTCTCGGGTTGGCAGTGGACGTGTTTGGTGGGTAGTCTAGTCATTCGTAAGCATGGTTTCCTAGCACTTAGTGCGTGAAAAGCATTCACCTACCTACCTTTAAAAAAGACAAGGTATTAACTCGATAAAATCATGGATTTTATAGGTGAAAAAATAATGGTGATAAGTTTAACAACAGCATAATGGCATTATTTGTAAACAAAACATTTTTTAAACTAAATCCATAAGGATATCGTTGAATGCATTGAAGTAATAGATTTAAATAGTTCTGTAGCGACTACAAATTAATTTCATTTTTTTTTTCGTTTTATTTCATTTTATACATTTTTATTCCTACATGTCAATATTTGCCAGAAAGGTTATAAGTAACCTTTAACAAATTTTACAGTTTATTCCACTGCACTAAAAGCAATAATAACCAAACCAATGCACTGACAGCAGTGACAGAAAATCCGGTTTGAATAGAAAAAGAGAAATCAATGTGCGCAGTCTGAACGTACACGCGAGAATAAAATCAAATCACATCTAAATTAGTAAATATAATTGTGAGTTTTTATTTTACAAAACAAAGAGTGCGCTAGGTATTGGTGACCCCTGAATATCGATTTTCGTAATTAAAAAGAAAAACTGTAATAAAAACACACGTGTCGTATCGCAGAATTAAGTATGCTACCTAAAATATACAATGAGGTAGATGAAACGTCAGAAAATCATCCCAACGATCAAAAGAGTGATACAGTGGAGCCCCAGCAGCCTGTATGTAACACTTTGCATTTAAAGCTCCCGGAATTTTTCCGGCTAATCCCGAGCTGTGGTTTTATCAAATTGAGTCACAATTCACAGTAGCTAATATTACATTGGATCGGCTCAAATTTCATCATATAGTTAGTCAACTGCCAGTGATCATTAAAAATCCGCCAACAGATGAAAAAATTTCTCGTCTTGAGAGCAAGAATCATTCAAGAATTTGCTGATAGCGAACAGACCAAGCTAAGAAAATTGTTGTCACAAAAACAATTGGGTGATAGAAAACTTTCATTTTTAAGGGTATTGTAAAACCATTTTACAATACCCTGCTAAAATCGCGTCCTGTCTGTCCGTCTGTCCGTCCGTGTGTCACACCACTTTTTTTCGCAAACTACATAAGATTTTGTAAGTAGGTGCGAAGTGATGTCCTCTTGAAAGTTTCATCACGAAAAGAAATTTACATGGTCTTTAAGGGGGTCTCCCCATATAGGGGAGTTGCCCCCGAAGAAAAATTTCTATCGCATGTAAGCAATATGGGTATCAAATGAAAGGCCTTAATGAGAACTTTTCAAAACAGGTCTTAAACCAACAAGTTTCGCTATGAGGGGTGCAGGCGAAGGGGAAATGTACGAAAATGTTGTGTGTCCCCCCCTCGCGATTGGACACCTTTGACCTGAAAAATCTGCAAAAACCACAGAGGTGTGACTTTAGGAGTATAAGGGCAACAAATACCTCAGAAGCCGAAATTGGATCAACTTTGTTAATAATAGTACATTTTATAAATTTTACATTATTGCCTATAAAATCACGATGGGACCCTTAAATTCCCCAAACCCTACAAGTTAGTTTTTTAAAGGTAATTGTATGTGTCCCGAAAATTTCACAATTGAACAATAAGCAACTAAGTTACAGCCGATTGAATATTTAACAATTACAACAACATTAACACGTGATACTAGGCAGATACACGTTTGCAACGGACCTAGACACGACAAATATGTAGGAATTTGATAAAAATTTTAGAAATGGTTTGTAATATTAATGTGTTATCATGACTACCTAAGAGACGGGATAAAAACACTTGAACCAAAATGGTGGCGAGCTTACAATCATAATAACCATAATAATTTTTCGAACTCAATTTATGGAATCTGTGTATTAGTCAAGTTTTGATATGCAGAATATATTGTTTGATTTACTAATCGTTTTACAATACTCTTCTTGCAGGAGCACTCTGCTGCTACTTCAACTTGTTACTGTCTGAAATGAGACCATAAGAATCAGCAGCTGTCAGCAATCATATCCTAAAAACTCTATGGCTACAAAACTTGCCCAAAACTATACGTGCAATTATATCTATATCATTGGAACCATCACTTGGTTTAGCGAAAATTGCCGAAAAAATTTGGAAATCAACTGATGTCCATCAGGTTTATGCAGCTGCAAACCGTACAACCTCTGAAAAAATACTGGATCATTTCAAAGGAAAATTGAGATACTAAAAACAGAAGTCCAGAAGCTGTTTAACGTAACACAGCATAATCAACCATCGTTCAGTTCGAATAAACTTCGCCGCAGCGCTAGCAAACCCAAATACAAGAATTGCTGGTATCACCATAAGCTCGGGTAGAATTCAAACAAATGTGTGCCACCTTGCCAATTCAGGAGTTCGGAAAACTAAAGTACCAAGTTTGTTTCGAGGCGGACGAACTTGGCGCACATCACGCCTTTTTACATACAATACCCTTACTAAACGTAAATTTCTTATAGATACGGGTGCAGATGTATCTGTCATCTCATCAACACTAGAATCAAAACAGTACGATGCCAACAATGCCAATTATAAACGACTGTATGACGCTAATGGAACAGTGATAAATACATACGGCCAGAGAAAACTTACCGGTCCACTCAACTTACACCGCAATTTTAACTGGACTTTTATTGTCGCTTATGCTAACACACCGCCAATAGGGGCAGATTTTTTGAAGTATCATGGCCTTGGAGTAGACTTACAAAAATGAGCACTAGTAGATACATCAACTAAACTTAACAGCATAGGCATCGTCATCAAATCACCAACACCTCAAGTAATGCTTACTAATTCTAAGGATCCATTCGTAAACATATTACGAGGCTATAAGCAAATGTTGCATGAACATATGGTACCGATGGAAAAAATTAAACCAATGGTCACGCATTGCATTGTTACCCAAGGTTTACCAGTCACATCAAGAGCAAGAAGATTATCTCCCGACAAACTTGCCATGCCTAAAACAGAGTTTAATGACTTGCTATCGAGGGGCATATGCCGTCCACCAAAGAGCAATTGGGCAACATCTCTTCATATGATCAAAAAACCTGATGATACTTGGCGACCATGTGGCGATTATCGCCAACTCAATTCTATTACGGTACCAGAAAAGTACCCGATACCGCGCATACAAGATTTTGTATGCATTTTACATGGCAAAAATATTTTCAGCAAGATTGATTTAAAAAAGGCTTTCAATCAGGTTCCGGTTGAACCGTGCGATATACCAAAAACTGCTATCATTACGCCCTTTGGCCTTATTGAGTTTGCATTTATGAAATTTGGTCTCAGAAATGCCGCGCAGACATTTCAACGGCTAACCGATGAAGTGCTTTGTGGACTTGATTTCATCATAACATACATAAATGATATTTTCATCGCGTCAGAATATCGAGCAACATCAAGAGCATGCTAGACTCGTTTTGGATCGACTTTCACAGCATGGACTAAGAATAAAACTGGACAAGTGCAAGCTCTCACAAAATGAACTGGAGCTCTTGGGTCACTTAGTCACACCCCAAGGTATTAAACCATTACCTGGTAAAGTAGAAGCCATAATCCATTTCTAAAAGCCTCTTGTTGCAAAAGGACTTTGGAGATCTATAGCAATGATAAATTTCTATAGTCGTTTCATTCCAAATGAGCAACTATTCAAGACAACGCGCAATGTCTTATCAAAGGTGACGTTAAAAATGACAATTCTGTTATCGCTTGGACTAACGCATTCGAAGAATGCAAGAAAATGCTAGCCAATGCAACACTGCTAGTTCATCCACCCAAATCAGCGCCCATTGCATTAAAAACTGATCATCAAACGCAACAATCGGTGCCGTTCAGCACCAAATTGAAGACGAAGAATGTAAACGTTTGGCCTTTTTCTCGAGGAAGTTAAATAATGCTCAGAAAAAATACAGCACATACAATCAAGAGCTGCAACCAGTCTATGAAGCAATTAAATATATCCGGCACATGATAGAGGGAAAAGAATTTGCCATATATAACACTAATTTTTGCCTATCGTCAAAAAGGTATTAGAGCATCACCTCGAGAAGCTCGGCAATTAGACTACATAAGTCAGTTTTCATCCGATATCCGCTATATTTTCGGCCGTCAAAAAATCATCCCCGATCTTTTATCACGGATTAATTCAATCAACCCCACCGAAATTCAGTTCGAAGCGATAGCTAGAGATCAAGAAACTGATGATGAACTACAAAATGTCTTGCATTCAAAAACCACTTCTTTGCAGCTTAAACGCATCGCGCTCCCTTATTCAGACATTAAGCTCTACTGCGATTTAGAAAGTATGAAAGCTAGACCTTTTATAACCAAAAACTTTTGTTTAAACGTTTTAGCCAAAATTCAC
Organism: Odontomyia ornata; assembly: GCA_963969285.1. NCBI lineage: Eukaryota > Metazoa > Arthropoda > Insecta > Diptera > Stratiomyidae > Odontomyia > Odontomyia ornata. Next base: position 104,248,080 of record OZ017740.1, on the reverse strand, counting down.
AATTTATCCCTCGTAAAAGAGCGTAGAAAATTGCTTCTCTTGCCAAAGGACCAAAGTACACCACCATACTAAATCACCCATACACGCTTATAAGGAAATCCCAGAGCGATTTGCACAAATAAATATTGATTTAGTTGGCCCGCTTCCACCATCAGGAGGTTGGTCATACATTTTAACAGTAATTGACCGTATCTCAAGATTTTCAGAAGCAATTCCAATTAGGAGTATAACTGTGGATAGTGTTGCATCTGCACTAATATTTGCCTGGATATCTCGTTACGGCGTCTTTGCAAGAATAACTACGGATCAAGGATGCCAGTTTGAATCGGAATTCTTCCGCCAGCTAAACAGAATCTTAGGAGTATTACATCTGCGAACGACAAGCTACCACCCGCAGTCAAATGGCATTATTGAAAGATTGCATAGGTCGATCAAATCATCTCTTAGAGCCAAAGTATCTAATGATTGGTACAATGAACTGCCCCTCGTTTAACTAGGATTTCGTAGCGTCTGGAAAAATGACTTTCGGACAAGCACTTCGCATTCCAGGAAATTTTTAAAGCCATCGAAGGGGCACCCCAGTGATGAAGAATTTATAAAAAAGGTTCGAGGACGAATGAATATTTTTCAAAATGCAAAGACCACGCATCATACCAGTAGTAAAGTTTTCATCCACTCTGCTTTGAAAGATTGTTCGCGTGCTTTTGTCAGTGTCAATAACATCCGTAGTCCACTCCAGCCCTGTACAAAGGACCATATATTGCCATTAAGCGTAGCTGTAAAATTTTTAAAATAATCGTTAATGGAAAGCATCAAAACATATCCATCGATCGATTGAAAACCCTCTTTAACAATACAAGATCAGGACGACCAAACACAGAAATCCAATAAATTAGTACACCACTGCAATGATGACGACCAGCGAAACCAGAGCAACAATCATTCCCAATAACTATATCAAACACGATACGGACGAACTGTGAGGTTTCGAGATCACCAAGCCTAACCATTTCGTATAACAGGTATTATACTGGACAGAGAGTGATGTAGCGACTACAAATTAACTACATTTTTTACATAAAATGAATTATGCATTTTTATTCCTACATGTCAATATTTGCCAGAAAGGTTATTGTACACTTTACGAAATTGTACAGTTTATTTAGCTGCACTTAAAGCAATAATAACCAAACCACTGCACTAACAGCAGTGACAAAAAATCCGGTTTGAATAGAAAAAGAGAAGTCAATTTGCGCAGTCAGAACGTACACGCGAGAATCAAATCAAATTACATCTAAATTAGAAAATATAATTGTGAGTTTTTATTTTACAAAACGAAGAGGGCGCTACTGTCCTATGAAAGGCCCATATACGAGTACTCTGTAGGCTTCAATAAAATCGAATCATATTTGCCGAAGTTGTAGCCGTTTGAAGTTTCTCCGGTTGCAAAGAAAAACAATTTTCGGTTTTTCCACCATTCGGGAATTCCATCGAACCTTTTTCATTGGATGTGCTCCAAATTTCGAGACAAATGGATAAAAAAAACGTACTCAAGGTTTTGTTTAGACAATTTTTGCTAGTAATATTGCGGCCAAATGGCGGCAATAGTTTTTCTTTAAAACAAGTGCGTACCATATCACTGGCTAACAAAATTGCACTTTTTGACCGATGAATGACTTATCTCACATGACGTTTAGTAACTTCACATCACTGATTCTTAATATACCCTCATTATTTTTCCAACAGCTCTTGTTTACAAGTTACAACTTTCACTAAAAATTCGCTGTCTTACCGTGTTTATTTGCTGCTAATTTAAAAATCATTAAATTATCTTATTGTGATTTAGTATGACATCGTCAAAAAGAGCGTGTGCGAATGGTCCAAACCATTTTCGTTTCATTTCTGGAGAGTATATATCAAAAGAATGCCGTTTCAATATGTCAACGTTCGTAAGTGAGGTTTACTAAGATTATTTTAGGCACTCGCTGAAAATGAAGTACAGGGTTTTCCAATAAGAGGTGTTATTTTGATATTAAAAGAAAAATGCCATTTTTAATATAAATGATCGGATGTTTATTTCATTATAAAGAAGAAAGTATGTCGTTAATATTGAAAAATAACAACTGGCAAATGACTACCACGACCACGCTTACAGGACCATATCCTTTTCATGAAATTTTCAATAACCAAATCGCAAAGTGGCTGCCCTATGTCCTCGATAGCCTCACGAATTCCATCTTTGAGGTCTTGAATCGACGCTGGGCTGTTGGCGTAGACCTCTTTCACGTGGCCCCAATGGAAGAAGTCGCAAGGTGTTAAATCACAAGATCTCGGTGGGCAATTGTGATCACCACTTCGCGAGATAACACGGTCCGGAAACATTTCCCGTAAAAGATCAATCATTTCGTTGCTTGTGTGGCACGTAGCGCCATCTTGTTGGAAGTAAACGTTGTCCAGATCAATACCATCCAATTCCGGCCATAAAAATCATAAATCATCTCTCGATAGCGCAATCCATTCACAATAACTGTTGTTGAAGTGTGTATTGTTCCATTTTTAGGTAAATTTCTCGAGAGAAATTTACCTATTGCGGAGAGCATCATATATATATATATATATATATATATATATATATATATATATATATATATATATATATATATATATATATATATATATATATATATATATATATATATATATATATATATATATATATGAAATATATATATATATATATATATATATATATATATATATATATATATATATATATATATATATATATATATATATATATGGGATATAACGAAATTGCAATTTTGCTCCGATTTTCACCAAATTTTCAGAAAAGGTGTATTGGGTTAATATCTCGGTTAATTTCCTGAACCAGCTATATCGGCTGGGTAAAAACAAAATGGCGACCATTTTAGACGAAAAATCGTGATTTCTGTTCTGACCAAAGTATAGCTCCGATTTGGATGAAATTTGGTACAAAGGTTCACTGATATATTTAATGAATCTCGCAATATAAAATCAAAAGTCGGTACGGCAGAAACAAAATGGCGGCCGCTCAAAGGTCGGAAAACGTGCAAAATTTTGTTGTTGTCATAGTGGTCAAAGCTTTCAACAGATTTTCATGAAATTCAGCATTTAGATAGAAATTATGAGTATCTAAAGTATTGCGTGAAAAATTTGGAGGTCAGGTCAAAAAAACAAAATGGGGGCCAGTTGAAACTCAAAATTTTAGTCTGATATACATGAAACTTGGTTTCAAGATAGGCATTACTTAGATCTACAGTTTTTAACATTTTGGTGATCATACATATGGAAATTTCAAAATGGCGGCGTTTTAAATATGCGTTTTTTACAGGCTTTTGTGGCCCTCTAGCGGTCACATTTTCCAGCGGATTTTGATGAAACTTGAGATTATGGTTTTTTCTGCACTATGTTCTTGCATTATGCAGAAAATTATTAAAATTGAATGAAAAATAAAAAAGTCGAAAATTTTAAACCCAATATTTTTAAGCTGCCATTTTCACTAAAAATTGAATTATTTTGCCCTGTCTAGAGTGAAACTCCGATTTGAACGAGATTTGGCACATTAATTGATGAGGTCCTAGCCCACAGAGATTTGAAATTGTCCAAAATCAAATGCATGCATTCAAAATGGCGGCCCCCAAAGGTCAGGAACAAGCGCAATTCGCTATTTTAATAGAACTGAAATAATGAATTTTTTTCATGGAAACGTTTTAAATGACTTATCTTGAACGTATTTATAAATCAGAATATTTTTTAAATATTGTAAAATATTTTTCATAATACCCTAAAAAATTATAAAATCACGACTTGTCTGTCTGTCTGTCCGTCCGTTTGTCCGTGTGTCAGAAGTTTTCTCGCAAACCACATGAGCTAGAATGAGGAAATTTTCTACGTAGGTCAAAAGTGGTGCCTCTTGAAGTTTGCAGTGTAAGAACATATTTTAAAGTGTTTAAGGGGGTCTCCCCATACAGGGGGGGGGGGGGGGGGGGTGACACAGACATTTTTTTTATTTCTGTAGCCCTCCAGCAGCCAAGTTTCTCAACAGATTCCGATAAAACTTGAAATTATAGGTTATTAAGGCAAGTTAATTTAATTTAATTATGCAAATCGGATGACAAATAAAAAATTCGAAAATTTACTGCTTAATAATTTTAACAGCCGTTTTCAATAAAAATTCAAAATAACGGCCCCTGATGGTTCAAAAAAGAATCGAAAACGTATATATTAATGGCAATGCAAGTGCTGATTAAACTTTTATGGAAATCTTTTGAAATTAACTATTTGAGCTATTTAAGCCAAAAAGTTATCACCTTTGTTTGAAAACCACTGTCAAATGTATAAACAGCAAATGTGAGAAGGGCGAAACGAGTATAAATATGTTTATAACAATTTATTACCCGCCGATTTTCAATATGTGATCCATACGTGTGCAACTCAATTTAATTAGCAAAATGTTTGTGCCGCTATGAAGGGTCTCCAAATACGAACGGCGGCAGATCCTTTCTGTTGATAAATACCCATGTAGTGCTACAAAAATTGCAGTAAGAAGTTGTAATAAATTTTGTGACGCCGCTGGCGACTCACTAACACACCTTGCCACCGAGTGGCTTGACAACTCACGTCGGTTGTGACGGTTGCACATCCCACGTCAATTTAGTCGTGGGATGTCAACTGGATTCTTTGTCTTGCATGGAGGCCGGCGTGATCGGCGTGTTCTGGTGCGTAATACGGGAAATTTAGGTTGTTAGGAGGCAAGTATAAAATATTAATTATAATTTATACGGGTAAAAGAAGATACATTGTGCTTAGGTAAAACAGGTTGCGGAAAGCGTTTCATACGACGGCTTTGGATGAAAATATTAGGCAGAACAAGAGAAATTGCACTTCGCGAGTTTCAACCTTTTTTACTACCGAAATCGGCAAAGTCGCCATCGTCGCAAGCTGCGCGGCGATTGAGGAGGCAGCCACCCCAAGAGGATATCCCGGTGGAGGCAGCGACAACAGCTAGGAGATATCAAGTAAGTGTAAAGTGCGAATGTAGAGGATCTGAATGGGAACGCGAAACTGTGAAAGAAAAGTGCGCGGACGAAAAAACAAGTCAAGTTTCCGATATTATAGTTGCCACTTCCTTAGTTCTAACCAGCTACCTGTTACGAATCGGGTCGGATGTCTTAAACCGTATCTCGGGGAAACGTTGGGAGTTTCCATCCTGAGCCGAGTTTTCTGACCGCTGTTTTTGTTGTCGTGTTTACTCTTACCGTGGTGCCCCGGGTTGGTTAATTTCGGTCTTGATTTTATTCGAACCTGGTGATTTGCGCTTTTTTTCCGGAAAATAAAATTACAGTATTTTCAAGCACTAAATTAGAACGGGTTTTATGTTCACATGCTGGGTTGAACCTTTCGATTTGTTGTCTTGTTGACTGCACCCGCGGCCGCATTGGAAAATTAGGTGGCATCTTCCTTCGATAAATTTTAATGCTTGTTGGGAAAGTTTCTGCGGATCGAAATCTGCTGGTCGGCAAACGGAATGACTTGTGTTTTTTTATTCACCCCAGAAAAAACCAAAGCATAATCGAACAAATTTTGGCTTGTCCTGAATCGGGTATCTGATCGTTTCTTTGCATAAAAGTGTGAAATAAACTTTCTTCGAAGGTAAATTTGCAGGCGTTCCCCCTATGTCTTGTCCATTGTACTGGGCCCAATACAAATCCTGAAAATCTGTTTATTGCAATATTTCAGCTGGCCGTATTTCTAGGTGAACCCCAAGTGCTTCGTTCGAAATGTGTGGAACAATGCTAATGGATCACTGTAATGAACCACACTTTAGGAAATTGAAGTGACAGTGTTATAGTGTTCGGAGTACAACTGTAACTCGGAACCGCTTATCTAATCTTTACTATTTGCATGGCCATGTGAATTAGCATGTGTGGTACGCGTACTCATATTTGAAATCGTCATTCGAAAATTAGACAGTTCCGGAAAAAAATTTCTATTGACGTCAATCCAGATCAAGAGCAGACGATTCACGAATTCAATGCTAGCGAATTTGCATGAAATGCGGAACACTCCCTTAAATTGAGTAACTCTTGGTCAAGTTCGTAATCGAATGTATTTAATCTTGCTTTTATCTTCCGTATTATCATATAACCTAAATACTAGCATTTCGCAGCTGTCGCGAGATTAATAATTTTCAATATACTTTAACTTGCGCGGGAAAACCCAGTGCTAATGAATCCGAACATACTCAGTTCTCAGAGTAAACAAGCCGGAATCATACATAAATACATTATCCATCGAACCTCAAGATATGTTACTACCCTATCGAAATCATTTGAGTAGACTACGTGATTGTAGTGATGCTAACTACCGGATAATAATAAAACGTATTAAAGATTCTGATAAACTATTTGCAAATTCGAGTGAATTTGTGGATCGCCTGCAGATTGATTCGCCAGCAATCTTTCCCAGGTCTGTGAAGAATCGTCAAATTGACAGCAGTTATATGCAGAATTTAATTGCGAGTGGCCTCTACGTGGACGGGAAGCTGGGCCTACACAAACTGCATTGATTCTCGGAGCGCTATTACGCACCCGAGCATGCAGAACCAAACGGCTGGCGATTCGATAATATTTGATTGAACTTGTTTCTGAGTTTCGATGATGTCGACGACTACGAGAGCTGACCGGATAGCGCTTAGGTATATCAAAGGTTTCGGTTTTAACTCGTTTGGATAGATTAAGATGAGAAGCGGAACGAGATTGTGAAGATATTTTGTGATTTTTTTTAGGAATACTCAAACATTTTCTTTATGTTCAACGCGTATATGAATTAAATCTTCATCACATTTAGACAATTGTTGAAAGCGTTTGTTAAAATTTACTATTTAATCAAATTTAGGCAATAATGTTATTTTTAATCAAATCTAGATATGATATTTATACTAAATGTAATAGTAAATATCCAATTGAATAGTTGTATAATTTAGATTAATCAAATCCAATTGAACAAATCGATTTAATTAAATTACGCTTGAATTGCCAAGTCATAGAAGTAAATAATTACCTCAACTCACATCTCACAAGTCACAAATTCCTTTTGGAATCGCCATCATTACAATCATTTCAAGGAATGTTTGGTTTTCTTTTACGCGTTAACATAGTATGATACTTTGAAACCGGGAAGGGAACAGTGTACTGATCAGAATACTTTTCCTATGAAATTGATAGATACTATTGAATGAATCTCAGATCGTGAGCTGAGCTTATGTACAGATTGTTTGCGTAATTGGGTCTTCCATTGACGGAGGACGGTAGACTGTATTTAGGAGATAGCGTAATTGGTAAAATCAATTATTTACTGTATAAGACCACGATTGTGATTTATCTATGAATAACAACATGAATTGCTAACGAGAAAAATAGACTTTCCTTTCCAGTAGCTCTGCTTTTCAGCGGGAAATGAGGTGTAGGGTAAATATGCCGTCGCGAGGGTAGGGTTTGAAAAAATCCGCTGAAGTCGGTTTCACGTCGCGCGCGGTACGCGGTACCTTTGTTGTTTTGCCGTTTTATTAGAGTAGCTTTCGTCGGGATGAGTTAACGTAGGATACTTTTCGGTACTGCGTCGGAAATTCGGGAACGCGAAGTAAAAATTAGATTTTGTACTTTTGACTGGTTGATGAAGAAATACGGAGTAACGTAGAATAGGTTTCCTCTCCGTATGGTTTTGTTTTTGTAACGCGTTTGAAAACGGGCGTGTATAGGTGGCTGAATATTGTAAATGAGCGTAACCCATTCGGAGACCCGCGACCGAAATCCTCTCCGATCTAGCTGGCCGACAAGCAGCCACCGCGTGAATGGGTTACGGTGCACGGAATGGTTGACCGGTTGGTACCGTCCGTTGGCACTTCTCAGACTTAACGTCTAGAACCGATGAGAGGTCGGTTCCGCGATCGTAAATAAAATTAAAAATCATTACAAAGTCCAGTAGTAGATAAGCCAATTTCTTTTTCGAAACCTTACGCTACATACGAGAAATTTACCTTTCCGGCTGGTGCTGCCAACGGGGATTTTTATCAATGGCTCAGTTTCTACTTGTCGAATATCAAAAAATGACAGTTTCAAAGGTGACATCTACCGAAATAGTGGGCTATTCAAAATAACACCTCTTATTGGAGAACAGAATTTCCTCAAATATTTTGCTGAAGAAAATTATTTCGTATTTTGCAAAGACGTATCTGGTTTAATGGTTGTAATAGAATTACGAAATTATTATTTATAGACTCATCAAAGCAGAGTCTAAAATATGTTCTCTTACACAATGGGAATAAATTAGGGTAATGACCTATTGCACATTCTACAAAAGTGAAAGAATAATATACATCTCTTTCTCTACTTTTGCAAAAAAATTAAATATATGGAAAAAACTGGCTCATATATGTTGATTTAAAAATGAATAACGTTCCTTTAGGCCAACAAAGTGGTTACACTTTGCTTTCTTTGCTTGTAGGACAGTAGAGCTAAAAATAATTACTTGTTTAAAAAAGGTTGGCCTACTCGAGTAGTACTAAATCAAGGACAACAAAACGTGATAAACCCACCATTAGTATTAAGAGATCGTATAATTTTGCCTCCGTGTATATAAAATTGGGGCTTATGAAACAATTTGTTTAAGAGTTTAACAAAAATAGAAATTGTTTCGTTTTTCGATCATAAAAGTTACCAAAACTGAGTACAGAAAAGATAAAAGCGGGCACTTTTGATGGAGCATAGATAAGATCATTAACAAAAGACACAAATTTTACGGACCCTATGAAAGCAATTGAGAAAAAGGCATGGAATGAGTTTGTGTGGCTTGTTCAAAATTTCTTGGGAAACAAGAAAAGTTATAGTTTTTTTTTTCAATACTTCGAACAAATGATGACTTACTTTCTTTACAATCACCTGGACTATTTTCCTGCTAAACTTGGGGATCTGTAAGGCGAGAACAGGGCGAGTGATTCCACAAGGACCTTTGTAAGACGGAGGAACACTATCAAGGCCACTGGAACGCATATATGCTGGATGACTACTATTGGAGCATTAGGAATAGCTCTCAGGTATCAACTTTTGCAAGGATATCTGATATAATATTGTTTTTTTCACTCTCACTACTTAATAAAATACTCGATGGATTAACTTTAAACATGTTGTGTTTTATTATAAAACGGCTCATGTGTCATATTTTCTAAACTAGAGTCTATCGAGAAATTTCGGTCACAGATTTGAGAAAGTCATTAAAAATTAAGCTAGTTTCGTGTAATATAACCCAATCATCAGAAATGCTACTATGCAGTGTATTTGTTGTAGATGTCGTTAAAGTTTTCTTGAGTTTATTAACTACTGGTGTCTGTATCTGCATATCGCAGGTTAAGCTCAAAACCCTTCTGACATGAGCGTAGTTCTGTCTTCCTAACTTGTTTATAATAATGAAATTATAGATTCGAACTGAAATTGATAATAATTCAGCTTTATTTTTCAGAAAAATCACTATTTAAAGTAATTAGAACACAAGCAGTGTACTCGTATACTGCGACAGGTTTCAACCGCTTCTGGTATTTACATTTAGTCAACAATTCTTTTCTAAATATTTATATTTGCTGGCCAACTCAATCATCCGTATGCAGCATCTAATCCATTTTCTCAAATTCAAACTTTCATTAAATCATAACTTTCGTAATTGATTAAATCTGCACTGAAAATTACTTTTTCATAAATCATTCAATTCACTGTCGTCCTATTCATGATCCATCTACCAAACTTTATCGTGATATGTAATTTCATTCCCATGAATGAATATTAAAGTATACTAAACTGAAACGACAAGGATCTGCGGATTCTACTCTTTATTGTGTCCGCAATAATATTTTCCGGTCAATCTCCTTGTGCCTTTTGCCCTTAGCTGATTCTCTACACATGTACGTGACAGTCTTGCTATAGTTGAGCTGACCTCACGAAATCCTACAATTCCATGCCTTTTGCCATCATAAATAGGAACATCAAATTTTTGGATGGTATATCAGAGGATGTTTCATCCTGTGGATGTATGTCATGTTCGTTCGCATTTACTCGATTCCCTTTTTGTAGCAAGATATTATTTTTTTGTTAGAGGTTATGTGATAAACTTGTCCCTCAGTCGTTTCAACTGGTATTATATGTCATACAGACAGGATTGAAATGACTTCTGTTGAATAGAAGATTTGCGAAAGATGCAATTCAATTAAGAATAATGTAGCGTATTACGGTGGTGAAATTTAACTCCATGTTTATGTACCTGGCATAGTATAAATTTGTTTTAGGTAATTTGATTGGTTGTTGTTCTTTATTATTTAAGAAAACCTTTCCGGTATATAATCACTTACTGATACTTGAAATCATTTTTTTTCTCATTAGCTGCAGAAAGGGTGAGCTAAAGATTTCATTTTATACCTTTTAGAGGGTGGTTGCCGGAAACAGAGTTATTCATTTGGCTGTTTGCTAAGTTGCATCGCGTTTCCATGGATAGAATCCAACATTTGGTGGTAGCAAACATCATCCTAAGACTAATCCTAATTTTGCCCTAATTGTAACTTCAGTTGTTTCCAGGATGGAAGACTATTTGACCCTCTATATTTCCAATCTATGGACTACGGAAGATTTGAACGGAAAACAATTCGGAACATTTAATTTGTAAATTTAAACTCTATATTTCTTCTTAAATTCACAACCTGCACGACACGCGTCTTCTCTACATCGAATGTAGACATTGAAGTATAATATTTAACGAAACAATGGACGTGCATGTAAATTTATGTTAAAACAACTATATTCAACGAAATAAATTCAAGCTTGCAGTTTGACTGAACATTCCGCCCGCCTTGAATCATCTAATTCAATGGTTGGTAAGATTGACAGCTTTTGGACAAGCCACTTAAAAATTTAAAACGAGTTTTAATTCCGACGACTCAAACCATCTTGTCAGATCCGGGACAGGTAGGTATTACATGTCCCCAAGGCCACTCAGAGGGTGAAACATTCTCCTCATGCACCAAAACGAGATCGCCAACCTTTAAATTCTGCCTCTTCATTTTCCATTTATATTCGCTTTGAAGCACTGTTAGATACTCCCTGTACCACCGTTTTCAATAATGCTGCGCCATCTTTTGGATCATGCTTCGCCTTTTAGTTCTTCCTTCAAACCCCTTTCGGGTAAGTATGTCAATGAATGACCAACCAAAAAATCCGACGGTGTTAAGACTTTGGTGACATCAGAATCTCCATGCACTCCACAGAGAGGTCTTGAATTCATCATTACTTCAATTTGGCAGAGCAATGTACTCGTTTCTTTGAACTTGAGGATGGTGTTCCAATAACGCGATACAGATGAGACTTCATCGATTTAACTGCTGCTTGTCACAATCCACCATAGTGTTACGCCACAGGAGGATTGAGGTGCCATACAATCTTATCCGTTAGAAGTGAAAAATACAGTTCGTTTGAATGCTCTGTCAAGAACTCACGAACAGGATTTAACTTATTGTTTGCTCCGACAAAATTCATGCCATTGTCACTATAGATATCGGTAGAGAGTCCTCGGCATGACACATATCTTCGAAGGGCTGCCAAGAACGCCTCCGTGGATAAGTCATTTACTAGTTCAATGTGAACTGCCTTTGTACTCATGCATACAAAAATGGATACTTATGCCTTGTGTTTTTGTTCTCCGCGTCCGACAATTGACCGAAGAGTTAGTGGTCCATCAAAATCAACTCCCACTTTCACTAATAGACGTACCAACGTAACGCGTGCTTGTGGAAGATCAGCCATGAACTGACTTGAAGCCCATTGTCTATGCTTGAAGCAGATCACGCACATATGCATCACCGGCCAAGCCAGGTGCCGTAAATTTGAGATCCAAAATTGGTGTCGAACGTTGCTGATCAAAGCGTTGGACATGCATGAAAACCCTTGAAGTGATATTTCTTAACGATTCGTTGGGCAAGCTCACATTTTCCCGATAAGATGACCGGATTCTTGACATCACAGTTGCTTCATCCTTCGCAAGTCGAACCGACTCGCACTTATCCCTTGTCATCAAGAAATAATGAAAGTGGTAAAATTTTACTCAATGCCAGGAGTGTCTTGTCACGTTGCAAGAGATATAGCTCGCTTCCAAATGAAAACTTCTGCAACCATTTTAACAGTTGGTTTTCAGCTCGATGCATATCAGTTATCGACAATGTAGTGGATCCGGTTGACGATGTCTTCAGAGAATCAACAAATAATTGAACAAATGCAATTTGTTGTCTCATAGCTGTAAATATATTAACAGCTTGAAGCAACCAGTTGAATATCCAAGACTCGCTGCCTAACTCGAAACAGTTCGCCGAAACATTCATCACTCGCTCTTCGTCAGCGGGTACATTATTAACTGAAGCAATAACTTTATCTGGCCACAGTTTCTTGTCCTCTTGCAGTCAATCAGGACCATGCCACTATAAACTGGAATTCATCAACTGCAGTGAACTCACTCCCCGCGATGCCAGATCTGCTGGATTGTGCTCGAACCGTACATGATGAAATTGATAACGTGATGCTGATTCACGAATCTCCAAAGACTGATTTGCGATATACGTTTTCCATCGTCTAGGATGACTGTCTAAAATAATGCAGTCCCATTTTCAACCTGAATTGCCTCGGAAACCGTTTTCCATAACTTGACTAGTAAGGCAGCTCCGCACAATTCGAGTGTCGGAATTGTGACTTCTTTAACTAAAGTGACACTTGTTTTCGATGTAAGTAAATGACAATGCCAACCCTTTTCTATTGGAGTTCGAATGAAAATTGCCGCTGCATAAGCTATTTCCGATGCATCGCTGAAAACGTGAATTTCGAGAACATTGTCCTTCCCAGTGTCTACCCATCTTGGTGTTCTTATTATCTCGAGTGATTTTAAATCATTCCGCAATACACACCATTCCTCTTCAATTGTATCAGGTAACGGATCATCCCAGGTTAAGTTTCGTAGGCACAGCTATTGGAATAACAGCATGATTCGAATTAAAACTGGTGCTAACTAGATCAAACAGACCAGATGCGTCCGAAAGAAGGCCACGTTTCGTTAGCGGAGAATTGTTATCCAAATTGACCAAAAACGAAAATTTGTCTTCACTTGGGTTCCAATTAATGCCAAGTACCTTTATCTTTGAAGTATTTATTAAGTTGATTTATTTGATTTCTTGATCGACTTCTGGAACAGAGTTTAATATTTCGTCCATGTTTAACGAAAACTTTCTGAGAGGAAAATCACCTTTATGCAAAATCTCTCGGATTTCTCGAATCACCTTAATTGCTGACGATGAGTCTTTGATCCCTGACATCAGATCGTCTACATAAAAGGCTCGTCTAATTATAGGAGCAGTGTTTACATATTCGCCTTCTCCTTCGATTGCAATTTGATTAAGAACACGCGTTGTGAGGTATGGTGAACAAGACGTGATAGGATCGGTGTCGTTCTCTCTCCATAACCTCCGTTGATATTTTTTATCTCGATTATCGACACAAACTTATCAATACATTTTCTCCACATTGGCGGTAAACACCAATCTGTACAAACGGAACCTGATTAGTATCGACCATAAATTCTGTTGGATGTTCGGACCGATTAATAATTCGTCATTCAGAGACTCGCCAGTCGATTATTTCACAGAAGCGTCAGAAACCACTCGCATTTTTGTGGTGCTGCTAGTCTCCTTCACTACTCTATAATGCAGCAAATAAAACCCGTGGCAATCGCCACTGCCCAGTGGTTCCACTTCTTCCATGTGGTTCAGAGCTTCATACTCCCGCATGAACTGAATATCGTTGCGTCTAAACTCACTATTCCCCTGCAAACGTTTCTCCATTTGATACAAACGCCTTTCCGCAACTCTTTGAGTATTACCGAATACGACAGAATGAGACAACTTAAAAGGCAACCTTTCCACAAAAAGATCGTCATTGTCTCGGTGCTAGTTATCTTCAAAATGATTTTGACATTCCAACTCCTCACTTGTCAATGTTCACTGAATCAGTGCTTCCTCAGTCTCCCAAGTTTTTCGCAAAGTTCGATCTATATCAACAAAATGTGCGTGGAGGCTGTTAATTTTTTCTATACGAGGTGTGTCCTGTAATTGACCAGTGATGCTCCAGCCAAACATTGTATTTTGCGCGATCCATCCCATGTTGTCAATTTTCACTTGTTCAGGCCGCAGTACCATAAAAAGCTTATCTGCGCGGATTTATATGTCTGCTACCCCAGGAACGCAGAAGTTGGGATCAGCAAGTTCGAGATCCTTGATGTGTCGCCACTTATTGAAATCAAACTGCCTTGAAGGCAGTTGTGATGTTACTTTGATCATAATCAAGGCCCTTAGATTAATCATTAGCGATGGATCGATTCGCAAAGATATTTGTAACTGAACTTCTCCTTTTGATGTTCCAGATGGTATGATGTCTGTGCTTGCATTTCGTACCGCTTCTCTTAGCGCGACAAGTCGTAAGCAATTATAACAGAGCCCATTATCCGTAACCAACCTTCTTCTGTTGCTAACGTCTGTCTCAACAAATTTTTCACACGGCGACAGCTAATGTGATCCCGTGCCACAAACTTGACATTCCTCATTGTTTACATACAAGTTTCTGACAGCTGGCTGCTTCTGCGCCGAGCTTTCTGCTAGTGGGGCCGTATAGAACTGGAAACCCATAAGCCCCTCAACTCGATTGTTCAGAAATGCAAAAAATTCTTGGAGCGTATGTTCAGTGTTACTTGCCGACTCACTCACCCATTGTTGCTGTGTTTGTACATCAACTCTTTTCAATAACATGAATATGCGCCACGGATTGCTGGATTCCGCGTAATCTCCCAGTGGCTTTAAATTTCTTACGACTGAGTCACTGTTGTCGATTATTTTCCGTCACTGTCCCGCATCTGGTATTTTAACCGCTGACTGATCCAAAAATTCTTGGATGAATGATTGATTGTAAATTTTGCACGGCTGTAACGATCCTCTAGTTTGTTCTAAGTTTCGGCATAGATTGAGTCTGTCAAGGGGAATGCACTTATGACACTTTGTGGTTCCGGCTACAACAATTCATTAATTTGGGATGAAGACAATGAATTGTTGCTGTCTATGACCTTGAAAAATACGTCACTAAACGCTGGACAATTCTTGTATTTACCGGCAAATTTGATGACAGATGTTTTCGGTAACTTAAATTCCTTATGTTTCACATCACTTTGTTCCTTGATACTTGCCAATTTTACACGTACTGATGCCATTGCCATGACGTTAATTTAACGCTGAAGCTCTTCAACTACTGCATAAAAGTGTTCTTCAAATAGCTCAAGTTCACTCGGCTCACTTCCTGCGTCATCAGCCTCCATGATTATGTCTTCAATGTCAACGAATTCTTGACATCGAAGTTTGACTTGTTCCAGTCTCGTCGTTAATTCTTCGATTGTAGCATTAGCACCCTTTTCAATACAGAACTTGTTCATTCTAGTCACTTGCGATTTATTAGCCCCGCGTTTTCATATTAATTTCGCTACCGACAAAATATTGTTTCATTTTATTACACCGCGCGTGTTGGTCTATTAATGCGTAAACTGTTGCGGCTGACGCCAAACAAATGACCGAGATTTTACCACACGTTTCACAAACCTTAAGCTGTTCTGTATCAGGCTCGATGGACCAATGTTTCTAATCTATGGACTATGGAAGATTTGAACGGAAATCAACTCAGTACATTTAATTTGTAAATGTAAACTCTTTATTTCTTCTTAAATTCACAACCTGGACGACACGCGTCTTCTCTACCACGAATGTAACGTAATGATGATGTTGGTCAGTGGAAATTACATTAAAATATAATATTTAACGAAACAATGGACATTCAATGCATGTAAATTTACGTTAAAACAACTATATTCAACGAAATAAATTCAAATAAAATATACAATGATTAATTATACTCAAACTTTTAGTTTGACTTAACACTCCATGTGATGTGTTGGTGATGCCAAATGAGGGGTGATGCTGTGTTGCGTACCGGGCGTACTTTTGTTCTATTGACTATTCTCTGATTCTCATATATGATCTAGGCATTGGGCTGGCGATTTTGGTATTCTAGATCTAGTCGTTTTCTGACGCTTCGACCTGTGAATGGCTCCAGGTCAAACTTATCATCGCTATCCTAATAAAATAATGACGGTTCTCAGATAGTGCTTGGTGTATTTTAATGAAGATTGGGGAAATAAGAAAAATATAAAAACATTTATAAAATAATAATGCTATGTTCTTATTTTTGAATGAGGAAAATAAAATGAACATATATAAAAGGTTGTGTTAGGTTATATTCTTATTTGTTTTTATTGTTGTTGTTGGGAGGTGAATGCCATTTACGCACAGAGTGTGGAACTTCCATGCTTGCAAGAAGGTGACTGAACTACCCACTAAACACCTCCCCTGTCGACCCGAGAAGCCAGCCTGGGACAGTTTGATACATTACTTTGGGCAAGGCCTCGTTTTGTTACGCCGTGAGGCATCTTCGAGCTGGGGATCCCTCTTCTTGCGGGAGAGCAGAGGGGAAGAGGAAATGCCAGAAAAGCGATCCCCTAGTCTCAACGCCTCGGCCGCTGTAAGTCCCTTTGACCTTTTAGGCTGCCCGAACGTAATGTGCCACCTGGTTTCATTTGTCAACCGATTCAAGCATCACTGCCACTATATTATCCAAGGTGAGCTCTCCGGTCTCCCTGTAGAGGTTTTTTCGCAGCCTGTCCCATTTTGTGCACGCAAAAATGTGTGGCAAGCATTGTTTTCCTCCTTTGTGTAAAACCGACAATCAAAAGACCGTGACTTACCAATCTTGTGCAGGTAAGACTGAAAACACCCATTCCCGCTCAAAAGCTGGGTCAGATTTAAGCCAATCTCACCATGTTCCAGCTACAGTCTCACATCCGGGAGGATGTGCGCAGTCCACCTTCCTTTCTGGTAACTCTCCCAAGACTGCTGTCAATCGTTGAGTGAGCACTGTCTCTCCTCGTAGACAACCGTCTCCCTTGCATCCTCATTTCACGCACATAAATAGAATGACGCTCTTGAGCAAGGAGGGCAACAAGTTTCACGCCTGCAATAATTCTCACCGCCAAATCAAAGCCTGTCAGATACGAAGATGCAATCCTCAGTACTCCTCTTCTCTATACCTGTGGCAAGCGTTTTCGGTGTACCTCGTTACTGAGAGCGTCGCCTCATATTTTTGCTCCATATAGTAGCACTGAATGTAAAGCACTCATCAAGAGCCGTCTTCTTGATGAGATGGGTCCCCCTACATTGGCCATAAGTGGACTCAGTGCTGATACTCCCGAAGCAGCTTTCTCAGCCTTGCTCAGATAAACTCATTTTTGAGTCGATCAGTAACCCCAGGTGCTTCACCGCTGGCTTCAATTCGATTAGTACGTCTCCAATATTAATCATCCTTACTCTAGGAATTCTCTGTTTTGTCAAGATGACCACTTTGGTTTTCTCCAGTGCTAGACTGAACCCATGAGGAGCCTCTCACTAGGCGCATTAACATACCTAGCCTAAGTTGCGCTTATTCAACGGTGTGTCCAGTGACCAGAGCCGTATTATCACCCGCATAGCCAATCAAGCGCGACTCATCTAGCATCTCCAGAGCCCCTACCTAACAGACATTTAAAGTAATGGACGCAAAATATGCTTCCTTTCATCTATACGTGAGTGAAGGTTTTTTAACTTCATACATGCCTTCCAAAGTCAAAGTCAAAGTCAAAAGCGCTTTATTTAATACTCATCGTTATAAATTTTAAAAGAATATAAAGCAAATTCCAAATAATAACAATCAAAAAACTTAATGGCCCGAATGGCTCTCTAAATTTGTACGTTATCATAAACTCATTTCATCAAAAAAAGAAACTATAGCAAATGCAATTAATTACGATTATTACATATTTTTACAATTCAATTGGAAAAAGGAGAAAAAACCAACCAACACTATCCAAAAATTATTTATAATTAATACACAACAGTGAAACTTTGATCCTACACCTAATATGTTGTAACTTATTTCTAATAAAATACAATCAAAAAAACTTTATCTTATACTAAAAATACTATAACAATGTTTCTAACCTAAGTGTTTAATCTTATCTCTAACGGAATATAGTAAACATTACATATACCTAACCTATACCTGATTTTAACAAAAATATATAACAATACTAAATGTAGCAATAATGAGCTGAAACTCAAAAACTAAATAACGAAAAACACCAAAACTGAAAACAAACACGAAAAATTTAGACATTGTCATTCAGCCACCAATACCTGGATTGCGCCGTCTCAACTCGATCAGCTTCAACGAATCTAGCAAATGAGTATCTCCATTGAAATCGTTGGTCTCGTGAACTCAAATTCGGAGGATATTTTATCTTCTTATCGGTGGCCCGTCGATATATGTGATATATGACTGGGACGCCATCAGAATCAAAAACATATCCATTCATGTCCAAATACACGAATGCTTCTGGAGGAATGAAGCCAGTAGCGAGGCAAGTCGCTATATACCCGTCTGTAGGGTGGAACGGCTGTGAAATCCAAGGGTTTTCACTCACAGTCACAGATCTTGCGATATGATTCCGAAGAAGCTTCAATATGAAGATATCGACTCTAGTCACTTCAGCAGTTTGATAAATTCTTCTATTCGATATATAATGTTTCCAATCCGTCTCAGGCTTTCTGTACAAACCAGTACATGCACGAAGACATTTCCTTTCGAAAACTCTTAATTTTTCCATAGTACTAGCACTCTGGTTGTACCAGATCTGACATCCATAGGTCAAAACTGGTCTAACCAGTGTCTTGTAACAGATAATTTTGACCTTTTGATCAATGTATCTGGAATGAAAGAGTTTTCGAAGGGCCATGACTACTTTAAGTGCTTTACTGAGCATGATTTTCACATGTTCAGTATAGTACAGATACTGATCGAGATAAACACCGAGGTATCGAACACAGAATTTATGTGGAATTCGTTCTGAACTACCCTCGCCAGCCATGATGTGGAAATCTTTCCAATTACGTTTCAGGTCTTGACTGACCCCCTGCAGCGTTGTCCGAAACAAGATTGTTTCACACTTCTGCTCATTGATTTTCATTCGCCAATTGTCAGTGTACAGCTGTACATCATTGAACATTTTTTGGAGATTGCTCTGAACTATTGTAGCTTTTCGGTCAGCCGTGTAGATGATCAGATCATCAGCAAACGCTACCAATGATCGCTTTGGCGAGACGTTAAAATCAAAGCCGTTCAATAGCTTGCGAATAAAGATTGAGAAGAGCAGAGGCGCAGTAACTGTTCCCTGCTGTAGACCATTCAAGACCTTGAACTCGCGCATTGTTGTCAGATTTCCATCGGTTACAACAAACGATTTCCCGTATAACATATTACACATCATGGCGACAAGGTGTCTGGGGAACTTGTCCTGAAGAAGTTTAAAAATAAGTCCATCTAACCATACCGTATCAAAGGCTTTCTCCATATCAATGAGACATGCTCCAACACATTGTCTATCATTTAGTTTCCAACAGATGTCTGAGGTTACTTTCGTTATTGCATGTGTGGTCAAATGCCTGGCACGAAAACCAAATTGGCAATTCAGCATCAACTCATTTTCCTCAATGTGGGCGTTTAATGCTCTGTTGAGTATCACTTCAAACACCTTGCTCATGTTAGGCAGCAAGCTGATTGGGCGATAGCTTTTCGGGCATGAAGATTCTTTTCCTTTCTTCAAGATCGAAAATACCTTAGCCTTTTTCCACTCATTTGGGAAATATGAATTGCTCAACATGTTGTTGAACAATATGCAATAGTTCCTAATAGCAACCTCCGGCAAATGTCGGAGAACTACATTTGGAATACCATCATTACCACATGATTTCTTGTTGTTTATCTTGCGAAATATGAAACACAAGTCTTCATAGCTGACAAAATAATCAATTAGATTCAAGCTCGGTATGAGGTCAGATGTTAATGTTTCATTGAAATGAAGAATTGATTGGCCGTTCAGGCTTGATTTGAAGTCGGAAACTTTTGCTTCAACGACCTCTGAAAAAATTTCGTTCCCTCTCTCAGGGTTTGGTAGATGAACCAATTCAAAATGTGTTCCAATCAGGGCAAGTTTATCCAATCCTTCACAAATAATCCTGTTTCCATTTCTATCCGGAGTCGTACTATCAATTTCGATACCAGCCCTATCGAGAAGATTTATCTCATCACTAGTGACTTCAAGATTCGATACCTTCACTCGAGACTTCTTGCGGAATATGCTATTCACTTTCGCGAACACGCCGTCTGGGTCCTGTGGGCTAATACCCCTCAATTTTTCCGCCCATTGATTGCTGACCTCACTCCTGAAGTATGACCGGATTAAGTTCCGGACATTCTTCAGATGTAATTTCAACAAAGACAACGAGGGATGGTTGTAGTCCAAAAATCGTCGATAAATATTGTTGACGCGTGTGAGAAGGAGGCTTTTCAATCTTTTCAACCTTGCGATGGTTGGTGTTTCATATCCTTCCATATTGTTTCGATGTTTAATCTTGGGAACTACTTTCTCAATCGTTTCCAACGTCAGCTTCTCTAACTTCGACAAATAGACATCTATTTCATCGTTAGTTAGATTTCTGTCATTAGGAACCATTGAGCAAGAGTTGCCGCCATCAGAAGGGGGACATTGCTTCTGGTACTCCCGATTCAACTTCTTTTGAAACTTTCCCCAGTCTGTTTTTTTGAAATTCAACCGATGATTTTCATGTTGAACTGGAATGAGGAAGAAATCATCCCTGTGATGATTGATTTCCATTACGATTGCGTTATGGTCGCTATCATAAGGAAGCACCTGCAGTTTCCGTTGAGGACTATTAAAGTTGAATTCGAGTCTTGCGTCAGCAATGCAAAGGTCCAAATATGAATTTGTCCTAGGGTATGTTGGGAACTCCGACCCATAAAGATCGCACCTGTATTCAATTTGGTTCTCTGTTATCCACGATTTCAGGAATACACCTCTTGGATTATTGGTGGCGTTCAGCCATGATGTATGCTTGGCGTTCAGGTCACCAGCAAGAATATAATAGCTATGCAGCCTGTTCAATTCGAGTATTTCGAACAAGGAATTGAGTTCCTCCTTGAGCTTGAGAACAGTTCCA
Source organism: Odontomyia ornata (assembly GCA_963969285.1). NCBI lineage: Eukaryota > Metazoa > Arthropoda > Insecta > Diptera > Stratiomyidae > Odontomyia > Odontomyia ornata. Next base: position 104,226,761 of record OZ017740.1, on the reverse strand, counting down.
CCAGTTGCATAGGCAGAGATAACGAAGAGGTTATCCCTACCTGGCAGTGAGATTTTGATAACGGACACTTCAAGAGATTCAAAGCTTTTGAATTCGACTTTTTCAATATTTTGGAAACAATAGGGTCTTCGTACCAATATCCCGGTGCCACCTCCCCCATCACCTATTACCCTATCGTTTCTTACGAATTCAAAATCCTTGAATGTCATGAAGTGCCATGAATTGAGGTGGGTTTCGGTTAGAAGCAGGATGTCAGGCTTTTGTCTAGCAATGAATTCAAGGAGATAATCACGCCGATGTAAAGTAACAATCGAGTTGACGTTGATCGAGATGAGACGAATCCTATCCGTGGGAATGTGGCTGGATGACAACTTATTTTGAGCCATTTGAAAGTCCTAAACGCTGAAAAACAATGTTAATTTTCGAATCTTGTTTATCGATTCGCTCTGATAAGGAATTTAATTGTTGATAAATTTTGAGAAGCAGCTCATTATTGCCACTTACATTATTTACCCTATTTTCCGCATTTTCTGCTGGTCCTCTAGCGGCGAGTGCAAATGATACTCCGGGCTTGACGAAGTTCGGAGCTAAGACACTGCGGTGTATTTGTGTTTGTTTTGGGGCAGATTTCAATCTTGCATCCTGATATCGGGGGCATCCTCGATATGATGCCGGGTGACCAAAAACACCGCAGTTCACACAATATAACTTCTCTTTTGGCTCCGTCTGAGCCAATTTGCACTCACCGGGAGCATGCACGTCTTTGCATTTAACGCATCGGTAATGCATGGCGCAGTTGGCAGCCGAATGCCCAAATCGTTGGCAGCGATAGCACTGGTTGATTTCTCGTTTCTGGAGGCGTTCCCACCTCACCACTCGAAAATTTAAATACCTGATTTGCTGAAGAGCGCTTGGACTGCTCTTATTTGTTATTTGTACCAAATAAAGTGGTAAGTTTTTTTTTTCTGCCGTCGACCTTCTTGTCGCGAATGTTTTCACTGAGATAAACTCGATTTGTGGCGCCGTTTCCTTGAGAACCTGAAGAAGATCGACGGTATCTTCTCCGCAGTCCAAGCCCTTCAGCAAGAACGTCTGGTTCTTCTCGCTCTTGGGGGTATAGGTGAAGTGCGGAACCTCCCCAGAATTCAAAGCATCTTTCGCTGATTTGAAATCAACCAGTGATTTCGTTCTAATTGACAGCTTCTCAGAATTTACTCGTTTGATTTCGAAATTTGTCAATTTGTTTTCGGCTGCCAACAGCCGAACCATGTCTTTTCCGCTTTGCCCGAAGACATTAATCGGCGGAACTTCCTCGGTATTCTTGGCTACTTTTTGAGGAGGACCAGCAGAACTACGGGCTGGTTTCTTCTCCCTATTTCTACTTTCATTATTTTTATTTTTTAAATATAAGATAAAATTATCGTCTTTGTTACCTTCGTCTACCTCCATGTCCTGCTGGAGTCCATCCAGCGCCGCAAAGCAGTTCTGGCTTTCGTTCGTGCCACCAGCACTTAATACCTCTTCAGTTATTATTGGAGTTGCAGCTTTCTTCTGTTTTTCGATTTTTCGTATCGGACCACTCTCTTGAACTTGTTTTGCCGTCTTGAACATTTCTTCATACGTTTGAATTCTTGCCTTTAGCTCTTCGATTTCACTTCGAAGGCGGCACACTTCCTGTCTATCCTCGAGCACTTGTGTTTTGCGACCGGCATCTGCGGTATCCTGGGTGCTCGTGTGTCTCCGCTTGTTGACACTTGCCAATTTCACACCGTCACTCTCCCCGGGGCCCCCCAACGGAGGGAAGCCGTCGGGCTCCTCCATACAGCAGTCCCGAGTTGTCTTTGGTTTGTTGCTTTTCTTGATTTATTGGTATGGTTGTTCGATGCCTTCGACGATTAATTCTTCCCCAATAAAATCAAAACTTGCTTTTGACTGACTCGTACAAAATTATTTCAATTATTTGAAACTGACTTTTGTGAAAAATTAATTAATTTTTAAAATTAATGACAGGAGCGATTAAAAACACGTCTACACGCAACGAGTGCAAGACGTAGAATCCCATACATGCCTTCCTCTCCCATACGAATTGAAATCCCCCCCCCCCCCTCCCCTTTCACGCCGCTACATTATCTACACACTCGAGTGGCTCTCTAGTTGCTCTCACGAAAATCCTACTCCTCTTATACTTTTACCCCCAAACTGTCAACAAAAACTCAACCATATGATTGAAAACATATGATTCGTGAATATTCAACAGATGATGCGAAACATTTTCTCAAGTTGATTTCAAAATTGTATAAAAAAAATTTGTTAATTTAAATCGTTGTGAATGTAGTGCACAGGTGTTGCAAAAGTGATAATGAATTAAACTGAAAAGTTTGACAGTGATCGCGAGTGAAGCATGCCTGAAACGTCTCATTCGTATGGAAAGTTATGTTGAATCTTTTATTTCACTTAAATTAGAATATCCGCATGGAAAATTGATTTAGTTCAAGACACGAACATTGTTGGGAACGTCACGTTAAATTTATGTGAAATTCAAATCAGCAGCTGATAGCACCCCAAATTACGCCACATCATGAAGGCTTCAACTCTCGCGATGTATTTCGCATCCATTCCCCCCGACATCTATGTCCTACGGTGATCTCACAGGCAACGTTGGCTACCATTATATCTTAAACGAGATTTCATTCTGTGACTTCAAGACTTTTCTAAATATATCCTTTTTTCATGAAACGCAAAGGAAATCATAGAATCAACTTTTCGAACTCACAAATCTAAAATAAAAATAAAAAAATATTTATCCAACATTTTCAAAACCATTAATACACAAATCAAATAAAAACCTTGACTAGATCCAGGAGATTTTAACATTTATTTCTCAAATTCGCGTGGGAGTTTGTCATATCTGAAGACTGTAATACCTCTATTAAGTGTTCCGCACTCATTTGAATGATAGCTAATAATATTTTCTATTCTATGCTTTTATGTTTTTGAATTGACAATACATTTTATCAAGCTGAGTTCTATAAAATCAAGGCCTTAATTGACTTCTCCCTTGAAAAATAATAATTGAGGCATAACAAGTTAAAAGGTAATCAAGTGATTCGTGGCATGGGTGGATGATTTTTGTATAGATATAATCGTCCATCAATGGATAATCAGCTAATTTTATTTCTTTCAGGTCCATTAGTGCAGAGACTTCTCTATCAATTCCGGCTCCCCGCCATGATTTAACAATGAGTGGTCCTGCATAGTCGACATCGTAGTTTGCGAAGGCTGTTGCAGGCGTAACTCATACCGCTGGTAATGGGGCCATCTTCTAATGCACCGTCTTCGCCTGATGTCGGTTACACGTAATGCAGTTGCGAATGACCTGCTTGATAGTGATCCGTAATTCAATTATCCTAAATTTGTGGAGTGAAATGGTTTGTAGTAATCGATAAGCCGCATGCAAATGCTTCTGATGCTCATGGGTAATAAGAAGTGAAGTGATGATTCCGGTGTAGCAGAATTGGACGCCGCTGGTTGAAGGGTGATTCCACATTTCCTAATCTGCCGTCGATCCGCAAAATCCCATTGGTGGTGAAAAATGGATCCAAATCACGTATTTTTTGCTTGCCTTAGGAAACAGATAGTTCCGCGTAAGAAGATGAATTTCCTGACCGAAAGACTCCGGCTGGGCCGGTCGTACCAAAATGGCGAAGGCCTGATTAAGTTTTGTCTTTATAAGTAGACTGATGGCACGATGAGATTTAACCGATGTTCGTAAGTTGTTGATAAGCCTCAAGCAGGTGGCGGTGATCCAAAGTAATTTTATCCAATCTGAGAAATTGTGAATCGGGAGGTTACTATCAACCGTTAGCAGGTTAACTTCTACATGCTAAACTTTCGACATGACCGATCCGTCCGTGATGAGCACTGGCCATGAATGAAAATATCTTTCTGAAATTGGAAAGTTTGGTCCGTTCCACCAGAGACGATGTTGATATAGTTATGCTGGTTCCAGGCCGCGTGATGCATAATCCGCTGGGTTAAGCTCTCTCAGGTGGGATTATGTTGATGATGTTGGATGCCGACTTGCCACGAATGTTTTCCAGAGCCTATGGTTATCCGATATCCAAGTTAATGTCACTTGCTAATCCGTAAAGCAGGGGCAGTTGCCCAGATTGAAATTTATGCAGGATGCAATCTTCCGCATAAGTTTGGTGAGTAGATCCGCTGCACATAATTCAAGTGGAGGGATGGTGACTCACCTAATGGGTGCTATCTTAGATGGAGCTACTAGCAATGTGACTCGAAAAGGCTTGTGTGTGTCACCAGTTTGTTGAAGAGGGTGATTTGATATATTGTCGAATATGTACGCCATAAATTTTTTAGATGTATCTTGGCCACGATTGAAACTGGAGCAAAAAAACTGAGAGGGTCAAAAATCCGTGCTGAAGCAACCAAGAACGTCCGCTTTGTGTATGCGTTCAGTGTGGTGATGTTGATGTTGAATCCGAAGATGTCTCAGAGTGAGTTCTAGAGTAACTCAAGTACCGAGCTTGATTCGTCATTGTCAAAGGAATCAAATTGTGCCGTAGTGTTAATTGGATCCGAAAGTTCAGGTGCATTAGATACCCAACCGCGTAACTCCAAACCACTGCTGCTTTAGCTGTAAAGCTTTGTAAATGTTGTCAGCTCCGCCCAAGCAGTTGTCAACATAGAAATTGTCCGTAGTTTCCTGCGCCGCTTGATTTGAAATGTTGTCGTTGTCACTGACTATTTGATGTAGTGTGTGCACAGCTTGAAATGGTGCAGATGTGGTGCCGTATGTGACCGTGTTACATTTATAATCTATTGGTCGTTCCTCTGTGATGGGGTCCATTAAGATTTGCCAATACATCTTCACGATGTCGGCAACCATGGCGATAAGTAACATCCTGAATCTGCAGAGTAATGTAAAAATGTCATTTTGTATGGTCGGACCGAGAATGAGGTTGTCGTTAAGGGATACCACCGATATGGATTTGGCTGAAGCATCAAAAACCACCCGCAGTTTTGTTTTGATCCTTATGGGCTTATGGACTGCATAGTGTGGTATGTGGTATGAATACTGCTCATCTGCAAGTCCTTCATTATCAAGGGTGACATATGTCCGAGCTCCAAGTATTCCGCCATAAATTTATTGTAGTCTAGCCGCAGTAGATGGTTATGCTTAAGATGCTTATTCAGGCCGTGTAATCGTTGAATTGCTCATTTCCACGAATCACCAAGTGGCTGAGACGTTGGCCGAAATCGAAGTCGTACTAGATATCTGCCGCTTTGGGTACGATGAACTGAATTCGCATAGTGAGTCTCGCATTCCGTTTCTTCAGGAGTCCTGAAAGATTGGCTGTCTATATTTTCTAGTTCCCAGAGCTGCCGCAATAGCGTCTCTATGTTGATTGAGTTCATATCCGCATCGTTTGCGTCATGATGAATGTATGTAGCCGCTGAATGGTTGCTACCGGAATTCACAATTCCCGTAATGATCAAAAAAATGTATTGCGAGCCGTGAATTTATTGGTTGTGATAGCGCGTTGATCCAATATGATGCTCAAGAATGGTTCCGCACTGAGTAACATGTCGATATGTGCTGGCTTATCAAACTCCGTGTCCGCAAGTTGTAACGTGGGACTGACGCCAAAATTTTGCCTGTTCATGCGCTGTGTTCGAATGTCCTCCAGTATCTGACGCGCCACTAACGCTGATATTGTAATGTTCTGCATGCCGACTTTCAAAGAATGTTTCATTGCAGTTATACCGAGCGTTCTCAACTTTGAGTGTTCGGCGATACCGGAGATCGGTATTTGTAGTGGTGTCCAAGAAAGACGCACTGTTTTTTTGAGGTTGTGTGCGAGTGAGTGAAATCTTCGATGCCGAGTTCCACAATATTCTGCACGGAAGAACAGGTCCGCATTTTTTATGGATGAGCGCTGTTGCCGTGGGTAATATGTACACATGTGCTGCATTGTGTTATAAATGAGCACCGTATGCTCCTGCATTTGGTTGCTCTACCGCAATGCCAACCCGATGTCTGTTTGAGTGATGTTGCTACCACTACGATCCGCTTTGTGGGAGATCGAGATTACCGCTACCACTCGATCGAATGCCGCGCCCAAAGTTGTCTTGACATAGAGTCAAGTTTGTGGCTTGCTATGTATACCAACCAACAATCCGAGTGTGATGTGTCGTAGCCAAGCGCTTGGAGAGCTCTTGCCGCCCCTTCAAATGTATTAACGAGCTACCGTTTGTTATGGACTGTGGGCTTTGAGATGGGTGAATAATCTACCCTCCGCTTCAGATGCGCTTCGGTGATGATTTGATTTTTTGATACCGTACCTTTAATTGCTCCCATGACGCTTTGTAATTTGATCCGTGTTTTCCATATGTTTGATTATTGATGCCGCTTCACCGGTCAGTGCATCTTTTAGATAATGCATCGGCTGCACCGGAGATAGGTACGTGTTCTCATCGAATAGATTCTGGAACATATCATGGAATGATATCCAGCCCTCGTATTTGCCATTAAACTTTTGAATTTTAGTGAGTGGGAGCTTCACCGCCATTGGTGTTATTGGTCGCACTTCTGTCGTTGCCAACCGTTCCAACATTCCGCTGAACCACATTTGGTTCTTTGTGAGTGATTCAATAATTTTGGTTCCGTTTTCTGCCTGTGATAGAGTTGTCTGAGTTTATTGCCCCTGTTGATAGTACCGTGATTTTGCGTTCAGGAAGGCTTCTCCAATCGCACCGCAACCACTTCTTTTCCTTCCTCTTCCTCCACTTTGCTCTCTATCTCGGACTGCAACTCGAGAAAATTTGTATATGCCTTCTCCAGCTGGTCCAACCACACTTGTACTTCGACTGGCGCCATGCCTCGAAGGTCCACATCTGTGAGTTTTGAAATTGGCCGCTTCGTGTTCGTGCGTACTCGCCGAAGTTTATTCAAACTTGGAATTTTGTGTTTGCACTGTCCCAAAATGTCTACACTACACTTTTTCGTTTGTAACCGCACACCCATTTCGATGCAAATATGCTTGCAAAATTGTTTTTTGTCCGCACTATTACTTTTCTGCTTAGCCAATGTAAAAATGTCCGCAAATTGAACAAATTTAGTTTCTTCCGCAAATGAATGTTTTCGGCTCAACGGCCCAAAGTTTTAGAAATTTATACCGAGAAAAATGGCCGATGGTTCTAGAATTGAAAGTACGCTTTATTTCTTTCTAATGTTCGGCTCGGAACAAGATACATATATACAGTGAGTTCAAAGAAGATAACAATAGGGTAGGTTCAAGTTTCACGTCTGCCTGAGACTCTGAACGTGCGAAGCCTGTAAACTAACATCTGTCGAGACGTGAAAATTAGAAGCCTGTCACCTTGATGTAATTTTCAATATTGTCGTTTGAGGTATGAAAATGCCCGAACAAACGTAATGCCGTTGAATGCAGGGTTGTGAAACCAATTGCTCTCACTAACAAAACACTAATAACTTAGTCCCCCGACGTTTTGATACATAAAACACGCAACTTCCACAGCAAAACTATTTTTAACCAGCAAGATACAAGTCGAAAAGTTAGGGATCGAATGAAATTTCACTACATTCAGCTGATCAAAAGAAAGCAAACACGACGTCATTGTTGAGTGGAAGTAGCTGACATTTTGATCAGCTGTGAATATGGCCATTATATTACGAAGGCGACGTTCGAAACATCTGAAACAAAATGGCTGCCGCTCCTGTCGAAAAACATACAAAATTATGTTACTGTAGTTTTGAACAAACCTTTGAACCAATGTCGATGAAACTTGCCAACGTCTAGAGAATAATAAAAACAAGTTGGGTAAACAGACCTACGCTCATGTCAGAAGGGTTTTGTACCCAACTTCTTAGAAATGCCGTCACCAGCAAGGAATAACATCAAGAAATATCTCAAAGAGATGTGCACGTTCAAAGGAAAATTCATTGTTTTTCTACTTTCAACGGTCGCCATTTTGTTGCAAACTGACAAAAATCACTCAAATCATGAATTCTCAAATATATTAATGTTATTGATCTTATTGGAAAATTTCAAGAAGATCAATCAAAACTGCAGTGACTGATTGTATGGAAAGTCCATAAAATACCAAAATCATGTGTTATTGTTGTTGTAATTGGAGAAATTTCAAACGGCTACAACTTCCGTGTATATTATTAGATTTTCATCAAACTTACAAAGTTTAAGAACCCTTAGTAGGACTACGTAAATATCGAATTTCGTTCAGTTTAAGTGTACCGATGCGATTTTATTGGGGAAAATGTGAAATTCGATTATCATACTATTATTAACAAAGTTGAGCGAATTTTGACTTCTAAGGACTCATAAACACCTACCACCATAATTTTTTTCAGATTTTTCGGATCATAGGTGTCCAATCGCGAGGGGAGGGGACACAAATTTTTCGTGTATTTCCCCTCCCTGCGCATCCCTCGAAGCAATAAGTATCAAATTAAGACCTGTTTTGAAAAGTTCTCATCAAGACCTTTCATTTCATACCCATATCGGCTACCTTTGATGAAATTTTTTTTTTCGGGGGCCACTCTCCTATGTGGGGAGGCCCCCCTTAAATACCTTATAAAATTTTTTTGTAGTTGGACTTTGAAGAGAGCACCACTTTACACCTGCATACAAAACTTGATGTTTCTAGCTTAAGTAGTTTGCGAGAAAAACTGCTGTGACACACGTACGGATGGACGGACAGACGGACAGACGAACAGACGAACAGACAGATCGCGAAACTAGTAGGGTTTTGTATGACAAAAATTTAAGTAAGTGGGATGTGAGGAGCGATTATTAGGAGATACCTAAACTAAAAGAATTGACTTTACTCTCTATAAGTTCTTTTAAAGCATTGTTAGCAGGAGGTTTTTTACCGTAACAGTTATTATAAAAGGAGGAGCAAACGTTCAAATCTTCATCTGTCATCACATATGATTGTCCATGAAAACTAATAGGATACCTGAAAATATTCCAATCATTTGATAACCGCTCAGTCAAGTTATTTATTTCATTAAAAACATGTTAGGATGGCTTCATAGAAGAAAGTCTTAGTTTATACGCCATATTCAATTCAAAGCGCATCTTGTCTCTGATAATTTTATTTAGGCAATCAATTTGTAAACGAAGACGAATTTACTATGGATTTAATCAATTGTAATTTTAGTGAAATATTCTTTTTAGTTTTTACAGCCATTTACTTCTAGTATGAATTAAATGGAGTATTGATGTTGAAAGATTGTCATATTTTGAGATATTAAATTTTCTGACAGGTGCAAAAGAGTCCATGCGTAAAGAAATGATAGAAGAGAGAATATCATCGATTTGTTGATTGCTAAGTACACGCTCATCCAGGAGTTTGTCTGCCAAGAGATCAGATAACTATTCGTCAAAACAAGGCCAATCAACATTCTGAAATGAGCGAAATAAAGAAGGATGAGGAATAATTGTACATAAGCTGCAATTGAGAAACAGTGATGTGTTACACAATGAGCATTTAGAAGTGAAACCGAAATCAGGAAATTATCCAAGAAAGAAGACCCTCTGGGAAAAGTAGGAATGCGTGCATTAATAATTGATATGGAAATGCTGTTACTTGACATTAACCAATTGCTAATAATTCTACCGTTAATGTTAAAAGTACTATCACCCCAACTAGGATGTCTAGCATTAATGTTCCCTACCTAATTGAAATCATCAAATTCGTTTAAAAAATTTAATAATTAATCCAAATCATAGAAAAGCGATTGACCGAGATCACAAGGAATATATAAAGAATTTGAAAATAATTTATGAATATGACCATCAGCACCACGCATATGTAAACAAGCGAAAGTACAAGAAAAAGATGAGGATCCACATTGAATTAAATGCGCGCTCCCGAATACGAGTACAATTTAGCCACTCGTAAGCATTGGCTTGTGGAGAGTTGACTGCGGTCAGCTGGTGAGTAATACCATACTTGTCCATTAATTCCCGAAATCCAATCGATGTGAACTGGACTCCATTGTCGGAGATAACATATTCCGGTACTCCAAATACATGGAAGACGCATTTCTCCAAGAAGCTTATTATCGGGATGGTATGCACGTTACGAATCGGCTCAATGGTGGGGAACTTTGACAGTTGGTCCAGGACCATAACAGCTCTGATGTGACTAGACGTTGACCGAGGATAAGGACCGATGAGATTGATATACAAGCGCTGGAATACACGCTTGGGTAGTTCAATCTTACCCATCGGAGGCCGAAGGACAGCATTTGGCGCTTTAGTGCACTTACACATCTCACAGGTGGCTACATATGCTTTTATTTGCTGTGCCATTTTCGGCCAAAACAAATAGAATTTCAGCCGCCGTAGCATATGACCGTATCCGCCATGCATACTCAGTGGGTGGACATGAGCTCGCCTAATAAGATCGATGGTCAATTCTTCGGGCGCCCATAGCTTCCACTGTTCCTCCTCTCTCCTCTCCGGATGCGTGTCCCATCTGCTTGTATACAAATCCCTCCGTTACCCGCAGTTCTGGCAACTGTAGTAACTGGCTCTGAATAGTATGCATCAACTGGGTGCAGCCTGCCAACTTTAAGGTGGGATAGTCCAGGTCAATCAATAGGGAGCTGTCGTCCTCCTGGGCCAACTCAGCTCCTTCCGGGGCAAACATTCTCGATAAGGCATCCGGTACCACATGTCGGCTTCCTTTCTGGTGTCGAATTGTAAAGTCAAACGGCAGGTAGCCATGGAGATCAGTTTGACTCATCAGCCATTTCAGGGACGCATGATCCGTAACGATTTCGAAGGGGTGTCCTTCGACATATGCACGATACATTTCACTGCCAAACATTCCTGCCCAGAGACAGTGTAGTTCCACTGGGCCGGGTTCAGCTTGAGGGATATAAAGGATATAGGCATTTCTTCGCCGTCTTCCGTAACCTGGAATAAGACTGCTCCCACTCCATGTTGACTCGCATCACAATGTTGACTCGCATCACAATGGATTGAGAACGGTTCATTGAAGCCCAGGCTATGTAGTACGGGGGCTGTTGTCAACCTCTTCTTTAGCTCTGCAAAGACCCCCAAGCCGGGCCCAGTCCAAATGAACTTTCGTCCCTTACGCAGCATGTCGGTCAAAGGTGTGGTGATGTCATGTACGAATCGATGGTACCATCCGCATAACCCTAGGAATCAGCGTAACTGCTTGGTGGTCTTAAGCAGAGGAAAGGCATCAATCGCTTGTGTATTGCCCAGATCGGTTTTGATGTTGCTATGGCCAATAATGTGATCCAAATACTTAACCTGCATCATTACGAACTGACTCTTCTGTATGTTGATGGTTAACTGTGCCTTTCGGATATGCAAAACCACTTCTTGAAGCAGACAGATGTGTTCGTCAAAGGTCTCGGTTATAAGCAATAAGTCGTTAAAGTATACGAAAACTTGGGGTGGTATTACTTTATCCATAAGGCGCGTCATTGTCCGTGGAGCATTACACCATGAAGACCGTGAAGGCTGTCTTCTTCTTTGAGCTAGGATCTAATGTGATCTGCTAGAAAGTGTCTTTGAGGTCCAAGCTAGTAATGAAATGTACTTTAGGTAATCGAATTAGGATACCTTCGATCAACGATAGGAGATATGTGTCCTTAACAGGGACGGCATTCAAATATCGGGCATCTAAGCATAGTCGAACCTTATTCGGCTTAACAACTGAAGTTACTGGTGAAACCCATGCGCTCTGCGATTCTCCGATCACACATAATGCCAAAATCTGATCAACTTCGGCATATAACGGCTTTTTCTTTGCTGGAGATATGGCAAAATGTCTCTTTTTGAGGGGTTTAGCATCCCCCACATCTATCATTTAAGACACTTAAGTTATCCTGCCGAGACCTTCCTTCTCATGCGAAGGAAAAGCCACTACGGCCGTGTTTAGTCGTAAATGTTGATTGGCATCCCGTGCATATCGAAGTGAGTAAAAGTTAATGTCGCATCATTGACGGCGGTGACAGAGTCGAGTATCGTACTAGAAAATAATGCCGGGGCCAAATTACATCTTCGGGCCAAGTCAACCCTTAAGTAAAGGTTCTGTGTCAGTTGGGGCATAATGTAAAAATTCAAGGACTTGGTCGCACCTTCAAAGATGACATCCATTGTGAGTTATCCCAATATGGAGTCACGAGTTCCATCCACTGGGCTTAACCAGGTAGTACTATGCTGAATTTGATCCGCGTGGTTCGTCAGGACTTCTCTTGCAAAATCAGATGCTATGCAGTTGACACTGGCTCAAGTGTCAATCAAGCCTACCAGTCGATCTGTACTGATACGTATGGCCGACCGTTGTCTTTCAATAATTCGTCTAGTTGGATCGCACGCAAATTCTTCCTCGACGGCCTCACCCTTCTCCAGAAGCTCCGCATCCTACACGTGGCTCGCTTTTTTCTCGAACGAGTAGTGAAAACCATCTTCTCATTGAAGTTGCGCGTGGTGTTGGCTGCGGAACTTCGGGAGAACTGTGTTTGGTGACGCGAATCAGCAAGGTTTGGGGTCGTATTCAGGGTTTGGTTATCCGTAGCAACGAGTTCAGTGTCTTTTCGGTCAGGTTCTAGGAGTGTCGACGGGTGTTCGTGACACTCACTGGCAAGTTTTTTCGCAACATGCAATCTACACAATCAGGGGCGTAAGTGTCCGCTTTTCCGCATAGCTAACAGAAGACAGTCGGCTGGGCTGGACATGCAGAGAACCTGTGTCCCGCCAAGCCCCAACAGACCGTGGAGCTTGCGACTACCTCTACGAAAGGTTGGTCAGTTTCCCGTTCGAGCTCGTAATCCAGAGGGGCTCCACTCCTCGGGATATGTGTCAGCTCAGTGTCTACGTGACCAGCTGCTACTGATTCTGCAGAATGATTGCTTCGTTGACTAGATCCCGTCATGCGAGGTTGTGGAAGAAAGGTTCCTCACCGTTCATCTTGCCATTCTTGTCTAAGGGCATGAAGGCGTAAGGCTTGCACTGCGTATATTGGTACATGAAGAGTGCTGTTTTGAAGCCCCCACCACATGCTCCCTCTGATGGTTTCCACCAGTTCGTCCTCAGCCATAGGTGTTCGTAACCGATTCGTTGGGCAGGAGTGCAGTGGTATAAAATTGATCAAATGTTTCATGAGAGCCTTATTCGTACTTTCGTATTTGTACACGCAATCCCCGTTCAGTGAGACCGTCATTAAAGTGGGTGCAAAGAGCCGCACAGAAGAATTTGAATTAGGGCATGCTACGGATTCCTTAAAACTCCAGTACCATTCGATGGCATCCCCGCTGAATAAGAGGTGCGCATGTCGAAGAAAGGTCAAGAAGTATTCTGAGCAAGAACCTGTCCACTGGTGTTGTAGAGTTAAAGCCAGTGAAGTTGAGTCACCACCTCTCCATTATACGCAGTGTCGGGTCTCGAATTTGCGTCGCGAAGATCGCTGGGCAATTTGCTTCATTATTCAGCCCGCCCTACAGAACTGAATCGTGCGTTGTCGGTATCAGTGGGGTGCGGTATTGAACCGTGAACTTTGCTTAGGGGCTCTGGGGCCCATACTCGAGCTCATTCGAGAGATGCTCCAGTCCTCAACCAGTCTAGAGGTGGGAATAGCAGCATTTGGATTCAGTTCCCAGCTTGGTGGAGCTCTTGTGTGACTGGAGAGCTAGATGATTCTAAGATCTTAGAATTATCTCTCCATTTGTCCTATCCTGTCAGACATTGCCACTTTTATTGAGGACACTGGTAGGATGTCTGCCTGTACTCCTGAGACTGGGTCTTCCCCGTCCGCAGGTCCCTGGTTGTTTGACAGAGATCGTGTCTGATCGTTAGTCCGGGGGTCTTACGCAACTAGTCCACGCATAGGAGCTTGCGTTCCGACGGGGTTGTCTGTGGCACTCTGCTCGATTGGGCGTCGGCACAGAGGACAGAGACTGGACGTTAGCAGGAGCTGCTGGACACAAACGCAATGGAACACTCCACTCCAACCTCATACTGGTAGAGCCCTCTACGACGTCCTCAAAGCAGATCTCACATTTTTGGAGCAGGTCCAGCGTTTCTCTGGAGTCCGCTTAGTTGTCATCTCTGGAATGGTATATGAACGAAAAATAACTGTGTGGAAAACTCCTACTAATTATGAAAAAGACTTAGATACTCTACTTATGTGGCCAATAGTGGCGAGCTATAAGTAACCTACCAAAAAAGTTTGGTCGGGAACTCTTTCCTTTCCAGCAGTGCCAACTCCTTCATAAGGAAATGAAAGCAAATGGAGGTCTGCCGGCAAAAGGGTGCTCCTAGTCGATTTTAAAATTTATCCCAACCCCAAGTGCATTACAAAAACCGTCTCTAATCTACGTTAATTGGCTCGACAAGATGAGTGATAGCGTCACCGTAACGAGCTTTGTAAGTGGTCGAAATCCCGACATGTGGAAGCATTCCGGGCTTCACAATTGCAGCATATGATACCGAAATGCATAAAGTGATGGAGAGTCCAGGCAGAAAGGAGAAAGACATCTGGCTGACAGTTTCCATCATGAAAATAGAAGGTCCTTACCGGTTTTACCCTGGGACAAAATATCGGAAGGAATCTTTCGAGGGAAAAAAATAAAGCAAAGGATAGCGGAAGCTACAACTCACGTGAAGTGACTGCAGGGGTATGTCACACAACTCCACTACTGCTTTCCATGGGACTCTAGCACCGAGGTACCGTACATCCACCGTAAAGGACCAAAATGCCAGAAGATGCAAATTTTCTCCTTCAGGATGTTTTGGCCCCTACGTTGGGCGCCATTTGTAATGATTTTCTCACGTCTCGTATGCTCGTTTGCTCGAGATTTCCCGAAGGAAATCTAAACTAACCTCTCATCGGTTCTACACGTGAAGTCATGGAACTTGACAACGGGCTGTACCCGTCAGGTCGACAAGTCCGGGCGCTCTTAGTATACTCCAAGGTGGCTACTAGCTAGCTAGCTAGTTCAGAGAGGAGTTTCGGTCGCGGGTTTTACGTGAGCAGACTAAGTCAGAGTCATAAAACTCAGCCACTGGTTTAAATGCCGATTTAAAACACGTCGAACAACTTACAACGACTCTACTTCATATAACGTAACTTTATTCCGCGGCAAAGGAACCAAGACAACCACTGAAAAAATGCGCGCTCCCGAATATAACCGACATGATGTCTGAAATAACCTACTCAAATTCAAACCGAAAAAAAATCTATTCAAAGGAAAACACAAACTCAATCTATGGCACTGTGTACCAACCGCAACACGAAACCAACCATTCGTGGATAACTGGAACCCTACTCTCTCGCGGGCATACTCACGTTTCACCTACACTATCCTTCTGAAAGGAACGGTTTTGCTGAAAAAGGAAGAAATAGATCAATTCAGCAATTCATTATAAAGTTCAATTCCTTTTTCTTCTTTTAAGTTTATAAATAAATTTTAAGATGCTTAACGTTGACAAATCCTGCTTTTAGTTCTCTTCGTTTTCTATTTCCATTCTGTTTGACGTCTTCCACTAAACCAATTCCTTAACATCTAGAATTATTACATACGATCCTAGCAACTACTAAAAATTATCGAAAGTACCATCTTTTTGATTTCTAAAAAATATTAGACCTCTACTTATATAAGGGTTTCTTGTTATCTGCTAACTGATTGCTTTTAATTTTCTCATATTCATTTAACACTATCGCTCTTAGAAAAAAATGAAATACCTTACACAAGGTTGTGATTGTTATAACCTTTAGATACTCCCGAATCCGAAATTACAAGAATTTTGCAATAAGAAATACAAAAGAGTCATTTGCGCATTTTCAACGCAATTAATAAGTTTTATCTTTAGATCTTAATTGGTTGGAAAATAAATAAATTTTACAAGTTAATAAATAATTGCTGCCCTGTAGAGATTAAAGCTGTACATTTCTATCCCTTACTTGTATAAACTTTTAATTCCTACCACTTGGAAAGACCGCAACGCCATCGTCGGTCCATTAAAGTTTGCTGGGCTTGCTAAATTATATTATATTTTCTGCACCGTTTGCGCCTCTCGTTCGCGGAAAACGGACAAGTGTCGCAATTGTTTCACAGGTCCCTTTTTTATGTCCATCGTTTGCTTTTCACTTCCCCTGTCACTTTTTGGAGGCTTATTCTTATTCGGAAACATCGGTCGCATATTGACGAACAGCTAAATGTCGTCTTTTTCGGGCCAAATTGTTGACAAATCCATTAATTAGCTAACCCGGTGCTGGCTCCGCTTTTTTGAGTGCCAACTCCACGCTTTTCCCACTATATTTCTTCGCGCACAGGAAATATCTTCCTGTACACGCTACAAAATGCCAACGACAAAAGTGAATGCGGCCGCGGGCAACGAGGACATCAAACCTTGACGAACATCGCTCTTCATAAAGTCTTCTATTCTCTTTTACGAATTATCTAGTCCTAGAGCTATGGGAATCGGATTTTACAATTTATCCACGACTCACAGCTGTCAACCGGCTGACATCAACTGGTGGTTCAGTGGCAGCGATTGGCTCACCACCAGTCAACGTCAATCGGTTCAGTCGCAGAGAGCTGTCAAACAATTGCATCAGCTGGTTGGGACATATCAGCTTGCACGGATATTTAATTTGAGGGACAGATCTCTACGAAATATCGATCCGAGGGATCGAGGTTATCATAAATACTATATAACCTTTTTTTTTGTGGTAGGGACATTGGGTTTGCTCTTGCAGCACGTTTTTCTGCCAACTTTATTCTTAATTTTACTCTTTCTGGACAGCCAGAAAAGTAAGCTGGATAACCAGTTGAGGAACATAGCACGCAAAACACAGGAGGAGTATCAGGGCTATTCAAAGTCTCATCAGTAACGCTCTTGCGTGGGCAGACATCATCTATGTGTTCCTTTGCGCAAGCAACATATCTTTTTCATATCCACTATTTGAGGATGCGTGCCTAAAATGTTGACAATGGTAGCATGGTTTCAAATCATTCCTCTTTGGTTTATCTGAAGTTATTTTATGGTGGAGTAAAAAACGAATTTTAGAAGCTTCTTCAGATCATCGTCGGTACTTAACTTGAATTTGAATATATTTAACCTTACAATGTTACGGCGAGACCATGCATGCTGTTGATAAATTAGTTATACCAAAATTATTTAGTTCTGAAATTTGTGACAAGACATCATCTTTTATTTCGAGAATAGGATACAAAGTGCTCAGCCCCTTGATAATTACTATAGGGTTACGTCTGATAGAAGGTGTAAGGGAATGTCCTCCCAGTTTGTTTTCCTTTGTTAAATTGAGAATAGTCAAATGTTACGATTTTGTCAGCAATAATTTTGTGGAATGAGTCCTAAAAAGCCTTAATCCGGTAATTTTACGTATGGAATTGTTTCCAAATAAGTTTCACCGTTAGAGGGTTAATATTGTTATTAAAAATTCGTGGAACCCATAAGGATTTGTTAGCTATCTCAGGATTATCCTGAATAACGTGAACACTTGCTAAGGGTGGCAAGTTTTTTTGTATGGAAAAATTATTAGAGGTGAATTTACTATTAAGATCAAATTTATCGTTATTTAATGGTTTAAAAACCAATTTACCTGTCACTTCTTTGAATATTCCAATGTCCTGTTCAATCGCTTTGTCTGAGTCTTGCTTTGGAAAAATTTAGATTTCTGACATGATAACCTCATTTGGTGAGTTTGTAGAAATCCAATAATCTGCAACTGGCATTGTAACTAAGTTCTCATCTGTTGTTATTTTTTGAAGTTCCTTCCCGATGAATTTCTTGAAACATCTAACATATCTGTGAAAAACATCTAACATATCTGTGAAAATCTTAATCCAAGTTTTTCACAATGTTTTTGAATTTCTGTTTGAAAATTTTTGACACGTGGATATTTCTTCCACGCAAGAAAAATGAAATGTTCTCGAATTTCTATTTGAAAATAATCGTTGTCCTCGATCACAATATCCTCGGATTTCTTTTTGAATATTTTTGACACGTGAACATTTTCTTCTGCAAAGGAAAATAAAAATCTTTGTCTCAATCGCAAAGGACCAATTCCTAGCCATGCAATATTTGCACAAATTTCTCCCTTCGTCCAACCGGGAAATACTAGATTTCCTTTTTTTCCAGTTTTCTAATAAAATCTTTTAACAGATTAATAATATTTGATACAAGCAAAAACACGTCTATCCGTTATGACTACTCTCACCGAACTCCGCATTTCATGAAAAATGAAGTTTTTCAACATAAATCCGATTTCGGTGCATCCCCGAAAACTGCATTGCCGTCACCCGAGACAATGTTATGACATTCACCTGGTACACAAACCAACGTTTACATATGAATTTCCTCTCAATCAACTCTCGCTCTGTCCTGCTAGAATGTCAACCAAAACAAAATCCATGAAAGACCCATCGCGAACTGTCGTACAAGTAGAAACGTCAAAACATTTTCTCTGTAGACTTCACACATATCAGACGTGATGCCCGTCGTCGCGTTCGTGTAGTGCAAAAAACTCCATCTCAAAGTTCCTTTCGCGGCCGAAAACATCTTGGAAAGGCATCTTTCGTTTGTTTCCCTATCGGTGCAAGTGATTTTCGTACCCTAGACTCGCGGAAATGCAAGAAAATCGTCGGATAATTCCGTGCAGCCTTGAGTGAAGTTCAATTCGGACAGTGAATTTCTGCGAGTTAGAAAGGTAGCAGCAAAGTTGGGAGCCGCCGTGGCTCCTCTAAAAATCGAAAATTTCAATTTCATTCCCAAGAGTGCGAGCAAATTGATAGTGTCGTGCAAACAGCTCAAAGTGTGCTAACCTGACGTGCTAGTGAAATAATGTCGCAGTCCTTATAGTTGTCCTGCGAGTGTCAGGTGTTGTGTGAAAAGTTTTGTTGGTTTCGCGACGGGTGGTGGTGGGAAGGTGCAATGTGGTGTCGACGACATCTACGATGGCCAGGTGAAATTGTTCCGCGGAACGGGTTTGTCGCGGTAAATTTTCGCACCCCGCTAGCTCTCGCGCTGTTGGGGACACTCGCGGTGATTTTGCCCCCACAGGCCCGTGCCGATCGTTCCGCGCTGCTGACGCCACCCGGGCTGCAGACGCCGAACCCCAACCAACCATGCGATCGCTCGAGGAAAGTGTTTACGGAACCCCGCGGCGAGTTCGCCCACGGACCGTCTGGAGTGAACTACACGCAGGACTCGCATTGCGAGTGGCTAATCAAGGCGCGCAACGAAAGCCAATTCATAACCTTGACCTTCCACAGCATGGGCACGGAATGCTCCTATGACTACATCTACGTATACGACGGCGACTCCTTCAACTCAACCCTGTTGGGGAGCTTCAGTGGCAAGACCGAGCCGCAAAGACTGGTTGCGAGTTCCGGAAGCGTAAGTAGCTAAAAGTATTTCTTTCTCTAAAACCGCTTTAACCTCCTCCAACCGCAGCTGTTGACGCCTTTCCTGGCCTCCATGCGCGATACATGTTCGCGATATTACATCATCGTCACGGCAAATGTAGGTGCAATGCAATTGGCGCTCGTTAGCGATTCCTGGCGCTGCGTCTTATCAGTTTGTTGCCACTGAGTGCAAGCATAGAATTGGCATTTGTTATCGCCAATTTACCATCACACTTGTTAAGCGTGCAGCAATGGGACCGGTAATTGGATTCACACTCCTCAATGCGCACTTTGTGATGCATGAAGCTGCAACGGATCTCAATTTCTCGGTGCATATCTCTAGAATTGATGCATTCCAGGTGGCTGCGGAGCTTCGGTGTTGTGAATATCATTAGACTGTGCCAAGGACACTTGCCGTGTGAGGAAGTGCGATCAGATTTGATGCTGACTCTGAGTAGGAATACTCGCAAGTGACTAGAAGTTTACCTAGCCCATGATCACCTTGAGTTAAGATTTCTATCGAACTAAACTTGTTTGGTGTTGATATTTGGCTTAATTGTATAATTAACTGAATTCAAAGAACCATAAATCAATAATGCTCATAAATATGGCTTCACGCTAAGTCGAATCTTCAAGAATTTTAAAATATCTTGTCAGCTTACAACTGTAATTTAAATACACACTTAAATAACGCTGAGATAATCAGTACATATTCTGGTGGCATCATAGACTCACCTGTTCTTTGATTACTAAAATTGGTCCAAACTGGTTCAATTATTGCATATTGTATAGCCATTGGCTAGCTATTATTGCTATATGATGGCATTTTGTGAGAATTTGAACCTTAAGTATTAGTCAAACTTATTTGCTTCCGAAACTTCGATGACAAAACAGACTTTAAAATGCCTAAGCCTCCAAAAAGAGTCGCATCCAACTGCTCCATTCCCGTTAGTCAGTTGAAAATGTCTAGAAAGGATCTGCTTTTCACCTTCACTGAGGGTTCCAATTTTATCTCAATTTCTCTCCAGAAAATTTACTTGAATAACCTCTTGCAAACAAGTAAATCGTTATATGAATCATTCAACTCATTTTTTGTGCAAAAAATGTATTCTCGGTTGCTTGCTTCATTCAACCAAATATTCTCAGGCCTGAAATAAGGTTGAAGCCTTGGACGCCATCTGACGTAATTTCTTATCTTAAGTGTGCTCTATTTAGTTAATAGTCATTTGTATAAAACCTGAGTTTTATAATAGTTAAAAGTAATCAAATACTTCATGACCTGCCAAGTAAAAAAAATCCCCGTTAGCAGTACCAGCCGGAAAGGTAAATTTCTCGTATGTAGCGTAAGGTTTCGAAAAAGAATTTGGCTTTCCTACTACTGGACTTCTTACTGCAATTTTTGTAGCACCACATCGGTATTTATTAGCATAAAAAGAATCTGCCGCCGTTCGTATTTGGAGACCCTTCATAGATGCGAAAATATTTTGCTAATTAAATTGAGTTGCACACGTATGGATCACATATTGAAAATCGGCGGGTAATAAATTGTTATAAACATATTTATACTAGTTTCGCCCTTCTGACATTTGCTGTTTATACATTTCACAGTGGTTACCACACAAAGGTGATAACTTGTCGGCTTAAATAGCTCAAATAGTTAATTTTTTTGTAATTTCAAATTTAACGCAGGAAATAAATTAGACAAAATTGAAAGACAACGATTTATGCTTATACTAAAAGAAATGCTCGCTTTTATGGAGTTCTATTTTATTGAATATTGATCGCTTGAATGTTCTGATTGGACTAACTGTGCTACTGCTTGAATGTGTGTATGAGAGTGACATTTAGGTTTTTGACCAGTGGAATCAATGCCTTCAAGTGTGCGTACGCTTCATCTTTTGACTTATCTTCTTCTTTCGCTGTATCGTCGGGTTTCTTACCCTCAATATTATCGTTCAAATCACGGGATTTTATGTATGCAGTGATTTGAAATTTCCATAATTTGTAACTCGATTGATCTATCAATTTGTGGCCGATAAAATTGTGATCGTCTTTGTCGTTCATGGTGAAATACTTTCAGCCAAAATCGTACAAAAAAAACTGTATGTAAACACCGACGAAGAGTAGCCACTGCTTATTTAATCTGTTCTTTTGAATTCCATGATGACGTTCGACTGCTGTGCACGCGCACTTTACTGTAAACACAAAACGGCAACGCTTGCACACTATTGTGAAATTCAAATATTTCATGCGACGATGAAGTCAATTGATTTGGCTTTGCACTACAAACATTGGGCGATGCTTGTCTATTTTAACTATGAATATTTATGAGATTTGTCCAACTTTTCATTCACTTTTATAGAGTCCAGAAACCGTTTTTAATATTTTCCATTACGCTATAACAAGACGACTGTTGGAATAAAACACTTTACACATTCGACGATGTGACTCACTATTTTTCAATTGTCTAACTATTTTAGGCTCACTGGGCCCATAACCTATTGTAATTTCAAGTTTAACGCAGGAAATAAAGTAGACAAAATTGAAAGACTACGATTTATGCTTATACTAAAAGAAATGCTCGCTTTTATGGAGTTCTATTTTATTGAATATTGATCGCTTGAATGTTCTGATTGGACTAACTGTGCTACTGCTTGAATGTGTGTATGAGAGTGACATTTAGGTTTTGACAGTGAATTTCGCAATAACAGTGCTGCCACACTTTGTGACAATGTTAATGTTTCAACAAATTTCAAAAGATTTCCATAAATGTTTAATTAGCACTTGCATTGCCATTAATATATACATTTTCGATTCTTTTCTAAACCACCAGGGGCCGTCATTTTGAATTTTTATTGAAAACGGCTGCTAAAAATATTAAGCTGTAAATTTTCGAATTTTTTTATTTGTCATCCGATTTGCATAATTAAATTAAATTAGCTTACCTTAATAACTTATAATTTCAAGTTTATCGGAATCTGTTGAGAAACTTGGCTGCTAGAGGGCTACAGAAATAAAAAAAATGTTTATCTCACCCCCCTGTATGGGGAGACCCCTTGAACACTTTAAAATATTTTCTTACTCTGCAAATTTGAAGAGGCACCACTTTTGACCTACGTATAAAATTTCCTCATTCTAGCTCATGTGGTTTGCGAGCAAACTTGTTGTGACGGACGGACGGACAGACAGACAGGCCGCGATTTTATAATTTTTTGGGGTATTGTTAAAAATATTTTACGACATTTAAAAAGTAGTCTGAGTTATAAATACTTTCAAGTTAAGTCATTTAAAACGTTTCCATGAAAAAAATCATCATGTCAGTTGCTACTAAAATAGCGAATTGCGCTTGCCTTCTGATCTTTGGGGGCCGCCATTTTGAATTCATGCATTGGATTTTGGACTATTTTAAATCTTTGTGTGCTAGGACCTCATAAATCAATGTGTCGAATCCCGTTCATATCAGAGTTTCACTATAGACAGAGCAAAATAATTCAATTTTGAGTGAAAATGGTAGCTAAAAATATTAGGTTTTAAATTTTCGACTTTTTTATTATTCATTCAATTTTAATAATTTTCTGCATAATACAAAAACATAGTCCAGAGATCCATAATCTCAAGTTTAATCAAAATCCGCTGGAAAATGTGACCGCTAGAGGGCCACAAAAACCTGAAATAAACGCATATTTAAACCGCCGCCATGTTGGAATTTGCATATGAATGACCACCCAAATATCAAAGTCTGTAGAACTAAGTAATGTCTATGTTGAAACCAAGTTTCATATATGCCGAATCAAAATTGCGACTTTTAGAAGCCTTTGAAATTTTGAGTTTCAACTGGCCGCCATTTTGTTTTTTGTGACCTGACCTCAAGATTTTTCACGTAATTCTTTAGATACTTATAATTTCTATCTAACTGCCGAATTTCATGAAAATCAGTTGAAACCTTTGCCAACTATTACAACAACAAAATTTTGCACGTTTTTCGACCTTTGACCTTTGTTACTGCCGTATCGACTTTGGATTTTTTATTGTGAGATTCATCATATACATCAGTAAACCTTTGTACCAAATTTCATCCAAATCGAAGCTATACTTTGGTCAGAACAAAAATCACGATTTTCGTCTAAAATGGCCGCCATTTTGTTTTTGCCCAGCCGATATAGCTGGTTCACGAACTTAACCGAGATATTAACCCAATACACCTTACCTGAAAATTTGGTGAAAATCGGAGCAAAATTGCAACCTCTAGCGTGGTCACAAATGTCGTTATATCCCATATATATACATGTATATATATATATATATATATATATATATATATATATATATATATATATATATACGAGTATATATATATATATATATATAAGATACCTCTCTCGAGAAATTCACCTAAAAAACAATACACGTTCATCAAATGTGGATTATTACATGTTTGTTTTGAATGAAGAACATATATTGCACTTCATCAAATTGTAATATAACAATAATTATTAAAACTTTGAATAGCAATATACCTCTTAACAATATTCCCTTTCTTCGCTGTAATAAAAAAGACTACAACAAAACAAAATTCCAAATCCTGACAGAAGCTATCAGTGAATTCTTCGTCGCAATAAAGTGAAATCTGTTTTGAACAGAAGTATAGAACATGGTCCCCGCCTTAAAATTGTCCTCTTGACCATTTCAATAATCAAGGCAAAATAATCTTGATCTGCGGAATAATATATTGAAGAAGAAAAAAATTACTTCCGAAAACGTAGACAAGTTTGATCATGTTGTATACTGTATGCCTTTCCTCTTTTCAAGTAAACATCAAGTTAACATAATTAGTATAGTATTGCAACTAAGGCAGCATTGGCAACACAAGACGACTCTAACAATAGTTGCGTGTCACAAAAAATAGTTAACTTAGAGTCGAACGATGGCCAAAATGTCTCCGAATCGATTGAAACTCTGGCCACAATGTAAATATTAAAAATTTCATCCGTGGCGAGATTCAAGTACCATCTTCGTTGGGCTCAATACACCTTCCCCAGTCTTCTGTTCTATAAATGCCACGATCAATTCTGGGGTTGATTTAGAAAATAGGCATCTATTGTCGAGATTCAGAGACCACAAATTCTACGAATGTGTACGACTCTTTTTGGCATACGGGCATCCGGCTCCCGATACAACATGTATTAATGGAAAAACAAAGACTAGTATCAAGGTCATAATACAAAGAGAAGGTCTCCCTTTGGACTTTGATTCTCTTCGAGGCATGTATTTCCGCTTCCATGAAAAGCTTGGAGTCACGACAGATCAAGCGAAAAAAGATCTTGAAACATTTGCGTCGGATGTTAGTTCGAACCACATTCCATCGCTTCAAAGGACTAGGGAACAACACAACAAATTTTTTCGTCCCCAATAAGAAGCCTGTTCAGCAAAGCCTTAAATTATTTTACCACAATTGCAGTGGTATCCGATCTAAATTAAACCAATTATTCCTTGACGCAAAACCTTGCAATTTTAAAATCTTATCTCTGACAGAAACTTGACTAAATGATGCATATAGAAATGAAGAGATTCTAGACAGTGATTGGACCATCTTTAGACCCGATCGAGACTTTCGCAGCACTGAAAAATCAAGAGGAGGGGGAGTCTTAGTTGCAGTTCACAACTCCCTATCAAGTGAGCTCATAAGCACCACCTCATATACATTGTTCCAGCATAGAGTGGTTCATATATCTACAAATAAGCTTAGCCTCTATCTTGGCGTGTACTATATCCCTCCAAATTCTTTCGAAACCGTCTATAACGAAGTTATCGAAACCATTTCTTCTCTAACTGCATCTACTACAGAAGATGATATAATAATTATAATTATCACTATTAATCGACCAAATCTGAATTTGTACACGACGAAGCCGATAATCGTCTTCTCCCAATCAATCTTCTTGACAGTCAAGATTTTAATTTGATGAGTACTTTTTATAGGAACGATTTGCAGCAAACAGCTCTGACGCCCAACAAAAATGGAAATTGGCTAGACCTAATTTTTAGTAACGCATATGACGATGTATTGGTCAATCAAACTGATGACAAAGAGAACCTATTTTGTAACAGCCTTCATCACTCTGCACTTAATATTGAGATTTTCACTTCTGACGTTTCTAACCCTATTTCACACAATAAATGAATTGTATACTACTTTCGCAATGCTGATTATGAAAGTATCAATAAACATCTTTTCGCTGTCGATTGGACTGGTACACTTTCGACGTTTGATTGATGCCGCCGAAAGGTATGAACCTAAAATTAAGAAAAAAGATAAATTGTCTGAACCTTGGTTAAATAGTGATCTTAGATATTTACGAAATCAAGGGAACAAATATTATAGAATAATCAAAAGCACGAAAAATGTCAGCAATGATATTAAATCAAAATATAATGAGCTTGCAAATGAAATTCAAACAAAATCTCGAGAAGCATATGAAGTATATGTTAATTTGATTGGTGAAAATATTATTAAAGATCCAAAAAAGTTCTTTGACTTTGTAAATATCAAGCGTAAGACTCAAGACTACCCTTCATCTATGTTTTTCAAGGATTCAGTTTCTTGTTCCCCAGAGCAAATCTGCGAGTTTTTTGCAAATCACATTAAAGAGGTTTATTGTAATCCTGAAGACCCATTATATCCCGTTTCGCAAATGGCTCCAACGACATTGATTAACGAAGTTTCAATTTATGAGGAAGAAAATCCTCATGCGATTGGCAATTTGAACCTGATCCCGATCTTATTCCTCCTAGTTTTCTAATCCAGTGCAAAGAACAACCTATTCTCCATCATTTTCAACAATTTACTCTCTAGTGGCATCTTTGCTTCCTACTGGAAATCTTCTTAATACCAATCCATAAAAAGAATGATAAACGGTGTATTCAAAATTGTAGAGGTATTGCCATATTATCATCCATTCCAAAGCTTTTTGAACAAATACTTTGCAACAAGATCTCCTTTATTATAGAACCGCGGCTTAATGAAGAACAGCATGGGTTCAGAAAAAATAGATCTACTACCACCAATCTCCTCATCATGACATCAAGTATTCTGTGTGAGATGGAAAAAGGCCTCCAGATTGATGCAATATATACCGATTTTAGTAAAGCATTTGATCGTGTAAATCATGAAGTTTTGATCAACAAGTTCCGTTGGATCCATTGTTACCTTAAATACCGCACTCAAGTTGTCAAATTTCAAGGACGATTATCGAGACAAATTCAGGTCCTCTCTGGGGTTCCTCAAGGAAGTCATCTTGGACCTCTTTTGTTTAATATCTTCATATCTGATCTCTCAGCACTTTTACATGATGTAGCTCATCTCTTTTATGCAGATGACCTTAAAGTTTATCACGTCATATCATCTCTATCCGATATGATGTTTGTCCAGTCTAAGCTTAACACTCTCTCTGAATGGTGTTACAACAACCATCTCCTTCTAAACTTGGAAAAATGCCAGGTGATACGTTTTTCAAGAAAACTGAGCCTTCTGTTTGACTATCACATCAACAACACAACGCTTAGTAGAGTCGATAGCATTGTGGACCTTGGTGTCGTTCTGGACCAAAAGCTTCGTTTTAAACTTCAGTATGATGTAGTTATATCCAGGGCTAATAAGATGCTAGGATTCATCAAACGAAGAACTAAAGAATTCAAGAATATCTGGTTTACTAAATCACTATATGTCTCATTAGTACGCCCTATTCTTGAATATGCCAGCCTGATTTGGAGCCCTGTTTTTGATATTCACGCTGACAGGTTAGAATCGGTTCAGAAACAATTTCTTCTTTTTGCCCTCAGATCCCTTTACGACCCTAGAAACTTCCACAGCCTACCATCATATAACTATCGGCTCCTTGTGCTAAATATGACATCATTAGATTCTAGGAGAATGATGATGTCTGCATGTCTAGCATTCGATATCCTCAGAGACAATATTAAAGTTCACTATATAACAAAAAAAAATACTTTGAATGAACCCCTAAGAATCACAAAACATTCACCAATGCTTACCGTAGGTCGCCGTCACACTGCTTGTGCAGACAATGAGTCAATAAACAGATGCTGCAAGGCATTCATCAAGTTTAGTAAATATTACTCCACGTCCATTTCCAAAACCTCGTATAAAAATAATATCCTGAAACTCTTTTAATTCCTCAATATAATTGCATAATTGTACGTAAAAATTACTATACCAAGAAAATGTATGTTTTTTTTGTGTAATTTTATGCTGTAAGGATATGTCTTGTTTAGCAAAATAAATAAATAAAGCATTACATATTGATATCCTTTAATTGCCCCTTATTTAAAACTTTACAAACTTGCGGACAAATAAAAAAATCCGTCTGGTTAGCTCAGCGGTTGTATTTCGAATCCTCTCCTGTCAGTTTCTTCTTCTTTCAATTACCCAATCCTGTACAATCCAATTCGGATTACAGTAGTAGAATGCTTCATGCACTGACTAATAGTTCTTATATAAGCATTAACTAGTGGTTTTTATACAAACTAAATTTTCATTCTTCTTCTTCTTAGCACTGCAGCCCCTCTCGTGCTTTCGTTTCCTGCAAATAGCACCTCCAACTGTTGCGGTCCATTGACCGCATCCTCCAATTTCGAAATCCGAGCAGCGATGAACTGTCTTTGTCGACCGAGTCAGACCAGCGTTTCCTCGGTTTCCCCACTGGTCTCCGGCCTTCAATTGTCCCAAAGAATACCTTTTAGGGTATCCGTTTTTCGTCCATACGATTCATGTGTCCAACCTATTGCAGCTTCCGCAGTCTTACAATCCTTGAGACCTCCGGTTTGTCAAAAATTTCATACAGCTCATGGTTGTATCAAATTCACCATTGGTCCCCGTCTAGCTTTGCTCCGATTATTTACCTCAGGACCCGTCGCTCAAAGGCGTTCAATATATTTGCAGATGCTTGGGTTAGGGTCCATGTTTCACACCCATAGCATAACACCGGTGTTATCACAGATTCGTATACCTGAAGCTTTGTTTTCCTGTGTATGCAGCTGGTCTTCAAGATCGTCAAAGCTGAATTAAATATTGTGTGATATTTTGTGTATTTGAGCTATTTTTCCTCGATTGCGGCATAAGCTTTGGTTTATTTTCATTGATTTGTAGCCCTGCTAGTTTTGCTTCGCTGTCGAGTTTCAGGAAGAGTTATTTCGCAGGAAGAGTTATTTCAGGAAGAGTTATTTCGCAGTTAATGATCGCGACAAAATGTTGATGTCGTCCGCATAGGCTGCTACTTGACTCGACTTGTATAGTAATGTATCTCGCGTATCGACAGGTAGCTTCCGTATGACGTACTCCAGAGACAAATTGAATAGCAATAGGGCCAGCCCATCTCGCTGCTTTAGTCCAATATTTGTGTAAAAGGCATTGGTGAGTTGCTTATTGATGCGGACTTTGGAGGTCGTCGACGTTATTGTCATTTTGGTAAGACAGACTAGTTTGGCTGGGATCCCAAAGCAAAGCATTATTTGGTACAATACGTTACGATCAATACTATCGTAGATGACTATGAATGGCTTTCTGAACACCACTGCCACCATGTTTTATGAGCTCCACTGGAACCTCATCGATGCCCGGCGCTTTATTATTCTTTTGGCCTTTGATGATGGAACAAACTTTATCCAGAGTTGATGGGGCCAATGGAAGCTCTCCGAGAATATCTATAGGCTCCGATAGGCTGGAGTTGTGCGGAGGATTAAGGAGGTTCTTGAAATATGATGTCCATCATTCCTTAATCCTGTTTTCATCAGCTATGATGTTGCCGATGTCATCACGGCAGAGTGTGGTATATGGCTGATAACCTCGTTTCAAATTTGCGAGACTTACATTGACGCTCCTCAATTTGTCGTCATAGTATTATCGTTCGTTACTCTCCTGAGCTACTCATAATGTTCTCTCTTCGTCCTGGTTTTCCTACCTAAATACTCTTTGTACGCCTGATTCTTTTTGTCTAATGCATAATGCATTCTGGCATTCATCATCAAACCGATCATTTCTTTTGCGCCGGCTTTGATGTCCTATCTTCTGTTCTGCTGCGGTCTTAATAGCTGTTTTCGCTTCCACTCATAGCTTGTTGCTTGTTTCAGCGATGGGGGCCAATTTTTTTTGCCACAGCTGCCGTTTGGAGCCTTTCAATGTTGAATTTCCGTAGAGGGCTTGTCTTCTACGGATACGCCTTTGGCATACGACATCGATAGGATAATTTGATCAAGCAATGATCCGAGTTACAATTGGCTCCTCGGCTTCTACGGACATCCAGGATGCTCGAGGCCCAACGTTGTTGGATGAGAATATGGTCGATCTTATTTTGTGTGTTGCCATCCGGTGATACCCAGGTCATTTTATGCATGCTTCGTTATGGGAAGCAAGTCGAACATATGAGTAAATTTTTGCTCATGCCGTTGGCATTTGGTTCATCCCCCAGTCGTTTCTCGATGAGCTCATTGCCAACCTTAGCGCTGAAATCACCCAGAATTATTTTTGTGTCGTTTGTAGGCGACTAGTCTTTCCAGATGATTGTAGAACGTTTCCTTCACGCCCCGGCCAAAGAAAAGGGGGCGAAAACATTAATCAGCCAAATTTTGAAGAATTTCGCTTTGAAACGGATTGCACACATTTGTTCATTGACTGCCTTAAAACCAATAACGTGTGATTTGAACTCCCTATCCACAAATAAGGCCACTCCGAATTCTCGCTTTTCAGCAGGCTTCTCACTTTTGAATATTGTGTGCAATCGCATATCTTGAATATCACTTCCTGTCCAGTTCGTTTCCTGGGTTGCCAGTATGTTTAATTTATTTTGACAGGCCTGTTATAAAAGTTCCTTAACAGCGCCAGAGTTGTTCAGTAATCTGACATTCTAGGATCCAATGCCATAATCCTTTTTTCGGTTGCGAGGTCGATGCCGTAGATCTAATCCATTCCGATGCTCTGTTGCAGGTTTCGAAACAATGTAGGGTTTTCCAAGGAAGCTAGCCCATATCCGTAACCCTAATCGTCGCCTTCTGGATCTTGTCTTGTCAAATGTTCAAACTGGGTGTCTATCAATAGCTCCTGTTTTACATCCTTATATTCAACCTGATTTCCATCGTCCACCTTTGTCTCTAGCACTAACCGTTGATACCCTAAAGCCTCAGAGAATATCCTCAATTTATCGTTACAACTTCATTAGAGAAAATTATGAGGCAATTAAAACCAATGTGGGTTCGGTCAACTGGTGCACCTTCCTTGCTCGTCTTGACTGTGATAGTGCTTTGAACAAATTTTACGGCTACCTTAACAATCTAATTGCTCTTTATACTCCACTGCAAGCTCCTCACAAAGCTAAAATGAATATTTCTAAAGTCACATTGTTCCTCTTTGTGTTTTCCCCTATCACTTAAATTCAATCTCAGCCTTGGTACTGGCACCTTTCCAACGTACTGGAAAGATGCAAATGTTGTTCCTATCTTTAAAAACGGCTCAAACTATCGTCCCATATCACTCCTCTCCTGTTTCTCTAAGCTGCTGGAACGACTTGTACACAACAGGCTTCTTGAGTCATTGAGTTCAATTGTCATACCACAGCAACATGAATTCTTGAAGGACCGTTCAACTTCCTCGAACTTGGCTGAGTTTGAAGATTATATTGCAAGAGCTTTAGATAAACAGTTTCAAGCTGATGCAAAATTAACGGACTTCTCCAAAGCTTTTGACTCCGTGAACCATGTTCTTCTCTGTCAAAAGTTAGCTTTGCTCGGCATATCCTAACATCATCTATCCTTCGTTCATGTTGTGTTAATCTCTATGGCACAATCTTCTTTCCATTCAATCCTACATCTGGCGTCCCCCAAGGGTCAATCCTTTGACCTCTTCTTTTCGTACTGTTTATCAATTATCTTCCTTCGTATCAATGTTGTTCTTTCGTTTCAATATTTCCACATGTTTTAAAAAGACTTTTACTTTGAAAATTGTTCCTTTAACTTACAATTTCTCTCCTCTGCAGGCTCATGTAAAGATCTTGGTGTAATATTTGATTCCAAGCTTAAATTTGATACCCATATTTTTAGCATAATTACCAAGGCATCAAAAGTTTCAGATTCTATCAATAAGTAACGAGACTAACCCAGAGATGGTGCTAGTAGTACCAAACTTTCCATAGAGTGCAAATCTTTACATGAAACGTGTAAAAATTTCACGTCGATCGGATCACAGACAGCAGAGTTATCGAGGTTAGAGTAAAGTCACTTTGTAATTTATTTTAAAAATGGGAAAAAGCGAGTTTCGCGTGTTGATAAAACATTGTTTTTTAATGAGTAAAAACACCCAGCCCAGCAATGGCTTGAAAAACATTACCCGGACTCCTCTCCATGGAAACCAATGATTTGTCGTTGATATGCTGAGTTTAAACGTAGTCGTACGGACACAAACGATGCGGAACGTTCGGGAAGGCCATTGGAAGCCGTTACACAGGAAAATGTGAGTGAATGAATTGTAATGGAAAATCTAAAGTGAAGGTCCGTGAGATTGCAGAAATGACACAGATATCATCTGGAAGTGTATTTACAATCCTTCATGAAAAACTGAGCATGAAAAAGGTTCTTTCCAAGTGGGTGCCGCGATTGCTTTCAGTGGAAGTCCGTAGAGTCCATGAAAACAATGGCAAAATTGAACGAATTAGGCTTTGATTTACTTCCCCACCCCCCGTCTTCGCCAAATTTAGCCCCAAGAGACTACTGGCTCAAAAACTCAAAAAAATGCTCCAGGGAAAAAAATTCGGCTTGAATGAGGAAGTCATTGCCGAAACTAAAGCCTATTTTGAAGCAAAAGATAAATCGGTCTATGAACATGGTATAGAAATGTTGGAAAGGCGTTGGAAAGATTGTATCACCCTAAAAGGAGATTATATTGATGAATAAAAATGATTTTTGAAAAAAAATGTTGTTTTCGTTGTTAGTCTCGGGACTTATTGAACGATGAGTTATATCTTGTGAGCTCACTAGAAGCTATTCAACGTAAGTTTACCCGTACTTTGTTCTTCCAATTCAACTTAGCCTATTAGTCTTATGAGCTTCGTCTATCCATACTTCGTCTCCCTTCTCTGTCGTCCCGTAGAACCTTCTTAGATCAATGTTTCCTTTATAAGTTGTACCACCAACAAATTGCTTCCACTCTAAGCGAAGACTTGCACAACAGACTGTATGCGCGTCCTAGTCGGTCTGATAACATTCTCGGGGTTCCGTACGCTCTGACAGATTTATATTTTCAGTCAATTATGCCGCGAATCATCAGAAAGCATAACCACCTCGAGCTTGGTTCTCTATCCACGTCCTACTTTGTTTTTAAAAATAAACTAAAGACGTTACTTTTTCTGAATTGCGATTAATATTTCCTTATCACTCAATTTTTCAAACTTTCATCTAGCCTCTAATTTCTTTTCTTACATGTTTTAATTAACTTTTTTCTGCTTGATATTGTTGTATAAATGTGTCTTACATTGAACGGTATTTAATTGTCTTAAGTCTATTTTGTAATTGGATTTTTGTCTGTTAAATGGATTTAAATAAATAAATAAGATAAAATCATGGATAACAGAGAAGCAAATTGAATACAGGTGCAATCTAACATATGTGGGTCGGATTTCCCAACATACCCTAGGACAAATTCATATTGTGGCCTCTGCATTGCTGACGCAAGACTTGAATTCAGCTTTAATAGTCCTCAACAGAAACTGCAGGTGCTTCCTTACGATAGCGACTTTAACGCAATCGTGATGGAAATCAATCATCAAAGAAATGATGCCTTCCTCATTCCAGTACAACAAGAAAATCATCGCTTGAATTTCAAAAAAACGGATTGGGGAAAGTTTCAAAAGAAGTTTAATCGGAATTG
The DNA here is from genome assembly GCA_963969285.1 of Odontomyia ornata. NCBI lineage: Eukaryota > Metazoa > Arthropoda > Insecta > Diptera > Stratiomyidae > Odontomyia > Odontomyia ornata. Next base: position 104,193,351 of record OZ017740.1, on the reverse strand, counting down.
CCAGAAGCAATGTCCTCCTTCTGATGATGGCAATGCTTGCTCAATGGTTCCTTATGACAGGAATCTTCCTAACGATGAAATATATCTCTATTTGTCGAAGTTAGAGAAGCTGACGTTGGAAACGATTGAGAAATTAGTTCCCAAGATTAAACATCGAAACAATATAGAAGGATATGAAATACCAACCATTGCAAAGTTAAAAAGATTGAAAAGCCTTCTTCTCAAACACGTCAACAATATTTATTGGCGATTTTTGGACCACAATCATCTCTCGTTAGCTTTGTTGAAATTACACCTGAAGAATGTCCGGAATTTAATCCGCTCATACTTCAGGAGTGAGGTACACAATCAATGGGCGGAAAAATTGAGGGGTATTAGCCCACAGGACCCAGATAGCGTTTTCATGAAAGTAAATAGCTTATTCCGTAAGAAGTCTCGAGTGAAGCTATCGAATCTTGGAGTTGCTAGTGATGAGATGAATTTTCTCGATAGAGCTGGTATCGAAATTGATAGTGCGACTCCGGATAGAAATGGAAACAGGATTATATGTGAAGGATTGCAGAAACTTCTCCAGATTGGAACAAATTTTGAACTGGCTCATCTATCAAACCCTGACAGAGGGTATCAAATGTTTTCAGAGGTCGTTGAAGCAAAAGTTTCCCACTGCAAATCAAGTCTGAACGGCGAATCAATTCTTCATTCAGCTTGAATTTTATTGATCATTTTGGCAGCTATCAAGATTTGTGTTTCATATTTGGCAGGTTAAGCAACAAGAAATCATGCGGTACTGACGGTGTTCCAAACATAGTTCTCCGGCATTTGCCTGAGGTTTCTATTAGGAATTATTGCATATTCTTCAACAACATGTTGAGCAATTCATATTTCTCAAATGCGTGGAAAAAGGCTAAGGTATTTCCGATCTTGAGGAAAGGAAAAGAATCTTCGTGCCCTAAAAGCTATCGCCCAATCAGCTTGTTGCCTTATATCAGCAAGGTGTTTGAAGTGATACTAAACAAAGCATTAAACGCCCACATTGAGAAATATGAGTTGATGCCGAATCGCCAATTTGGTTTTTTATTTATTTATTTGACGATTCCATCTTACAGATAACAAATCCAATAAAAAGAAGGAATAGAACAATAGTAAAAAAACAATAAATTTCATGTGCATCAAAACGTTAATTGATTAAAAAGATAGAAGGAGAGAGAAAAAAAAAAGTACAAAGAGTTAACATTTTACAGAGCATAATCAGCGATCTAAAATTATATTTTGCAAAATTCTTTTGAAAGCCGTGATTGACGAGGGGAAAGGACCATGCTGTAGATTGTTATGATTTCTCAGGAGACGTACAATAGGTGAGTGAAAATACAGCCCTGCACGAGCCTATGGAATTATAACAAGTTGGGTAGACAGACCTATGCTCATGTCAGAAGGGTTTTGTACTCAACTTACAAAATGCAGTAACGAGTAACGAATAAAATCAAGAAACATGTCATGTTCGAGGATCATACTATTATTAGCAAAGTTGAAAGAATTTTGACTTCTGAGGTATTTGTTATAGTTATACCCACAAATATCTCCCTTGATAATTATTTCAGATTTTTTAAGATCACGGGTGTCCATTCGCGAGGGAGGAAACACTTTTTTCATATATTAAAAACGATCTTCATATGGGAGATATAGCAAGTTAAGCTGATAGTATAAAATAGGAAGCGAGTAAACTTCCTCTGCACAAACTCTAACGAGGATACAAGATAGGAATGATGAGGAGTCCAGACCACAGAACAATACTCAAGTAAAGGATGGACAAGACAAATAAACGAATCATAGTCGAGGCATAACAAAACTTTTGTACATGCCTTAGTATGAAACCAGAAACTTTAGAGGCCCTAGCAATCACATAGGAGATATGAAGGTCAAATTTAAGTTTGGAGTCAAAAGTAACTACAAGGTCTTTATACGTGGTAACTCCAGACAAACAGGCCTCGTTCAGTATATAATTATAGGAAATAGGATGTTGCTTAAGGGAAAAAGTCATCTTATGGCATTTGGTAACATTGAGATAAAGAAAATTGGACAGACACCGGTTATTGAGCACAGTCAATTCCTTCTAGAGACACTGACAGTTAAGGGGTGACTTGATAGTCGGAAACACCTTGAAATCATCCATAAACAAGAGACAGGGGGGTAGAAATTAAAAAGGGGAGGTCATTGATAAACACAAGGAATAGGAGGGACCCAAGGATAGATCCCTGAGAAACACCAGATGTAGGACAAAGAATGGAATAGACTTGTTACCGCAAAAACTAACCCGACAAGGGCGAGACGACAAATACGACGAAAACCATGACAAAAGAGAATCTGAGATTCCAAAAGCTTCAAATTTGCAGCAAAGAAGATGATAGTTGACTGAATCAAATGCTTTTGTAAAATCATCATCGACTTGATACTGACTGTCCAAACCCTTTGCAACAAAATCAGTGAACTGAATTAAATTAGTGGACGTGGAATGACCTTTACGAAAGCCATGCTGCCCACAAGCTAAAACAGAGTTCAAAGGGTCAGAGAACCGGTTGTGGAGTAAACGTTTAAGTAACTTCGAAAAGCAGGAAATCAAGGATATAGGACGATAATTACATTCACACGAAGGATCACCACTTTTAAAAATAGGTACAACACGAGCATCTTTTCATTGAGAGGGGAAAGTTCCACTTCTTAAGCTTAGGTTGAAGAGAATATACAAGGGAGGGAAAGTGACAAAGCTAAGGACTTGACAAAAATATTTGGTAGGCCGTCTGGATCAGGGCTGACATTACGAATGAGGGAATGAATTAGGAATTCAACTTCAGAAGGGCTAGTGTTGAGAGTAGTAAACGAAAAACCTAAGTTGCTCTCAGTGTAGGATCTAGCAGATTCAGTGGGGGGAGCAAAGGTAGAGGAAAAATATTCGGAGAATAAATGCGCAATTGCGTGGGGAGAAGAGCATTCTATATCATCCCAGCGGATGGTAGAAGGAACAGACGACGAGGTCTTTAAGGATTTAATATAAGACCAGAAAGGCTTCACATTACTAACATTGAGGCAAGCTTCCGAATTGGAAAAATAATTCGTCATAGCAATTTTTATTTCCTTTTTGGCATCAGAACGCAGCATGCAAAAGTTAAGTTTGTGCTCTGCTGTACCTGAACGCTTAAATTGACGACATGCGCTTCTTCTCTTAGCACTACAGCCTCTTTCGGGCCTTCGCTGCCTGCAAACAGCGCCTCCAACTGTCTCGGTCCGTTGACCGCATCATCCTATTCCGAAATCCGAGCAGCGATGAACTGTCTTCGTCGACCGAGTCAGACCAGCGTTTCCACGGTTTCCCCAATGGCCGCCGGCCTTCAGTTCTCCCGACGAATACCTTCTTGGGTATCCGTTGTTCATCCATACGATTCATGTGTCGAGCCCATTGCAGCTTCCGCAGTCATACAATCCTTGAGACCTCCGGTCCGTCAAAAATTTCATACAGCCCATGGTTGTATCGAATTCGCCATTGGTCCCCGTCTAGCTTCGCTCCGATTATTCGCCTCAGGACCCGTCGCTCAAAGGCGTTCAATATATTTGCGGATGCTTGGGTTAGGGTCCATGTTTCACACCCATAGCATAACACAGGTCTTATCACAGATTTGTATACTTGGAGCTTTGTTTTTCTGTGTATGCAGCTGGTCTTCAAGATCGTCAAAGCTGAATAAAATATTTTATTTGCGAGCTGTATTCTTCGGCGTATTTCGTTATTTTGACGCCTAAATACACGAATTCGCTAACATTTCCGATACTGTATTCGCCAAGTGTGATATTTTGTGTATTTGGGGTATTTTCCTCGACTGCGTCATGAGCTTTGTTTTATTTTCGTTGATTTGTAGCGTTACTAGTTTTGCTTCGCTTTCGAGTTTCAGGAAGAGTTCTTTGGCAGTTGTTAGTGACCGTGACAGAATGTTGATGTCGTCCGCAAAGGCCACTACCTGGCTCGACTTATATAGTAATGTACCCGGCGTATCGACAGTTAGCTTCCGTATGACGTACTCCAGAGCCAAATTAAATAGCAATGAAGCCAGCCCATCTCCCAGTTTTAGTCTGATATTTGTGTAAAGGCATCGGTGAGTTGGTTAATGATGACATGCCCTATCCTTGGCATTTATGGCTGTAAGAACACGTTTCGTAAACCAAGGTTTTAGTTTAATCTTGCTGGCGGACTGAAAGGTGTAAAACTACAATTGACGTACTGAAGAAGTGCATGAAATTTATTGAAAGCAGAGTCGTAATCAAGGTTTTGAAAGAACTGAGACCAATTCACAAACAAAAGTTTTGAATTAATTGCCTCATAATGGGATTTGAAAAAATTAAATTTTGGGGCAGTGACAGGTTTTTTAATTATAAAAGGATCGACAGTGAGATTAATGGAAAGAGGTGGATGGTGTTGATCAGGAAGAACATAGGTATATAAAAAAGGAGATACAGATAGATGATGAGCACAAACATTCGACAAGACAAGGTCCAGGAGCCGACCGTTTGTATTATGGACTTGGTTATGTTGGGACAGACCACAGAGAAAAAGAAAGGAAGGATAGCTAGAGAAGAAGAATTAGAAGAACAGATGAAGGAAACAGGTGAATCAACCCAATCAACGGTAGGTAAATTAAAGTTCCCACAAACAAGGATTGTGGATTGAGAGTGACGTACTTTGAGATAGGAGGCGCGGTCATAAAAAAAAACTCATAAAATTGTAAGGGAGAAATGCAAGGAATGCAAGGAGTAAGGACGCATTAATGGGTAGGGATATTTTGACAATTACACATTCCAATGCATGGGAAAAATTGAAATCAGTACAACAGGAGCTGGACAGAGAATTACTGGCGGCAACCAAGACTCCTCCACCATCAGCCTTGTTAGTGGCATATGATCAGGATCACACCTATAAACAATATGATTACGATCACACCTGTAAACAATATGATCGGAAAAGAGTTCCGAACCGAGAATATAAGGTTTCAGCCACATCTCAGAGAAACATATCACGGTATCATCCCTGAGCTGATAAGAAATTAAAAGGTCATCAAGCTTAGTCCTTAAGCCTCTAACATTTTGATAAAAAATGAAAAGTTGATTAGTTTTCTTGCGGGAGTGTAAGTTACGGCTGTGAACCATGTTGATGTTGACATTATCTAAGACTACATGATGACTGAGATCTTCTTTAGATTCCGAAAATTTATTTTTTCGACTGATACAAATTCTTTAACCAGACACCTGTGGACCATAAATCTTGGCAGAGGATTTCTTTGAATTCAGCGTCAATAACGATTTTGAATGATGATACGATGCTTTTCGTCCATAAGCTTTCTACATAGGAGGAACAGTGGTGTTTTTCCGAACTTGGGTGTAATATAGTTATGAATTTGCTCACTCGATGTATACTCTTCTCAATATTCTTCTTCTTCTTTGTAGCACTACAGCCCCTCTCGGGCCTTCGCTTAGAGATAGTTAGAGTATCTCATTTTCATTTCCATATTGATTTTTTCGGAAGTTGGTTTGGTCAGTACCATGCTCCCGTGTGCCTGCTCAGCTATGATATGATCTGATTAAATCAGTACATATCACCGAAAACTTCTCTATATTCATTTGCAAGCTATTGAACGGCTTTAATTTTAACGTCCCGCCAACACGGTCATTTGTGGCGTTTGCTAATGATCTGATCATCGATACGGCAGACCGAAAAGCTACATTAGCTCAGAGCAATCTTCAACAAATGTTCAATGATGTGCAGCTGTACACTGACAATTGACGAATGAAAATCATTGCGCAGAAGTGCAAAACAATCTTGTTCCGGACAACGCTGCAGGGGGTCAGTCATAACGACAATCATGAATATGTCAAAATTATGCTAAATTAAGCACAAAAAGTAGTCATGGCCTTTCGACGACTCTTTCATTCCAGATACATTGATCAAAAGGTCAAAGTTATCTGTTAAAAGACCCTGGTTGGACCAATTTTGACATACGGATGTCAGATTTGGTACAACCAGAGTGCTAGTACTATGGAAAGATTAAATTTTTGAAAGGATATATTTTTGTGCATTTACTGGTTTGTACAGAAAGCCTGAGATGGATCGGAAACACTATATGTCGAATAGAAGAATTTATCAAACTGCTAAAGTGACAAGAGTTGATATCTTCATTTTGAGACTTTTTCGGAATCATATCGCAAGATCTGTAACTGTGAGTGAAAACCCCTGGATTTAGCAGCCGTCCCACCCTACAGACGTATATATTGCGACTTGCCTCGCTATTGGCTTCGTTTCTTCAATAGCAATCGAGTATTTGGACATGAATCGATATTTTTTTGATTCTGACGAATAAAATATCCTGCGAATTTGAGTTCACGAGACCAACAATTCCAATGAGATAGTCATTTGCTAGATTCGTTGAAGCTGGTCGAGCTGAGACGGAGCAATCTATGTATTGGTGGCTGAATGATGTCTAAATTATTCGTGTTTATTTTCTGTTTTCGTGTTTTTGAGTTTTAGCTCATTATTGCTACATTTAGTGTTGCTATTTGTTTATGTTTAAAATTAGTGATAGGTTTCAATAGCTAGGATAAGTATATGTTATGTTTATTATGTTAGGTTAGGCCCCAACACCCCCGGCTGCTGTGAGTCCCTTTTATCTTTTGGGACTGCCCGAGCATAATGTGCCACCTGGTTCCATTTGTCAACTGATTCGAGCATCACCGCAACTATATTATCCGGGGTGAGCTCTCCGGTCTCCCTGTAGAGGTTACTCCGCAGCTTGACCCATTTTGTCCACGCAAAAAATATGTGGCGATAATCGGCGGACCGTGACTTACCAATCTTGTGCAGGTAAGACTGAAAACACCCGTGCCCGCTCAAAAGCTGCGTCAGATAGAAGTTAGTCTCACCATGCCTTCGATTTAGCCACGGTCACATTCGGGATGAGGCGCACAGTCCACCTTCCCTTCGTGCAATTCACCCAAGACTACTGCGAATCGTTGAGCGAGCGCTGTCTTTCCTCGCGGACAACCATCTCCCTCGCATCCTCGATTCGGCGCAGGTAAATAGCGCGGCACTCTCTAGCAAGGAGGGCGACAGGCCTGCAATAACTGCGAGCCATAAATCTTCGGTAAGAGGTAGGTAGGTAAATGGTGACGCGAGGATTGGCGCTAATATAAACATATGCTTCGATGAGAGATTTCAGGATTACCATATCTCAAAAAATCAATAACTTTGCAGAAAAACAATTTCGTTCAATGCAATCTTTTAGTTTTTTATTAGGATCTGGCTGCACTCCTATGTTCTGAAATGCGTAAAAGAATATGTGCGTCGGAAATTTTATTTGCATTTTGCTTTGTTTCTTGAGCGCGCCAAACATGGGATCAGCTCTCATGCCCCGGCTCAGCTGACGTGTCCCTGGGAAAATTCAAAAAATGTGCAACACAGGGTAAATGAAAGGTGTGGGTACTATTTGAGTATACTATGAATAACTCTCACCGCCGAATCAGAGACTGTCGGATACGAAGATGCAATCCTCAGTGCTCCTCTTCTCTATACCTGTGCCAAACGTTTTCGGTATACCTCCTTGCTGAGAGCGTCGCCCCATACTTCTGCTCCATGCAGTAGCACTGGCCCTACAACACTTAGGTTTAGAGATAAGGTTTAACGCTCAGGGTAGAAATATTGTGTTAGCATTGTATTAATATAAGATAAAGTTTTTGATTGAGTTTTATTAGAATTAGGTTATAACATATTAGGTGTAGGATAAAAGTTCACTGTTGTGTTGCAATTATAAATAATTTTTTAATAATAATTTTAATTAATGGAATTTGCTGTTGTTTTTTTGATTAAATGTATTTCATTTATAACGTATAAGTTAGGGAGCCATTTGGGCCATTAAGTTGAAAATTTATAACGATTAGTATTGAATAAATCGCTTTTGACTTTGACCAAAACTGGTTTCGTCGCGTGATGGAAACCTACGAGGAACGTAAAGACGATAAGATTGAGATTGAATACCTGTCGAATCTCGCCGAAAATATGCCTTTAAAATATCTTTTTTTAAATTTAGTTTTTTTGGACTCCGAATAAAAGTTCAAACTTCAAAAGTAATATGTTGTTATTCCATTAATATTTTGGAAATTTACCCGGAAGTAATGAAGCCGGAAAATGATCACCGGCGAAATCAAGCGGGAAATATGACCACCAATGAGGAAAAAATTTCGAATTTCACAATTCGCTGCTGGTTTGTAAGTGCTTAGGAATTCTTAATTAGCTATACTATCTTCATGAAATCACAAAGACTCATTCGTTCTATATTTATTCGACTCGACGGTTCGTTCTCAAATTGTGAATCATCTTTGCTAGCATTACAATTTGTCTTTGATATTTTCATTAAATCTGCTAGTACGCTTCTGAATAAAAATAAAGTCTTCATATAGACGTTCCATTCAACCAGCAATTATTCATAGACTTGTTTACTAACATAGACGAAAAGGTCGAAAACCACTGTTAAATGACTGCAATAAATATTACAACCAGTTATTCCTGATTTTGTCTTCTTGCTGTTTTCATTAAGATGTGATAAGTATTTTTCGGTGATTGTTCAGCATCTTTATGTTTTCTTTCATCGAGCAAATGATAATCGAGCAATCATGGCTATGTGTGTACGTACCAATACGAGGTGATCAGTCACTAAGGCACTCAAGCTTGACTAACAAAATCCACAAGTTACCAACCACGAAACAAGCATTAATATGAAAACAAATTGCAAACGCGCAAATAACTGGTTGAATTGTTAATTTAACTACATACATAAGTATTCAAAGCTGGTTCTGAAGTAAATAAAATTTCAATAGAATTTGTCTGTTCTGCGGCCACCACTGTGGGGATTGAATTTGCTATGGTGGAATTTCCACTTGGATAGGTGAGACTGTCAAGGGGGGTCTGACAAAAATAAATAATATTGCATGATATTGTCTAAAATAAGTCAAAACAAAAAATTTAGTCAAAACAAAAATGACTCAAATTTTTTTTTTATTCCATTTTTTCTTGCGTTCTTGCTTTATGTAAAAATAGCCGGCACCAACTGGATTGCTCGTTAATTTAAGCTAATCAAATCATCATATATTAATTTGGATGACCTTATCATTATCCAGATTTCGGTGAATTTATTTACCCTCAAATAATAAATACTGATGATATTTATTTGTGATTTACGCAATTTTTTTCACAAATTTTTATACAAACAGAAACTTTCTACCGAAATATGATGTTGCACAGTTAGAGTCAACAAATCCATTTATCACTTCCAATTTTGACATTGGTTACAGGGTTCTTGGACTAAATATTTAAATAAATAATTTACAGCGTTAATTTACAGTAAGTAAGGGATTTTTCATATATGTATGTATGTATTTGTTTTTGGATCCGAATCTATTGAACTAGCAACACCTTTAATAATGCCCTTAATGTGGGTTTTCTTTTTATTTTAGTTTGAGCCCTATAACTTAGTATTTTCTTCCAAATGGAGAACAAAGTGTCAATTAGCTATCATTAAAAGTTGCAAATTCTGGTGGATAGCTCTTTGTGGCGGTTTCAACATAGACCCTCAGAGTCTTACATAGACAGACCCTCAGACCTCATAGGGATACCACTTTATACTCAGACTCGATGTGATAGACTCTGTGGCCAGTGTGAACTTAAAGATTTTGTAGTGAACAGAGGTATATTGAATGTCCGATGGTCTGCTGCATCGGCGGAAGAGGATGTTAAGCTCCGCTGAGGCAGCAGACCATCGCTGCAGTCCTGTACGGACATTCAATATACCTCTGTTAACTATAAAATGGCGCCCAACGTGGGGCCCGAAAAGCCCGTCTGTATCATCAGTCGTGAGCACGAGACATACCACCGTTTCTAGGTGACCCTACAAGGTGTCCAAATTTTTGGCGGGCAGGTAACTACTTCTTCTTCTTCTTAGCACTACAACCCCTTTCTGGCCTTCGCTTCCTGCAAACAGCGTTGACCGCGTCTTCCAATTCCGAAATCCGATCAGTGATGAACTGTCTTCGTCGACCGAGTCAGACCAGCGTTTCCTCGGTTTCCCCACTGGCCGCCGGCCTTCAGTTCTCCCAACGAATTCCTTCTTGGATGTCCGTTGTTCGTCCATACGATTCATGTGTCCAGCTCGTCAAAACGTTTATACAGCTCATGGTTCTATCGAATTCGACATGGTCCCCGTCTAGCCTCGCTCCGATTATTCGCCTCAGGACTCGTCGCTCAAAAGCGTTCAATATATTTGCGTATGCTTGGGTTAGGGTCTATGTTTCGCACCCATAGCATAACACAGATCTTATCACAGATTTGTATACTTGGAGCTTTGTTCTCCTGTGTATGCAGCTGGTCTTCAAAATCGTCAAAACTGAATAAAATATTTTATTTGCGAGCTGTATTCTTCGGCGTGTTTCGTCCCTTTCATTGCCCGTCTTCGTTGTTTTGGCGCCTAGATACACAAATACGCCAATATTTTCGATACTGTATTCGCCATGTGTAATATTTTGTGTATTTGAGGTATTTTCCTCGACTGCGTCATGAGCTTTTTTTTTTCATTGATTTGTAGCCCTACCATATTAGTTTTGCTTCGCTATCCAGTTTCAGAAAAAGTTCTTTGGCAGTTGTCAAAGACAGTGATAAAATGGTGATAGGCTACTACTTGGCTCGACTTGTATAGTAAATTACCTCGTGTATCGACAGGTTGCTTCCTTTTGACGTACTCCAGAGCCAAATTGAATAGCATTGGGGCCAGCACATCTCCCTGCTTTAGTCCGATATTTGTGTCAAAGGCGTCGGTGAGTTAGTTATTGATGCGGACTTGGGAGGTCGTCGACGTCATTGTCATTTTGGTAAGGTGGACTAATTTGGCTGGGATCCCAAAGCAAAGCATTATTTGGTACAAAACGGTACGATCAATACTGTCCTATGCTTGCTTAAAGTCAACGAAAATTTGGTGTACGTCTATGTTGAACTCCCAGCATTTTTCAAGTACCTGCTTGACTGTGAACAATTGGTCTATTGTTGATCTATCTGCCCTAAAACCAACTTGATACTCCCCAATAATACTGTTGGCGTATGATCCGATTTTATTTTCTAAGGTTTTAGAAAATATTTTGTACGCCGTACAAAGTAGTGATATGCCTCTATAATTTTCGCACAGTAGCTTGTCACCTTTTTTGAGGATAGGGATATAATTGATTGGCTCCACTCTTTCAGCAAATGTTCTTGTTGCCAAATTTACTGGATGACTTTGTGAAACGCTTGATGAACACTACTGCCACCATATTTGATAAGTTCTACTGGAATCTAAACGATGCCCGGCGCTTGATTATTTTTTTGGGCTTTCATGATGGAACAAACTTCATCCAGAGTTGGTGGGGTCAATGGACGCTCTCCGCAGACATCTATAGGCCCCGATGTTCTGGAGCTGTGCGGAGGATTAAGGAGATTCTTGAAATATGATGCCTATCTTTCCTTAATCTTGGTTTCTTCAGCGATGATATTGCCGATGCACCACGACAGAACGTGTTTTTGGGCTGATAACCACGTTTCAAGTTTTTCACTACTTTGTATGCTTGTCTTGTGTTGTTGCTCGCTAAATTTACATCTATACTTCTCAATTGGTCGTCATAGTATTTTCTTTTCTTAATCCTAATTATCTTATTCGCTACTCTTCTGAGATTTTCATAGTGTTCTCTCTTCGTCCTGGTTTTCCTACCTACGTATTCTTTGTACGCCTGATTCTTTTAATCTAACGCATTCTGGCACTCATCATCGAACCATTCATTTCTCCTACGCCGGGCTTGATGTCCGATCGTCTGTTCTGCCACGGTCTTAATAGCCGCTTACACTTCCATCCAGAGCTCGTTGCTTGTCTTTAACGACGCGTCTGATAAGATGGGAGCCAGCTGGTTGTCGAAGGCCTGCCTGAAATTTTTGGCCACAGACGCCGTTTGGAGCCTTGCGATGTCAAATTTTGTAAAATGCTGGTCTTGCCGAATTTGCCTTTGACATACGACATCGATAGGTTAATTTGATCAAGTAATGATCTGAGTTACAATTGGCTCCTCGGTATGTATGAACGTCAAGTATGCTCGAGGCCCAACCTTGTTGGATCACAACATGATCGATCTGGTTTTGTGTGTTGCCATCCGGTGATACCCTGGTCATTTTATGCATGTATCGATGTGGGAAGCCAGTCGAACGTATGAGGTCGTAGCCATGAATCCAATCCATGCCTAGGCCCATCTGCAGGTTTCGAAACATTTTAAGGTTTTCCAGAGACGGGGAGTTAGCCCGTCGCCCAACCTCCATTCCGGCGGCATGGTTATTACGTCGATTCCGTTCTTTCTGCTTCTTCTTTGTAGCACTACAGCCCCTCTCGGGCCTTCGCTTAGAGATAGTTAGAGTATCTCATTTTCATGACCGTATTGATTTTTTCGGAAGTTGGTTTGGTCAGTACCATGCTCCCGTGTGCTTGCTCAGCTATGATATGATCTGATTAAATCAGTACATATCACCACTGAGTGAACACTCGTAGTCTGTCCGAAAAATCCCCTGAACTAAATCACGTTGCTTCCAACGAGATTTGAACCTGGGACCTTCGGCTTATGGGTTCATTCGTCGATTCCGTTATCAGGCACGAATGATTCGCCTTCACCTTCTTACGTTCCCATAAGGGAGGTGTAAGTAAGATTTAGTAAACCCGATGTGCGACACCGAGACATTTACTACCATTTAATTGAGGGGTTTGGGATGACGAATCATGGAAGCTATGGGTTGGGGAAACAAGGGGATTCCCTCCTCCTTTCTCAAACGGGCTACGGTGGAGTTCCTATAAAAGAATAAATAAGGCAAAAACTGTTAAGAAAAAGCAAAGTTTCCGGCGAATGTGTCAGAGTTGTTGATTTCTACGAAGATCATTCAAATAGTAGACTAGGAGCGGGAAGGAAGGAATTCATCACTAGGAAAACACAACGGAAACAAAATCGATACATGCTTGATTAGTTATTCGGCTTATATAAGAAATTCCAACAACAGAAGAGCAATTTCAAACTGAATTATCAAACCTTTTGTAGACCGTGACATTTTTTGGATTGTCATACCCAAAGTTGATAAGCGTGAAACTTGTTTGTACATTAAACACGCAAACGTAGGCTTGAAATTATTAGCTCCATACAATGGAAAAATTTTATATTACAACAGCCATCAGGAATTGCTGTACACAAATTTTTCATGTATTTCCCCTCCCTGTGCGCCAATTGAAGCAAAAAATGTCAGTTAAAGACCTGTTACGAAAAGTTCTTATCAAGACCTTTCATTTGATACCCATACCGGCTACCTTTGATGAAATTTTTTTTCGGGGGCACTCCCCCATATGGGGAGATTGCCCTTAAATACCTTTCAAAATTTTTTGTAGTTGAACTTTAAAGAGAACACCACTTTACACCGGCATACAAAATTTGATGTTTCTAGCTTTAGTAGTTTGCGAGAAAAATTGCTGTGATATACGGACGGACGGACAGACGGACAGACAGGACGTGGTAAGATAGTATTCAAGAAAATGTAAAATCTATAAATCATACTATTACTAACAAAGTTGAATGAATTTGACTGACTATCTGAGCATATCGTAATCGATTTTGGTTTCTTGTTTCCGCCGAGTACTCGTTTTGTTACCATTTGAATTGCAATTGTCTCCACTTGGAGCATGTAACAATAGCCAGGCAGTCTGACGCTGACGTTAATCCTCAGGTCAGGTGAGTGCACTGTTATACCTACGTCAGTGTTCATTTTAGAGCCATTTTTGAAGACAGCTATTGACTCCTATGAATTAGTTTCACTTTCTATCCAGCTACTTGGAACGGCAACGCAATGCCTTCCATCGAATTCCTGCGAGAGGCTCATACAGTCAGTCTGTTACCGCTGGAATGGCGAAGTTGCTGTGTCTATAGGGGTGGGTTGTGGCCTAGTTTGAGAGATAGGAGCCCCATTGTGCCAGTGTGCCTCGGATCAGAGTTAACTGGAAGCTGTCATTCAAAGAGTCTGAAAATGTACTACTCAGCGCTCCTGTGCAACTTTTCCAATTTTCACCTGTATGTTATTTTGTTTAGAGCAGTCCACATGACGAGCATACGATAAACAGGGATTTTTACCTGGCCGTCTCCTGTGAATTTTAATCGTTTTTTCAGTAACCTCCTTCTCGTTAATTGTAAAGCATACTCGCCCATCACTCGGATAAATCATGTAAAGCAATTCAGCTTCTTTGGCATGGTTTTTAATTATGTTTTTGTTGTTTTTTAGCACTATAATCCCTTTCGGGCCTTTGCTAAGAGGTAGTTAGAGTATCTCATTATCTTGAACGTACTTATCAACACTCGAGAAGGTGGTATGGCCCGCATCACGCTTTGTCCATGTGTCCGTCCACGCATCTGCGATACGTTCTGACTTGAAACCAGTACGTACAATAACTAGACGGGTATAGCTAAGATTTCATTTAATCCTTCCTGATGTTCTTTTATATAATGTCAGTCCTCGTCTTCAACGCGAAGCCTAGCCAAAAATTCAGCTGTCTATTCCTCTGAGCAGCATTTACGCCCTCTAGATAACTACCTGATTCATCATTTTTACTTTATTTCGATATACCTAAATTGATCATAGATTTCCTCCGCTTTAAGATCGAAAAAAATGAAGTAGAGTCAGATCAGAAATGGACTAAGTAAATTAGAATATCCTGAAAATTTGCCGAACTACAGAACAACAAGACGTGATATCTATAGACTCTCACCAATAAAGGATTTTTTTCCTTAGTGTACCTTTCTCTCGTCTTCGCATTTATGAGTATATAGCAGTTGAAGTAAATATTGCTTTAAATCAATCAATTTTTATTTGCTTTCAATCAATTAAGCTATTATTTTACAAGTTTTCTGATTAAATTGTAAAAGAATAAAAAGGTCTGATTGGTATGTTGCTTACAGTGGCCGACCCTAACCTGAAGCCCCGATTAGTTAATGGTTGAGGCTTTTTAATGCTATGTCCCGATAAACTTGGTAGTCACTGCTGAAATGCCTGGAGTTTCAAATCCAACCTTATCTGCTAAGGAAGGTTAATCAGTCTCCGATCTTGTTTTTGCCTCCCGCTCCCAAATCTTCAAAGAAGTTTGGCCCCTCTATGCTTCTATGTTCAGCAACTCAAAGAAAAATTACTGCAAACTGGCCGCCTACGAAAGCTTACTCCCCCTCGACACTGTCCTACTAGTTTAAAAGACGCGATAGACGAGCTAAGAGCCTTGGTAGTAGCCTGGCTACCCAGGCAAACAGTAACGCTCTTCCTCAATGTGAATGATTAATTCTTCAGTATACCGCATGCTTCTCAAATAGCCAGTACTTCCGCCTGGAAGACACTGGCATAGTTAGGGAAGCGGAAGGGTTTGGAGATATTTAAAGTTTCCGAAAAGGCTCCTGGCACAACACTACATCCCGTTTTCGAATCATTAGTGAAGAGTTATATGTTGTAGCCCTCCAGTTTGCTTAGGTTGGAAGGTTCACAGCAGTCAAGTGCCTTAGAATTCTTGCCAATTGCAGGGCACCAAACTCGTAACCCATCAATGACGATCGCACGTACATCCAGAAAATCATTTTTTGCTATCGACTCCTTTTCCTACCAAAACTTTTCCTGCAAGAGTAGAAGGCAACACTATTTTTCTTGACACGATTTTCTACATTTACATTCTTGTTAAGGCCACAAAGTATAGCCTACATATTGGCTCCATTTATAGTGTATTCCGTGATTTTGTTGATCACAGAAGGGAACATATCCAATACCAAGATCATTATATCGGCAGCATTCAACATCACCTTTATCCCCCATCTATCTAACAGTGACAGAATATTATTCATCTCAAGTATCTGAACTCCGATGAGTTGCAAATAAAATGAATTGAAATAAAAAACGAAAACAAAAAAAAACGAATACTTTATGACGTTATTATTTTTATTTTTTGATAGTACAACTTATGTAGAGAACCCAGTCAAATTAGAGGTAAATTCGAGCAAAACTGACGGAGATACAGAATTTTAAATGATCGCCCTCCCACCCTGTCAAAAAATTTAATGACCGGTTTGTCGGCCCACATGCAGTAGGAAAGCTCTCCATCATCAGTTTGGCCGCCAAACCAGTTTCTACCTGAAGGAAGATATACATGTATGTGTAAATGCTTCACCTGTGTCGCGCATAGACACTTTTTCCCACAAATCACTTTTTCAAAGTCAGTGATCGCTCTAGCTCAAAATTTAATTCTCCGATCCTTCACAAACTATGCATACTTATACCATACGTAAATGCCAAGTTAACAACGTCGAGTTTTTTAATTTTATAATTTATTTGCAACAACAAAATTACTGGATTTTTATCAAAAAATTAAAAAAAAAATAGTTTTGACGACTTTTAAGCATCGGAAAAAAAAATTAAAAAACAATGTTTTCAACTGAGAATACTGATAAACTAATTAAATCTTTTTGATTTTTTGCCATCAAATAATCCAGTAATGAGCTCTGCTGTGTACTGTAAAACAACTTTTTTTTTGAAGAGGCTGGACAGACCTACTGTCATTGCCTTATTTTTGATATTTTGTAACAAATTTTTTGCAAAACATTCTCGAAATGGTGAACGGTCATTTGAAAAGTTTCTGGCCTTTTAAAGACATAGTCTCCACGCAAGTTAATACATTCGGTCAAACGCTTTTTCCAACCCTTCAGGCCATCAGTAAAAAATTCTTCAGGTAAACCCGAAAAATACAGGTTTACCGCCTCTCCAATCTCGATATTTAACCCATATTTTTTCCCACCCAAAAATTTTATCAAGTTAAGGAGCAAAAGAAGTCAGACGGAGCTAGGTCTGGTGGGCAGGGTGGGTGTTGCAGCAATTCGAACTTCAATTCGTACTTTCTTCCTCGCCAAGTGTGGTCGCTTCTTCTTGAGTTCCGTCTTCAACTGGTCCAGCAACGCAGCGTAATAGAGTCAGTTAATGGTTTTACCTTTTTGAAGGTAATAAATCATAATTACTCCACAGCTTTTCCAAAAAACTGTCGCTATCACTTTTCCGGCAGAAAGAACGACACTGCATTGACTGTTTAGTCTCCAGAGTATGGTGGTCGATCCAGGTTTCGTCGACAGTAATTAATCGGTGCAAAAGCTCGGTAGTATTCTTTTTGAATAGCTGAAGAATCTCGCACGACATGTCCATACGTACGCGCTTTTGGTCGATCGTCAACAAACGCGGCACCCATCGCACGGATAATTTTCTTATGCATAAATCTTCATGTAAAATCTTATGCACCCGTTCAGTTAATATTCCACACGCCTCAGCAATTTCCTTACTGGTTAATCAGCGATCTGCCATCACAGTGGTGTGCACTAAACTGACGATATCATCCGTTGAAACATTTTTTGGACGTCCAGAACGTTCATCGTCAAAATGCTTGTGCGGGCGCGTTTGAACTCGGCCACCCAATGTTTCACGGGTGTAAATGAGGGCGACGATTCACCATACACGGAGTTTAACTCTTCCTTCCCGCCCCGAGTTTTTTCCCGTTTCAAATAGAGGTACTTTATCACCGCGCGATACTCGATTTTATCCATTGTTCTTAACAAACGTCACCTGTCAACTTTGGAAGGGTACCATGTGCTTTGTACTGATCGAAATGACTTGAAATTTTTATGACGTACATATGTAAAGGCCATCTATTGGTTGGCAAGAGAACATCTCAAATGACCCTTGTATCATGAGTCTATCCATGAATAAATTTATACTTGCCAAATGTTCACGTAAAATTCTTTAAAATATGCTTGAAATATAATGAATCGGCTGATTTGATAGATTAATTGTACAATCTTAGCCAGTCTTTGCAATATTGCTAGTACTTATGCTTACAGCAGATGTTTAAAAAATTTCCTAAATAACCCTGAAGTTCGTCGAATCCTCATTCTACCACGGAAGAGTAGATTTCATGCCGTACCTTACTGGTTACGATTGTCTATAGGTAGCTCTTATAGCTTTTTCGAATGTCTCCGTCCTGTTATCTATTTCGTTAATATTTCACATTTTTGATACTGTAGCTCTAAAATCCTAACTAAATTTTCTCCAGGCAGCTTTTTGTTGTTCTTCAACGCTCTCATGCTTCTTTCACCGAGTTAAAGCTGAATTTTTCATTTTCAAAATAAAATCGAGCAGCTCTTCCCATCCTCTACAGTCACCATACCCCCTTCCTGAACATTGAAAATTAACTGTCGTAGCTCCTTGGGCGGTGCTGGTCAGTCATTACCTCAATAAGCAGAAGATGTATAAAGACTCTTCTGCTATGTAATCCATATTTTAATCATTGTTCAATCTATAGAGCTGAGATCAGGACACAAAAAGCGTTTATGTTCCTGATAGTTAGGATGCAAATTCTAGACCTATCGGTGAAATTGTCCGTATTGTAAAACTAGTTATAATATTTGTTCAGAAGCACCTTTATTGATGAGACTCTAACTCAGGACTCCTGTATTATATCGAAGTTAATATCTTCGTTTGAAATACAAGTTGATCAACATTAGTCGGCAAGTTTTCGCTACCCTCATAATCTTTGGCAACTCGCTCTTTGTCTCAATCTGACGCTAATCTTTCTGATTTGCAGGACAGACAATCATGGTTTTTGCATACCTTACGCCATACCAAAGAAGTGCGCCTGCCCTCTCAAGGGCGTTTCAGCTCTCTACGCTTATGGTATAGTCCTTTGCAGCGGCTCGACTACACATGGATCTGGAGCAGTTTAGCTTCCAGTTATTCTCGGTTATTTTAGCAACCTTACTAAAATGCTTTGCGTTATCACTCTAATCTTATGATCAGTTGCGTTTGACCAATTTGCTCTGCTGTGATTGTTGTTCGAGGCTCTCACATCTTGAAGGTAGGAGTGTAATGTATTCACATTTGAATTTAAACTGCGCGCGTCGAAGGATTTGGAAAATTATTTTTTTAAGGTTGGTAGTACTGTCAGTGACATCTATGTCAACTTTATATGTCAAAATATTCATTAGTGTTTTTTTAAGGTTGGTAGTACTGTCAGTGACATCTATGTCAACTTTACATGTCAAAATATTCATTAGTGTTTGAGATACGCGTCGTTTTGTGAGCTGCTAAAAGTCAGTTTATAGTTTTTTGCGATGCCGCGATTTGTTGAATTTGCATTAAATTTTGTTTGCAGAATCAATTTTCTGCTGCAGATACGTTGTGGATGGTGCAGAAAGCCTTTGGCGATGAGTGTTTACAAGTGGTATAGTGAGTTCCAAGCCGGCCGTGAACGTGTCGAAGACGAAGAGCGTCCTGGGCGACCATCAACCTCTTCTCTTCTTCGATTATCGTGATTTTGTGCATTATGAATTCCTTCCGCCGGGCCAAACAGTCAACAAGGAATATTATTTGAACGTTATGCGTCGTTTGCGTAACACTATCCGCCTAAAAAGGCCGGAATTGTGGAAAGACAATTCTTGGCTTTTACACCACGATAATGCACCATCCCATACTGCACTCGTCATTCGTGATCATTTCGCCAAAAACTCAACCTATATCGTTCCGCAACCACCGTGATCACCTGATCTGGCGCCATGCGACTTCTGGCTGTTCAGCAAGCTCAAAAGACCGCTCCGGGGACACCGTTTTGATACGATAGAGGAGATTCAAACCGCAGCGAAGACGGAACTGAAGGCTATCCCGGAAATGACGCGTATCTCAAACGCTAATGAATATTTTGACATGTAAATTTGACATAGATGTCACTGACAGTACTACCAACCTGAAAAAAATAATTCTGCCAACCCTTCGACGCGCGCAGTTTGAATTCAAATGTCACCTTATTTTATGGTCACAGTAGTATGTATGGTATTTCTATTTATTTGTCTGGCCCTTCTCATGACCAGTGCCACCCGCCTGTGATTCCTAACAATGGTGCTAAAAATGAAAACGACTTTCTATTACTTGTTTTTCATGACAGTGCCAGAAGACTTTTGTCTATTTTTGATTGACCACTACGACTGACGCTCTTCATATCCGGACCTGTCACTAAAAGAGAAGGATAAAAATACATCTTTTCCTTGAACATTTCTAACAAGAACCCATCCAAACTCCTAAAAGGTAACTTCACTTCTTCTCGACACGTATCTAAAATTTTTAGAGTTGATTTCCATGTTTCATCATTTCGGTTTTCGCAAGTACCGTATATTGTACCTTTATATTTTGACTAGCATGACGGTTCGTCTGTTGCTACCACTATATATTTTCAATTGGTAACCACTGTTTTATCTCTTTGAGAATTCGTTTCTGCAAACTTTTGAAGTCAATGGTTTCTGCTCTCGAGCAACATAGTTTAGCTAAAAGCCGCTCTATAGCAACTCTTTTTATGGGAACTGTTATGAGAGCATTGTAAGAGAGGTTCAATTCTAGTGAAAACTGTTTTAACTGACTTGATCTAAGTCTTTGACTCTTTGAATCATATCTTGAGTAATAAACTTGACTTGTTTGATCGGCTTCATTGGCTTCTTTCAAATCTGTCAAATGCCGTGTGTGCCGCAAGGATCTATTCTTGAACTTGTTTGATTTATCCTCCATACCTGCAGGTCAATCAGATACTATCCTTCAGTGTATAGATAGCGTCGAAATGCTCAAGTGTTATGTATCTCATGCCGTGTCTGCTTCAAGTTGATTTGAAATCTTTGCCACCTAGATGCCTTTTTTCAAAAAAAAAATTTCAAATAAAAACCCACGTCTCAATAGCCTGACCTCAGAAAAACAATCCGCAGTCCCAAACTTAACCATTATGGTCTCTCACATTCATGACGAAATAGATCTCAACCGTTTTAGCCATTCTGGATAAACCGATTCTGCTGGGATCACAAAAGTAAAATAGTATGATCGTAGACAGTACATAGTGAGGGACCATCTAGTACACGTTCATGTGTATATGCTGTGTGAATGTGTCCATCCTATATCTTCCCTCTTATCGTGGAATCACAATGGGCCTTAGTGTGCCTACGTACTCGTAAGTCTCCATCGATGATTGCTGCTAAATCGATCGATTTATCTATCTATAAGTGAAACAGGAAATGGGTACCAAAGTGATGCAATTTATACTCACTTTTTTAGTAAGGCACTTAATGACACCATCATTCATTTTGTTTTACAGGCCAGACAAATTTGGAATCATTCCAGCTTCGCTAGCTTGGTTCCACCTTAAAATTTGACTCAAACCGCTAAATTTCAGCGACTCGTGTGCAAATAAATGAACGTCCATTACGGTTTATCCAAAAGGAGTCATCTGGCCCCTCTTTTTGAAGCTTTTATATCGTGACTTTCTAATCGTTATCTGACATTCTTCGATTGTTGTGCTGATTATCTGAAACTGAATCATGATGATGATTCGCTATTTCTTCGGAGCAGAATAGAGTAACAAAAACCAAGTACTCATAATCTTTATAAGTACCAGGTGTTTCTCGCAATAAATGTACTTTTGTTAACAGAATATCACCTCATCATACAGCCTTGTTATCATCTTTGTTTCAGTTTGTACTACGAGGCAGGGCCAATGACATACTAAAGGAGGATAGGAGAGCAAAAACTATAAACTTAACTGCGTTCCATAATTTCGAAATCCGAGCAACGATGAACTGTCTTCGTCGACTGAGTCAGACCAGTGTTTCCTCGGTTTCCCCATTGGTCTACAGCCTTCAGTTCTCCCAACGAATACCTTCTTGGGTATCCGTTGTGCGTCCATACGATTCATGTATCCAGCCCATTGCAGCTTCCGCAGCCTTACAATCGTTAGGACCTCCGGTTGATCAAAAATTTCATGCAACTCATGGTTGCATCGAATTCGCCGTTGGTCCGTTTAGCTTCGCTCCGATTGTTCGCCTCAGGACCCGTCGCTCAAAGGCGTTCAATATATTTGCGGATGCTTGGGTTAGGGTCCACGTTTCACACCCATAGCATAACACAGGTCTTATCACATATTTGTATACTTGTGGAGCTTTGTTTTCCTGTGTATGCAGCTGGTCTTCAAGATCGACAAAACTGAATAAAATATTTTATTTGCGAGAAAACTGAATAAAATATTGTATTCTTCGGCGTATTTTGTCTGTTTCATTAGCCGTTTTCTTTATTTTGGCGCCTAAATACACAAATTCTCCAACACTTTCGATACTGTATTCATTAAGTGTGATATTCTGTGTATTTGTGATATTTTTCCTCGACTGCGTCATGAGCCTTATTTTATTTTTATTGATTTGTAGCCCTACTAGTTTTGCTTCGCTGTCGAGTTTCAGGAAGAGTTCTTTGGCGGTTGTTAATGACCGTGACAAAATGTTGATGTCGTCCCCATAGGCTACTACTTTTCTCGACTTATATAGTAATGTACCTCGAGTATCAACAGGAAGCTTCCTTATGACGTACTCTAGAGCCAAATTGAATAGCAATGGGGCCGGTCCATCTCCCAGTTTTACTCCGGTATTTGTGACAAAGGCATCAGTGAGTTGGTTATTGATGCGGATTTGGAGGTCGTCGACGTCATTGTAATTTTAGTAAGACGGACTAATTTGGCTGGGATGCCAAAGCAAAGCATTATTTGGTACAGTACGTTACTATCAATAGTGTCGTATGCTTGCTTAAAGTCAATAAAAATTTAGTGTACGTCTATGTTGAAGTCCCACCATTTTTCAAGTACCTGCTTGACTGTGAACAATTGGTCTATCGTCGACCTACCTGCTCTATAACCCCCTTGATACGCCCCAATAATACTGTTGGCGTTTGATCCGATTTTAGTTTCTAAGATCTTTGAAAATATTTTGTAAGCCCTACAAAGTAGTGATATGCCTCTGTAATTTGCGCACTGTAAATTGTCACTTTTTTTGTGGAATGTAATTGAGATTTTCCTTCACACTCAAAATCATTTTGGGGCAAATGCAGATAGTACATTCTTAAATGTAAGGAAGACTAGATAATGCCGATGAGAACAAATGCAGATTAATGCTCGTACATTGCTTATTTGCTGCACCAATGTCATAACCCGGAAATCGTGGTTTTTGAGTTAATACAGAGATAATGCTGATTATATGTAGTTTCAACTGGCTGAAGGTCATTTCTAAACTCTTAATATTCCCAGCAAAATAAAGCTACGAGTAGGTTCATTTGATTGCCCTAAGCATCTTAGAACAAAATTCGAACTTCAAATGCTTCTCCCGAATATAAAACAAGATTTTCAAGTATGTGTTGTTATAGCAAATGAGCAAGTCAATTTATTATTTTCATCGTTATTGTCGTTTGACTTCTAAAATTTAAGCGCTACATCTTATATTCTAATTTCATTTGTTGAATAAAATTTATGGCTTACATTTAAATCTTTTGATTCTAGGCCCTATACCTTGGCCTCTCTTAGGCCTATTTCCTTCTCCAAACCTAATGCGAAATCTTTGGGTAAAAAAAATTTTCGATTGCTTTGCCCTTGAAAGTCAAATCTCTTCATTATACGCACTTTGCGTGGCTAATTATGAGATTAGCATACGTTGACTGTTTTGAAAGCCCAGGCATTCAGAAAAACCAAGTCAGGCTCATTTGTTAAATCGATGCTTGAATTGTTTTTGAGTTCTGAAAAAAAACATTCCTTCCTTAGTCTACATATGTATGATTGTGTTGCTCAAGGCTAATTTTTTGATTCACAATAACTTACTCTCCCTTTGTTATCAGTGTAAAACAGTTTACTATATCTGTGATTTCCATGCCAACAGTGTTTACAATATGTTTGAAAAATTTAGTGCAGCTTCGCAGTTATTTATCTGCATTGTTAAGCTGGTGAAACTGTAGTGCGTATTAGGTGCGCAGCCTATAATTTAGATTTTTCACGAAAGCCTAAGCTTTCTTTGAATTGAAATAAAAGTTTCCTGTATTAAAAATTTTTCTTTTTAATCACTAATTGCACCGAATATGATTTTAACTTTCACTATATTATTATTTATTAAGTTGCTCACACTTAATTTTGCGTCAAAACTCTATTGTGACTGCATCGCTCTTACTGTCGCTTCATTCATGTACTAAATTTTAACGCTCCTCCAATTCATTCATGATCTGCTTTCGTAGAAAATCAAATACAACTCAAATTTACGAGCCTACTTCAGTATCGTCTCGATCAAAGACGACTCATATATGCTGTTGCTATTATCTGTTTTTGATAATGATAACTTCATGATTTTTGTTTTGATGGATGTAATTGTTTAGATTTATTGCAAGGTGTTTGTTTGCATTGTTTTGGATGGTGCGGCAGTATTAATTGGTGAGACTGAACATCGATTAATACTGAAAAATGTCTATCGATGATAATTGTTTACCTTCTTTACAATTGAATGTTCACGTGACAATTTTCTTTCTTGTACAAAACCTAGGTCGTTTGTGCTGCATGTCATGGTTTTATCGTTCAGGAATTGAAGTAGGCAAGTGAAATAGAAAAACATGCAACAAAAATTGCTTGAAAACAATAACCAGTTGAATTAAGTTCATTGCAGAAAGCTCAAAAGAAAAAAATTACCAACGCTTAGACTTTATAAGCACGGTCAAGCCTGTATTAAAAATTTCATAATAGCCCATTTAAACTCACAAAAAATTTTAAAAGTACACGTAATCATTTTCGACCTTTCGAAAAATTTTCCTTACCAATGGGCGATTTTTGTTTTTTTAAAGGATTTACCTTGTTACAAAGCTGTAAAAAATTATCTTGTTTTCTTATTTTATTTCTTTTGTGCCCCTCTCAACTTTGACTATGCTATTAATCAAAGAATCTGGTTACTGATTCTGAGCATTATATAATTGTTTAGTATTTATCCATAAACCGCAAGATAAACTTTGAAATTCTGCAATTACTGCCATTTTACATTAATATATTCATAATGCCTTTTAATTACAGCATGTATTTTCTCAAACAATTATAAAAATATGGTGCTTATAAATCTTAAGCTCTGTATAGTATGGTATCGTAATTACAAATAAATTTGTTATACACTGGTAAATAAAACCCAAGTCTGTCTACATACTGGTATGTTTGTTTTGTGTATCCAAAGTGCATTGCACGTTACATTGACGCATTTCATAATTTAATTATCACTTTTACTGTTTCAACTTCAACGCAAAAGCTCATAAAAAGCTAATTTAATTGCTATGGTTGTACCCGTAAAAATAAATTTCCACCGGCATTCGATATGCTAATTAATTATTTCACTAGCTTTGCTATGCAATTTCAGCTTGAGGTGATCATATAATTTAATCAACAGTAGATTAATATTCGCATCATTGAATGATTTGCGGTGAGTTTTGAGTTGCTAGTTTCGAAAGCTTCTAGTAAAGAAATAGAAAAGATTGTCCACAAGTAGCGGCAGTGAAATCAGTAGCAGATTCGTAGCTACTCCAAGCTTGAAACCGAAGGTTGATAACTCTTAAGGTAAAAATATTTGCAAAGGCTGTGAGATTAGTTCAGATTTAAGGATTTGACTCAAAAGAGTATTTTATACAATAGACATGTTATTTACTCGCATAATTGCCCATGCAAACAACGCCTAAAGCTATTTATTATTTGTAGAAATTTGGGATAAGAGATAATGAGAGTCAACAGAAAATATCTCAAATTTCTTCCTCAGGCTTCATAAACAGAATTATGGCTTCACTTATTGTTTAGAAGCATTCCTTCAACATAAAGTTGCCTTTTAATTCAGTAAAATTTTCTTATCAAAGGCCATTTAGAACGCATTCAATCCCTTGGTAAATATCCGTCAAAATAAGCCCTCCATCTCAGCAAATGTCTTTTGCATGTTACACAATTGGCTTCCAGAGAATCTCTATCCTGTAAAGGAAGCTGGCAAACACTTATATGTATATAAAATAGTTGTATGAATTTTGATGATTGCCAAGCTGTAACGAAATGGCTGACTACCTAACACAGCTCTTGGGCGAACATGCAAATTTTAAGTTCTACCTGGATAAAATTGGTTACATGGCTTATTCGCTGTGTTCCATTGCTAGCTGATGCATTTTTGTTCCCTTTTGAGTCGATTACGGACATCCAGGCGGCCGTGACGAGGGTATTCGCGGACATCCCAGTCGAAGCGTTCCAGAAATGTTACGAAGCATAGAAAACGCGCTGGAATCGTTGTATAGCTGCCCAAGAGGACTACTTTGAAGGGGATGGCAGAGTTGGTGAATAATTTTTAAATATACGGTTTCCATGGAATCAGTCTCATTACTTAGTTGGCTCACCTCATATACCACCCATACCATGCGGATAACGCTGTATTTTTTCAGTAGTTTTGGAGAGCAAGCGAGTTACTTTTTGAGGATCCATCCTTTCATTTATCAGCGATACTGAGTTGTCCTTTTTAGGGTTTTGAACTAAAAAACAAAAGCCTATTGAAATCACGACCTGTGTCCGTCCGTCTGTATGTCATAACAGTTTTTCTCCGAAACTATAGAAGCTACAGCCATGAACCTTTGTAGAAAAGTCAGAAGGGGTAATTTCTTAAAAGCTTTGGGGTGAAAAAATTTTTCACAGAGTTTTAAGGGAGATCTTCCCATATAGGGGGGTGATCCTTAAAAAATTTTTTTTGGTAGTCGAGTAGGGTGTCGTTGATGAGATCTTTTCAAAAAAAGTTTTAAAACTACCTTATCAGTACCGAGGGGGGCAGGGACAGGGTAAATTTGCGAAATTTTTGCGTACCGGTTATTAATGAACGGCTAAAGATGAGAGGTGAAACAAGTCGAGTACTTACTCGACGAATCATACTTTTATTAACAGAGAATAGAATAATAATGCTCCTACCAGAAGGGCTTTGTAACCATCTTAGGGTTCAAAACAAGTTTTCTGATGGCATGAATCGATGACTTGAATTATTCATCCAATACTTGCATAATGAATCATTCAAATTTATTTCAAAAATGCAGAGTTTCTTTCATAAGTACATAACGGACCATTTTGTTCCAGCTTAAATAATTTTTCTTAATCCTCAGCCAATTGAACATGTTCAAATTAAACACTTTTACTTATATTTTTATGAAAACCCGGAGAAAATAAAAGTACCTTGGTCGATTTGAAATATGTATCAAACATCAACACGAGTTATTGTTGTAATAATTCCATACAATTGAAATGCCGATAGCTCACTTGATTATGATTTGATTTCCATGAAATTTCGTAGGCATAAGAGTCTTGTATCAACCTACATTAAGGGCACCATTTCGATTTTTGTGGGATATGTAAAATTTACACATCATACTATTATTAACAGAGTTTGGTGAATTTTGATTTGTGAGGTATTTGTTGCCCTTGTACTCATTAAGACCTACCTTCATATTTTTTTTTTTTCAAATTTTCGCCTCAAAGATGTCCAATCGCGAGGGGAGGGGGCACTAATATTGTTCGTACATTTTGCCGCCCCCTGGATCTTTAATACAAAAAAAGTATTTTTTTTTCAGATTCTGAATGTGTTAAGACCTTTCATTTAATACCCTGCTTGACTACATTTGATGAGAAAAAATGGTTAAGGGCCCCTTCGTTCCAAAGGTGGTCCCCCTTAAAAACTTTTGAAATATTTGATAAGGCCCAAACTTTTGAATGAACACCACTTCTGACCTTTTCACAAAGTGTGAACCTTGTAGGCTCTATAGTTTCTGAAAAAATTTCTTGTGACGCACGGATAGACGGACAGACAGACGGACGGACAGACAGGACAGGACGTGAAAATATTAAGTTTTTGTCAAATTTCTTTGACAAAACCTTAAAAATTATGGAAGCACATCCAATAACAAATAACTTAGATGTTGAAATTCGTTAAACTCTGCTTGTAATAGTAGGATTTAACATTTTTTGTTAGTTAAACTGTATAAGTGTCATGAAATTGGATAGATCAGTCATACAAGGAGCTTTGAAAAAGATCCTTCTATTCCATACGTTTCAATAAAATTTACAGAAGTTATTTGAATTTCCTTCGGTTACAACAGTCATATACGATTTTTCTACTACGTGAGCTGTCCACCAAACCAGATACTACACAATTGGATCTTCGCCAAATTTTCAGATAAGACACAACAACAAAAATTCATTGAAGATTCAGGTCAGTCAATGATTTTAGCAACATTGGACCAAATGTTGGCTGGTTAAAATGGAGTTCTTTTAAGCAAGGATATATTTGTTGTGCATGTCATAAAAGCGTAGTGTCATATGAGCGTAGTTCTGTCAACCCAACCTGTTATAATTTTCATCCACTTACCTGTAAGGCTGTCGGATATTTACTTCATCTAACACTACAAGCTATGTCCAAGGGCTAGTCGAGAATTCTTAATTTCCTGCTTTTGCAAGGAGTAGTTGCCTGGAATAAAATGCGTCCACATTATTACTTATTATTATATTATATTGACCATATAACCTCGAATTCCGTTACGGTCATGGAAAGAGATACCCTAACAATAAATCTCAACGCAAAGATTCAGAATTGGACTGTTATGCGATGGATTCTTATTATTATTATTACATTATTACATGGGACCCGTCTCTGTCTCAATGAAGCATACACCATGTCTATATATCCGATACTGACTTAACCCAATACGAGTATTTACTTTAAAAACCAATGCAAGGGTTTTCAAATCCAACCCGATCGTAGCTTATCTGTTAACAAAGAAATGACTTTGTCTACAAGATGACCGTTTCCCAAAACACAGGGTTGGCCACATTTCGTAATCTTATATATCCTTCCTAGCCGTAGACGGTCTCAAGCCCGTTTGAGAAAGGAGGAGGGAACCCGTTGCTTCACCAACCCACAGCTTCCATGATCCCTTATTCCAAACCCCTCAATTAAATAGTAGTAAATGCTCTCGGGGTCGATCATTGGGTTTACTTGTTCCCCAATAATGAGACATTAAATGCCGAGAAATGCTAACAACTGTAAATACATCTGCAGCTCTGCTACTAAATCCTACTTACACCTCTTTGTGAGGACGTAAGTGGGTGATCTTCCGCATCTGAAAAGGAGTCGAAGTAATAACCATGCCGTCGGAATGGAGATTGGGCGACGGGCTAACTCCCCATCCCTGGAAAACCCTTAAAATGTTTTGAAATCTGCAAAAGGGCCTCGGAATGGATTGGATTCACAACCACGACCTCGCAAACGGAAAAAAACTATGTCATTGGATCTTGGAATGTCAGATCACTCAATTACCCTGGCGCTGTTAAGGCCAGTCAATATAAATTAAAAATACTGACAATCCAGGAAATGAGCTGGACTGGAAATAATATTCAAGACATGAGATCGCACACAATATTCAAAAGTGGAAAGCCTACTGGACAACGAGAATTTGGAGTGGTCTTTATTGTGGATAGGGAGGTCAAATCGCACGTTATTGATTTTAAGGCAGCCAATGAACGGTTGTTAGCGATCCGTATAAACGCAAAACTCTTCAAAATCTGGCTGATAAATGTTCACGCCCCGACCGAAGAAAAGGTCAAAAAAAACGTTCTATTATCACCTGGAAAGACTAGTTGACTCATTACCTACAAACGACACAAAAATAATTCTGGGTGATCTCAAGGTTGGCACTGAGCTATCTCACCGGGGAACGGCTGGAAGATATAGCCTACACGATGAAACAAATGACAACGGCCAGCGCCTGATTGACTTTGCATGTAGCAGAAATACAGACCGAGGAGCCAATTGTAACTCAGATCATTACTTGATCATATTAATCCATAAATGTCGTATGTCAAAGGCATATTCGGCGTAGACCAGCCCGCCACAAAAATTTGACATTCAAAGGCTCCAAACGGTGCCTGTGGCCAACAATTTCACGGAGACCCTAGACAACCAGCTGGTTCCCATCCTATCAGACGCATCGCTAAAGACAAGCAACGAACTCTGGATGGAAGTGAAAGCGGCTATTAAGACCGTGGCCGAACAGATGATCGGACATCAAGCCCGGCGAAAGAGAAATGATCGATTCGATGATGAGTGCCAAAATACGTTAGACAAAAAAAAATCAGGCGTATAAGGAATACCTAGTAGATAATTAGACTTAAGAAAAGAAAATACTATGACGACCAATTGAGATGTATAGATGTAAGTCTAGCGAGCAACAACACAAGACAAGCATACAAAGTAGTGAAAAGCCTGAAACGTGGTTATCAGCCCAAAACCAAACTCTGTCGTGATGACATCGGCAATATAATCGCTGATGAAAGGAAGATTAAGGAAAGATGGGAATCCTCCGCACAGTTCCAGAAATCGGAGCCTATAGATGTCTGCGCAAAGCTTCTATTAGCCTCACCAACTCTGGATGAGGTTTGTTCCACCATCAAAGCCCATAAGAATAATATAGATCCGGGCGTCGATGAGATTCCAGTGGAGCGCATCAAGTATGGTGGTAGCAGTGTTCATAAAGTTATTCACATAGTCATTCAACACATTTGCCAACAAGAACATATGCTGAAAGAGTGGAGCCAATAAATGATATTCCCTATCCACAAAGGTGACAAGCTACAGTCCGAAAATAATAGAGACAAATCACTACTCAAAGGTCAAAGATCTTAGAAAATAAAATCGGATCATACGCCAACAGTCTTATTGGGGAGTATCAAGGTGGTTTTTGGAGCAGGTAGATCGACAATAGACCAATTGTTCACAGTCAAGCAAGTTCTTGAAAAATGCTGGGAGTTCAACATAGCTGCATACACATAAAAAAAAACTCCAAGTATACAAATCTGTGATTAGACCTGTGTTATGCTATGCGTGTGAAACATGGACCCTAATCCAAGCATCCGTAAATATATTGAACGCCTTTGAGCGACGGGTCCTGAGGCAAATAGTCGGAGTGAAGCTAGACAGAGACCAATGACGAATTCGATGCAACCATGAGCTGTATGAAATTTTTGACGAGCCGGAGTTCTCAACGATTGTAAGACTGCAGAAGCTGCAATGGGCTGGACACATGAATCGTATTTACGAACAACGGATACCCAAAAAAGTATTCGTTGGGAGAACTGAAGGCCAGTGGTAAAACCAAGGAAACGCTGGTCTAACTCACTCCATGAACACAGTTCATCGCTGCTCGGATTTTAAAATTGGAGGACGCGGTCAATGGACCTAGACAGTTGGAGGCGTTTATTGCTGGAAGTGAAGTTCCGAGAGAAGCTGTAGTGCTAGGAAGAAGAAGCTTCGATGTTTACTAGAATTCATCCAAAAATGGTGTTTCACGTGCTTGTTTTCAAAAGTGATCAAAAAGTTGACTGTGAAGCAAAAAGAGTAAGTTCTCAGATAACTATTAATTTGACGTCTTTATCAATTTTTTGGACATGTCTTGTTATATAACTCGCTGACCTAAGCCTAAAAAAATACAAAGTCTGTTCAAAAATACTGTTTCAATTGCGCACTGCAGTAGCTCCCGCTTGGTGTTGCAAAATTTGAACCAATCAGCTGATGTTTCCCCATCGCAGGTTTTCAGTGAACCGCGATATAGCTAAAACATCAAATCCGCCAGTTATTACAGCTCTCAGGAGCTGATGTCGAAATACTATGTTAGCTAGGCTCATGTCGTGAAAAAATGCTCAGCTTATCGGTAGTAAGCTACCGGTAACCTTGAGTAAGGCAATGTGATGAATAGGCACGATTGAAGATTTTAGGCTGCGTCAGGCCTCACGATGGATCTTGCTTTTCCGATGTTTCTCATATTTAGCAATAAGATTGTTTGATATGCAGGCGGTTGAACTTTCAATCCAGTGCATGAAGTTATTCAGTTAGAGGGCTTGATAATTTATTTATTATGTTAGCATACATCATACATACTCGACAGCATTTTATTGCGTCATCATGTATACCAGACAAATGAACTAAAATATCATTAGGTGTATTGGTTCTTTATCAACTAATGGCCAATGAAGAGGGACCCACCTCATCATGAAAGCATCCATTGATGAGTGCCGTGCAGTCCGACCTTCTGTATTGATCTGAATTGTGAAGTGATGCTCTCAGCAAGGAGTTTTACTGAAAACCAATGCAGCAAGTGAATAGACAAGAGTTGCTCCAGATTGCTTCAACATACTGGACGATCTCTGAATGAATGGTGTTAATGATCGGAACAGTGGTACACGTTGCTCTCCTTGATAAAAAGCACAGAAACATAGACTTGCGTAAAAATCAGGGTGATAAGGTGCGATTTGCTCATAAGCAGAGGCAACGCTCCCCCAGCAATCGGCAAAACTCTTCGACGAACGGCAGAAGATGGACCGCGTGGCTCATCGATAATCTGAGATAATGGGTCGATCAAAGGCTGACTTCGATCTGACCCAGCTCTTGTGCTCTTCAAATCTTGACCCTAGGTGATTATAACTTTGAAAATGTTAATAACTTCAAATACTGAGAAATCCAACTTGACCAAAAAGGTACAAAGAACGGAAGAGTATCGGTCGCCGTGAAGTACTTTAGAGTGTAAAGAACAAGGAAAGGGCATCCAGTTGAAAATTTGAAGAAAAAATGGTAAGTCTCAACCGAAACTGCAAGTAGTGCCATATTAGGAATAGTAATTTGGTGAACTTGGTCGCAGAACCGCGTTGATTGGAAGACTACATTACTGGACGCCAAAGTTTGAATTGAGCTATCGCGCCAAAGATAAGTAGATAGGTCTAACAGCAATAGATACGCTACGGCCAGGGTTCACTTGGGTATACAACTCAATAAATACAGCCTTTAATTATGTTAACCAGTCTTAGCCCTTAGGTAACCGAGTGGTTTTCCTTAAATTGGCTCATGATGCTTAGGCTAGGTGCGTAAAGAAGTTGGAACCGGGAAACTGCATTCTTCTCTTTGCAAGGCCCGGGCGCTCGTACATGAGGTGAAATACTGTTTCACCTCTTCCTCGCATCTACACCTCCGGCAGAAGTAGTTGTAAAGGATACTCATCTACACCGCACGCCTACTAAATGAAGGGAGTCCCTTCTAGGTTATAGAAGCTCCCTGGTGAGACCGGTATCGAAAGTTATCTACAACTGTCTCGCAATCGCGCAGAAAGGTTGGTCCACCCAGGAATTTATTGCGTCCTTTAAGATTTTTTGTTTGATGGCCAGCTTAACAGAAACTATCGGAACACCAATCGGAAAACTAAAAGATACCTCCGGCAGAAGCGTACCTGCTTTTGCCAGTTCGTCTGCCTTAATTCCCCTATGTCCTGGAGCCCAAATGAACTGCACCTTTTAATCTCTCAATATCTCGTTGAGAAGGCACAAATTAGAGCAAAGGGCTTTATAGCCACTTTTTCACTCTAAATATCTGATTATATAACGCTTTAAGAATCTCCTCTTCCCCTCTCTCCTCCCGCTAGAAAAGGAATCCCCCAGTTTGAAGGCGCCTGACGGCGTAACAAAACGAGACCTGACCCGAAGTAATGTGTCAAGCGGTTCCAGGCTTGGTTCTCGGGTTGACAGAAAAAATGTTTAGTAGATAGTCCAGTTGTTTGCGAGCACGGGAGTCCCACACTCAGTGCGTAAATGGCATTCACCTCCACGACTAAAAAAAAATACTGCTACATGGAAGACAATAAAATTAAGTTGAAATCAGCAGAACCCCCCTCTGTTGTCAGGTTTGGAGCCTTCGGTGTATAGTTCTACCGCATCTATTTCTACAGATATTCCATAAGCCCATTCACCTCGGATAGGAATTTAACTTTAACCAAAGATGTTTGGGTGATAGCATAATCGACAAATCCCGAATTAAGATTTTAGAATGGCCCAGGCCTGTCTTATTCCATAGATCACCGCAATTTAATCTTATTGCTGTGCACTTAACATCATGCAAGACGAGTGAACTGATTAGAAACCAATGAAGTAACACTGAAAATGTTTTTGTAAAGCGTAGTACGGAATGCCCGTGTGATGAGCAAGTACTAACCTACACCCTTTTTTATCACCTTCTAGTTCACTGCCTTAAGAACAGCAAGCCACCAGAATACTGCCCCATATAGCAAATTTGGTTCTCCTGTGATAGTGTACATTCCGGTGACGATACGAGGTTGTAGTCTCTACAATGCCTTGTGAGCCCTTTCCGCAATATGCATTATCTCTTCATTGAAGGTTAAAGTCCAGGATAAGTCCCAGGTACTTTACTTTATTCCTTAGGCTTAATAGAGCTCCATTTATTTTCGGTAAGTTGAATACTGGAAGTTTATGTTTCCTTGTAAATGGCAATAGTTCAGTTTTATTGGCGTTGACACTTAGGCAACACTCTCGACACTATTGCGAAGGAATGCATACGGAGCAATTCAATCTCTCACACCCATACCACAACACAGGTCTTATCGCAGATTGGTATACTTGGAGATTTGTTTTCCTATGTATGCAGCTAGTTTTCGTCAAAACTGAATAAAATATTTTATTTGCGAGCTGTATTCTTCGGCGTATTTCGTCTCTTTCATTACCCGTTTTCGTTATTTTGGCGCCTAAATACGCAAATTCGCTTACATTTTCGATACTGTACTAGCCAAGTGTGATATTTTGTGTACTTAAGGTATTTTTTCCTCGACTGCGTCATGAGCCTTGTTTTATTTTCATTGATTTGTAGCCCTACTAGTTTTGCTTAGCTGTCGACTTTCAGGAGGAGTTCTTTGACG
The DNA here is from genome assembly GCA_963969285.1 of Odontomyia ornata. Lineage (NCBI taxonomy): Eukaryota > Metazoa > Arthropoda > Insecta > Diptera > Stratiomyidae > Odontomyia > Odontomyia ornata. The sequence continues at coordinate 104,158,547 of OZ017740.1, read as the reverse complement.
GTTGTTAATGACCGTGACAAAATGGTCATGTCGTCCGCATAGACTACTAATTAGCTCGACTCAGGTTACAGGAATCTCTTTTCTAGCAGGAATGGAAAGGGAAAGGATTAGTAAAAACGAGACCCCTGTACACTCGGCGTCTCTGGACGGTCAAGTATGCTTTTTTTTCCTGTCAGGACTGCCCGACCATCCGTCAGCAGTTGTAAGCATCTTTCCGATAGTAGTTTCGGAGGCGGGCTCTCCGATTCCGCTGAAGAGGTCGCCGCGCTGCTTATTCCATCTTTTGCGGGCAATGTGCAGTAGGCGTCATCTATCTCTCCTGTGCAAAAGATGCAGTCGGGAGATTGTGACTTATCAATCTTGTCCAGGTTAGTCTGAAAATATCCATGTCCGCTCAAGAGCTGGGTCAAGTAGAAATCAATCTCACCATGCCTACGATTAAGCCACGGCCTCATATTAGGGATCAGGTGCGCAGTCCATTCTCCCAGGACTGCTTCCAATTGCAGAGCGTATTGTCTCTCCTCCCTAGCAACCGGCTCCCTATCGCTTTCGCTTTTCTGTACTGTCTAGCAAGGAGGACGATGGATATCACCCATAGGATCACCAACACTTACAACCCAGAGGCTGTTTGGTATGTGCATGCGATTCGTAGCGCTACTTGTTTCTACACCTGTGCCAACCACTTTTGGCACAACTTCTTGCTGAGAGCGTCACTCCAGAGTTCCGATCCGTAGAGTAGAACAGTCTGCACGGCGCTCTTCAGCTGTCGTCCTCTTGATGAAGTAGGACCCCCTTTGTTAGCCATCAGTCGAGGTTCGTTACACGGGCTGTTGCCCTGATTTAATCAGAAAAACAAATCCTCGTGTCTATCAATACCCCCTTTATTTCACTGTTATTTTCGCTTCGACCAGCATTCCCCCTGATTGAAAGTCCTTACTCTGGAGACTCTTTTTTGGTCAGAAAGACCACTTCGATTGTCTCCAAGGCCAGGCTGAATCCGTGAGCAGTCATCCAGTCCCTCACTCGGCGAATTAGTATATCTAATCTGAGTTGCGCATGTTCGGCTGTGCGTCTGGCGAATAGCGCCACAAAATCATCGTATGCTTCATCCGGTTGCTCAAGTCTCAGTAGCCCTTCGTATGAAATGTCCCATGAATCAGGGCTGAATATGGAGCCCTATATTGTAGAGCAGGTTGCGGTCCTTCAGGTAGTCCCTCAAAACTCGCATAAGATATTCTGGTACCTGGAATCGATTTTCCAGCGCTTTAAGGATATTCACGCATTTAGTGTAACTGAAAATATTTCTGACGTCCAGAGTACCCATTAAGGCAACCCATCGGGTGGAACTGCTGTATAACTCTACACGCTGGACCGCACTCACCAATTCTCAGCAAGTGAAAGAAGTGGTAACAAGACTAGTAAAAAACCATCGGTAATCCCATTCAAAAAAAGCAACTATGAGCGACAAATCTGCAACAGAAATGGTCTTATAAAAATCAAACATTTTACTACTAATTCATAAATTTGTTATGTTAGATGCGTAGAACACCAAAAGCTTAATAAAACTATAAAAGCCTATCAGCGCAAATAGTTTTGCTTGAAAACTCGTTAGAAACTTAGCAAACAAATTATCATAATTTAATTTGTTTTGATGAATTCGCTTTAACATATTACTAACTTGTCGTACCGCAAAACTTCAAAGCGGTATCATTACTTCATAATCCTAGTATTAAAATGAAATGCTGCTCGTATCACGTGCAGCCATCAACTAATGACACCACTTTCCACGTGAATTAAATTTGTTCAATCATTCAAGCTTAGCTTTTATGAGATCGTGGGGGTCATTGCAATTTTTAACTTGATTTAGTAATAGTTGTATTTCGTCATCATTGAACCATCACTAATTGTTGACACAGTCATATTAGCTCTATAGTTTGCTCTTTGCATTTGTCACGGTCTATGCACTAATTTAATTTGCCTTCAATTCCAACTCCGGCGCCTCTCTCATGCCTGGGGTGCGGTTTTTTGCAAATATTAATTTCACTATCATACACTTTCAACATGATGATTGTGTATGACTATCAAATGTAATATTCTAGATGGAATGTCAGGAAAAATGTTTAGGATTCCAAACTTCTGGTGTTCAAGTTGCCTACTTGTCCGTAGATACTTTTATCTAATTACTTTCTCATTTATTCCCGGCTTACATGCTAACTATAAAATAATTAATTCCGGCAACAAAGATATATAATTTTAATGTGTTCACTTTTTTCTTTAATTCCAGATGTTAATACTACTCTACAGTGATACCAATTACGTTCTGGAAGGCTTTAGAGCGTCATACTATGTCTCCAATTGTCTTAATAATTGCCATAATCATGGAAAATGTGTGGGTCATAAATGCGTTTGCCACGGCGAATGGGTTGGGCCCGATTGCGAAGATGTGGCTTGCCCGGATGGCTGTGGCGAGAGATACGGGCGCGGTAAATGCGTTAAGGGCATGTGCAAATGCAATAAAGTAAGCTTTTAATTCATCATGCATGCGAGTAATTAACATTAATTGAATGTTCATGGTATTTTTCTGTTCTGTCCATAGAATTACTCAGGACGATTATGTGATTTATACATTGATCCCGAAGGTGGCATTTGGAGGTGGTTAGCAACAGATGCTGAAGGGATGACAGCACGTGCTGCCCATTCTGCTGTTTATATTGAAGAACAGGACTCGCTGTATGTTTTTGGTGGATATGATTTAAATAACGTGCTCGATTCATTACAGGTGAGATTAAATTATACGTATTAAAATTATTTAAATATTTGCAATTATGCATTTGCATTTATATCGCATGATTGAACAAAAGGAACAAACTGCAACAAATAATAAATTCGGGTCACGACTATGCATACTATTAATTTATACAAATAAAAAAGTATTGAATATGCTTATATAGGACCCATTGAGTAGAGCCACAAATTGCGCTTGTTCTGTTTCTTGGATGGATCATAATGAACAGGATGCGATTTGAATAATCCTTTACTAAATAAGTTATTCAGCTTGCAGAATTAGCCGCTCTTCGACCTCATTACATTACTTGATGCTTTATGCATTTTTCAAGCACTTTGATTCCCGTGAACCTCTGTTAAGAAGTGTCTTCGCGATCCAAGATGGTGAGAAGCTCGAGCAGCGCAGCCCCATCAATTTCTGAGTCAAGCTCGGTAAAACCGCGATAGAGACCCTCGGAATGATTAAGGACGCCTACAGGGATACTTGCGTGAGCCGCTCAACAGTGTTAGAGTGTCATAGCCATTCTGGGAGGGGTGGAAGCTCTTTGAAGACGACCGGCGCACCGGTCGCCCGGCAACTTCGAGGAATGATGAAAATGTAGCCAAAGTAAAGACACTCCTGAACTCCGACGTCGACCTGCTTGACAACAGGTTCCGCTTGCGGCCAGACAACGCCGACTCTTGCAAACTTCACTACGAAACATGCCGTCCCACACTGCGCTGCTGGTGAGGGTTCTGGCTAAGCACAGGGTTGCCACGTTGCCTTACCCCCCTACAGTCTAGATCTGGCATCGCCGTACTTCTTCTTCCTTTCGCGCGAACTGGACTAATTCAGTCCTACTATCTTTAGGTTCCACCCTGCATGCAGATACGTTTACGTCGTCATACACACGGTACAACTCATCGTTGGAACCAAGTCCCTGTAAGACGATTTTGCTAAGAACTTTGTGTTCAAAGGCACCCAGAGCCTCCCGCATAGGTGTTATGAATGATTTTCTCTGGGCATTTCGCTGACCTTATAATCGAAAGTATAAAAAAATTGGCTTAATCAGGATTCCCTAAAATTGTCTATCAGCAATTAAACATTGCAGCCTCGTACTGTCAAATCAAAAAGGACACAAAAATGTCAAAGAGCGCTGCAGACTCAGAAAACCAAGGCATATCGAAATCATGGAAAATGAGTTAACAACTAGGGGGCCAAACCTCGACGAAGTTTTGAGCTAAACAAGAACTGAGAATTGCGGCCGAAGCTAGATTGAAGGATAAAACTGCTTCGGTACTAGCAAATAGCCTATAAGAGGGGGTGCGTTAGGATAAAAAGTATTGGGTTGTTCGATAATTCATGTCGTAGTTGACGTGAACTGCGCATTTCATGTAGTAGTGATTGCGTGGCTTATATTTTTAAATAATAAAGGGTGATCCAACCATAATGCACGATGTTAATTGTGAGTCACACCTTAACGTCAAGTTTTTCGCTGAACTTAATTTGACATTACTTTGTTTCAGTGTTTGACAAATTCAACCATGGAAAGGTACACAATTGAGCAGTGCGTTAAGATTGTTGAAGCCTTTTATGAAAATGGGCGTTCATATCAAAATGCATTTCGTGCACTTCGTGATTTTTTTGGTTAGCATAATCGAACAAATGTGTTGTACGCAAATTTCAGCGAACCGAGTCTGTAGGAAATGTGAAATCACCTGTGCATGCTCGCCCAGTTCGTTCTGCGGAAAACTTTGCTGCTGTTCGCGATAGTGCGGTAGAAGAGCCGTCAACCTCGACTCATCGTCGTACCCAACAGTTGACCATCTCACGTACATCACTGATGCGAATTTTGAATTTACACGCTTACAAAGTTCAATTGACTCAAGAGCTGAAGCCTACTGACCATTTCAAGCATCGGCAATATGCCGAATGGTTGGTTGAACATACAGAAGAGAATGGTGATTTTACAAAGAAAATCATCTTCAGCGACGAGGCACATTTTCACCTCAGTGGATTCGTTAACAAGCGAAATCGCCGCATTTGGGCAAATAAGAATCCATGAGTGATTGTTGCAAAGGTGATGCATCCACAAAAAATAACTGGTTGGTGCGGTTAATGGGCTGGCGGCGTCATCGGGCCGTACTTCTTCGAAAATGAAGACGGCCAAGCAGTTATCGTGAATGGTGTTCGCTCTTGCGAGATGGTAACGGACGTTTTGTGGCCAGAAATTGAGGTTATGGACCTGGACGATATGTGGTTCCAACAGGATGGTGCCACTTGCCACACAACCAACGAAACAATAGCTCTTTTGCGCGAGAAATTCAATGGCCGTGTTATCTCACGTTGTAGCGATGTTAATTGGCCGCCACGATCATGTGATTTGACACCGTTGGACTCCTTTCTTTGGGGATATTTAAAAGAAAAAGTGCACGTCAATAAGCCAAGAACAATTCAAAAGCTAAAGGATGAGATAATTCAGCACAGTAACGACATTGAACCTCAATTATGTCTCAGTGTCATTGAAAATGCGGATCATCGGATAGATATATCCCGCCGTAGCCGTGGCGAGCATTTGGGCGATATTTTGTTTCACACATAATTGTCATAGATCCTTCTATTGTAATAACAAATATTAACATAATTCTCTGAAAACTTTTTGTTTTATTTACAATTAACGTCGTGTGTATTGGTTGAACCACCCTTTATTTTAAAGATTAGACCTTAGACTATCATCAGTCAAAAACTGAACATCATTAGTAAACAGCAAGTTGGTTAAAAAGAAACTTGAGCATTATCGGCATATTTTATTATTAAACTTCCGAAAGGGCAAAACTGCGGTGCAAGCCCGAAAAAAGTTATGTGAGGTTTATGGGGAGGAGTGCCTTACTGAACGCCAGTGTCAGCGTTGGTTTGCTCGCTTTCGATCTGGAAATTTTAATGTGCAAGATGCACGACATACTGGTCACCCAACCACCACTGATGACGACAAAATGAAGGCGTTAATCGAAACTTAACGGCGTATGACAATCGAGAGATAGCAGAGAAGCTCGACGTATCGAATTCAACCGTTTGCTTGCACTTATAGCAGCTTAGTTACGTAAACAAACTAAATGTTTGGGTTCCTCACGAATTAAAGGAAAGCCACCTCGCCAAACGCATTAATATAAGCAACCCTAAGCTGAATCGTAACCAAAACGACATGTTTCTAAAAGGAATCATAACGGGTGATAAAAAGTAGATTGTTTGCAATAACGTAGTCCAAAAACGATCACGGACCAAGCAAGATGAGCGCCCACAATCGACATATTCACCAAAAGAAGATTATAGTTTCTGTGTGGTGGTAAAGACTACTTTGAGCTGCTTCCAAATACCAAACTATTAATTCGAATATCTACTGTCGTCGACTATCGAAAATTGAATGAAGAAATCGGGAAAAAATACCGTGAACTGGCCAATTGGAAAAGCGTGATGTTCCATCATGACCAGACCCCACATCTCTTTGATAACCCATAAAAAATTAATGGAGCTAAATTGGGAGCTGCTGCCACATCCACCCTATAGTCCTGACTTCGCACCATCAGACTATCATTTTTTTCGCTCCCTTCAAGCCCATTTGAATGGTAAAACTTTCTATTTCGATCAGGCTGTTAAAAATGAGTTGGATCAGTTCTTCACTTCTAAAAACCAAGGCTTCTTCAAACGCGGAATTTTTCAACTTACCGAAAGATGGCAAAAGGTCATCCAACAAAATGGTCAATATATCATTGATTAATGTTTGTTTTAATATAAACGACATTAATTATCGAACAACTCAATGATTTCCTTACGAACCTCCCGAAATATAACTTGGCGCTGCTGGTAGGGATTTATACCGACCACTGTCTCGTAGGAGCGCATATCTACAGACAGGAAATTGTAATGTACGGTAAGACATGAAAAGTATTCGAGGCGTCAAGTTTCAGTGATCTACATGTATGAAGTCTCTAAATCTCTCGCATTTGAGCATAACTAGAAAACCTCCGCTGCAACAAATATGCAGGTTCTTTAAGTGTCAACATCAAGTCTTCACCGATCTCGAAATTTTAATCTGGCGAATCACCAAATTAAATATTGAATTTAGTTTGCACTAAGTGCTGCACCTAAAGCTTGTAGAAGATAGAGAAAATTGCACTAAGTGTAGAACTTAATGCTTTTCTGGCGCACAATCGAGGAAACAATAAGCGAGGATAGAATTATGCGCACAATAAATGAAATACAAATTGCCCAATTCTACATCTTTACAGTTGTTGTGGCGAAGGTATTCGCAGCTAATTAGGCCCCACAGCAGCCTCACTGTAGGAAAATAAAACAGGCTTGGTCCACGCTTTGCTTTCGAATACAAGAATTGATTAAATCTCAACTTCTTTTATAATACAACTTAACTAACTTAATTGTAATATAATCAGAATCTGTAATATAAGCAAAATCTATGAATTTATAAAAATGATTACTGCTGAATAATATAATTTCACGACGAATTGAGAACATTAATTTTGTTGAGTACAGCTATAAGGTTAATTATATACGCAGGGGGAATGCTGCCCGACAGGAATACTCTTGGAGGGTAGCATTCTTCGGGAAGCGCCGCCCAAACGGACCCGATGATATGGGGGACGCCGTGAGGTTCCCTCCTGGGATGACAGGTAACGACCCTGACTGAATCTGAAATACGCTTTGGACAACGAACTGGAAATGATGCTTTGGGCTAGCGAATATGATGGTTTGGACCTAGTTGCTTTGCACAGTAGCGCCCAGCTGACACTCGTGCGTGAACGGCTCCAGTTCAACTATCGTACCATCTCCGTCCCGGTAAAACCTTGGCAGGCCTCGGAGTACGTTCGAAGTACGCACTATTGCGTTGGTGGTGTAGGTTCGGTTGAGACGGACTCTGAATTAGCGCTAGTCTGTCTCTAAGCACTTGTCCCCATAAGGGCTTGTGCTAACTCTTACATGGCCTCTCTGCTCTGCAAAGATAACCATGGGACCAAACAGGCGATTACACACACGAACGGGGATAGCGGCTCCGAGGGGGGACTCAATAAAACTGGAGCAACCAAAAATCCTAAAAAAGGTTAAATAAAAACTCAAAAACAGAAAGCAAAAATAACAACAATAATCACGCAACCAGCGGCTGCACCCACGATGTTTACAGCACATCCGGAGCGGTACTAACGATGACGAAAACGGCGATGAATACAATGACAGTGAGGACGGACGAAAAACGAAAATTAACAGACACTCATATCCAGATTGAGATTCCTGCGGCGTTCGGGTGCAGCAAAAAAAATGATGCGAACGCCAGAGCGTCCTAAAAAGGAACAGCGAGGATCTCTGCAGGACGCGCCAAATATTCGAGCTGTGGAGGAAAATATAAAGAACATCGAAAATTCTATGATCACTGCTCCGGTCGCTACCGAAGCCAGGGTCGTAAATCCTGAAATAATAACGAACCATCCTGAAGTCCACAAAGAGATTACGGTGGGAAAAGACAGGAGACACTAGATAAATAAAGTGCCGTTGTGTGATTTCATCGCCACCGTCGGAAATGTGGCGGAAGTGCTGTACTCAAAAGCGGAAGCCGATAACTTCTCCCAAGAAAGGTGGTCGCAATCTACAATTGCCGCGCAGCAACTTGATGAGGAAGAAGAAAGGCTAATGCGAAAAGCGGGAGATGCTCTTAAAAAGAATACAATCCGCATGCGACTCGCCAAAAATCAACAAAGCAGAAGAGATTGGGCTCCTTGAATTAGAGGACCTCCTAGACCGCATAGGGCATTATCGGAGGAGCTGGCGAAAGGCTAAAGAGGACAAGAAGGCTGAAGAAGGGCAGAAGGCTAAAGAAGCGCTGAGGGCTAAGTTTAACCCTTTCGCTACCAACCGTCACATATATGTGACACAGTGGTTTCTAAACACAGTCCAGCGTCACATATACTATATGTGACAGGCGATTTCAGTCAATTTATTAAATGATGCTGAAACATTTTGGGTGTGGCACAAAACTTTCCAGTTCTAGAACGGTCAAAAGCATGGAGACTGCCCTTGGTCTGGGATTATGTTATATTGTATATATTTTATATAGCAATTGATGATGTACATAACGTAGGTCATGTGAAATAGTTTCCATAATTCGAAATCCTGAAAAAAGGAAATGTTGCTTGTAATAAAATCTTCTATAGATGCTTGCGTTTGAAATCGGTGTTCGCACCTTAGTGCTAATTGGTTTGGGTTATGCTCTACTTGTGGAAAAATTCGCAAACAAAAATAAGTCTAATGATGATATTTTATGACTCAAAGATATTTGTAAAGAGTTTCAGTTAAGGCTTATGGCACATTATGACACGACTATCGCAACGTACGGTTTTCAGCCGCAAATGTAAGCACACTATGGCAAGATTTGCTAAGTATCTCCAGGCATGCGCAGAACTGATATGCTCACTTGAAGGTATGTCCTTACCAGGAATACATATGCACAGCATGCTAAGATGGTGAGTATGAGTCTTTCAACTCATATTTGTACTTGCCGATATACCTGCTTATATGACTACATCGAAATTCCAAATGATGTGCGCATGCATGAGTACCATGAAAACGTGCAACTCGAAAATCCTCATACCAAGTAAAGTGGTTTTAAAAGAAAATCGCATATCTTTGCGACAGTCGACCAGGAAAGAAAAGTTGCAAAGTCGTGGTGTGCGCGCTCCCATTTAACCATGTATTGATTGTGATCGTTTAGCCGCTATCGTGTCGTGATGTGCCATAAGCCTAAACTGAAATAAAGATACAATAAAGCGAAACATGCAAAATATGCAATATTGAAGATCCTTTAAAACATTTGAAAGCCAGATATAATATTATCAGGAGTAGTTTATTGAGGAGTTTAGGTTAAGTCTCGCTGAGATTTACTTATTGAACGGAGACATCTTCCAAGGCTTTCGGAGTTGTAAAATATATTAAATCTCAATAGTTTTATTTCAAGAAACAATCTTGTTTCCAATACAGAAGACAAAAATGCAAATTCAAATTGCTAGGTCAGTGTAATATGATGACATTGCATTATTTTTGACAGAACTATACCGCTCAACAAAATGATTAGGAAGACATATGTTGTTTACACCAGTGATGAAGAAATGGCGAGCGATCAAGATAGACAGGATCCAAGAAATCATTTCTCTTTTGCGGATAATGAAGAAACGAGTAGCTCATCAAATTCATTAATGACTGGTGGAACGAATGATGATGACTGGGTCGAAAACAGTTATGGCTCCGTTAAGAGTGGCAACAGTGATGTGGTACAAAGTGATTCAGAGTGGTTTCAACACACAAACACAATGTAGATCCTACAATCCATGAGTTCACTGAAGAAGAGGGACTAAAAGTGAGTCTATCAGAAAATAGTTCACCGTTTGACGCTTTTTAAGGTTTTGTAAAATAATTGTACAAAACCCTACCTGTCTGTCCGTGCGTCCGTGTGTCACAGCACTTTTTCTCGCAAACTACTTAAGCTAGAAACATCAAATTTCGTATACAGGTGTAAAGTGGTGCTCTCTTCAAATTTCAACTACAAAAAATTTTATAAGGTAGTTAAAGGGGGTCTCCCCATATAGGGAAGTGGCCCCCGAAAAAAAAATTTCTTCAAAGGTAGCCAATATGGGTACCAAATGAAAGGTCTCGGTGAGAACTTTTCAATACTTTCTGCTTCGAGAGGCGCGCAGGGAGGGGAAATACACGAAAAACTTGTGTCCCCCCCCCCCCCCCCCCCTCGCGATTGGACACCTATGATCCGAAAAATCTGAAAATAATTATGGTGGTAGGTGTTTATGAGTACAACAACAACAAATACCCAAAAAGTCGAAATTCGCTCAACTTTGCTAATAATAGTATGATCTTCGAATTTCACATTTTCCCCAATAAAATCGCATCGGTACCGTTAAACTGAACGAAAATATTTACGTACTAAGGGTTCTTAAACTTTGTAAGTTTGATGAAAATCGAACTATATACACGGAAATTATAGCCATTTGAAATTGCTCCAATTACAACAACAATAACACATGATTTTGGTATTTTATGGACTTTCCATCCAATCAGTCACTGTAGTTTCATTAACATTTTTGAGAATTCATGATTTGAGCGATTTTTGTCGGTTTGCAACAAAATGGCGACCGTTGAAATTATAAAAACAATGGATTTTCCTTTGAACGTGCACATCTCTTTGACTTATTTCTTGACGTTATTCATTGCTGGTGACTGCATTTCTGAAAAGTTGGGTACAAAACCCTTCTGACATGAGCGTAGGTCTGTTTACCCAACTTGTTTGTTATTATTTGACAATGCTTTGTCGGGAAAAATCATGCAATGGACGAATACTCAAGCTCAAATTTTGACAAATAGCTTAAATGTTTCCTCAACTTCACATCTAAAAAAGTGGATTGCAGTTTCAGAGGATGAAATAAAAAAGTTCTTTGGCCTTTGCATTATGAAGGGAAATATTCGGATGCCTTCATTTAAAACATGCTAGAGCACGAACACACTTTATAATCATCTATTGTTTGGTAAAACTATGAGTAAAAATAGATTTGAGTCAATACTTCGCTGCCTAAAGTTTTACACTGAAACAGACGATCAAACAAATCGCCTTCATAAAATCGACCAGGTATTGAGTCACGTACTTCGTAATATTCAAAGTGTTTATCATCCGGGTGAAAACTTATTCATAGACGAAGCTTTACTCTTGTGGAAAGGACGTCTGACATTCAAGCAATATATTCCACAGAAAAGAGAAAAACATGGAATCAAGATATACGAACTGTGTACACCTGATGGATTCATGTTAAATATTTTAATTTACAGTGGAAAAAATACAGTAACCAATGAAATTGGCCACTCCTCTAGTGTTGTTTACAAGTTATTGTAGAAATATTTAGAAAAAGGACATACTATCTTTATGGACAATTACTACAATAGTGCCCAGTTAGCAACCTATCTTTACAGAGATAAAACGCACGTTGTGGGCACACTTCGCAGAAATCGGAAAGGTAATCCCAGAATAGTAATAGATAAAAATTTAAAAAATAGCAAATCTGTTTTTGCAAGAAAAGGAAATATTTTGGTTCAGAAGCGGAAAGACAGGCGTGATGTCTTAACAAAATCAACAAAATACAAAGCGTCATTCCAAGAAGTAGTATCAAAAAGAGGTCGTACTGTAACTAAGCTCTCTACTGTAGCTGATTACAATAATAATATGTCGGGCATTGATAGAGCTGATAAAGTGATTTCCTACTATTCCACGCCTCGGAAATTAATATGCTGGTATTTGAAACTTTTTTTTTCATGTATTTGGAATGCTTGTTGGTTATATAATAAAACGCAAACAAACAAAAAAACTTATTTAGAGTTTCGAGATGATATTGCATGTAAACTGCTGAATTTGAGGAGCGATGTTTCTTGGCTTTCACGCAGCATACATTTTTGTAGCCAAAATTTCGTGCAAAAACTGGAAAAACGGGTTAGATGCTTCATTTGCGGCAAAAATGGCGCAAGGCTACATTCTATGCCTGTGAGACTTGTAGACCCAACAACGGACAGCCAATTGGATTATATGATAAAAGTTCGGTATCATGGTATCCTAATGAAACTGGTACTGTGGGCATCCGCGTTCGGAGTACTGATTCCCAGGCGGAGAGCTGTGGACGGGGAGATGATTTCATGTGGGTTCGGTGCCCAGGGACCACCTTTAGTGTGTACCTAACGCCGAACGATCCGATATCATCTTTTCAAGCCAAGCTTAATGCTTTGGGGGGCGCTGTCTTGAACGCAAACGGCAACGTGCTCGTTGGGGGAAACTTCAACGCTAAAGCAATCAAATGGGACATGCCTCAAACAGATCCGCGGGGAAAACGAATCCTAGTAATGGTGGCCAGGATGGCGCTGGTCGTACTAAACACCGAAAGTACGCCGACTTTCCGCCGTATTGGCTGTGAATTAACCATTCCGGACGTGAAATTCGCTTCGGAATCCTTAGCACGGAGAATAAACAATTGTAGAGTATCAGTGCATTCTGCTTGAGATCATTGCTGTTGTCTCCCGACGTCCGTGCTCTTGACCTTCTACAATTGGGTGAAACATTGGAAGAATGGATGTCAAGAGGTTCGTCGAGGTGCTCACAGCAGGTGCCCCGCTGCAGCGAGACTCGCAGGGGACGGAAAAACTGGCAGCTAAAGACGTGGTGAACTCAACTATGAGCATCATCACGACTGCTTGCAACGCTTCTATGCCCCGTCGAAAACCCTGGCACGGCAAGTCTCCAGTGTACTGGTGGTCAACTGAAATCGCTGAAAAGCGAAGGGAGTCTCACAAGGTTCGGTGTGAGGCTCAACTCGCACGGAACAGTGACAAGGCATGCAACCGAGTAGTAGCATATAAGTCGGCCAGAAAATGCCTTCGCAAATTAATAAGATCTAATGGACAATATGAACAAGGATCCGTGGGGCCTTGGTTACAAGCTAGTTACGCGGAAGCTTGGTGGCCTACAGAAACCTTGCCTATATGATGCGGAAAAGATGGATGAGATAGTGCGGGCACTGTTCCCCGCCCATCTTGTCCGTGTTGACGTTATCCATGGAGAAACAGCAGTCGAGTGTCCACTCTTCACAGTCCTTTCACTGAAAGCGAGGGAGGCTTCAGGTCCAGATGGTGTTCCAGCTGAGGTGTTGCAACTTGTCTTTCACCAATTTCTTGACTTGCTACTCCGCACATTCTACGTTTGCCCATGGAACGAGGTTTTCCCGATACAATGGAAGGTGGTAAGGCTTGTGCTGATCAGCCAGCGAAAGGGTTCGATGTCTGCATACCACGGGTTATGCATGCTAGACACTGCTGGAAAAGCGCTAGAGAAACTCATCAAGGGAAGACTCACTGACGCGATTCGTACTGCTGGGGACCTATCTCCTCGGCAGTACGGCTTTAGAGCTGGATGTTCATCCATTGATGCGATTGCAGAGGTGGTGAGCGTAGTCCAAAAGGCATATGGCAGCACCAAGCGACGGATTGTCCTGTTGGTGACACTTGAATTTAAGAACGCCTTCAACTCCGCTAAATGGGTAGATATTCTGGATACGCTGGAAAACCCTTTTCAAGTTCCAGAAAATCTAATGCGGCTTTTGAGGAAGAGGTGTTGCCCAGGGATCTATCCTTGATCCAGACCTGTAGAACGTGTCTTAAGACGGGCTACTGAGACTAGAGATGCCAGATGAGTCGCGCTTGATCGGCTATACGGATGACGTTGCGGCTCTGGTCGCTGGACGCACCGTTGAACAAGCGCAACTTAGGCTAGGTAGACTAATGTGCGGAACCAGAGACTGGCTGTCTACTCGCGGGTTCAGTTTTGCACTGGAGAAAACCGAAGTGGTCATCTTGACAAAAAAGAGAATCCCTAGAGTAAAGATGATCAGTATTGGAGACATACAAATCGAATCGAAGCCAGCGGTGAAGTACTTGGGGCTACTGATAGACTCGAAGATGAGTTTCTCTAAGTAAATCGGTTGAGAAGGCTGCTTTGGGAGTATTGGCTCTGAGTCGACTTATGGCCAACGTAGGGGACCCAACCCATCAAGAAGACGCCTCTTGATGAATGCTGTAGGCTCAGTACTACTGTACGGAGCAGAGGTATGGGGCGACGCTCTCAGTAAAGAGGTATACTGAAAACGCTTGGCACAGGTCCAGAGACGAGGAGCACTGAGGATTGCATCTTCCTATCCGACAGTCTCTGATTCGGCCTACAATAGCTCGTAGGCGTGATACCTGTTGTCCTCCTTGCTAGAGAGTGCCTTGCTATTTACCTGCGTCGAAAAAAGGATGGGAGGGAGATGGTTGTCCGGAGACAGCGCTCACTCAACGGCAGCAGCAGTCTTGGGTGAATTGCATGAAGGGAAGGTGGACTACGCGCCCCATCCCGGATGTGAGATCGTGGCTAAATCGAAGGCATGGTGAGACTGACTTCTATCTGACTCAGCTTCTGAGCAGGCATGGGTGTTTTCAGTCTGCACAAGATAGACAAGTCACGGTCCTCCTATCTTCGGTTTTTCCCAGTAGAAGAAGACAATGCCTGCCACACATTTTTTGCGTGCACAAAATGGAGCAGGCTACGGCGGGACCTTTACAGGGAGACGGGAGACCTTATCCGGATAGTATAGTCGCGGTGACACTCATATCGGTTGACAAATGGAACCAGCTAGCACATTATGCTTGGGAAGTCCTAAAAGATAAAAGGGACTCACAGCAGCTGGATGCGTTAGGGATGGGGGACCATTTGTCTGGCAACTCCTCTTCCCCTCTGCTCTCCCGCTAGAAGAGGAATCCCCCAGCTTGAAAAAAACGAGACCTGTCCCGTAGTAATATGTCAAACGGTTCCAGGCTGGGTTCTCGGGTTGACAGGTTGTTTAGTGGGTAGTCTAGTCGCCTTCATGCGAGCATGGGAGTCCCACACTTTGTGCATAAATGATATTCACCTTCCAACCAAAAAAAAAGTTAATGACATGAATTTATGATTCGATTCACAATAATAAAATTGAATAGCAAGAACAGGGTTAATGACATGAATTAATGAGGATTAATAACAATGAAATTGAAAGAAATTTTAACATACTCCCTACCTTGAACGGAGGAGCTCAAAAGTAAATAGTTACACAGAATTCGTTATCTAAATTTGATTCATGTTGGTTTTCTTGTTGGCGTATTGGAGCCGTAGTATGTTGGCGCAACCTTCTGGAGGATATGAGACGTCGTATGGCACAAATTCCTAGGGCGATGTCTATTAGAATCAAAGTTGTGTACGACAATGCATACTGGTGGAGATCGTGCTAGTTGAATGACATGTGTGGCAATGTTGAGTCCTGACGCTCGAGTTGAATGTTTTCCTTGATTCGGGCGATTTCATTCGATAGGCTGGTGTTGATTGCTATTTGAATGAAGTTCTCGTTGAGAAGTGAATTAGGCATTCCTTGAGTTATATCCTTGATCTAACTACTGAGCTTCGACGGAATTGATGAAACTAATGACGGATTAACCTTCTCGTGTTTTGTGTCTACAAGAACGGTGACGATGACCGTCTGGATGCGTTGCAATTAGATATAGCGAGAATTAGCCTTAGAGACAAGGAGTTGAAAATTTCAAGTAGGCGTTGGTTTTCTACTGCCTTAATTACTTTATTAACGGCGTCCAAAGTTGTGTTGAGATAATGTTGGAATTGTTGTATTCGCCGTGCGGTCATTTCTGTTGATTTTTGAACAAGATTTATTATCGAGTCAATGATGGATGTTTGATTTTTTATAAGGTTAAACTAGCACTCACCAAGAGGCGTCTTCGTGATGGGTTGGGTCCCCCGACGTTGACCATAAGTTGATACTCCCGAAGCAGCCTTCTCAGCCGTTACCCTGATTTGCTCATAGAAACTCATCTTCGAGTCGATCAGTAGTCCCAGGTTTACTCTAGGAACTCTGTTCTTTGTCTAGATGACTACTTCGGTTTTCTCTAGTGAACCCATGAACCCATGAGCAGTCATCTAGTCTGTCACTCGGCACATCACCGTCCCAAGCCTAAGTTACGCTTGTTCAGCGGTGCGTTTAGCGACCAGAGCCGCAACATCATCCGCATAGCCAATCAAGTGCGACTCATCTGGCATCTCCTGTCTCAGTAGCCCGTCGATAGATCCCTAAGCAACGCCCGCTGTAACTTCCATCCTTCGTTGGCCCTGTACATCGTAAAGTAGGCTTCGGTCCTTCAGGTATTCCCTCAGAAGCCGCTTGAGATATTCTGGAACTTAAAAGAGGTTTTCCAGCGTATCCAGAATATGCACCCATCTAGCAGAGTTGAAGGCGTTCCTAACGTCGAGTGTCACCAACAGGACGATCCGTCGTGTGGTGCGGCTTTATGCTTCTGCCTTTTGGACCGCGCTCACCACCTCTGCAATTGCATTAATAATGGAATGTCCTCCTCTAAAGCCGTACTGCCGAGGAGATAGGTCCCTAGCAGCACGAATCACGTCAGTGAGTCTTCCCCTGATGAGTTTCTCTAGCACTTTCCCAGCTCTGTCTAGCACGCCCAACGGGTATGCAGACGGCAATCCAGGATTTCCTCCCCTTGCTGATCAGCACAAACCTCACCACCTGCCATCGTATCGGGAAAACCCCGTCCCTTAGGCAAGCGTTGAATGTGCTGAGCAGCAAGTCAGGACAATGGTGATAGACAAGTTGCAACACCTCAGCTAGAACACCATCTGGACCTAGAGCCGTCCTCGCCATCAATGAAAGAAATGCCTCTTCCGATTCCCCGGCTGTGTGAAGAGTAGACATACGGTTGCTCTTTCACCGTGAACAGCGTCGACACGGACTAGATGGGCGCGGAAGAATGCCCGCGCTACTTCGTCCATCTTTTCCGCCTCATGTTTGCAAGGCGTCCCTACACCAAGCTTCCACATATCTAGCTTGTAGCTAAGGCCCCACGGATTATTGTTCACATTGTACGCTAGATCTTGCCAACTGCGAGCCTTGAAGTTGTTAATCAATTTGCGGTAGCATTTCCTGGTTGAATTATTTGCTGCTACTTGCTTGCATGCCTTGCCACGGCTCCGTTCCCGTTGAGCCTCACGCCAAAGCTTGTGACACTCCCTTGGATTTTCAGCGATTTCAGTCGACCACCAGTACACTGGGAGCTTGCCGTTCCGGGGTTTTCTACGGGGCATAGAAGCGTTGCAGGTAGTGGTGATGATAGTTGAGTTCACCACATCTTCATCATCATCAGTTCTTCTGTCCCCTTCGAATCACCCTGCCGCGGAGCACCTCGACGAACCTCTTGACATCCATCCTTCCGATGTTCCACCCAATTGTAGAATGTCGAGAGCACGGGCGTTAGGAGACAACATCACTGATCTCAAGCAGAATGCACTAATGATTACTGGCTCAGTAGTGCTCTAATACTCTCCAATTGTGTATCCTCCGTAATATAGTTTCTTCACAGCCAAAACAGCGGAAATTCGGCGGTGTTCCGGTGTTCAGTACGACAAGCGCTGTCCTGTCCGCCATTTCTAGGATTCGTTTTCCCCGCGGATCTGTTTGAGGCATGCCCCATTCGATTGCTTTAGTATTCAAATCTCCCCTAAAGAACACATTGCCATCTGCGTTCGAGACAGCGCCCTCCAAAGCATTCAGCTTGCCTTGGAAACATGATACCAGTTCGTTCGACGTTAGGTACACACCGAAGAAGGTAGTTGCTGAGCACCGAACCCGCCTAGAAATCACTATTCCGAACCCAGATGGCGGCGGTACCAGTTTCATCAGAATACCATGATGAATAACTTTTATCATGGAGCTGCTCACTCAACAGCAAAAAGTCAACTTTCGTGTCCCTCGCAAACTGCTCAAGCGGATTTTCGGTGGTTGCACTGCGGCCTAGGCTCAGCTGCAGAAGGCGGGCCATCGTAGTTCTGCTTTTGCCTTGGCTAGGGTTTCCTGGAAAACCAGGCATTTTCCTGATCTAAGACGTACCCAAAATCCGGTCTTGGATCAGCATCCTTGCAAAGAATACAGTGTGCCTCGTTTGTACACTCTTTTCTTTCATGTCACATTTCATCGCATTTGTGGCATAGGGAACTCCTATCGGTTCCTTTGCATACTTGTGCGGTATGAACATAGCCAAAGCATTTGAAGCATTGAAGAGGCACTGCTCTTCGCCGTATCCTACAGACAACCCACTCTATTCTTACTTTGCCCTTGTTCAGGAATTGCTCGGTGTCCTTTTCGGTTAAGTCAACTATAGCCATGCGTTGCCCCCTGTTGTTTTCTGGTGTCAATCTGTCTTTGATCCTTCCCACCTTAGGGAAGTCCCTTTTGATGGCCTCTTCTACCTCGGCCAAATCCGTGACGCTGTGAATATCTCTTATTTCGATCGTTGTTATCGGCTCGAGCGAGGCTATAGTTGCGCTTTTGCAGAGGACTTTCTTTACTGCGTCGCAGAATGCTTCATTATTACCAGCCTCTGCTCCGAATTCGACCAGTATTTAGCCCGACCGCGTTGGTCGTACTACTTTAATGGTAGTGCTGGTGTCTTCGGGCCTAACGTTTCCCCTGATGTCCCGCAGTACCTCCACGTAAGATCGGCCATCTTGGGGTTTTACGAGCAGTGCCTGCTGCCGGAGTCTTCGTCGGGGCTTCTGTCTCTCCTGTTTTGCATCAGGTCTTTTTTCGTGTTAGGCGTCCGTTCGAACTTCATTTTCTGGCACTTTTTGAAGAAGTTTCTTTGCGGCTTTCTTCGCTCCTTTTGTAAGCACTGTCTGGAACTCGTGATCTGGTGCTCCACGCCCATCCTTCCTTCTTTTATCCCGATCTCCTTCGATTGGGCTAATTATTTCACATTAGAGAACATAATAGTGTTAGAATAAGTTTCATTTTAGCATAAACCTGAACTTTGTAATAAATAAGTCAGGATCAGAAATTGCGGCGACGAATCCCAATCGCTTATAATGGAGTAAAGCATAGCTGTCGGTATGTTATCTTGCTTTCTTGTAGGTATATCGCGAACATCCTCATTTGTATTTTTCTTCATCAACTAATTAAAATCTCATTACAATACGTAATAAATACAATACATTATACTCTTAAATGACATCTCGTTTACATTTAGACACGGAAAATTGAATTATAACCATATAATTCTCACACTCTTTCATTCATTTTTCGCTTTCCTTTATTTTGATTATTTCTACCTTTTAATTGCACATGAATGGCTAAACTCAAAAGCATTACTTACACACCGAATCAAACGAGAAAAACTTAAACAATGTTGCGAAACATGTTAGCACATCACTCCCTATTAAATCTAGACCTGGAAAATAGTCGAAGCGAATTGATTTGATGAAGTAATCAATATTTTTCTTTTGAAACTCTCGATAAAAAAAACCCCAAACGAGTATATGTAATGTGTATTCACAAGTATTTATAACTCTTTTATTCGTTCATTATTCAAGTCACGGCATCACTTTAGAATATAATAACCATCGTCTACCCGGTAAGAGCAACAAATTCAAAATGGAATTCATTAAGATGTAAATTGAAATCATACAAATATCTTGTTAATTGATATAATGAAAAGATCGTGAAGAATAATTGCTGATGGATGCACTTGAGGAGAAAATTAAAATATTTCAATGAGTTATAAAAACAATTTAAGTATGAGCGTAAATATTTTTATGTGTATTTTCAGCAATTAGTTCTGATTGGATAATACAGAGATTTTAATTCAGGTTAAAATCTGTAGCCGTTAAACTTTTCGTCTTGCCTGTCATAATCAGTGATTTTTTGTATTTGTAATATTTTTATGGACTGCCGAAAACCACAAAACGATCAATTTCATTATTAATTGGGCTTCTTTGAAAATGAGAATTTCAAATGATTGTTGATAATTTTCTGCATGGTTAAAACTTTATTAAACCGAATATTATTAAGATGCAAACCGATACACATAAAACATTAATAGCCAATTATTTTGTTTATTCGATATCCACAGGCCAATTCTATTTTTTCTTGGAAAGCCGTCGAGTTCTGCTTTTTTGAGTGTTCAGACGGGGTTGGACTCCTTTGAGTCTAAAAATTGCGGGTTTTGCTTCAAGAGGTGCGATTGGGACACCTGTGTCTCGAAAAATATTTAAAAAATCATGGGTATAATATCAAAAAAGACTAAAGGTGACTCAAACGAGTCGAAACGCATCTGTTCGCTCAAAAAGTAGGGCCCGAACGCTTTTTAAGAAAAAAGAAACATTAATACTTGATAATTTCCATACTCCAAACTTCAAGAATCATTTTATGTTTGATATTACTAAACAAATAAAAAATGTACTTTTATTCAGGTTTACCGATTCAGAAAAAGTCAATGGGAAGATGAATGGGGAATTTCATTATTAAATCGACAACGCTATCAACCGCAAAAAATTGACAATACATTGCTCAAAGCTGTTTTGGCCAATGAAGATAAAGAGGAAGCAAGTCGATGGGGTCTAAAGAGTGAAATTTCATTATTTCGAAACGTACTGTACACTTTAGCTGAATCAAACTTACCACGTAAACAACGTTCGGCCGCCAATATAACAGAAGACGAAATACAAGAAATCTTGGATGATATCCTTGAAAATGTAACTGACTCAAGACCAAGTGGAAGATATGGTCATGCAGCTGAAAAGATACCAGGTAAACAGTCATATTTCCACGAAACCCATAGAATTAATATTTAAATTTATATTTTAGGCGGGTTTGTGATTTATGGTGGTAAACTAAAAAATGGTAGTCTTTCTAATGAGCTTTGGATGTATAACATAACTGAAAATGGAGGACAATGGATATTACGGGCAACAAATTCACAATTTGTCCCACCGCCACTGGCAAGACATACACTTACTTTAGCTGGTGATCATTTGTACGTTTTCGGCGGAAGTTTAACTAATGGCGAATTTTCATCGAGGTAAAGTATTATCTTTGATATTTAACTATTCGCCTTAATGTGTTCTCAGTTGTTAACTTACTTCGATAAATATTAAACACACTTTTTATTGGAAACTCAAACATTACCGTGAACGTGAAAGCGTTTCCTTATTTACCCAGTAAAACGCCAATTATTTCATTTCAATATTATTATGTTAAATTTTCCATTATCTATTCAGTGCACATGCTAAACGTTCGCTTACAGCACTTCTAGCCTCATCAGTTCATGTTCAATGGTAACCGGTAACATAGCACAAATTAGCATAAAATATAATAAAGTTCGTCATTTCTTTTAATTGTTCCAACCTCCTACACCTGTATGAACAGAAAACCGGGTCGATCGTTTGAATTCTTAAATGCTGAATTATTTATAATCAACAATTTCTATTCCTAACTTACAATTCAAATAAACTATGAGAATAACATGTAAAGCGACCATATACTCTACTTTCTTCACATGTGTGCATGCATAATATTTTTTCACTGGATGGTTAATCAATAACGATTTTTTCATCCTCCGTAAAATCGCTAGTTGCAACTTTTTTTTTAAATATTCAGTGATATAAAATCATTTTAAATTAAAAAGTTACCACATTAAGCGACCGATAAGTTATGAAAATTCATATTTTCTCCCACATGGGATCCATATTCACACAAATTACTAACTAGCTATAGTACATGAAGATAGTGTCACATTGCCGATGTGTCTGGGTATTCTCTAGAGGGAAGTAATAACAGCTGTTTATTGAATTCGTTCGGGTTCATTGTTACGGAGGTATTGCTCGTAGATGTTTTTTTTTTATATAAAACGCGAAAAAATGATAAAAGGAGTTCCATTCGATTAGGGAATTAAAAAACAATCATGAGAAAGGTGGAAACTATAAGGTGGGTATAGAATTACAAAATGATTGATAAATGATTTACGAATTAATTTGACGGAAAATTGGGAAGACTGCAAAATTTGCGATAGAGAAGAAAAGATGGCAATAGTTTACTATTCACAACTTGCAACTGAACTCCATAATTAATCAAACCATTGCGAGAAGTTCGATTCGAGAGCCTTATTACCGACTTATTTTTGGGTTGGGATTGTGTTCATGAGAACATAATATAGGGACATTACTTAGGAAGATTGAAACGAATTGCGTCTAATTTCTATGCCTTAATAAAGTAAAAATCTTCATCTCGAAATCTTTAAACAATTTTATGATATTCATGTACTATAAAGGAAGCAAAATTATAAACATCTAGTACCTAAAAATATAACGTTGAAATGTTCAATGCGCTGACACAACAAGAGGCACTGCCCGCAAAAGGTCAAACCTTGAGAGAGTGTACTACTGCGATTGCGACAATAAACAAACCTAATTACAACGAAAACGGGCAATGAAAGAGACGAAATAAGCCGAAGAATACAGCTCGCAAATAAAATATTTTATTTAGTATTGAAGATCAGCTGCATACACAGGAAAACAAAGCTCCAAGTATACAAATCTGTGATAAGATCTGTGTTATGCTATGGGTGTGAAACATGGACCCTAACCCAAGTATCCGCAAATATATTGAACGCCTTTAAGCGACGGGTCCTGAGGCGAATAATCGGAGCGAGGCTGGACGGGGACCAATGGCGAATTCGATACAACCAAGAGCTGTATGAAATTTTTGACAAACCGGAGGTCTCAACGATTATAAGGCTGCGGAAGCTGCAATGGTCCAGCCCATTGCAGCTTCCGCAGCCTTATAATCGTATGGACGAACAACGGATACCCAAGAAGGTATTCGTTGAAAGAACTGAAGGCGGGAGACCAGAAGGGAAACCGAAGAAACGCTGGTCTGACTCAGTCGACGAAGACAGTTCGGATTTCGGAATTGGAGGACGCGGTTAATGGACCGAGACAGTTGGAGGTGTTGTTTGCAGGAAGCGAAGGCCCGAGAGTGGCTGTAGTGCTAAGAAGAAGAAGAAAAATTATCTTATCGAATGGCTAAATGCTGCAAAGTTAATTTTATCTCACAACAAGCTCTGCACCATTCAACATTAGTTTGTATCAAAATTGTGTCAATTAAAGAAACTCTTTCATAGATCAGATTCAAAACCTAGATCCTGGCAATCCGTTAGCCTGCCGCTTATAACCGTAAATCGACAACCATTTGTTGAGCAGTCGCTGACCAAAGTCACCCGTTAAAGTTGTCATTTAGCCTAGTGAGCGAAGGCGCACAGTTATACAAATCGGCCACAACCCCAACGGCAAGACAAGCTAAAGGTTATGTTAAGTTTAATTTCTTAATTGCACTACTGCAAGTTTAGGATATTAAAGTAAGTGTCTTTGATACACCATGGCCTAGCAAGGCCACAATATTTATATATGCATATATGGTAGTACCCCGTTTGGGGCTTTCGGTCCCCCATCGGACTCATCTTCACGTGGCGGATGGAAAGGTGCCCTAAGTAGTTAGCCGGCGGGTAGGTGGGAAATAAAATACCATTCGGGGACCAAAAATCGATTAAGTCGAAGCGCTTCGCTCCACTTAGTATCGACTTGTTATGACGGCTAATTTTAGGGCGTTGGCATTAAATGCATGATTTTGCCCAATTCGCAATATCCTTGTGCATTTTTGGCCAGACGAATTTTTCTCGTAGTAAACGGCTGGTAACCATCCCGCTTGGATGCGACAGGCGGTGCACAGAATCAAATGCTTGACGTCGAAGTGATTGTGGTATATAGGGTAACGTGATACCTGTTGATAAGGCACAGTACAAATGCTTTCCACTCGTCTGTACCTTTTTCAAATCCAATGATGTTTCCGAGTGTAACAGACTTTATCACTCGCTATCATTTTGTTGTTCCGCTGCTACGTCTGCCATATCGAGTGCTTTATGTGTGGTAACTGCATAGAAAAATATATATATTTTATTCAGTATTGACGATCTTGAAGACCAGCTGCATACACAGGAAAACAAAGCTCCAAGTATACAAATCTGTGATAAGACCTGTGTTATGCTATGGGTGTGAAACATGGACTCTAACCCAAGCATCCGCAAATATATTGAACGCCTTTGAGCGACGGGTCCTGAGGCGAATAATCGGAGCGAAGCTAGAAGGGGACCAATGGCGAATTCGATACAACCATGAGCTGTATGAAATTTTTGACGGACCGGAGGTCTCAAGGATTGTATGACTGCGGAAGCTGCAATGGGCTGGCCACATGAATCGTATGGACGAACAACGGATACCCAAAAAGGTATTCTTTGGGAGAACTGAAGGCCGGTGGCCAGTGGGGAAACCGAGGAAACGCTGGTCTGACTCGGTCGACGAAGACAGTTCATCGCTGCTCGGATTTACATTGGATGACGCGGTCAACGGACCGAGACAGTTGGAGGCGCTGTTTGCAGAAAGCGAAGGCCCGAAAGGGGCAGTAGTGCTAAGAAGAAGAAGAAGAACTGCATAAAGTCGAGATAGTGTGTCTGCCACAATATTTGTTTCACCTTTAACATGGAGCATGTCCGTCGTGAACTGGGAAATATACTCCAGTTGTTGAATTTGGCGTGGTGATGCTTTTGATGATTTTTGTGTGAAAGCGTAGCACAGTTGCTTGTGGTTGGTTCGTATCACGAATTGGTGTCCTTCTACTCTGTCGCGAAAATATTTGATAGCTGAATAGCTCGCCAACAAATCTTTATCGTAGACGCTGTAGTTTCGTAGAGCGTCGCTAAATTTTTTGGAATAAAATCCTTGTGGTAGCCAAATTCCGTCGATAAACTGTTCCAATACTGCTCCCATCACGAGATTCGAAGCGTCCGAGGTTATAGCCAGCTGAGCGTTTTTACTGGATGTTTGATACAAGCTGCTACTGCTAACAACTTTTAACTGTCTTCAAAGGCATTTATTGTTGTTGATGTCCAGTTTACAGGCCTTTTATCATTCTTTCGAGAATCACGCAGGAATTCATTTAGCGGGGGCAAGTACTTTTGCGGCATGTTTTAGGAATTTTCGATGAAAATTGATCATGCCTAAATATCTTCGTAAACTTTGAATACTTCTTGGCTTTTCACATTCCAGTATCGCATTAACTTTTTCTGGTAGCGGCTTGATTCCTTCGCTACTTAGCAGAAACCCCAAATAACGTACCTCGGTTTTTCCAAAATTGCATTTGGTGACGTTAGATGTATCCGATGTTACCGATGTTCCTCTTCCGAGCTGGACGCGATAAGGATGGAATCCAGATATCCAAAACAATAGCTTCATCCAGAGAGAACAATGTCGATATACCTTTGAAAGGTTTGAGCTGCATTTCGGAGTCCAAAAGGCATCGTGAAGCACGCAAAGTGTCCAAAGGGTGTTATGACCGCTGTCTTTTCGATGTCCTCATCTGCAGTTGGTACTTGATGGTTACTATGGTCGAAAAGATTGGCTTTTCGTGCAGATTATGGTTGAAATCTTCCATTCCTGCCACTGGATATCGATCTGGTATCGTAACTGGATCTAGATCTAGTCGAAAAGATTGTCTTTCCGTGCAGATTATGGTTAAAATTTTCCATTCCTGCCACTGGATATCGATCTGGTATCGTAACTGGATCTAGTTTCATGTAGTCGTGACAGGGTCTCCAGACTTTTTCGGTAGAATAACCCATAGGCCACTTAAAGGACGACGTATTCCATTTTCCACCATGTATTTGAACTCAGCCTTTGCGGATTGATATTTGTCCTGCGGTAATCGGCAAACTCGTTCCGCAATTGGCGGGCCTTTCGTCAGCATGTCGTGCTGGAGTATTGCCTTTTTGGTTTGTGGCGTCGTTATAGAACTCGTTAACTCGGGAAATTTGGCGAGGATGTTGTGAAATGGCATCCGTCGATTCACAGTGGTGATTGCTTCTGCTGGTTTATCTGAAAGTGTTGCGATCGCTTCGAGACTTATCTTACCATGCACCAACCACTGCCGCTTGACCTCAACGAGCAAATTAAAATGTTGTAGAAAATCACCTCCGAGTATCGGATGATCTATTGCAGCAATGCAAAAACGCCATTTGAAAATCCTTCGCAGTCCAAAGTCGAGCGAAAGGATCTGTTCTCCGAACGTGTCGATGGTAGTTCCATTTGCAGCATACAATTTCCGTTCTTCCTGACGTACTTTTTCGTGGCTAGGGATTACCGATACCTCTGCACCTGTATCCACGAGGAATCTTAGCCCTGTTTGCTTGTCAGTTACCAATAGGCGGCTCTTCTTTAAGTGGACGTCATCGCTGACCGCATTTGACGATGACGGTTTTAGTTTCCCTGTTCGGAAAATTGGCAAGGCGGACGGCATTTATGCGCCTTTTTTCCAAATTTCCGGTTGTAAAAACAATTTTTCTCATTTGTACTTTGATTCCGTGTGAGTGATTGAGACCTTGGGCGCCAGCGAGCACGTGAGCGGAATCGATTTTTAGAATGTAGATCTTGATTTCTTGCGTTAACTTCTAATCTGTCATTTATTTAGTATTTAGTATTTCCAAAATAACCAGATCTGACCTCGAAGCTGGAGTTTGTGATCTTAATGCTATTACAGCTGGGGCAGCGTTGAATCCTTCGACAATTTTGTCTGCCATTTCGAGTAGTTTTGTAATGTGAGACGCAGCAAATCGAGCAATCGACTGCGTTTTTAACTCCTCATATTTGTTTCCGACCGGTGGATGCTTTACTACCCCCGCAACTTGTTTGAGGATGGTATTATCGAAGGATGTCACTACCGCGTTGAATTTTGCCGTATCTGAATATATTTTGTAATGTTCGAAGGTGGATTCAATTTGGGAAAACCAAAGTTCGATTTGCGACTCCCAAAATGGCAGTAATTTTACATCACGCACGGCTTCTAGTCGAGGGGTTCACTACCGGGTCACAATTCACGGGCGAGATTTAACGAAGTTTTTGGAATTTCCGTAGTAGTGTTTCTTTCTCCGGGCTTTGACGATTCGCCACCGGTCACCGTTCGGAGTATAACGCCAGAAGAAATTATATACATAATAATTTAAGCTATACATATTAAAAAGTTGTTCTACTTTGACTTAATTCAAAGAGAGATGGCGCTTTGCTGCTTTCAGGTCCGCTACAACATTTGACATGCAAAAGCACAGCGTGTTTAAAGCAGAAAATCGCAAGGAAGTTGTAACTTCGGAGTAGCTTTCATTTTAGGCAGCACTTTTAAACAAATTGTCACTTACTTCAAGCCCGTTAACGAAGTGCATTTCGTATCATCTTTAATGTCTGGTTGGAGGAAGTAACCAAGGATGAATTTTAGAGCACCCTGAAACGCATTATTGATGCATTACCGTTAAATGACGTTAAAATTGTTCTGGGTGACCAACGCACAAATCGGCCGAAAAACAACGCATAGAGGAACAACTGGATGGCATAGCCTTCATTCCTCGCACGGGCTCATTCCGCGGCGCTGTTTGTTGTTCGGACCATATCTTATAAGAGTCAAGTTCCGATGCCGCATCTCCAAGAGCTGTAAACAACGAAGATCAGTTACCTCAAAGTACTCGATACACAAGCTAAACGATAGCTCAATAACGTTGTCCGCAATAATGTCATGTTTTTCAAGGACTTTATGCTCCGCCACTTTTGATTTGAAGTTTTTTGCATCCTGCTTTTTGTTCTTGTTGACTGCTTCCCTTAAGTGACTGCTTCCCTTAAGTGTTCATACCTTGTAGGCTCCACTCCGCTCCATTTTGGATGTGGGGTCCTTGGTTAGGTGGATTTTGCGGAGCTTTCTCATTTATGTGGATTGTTGTTTTTACTGATCGGGTTGATAAAGGTGGAAAATTTTGATCGTGATTATTAAAGCTGTTTTGGATATTTACCATTTGCATTTTACTTAACACTTTTCATTTTGCAAGCTTTTCTTTGCTTTCAATGTACTCTTTTCTTGCTTTGCACGTAGTCGCGTTACAGTAGTGATCACCACCACAATTGGAACATTTTATTTTATCATGTTTCGCTTCGGTTAGAATGCATGCAGTGTAGTTATGTTCACCACTACATTCTTAAGCACTTCGTAGGTAAGTGGCAGTCCGATGACCCATGTCCATAGCGCAAACAATTACGGCATTGAGTTGGTCCATTATTTTTATTGCTGTAATAATTCCAGCTTACGATTGTGTGTGCTATTGCTTTTATTTTGCGTAGCTCGTTGATTTTGGTGCCGCGTTGCAGATATAGTAAATAGTATACATTGTCACAATGTTGGGAACTTGACTTGAACATTTTTATATCTATAGTTGTAATAATATGTTCAGAGTTTAGTATTTTCTTGAGATTTTCTATAGGCATTTTATGGAGCCCTGAAAGCACAATTTCCAGCGGACGCATATCTGCATGTTGAAACGAAAAGTAGTTGACTTTTTTAGAGTTTAAGTACTTTTGAACATTTTCGAAATCTTCAATATTCATGAGGAAAAGACGTCTTCCGATTGACATAATCTTAATGGAATATGCAGAGATTTTTAATTCGTTCATAATCGCCTCAATTGTGTCGCGGGGCAAGTCAAGGAAAGTTATCGGAGGAGTTCTCACCTTTGTTTTTCCGTTGTTAGCAGCTGGGTCACTAACATTTTCATTGCTGTCCTAAAAGTTAGCCAGTGGTGAAAAGCAGTTGGATGATGTCGCGGTATTTTTGGCCATTTTAAAATGGTCTCTGAGGAGCATTCTTACAGGGGAAGGCTCCCGGTTTCTTTTCCTGTTATTAACTGAAGTGGCACTTTCAATGGTTTAACACTCACTTTTAAATTTTACTTGCACAGAAAACAAAAATGATAGAAGTCCAAAGTTAATAGATTATTCACAATAAAGTTACTAGCGATTACTTTGAATTCGACTGCACCGTCCTAAAAATGTAAAACCTTATACAAGGCCAACAAATACTGCAGAATTTAAAACTCGATCAACTTTGTTAATAATAGTACATTTTATGAATTTTACGTTTTCATCTATAAAATTTGCCAAAAATTTGGATCTAGTTTTTTTAATGTATTGTAAAGCGCATGTTTTCTGACAGTTTCATAAAAATCGAGCCATAAACATCTCAGTTATAGACGATTAAAATTTATCGATTACAACAACAATTACACGTGATACTGTGTAAATACTCGTTCGCAAAGGACCCAAACACTACAGATGTGTAAGCGTTTTGATGAAAATTTTAGAAATATTTTAAAATATTGATATGTTATCATGTGAGTAGTCATTATAACAGATCACATCGATATGTTATCATGACTACTCAAACAGTGAGGTCAACAGCCTGAAAATAAAATAGCCGCAAATTAAAATACATAATACCCATGTATTATTTTTCCGAGCTCAATTCATGGAATATACCTGTGAGTCAAGTTTTGATATTTAGAAGACGTTGTTTGATTTACTAACTAATTTACAATACCCTTCGGTTAGAAGAATTTTCCTGCTACTTTTAATTGTCCTTAAACAGTGTTTGACTTTCAAAGTAGGGGCCAATAAAATGATTATTTGCTTTTAAAAATACGAGTACCTACGAGAAATTTGCCTTTCCGGCTGGTGGTTCCAACGGATTTTTTTTCTTTGTAGTAGGTGCTCTCGCTAGGATAGAGAGTCCTCGCATACGGACTCGTACCATCGGAACCTTACGTCCGGCATCTTATCGTGAATTATCATTTTTCTGGACAAGGACAAGGTCGCACTGCTGATAGCATACCATTGAATAAGATAGGTAGGTAGTAAGACAGCATGATCTTTAGTTCGTGCCTAGGCTTTTGTGTGTCCCTTTTTAAATTACGAGTACTTCCCTTTTTGTTATCACTCTACGAATTCGTGCATGCGAAAAATAATTTGTAGTGGGACTTGGTGCTAGGAGAAAGAACCCGCTCCATTACACCGCAGATGCTAGCCTGCCAGCGCATACAAGTGTCCCTGAATCTCTGAGGCAGCAGGCCATCGCTGCAAGTCCTTTACGGATATTTTTATCAATACAATTAATTATGTGCATCTTGCAGCCAACCTGAATAGAAGAGGCGCAAAAAAGGACGAAGTTGAACACCGAATAAACGCCGTAAATAAAGCCTATTACATCGAACTTCCCATTCTAAGGTCCAGAGTTGTACACAGGCTAAATAAGCTTCGCATTTACAATCACTAGTCAAACCTCTGCTGTTTTATGGGAGTGAAACATGGACCCTGACGAGCGAGTCCGGAAAGGCAGTAGACATATTTAAACGAATAGTGCTCCGGAAAATCTACGGCCCAATGAAACAAGGTATAGAGTGGGGACAATGTTACAGCGATGAGTAGTAGAAACTATTTGACGAACCACCTGTATCTACTTGCGTAAAGTTACGTAAATTGCAATGGGTGTGCCATGTAGAAAGAATGGAAGAAATCCAACTACCTGAAAGAACATGAAACGGTAGAGCGCGAGGTTAACATCCAGCGCGAAGGCCGACGACTCGATGGGAAATCACGATAAAAGCTAGCAACAGATCCTTGCTTGGAGTGATTAACTGGCGAACGAGGTCGCAGAATCGTGATGATTGGAGAGGACTAATCCTGGAAGCCTGTCGTTTCCCATGTCTATGACATTATGTAATGAGTGGGGTTTGGTTTCGTCTCTCAAGAGTATGAAGGAAAGCTTTGGAATGATCGAACCGAAATTCCCATTTTTGGCTATTGCAAATATGTGTCTCACATTACCCGATTCAGAGGATTTGTCAAATGCTGCTAAAAGTAAGTGAAAGGGGAAAATCAAGTCATTGAAACATTTTAAATGTTTTGAGTAAGCGATACGACACCTTTAAAAGGCGCAACGACAGTGATAGTATGGTATAGATGAGCATAAAGTCCTTCCGTAATAATCATTCGAAACAAATCCCGTTATTGTCAACCCAAATTCAAACAGTGGATTTCGAAAAATACGCTATTTCTCTGAATTCTAGTTATACTTATTATTTTTTATTTAAATTAATTTTTATTTATTAAATAATATCGCAGAGTATCAAACAACTTTATGTTAACGGGTCATTTAAAGAGAGTGCCACAGACACATAAACCAACAACAATCTCCCATCCAACTGCTAACCACTGCTAACGCTGCCTTACTTGGGTGATCAAACGAGCGCTTAATATGTCTATGGCTAAAACCTATGATAGGGGGATTGCATTACGTTTAGATATAGTTATGTGCGCAGTTTAAAATTAACCCAAGCCAATGCAAAATATTTTACTTACTGTGATTAAATTTTTAATTATTACAAAATCTTTGACAACTGATTGAAAAAATGTTCAAGAATTTGAAACAATTTCATATCGGCCAAACATAATTGATCATGCTATGGCAGTTAGTATGTCATGCACTTGGCCTGCATTATCAAATATTCCAACTAAACAAAATTTTACAAGAACAGAATGCAAGATATTAACCCAAAATCAATATCTTTCTAGAAATAGTTAGTTGTAATGCCACATACTCGTACAACTAGTTGTCAAATGTTCACATTACATAAACTTTTTTTGAAGGCAGTAAGTAACCAATCTCTAAGCAGATTAAATCGACCCTAGAAAATGTTTTCATCTACAAAAATATTTATAATGAAGTGAACATACTTTCAAATACCTGTTTCGGTATTTGCGTTTTTAAACTCAATAAACAAAACTTAACTTTCTTGAAAAGCAATAATTCCATTAATTGAAATATTTTGTTTAATCAAGAAACAATAAGCAAAATTTTTTTTCAAACCAGAAATCTACAAAAAATAGTACAATCATTTTCGGTTATTTGTCTAATGCCAATTGTATTAACTTGTTTCGAGTATGGGTTACCTGGAATAGGGGCGATTAAGCACTTTTACTTCATGTTACCCATGAACATTAAAAATATCCTATTCTCGAACACTAACAATTGTTTAAAACGTAAATTTAAAAAAAAAATCTTTTTATGTGTTGTTTAACGAACGTTTGTATAAATAATATTTCCGCTATTTTCTAAAATCATCAGAAAAGCCAAACGTTTATGGTTTGACTATCAACCTTGTGTAGTAGTTCAGTAATACACAATTGCATTTCTTATAGCAACTCAATAATTAGTTATTACTACTGCTATAGTACCCAAGTAACATTCTAACATCTTCAAACAGTTGTACAACTTTTTACTTGTTGTGCCTGACAAGTCCCTAAATAATTGTTGATCTCTAGTACTAAATCTCAATTTCAATGATGATTACAAAATTAAGATGAAACAAAGTAAATTTTTATTTGTATGGACCGATTCTTTAAATGCACACCCAGCTAAGATGAGTACTGATTCAAAAAGTCAATACCCATTACAACTGGATACGCACAAGGTCAGCCGTGATATTCTACAAAGTGATAAAGTTATCTCCTAGACAATATATTGGGTTGTTCGATAATTCATGTCGTGAACTGCATATTTTATGTAGTAGCGATTGCGTGGCTTATATTATTATTTACTATTTTAAATATTACACTTTAGACTATCTTCAGTCAAAAGCTGAGCATCATTAGTAACCAACAAGTTGGTTAAAAATAAACTTGAAAAGGTACCATCAAAGAGATCCTTATCGGCATATTCCGAAAGGAAAAACATGCGGTGCAAGCTCGAAAGAAATTGTGTGAAGTTAATGTTGAGGACTGCCTTACTGAACGCCAGTGCCAGCGTTGGTTTGCTCGCTTTCGTTCTGGAAATTTTAATGTGGTAGATGTACTACATACTGGTCTTCCAACTACTACTAATGACGACAAAAAAAAGGCGTTAACAGAAACTAACCGGCGTGTGACAACTGAAGAGATAGCAGAGAAGCTCGACATATCGAATTCAAACGTTTACTTGCACTTACAATAACTTGATTACGCAAAAAACTAGATGTTTGGGTTTCTCACGAACTAAATGAAATCCACCTCACCAAACCCGTTAAAATATGCGACTCTTTGCTGAACTGTAACCAAAACGACCCATTTCTAAAAAGAATCATAACGAGTGGTAAAAAAGGGATTGTTTACGATAACGTAGTCCGAAAACAATCGAAATTGAACAAAGAAATTAAGAAAAAAACGCCCTGAACTGGCCAATCGCAAAGGCGTGATGTTCCATCATGATAACACCAGACCCCACACCTCTTTGATAACGCGTCAAAAATTAATGGAACTCAATTGGGAACTGATGCCACACCCACGCTATAGCCCTGACTTAGCACCATCAGACTATCGTTTGTTTCGCTCCCCTCAAAAACATTTGAATGGTAAAACTTTCGATTCCAATAAGGCTGTTAAAAGTGAGTTGAACCATTCAAAAATTAATGGAACTTAATTGGGAACTGACGCCACACCCACGCGTCAGCCCTGACTTAGCACCATCAGACTATCATTTGTTTCGCTCCTTTCAAAAACACTTGAATGGTAAAACTTTCGATTCCGATCAGGCTGTTAAAAGGGAGTTGGACCAGTTCTTCGCTGCTGAAAACCGAGGCTTCTTCGAACGTGGAATTTTTCAACTTACCAAAAGATGGCAAAAGGTCATCCAACAAAGTGGTCAATATATCATTAATTATTGGTTGTTGTTAATATAAATAAATTTACTTTGAAAACAATGAAGAAAAACGACATTAATTATCAAACAACCCAAATGGGTATCAACCTCAAACAAAGCAGTGCATATTTTTTCCCTTATTATATCTATGTATCAGAACGTATCGCAGCTAAGTGGACGGACACATAGCCAAAGCGTGGTACTGACCATATCACCTTGTGGAGTGCCGATAAATTCGATCAAGATAATGAGATACTCTAACTATCTCTAAGCGAAGGTCCGAAAGGGGCTGTAGTTATATATATATATATATATATATATATATATATATATATATATATATATATATATGTATATATATATATAATGTCCTTAATTTAGATAAAAAAGGCAAATAGTTTTTATTGCTGCTTTTTCATATTTCAACACTGTTCCCCTTGTTATCTATACTTAACCAATATTTATTTTCCATTTCAGGATATTTCGAATCAAACTCAACCAAGACCCAAGCAAAGAGCAATGGGAGGAAGTGCATCCGCGTGGTGGCAAATCCTTAGATGTTCGACTTGTGGCACATTCAACGGTTTACTACCGTTACACAAATACTCTGGTCGTCTATGGCGGCATAATGACTAGTGTCGCGCGATTTTCAAAGCTATCTGATAGAATTTTCTGTTTTCAATTAGACGCTCGTCATTGGACTGAAATTCTCTACCCCCGAACACCACTACGAGATGCCTACATACCAAGAGAACGTGCTTTCCACACAGCGTCCATTGCAGGAAACTATATGATTGTCTTTGGAGGATATACACATCGTCATAACAAAGAAGAAATATGCTACGATAATCAAATGTATTTGTATCATCTTGGCTGTCATACATGGATAAATCAAGACGTGCTAGGGCCTGTCCCTGGCTATCAATATCCAAAACGACAAGGCGTATTTGCTCATGCTGCTGCTATTCGAATGAATAATACACTTGTTATAACTGGAGGATATCATGGAAATGTTAATTCAGACTTGTTTGGATACGAATTGCCACGGATGTTTAGGATCAAAGATCCTAATCTATATAATCCAGAACAAAGTTGTCGTTACCATACAACTGTGTTAGCGTGTTTGTCCGATCCAGAATGTGGTTGGTGCTCGGCAGATAGCAGTTGCTATGGAAGAACGATCGGAGCGAATTGCACAACGAATTTACAAACAACACGTTGCCCTGGCATATGTCCGTCACTAGGCGATTGTCACAGTTGCTTGGTACATGGAACAACCTACTCAGCATATTCAAGGCTCCATTCAATTTCCAGTAAGTTAGGATTAAATCAATGCACATGGTGTGTTCAGAACGCGAGATGCCATCATAAAGACGACAACTATGGAGTTTGTGGAGAAGACACGCCGTCACAAATCCCTGGCTGGTGGGGAGAGAAAGGCACTGAAATACGAACACCATATCAGTGCACAGAACTGGATCGCAGACCTGGTTTAACCTACATCGAGTATCACCATCCAATTAATCTGACTATGCCAGATTTAGTATCCCTGGTGAACGCAACCATGGTTGACTTCATATCCCCCCAACCGACAACTCACACTGAACATGCATTTAATGGCGAAATGATGGCTCGACTGGTTGGATTCGTTAGACCACCCAAAGGTCTCGAAAATATGGACGAAAAGCTACGTGTCTGCTCAAGCTATTCAGATACAATTTTCCGAACTGGCCTCGATCAATCTTTAGAAACAACAAATATCGTCCTAAATACCACAGCTGAACAAGCCTCTTACTACTTTGTCGAATGGCCAAGTTTGACAAATAGATTTCTAGTTGATTTCCAAGCCAAACGAAAAGTTGGGTCAGGCATTCATCATCAGTACGAACACAGCAAAATGGAACTCCGCCACTCTCATCATGGAAATTGGAAAGCGTTTACATTCGAATATCTTGAACCCTATTCAAACGGTGCCTGCTCAAAGTATAAAAACTGTCTAGAATGTCTCAGTGACTCTCTGTGTGGATGGTGTGATCTGAACAATCGATGCTTGCCTAGAACTGTAAATGAAACTGCAGAATGCTCCGACGAAATTGGATGGAAATATATGACAATACAACCTGCCCAATGTGGCAACTGCTCAAACTATATTTCTTGCGAACATTGTATAAGCACAGGTATGTGTGAATGGTGGGCTGAAGACGCTCGTTGTGCTCGAATTGGGAGATCAAGCACAGCGGTACGAACAACCGACAAGTGCCCAACGCCTTGCATGGATCGTAAATCATGTTCAGATTGTCTCGATGAAAAAGGAAGGTGTGTGTGGTGTGAAGCCAAGGCGCAGTGCTTCAATTTTGCAGTTTATACAAGCGAATACCAATTCGGATTGTGTAGGGAGTGGCTAGACCAGGCAGTTCCTTTATCTCATCCTCACACCGATGAAACTGGTCTAATGCATCCGCCGAAAATTCAGCAATGCAAATCATGTGAGCAGCATCGAAACTGTTCGACGTGTTTGAGAACTTTGAGTTGTGGATGGTGCTTTGATCGTGATAATCCAATTGACGGAATTTGCATGCAAGGCGATTTCAGCCGATCGGTTTATGACTGCGCTGCTGCTTTGAATACTACCTCCGAAGAAGCTGAATGGGCTTATGCACAATGTCCTGACGTAGATGAATGCGGACTTGGCTTGCACAATTGCCATAAGGAAGCGAAATGCACAAATACACATGGATCGTATAATTGCCATTGCCGAAAAGGCTATATAGGGGATGGATTTGTGTCCTGTATAAAAACATGTAACGAGACATGTATTCATGGAAACTGTTCAGGATCACCTGAATATGTATGCAAATGTGATCTAGGATGGACGGGAGCCGATTGCTCAATAAATTGTGGCTGTAATAATCATTCTACTTGTGAGCAACAAGTGGGAATATGTGATGAATGTCAGAATTGGACTGAAGGTGTTACTTGTGATCGTTGTCGGCCTGGAAGTTATGGAAATGCTACATCAGGTGAAGGATGCCATCCGTGTCAGTGTAATGGGCATGGAGATGAAAATTTAGGAATATGTGACCTACAAACAGGTGAATGCTTTTGCAAAGATAACACGGGTGGTCCAAATTGTGATAAATGCAACCCTGAATATTATGGAGACCCGAAAGATGGTGGCAAATGTTATTTCCAATGTGAATCTCGTGGTATATTAACCCATGTTGGTGAACAAGGCATCGGGTCGTATAAATCGTATAAAAATCCGTGGGGCGGACCTGAAGTTCGAGAATGTTTATGGTTAATCACGCCTCACTCTAAAAATGGGTCGGTATTGCAAGATTCTTTAATTCAAATTGATATTAAAAAGAACGATATTAACGTTGTATGTGGAGAGAATGCGGTGTATATCTATGACAGTTTACCCGACTTGACCGGAAATACACAACAGAATCAGCTTTTAGCTGTTGTTTGCAGTCCAGAATCCCTGTCGCATACTATTCAAGCTAGAACTGGACATCTCACAGTCCATTACAAACAAATGTTGGAAGGGCATGGATTTGGATTCAATGCGCTTTATCATGTGAAAAGCTGCAGTTCAGGAACGTGCACGACTCCTCATGTTTGTAATGAAGATAGTCAGTGCGTTTGTCCTGTGGGATTTGTGGGAGCCCAATGCGAAACGGAAATTTGCCCAAATAATTGTTCAGTTTTTGAAAGTCGTGGCGTTTGTGATATATCGTATGGACGTTGTGTATGTTACGATGGGTATGGAGGAGAGGATTGTTCAGTGAAGGTAAGTTTATCCCTCCTTTTTTACTTTCTTAATTTATTCTTGCTATTGGTTTTTTAAAATATCGACGATATTTGAGTGAAAGGATTCGAATTTTTAAAACCGCCCTATTTTTTGAGTTGTGAGTCGTGATTTTCCACGAAAAACAATTGTGTATCAACTAAATTTAACTAAGTTTTGCACTGCTTTGAACTCTCCATATATCATCGATTCACAGCAATTTGACTTGAATTCTCTAAAACTAAAATTTTCAAATATTTTGCAAAACCGGAAAGTGCCATGCTCTTGTAAGCAATCTCTCCCTCTTCCGAGGAGATCCATTTCATTTTCACCCAACGAAAGATTATATTACAATAACGTGTTGCTTTCGCAGCCAAAAAAAATGAGTGAAGAGGAAACGACAATTGAATTGTACTCGCAACTCTCAAACAAGGAAACTAAACAATAATATGCTCCGGTCAGAAGAGTTTTGTACTCAATCTATAAACTGCACACTTTTTCCCACAATAAAATCAACAAATACTTGGATAGGGTGCACATTAAACGATCGTTTTGGGGAGAACCACCTTTAGTTCACTTTCATCGGCCACTACTTTTTACAGTATTGCTTATATCATTGATGTTAAATATATTCACGTTATTAAATTTATCTTAAATTAAAAATTACGAGTTTAGTAGGCAAAAGAGTGCTCCGACCAGTGTTACAATACCAGTATACCCTGTGTATACTGGCACGAACTGGGAGCTTGATATGATGTATATCCTATATATACATAAAGCTCCCGGGTAGAAAGATCTCACTAAAAGACACTTACTTGCTACTGCATCTATCTGAACTACATTATGTATTACATTTACACTTTAAATTGAATGAATTTTCGTTCTTGTCGCTTGATGTTCCTTGGGGACGGCGGAACGTGTCGCGCCTCCTGAGTTAGTGCTGGCCTGTAAAGGGACGTCAAGCGGTTAAGTATAGGTGGCTACAAGGCGTGATACGCCAAAAAGCTGAAAAGGTTCACGCCTTAAGTCAACACATTACCATTTAGATGCGAACGAGCGGGCCCTGTTAACGCACTGCACTACTCGAACAAACGCTTTGGTCGCGCGGCGAGCTTTTACTCAAATTTCGCCCGGAAAACTGCTGAAGAGGCGAGCACGTATGTCTTCATTCAACAAAAGCTCTTTCTCCCCGTTTGGTCTCGTTTGCACGTAAACGGAGATAGCCAAAAAGCGATGTCCTCATAGCGCAATTAGAGGAAACAGAATTTGCAGAAGAGCGAGGAGAGCTTTTGAACCGATTATCGTGTGCAGCATTCTCCTCTCTACAGCATTCAACTGGCTGTCTTGCATTTGCCCGCGAGATTAATTTCGCTGCTTTCTCTTCTATGTTCCCCGCACACTTACTGCACTTGTTGTTGCTTTCCGCTGACTGTCTTGCAGTTGCTCGCGAAATACATTTCGCTGCCGTCTCTTCCATATTCGCCGCATACCTTCTGTACGCGATGCCACTGGCTGATATGACTTGCTATCACTTATCCTTAACATGCATCTGAAGGCAAAGCGGAAAGCGGCATGTTTGCCCGTTGATAACATTTAGCTGACTGTCTTGCACTTGACTGCGATACATTTCGCTGCCGTCTCTTCCATATTCGCCGCATGCCTTCTGTACGCGATGCCACCAGAAGGACTTCATAACCATCTTAGAGTTCAAAACATTTTTTTCTGATGACATCAATCAATGACTTGAATTATGAATCCAACATACAAGAAATAGGCCCGTTATATATAAAGTCGGGGGTTTCTTTCATAAACGCAAAATAGCCGCCAATTTGCTTCATCTTAAATAAATTTTCTGAACACTCGCTAAATCGATCACACTCAAATAAAACAATATTCCTGAAATTTTCATGGGAATTCGAAGAAAATTATTGTATCTAGGTCATTCAAACTAAATACCAACCACTATCACATATTGTTGTTGTAATTCAATAAAATTGAAACGGCTACAACTCACTTGATTGTGATCCGATTTTTATAAAATTACATCGAAGGTCCCATTTCATTCTTATTGAGCAAAACGTTAAATTCACAAATCATACTATTACTATAAAAGATGAATGAATTTCTACTTCTGAGGTTTTTTTGCCCTTGTATACCTATAAAAGACTACCTTGCGGTAATTTTCATGAATAGTAAAGTCCGTCAACGACAGCAGCGCTGAAATGCTGCCTCAGTGAGCTAAGAATCAGTGCTCAGCTCGAAACGATATGGTCTACGAACACGTACATGTACTGGCGGTCTAGCTGTCTGTCGCGTCATGGGGCAGGCTCTTTTTCCCACCACTAAGTCCACTACAAAGTATTTCACATGTACGAATTAATTATGGATCTCATCGGACTAACTAGAGAAAAGGCTGAGGCCAGATCTAAAAAGTTCTACCTATCTTCCTACTGACTTCGAGTATTTTAGCCGCGCGGAGTCAGGGGATGACCTCGTCTTTGACGAAGGATGTTGTGGCCCATGATAAGAGGTGGGCATCCTGCCCTCGTGCTGCCCTCGTAGCTGGACTTAAGGTCTCTACCCTGGCAAAAGCCTCTGCAACGTCAAAAAAACTACAGCCTGATGGTTGGACTAGAGTGGAGGGTTCTCACCAACGTTGCAGGTCCCATACCCGATGAGGTGTAAAAAGGAGAAGACCTAGTTTTTAATTTTAACAAGAAATCATTTTTACTTTATTTTTCAGTTTTTATTCAATAATTATAATTTCAACTACTTTAGCAGATACCCTATTAATATCGGTACCTGTCCGTCCGTCTTTGCGTCACAGCAAGTTTTCTCAGGAACTAGAGAAGCCACAGTGATCAAATTTTGTGAACAGCTCAGAAGTTTCTGGTTAATGAAATTTCCGTAGTCAAAAAAATATCAAAGTCTTTTAAGGGGGGTCTCCCCATATAAGGATATGAACCCTTAAACAATTTTTTCACCAAAGATAGTCGATTGGGCGATAGTCGGGTACCAAATAATTCTTAAAATTGCAATATCGTTGACGGGGTAGGCACGAGAAGTGGAAGAACACAAAAAAATTTTCACTGTGAATTCATACGGATACCTTTAAATTTAAATTAAACTAATTCAAAGAAAGGTCCTTATAGTGTAGAAGTTTCAATAAAGTTTCAACCGCATTTACCCTTCTGACATGAGCGTGGTTCTGTCAACCCATTTCGTTTCTTCTTTAACTTTCTACCTGATTCTCTTATAGCTGCAGCTATAATCCGTATAATACCAAGATCTCACAAGCAAATAAAAGGTACGAAGGCCCAATATTTTGCGTTAGAAGTATTCCGTGTTTTGATTATTTCACAAGATAAAAAGGTTCCATCGACTATTAAGAAATCAGGACGTCATAGCAAATTTATTTGACGCAATAATTCGATCAAGTTTCTATCTATATTCTTTTGATGGGAGCATACCTTCGTCCACTCTCACAGCAAAACTCAATATAAACACAAAACTTGAGGGACCCTAAAGCTAATCCTTTAATAGTTTAATGCTCAATCACCACATATTTTCCTCCAACCATCTTAATAACATATTTGCCAATAACG
Organism: Odontomyia ornata; assembly: GCA_963969285.1. Classification (NCBI taxonomy): domain Eukaryota; kingdom Metazoa; phylum Arthropoda; class Insecta; order Diptera; family Stratiomyidae; genus Odontomyia; species Odontomyia ornata. Next base: position 104,117,276 of record OZ017740.1, on the reverse strand, counting down.
TTCACTTTCTTGTCAAAACACCGTAAGATTTGATAATTTGTAAATACGACCCAACATGTCCTTCTTTTTAAAATTCAAATTTTGGAAAAATGGTTACAAAAAGTAAGTAGGTCAACTCTACACGTTGAAATTATACTGGTGGATTGGCGAAATGTTATGGCTATTTAAAACAATGACGCGAGATCCAAATAAAATTTTTGTAAATTCAGCGTAGGTAACAAAAGAACAGTTCAGGCTAATAGATATAAATTAAAATTCTTCAATGAAATCTGAGATATTGTAAAACCTATATCAAAATGTTTCCTAGGGTAACAAAAATTCGATTTGATCATCTTAATTCCTATGTTATATGCTTTAAAGAGAATAACCTTTTCCTATAGAAATATGCGATAACTTCTAGTTCTAAAAGCCTCCCATACATTTTCGGTTTCATGATTTCATCCTTAACCTTGATCATTTGGGTGACATACATTTGCTTCAAAATAGTGAATCGCCTTGCAAACTCTTAAAATCCACAATCAACATACATCCGCAAGTGCACTTCTTATTATTTATGACCGAGCACTTCTGGATATTTGAAATCCTCAATTTCCTAATTCACTTGAATCATCCGAACAAGACAAAAAAATAGTCCACCTGATAATAAACTTTGCACAGCACTAAACAGGCTGCCATTATTTCAGCAATAGTGTTTATAAACGTGGATGCTTTTCCGTCGCAAAAAATACAATTGCGCTAACCTCTGACCGTCAGTCTGTAAAAAAGGCAAACAAGACCCATCAACTGAAGACAAATACCGTATTATCAATGAACATACAAAAAGACCGCGAATCCTTGGCTTAAGCCTCTTCTTTTCAAATGCTCCACGTAGTTTCCAAAAGGCACCGGCAGCCACAACACCGACAAAACAAACAAGGTGACAACGACAGCAATACTGCTTCAAAAATTGATGAGATACTACCAACGATTGGCTACTAACACTTTATTTTTATCCAAACGATGGCCAAATCGATAACATAATGAAAACGAGATAAACTTCGCGAATTATCTTTGCGGAAGGCAACACGAAAAACTGGCAGAAAGATCCACACAATGCTTGAGAACTACCCAACCAAAGCGCATAGGGACGAGAATCTCAATTTCAAAATAACTAATAATTTAATGTAACTTATCCGCTCGATAAGTGGTGGCGACTATTTTCATGCGTTCGCGGGTTCAACTCTCAACTGCATGTATAATTTTCATATTTTTTCCTATTTCCAGTTGCTCCCCAAAACTCGCATTGGTAATTCGATTCTATTTTTCAATTTTCTTTCGCGATTCCTTATTGATTTGGCTCCGTAGCAGAACACGATTTGCTTAAAATGTTTGACAAATCGCTGCAGCAGATTTGTTCACCACACAAATTCGCACTGCGGCAAGCGGAGTTTTTGAATAGCTTCGCAATTAAGCGCGAGCACTGTTAACGGCGGTGGCGTCTCCGGACAGCCACTCACGTCCTATCCGACCGCACAAAAACTATTTCCACCACGGCCAATTGCACCCAACAACTAATCTTCTTCTTAGCACTACAGCCCTTTTCGGGCCTTTGCTTCCTGCAAATAGCGCCTCCAACTGTCTCGGTCCATTGACCGCGTCCTCCAATTTCGAAATCCGAGCAGCGATGAACTGTCTTCGTCGACCGAGTTAGACCAGTGTTTCCTCGGTTTCCCCACTGGTCTCCGGCCTTCAGTTCTCCCAACGAATACCTTTTTGGGTATCAGTTGTTCGTCCATACGATTCATGTGGCCAGTCCATTGCAGCTTCCGCAGTCTTATAATCGTTGAGATCTCCGGCTCGTCAAAAATTTTAAACAGCTCATGGTTGTATCGAATTCGCCATTGGTCCCCGTCTAACTTTGCTCCGATTATTCGCCTCAGGATCCGTGGCTCAAAGACGTTCAATATATTTGCAGATTCTTGCGTTAGGGTCCATGTTTCCCATCCATAGCATAACACAGGTCTTATCACAGATTTGTTTACTTGGAGCTTTGTTTTCCTGTGTATGCAGCTTGTCTTGAAGATCGTCAATGCTGAATAAAATATTTTATTTGCAAGCTGTATTCTTCGGCGTATTTCGTCTCTTTCATTGCCCGTTTTCGTTATTTTGGCGCCTAAATACATAAATTCGCTAACATTTTCGATACTGTATTCGCCAAGTGTGATATTTTGTGTATTTGAGGTATTTTTTTTCGACTGCGTCATGAGCTTTGTTTTATTTTCATTGGTTTGTAGCCCTACTTTTTGCTTCGCTGTCGAGTTTCAGGATGAGTTCTTTGGCAGTTGTCAATGATCGTGACATATTGTTTATGTCGTCCGCATAGGCTACTACTTGGCTCGACTTGAATAGTAATGTACCTCGCGTATCGACAGGTAGCTTCCGTATGACGTTCTCCAGAGCCAAATTGAATAACAATTGGGCCAGCCCATCTCCTTGCTACCACAACTAATAATTGTACAGAAATATATCCTTCATTGCCCTAGCTCATAACATTCCTGAAAAAATTCCAAATGGAAACATCCATTGCGACAATTTTCATGAATTTTGTTAGATGCACAAAGTAAAAGAACGAACACCGAATAAACTAGATTCGCTCGCACTCCACCGACGGCGGAATGAACTTAATTTTTCCATGTAGTCGTAAATCCGAAAATCCTGCTCCCCATCAAACTCGAACTCCTTCCACGGCCAAACGTCAATAACCTCCAACCCACAAGCGATCAGGAGGCGTTCAACCCACCTCTCACCAATATCTATCGCCACCACACTACCATTGGCATACTGGCCAAAACCGCACGGTGATAAAAGTCATACAATAGCGAGGGCGAGATAAGGTGCATCTTACTTACCCCGTTGCTACAATCTTCATGATTTTTTCAGATTTTTAGACTCAAAGGTGTCCAATCGCGAGAAGGGGACAAAATTTCTCCATACTCGTACATTTTGCCGCCTCCTAATGCACAATTAACTTTTTAGTTCCGAATTCTTAAACCCCCGTTAAAGTTTTTAAAATTTTCAATAATGCATTAACTTTCGAGAGACCACCACTTTTGACCACAAAGTTTGATTACTGTAGCTTCTATAGTTTACAGCAAAACTGCCACATGTGTGTAATAAGTGGGTTTATTTTTTAATCGAAAGGCAAAATTTAAAGGAGTTTGTCGAGAGTTTGAAAAATCTCCCAGAGTTTAATACGTTTGTCGTATATATTTTTTGCTCAACTACAATGACACCAGTGTCCACCTTATATGCATCCAGGCGTAATTATGATCGTCATTCACGAGTATCTTGCTGAAATCGAGAGAGTAACTGAAATGCTAGAAGTAATTACTGACGAAGGTGTTTTTGGAGAATGCAGTTCAACAGTTTCAGGTTTACAATAGTTGAATGGAGGCTATAAAAGCTCTGATCGCTTTCCCGACGACAGAGACTTTGAAATGCCAACATTCGCTATTGTAAGTAGTACATTAATACTTTTGAGCTAAATCCTACCATTGGCGCCAATGATGGATGCCAAACTTCGATGTCTTCTTTTGTTCAGTATTAATCAATAGTTTATTCATTCATATTTTTATGAGAATGACGTGGACGACCTCCCAAGTCCGCATCAATAACCAACTCACCGATGCCTTTAACATAAATATCGGTCTAAAACAGGTAGATGGGCTGGCCCCATTGCTATTCAATTTGGCTGTATAATACGTCATCAGAAAGTTACCTGTCGGTACACGAGGCACATTACTATACAAGTCAAGCCAAGTAGTAACCTATGGGGATGACATCAACATTTGGTCACGGTCGTTAACAACTGCCAAAGAATTCTTCCTGAAACTCGCCAGCAAAGTAAAACAAGAAGGGTACAAACCAATGAAAATAAAACAAAATATCACACTTGGCGAATACTGTATCGAAAATGTGGGCGAATTTGTATATTTAGGCGCCAAAAAAACGAGAACCGCTAATGAAAGAGATGAAATACCCTGAAAACCACAGCACGCAAATAAAATTTTTTATTCAGTTTTGTTATCTTGAAGAACAGCTGCATACACAGGAAAACAAAGCTCCAAGTATACAAATCTGTGATAAGACCTGCGTTATGTATGCTATGGGTTTGAAACATGGACCCTAACATAAGCATCCGCAAACATATTGAACCCTTTTGAGCGATGGGTCCTGAGGCGAATAATAGGAGCGAAGTTAGACGGGGACCAATGGCGAATTCGGTACAACCATGAGCTGTATGAAATTTTTTGACGAGCCGGAGGTCTCAACGATTGTAAGACTGCGGAAGCTGCAATGGGCTGCCCACATGAATCGTATGGACGAACAACGGATACCCAAGAAGGTATTCTTTGGGAGAACTGAAGGCCGGAGACCAGTGGAGAAACCGAGGAAACGCTGGTCTGACTTGGTCGATGAAAACAGTTCGTCGCTGCTCGGATTTCAAAGTTGGAGGACGCGGTCAATGGACAGAGACAATTGGAGGCGCTATTTGCAGGAAGCGAAGGCTCGAGAGGAACTGTAGTCCTTAGAAGAAGAAGAAGAATACCTATGTTTTTTATGGATACCTGCTACCTGTTCATAAAACAATAACAGTGGAATTTTCCATCATTTTCCTTTGAGCGGTCTCATAGTGATGAATTGAGTGTGAACAGTTTTTTGGCTTATTTTGAGGTAGAAAAATAGATGAAGCTAATTTTATAGAGTAGATAGAAATATTTTTATGGTTTATTTCTTCCTTAAATAAAGAAGATGCAGGATTGAGTGAATTACATAGGATTATAAGAAAATATTTGTAATAATTTTGGGATTTAAAACAAAACGTACTTTTAATGCAGGACTATGATCCGAATTACACTTCGAGAATCAGAAAAGATTTCCCTAAAAACAACGATGCAACGACTATGAACTGACCATCGCAGTTGCCCAATTTAAATCCTACTGAGCATTTGTGGTCTATTCTGAAAAGACGAATATTGGCAAATGTGTAAGCCCGAAACTTTAGACGAGTTATGCGAATTGACCTGCTTGGAAAATAATAGACAACTCGGTACTCAATAATTTAATTGAAAGTATGGTTAAGTTTATTCAGGCTGTTTTAAAAGCAAAAGAAGGTAATACGACGTACTAATGTGCTAGAAACAGAAATTATTCCGTTGGGTCAAAAAATTCTTCACACGTCTTGAACAGTAAATAATATAGCAGTAAATAATATATCTTGAACAGTAAATAATATAGCAGTAGCTGATATGGGCACCAAAGGAAAGGTCTTGATGAGAGCTTTGCATAACCGGCCATAAACTGACATTTTTTGTTTCGAGGGGTAAAAATTTGTGTCCCCCCTCCCGATTGGACACTTGTGATCTGAAAAATCTGAAAACAATTATGGAGCTAGATGTTTATGAGTACTACAACAACAAATCCGTCAGAAGTCGAAATTTGCTTAACTTTGTTAATAATAGTATGATCTTCGAATTTTACATTTTCCCAATAAAATTGTATGGATACCATTAAATTCAACGAAATTCGACACGTAAGTAGTCTTACAAAAGATCCTTAAACGATGTAAGTTTGATGAAAATCGAATCATATTCACGGAAGTTTTAGCCATTTGAAGTTTCTCTAATTACAACAACAATAAACACAATTTTGGTACTTTATGGACGCCCCACGACTCAGACGCTGCATATTTGATTTGATCTTCTTAACGTTTTCAGATAAGATCACTCACATAAATATTTTTGGGAATTCATTATATGAGTGATTTTTATTACTTTGCAACAAAATGGCGACCGTTAAAAATGGAGAAACAATCGATTTTCAATTAAACGTGCACATATTTTTGACGTGTTTCTTGACTTTATTCGTTGTTGGTGACTGCATATCGTAAGTTGAGTACAAAATCCTTCTGACATGAGCGTAGTTCTGTCTTCCCAACTTGTTTCTTAGATACAGTCTAGCTGGAAAATAAATTATGCTTTATAAATAAAATTTAATTTACTTTTCTGCATCACCGATATTGCGCTGTTAAAAGATTTTGCTTCGTGAATCGTTTTTCCCAATTTCATTCAAATCGAATGACTTCTATTTATACAAACTTCACTAACTATTTGTTTTATTATTTATAAGTTCCAAATAATTTCTCGTATAAAAACTTTACAAATAACTTGCATTTACGTTTATTTATCTCATCACTTTGAATAGAACATTGATCATTTGAATCCTTGCTCGACTACCTACGATAGTAAAAAATAATAATCATGAGGATGTCCATTTATAATTTATAAACAGAAAAAATGATTCAAACCTTCATTAAGTCACCCCTTCCAGTCGTTTTACAAAGAATAATGGCTGTAGTATATATAATTTCCAAAAAACTGTTGGCACGTTAGAACATACAGCTCGAAAACTAAAATATTTTTCTTGAAAAAAAAAAACAAAACAAACTTAAATGTTAGTAATTCATCAATCATCATCATCTATGGCGCGACAGCCCAAGTCGGGCCTTGCCCTCCAGGATTAATCTCCTTCAATCATGACGGTTCCACGACCTTGTCCGCCAGTTGTTTACTCCCAATAAGGATCTGCTTTCAGCTTCTATTGTATCTTCCCATCGAGTCCTCGGCCTTCCCGCTGCACATCCTTGTGCTCTACCCGTCAACGTTCTTTTGGTTAGTCAGTTTTCTTCAATTCTTTCTACATGGCCCGCCCATTGCAATTTAAGTAACTTTACGCAAGAAGAAACAGATGGATCGTCAAATAGTGCATACAACTCATCGTTGTAACGAAGTCTCCATTCTATTCCTTGTTTCACTAATTATCCGGAGCACTTTGCATTCAAATACGTCCACTGCCTTTTCGGACTCGCTCGTCAGGGTCGACGTTTCACTTCCATAAAACAGCACAAGTTTGACTAGAATTTTGTAAATGATTTTATTTTGCCGGTGCACAACGCTGGACCTTAGAATGGGAAGTACAGAGTAATAGGCTTTATTTGCGGTATTTATGCGGCGTCTAATCTCGTCCTTTTCGACGCCTCTTCTATTCAGGTTGGCACTAAGATACAAAAAAATAATCCACACTTCACCTACGGTTAGATTTTGTCGAACTGGAGTTCTCTTCCTCGTTTGAGCCATGAATTTGGTTTTAGTTCGTAGGCGAATTTGGTTTGCTTCAGATTCTTGACTCAGAAATGCTCCTTTGGCATCGAAGATTGTACGTGCCATAATATTGACGTCATCAGCATATGCTACCAATTGTGTGGACCTGAACATTAATGTACCCAAGGTTTCAGCTGCTGATTTCTTCCTGATGACGTATTCCAGCGCAATATTAAAGAGCATTGGGGCAAGTTTATCCCCTTGTGTTAAACTTGATTCCATTATAAAGCTATCTGTTAGTTCACCGTTTACCTTGAACTGCGACTCTATGTTTAGCATCGTGACCTTGACCATGCGGACTAGTTTTGTTGAGTCACCAAAGTCAAGCATTATTTTCTACATTTGTACATTCATCAATGCTCAATAATAACTATTTATACTTTAGGTCAAACCATATCAACTAGAAGTCCGAGATCTATTCAACACTCGTCTGCTTAGTCCTGCCTCGGATCACTTCCGTAAAACCATTCCTCGGTTTGGTCATTCACTACACACTGACAAAAGAGGATCATTATGGATGTTTGGCGGCTACTCACTCTCGAATGGACCATTAAACGATATCCGTCAATTCGATACCAGGAATGGAACTTGGATGCAAGTAACTGTGGACTCAACCGCCGAAGCCAAAATGCCCCGCGGTCGTTACTTCCACGCTGCTGATATTTCATTTACAAGACAAACAATTTACATATATGGTGGCTTAACTAGCGTAGGAAAAGGACAACCTAACATGATTTTGGATGATTTTTGGGAGTTTTCGATACAAAACCAACAATGGGATGATATTGAAGTTGATATGACAAAACCGCATCCGCCGCCATTGGCGGGACATTCCCTTACTGTAGTTAAACGTGGCGAACGTGAAACCTTATTACTAATTGGTGGCGTTGACATCGAAAACCATAGAGATTTGCATCTTTGGGAATTTGATTTGGAGAATAAAAGGTGGCGAAAAATGTTTGTTCCTATGATTTCTATTGGCAGCTTATACGGTCATACAGCATCATATCACGCACAATCACAAATAATATACATTTTTGGTGGAATATCTGATTATCCACAGAATAAACTCTACGCCCTTAATGTAGATAAACTGACATGGACGGAACTGCCTGTTTTCAGCGATCTTAACCGTCCCGAGGAACTATTACCTAGGAACAGATACTTCCATTCAGCGGTCACAACTGATAACTATATGATCATTTATGGAGGACGAAGCGTTCCATACAATGCCTCTGATATTTTGATAGCCTACGTTTACGAATGCAATCAGTGGATCCGTTTGACTGAAGATATTAGCATTGTTGGCAGTTTCCCAGAGGCATCTTATGCTGAAGCTATGACAATCGACCACGATACAAAGCAAATCTACGTTGTAGGAGGTTGGGATGGAAGCTCTCAAAGTCAAGTTATACAAATCTCTCTACCAGAAGATTTATGCCAATTTTGGAGCACCGGGAAATATTCCTGCAGGCATTATATGGGATGCAGCTTCTGTGCAGTAAAAGCTGTAGAAGATTCAACTTCGCACTGCTACACTAGTGGTCGATCTGAAATTTGCGACTCTCTAAATGGTACACTCATTTTTAACAATGGAATTCAATGTGATGATGCATGGATGCTGCAAAGAAACTGTTCTTTGTTTGATTCTTGCACATCTTGCATGTCTTCATGGCCTACACACTATGAAGAAAAGTCACCTTGCAAATGGTGTGCAACATGTGATTTAAAAGGTGTTTGTGTCTCATCTACCTCTGAATGTCCTACTACTGAAGAAAAGCAATGTGAAAAGGAAACAACAATAACTGATCTACAGCAGTGTCCTATGCCTTCCTGTGAACTATTGTCATGCGAAGATTGTCTTACTAACAAGAATTGCTTGTGGACATCGTCTTCGTTGTCACCTCATCAGCATGTTACCACCTGTGTGAGCAAAGATTCGGTTGATCCGAATGAAGCCACGATACTGACCAGCTGCCCAGAACCATGCCACACCTATCAAAACTGTACGAGTTGTTTGAATGATGACACAGTTAATGATAATCCAAAATATTGTCGATGGTCAACTGCATTGAATGCCTGTATATCACCCAATTATCATCCGCTTTACTGTGCTGGAGGAACATGTGGCTTAGTATTAGATTTCGATGAAGTGGATCAATGTCCGGAACCTTGTCATGCATATACTCAGTGCTCCTCTTGTTTAAGGCATGCACATTGTGGTTGGTGCTCGAGAGATGGAGGAAATGGGGATGGTGTTTGCACGGAAGGATCTTTGGAAAGTTTTTCGGAGTATCCAGCCTCTTCAACTTGCGATATTATATACAAAAGCAGAAAGAACCTTACAGAGTTGGATCCAAATGATTTGTTTACCTGGAACTATGTGCATTGTCCACCAGAAAATGAATGTGAAAATGATCATCACAATTGTGACCCGAAAGCGGAACGATGTGTTGATGATATCAAAGGGTAAGTTCCGCATTATTTTGTTAACAAGCTCAATTTTATTTATTTATTTATTTTTTTTACACTATTACAGGTATCAATGCATATGTGGTGACGGATACAAAGCAAAGGGTGAAGACTGTGTTCCCATCTGTACGCAAGGTTGTGTTCGGGGAACGTGTATCGAGCCGAATGTCTGTGAATGTGATTTTGGCTATGTAGGAGCAAACTGCAGCATTCAATGTCAATGCAATGGTCACTCCAACTGCATTGGTCCTGATAAACTCGATGAGTGTATTCAATGTCATAACAACACCATGGGTGCACAATGTGACAAATGCAAACCACTGTTTGTTGGTAATCCTAAAAATAATGGCCAATGCGTTCCATGTCTGCAATATTGTAATGGTCACACTGACATTTGTGTTGCACAAGACGCTGAACCTCCGGTTAAAAATATGACTCGCACAGAGTTGGAAGGATATTTGACGGAAGGACCAATATCGGATGCCATTTGCTTGAGATGTGCTAATAAGACTGATGGAAATCAATGTGAAGGATGTATTCTTGGAAATTTCAGAGGTTCAGATAATCTTCAGGATCCGTGTCGACCTTGTGAGTGTCATGGACACGGTGATATATGTGATCCGGTTTCTGGGGAGAAATGCAATTGTGGAAATAATACCGAAAGTGATCCAACTTGTTCAGCTAGTTCCAGTAAAAATTCAGCACAATTATGCTGGAAGGTACAATGTTCGAAATGTCGTGAATCGTATATGGGAAATCCTGTTGATGGTCATCAGTGCTATAAACAAATTACAGTTGAATCAAGAATGTGCTTTGATGCGAAACCAATTGGTGAGTACTCCAATCTATATTATGTAGTATTCTTTTGCTTTATGAATCGAATTTTAATAGTTAAAAGTATGAGAGTAATTGGTGGTACTTGTTGTATGTTGGCTAATAATTCTATGGGTTTATAATCTCTTATTATCAGAGTTATAAGTTACCCCTTGAATAACACTGTGATGAAACATTTAAACAAATCGTAATCAGATTTTTTGCGAATGACATTGAAGTGGTACTGAATGTCAAAAATTCTTACAAATAATTTTAAATTTGTTACATGGGCTTAACATCCTCCTTGATTAGGTACACACAAAAATGGTTAAATTTCATCAAATATTGTATTCAGTACTCTAATAGTCGAGAATTAATTTTAAGTGAAAGAGCTACTCAGGAACAGCTGGGAAGTGCCAAAGGCCGCGAACTAGCACGGATAACCAAGGTGTCAAATTATAAGGTCCCCATGACAACGTCAGTAAATCTCAATTAGAGCCAACCGCTGCTCCAGTTACTCCACAAAATTATTCTCGTGACCGAGAAAGAAGTATAGCGCAGCCTGTAGGAAATTTGGTAGGATCACCAACTCCAACAGCGCTAGCAAATTATGTTAACAATCAAGGCGATAATCTACATCACATTTCATAAGCTCATCAATCAATAATGCAGGGAGATTTGGGTGCACAACAAAATCAACCTGCCGAATTCAATCATGGTATTGCATATGTTAATAAGATCAAGAACCGATTCCAACACATGAGAATCCTTCTTGCTTATCAAAAAGATCAGAAGGGTATCAAGGCCGGACCTGGAGGCAGTAAAGAATTAACAAAGGTGGTATTCTACACGCAAGTAGCAAAATTATTCGACAAACAAAATGATTTGCTGCGAGAATTTGGTCAATTCCTGCCCGACGCAACGAATTATTCTGCGCAATATATCAATAAAACGCACAATGACCATAAGAACATGTCTGATAGCAGTGCTGTTGGTTCCGCCTCGCATGATATAGGTGGTAACCTGAAGAACTACTGCCGCGAATTGATCGTGATATGTACAATAAAGATTATCATATAGCACGGGAAAAGCATCGCAACCATATCAATCAAGTCACCTAGTTACAGCTCGATCTCGGTTCGCTCGCAAAGCGATACAAGCCAATTAGTTGTGATGACACGGTGGCTGAAGCATCTATGTACGGAACTCTCACAGATGCTGCTTTCTTTGATGAAATTCGAATAGCTCTCCGAAGTCCTGGAGTTTATGGCAACTTTTTGCGTTGTCTGGTGTTATTCAATCAAGAAGTCATTTCGAAGTCGGAATTGGAAGCTGGAATCGGGCTGGGGCTTTCCTAAGTAAATTTCCCGAATTGCATCATTGGTTCCAAGATTTTCTTGGACCAGCTAAGGTTCCCGAAGGAATGCCTCTTAGTACAGCGCAGCGTTCGGATGGAACAACCGGCGAACTGGCGCAAGAAATTGATTTGTCGTCGTGTAAGCTTGATGCTAGCTATTGTGTAATACCGAAAATTTCAGTGCCAAAGAAATGTTCAGGACGCGCGAATCTGTCGCGTGAGATCAGAGAGACTCTTAACGATACGAGGGTGTCGTTTCTCACATGGGCGAGCGAAGATTCAACGTTTGTGACATCTCGAAAAATGCAATACCAAGAAATCATTTATAGGAGTGAAGATGACTGCTTTGAACTAGATGTTGTTAATGAAACAAATAGTAATACGATACGAGTATTGGTATATGTCTAAAAGAAACTGTCTGGAATATCGCAGGAAAACGCGGCACGATGTCTGTCTTGGCGGTACTTCAAAGAGAACCCATCAGCGTGATTTAAGGCAAATGTATGGTGATAAAGCAAACAAAATTATTCAAGGATTAAAGAGTCCGGCAACTGCAATTCCTTTAGTATTGACCCGACTGAAAGCCAAAGAAAAAGAGTTGCGAGAAGTTCGAACGAGTTTCATTAAGCAATTGAGAGAGCAGAATGAAAAGTATTACCTCATATCTTTGGACCATCAAGCTATTAATTTCAACGATATTAAGTCATTGAGCTTATCCGTCCACAACTAGAGAAGAGTGAACATGTAATTCTCCACACAGATATGTCTGCGCGTGTAGGATGCGAAATGGTTCTTACCCGTGGTGCAAAGATGAAATTTCTGCAATGCACTTTCCAGCCAATGTGCATTAACATTTTTCTTATTTGACCTCGACTTTGAAACGGACTAGTCGTTAAGTCGAGGAATTAAAAGGGGATCAGGACGCAACGGTCGCTCTGTTTTTCCTGGAATTGGTGAAACTACAAGCACGTGTTGAATATTGACTGAAGCAGAATAAAGGTTGTCTCAGCAGTTGTAGGGTAAAATCCAAACAAGTGGTTATCAAATAGTGAAACTTAAATAGTGTGATGAATCAAAATCGAAGCAGTGAAATCGATTTCTGGCGGAAAAATAAAAGAACCCTTAGACAGTGAAAGATTTGCTAGGAAGGATTAAGTAAATTAAATTCAATTATTTTTCTTATTGGCCAAATATTTTAAATTCTTTAAGTGTTAAGCCATGAAGTGTAACGCGTATTTTTCTTGTTAATATAAAATAGAATAGTAAATTTTTTGTTTGTTTTAATTTTGAGTTTTCCTTTAATTATAATCGTATACATTCCATTTGGTTCAAATGCTCGCTTGGTTGGAGTGGGAGCATCTTAGTGACAGAATTGCTGCTTTTAAATTTTCAGTATAGCGATTGTGGTTCAAAGTTTGTATTGGTTGGAGTGGTGGCAAGGTGGTTGCGAGTACTTTGTTTAGAGGTAAATTAAAATTTATTCGATAGAAGATTTGCCACGTTAAAATCAAATGTTTAAGTCGCCTAGAACATTAATTAGCAATTCACTCTGGCGAGCCACGTTCTCCTTTCGTGGCTATTTGTAATTCAGTGGAGCAAACGAGTGGCGCTCATGTCCGTCTTCAGACGAACTTATCGGAACTCGAGAGCCCCAGTCGGAGCGCGTTAGGGAAAATTCATAACAAACTATTAATACCATTTTCTGGGGTTTGCACTAGCTAACAAAATCTTATTGAAATCGTAACCTGTTGGTGTTATGAACATCGACCGCTATGAAATGAGAACACGAGTAACAAAACAAAGTCTATCTTCACTAATATTTATTGCGTGTAATCGTTTAATTGGTCCCGATAAAGACTTCTACCACAACAGGCGACGAGCAAGTGGAAAGAAGAACGTCCACAAATTTCTTGTCCTTAGAATTTTAACATTTTTAGGGTATCATGTTGATATTACTGAACCCAGCTAGCAGGATCCCTACACTGGATCTCGTGTTCTTCGCAAAAGTTGGTGTTAAGTTCCTTATGATCACGTAAGTTCCTTATGAACTTGTGAAAACTGTTGAATCATAAGGAACAATTTCGCTGGATCCTGTGCTAGATCCTCTATTTAATGGTTACCAACTGTTACTGCAACTAAAATGTTGAAAGACACAAAACGTAACTAGATCCTATATCTAATCTGATGTAGAAGTTACAAGTCCCTATGTAATGTGCTATAGAACGCCCGCTATGGTGCAGCATATCCTGTATCTAATGTGATGCCAATGATAACTCCAAAAAGACAAGTTGACTTTGAATCCAATGTCACCAATGTTAAGAGATCAGCAGAGTCCAAATCGTATGTTGAAGACTGAAAGTAGGTCCTGTACCTATTGACTTGAAAAACTAAAGACACCTTGTGGGAAAATTCTAAACATTTAATTCCAACGTTTAATTATCACGTTATTCTTCATCAAAGTCAAAACAATTGCATGTGCATATATCATTTTCCAAATTGTGAATTTGCAAGATACATTCTAGACAAGAATGCATCTTGCATCGGAATTTTTTAACTACGATTCAGATTACATTAGAATTTGTAAAGTTTTGTTATGCAAACAACAACGTGACGACAAGAACATAATTATTATGGGATTCAAATAGTTTCAAATTTGAACACTTGGAAATTATTTTGAGCGTTAGAGACTTATGTTATAATAATGTTAAATCTACTTGAATAGTTGGGTCTTATTGTCAGGCTCTTGAGTTGGAATGACTAGATGTTGTTCTTCCTGCTACAAGTTCCATGACTACAAGTCAGTAAGAAACGACGTGTCATAAGAACCATAGTATTATAATTTTTAGCATATTTGTTGTGATTGTATAGCACCACGAGTTGTGAAGACTTCTGAATTTATGCTAATAAACTTTTTGTGCCCATTTCAAATCATGAACGCCTGGTATGTTGCTCGAGATTCAATCAGACGAAATAAGTTCCATTAGACGATGATGACTTTGTGGCAAGCATAAAAACAAATACACACTCCATACGAATTTTCGTTGAATTTCACAATTGCTTTGTTTATAACGTAGCTAACGATGCTAGAAACAGATTACCATGAAATTTTCTCTATTACATCATTGTGCCGTAAAATGCAGCCACAAATAATACGCCAATCCTTAGAAATTTCGCTTTAATTTTTAGGAAATATTTCAGAAGAAAATTTTTGCACACTTTTCCCCTAGAGACGAATCAAGAACACTTTGTCAAATTTTGCGCATCCGATATTAATGCATGCTTTGTACACAATGTAGCTGTCTTGCTCTTCCTTTTCTTTCTGTTGTCTCGGAGGCATGGTTCTCTTGTGTGTTAAATTCTCACCTCAATATACTGAGCTGCATTTTAGCAGTAGGAATTGTGCAGGGACTGCTTTTTCAGAGAAGCGTTTAAGTACCAGCTTCATCATCGGACGACGTTCTTGTTGCAATCTCGATCTTGCATTGTTTCTTGCTGCATCCATCGCTCCTCTTGCATTGCCTGACAATCTCCTTTCATTGCGACAGTCACTTTTAACTTAACTCGCAAAATTTATGTTTGATCGCTAAGGACGATTTTTGTTTATATTTGAACTTTTTGTTTATTTTTTGAATACTCCTAAGATGAGGTCTCCCTATTTAGGAAGTTTGCCCTTAAATAATGTACGAGTATTTACCAAATCTGGTTATTATATATTAGCAGCATCGGTAGATGCGGTAGGCAGTTAAATGAGTGATATTCTGCAACTTCCACTTAATATGGCTTTTAGTTGTAACTTTCTGCGGGCGTGTTACTTACGTTAATCGTTTGGCTCAAGTCTCGCTTCGATAATTAACTTGCAGCTGTTGCGTCTTCTACTAATTGAGTTTTGGTAATAAGCTGTCTGAAATGATTTCGATGATGAGTGCCAGAATGCTTTGAACAAAAAAAAAACAGGCGTACAAACAGTATTTAGGTAGGAAAACCAGACGAAGAGAGAACATTATAAAAATCTCAGAATAGTAGCGATTAAGATCATTACAATTAAGAAAATAAAATACTATGACGACCAATTAAGAAGCATAAATGTAAGTCTAGCGAGCAATAACACAAGACAAGCTTGAAACAAGGTTGTCAACCTAAGCCACGCTCTGCCGTGATGACATCGGCAACATAATCACTGGGGAAAACAGGAATACGGAAAAAAGGGGCATCATATTTCAAGAACCTCCTCAATCCCCCCCGCACAGCTCCAAAACATCGGATCCTATAGACATTCTCGGAAAGCTTCCATTGGCCGCACCAACTCTGGATGAAATTTGTTCTACCATCAAAGCCTCGATGAACTCCAGTGGAGTTCATCAAATAAATATGGTGGCAGCGGTGTTGAGAAAGTTATCCATAAAGTCATCCAGCACATTTGGCAGCAAGAGCAAATAACGAGGGAGTGGAGCCAATAAATTATGTTCCCTATCCACAAAAAAAGTGACAAGCTGCAGTACGAAAACTATAGAGGCATATCACTACTTTATACAGCGTACAAAATATTTTCATAGATAGAAAATAAAATCAGATCATAATCTGACAGTATTATTAAGTAGTATCAAGGCGACTTTAGAGCAGATCGACGATAGACCAGTTGTTTACAGTCAAGTAAGTACTTGAGAAATGCTGGGAGCTCAACATAGACGTACACCAAATTTTCGTTCACTTTAAGCTTACGAGGGCGGTCCGATAAGTACTTAGCCTACAAAAAAACGGATTTTTGGAAAAGCGGCAATTTATTTCTCAACATAATCTCCTCTTAGTTCGCTACACTTGACCGAGCGATGCTGGAACTCCTTTCCGTCTGAAAAATGCGTTTTCTCGAGGTCTGCAAAGTAGGCCTCATTGGCAGCGATGACCTCCTCATTCGACTTAAATTTCTGCCCGGAAAGTAATTTTTTCATGCTTGGAAACAAAAAGAAGTGGAAAGGAATGCAGTTCGTAGCCCAATTCAACCAATTTGGCCGTGGCAACGGCGGAGGTGTGAGCCGGTGCGTTGTGGAAAAAACACTTTTTTCTTCGCCAAATGGGGCCTTTTTTCTGCAATTCGGCACGGAATCCGCCCTATAATTCGGCATAGTAAAGCCCTGTGACCATTTCACCCTTCTCCAAGTAGTCGATGCAGATCACACCTTGATGGCCATCACCTTTCCGGCCGATAGGACAGTCTCCACCATCTTCAGCGCACGTTGTCTCAGTGGAGCCATGTTTCGTCGACGGTCACGAATGAACGCAGAAACTCCTTCGGATTGCGCTTAAATAGCGTCAAACACTGCACTGCTCTAAAGTGGTCTCATGGTTGCGTTTGTTGTCTGGAGTGAGTGCACGCGGCACTCATCGCGCCGACAACTTTTCATGTCCAAAATTTCATGCAGTATATGACCCACGCGGTCTTTTGAGATGCCTACTGTCTCAGCTATCTCCTTCGATCGTTATTCTCCGTAGTGGCCGTTTTCGGGACACCTGGGCGTGGCTCATTAAAACCCGATGTACGACGACGTTGAAATTCGTTAAACCAATTTATCACCGTCGCCATCGCAAGAGCGGAGTCATCATACACAGCATCCAAGCGCCCTTTGATTTCGCTGCAGGATTTCCCTTCCAAAAACATGAATCGAATCACTGTCCGATATTTTTCTCTCTCCATTTTTCTAAAATCCGCGTAAACGCCCGCTTCCACACGCGGTCAAAACAAAACTACGGGTCCAATTCGGCTGAAAGTTTGACAGTAGCTGTCTATGAGAATGTACTATACGATCGTAAATCTCTCTTGCAACAGTGGCGCCATCGGGCGATGAGGCTAAGTACTTATCGGACCGTGATAAAACTTGTGCTATGCTATGGGTTTGAGACATGGACCCTAACCCAAGCATCCGCAAACATATTGAACGCCTTCAAAAACGAGTCTTGAGGCGAATAATCGGAATGAAGCTACACCAATAGCGAATTCGATACATGAATCGTATGGATGCAAATGGCTACTCAAAATGGTCTTCATTGGAAGAACTGAAGGGTGGAGAACGGATCGACAGAGACTCGGTTGACGAAGACAGTTCATCGCAGCGCGGATTTCATTATTGGGAGACGCGGTCAATGGACCGAGACAGTTGAATGCGCTATATATAGGAAACAAAGGCCCAAGAGGGTCTGTTGTACTATAAAGAAAAAAAGAAGAATAAGCTGTCTAAATTGTTCAAGTTGGGCTCTAGTTCTCGATTCATGCTGATTTTTGAAATGCCGCTAAATGTTTTGGTCACTTCTTCCGTTTACTGACTCAATAGCAGAAAACATCCGAAATCGATGCCCTGATTTTCGACAATGCCATCAGACTTAATGCTTTGGAGGGTGCTGTCTCGAACGCAGACGGCAACGTGTTCGTTGGGGAAGACTTCAACGCTAAAACAATCGAATGGGGTATGCCTCAAACAGATCCGCGGGAAAACGAATTCTGGAAATGGGGGCCAAGATGGCACTCGTCGTACTAAACACCGGAAATACGCCGACTTTCCGCCGTATTGGTTGCGAAGGAACCATACCGGACGGGATATTCGCATCGGAGTCCTTAGTACGGAGGATACGCAATTGGAGAGTATTAGAGAACTACTCAGTCAGTGATCATCAGTGTATTCTGCTTGAGATCCGTGATGTTGTCTCCCGACGTCCGTTCTCTCGACCTTCTACAATTGGGTGGAACCTCAGAAAGATGGATGTCGAGAGGTTCGTCGAGGTGCTCACGGTAGGTGCTCCGCTGGAGGATGATTCGCAGGGGACAAAAGAACTGGCAGCTCAAGACGTAGTGAAATCAACTATGAGCAGCACCACAACTGCTTGCAATGCTTCTATGCTCCGTCGAAAACCCCGGCACGCCAAGCCCCCAGTGTACTGGTGGTCAACTGAAATCGCTGAAAAGCGAAGGGAATATCACAATCTTCGGTGTGAGACGCAACGGGCTCGGAAGCGTGACGAGGCAAGCAACTGAGTACCAGCATATAAATCGGCAAGATCTTGTGGACAATGTGAACAAAGACCCGTGGGGTCTTGGCCACAAGGCACTTATGCGGAAGCTTGGTGTCCTACCGACGCCTTGCATACGTGATGCGAAAAAAGATAGACGAGATAGTGCGGGCACTCTTCCTTGCGCATCCCGTCCGTGTTGACGCTGTCCACGGTGAATCAAATGGGGATCGCTTGTCTGGTAATTCCTCTTCCCCTCTCATCTCCCGCAGGAGGAGAGATCCCCCAGCTTGAAGGCGCCTCACGGCGTAACAAAACGAGGCCTGGCCCACAGTAATGTGTCAAACGATTCCAAGTTGGGTTCTCGGGTGACAGGGGAGATGTTTAGTGGGTAGTCCAGTCGCTTGCGAGCATGGGAGTCCCAATCTCAGTGTGTAAATGGCCTTCACCTCGCTACCGCAATAAAAGGGTAATTTGACATAACCTGTTTAATTATATGATTACCATATTTATGTAATTTTCGAAAATCGAAGCAAATAATCATTAATTTCATGTTAATTGAAAAATATCTAATACTTGAATCATAAATGATTTACCCATAATCCTAGCTGTAATCACTTTGCTAATTCTTTTGGTTTCAGTATAATTTTTCAGTGAATGTACCACTATTGAAATCATATTATTGCCTCCATGTTTCAAGAAATTATTTAATCCATGAGAATTTTTTGCTTATGTACCTTTTGAACTGTGTTTCTTTTTTTCAGAGGAATGCAAGGTGAAACCTCAACCATTACGTCCAGGACAAACTGTATTTTTTGTCATCCAGCCACGTTTCATGAACGTCGATATTCGCGTCATTATCGATGTTACACAAGGTGAATTAGATGTCTTTATGAGTCCGCAAGACGACTCGTTCATTGTTCATACTAATCAATCAAATGGTCACCATATGCTCTTGCTGGATAATCGTTACCGTTGGGTGACTGAAATTGATTCAGAACTATTCTCAGAATCTGTGGACCTCGCGCCATACAAACACGATTCAGACAACACAACTTTGGACAATAATGCTGAGAAACTATATTGGACTCCACAAATCCATGACTGTCAATCATTAGGCGGGACAGGATTCTTTGTTAAAGATCAACGTGCCCGCGATTTAAGTACTTACATCACATTGAATCAATGCAATACGTTGATTCGTCTTTTCGGCTTAAGAAATCGACTAGTTTTAACGCTGCCACAAAATGCTCATAATCTTAGCGCAACAAGATTTTATATCGCCCTCAGGGCAAGTACCAGTTCAGATCACAGCTACGGATCAATCGTATTCCGACAGGATCAACTGCATATCGATCTGTTTGTGTTCTTTTCCGTGTTCTTCTCATGCTTTTTCCTGTTCCTAGCAATCTGTGTGGTAGCATGGAAAGCTAAACAAGCTGCAGATATTCGTCGAGCTCGACGGTTACGTGTTGTTGAAATGCAACACATGGCTAATCGACCGTTTGCACGGATACGAGTTGTTTTGTCCCCCGAAAATGAAACACCTATGCAGACCCGTCGGCGTGGGCGCTCGTCAAAATCAGCATCCCTCGGAAGTGGACTAGAGATACGACCTGTTGCTATAGAACCGACGGCTGACAATATTGCTGCCGTGGGTACGGTATTTGTAAGTCTTCCAGGTAAATATAAGTCTCCCGTGACACTAGCTCTTGGCTCTTCGTTAGTAGTATTATCCCGGCAATATCCGGCAGGTGTGAGACCGTTTCTACGGAGACGAGGATCACATCATGCCGTTCATCCGCCCAATAATGTTTAAATTGTTTTAATTGTGTTAATGTGTTAACTTATTGATTTAAGGAATTATTTTTAAAAGGAAACATGAAAAATAGTAAAAATATGTCATAACCTAAGTGAATTCTTTATTTTATAGTTGAAAGATTAAAATGTTACTTAATAACAGACATCACTTTCTATCCCAGAAGAAAATGTTTTTCAATTTATACTATTTAAGTGAAACTATGCCTAAGTAATGCCTATAAGACTTATTTATATTTGAAAAAAAGATGTTTAACGACAATATCTTTCTTTAGACAAACTATTTTCAATACGGCTTTCATTTTAACTTGATAATTTAACTTAAGATATGAAATATTTTCATTACTTTTCAATAATGTTTCCATTGCATTTTCATAATTGAGAGTTACGTATTTTAATTTTTAAGTTTATAGATCAAAATTAAGAGCAATTGTAAAGTGTGTGTGTACGAGAGAAAGAATCTTCCTTGATATGAATTTATACAATTACTGATATTACGTATAAATGTGATTATAAATGAATTTTATGATTAAGTATATTCAGGTTTGTGGGTATGTCATATTTTTACATGTATAAATAGTGAATATTTTTTTAATTGTTAAGCTTTGTTGGCTATTCTATACTGACTTACCTATATATTTTAACGAACAAATGGAAGAAAGTTAGTGGCTTTGTCTGTGGTTAGGATATTGAAATTGAATTGAAACACTGCATTTACATATTTTAAACGTTTATTAATTTATTTCATTATAAAATGTAAGGATATTTGTTACGTGATGAACATTATTAATAGAATTCTTTGCGTTGTCTTAAGACTTGAGTAATGACCTATTATTTATTCAAATGAACGTTAAAGAGTAAGCGATAGGGAAACCAAAGCGATTAGAAAACTCAAGACTGGCAGCAGATCTATAGAGGAAATTGTAAATTAACGAGCAAAGTCCTGGAATCGTGGAAATAAGAGCTTTTATCATTTAGGCTTATGTTCCACTTGAAGTTTCGCCTTATAAATGATGATGATTCATAAATTCAGTTAAATCATAAATTCCTTGCATTCTTAGGTAAATTTTTACATAAGGTAGGGAAAAAGCCTTCTATTTGCAAGATTTTGAGGTATATTGTCACTATAATTGATGAGAGAAGAGAAATATTTTCCTTATAGTTAAATTACATTTTTAATGGAGTCCCAGTTTTAGCAACTCAGGCCATTTTCTTTGCTAAATAAATGAAATTCTTATTTTCCTTTATACACGGGCTTATTTTTGTTTTTCCCAGACTCGTATTTCGGGTTCTAGTTATCCCCTTCTTTAGTGGCTTTTTCTTTGTTATTTTGACCTTGCTTCAATCCCTTACTTATGAATACAGTGGAACCTCTTTAGTATGAAGTTAAAAGTCAAGCGGTAAAATTCGTCCTAAAGAGGTTTTTGTACTATTGAGAGTTTGTTTGAAAGAGGTCAAAAATGAAGGTTCGTCTTAGAGCAGTTGGGATTTTATTTTTACACATCTTCTTCTTCGTAGCACTACAGCCCCTCTCGAGCATTCGTTTCCTGCAAATAGCGCTTCCAACTGTCTTGGTTCATTGACCGCGTCCTCCAATGAACTGTCTTCGTCGACCGAGTCGAACCAGCGCCCTTTAGTTCTCCCAACGAATGCCTTTTTGGGTATCTACTGTTCGTCCATACGATTCATGTGGCCAGCGCATTGCAGCTTCCGCAGTCTTACAATAATTTAGACCTCGGGCTCGTCAAAAATTTCATACAGCTTATGGTTGTATTGAATTCCCCATTGGTCCCCGTCTAACTTCGCTCCGATTATTCGCCTCAGGAACCATCGCTCAAAGGCGTTCAATATGTTTGCGGATGCTTGGGCTAGGGTTCAGGTTTTATACCCACAATATAACACAGGTCTTATCACAGATTTGTATACTTGGAGCTTTGTTTTCTTGTGTATGCAGCTGGTCTTTAAAATGCGAGCTGTATCCTTCGGCATATTTCGTCTATTTCATTGCTGGCTCTCGTTATTTTTGCGCTTAAGTTCACGAATTCGCTCACATTTTCGATATTGTATTCGCCAAGTGTGATATTTTGTGTATTTGAGGTATTTTTTTCCTGCGTCATGAGCTTGGTTTTATCCTCATTGATTTGTAGCCCTACTAGCTTTGCTTCGCTGTCGGGTTTCAGGAAGAGTTCTTAGGCATTTGTTTATGACCGTGGCAAAATGTTGATGTCGTCCGCATAGGCTACTACTTAACTTGACTTGCATAGTAACATACATCGTGTATCAACAGGTAACTTTCTTATGACGTATTCCAGAGCCAAATTGAATAGCAATGGGGCCAGCCCATCTCCCTGCTTTAGCCCGATATTTGTGTCAAAGGCATCGGTGAGTTAATGTATTT
Source organism: Odontomyia ornata (assembly GCA_963969285.1). Lineage (NCBI taxonomy): Eukaryota > Metazoa > Arthropoda > Insecta > Diptera > Stratiomyidae > Odontomyia > Odontomyia ornata. Next base: position 104,094,223 of record OZ017740.1, on the reverse strand, counting down.
TTACACATGGATTTACATATTCATAATTTCGTAAAATAATGAGTTATTTTTCCTTCCATCAGAAATTGCAACAACAATAATATTTTCTAACTTTGCTATAGCAAAGAAAATTTGATCATCAATATTATCGCATTGAATTTTCGTTAAGCTAAGACCGCAGGCCTAGCCACATGATTATCTCCGGCATATTCACCAAAATCATCATAATCGTCGTAGCCATTGTTGTTTTGATCTGTAATAGGCAAGTAAGATATATCATTTGAATGAAATACATTGCGTCAATCAAAATGCTCATACCTGTATAATTCTGTAATATGTCCGAATCTGACAAGCCGCCTGCAACCAACAAATCTTGATTTTCAATTGTACATATACTAGTATTTCGAAACTTCGTTAGTTTCTTCTTCAGTGTATTTTTATTATGGCTTGCAATTCATTTTTCCTTCATTTATATATCAATGAGAGTTAACATTTTATTCAAACAAGTAAAGTATTTTAGTAATAAAAAAGACTTAAACAATGATGACGACGCGTTACCTAGATTATAATTAAGTCTCCTTTGTTCAGGTATCCTGTGAATCTGGAGGCTTTCAATTGTATCCAATTTTCGCATTTGGTTTACGTGGGCGATGACCTTCAAGTTGTCGGTGTTGATTTTGTGACCTGTTTCGACTGTTTCGACGATGTGTTTCGCCACTGTTGATCGGATATCTGCGTGTTTCTTTATCGCATTGTCCTTGGCAATGAGTGATGACTGATCTTCGTGTCTGTCCGATGTAGCATTTGTGGCATGTGGGACAGGTGATCTCGTATACGGCGCTTTTTTCGTCTGTTTCCAGTGGGTCCTTGACTGATTTAGCCGGTTTCTCAGTTTTGACTTTTTGCTAGTGAACCATTTGAGTTCGTTCAGCTTTCATTATTTTCTTTATTGTTTCTGATGTACTTGTATGCCGGATTGCTAATCGCCTCTCTGGATCTGACTGCTTGTTTTGGGAAAATAGAGATAGAATTTGCTGTTTTTATTATATAGTTCTTTTTGTTTTTCTTCCCTTGTTATGGGAATGTTTGGTATGCGGTGTACCATGGCTTGGATAGGTGCCGTCTTCTGTGTGAAAAAATGAGAAGAAGTAATAGGTATCATCCTTGGTGCTTGCGTGCTTTTTCTGTATATTCCAAGATTGAATTTACATCCAAACGTATAAATCAGTAGATCCAGAAATGCTAACTTGTTGTCCTTTTCCACCTCCATAGTAAATTTGGATTGTTTGTGGATAGAATTGATGTTCTTTAGCGTTTCATCTAGCTTGCTTTCTGGGACTATCGCCAGAACATTGTCGACATACCTTATACAGAATCGTGGTAGTAGTCCTTGTCCTTCCAGTGTCATTTCAATATTGTTCTTAAATAGATCGCTTATAAACGGTGAAAGCGAGTTACCCATTGCCACTCCGCTTGTTTCTTTGAAGTATCGACCTCTGAACATGAAGTAGTTTTCATTCATGCACAGGGTAGTCAATTTTGTTCAAGATCGAACTTCTTTCCGCCACGCATAACTGTCTGGATCTTTATTCAGGAGTATCTGCTCAGCCGTGAGCTCTAACATCAAAACATATTTGTTGATCAAAAACTTGTCGCCATTCTTGTTAATGCATTTCGATGTCGTTGGTGATTGTAATGTATATTATTTGAAGTTTGTGTTGAGAGTCTGAATGCTTTAACAGTTTTGAATGGTTTAAATTTTAAATTCGATTTCCGTTAGTTTGCGCATAGTTCCATCCCGTTGTTTTTCAACTTTTGTTCCACTCCGCGAGTCAAGATCTAATTTCTGATTAAGGATTAATGCTGCGAGGTAATTGAAAATGGGATGGCCTTTGAATTGACGGATACGGCCGAACGAGCGCGAGCCCTAATTGCAGCTCGACTGCCGCTATCGATAACAATAATTCGACACACAACTGGGCGCAGGTCCTTCCTGGGTACCTGCGTTTTTGTTTTTGATGCTGTCAGAGGAGCTCCCCGGGCTATTGAATTTCACTCGAAAGTTAGAGATCTGGCGTGTAAGCGCTCGGGTCGGGTGACATATTCTTTGTAGAAATTTCTGCTCTTTTTGTGCACTCACGTGGATATTATTTCTGAGACGGCACAAGATCACGATGTTGGAGGGTTTTTCGTTTGTTTCTTTGTTCGTTTTTCGTTCCGACCGAACTTTCACGGCTCCCTACGTGGGTTTGACATTTGATCAGACGTAAACTACTCGCTTCCGAAAAGATCACTCAGATGAAATCTTTCATCCGCACGAGTGCGTTTATTGATGTTTCGTCAAATTGTTTGCAACTTGTGTAGAGATTACAGACCTCCGCCCAATATCGCTCTGGAGTATCGGAGGTTATTGCATGTTTCTCGTAAATTTGTCTATCATCCTTATTGCATTAGGCACAGTGATTGACTTTTTTTCTCATTTGCTATAATATCCAACATTCTTTTCACAACAGCTTGTCTGTATAATCCTTTTAATAGTTTAATAATTCCCTGATCAAGAGGCTGCAATTTCGAAGTTGTATTTGGCGGTAAAAACCGTACTTCGATGATTGTTAACTTACGTAAACCGGTATGTGCAGAACAGTTATCAGAAAATAACAAAGTTTTACATTTTTTTCCTCCTTTTTGAGATCTAATTTGATAAGCCATTGAGTGAATATTTCCAAGCTTTTTTATTAGCTTCATTGCAGCAGGTAGGCTATTAACTCCTTTAAAACATCTTGGATTTTTCGGTTTACCTAAAACCAGCGGCTTTAATTTTTCTTGTGCTGTCATATTTGCACAAAACAAAACTGTTTATTGCTCTCTACTAAATTTTCCTCCATGACACTTTTTATTTTGGAATTGCAGAGTTCCGTTAGGTAAACATTTGAAAAAAAAAGGGCAGTTTCATCTGCGCGAAAATGTTTTTGGCATCAAAGTGATTAGTAAGTTCATTTAGTTTATTTTTCCACCCAATACAAACTTCACCACTAACACTGTTACTTTCCCCACATATAAACTCTGTCTTTTCTTTCAAAATTGGTCCGTAAATTGTGGTATTTTGATCGCGCATTTGCTTGAACTACTTAAATAAACACTGCCCGACATCTTTGAACTCAGCTTCTCGTTTTCTTTTTCTGTTCGGACTAATTCCTTGCGATAAATGATTCAACATTTTTTCTTTCTTTTTTAAAAAGTTTGGAAAAGTACTAGGTGCAACTTGTTTCTCCACTGCGTCGACTAACTTTTTTTTAGTTTCTAGGCTTATTGCCAGTTTTTGTCTTTTAAAACTAGAATTCATTGTAAATACCGTCAAACCCAAACCCCCAGGTCCCGGGGTCGCTCGTCGAAGAACGGGCGTGGGCGCCACTCGCTCTCAAAATACCCCCGTATCGCCGCCGAGCGAGACTGCGGCACACCGGAGTATGATTCCTCCTCTTAAACCCGCACGGCACTTCTAAAGCTACCACCTGAAAAGAAAGTTCCTGACACCTGTATCCACTCTTAACTTTTAAGCGCACCTGACATCTGCACCCCTGTCTTCCACCAAATTTTGGGGCGCAACAATTGCCGAGCAACCCTCTTACCTCCCGCACTCTCCTCTGAGCCAAGTGAAAGGATTTTTCTAATTATTTACGCAAAACAAAAAGGATATAACACTGACACCTGTACCCACTCGAGCCATTCGCATACTTCTGTATTTAAATCGAAGGATAATATAACTCCTTATTTCGTTTTACTACAAATAATATTCTTTCACTTCTTCACTAAAATCACTTATCGCTAAAATTGTTACAATCAAACAAAATTATGACAAAGAATTCTAAACTTAAATTCCACACTCCTTGAAGTTGGGGCCCCTTTTCTTGCGCGTTGCTCCCGCAAGAAGTAGCAGCAATTTCCAGGCACTTTTGAACTCCGTGCCGCAATCGCTTGTTACACCGCACTCCTTTGTTCCGCTTAATAATTCTGGATGGCAAATCGTCGTCGTACACCCGCGTTGACAAAATATCCAATTCTTGGATCACGTATGAAAGGTGAAATGATTGTCCTGGTCGCTGCTCGGGTTGTCTTCTCCTTCCTCCTTGGATTCACCTAGATCGACAACAAAAAGAGACCGTTTCACTCGCCAACCGTCCTTAAATAAGTTCTCACTAACGGAGCACCGGTTTCAGTTCGAGGTCAACTCAACGGCGGTTAATGCACTTTTCCCTTGAAAAAGGCGAAAAATATTCTTTGCAGACCACAGTCTCAAACCGTTCCAATGGCACTTCTACCTTATCACTGAATGGGGGGTAGTAATACATATCAACACATTCAAACCATTACTACATAGTTTATCTAGAATACCACCGTAAGCAATTTGCTGGGAGGTACAATGCGTGCTCCACTGTGACGAAAAGCGTCAAAACGATGCCCGTAGAGGGCAATTTTCGATCTTAAAACAATTAAATATAAGAAGGACTTAATCGAGACTGTACGATAGGTGTCGAAAAACGGTTGCAAAGGCTTCAATAAAAGTGTTAACGCAATATCATGTTGATTATTCCAGTTGCCATTTCCTTATGATTTATTTTTCAACACTTCATGGTAAAATACTTGTCCAGCTTTTTGAGCATATTCATGTTGCACTTTCCAATTACTTTTTCATGTCAGGCTTTGCATCGTTTTGGTTGAAAACGCGTTTCGACACTTTGAAGTCATCTTCAATTCTAAGGAGTGGATAGAAGGAATCTACTTTCTATAGGAATGGAAAGGTTTAGCAGTTAGTTAAGTATGTTCGGAGGATATGAAGTCCTTTGTATTTTATCCGTTTGTTTTGTATCATCTCGTTTTCGATTTCTTTAGAGGGTGTGGTCTACTACAGTAAAGATTGCGTCAGAATAGGTCACAAGTTGTTTGTTAATTATTTGCCGTCATTTTATATAATTTTAATAGTTCCCGTACAACTTTCCTTATTTATGGAAAAATTTGAAGTTTTGTTTCTTTACATATTTCCGTCATTTTCGCGATAAAAAATCTTTGTTTTAATGTTGTTCCTTGTTCTCAATCATTTCATAATTTCGAACTATTGCAATATATGTCTTCGCAGCAATCTATAGTCTATAAAATCCAGATGATATGTGGCATTTCAATAATAACAATGATAGTGATTCGATAAAGGGATATTTATTTAATATAGTGATGTTTATGCAGGATTGTAATGATAACAAAATTCAATATAAGAATGATGGGAACGTCTTCGATACGGATCATCGCAAACACCAGTCTGCCACGCTGTTCGTGATCACCAACCGGTTGTTCGCCGACCCGTCATATATTCTGTTTCATCTTGCAGGGCACTCGCTCCGGGCTGCCAGCGCAGCTCGTTTCCCACATGATAGCAGCAAAATTATAATTTATCGATATAACCTGCAGGCGTCTAAACTTCAGACTCAATCTAGTACCAACATCAACTGAGCTGTCAATTCTTCCGTACATTATTATTATTTTGTTTTGCACCCTGTTTACTAAACATTGTATACTTGTGTCATCTCTCCCTTGGGTAAAATGATCACTCTTCCGCAAGTTGGCCATTAGGATGCTCATGAGAACTTAACATAGCCTCGAATAGTCGATTGCGCCTGAACAGCACACATAGGCACATTGCGAAACCACAACTTTTTTTATTGAAACACTACTGCTCCTTCGCTTAGAGATAGAGTATCTAATTATTTTGATCGTATCGGCACTCAAGAATGTGGCATGGTCAGTATCATGCTTGGTCTTGTGTCCACCAAAATGTAAAAAAAAGCCACCTTTATATTGCACCAGAAGTGAGTTGTCGGTTCTTTTTTGAAATCCGTTCAGCTCCGCAAGTCCTTCGACTCTCGAATTTCTGGTTTTCGCAATCCTTTCCACTCTCGAACTCCGTCCAATTTTCTGTTCCCCACTCCTATCCTTCGTTTTCACTCTTATTTTTCACCTTTTATTACTAGCACCTTCCAAATAAATGCTACCAGCTTCGCCACTAGAGATTTGGGTGATATGATTCTCAGTCATGGTGGAGATATGGATCGGTTCGATTGATTTCCTTATTGTACGCATACTATGTTGTGAGCAAATATTTAGTGTGTGGTGGTTAAGGTTAATGTATTGTGTTGTTGTGTCTCGATGTTTGAGCATTCCGTCTGGCAATTGGCCCCCTAATTGTCCTCTAAATATGGGGTAGTTGAAGCGAAATGCTTAATCGTAGCGCTACAGCCCCTCTCGGGCCTTCGCTTCGAGCAGCAATGAACTGTCTTCGTCGCCCGAGTTATACCAGCGGTTATTCGGTTTCGTCACTGGTCTCCGCCTTCAGTTCTCTCAACAAATACCGTTTTGGATATCCGATGATCGTCCATACGATTCACAAGACCAGCCCATTGCAGCTTCCGCAGTCTTCCAATCATTGAAACCTCCAGCTCGTCAAAAATTTCATACAGCTCATGGTTGCATCGAATTCGCTATTGGTCGTTAGGTAGAGAAGGACGTGTATGAAACGGGCCACTTCCTGCCCTTCCGCTTCTTTGATAAGTTGGGTGTATGCAAGTGTCCATGTGAAGCCTGGTTTGACCGTCTTGGCAGTGTAGTTTATGGCAGTCGCTCATTAGTTAATCCTATACTAACTTAACCTAACTCTATTTACGTTTTGAATCCAAAGTAGTTAGCAAATATTAACAAATTTTATAGCAATAGTTAATTGAATGTTTACCTCGTAGCATAAAAGGGGGTGAGTGTTCAATTTGATTATTAAAGAATGCATGTTTTACTAGGGGATCCCCTGTGCACTTGCACAGCAAAGCACCTGAGGTTATCCTCATCACCTTGTGATAAAGTAGCTTGGTGCATTTGTTAGACGTGGCCTCTTTAAGCCTAATATCTTAATAATAATTCGAAATAAATTTTACCAAAAATTTATTAAAAAATTTTTACATGGCAAATTTCAATCCTATACTTCGCGGTAAACTACGTTATCGATTATTGCACCATGAGGAAAAATCTCTTGTTTCAAACCTGGCAGAATTTGAATTTTTAGAGCAGCAAAAGAAGTAGCGCGGGGAACAGCAGTCTATAGTTGGCCATAACTAAAACAGGGTTCAGATAAATAAAGACCTACTCTTCGAAAGTTTTCTTTGAGACCTATTAATAGTCATTGCATAAGCAAGGCGAACAGGAAATTGATGGCGGCAAAAAGTAAAAGGTAGGGAAGGATGAGGGAAAGTTATGGGGCGATACAGGTAAGTGAGACAATTTTCCTCCATGACAACAGTTTGTCTTTTGAATGTCTAAGCCATATTGCACAGCCAAGGTGCACAGGAATCTTATTGAGCTGTACCTGACTACCGGGGCATATGTCTCTTGATCATCAATGCTAGCACGCTGAGATAATCCCCGAACCACAAGTCTTGCTTTATATCTGATAATTTTACCTCTGGTTCCGAGTTTCGTTTTAAAGACCCATTTGCAATTTATTGTCTATTTGTCTCTTGGCAAATGTACTAAACTCCAAGTTTGATTTTCCAGTAAGAAGTTGACTTCTACCTTCATTGCAGATTCCTATTTTTCAGCGTCCACGCGACTCAATGCTTCTTAACGGTTTTTAGATCATCTACTTCTTGCGCCATATACATGTAGAAACTTTCTTCGAGTCGTTTTTTTTTATTGATTCAGTTGTCGTTTCGATCGTGTTACTATATTGCTAGATCTTGTGCACATTTCTACATCACTGATTTCTCCCATTGTCCAATTCGGATCCTTTTGCAGGTCATCTAACGCATCTTCATCTGGTGAATCGGAAAAACTGGCTCCCACTTCTTCGCTTGCTTCCACTGGACTTATAACATCGACTTCTGCAAAGGGTGATTACTAGTTTCTCTAACAGAATCTCTAACATTGACTTCAAGAGATGATTCACCATCGGCAGGATTTCCAACGCTAACTTCATCGCCTTCTTCTTCGTCATTCGGCAAATACATAAGAGTAAAGTACTGTTTATTTTCAATTACCTGTTTACTTTTGTCCTCTGAAAAACTTATACAAAAGCACACTCAAATGAGAAGCACAAACGTAACCAATTTATGCTATAGAGTTATGCAATGAAATCACATAACCCTATATCATAAAAGGGCACGCGAGCGGAAGGTCTGCCATCGATTCGGGTCCTATACCCGGTCAGCTTGAACGAATGGAAAGACCGAGTTTTTTTATGTTTAACTATTCATTATTATTTTTTTCCAATTAATTAAATTCACACTTCATTACTTCAAGAATACTAAAGATTTCTCAAGATATTTTAATAGTAAATTTTTTCCCCTTTTTTTATATCTAACCTAGGAATGACCATAACGCAATTTGCAATAATATTAGCTAAGAGAACTATAACAATATATAAACGATCTAAATATCTTAAAAACATAATATGATATAAGGAAAATACAAAAGGTGTACTCACCGGCATCCTCGACGAGCGCCCGTTGACGATGTGGTGAGTTGCTAATAAATGAATTTCCTGCAATTTAAATGTTTACGACCTATGGTCTTAACGCCACTACGTTTCATTAAAAAAGGTAAAATTTAGTCAAAGTATGTGGTTTCAATATTTGAACGCAGAAACGCCACAATATGCCAAAATACGATTTACTACTCTTTTCTGTACCCGGCATGAATCGGATTTTTCTCATAATCAATCGAAACGACTTCTCACTACAACTTACAATCGTTGAGACCTCTGGCTCGTCAAAAATTTCAAACAGCTCATGGTTGTATTGAATTCGCCATTGGTGGTTGTGTGGCGGAGAACGTGTATCAACCGGGCCACTTCCTGCCCTGGTTTCGTCGTCTCGGTGGTGTGTAAATGGCAGTCTGTGATAAGTTAATCCTATACTAACTTAACCTAACTCTATTTATGTTTTGGGTCTTGTTTTCTGCTTCCATCTTAAAAATTTCAAATTTGTTTTTGGCCTCCGAATTTTCGCGAATACAGTAAAGATATATTTTCCGACTGAAAGCGTCTATAAAAGTGAAAAAAAATATTTAGCACCACCAATTGATTCTGTTTGAATTGGACCACAAATATCTGAGTGTATTATTTCAAGCGGTTTCTTAGCTTTTATTCCTTCATTGTTAAAAGGATTTTGGGTTTATTTGCCTTTATCACATGTAATGCATTTAGAAAGTGTGCCATCAGTAAAATTTATTCCATCAGCACAAGTTTTCATTCGCCTCATACTATCAATGTTAATGAAGCCTATTCTACGATGCCATAGGTCTGGATCTAGCTTCTTCACCGTATTTTGTGGTACCACTTGATTTACAATTTTAGTTTTTAAGCCAACTTCTTATCTTATCAATGAGATAACATCTAATTTGAATAGATCTGCTTCATTAGTTCCAGTTGCAATAATTTCTCCATTTTTGTTCAATATTTATACTTGGTTTCACTATCAAATATCATTGTTAACCCTTTCTTTAATAATGCTTTAACAGAAATCAAATTCTCTGTTAACTTTGGACAGTACACGGCTTTTGTTTGTATTTTTCCATTTCTGAGCGTTATATCTACTGTTCCGCTATATTTAATTTCAAGTCGCTCATTATTTCCAACGTTCTCTTCACTTTGTGGCACTTCATTGGTTTTATTAACGATCGATTCTTGAAACGTCACATGCTTACTGGCCGCAGAGTAAATGAACCATACACTTGGCTTGCTTTGCATAGAAGAAAGCGAGACGCACATTGCCAGTTTCGCATCAGGCTTTCCTTTTCCTGGACAATCTTTCTTAAAATGTCCTATCTTTTCACATGAAAAACATTTAAATCGTCGTTTTGTTCTTCCTATTGTTTGATTTGATTTATTCTTAGCCAGTAAAGCTTAAGATTCATTCTTCATTTAAATCTCTGAATCAATGAAAGCATTCACTAACTTTGTACACAGAGAATCAACAGTATGTAATGTATATGTTCCACTCAATGCTAATTTGAAAGAATTATATTCAGCTGGCAATCCATTCAAAATGAAATTGCACTCAACAGCATCAGGTATATTTAATTTGAAATTTTTTCTGTGGGCTCTTGTGTATTCCTCCATCGAACTGAAATCGTTCAGTTGCATATTTGTTAACCTCGCTAAGGCTTCACACCAAGATATACTACCGGTCTGTTCAAATTGAGTTCGCAATCTGTCTCAGGCTTGTTTCGCTGTCGTACAATCCTTTATTGTCTGTAAATTGTACGATTCTACTGATAAGAATAATTCGTCTATAGCTTTCTCATTTTTCCAAGTTTGCCTCTGTAACAGTTGTAACCGCAATCCACGCGATCGTAAATACCCAGCAGCCACGCGCTTCCGGGTTTCATAATTTTCTTTTCCCCTTACCTTCTCAAATTCAGTTTATATTCCCTTTGCATTCATTTTGTCGTAAAAGTCAATAACAGCATCTACACTAATACCGTATTATTTTTAACCACACACACAATAAATCTTTAACGCACAATTGTGCTCATAACCTGTTAGAATTATTGGCAGAGGAAAGAAAAATGGGTCCGTCTTGGTTGAATGCTGGAACCAGAAGAAGAACTGTACACAGCAAATCTTTTATTCCCAACTGTTGGAACAAATGACAGATCGAATTCATTCACAATAGCGAATTGTACATTTGAATATAACTTTTATTTAACTCTCTAACAATTTTAATTTGTCAAACTTATCGCACAGTTGGTCACTTCTATCAATCTTTTTCCGTGTGGGCAACTTAACGATCTTGCACAATACTGCTACTGTATTCTTGTGATAAGCAATAATTTTGAGTTTTTTTTTATTGTTTTGTACTCTAAATTTCCAAAAAGAGGCTATTACTACCTGACTTCTTACCATTGCAACAATTTCTCCATTTTTGTCACCAACTTCCTTCGAGCAACAAAGCGCCAGCAAATTGCCAGTCGATCAAATTGATCAACGTTTGTGGATCAAGAAAAATTTTAATGAGATAATTTTCATAGTTTTTCATATTAAAAAATCAAATTTACACAATTTTTTTTTTTTTGTTGAGGTCTTTATTCATATACGAGTACATGCAAAAAACATGAAAATCGTGACATTTTTCTAACACAAACTTATTTTCGCAAAGCAAAAACACTAGTACGCTTCGAATTACGCGAAATAAACTTATTTAAAAGTTTTTCCAGATCGAGCTCGTGGGTCATATTCGTTGTTGAGCCGATTTTGTTGAACCTAGATTAAAATGTTTGGAAATTTTACGCTGACGAGAAATTTGGGGTCTTCTGAGTTCAAAATCAATTACAGCTTTAACACTTTTTTCCCAAATATCTTCAAATTTGGAATCACGAGACGCATTCAGCATATCAGCAACTGCTTTCACTTTTTCATGCAAGTCAATAACACTTCTGCAGTTCTTTGTTCAATATTTCAATGCGATCGAAAATTTCAATCATCATTGTTAAATAGAATACACACTCAAAAGACTCCATGTAATCGTAAAACTCCGAAGCTCTGACGGAGATCGCACTATCGACTTGGTTGTCCACCGATCGATCATCGAGGAATTTCAGCAATTCAGGGTAATTCGCCTTGATTATCTTAAGAGGCCGTATTCGCATCGCCCATCTGAAAAATATTAATAAGGTTTCAAAATTTGATACAATATTTGACGAATTTTTTGATCGTAGTTTTTACCTTGTCGGGTTGAAGTTTGCGATAAAAGGTAAATCTTCGTCATTCTTTTCCATCGCTTCAGTCTGCAACTCCTTGAACAGTGCAACGCGTTTTGGTGAATCTCGGGCAAAGTGGATCAAATATTTGATTGATCCAATGAATCTTCTGGCTGGTAATACCTTTTTAATTGAATCTTGTACAACAAAATTCAGGTTATGGGCATTGCAGTGCACAAAGCACGAGGTTCTTTTTCACGTTTACGCGCCTGCAATCCTGAGATTTTCCCGGAAACATTTGATGCTCCAACATATCACTGGCCTCTTAGTTTTGAGAGAATCAACGAGTTCACAACGAAAATGTTGTCAACAAGGACGAATAAAGTTTCTGCTTGAGTGTTTGGCTTGAAAAGAATCCGATGAAATTCTCATTTGCAACTAAATATTCGGAAACCGTTCTAAGACAAACAGAGACTTTCTCTATTCGTGACGCATCTGCGGCTTCATCTAGTAGAATCGAAAAATTCTCCGTTTTCTTATCTCGTCCATGATTTTTAACAAGATTGTAGTCGCCATCAGATCGAGTATTTCATTTTGACTTTCATGGTGGAGCCATCTGTATCCATCTCTCTGCAACCAGGAATTCAGTTGTGAAACGTCTTCCGAGCGAGCCTTAAATAACGCCATAAAATTGGAATTCCCGTCATCATTGTCTCCTCTTAAAGGCACTGTTTTGCCAATGCTTTCAGGGTGTTGAAAATTTTCAGTAACGCCGTTCTATTCTCCATCATCTGTTTCGAGTGAGCAGACGATAGCGTTTGTACCACGTTCACTTTTCCCAGGTTTGCCAGTGCTTCGGTGCAATTGAAGTGTAGAACACTTAACAAATAGTTCTTCATTCGCTCTGACCCATGCCTCCAGTTTGAAAATCCATCATCGATCCAGGCTTGTTTTGATTTCAGTAGTATGCAAGTCGAAATTAGCGATCAATTGCCGTTCACACGCTTAAGTACAGACGCTGCAAATTCCGCAATTGTTTTTGTTAAGTTCAACCCACGGATAGTTTTTTTACACCGTTTAAAATTGCTGTCGTTGTTGCTGTCTTGATTGTGACTATAATTATCTGAAGCTCGAGGATACTCGGTTTTCGAGGATCCTGAGGCTTTTTTTTTCTCAATCCGCTGCAGGTCATCATCTACGCAATCCTCTTTTTTCCGTTTCATCAGTCGCACGACGAATCTATCCACCTGTCGTCCTTTTGTACTTTGTATAGCATGCGCACTCATTTCGTTTTTCTCTTGTAATTTCTCACTCAGAAATATTACACAAGCACACACGACACGAGCGAATCGAAGAATAAAACGAACATAAACATAAAAAAACGCAGGCACATATAGTACACCTACATGGCTATATAGGTACAGCCGGCGTTGCATAAATGTGTGTTATATGTGCACGTACACCATGCGCATGCTCCGAGCGCGCTTATTTCCCGCTTGAAATTTAAAATGTATAAATCGACAAAGTAGACGATATATGGTGTTTGATTACTTCGAGTGGATAATTTTCCTACTCGGGATTTTTCAAGTGGGTCTAGCTACCTACTCAACCCACTACTACTGCCGAGCCTGATTTGGAAGAGTTTGGTTTCTTGTTTCTTCAGTCTATATTTTCATAAAGCTCTTTTGAGTCCATTAATTTTATCATATTTTTGTCGAGTACGAAGTTGCTACATCCTCCTTAAATCTTTTGTAATCCTTCTTTTGTGTGTAATATTCCAGCTACATTTTTAATGCCAAAACGATTCCGATCGTTAGTTTTACTTCTATTTAGGTCTGAAAACATTCCTTCAACCTTTAAATCGATTATAGGCAGTATTGTCATTTGTTGGGCGAATTGAGAAAAGTTTTGATATTTGGGTTTTCCATTCAAATCATATATTTTCCTCACTTTATCCAAAATTTATCAACCGTAAATGTTTCAGTGCTTGAACTAGAACTGAATAACGAATTAGAAACGGAATCATCAAATTTTAATTCTCTATATTCATTGTCGATAGTCTGTATGTTTTCTGTTAGTATCAAATTAGGAAACCTTTGGAGAACTCTGGTTAAAATTTAAATTTGCTATTTGGGGATCGAGGAATGACAAATCTTACGAAATATCATCTTGTATAGGCATTCTTTGCAGAAATTGGGAACTTAATTCAATCCAAAATGTTTTACATATATTAATGAATTCATAAATCTTTGGTCTCATTCGTATATCATCTTTTAGGGAATGTAATATCATTGCTAAGTTTGTACCTAGGTACATATTTTTTAAAGGTAAAAAGTGCATTCTTTCGTTTGGATCTAAAGATCGTAGTGAAGTCATTTTCACATGATTACTTTTCATAAAGCAGCTCAAAATGGAACTCATCATGTCTTTTAAATCTCTTCGAATTTTATGAATGACCGTATGATGACTTTGAAAAATTATATTAAACTTAGTCGTTATATGCAATATAAAATCTTAGAAGTAAATATAGAGTTTTGTCTCTTCACTACTAAGATGATCAAATATAAATTGACAAGTGGCATTTAAATTTCTACTGCCTAAAAACTCACTTTGAAAAAAAAGTTTCAATGCAGACCACTGCTCTGCAATTCTATGAATACATTCGTTCAGAGAAAACCATCTAATGTCATAATGCCGAAGCATACGGTGCGTGGAGTGTCTGTAAAATTTTGAAAACTTACAAATTCTCTCTGTCTTTGGCTGCTGTAGTAAAATGAGTAGACAAAAGTCCGTAAAGGACTGCAGTGATGGTCTGCGGCCTTGGCGAGAGGGGACGGTTGGTTTCGCCGAGATTGGCCTTGCCTGAGGACGCGTGAATGCGCTAGCAGTCTAACATTGAGGTGTCGTGGGGCGGGCACAAGACCCACTACAAAAAATTTCGCATCACGAATTGAAAAGATATAATGCGGATTGACTGGTGTCGACGCCGAGGTAACATACTAACGGTTGAAATTGCTTAAAGCCAGTAACAAACTGAGCAGGGAGAAAACAGACGGACTTGAGAGAAATTCATCGTTACCGACCTCACGTATGGCCCCCAAATAAGAGTGGGACATCCAGGTGGGAGCGGTGCTCCCTCGCATAGTGAAAAAAATTAATTAATAAACTTTCATTCAAGTGTAAAATTTATAAATTTTTCTGTAAAAAAAATTTAAAAAAAGTTAATAATATGAAACAAAAGTATTAAAGAAAAAGAAAAGTTACTCACCCAACATCCGCGCCGGGCGCCCGCTGATGATGTAGATGATGCCTGAAAACTCTTTGAAGTACGTTAATGGACTTGAACAAAATTATCAGGTTTTGCACTTTATTGAAATGGGGAGGAAAATTCCAAATCACACTGTATATAAATTAACTCCCTGAATCATATATGGTATACCTTGAAAAAAATAGTTCATAGATTATTTGCATTTGACGCGCTTGACACGAAATGTAAAGAAACTAGTCAAAAACCAAAACATATTCAAAAACCGTTAAGAAATAAGGGAAGTCCCTGAAAACTTTCTCTCGGTTCGTATAAGGGTGATGCATTCTTTTGAAAGCGGTTTTACACAGGGTGACTATATTATGCCGAAAAAGTACAAAATTATAATAAAAAGTGTAAATTCTACCCAAAAATACTAAATTTATTTCACCTACTAAATACTGTTGAAAATGCCTAGAAAACTACCAAAAAAGTAGGAATCTATTAAACCTGGTCAAACTGGACTGAATTAGAGAATCAACTGAACAAATATAACGATTGTTGAGTTGGTAGCATTGAGTAATCTGTTACAAATTTAATCATAATTCAACATTCCTCCTTGATATAATTTTGTAAGAACAATTTTAATTTTAGGAATTTTGATTCCGAAAGAGGTTTTGCTAAAATGTCAGCGACAATATCTTCAGTTGGACAATATTCAACTTGAACGACTTTTGATGAAACGTACTCCTTTAAGCGTGCTTCTTGATTTCAACGTGTTTTGAACGATTATTGAATTTTTCAGAATGAACCTTTTTTATGCAGCTTTGGTTGTCCTCGTATATTTTAACCGGTTTCATAGTTTTTATGTTGAAATCGTGTAAAATACGCTTGATCTAAATTTATTCTTTGCGTGCCTCGGATAAAGCAAACAACTCTGTCTCGGTCGATGATTGGGTAACGCAATCTTGTTTGCACCAACACCAGCTGATTGGAGTACCAGAGATGAAAACAAAACCAGCGTTTGATTTGCCAATAGCCGGTTCTTCTGCCCAAATTGCGTCCGCATAACCATAAAACGACTTTCAATCGTAAGTCAATAACAAATTGTCATCTTCGGTTGACTTCAAACACTTCATGATGCGTTTGACCTCGTCCCAATCATTTGGATCAGGCTTGGTAATGTCTTAAACAAAATGATGACGGATGCAGCAATACCGTGACGCCTATTAATCGCAATACACAATAAACTGCTAAATGCTTGGCAATATTGATTATTATCTGTTAACAATTCACCGCCCGTTAGTTTTATAATAATCAGGAATCATCGGAACATCACTTCCTTTCGCATTGTTCACGCCGAATTTTGAATTTCAAATTTCTCATGTATTCGGACTCCGTTGATGATATCGCCACTGACTTTTGGCGCTCCGACCCCCAACTGATATTACCGTTGCCAAACATGAATACATACCCGGACGTCGATCGTCTGGTTTCGATGTCTCCTGCGTAATCTGCGTCGCTGTATCCGCACAGATCCAACTTGATGCCACTTTGGAATCGAATGCCCATGTCCTTTGTTCCCTTGATACATTTTAAAATGCGTTTTACCTACCGCACTCACGTGCACCGCCGCCGGGGTTTCCAAGTGCGGACTTACGTTACGAACAGCAAAGCTGATGTCTGGTTGCATCGCCACCGCCAAATACATCAAACTACCGACTGTATCACGATACCGAAAATTTGTTTCTCCGTCCACATCAAAATCCCCGGGATTTTGTGCTCCGTCCAATGGTGTTGCCACAACATTGCAGTTTGTCATGTCAAAACGGTTTAGTATCTTTAGTGCATACGCCTGCTGATTCACATGAATCGATTCGTCCGACCGCTGAATTATTTCAAGCCCCAAAACACAATTGAGCTCGAACATTTTCACTACGAACTCCTTGCGCAAATGCTCAATTACCGGTAAAATGGCTCCTTTTTCCTCTGCTGCGATTAATTCGTCATCGACATAAATCGCGAATATCATTATGCCACGTTTCCCATCGCACACAGAAATGCACGCATCCGATTCACTGGCCACAAAATTGAATTTGCCAATGAACAACGTAAATTTCTCGTCCCAGCAGCGCGACGACTGTTTCAAACCGTACAAGCTCTTAACCAACTTGCAAACTCGTCAGCTGCCATCGTCGTATCCGATCCTTTGACTTATTCCAACAGTTTCTTCTAAATTGCCGTTTAGAAAAACTGTCTTCACATGAAACTGTTGTAGTTGCATTCGTTTTGACGCCGCTAGTGCCAAAATCGCCTGAATCGATTTAAATCTGACCACAGGGCTGAACGTCTCTTGATAATCGATGTCGTATTCCTGTGTGAATCCCTGCACTACCAATTGCACTTTGTAGCGATCAATACTCCCATCTAGGTTCTGCTTCAATTTGAAGAACCAACGATTATCAATTACCTTTTGGTCTTTTGGTGGATTGACCAAATTCCATGTATGATTTTTGATGAGTGAATCGTACTCTTCGTTCATTGCTGGCTCCCACTATTTGTGATCGCCCGATTCAATTGCCTGTTCGTATGTTCTTGGCTCGTTGTTGATTGCCAACATTGCCTCACCGATTGCCAACATGGCAACGTGATCAGCCAATAAAACATCATGCAGCCACAATGTTCTTTCAATTGCGCAAACGCCTTCCGATATTTCTTTTATCGAGATTGCATATTGCACCACGATCGATTGGTTGTTCCGGCGTTGTTTTCGCACCGTGCGCCTCCAATTCACCATCGGTCACGTTCGCGTTTTCATAGTTTTTGATTTTTCCTCTCGAAGTTTGTAGTTTCCTCGATGATGCTTTCCATATACGCACACCGCACCGAAATCCTCATCCACAAGATCAATGTCGTTACTTCGCAGAAATTTCCTTACGTGTGCAATGCCCGAGTCGTTCATGGCATGCACGAAGCGAAATTTTCTTGATCGCCACATTTGCAATAGCTTCATCGACCTCCGATGATTCCTCAACTTTGGACAGCATTTGAAATAGCCTTTCGCGACGAAATCCCACTGCAAAAATGTTTCCATTTGCGCTTGTTATTCGACTGCAATCGATAACCACGATCCATGGCCTTTCCGTACGAAAATAAACTCACATGAATTTCGGGCGCCTACAATACATTCACCATGCGTCTGCAAATCCATTGATTCCGATCAAACGCAAGAAGATTGTTTCCTCGAGCCATGATCTTTTCGCCATTTCCAATCGTTATGTGTGACGATGCCTCCACAAAGTTCTCAAACCATTCACGTCGATGACACACTGGCTCCCTAATCCTACACCCAAGAGCCTCTGTC
The DNA here is from genome assembly GCA_963969285.1 of Odontomyia ornata. NCBI lineage: Eukaryota > Metazoa > Arthropoda > Insecta > Diptera > Stratiomyidae > Odontomyia > Odontomyia ornata. The sequence continues at coordinate 104,075,906 of OZ017740.1, read as the reverse complement.
TCCAGTCGATGTCGAGCCATGACACACGAATGCATCCGCCGGTGCATTTTCCTGTTTTTTGTTGTTACCGAATTGTTCTTCCTTTTTTGTGTACAATCGCGCTTCTAATGACCACTTTCGTCGCATGAAAAACAAACACCTTTTGACTTGCTGTTTCTGCCCGTCCCCTTTTGTTTGCTACTCTGCCCCGAGGAAAGACCCTTTTTCGAATTAAAATTGTTTTTCTTTGAAAAATCTCGCTTGGCCATCAAAGCTTCCACACTTTCCACCTGTCCCTGCGATTTCAATCGAAGCACCTCTGCCATTAATCGCGCACGCAAATTTGCCATATTTTGATTTTCCAAACTCGTCGATTCCCACGCACTGTGAAAATGGTTATATTCTGCTGGCAATGACTTTAGGATCTTTGTCATAACTATCGTGTTGGAAATATCATCTTTTTAGTCCTTCAATTATTTCACAACTTCCATGAGCTTCGAAATACACGTTGCAACATCATCGCCCGGCTCCTTTGTGAAACTGTAGTCTTTTTGTTGGAAAAACAAAATATTTCATTTCGATGCCTGCTCATATGTACGTCTTCCACATCTCATTTGCGTTTCACAATTCATAATTTGTAGCAATGGCTGCTTTTTACACGCCGTCGGAATTACACGTCTCGCCTTGGCATCATTCTTTTTCCATGGCGCAATCTTTGTTGTATAATTTTCATCTGCAATTGTTGGCTTCGAATCTGTATCATTCACCGTTTCCAACAATTCACTGGCCTTTAGCACTTGGTGCATTTGAAATTTCCATGTCAGCCAATTGCCGCCCCCTTCCCATTTTTTCGATGTTTACTCGATAGCTATTCGCCTTTTGTCGTTGCGCACCGAATTTACCGAATCGAAGATTCAAAATTCAATCGATGATAATATTTGATTTATTTTCACTCGTACTTACTGTGTCTCAAAGAAATGGTCGTTCACTTGCATACGATGATGATTTCTCGACGCGCTGTATGCAACGATGCTCCTCGAAACAAAAAAAACGACCACCGATAAAAAAATTGACTCAAATTCGCTCGCCCCTACTTGCCATGCAGTACAACGCGCTTTTCGTTCCAGAATGTTCTCTCCAAATCGAACAAATTCGATCGTTCAAATTTACCGTACGATTAAAGTTCACACGATAATCACGAAATGTACTTTTTTACACAATTTTTTTTAGCACCGATTGTCTTCCAGAAACGCACAAATTCCATTGTTGAATTTATCGCACGATTCTAAACGATTCGACAAAAAAAAAGTCTCATTTTGCTTGTACGCGCTATTTCACAATATCTCCGATTATTGCTCAATCGAAATTCTTGTCCTTTGCACTTTTTTTGCCATCGTGGAGACTGGTCCCATTACCTGTTAAATTTATTCTGTTCTCTGTTTATTCGTTTTGGAAGATAACAAATAAAGATACGAATGCCGGTGTTTGATACAATATAGTGGAAAACTGAACTCAGCGTGTTTATTTGTTCGCTTTTAAAAATGAAAGTGACTGACATTTTGAGTTAACCAGTTGAGTCATACTAGCACACACATACTAATGCAATGCGTGAGACTTGAACTAAACCACAAAGAGTGCGTTCAACGAATTTTAATAGCATATTAATCGCCTCTATTAAATCACCATTCAAAAATGCCGTCTTTGCATCTAAATGATCAACATCGAAATTCTTATACGCAGCAATTGATAATAAATTTTTTTTTATTCACTTTATTCCATAAATACTCATACTTAAAACTAAATACAATAATTCAATTAAGTATTATATATTTATGAAATAGTTTCGAACACTATTGTCTAGTTCACAAGAAGCGAGTGTAATTATCGTTTAATTTATATTATGTGTAGAGTATCGACGGGGAAAGTAAATTAAATTCGAGTAATTATAAAATAAAAGAAAATAAGTTTCAATTTAATCCAAAAATAATGCGATGAAATTACACAAAAAAATAACAAATTTAGTGCAATATTTGAACAATGTTCAAGTTAGACCACGGGATAAAATATATAATGTATAGAATAGATATCAAAAAGGAAAAGCCAATGCTTAACATTATCAAGGAATACTCCTTTTGATCTTTCGCATCTGAGCTTCTATGGTAACATTTTATACAATCGAGGTCCCATAAGATGGTAAAATCATGAGAAGGGTGTTTTAGAAATAGTAGGTATATTTGCAAAAGTTGCAGTCTTCACTCTTAGGTGATAGTTCTCATTATATCTTACAGAATAGAATCCAGACTTTTCAAAAAAGGCTTTTTAGCAGTACAAGTCCTCAATGGGAGAATATTTAGAGCTTTGAACAGAACAAAACTGGAAGTTTTTTGATTGACTTTACATATTACATATTCTGATCGCATGCTTTTGCTTTATAATTAAAGGATCTATTTTATTAGAATATGCTCCACCCCAGCAGGATAAGCCGTATTGTAATTTTGACTTAAGCAAGCTATCATAAACTACTCTTAAGATAGCCTGATTGCAGTAGAGGCTTCTAAATGTAGTTTGACGGGAAACTGAAGCAAAAACTTAATCACAATCGGTGCCGTATTTTTGACAGTAACCATGAGCCACAAGTCATTCCTTAAATTTTTTAATTTTACCGCCAGCATACGTTTTGATTTTCTATACCCACTTGCAGCCGATTATATTTTGATTATCCAACTGTTGAAGTTCGTCCACCATGGCCGCCATCCATTCGTCTTTGTGTTCACTTTTCATGGCTTCCTCATACGTGGCAGGCTCATTGATAGACGTAGAAACGATATAAAAATGAATTTCATCGATGGAACGTTTTAGTTTTATACCTTGAGTATTGCGCAACGATGATCTCGACGTACTAGAATTATTTTCATCATCTGGTTGTCCGAATTCTGCTGTAGCAAATGTATTGTTGAAATGATTTCTTTCATCATCGGACACAATGGTATCATTCATGTCGCCCTCACTTCCATTGATTGAAACTGAATCGTTGTCGCCATTATTTTGATCGATTTTGGCAACATTGCCACGTACGGTTGTATCCCCTATATTCTCCTCCTCAACTATAGACTGGCTTTTAATTGTAGAAAACTCGAACTCAACTTAATTGTTGTCTGTTATCGGATCACGATGAACGATGGTGGATGTGTGTGATTCACCCATAAAATGCACATCGTATGAAATAGCAATTTTGGGATGAGCAGAAACGTATATTCGGGTATACTTTTGAATGCATGTCGAAACCCATAAATATGCCGTCTTCGGCTCTCGCGTTCAGCTTTGTGCGATTCTAACTGTGTGTGTGAACGAAATATTTTGGGCCAAATCGGCGAAGATACGAAAAAACTGGTGTGCGATTGTGCCCCAATTCGCACAGAACCTTATTCACGCTTTTCGTTGGCAGAATGTTTTGTTTAAATGCAGCATGATGCATTGCCTTACCCCAAAATGACGGAAGCAAATCTGAGTCGAGTAACATACAATTCGTCATCTCTACCGAGTAACGATTTTTTCTCTCAGCGACGCCATTTTGATAACTGCTGTGTGGTGCAGTACATTCATGATTATTGCTTTCCTTTGTTAAAAATTCTGTGAACAAATTACCCGTGTATTCTCCTCCTCGATCGGTACGGGTACACTTTATTTTCTTTTGAAATTGTGTTTACATATTTTCTTGAATTTATCAAATGCATCCGATTTTTTGTTCAACAAATAAATTGCTGTATATCGGGGATAGTTTCGATGAATGTGTGCACAAATCGTTTGCCTGATAGCGTAGCCATTTTAATGTACTGTTAGGACTATTTCGAAGGCCTAACCAACCTGGGGCGAGTTCCGCTGGACGTAGCACCAATATACCCACATGTATTTATTCGGTGCGTACGCGTATCCAATCGCTTGCTCTGGAATACCTGAAAACTCCACTCAACTTCACTTCAAAGCTTCCCCAATGAAACACACGTTTCCTCCATCAAATACATTTATTTTATCTTTCAATTACAATTTCTACTCCGATCGTCTGTTGGGGGTGCCTCCCGTTTACGGTGCTGTTCTGCCTTGAATTCTAACTCCAACGCTTTGATTTTTGTTCTGAATGCCTCCCGCTCCACTTTGGTAACCGCAAGATGTGCTAATCGGCGCAGGTCACTGCTCTTGCGGCGGAACTCGACAATGCGCCCACCTCTTGGCCGCTTTTCCTCCGGCGCGACCACCGTCGTATCGAGCGGCTTGATCAAGCGTGTCCGGTACTTCTCGATCGTGATTAGCTTCGGACCCGCTACGGGCGTCGCAGCAATTGCTTCTTGGAGCGACGGACGGGGTTGCGTTGTCATCACAGGCTCCTGGTGGTGGTTGTCTAGTCGCCGCCCACGTATGTCGGCTGTGGTGGCTGCTGGCGGTGCGGGCTGGTCAATTGGTTGCCGATGGCGATTTGGCCCAAATTGTTATGTCCGCACGATGCTGGATGCGTGGTGCCGGTGAGTTTGCTGGCGATGCGTGTTGGTCGTGGTGGCTGCTGGCGGTGCGACCTGGTCAATTGGTTGCCGATGGCTATGAATTAAATCCAATACAGCACTTACTCGTGTTTGTGATTTCTTCGATGCTTTTGTGCGACATAATTTACCATTGGCACACATACAAATATACTTGCGTTCGGGTGAACATTTTGAAATATGCATTACATTAACCAATGCACTCGATGTCAAATTTTAGCACACTTTCATATCACGATGGTCTAATGCACGATGTCACTGATGAATTCACAATTTCTCTTTGTTGTTGACCAGATTGTATTGATTTGCAACCAATGAATTGACTTTACTGCGTTGACGGAGCACAGATTGATCGTATTTCGGATCACCAATTGCGTGAAAATATCATCTTTCACGATTATACATTTATTCTCGCCGAAAGGTGTTTGGAATACCTTCTTGTCTAAGCAAAGAACTGACAAAAAATTGCACTCAAGTTTTAATGATTTTACTTCGTCCGTCTCGTTTCGAGATTTCCCCAAAGAAATCTAAATCTCATCGGTTATAGACGTGAAGTCTGGGAATGTGCCAACGGACCATACCCACAAGGTCAACAAGTCCGGACACCCTTCGTCTACTCCGAGGTGGCTGCTGGCTGGCTAGCTAGTTCGGAGAGGAATTTCGGTCGCAAGTCTTCCGCAAGCAGACTAAGCCCACATACAAAAATCAGCCACCGATTCAAATGCCCGATTTAAAACGCGTCGAACAACTTCCATCGACTCGACTTTAAGCTACTTCCGTTTCCTTTCGCTCCGATTCGAGGAAAAGTACAACACTAAACCGTTAACCAAATACACGCGCTCGCAAATATTTTTTTCATTTATTTATTCCATCTTACAGACTGAATAATCCAATAACAAAATGGAACGCAAAGAATAAATACAGCAATATTTAAATGAAAAAAAAAATAAAATAAATGAAAAAAAAATAAAATATTCACTGACGCAATGCCCGAAATAAACTACTCGAACTTAAATCGAATCAAACTACTCTAACAAAAAAACGCAAAAACCAAACTATGGTATTGTGTACCGACCGCAACACAAAACCGATCATTCGCGAATTATCGAAACCCTACCCTCTCGACGGCATACTCACCTTCGCCGTCGCTTCCCCCTGAAAAAGAACGGGTTTGCTGAAAAGGAAAGACTGGATTAACTTAGCAATTCATTTTAATTTTTTAATTCTTTTCTTTCAACTATAACAGCATTATTCATTGTTATCAACAAAGGATCAATAATCCGTTCAATAATTTTGAAATTTCCTTTTTTTCGGATAACCCTCAAATATTCAAACTCTTTTTGTTCTTAATATTTTTGTGAGACTACAGTTGAGTTAACAAAGAATCATTTGTTTATTTTATCCATATAATTTACATACATACTTCATTATGCATAATGGAATATGCACTAGGAAATTCTTTTGTATTACATGATTCGCTTACAAATACTTTTCAGTTAAATTTTATAGTGAAAGCTGCAGTACAAGTATTTAAATTCGAATAGTTTCCTGCAATTTCACCTTACATTCACTAACGAGGCTATTTAATAGATGTAATGCTAATATTAAAATTGCGAAAAGGTAGTTTGTACAAAGGAGATTAAAAGAAAACTTGGGTAAAGCTTCTAACGAACTGTTTAAAAATTCGGAAGGCTCAACGTTCAAATCTACTACTGCCAAAGAAAGGAACAAAAGTTAACATTAATACGAACGAAATATTTAATGGGTAAATGGAACCGGAGTAAAGTGAATTATCCACATAAGTTAAATACATTTTCAGAGTTATCCATTTCTTTGTGTGTGTCTTCAATGTTTCACCTTTTGGCAATAGTGAGCTACCTGCCTTAGGACATAGCCGGTCACGCTAGGGGTGCTAGCGAGCGAAAAGGCCTCGAGTTTGTCGAATCTCTGGAAGAAAATTATGAGACATCTTTCGTCTATTGCGTAACAGTGGGATAAGTCCAACTCCATCAAGTTACCTTGATGCAGGGTCAGCGCATCCACTGCTCCTGACGTTGACAGTTTCAGGACTCGCAGTAACTTACACTCGATTATTACAGGTTGTATACCGACGAAAGAATCGATGTATACTCACTTAAATTCACTACTTTAACTCATTGTGTGAATGAACAGGTCGTCATCCAGCCACAGGCAATTTGGTAGATCTATTTTCATCTAACCTCTGAAAAGTTCACTGAGCACTTGAAAGGTTGACGCGAGTTTGGGGTGAACTAAAACCAGATAATTTGATTTCCTTGCGATACACGAAAGTTCTCTCCACGATTATTTTACACAATCGGAAGCAGCGACGGGAATGAACAAATTCTCGAGTGAAAATGTATTATCTATGTGCTTCGCATTGGAACGCATCTTCCCCCTCAATTTTTAATTCACTCCTCGGCTGGCGGTTCAGTCGCAGAGATTCAAGTTTTCATTCCCTCGCCACACTTTCGACGTCAAGTTCAGTCGCAGAGATCTGTCATCCAACCTTATCAGCTTGTTCGGAAATTGTGCAGGGATGACAGATCTCTGCGGGGTATCGCTCCACGGGATCGGCGGTTATTACAATGTGTAGCAAAATAGAATGCGTCTTCGATTTTAATATTCGTCGATGAACCGTTCTATTTCACCGCTTGTACTATAATGGTTCCTATACCCATGGCTGTTTCCAATGCGCCCAAGAGCAGTAAAAACTTCGTCACGATAACTTTGGTTGATGGTGGCAAAATTAGTTAACGAGCAGCCAATATGAACTGTGCAAGCAGAATCAATAATCTAACCGACGACACTGCGACCAATTTTAAATACTGATGTGTAATTTAATTCTAATGGTGCCTGCACGCTGTTTACGTTATTTCTGGTTTTGTTGTTCTTACCTTGGTTATCCATTTTAAATTTTTGTTGTTTTTCTGTTGGACCCACTTCATAAATTTACGAGAATCATCCTTCGTGTAATTCGCCATTCTGCAAAATGCGCAAAATTGATTTTCATCACTTCGTGCGATGTACCATTATCGCGCTCAGAATAGCGACCGAATACTTCGATTATTTTGGTCTTAACGTGCGTTGTTGTTAAAGTATTTTCATTTCTGGCTTCGAGAGCTCACAAACGTAGCGGCCATAAGAAAATCCGGTTTTAAATCATCGCCAAGCGCAAACAAATTTTGAAACATTTCGTTTAAGCGAGTAATGTACTACTCAATGATGTCGTCGTCATTTGCACGCTGACTCTTAATGTTCCGAAGAATACGTACGCGACTGCCAGGAGTGACTTGTTAATGTACATCTTCGAATGTCTTCCATGCTTCTTTTGCCACAATCGTAGATATTGCCTTGTTGCCCTCGTTCCACACAGTTTGTTTAACTGCGGCAGGTTTTTTCCGACGTAATATGAGCTCATAATTCACGATCTTTTAATAGCATTTCGATACGGAGTTGACAGTTGAACTATTTTTCTCTATTTAATTTTGTGATATTGTATTTTGCGATGGTATCACTCATTTTGATTCAAATGTAATACCGATACACATAAAAGAACGTTTGCATACAATGCAACTATTGTTTCACTGGTAGTGATTGGGATTTTATTATAGACTAACTGACTAAGAGAATCAATTGAACAAATATTATGATTGTTAAGTTGGTAGCATTGAGTAATCTGTAGCAAATTTAATCATAATTTGATTTGATATCACAAAATGATTTGAAATCACAAAATCAGCAAATAACTAGCAAATAATTGAACTAAAACGTTAAGTAGCAAATTATACGACTGTACGAGTGCACTTGAATATCATAAAGCTTAAATTTCTAATTTATGATCTGAAGATGACGTTAACCATGTGACTGAACCCGCCAGTTATGCCATCTTAGTTTGACGGCGTGGAATTGAAACATGTAGCTGATGACATCTCATGGCGCAATTCGAAACCCTTTCTTTGAGCCGTATTTTGATGTTGAGGGTTTATTTCGTACTGTCGCTCGCCTTATTACAAACGTCTGGGCAATACTGAGATGTTGTATAAACATATTTCTTTCGCTGTCAACACCTCGTTCGAAATCGTAGTGTCTCGACTACGATAGTATCGCAACATTATTTCGTTTGTTCTTCCCCATAATCCATAGCTGCTTATATCATTTCAATTGTATTCTTTAGATTCAAATCCTTTATTCGCTGTGCTAAACTTTTTTATTGATCACTTGATCCTTTTTACATCAATTTAATGTAAATCGAAGAATCACTTACACAAATTATTAAAGACGAAAAATGTTTCAAGAAGGTGGTTTCGCCGTGTGTGTTACATAAAGTCTCTGCAGGCCACCACACTATAAACACACACAGGTGATGGCGGCTGTCACGCTAAGAAGTGAGATAATCATTCCAATTTATTCTACTTATGCAAACTCAATAGTTTTACAGAATTATCAATGCGATTCAATTAAACAGCAATGTATAAAAAATTTCATAAATAATTTACAGCTATAGAAGCTATCCGAATCATTGTTTATCCGATTCATTTCTGGGATTTTATAAATTTCCAGACTTTCTATTATATCTAATTGGTGTGTTCGGCGTACCTGGCGAATAACCTTCGAGTCCTCCGTCGTTATCCAGTCTCCACTTTGTGTCTCGCTACAGATGATTTGATGTCGTTGGGTCCCCTTCATTTCCTAGTTGCGTTTTCAACTTCGCTCAAACGCTCTTTGCATCGGAGACCTTAATTGGGAACTTTGTTTGTCCGATATAATAAATATTACATTCCGGACAATTGATGCTGTACACTCCATTTAGTTCATCAACTTTAAGAGGTTCTTATACAGAAGTAAAACGGCTCACTAATTTTAATGCTGATCGGTATAACTTGTATTTTCGCGAATTTAAATATTTTCTATAATTTTGATTTCATGTTGGTGTGTCTGATCGGAGCCCGTCTGATAACCTCTAACCGTTTATTTTGTGGAAAAGAGTTGTTAATTCGTCACATATGATTAAGTTTTTCTTTTTTGTAATGAGTTGTTGGATCGTGTTGTGGTTATACCCGTTAATTTTTGCTGCATAGATGATTGAATCAGATTCCCTCAGGGAGCCGGTAGGATATCGGTTTTGCAAACACCACAATGTAGCCCAGCCGATATCTGAAACCACTCAATTCCTGTATGATACCACTGCTACTTACACTGTCAATCAAAATAGATTAGTATTCACAAGAAAATCAAATAATCATCAATCAAAAAATAAAAGCAACAATGTAATATTAATATCAAATAATTAATGCAAAGAAAATCAATCCATATTCTTAACTCTTATCTTGTTGATCAAAAAATCACCCAAATAAACTCCAAACGATTTAAACATAATTTAACATACAACTTATCAAAGATATTAATTTTCAGTTGACTAACATGCAAAACAATCAACAGTACAAGTAAACATTAAACACAAGCAAGCATAATGAAAACATAAATAACGAGTAAACGTGTGCCCATCGTTATGTCAACATAACACCTTTTATCGCTCAAATAACTGAAACAATAATAATAACAATAACGCGCACCCACATGAAAATTCAGGTCTTATCTTTTAAATTGAACTAGCATTTGAATAATTTCTTGAGAGCGTTTAATGAAATCAAGTGATCGGTACAATCTCTAGTCGCTACACACTTATGTTACATAAACTGATTACATACAAAAATATGCATTTGATTAAATAAATTAATGAGCAGACATTCGGACAATGATTTTTAATGCAATTAAATTAAAGTACAAATAAAATAAACAAACCGCGTTGCGGTGTCGTAGGGAGGTTCATTCCCCAGCACAAGGACCCACTACAAAAGACTTTCGCATTCACGAATTCTCGGGTCTCGAAAAAGTCGACCGAAGTCGAAAAAATGTAGGTAACTACCTAAAGACGGCTATTGCTTGTTCAAAGAACAAGTCGAAAGGAGTCAAAGCAGACGGACTTGGGGAGACTTCGTCATTACCCGACGATTCTTATGGCCCACATATAAGAGTGGGGCAACCAGATGGATGTGGTGCCCCCTCGCTCTCGCCCAACCGGATCAAGATCCAAATGTTGACGTGGCCATCATTTCCCTTTTGAATGAAAAACTCATACAAACATACTTTGCATGAGCCTTCCCATCAAACGAGAAATATAGATGTGACCGATTTATGTCATAGAACTATGTGATCGGGTCACATAACCCTATGCCATAAAAAGGGCACGCGAGCGGAAGGCCACTCAACCCGGCAAGAACCCCTGAAACTAAGAACAAGTGGAGCGCGCCCGATGGCTAGCCCATATTAGGTGAAAAGCCTGCCCTCGTGGCGGGTCCTTTACCCGGTCTAATAGAGCGAATGGAAAGACCGAGTGTGCTGTTTAACAATCCATTTTATTCTATTTTAATTGTAATTCACTTACATAAGATCATAATAAAATAAGCAATTTTCAATGGACCGTTACATGGTAACTAATAATGGAAAACATGAATTGAAAGGAGGAACACCAGAACGACATAAGTATTTCAGGAATGTGAAAAACTACAATCTGATTAAAAATATCGTAGAAAAGCTCCTATCCCGCATATAAATCAAACTTTAAAGTTATGAAAACCACGATAAATTTAAAAATATTTTCGCACAAGCAATTAACTTTGCATTTGATGATTGTGAAATCATCTTAGGTCTCGGAGAGAGGATTCGCTGGTTAGAAAATGCATGCGCATGTAATAAAAAAATTTAAAAGAAAGCAAACATCATCCACGCCGGGCGCCCGCTGGTGATGTGGTAGAACTTGGCTAGGGGAAGACAAATTTTCCTCCCGAATTTTAAATTAAGATTTTTTCTTTTAATTATTTTTAAATTAAAAAAATAATTTTATCAATATAATTAATTATTTCAAACGGGTGGCCTTCGATATAGATTTACGCATTGTCTTAGATTTCTCACACAATTCCAAAAGCGCCAACACAAAACCGCATCCGAAAATAATATTCCTTCTGTGATGTTGATAATTTACATGGCACTACAAACCCCCTGTGGATAACGCAAAAAATTTAAAAACCCACCCATTTCCCACCCTTCCACATTATACGTATCCTCGAGATCGAGATCAACAATTTTAACGAACTGCTAATGAAGTGACCTCGCACGGCACTGTACTATGTTCCAGCAAAGTCTGGGACAGCGTTACGCTAAACCGATTAGATACTCACTAGGGCGAAATTCGACGGAACAAACAGAGTCTTAAATGAAGGCCGAAACTTTATGCTCCCATGCCCACTATATAGTGATAGTTTTGTTTCGACCATCTTTTAGAATACTCCTTCTCGCAAGATATTTTCAACTTAAGAGTTTGCTGAAATCATTCAAAGTATATGTAATAACTTTGAAACCTAAGATCTTTCGTTCAATTTTTATTTCAGGGTAATGATCAGTAACATTAATTATAACACACCCAACGTTTGTATATTTAATAAAAAAAAAATACTTCAAAATAACACGTAGTTATCGATTTATCAATAATCTGTAGCTATTTACACATAATTGAAAGACAGAGCGGTATAATTCAAATGAAGTTCCCTTTGTACTATCTGATATAAATACAGGAGTGTGCAATAGACAATTTCAACCAATCAAATAACGATTAAACGCATATACCTTAAGCTACATAATCCCACAGTAAGCCCTACCCACCACAAACTACATTAAGCTAACCTCATAAGAAACAAAAAATCTTCATTGCAATCACCCGCCAACCACAAATTAGCATGTATAATGCACATAGCATAGACTTCCGAGCAATTGGCGCATGTGAAAGCTATGAAAAAAAAATAACTTCATACACTTTACTCATTCGTTATTGCAGAGACAAAGCTATTCTCTTTATCATCTTATCTTCAAAATCATTAAGCACCTTCATGTAAATTATCAATCTTTGTTTCCCACTAACAGCATTAACGATCCCCATTAAGAGAAAAGCTTAGTTCCCACACTCATTACTCCATACTCCATAAAACCAATTTAAGCTTTATCAATGAAGCAAATACAACGACTCGAAAGCCACGATAAAAAGCCTGGAAATAAATAAACTTCTGATCCCGCACCAAACAGAAAGTTCTCAAGATTTTGTAATGCAACATCCACCTTTTTTCCCAGAATTCGATACTAACCTATTTAACCTGGACCTCGCAGCTCTCGCAGTTAGACACGCTAACACATCATTACATTTAGCCCCGCATACAGGCGAAGATAAAATTTTCCAAAGCAATACTCATTCCCTTACAAAAATCCATTCCAAGCTAGATCAGATCAAAATCAAGGAAATTAACCAAACCCACATCCAACAAACTCTCTACTTCCGTTGTAGCACTCCTTATTCTAGGTATTGGAGCATATCTGATTATTCGGCTTGTATTGTATCGATGTTGTAAACCATCTAAAGCGGTGAACCCACATTCAGAAGATAGCAAAGCAGAAAAACCTCTTACTTCCCATGTTACTCTTAATCTCAACGGGCAGCCAGCAGTAACAGAAGCTAACCCAGTAGTCCAAAACAATGAAAAAATAAAGCCACCAACCCCACTCCCGTTATATCTTACAGTTCGTTCGTTTCAATTAGTGTAAAATACATAAAGAAACAGAAAACAAGCTTCAAAGGCAAGTCTAGACACCCTCAGCACCTTCAAAACTATCCTTGGTGGCAATTAAAATAGCTTTAGTTTTTCGAGACTCAAAAAAAATAATAATAATCTAGAAAAAATTAGCTCCTAAATCACAACGCTACTTGTCCATCCATAATCGCGTAACACGACTATCTTATCGAGCAGTAATCATTAAAGGGATAGAGTGCCAAAGCAAAACGACTGACTGGGCTTGGCGAAAGCGAGCAAGATTCGAAAAGATCTCGTCTATGCCATGTATACTTACGGTCCCCAAATAAAGGTGGGGCATCCAGGTGGAAATAGTGCCTCCTCCGATGGCTAGCTCATGAGTGGAGGGGCCAGCCAACGTAGCGGATCCCATACCCGGTCAGGGTTTCAAGTAAATGAAAAGACCGAGTTTCTCTTCAATTTTATCTTTTCATTTTTCTCTCAACATTCAAAAATTATTCCAAAGACAAATAATATACTCAAATATATTTACAAACAAAATTCGATAACCTTATCGTTTCACATTCCTATCATCTTTCGTTTCGTTAACTTTTATTATGCGCTAATTGAATTAAAAAAAAATATTATCGGCTATTTAAGCCGCGGAAAAAGACGCAGAAAACAATAAACAAAATTAATTTTAAGCGGGAAAAATTGCAACGAACCGAAAAATCCAAACAATCGAATAAGAGGTAGTTTCTTTCACCAAGATGTCATTATGCTGTAGGCAAAAATAAATTATAAATATTTTATATAGTAAACAATTTCAATCTATGTCAAAAAGAAAAGGGTACTTACCCAATCCTCCTCCGAAGAGCGCTCGTTGACGGGGTGGGTATAGCCAGTGGACATTTACAATTCTCTTTTTTGTGTTTTAGTCATTTTAACCTTATCACTTATTACTTACATTCGTCCATTTCACTACACTTTCTTATAAATACCAAAATTGAATACAAATAAATACATATAGTCCAATGTGGAACAATTACAAACGCCTTCGAACATCATCTTTGGTCCTATTCAAAGGAAAAACTTTCCGCGCCAACACTTTTCTCGACCGTAAGTCCGTTCAGATAGTCAAACGACGACTGTCCTTTTTCTCACCGCACTCGTTTTGCGGCACCAGATTTTTTCCTGTTTCAAGTTCTTTTTCGCAACCCCAAACTCGTTCCCTCCGACCTATCTCCTAACCGGTTGAATAAGTCTTCCGTTTCTCAACCCTATTTTAACATTGAATGTTGCATGTTTCAACTCACTTCTATACTTGTTGAGTACACAAAGATACGAGTACGGGCATATTTTGTACGAAACAAAAGAAAAAACATGAAAATCAAGATTAGATGTTGAAACCATATTTTTCTTAGTACAACCGTTAGTTGGGCTTTTTAACCAGTTCTTTAAGAGTGAAACTGTTTAAATGATAATTTAGACCAGAAAACGTTGATGATATGCATATGAAAAAAAAACTCACTAACTAATTTGTTTTTTTTTTTGTGTCTTAAACATTTTCTTGTAACTCTACTGTAGTTAATTTAATGGTTATTGCGCTAAACTTTTAGGCCTTATAATGATTTTTCACGTCCTCATTCGTTTGAGATTATGTAATGCTTTACCATCTACGTCCGATCGAACGAAATCGGAACCGACCTCTCATCGGTTTTAGACGTGAAGTCTGAGTCGTGCCAACGAACGGTACCAACCGTTCAACCAGTCCGTGCACCGTAGTCCATTTCGCGGTGGCTGCTTGTCGGCCAGCTGATACGGAGAGGATTTCGGTCGCAGGTCTTTAAATGGATGACGCTCAAGTACGTATTTCAGCCACCATTAAATGCCCGTTTCAAACACGTCAATAATTCACACATACGGAAGGGAAACCTACTTTACTTTATTCCGTATTTCTTCATGATTCCAGTCACCGATGCGGTACCCAAAAATATACTACGTTAATTCAACCCCGAAGTGCTCTACTCTAAGGAAAATGAAAAGCAAACGAAGGTACCGCGTACCGCACGCGACGCGAAAGCGGCCAGAAAATAATCCTTCGCTATCCTGACTGAATGCCTCCTCTATTCAGCCTGCCTGCTTCGAACTCCTGTCGCTCCTGATTCTGGGTTATCGTAGATGGACCTACTAATATTTAACAATTAACACCAAAACGATATACACTCTTCCGTTTGATTACTTTACGTATGGATTCCCTTTATTCCACCGGCAGCCGAACCTACCGCGCTCGCCATGCGGTCACCTCGCTATCTGTCACTCAACTTGACATCCCACAAAAAACTCGACGTGGGATGGGAAGTCGTCACAACTGACGCGAGATGGGAAGCCACATGGCGGCAATGTGTATATGTATTGCCCGCCATTGGCGTAGGGCCGATTCATTACAATTTACCGAAGAAAATCTAAACCGACCTTTCATCGGTTAAAGACGTGAAGTGTCGATACCCAACAGGTCGACTAGTCCAGGCATCCTTAGTCCACCCCCCTCTGCTGCTTGCAGGCTAGTTAGATCAGAGAGGAGTTTCGATCGCAAGTCTTGCCCGAATAGACTAAGTCCGGTTACAATTTCTCAGCCACCGAATCAAATGCCCGTTAAAATACCATCCAAAAATTTCGCCATTACTTTAACACAGCCTTCGCGAGGCTTTCAACCAATCATTGATGAAGCAAATTCTCGCGTTCCCGATCTAAGTAGCGACGCAGTGCCAGACATGACCTACACTAATTCTAACCGAAATATTCTACGCTAATAAAAACATCAAACACAAACTATTGCACCGCGTACCGAACCGAGCTACTAACCGATCATTCGCCTCACTCGTCATAGCATACATACTTCTCGTTTCCATTCCTTCTGAAAAACTAGATACTGGAAAGGAAAGAGTATTGTTGATTTAGCAATCCATTTTATTTTATTTTTTTTTAGTTTAGCAATTCATTTTATTTATTTTTTTCTTTTGGTTCCAAAGCACGTTATTTTTATATGCATATATTTTTTTCATCCACATGTGCAAACTTAAAGGGCTAGTAATGCCTGATTCAAAATTAAATTCAAAATAGTCAGAAAAAAAAAACAAATGTAGTTTATGTCATTTAAAGTGCTTGGGGCTAGACAAGGATTTCCCGCATTCATCGCATTTATATAAATCGGGATTCGAATGTAACGCTTCATGTATTTCGGAGGCTCGAAACTGTCGTAAATGTTTTCTCACAGGCCTTACAAGTGAGCATCTCGGAATAAATGTGCACTAATTGATGTTCATTCTGTTTGTTCCTGGGATTAAATAATTTCCCACACTCCGTGCAGCTGTATAGATTAGGATTTAGATGCAAATCTTGATGGACTTTTAGACTGAAAAACTTTTCCGCATTCTTCACATTTATAGAGCTGGGGATTAGCATGTCATGCTAAATTAATTTTTAAAGTAGGGAATCGCTGAAACGTTTTTCCACATTCCTTACACTCGAAGTGAATTGAATTGAGTTGCAAAACCATATGCTCCTTTAAATCGTGAGGACACTTGACTGTTTTCCCGCATTTTTCACATTTAAATATGTTAGGACTAAAAGTTAAGCCCCTGATTTTCTGCCTGCTTCTCTTCTTGAATCCAATTTCCGATTTCGAACTTTTAGTTGCATCTCCGCTGAGGTTCACTCGATTGCTTTTTGTTCCGGGAGATCCGTCTTCCTCGAGGTCTAAATGCCAAAAGAGCGCTCGAACACCTCCTCCAGCTTCCACTTCACCTCCGTCGTAACCGCCATTTCTTTCGGTTCTTCTTCCACTCCGGGCGATTGACCTTACTTTGCAACACGCGCGTTCCAACAGCTGTCCTCAAAGTGGCGCCATTCCTTCCAGGAATGGCGTTCATAAGTCGCGTTCAGCTTACGACTTAGTTGGCATGGGGTTGGCATTATTCGCGTAGGTCATGCAGCCACCTTCCAGCTGTCAGCGGTGACGGTTTGTTTGTATTTATGTGGATTGTGTTGGTCCTGATATTCGCTTCCGCAGTCGCCGGGTTATTATTTGTTGCTGGTATCGTTTTCAATAGCAAGTGCCTTGTTGTGTTGCGGTTCGATATTGTCAACGGTGCATGAGACAAAACGAGAAGTAAGAAACGCTTTTAGCATGTGCAGGAATATTGGCATTCAAGTTCGTTGAAATCTTACAGAATTGGTCAATTGCCGATGGGGTGATTAAATCCACGGAATTTGCACGCCATGCAGCGGCTAAAGTTGCTAACAAATCATCCTAGCCTCCATGCGCTCAGCATTCAAAATCAGTGAGTACCATCCAATTCTATAGTGGTGGTAAGTTCTGTGACAGTTACATATTGCACTACTAAATAAAACAAATAATTATTGGTGACATCCACAGCGATTGCTTTCACCGTATATCTTCTCTTGAAATAAATCAGTCGGGCGCGTTCTGACGAGTCCAAAAAGTAGCAAACGTTGACGGAATATCGCCTGGAATAATCGATATAGTAAATGTTGTTTGTAATCCAATTCACGGAAACTTTCTTTGGGTTTCCAACATCAGAAATGAACTTCGCCTTTTTATTCATTAAATCATATTCGAACAACGATCCTATATCCTTCCACATAAAATGTACTGTGATGCATCTAACATTAACATTCAGCTCAGTAAAGATTGAATCATTTGATCTGTATATGATTTCCAGAGCGCTCGGGTACTCGCTAAGCTTCCTCAGTTGTTTGAATGTACTGAAAAGCAAGCAATGTCCTCTCTCAATTGATTTACATTGAATCTTTTCCGACCATAGAATAAACTCTGGGCAGCAGCTGTATCTGTAAGATCTTTAGTTATTTTCACAAAGTTGAGCACAAAAATTTGCTTCGGTACATCCATTGATATCAATACAAATCTTTTTATTTCCGCCCAACCGAAATTCAGTGTGGCATCCGAAAATGGCTTCAAATGGCGATGGCGTGCATTTTTGGTTACATCGATGCGGGAAGTTTTACAAGTATTCATTTCACTAAATTAATTCCTTTTAGTCCGCGTGGCTTAGTGGTTAGAGCACTAAGCCGAAGGTCTCTAGTTCAAGTCTCGTTGGCGTCAACGAGATTTAGTTCGAGTGGTTCTTTGGACGGACTATAAGCCTGTTCACTTATGATGCATGCTGGTTCAAAATCAGAACGTATCGCAGCTGGGTGGACGGACACACGGCCAAAGCGTGATAATGATCATATCACCTTGTGGAGTGCCGATACATTCGATCATGACAATGAGATACTTTAACTATCTCTAAGCGAAGGCCCGAAGGGGCTGTAGGGCTACAAAGAAGAAGAAGAAATCAATTCTTTATAGAAATCATTATCGAGAAAATATGTCGGTTTGCATATATGCCTGTTTAAGTAAGTTCTTACTTATTTGCTTTCTTTTGGTGTCACATATAAACCGCATTCGTATCAACCA
Organism: Odontomyia ornata; assembly: GCA_963969285.1. Classification (NCBI taxonomy): domain Eukaryota; kingdom Metazoa; phylum Arthropoda; class Insecta; order Diptera; family Stratiomyidae; genus Odontomyia; species Odontomyia ornata. Next base: position 104,057,256 of record OZ017740.1, on the reverse strand, counting down.
AGCATCACCTGGAAAACTAATCCTTGTTCATAAATATTATATGACATGCATTCATTGGTACGGCCAGGAATTGCTACTGCTTCAATTCATGCCTTCCAAACTGTACTTTCTCACAATCTGTTAAATATTCATCAACTTTGTGCCACTCGCTTGTGAAATAGTGCTCAATATACCAAGCCGCAGTTGCTTAAGATAGCCAGTTTCAGTTACATGACCTGCAGGCATATGTGTATTAATTGCATACTTCAAAGTAAGACCAAGCTCTTTGATAAATCGGTCCTCTTTTCGCGTGCTCCAGGACTGGGTCAATCAAGGCGGCTTCCTTTATATTTGTGTCCGCAAGGAGATAGATAAATATGTCAACAGAATGACTGATAATAAACTTACTCTTAATTCTACTTAAAAACTACCCTTAAAATCACAAAAAAAATCAATTGTACTCGAATTTAAAATCATCTCGTCAGTTGGGCAGTATCTGCACTCGACGAGCTTCTTATCGATATAATCCATCACAAAATGCAGCTTCATATCAGCGTGCTTGATTCAGTTTGAAAATCTTTCTTCTTTCACGATATTTCAGCAGCTTTGATTATCTTCGTTGATTGTAGTGGGTAAACAATGTCTTGGTGCATGTCTTGAAATAATCTTTAGCCTCTTGACAAGCATCCGGCAGTACTATGAATTCCACCTCTGTAGATGAAAGTGATACACATGATTGTTTTCAGCGTAACCAATGTATCAAACCACCACAATAGAAACTCAAACCCGTTTTTTGATTTTCTTGAGTTTCGATTTTCCGCTCAGATTGCGTCAGCATACCCAATCAAATTCACTTCGTTTGCCGCAGTGCTGCTCAGTCTTAACTTCAAATTTGCAGTTATCTTCAAGTATTTGACAACCCGTTTAAGCAGATTCCCGTCGTCTTATGTGCGATGTGAAACTTTTTGAGCCAGAAACTGATATTAGCAGCAATATCTGGTCGTGAATTAACTGATATATACAGCAAACTCCCAATCAATTTTTGATAATCTTCATTGTTGATAAGTTGAACCGATGGTTCCGATTTTGATTTAATATGAAACATCCATTGGTGTTTTTGCTTGTTTTGCTAATTGCAAACCAAATCTGAATGCAACTGTATTAATGTAGTTTAACTACACAATTTGAAATTTCTGTTGTCATCTTGAATCCTTTGATTCCAAGGTAATGCTTGATTTTAACAAAATTTTGCATTTCGAACATTGATGATAAAACCGATTCGAATAATGCTACTTGTTCTTTGGTTTTGCAAGCCAGAGTAATGTCATCTACGAGTACATAAATGAGTTCATAGCACCAACTCCCATTGATGAACTTTGAATATAAACACCGGTCAGTTTTACTCTGCCCTTGCACTCTGTTTGAGTCCATAAATTCTTTTATTAGAAGGCAAACTTGATTTGGATCACCATTATTGAAAACCCGGTGGTTGTTTCATGTAGATTGTCTCTTCTAGGTTTCCGCTCAAAAAAGCTCCATCAATAATTTCCCTCTGCAACACAGAATAATGTTGGCTTAATGTTCCCAGCAACTCTTCTTCCTGTGTTGCGTATAGTGCATGACTTTACACGTTTTTCACCATTTGTGGGTGCAAATTTCAATTCGATTTGCAAACTTCATTATAGTCGGTTCCAAACTTTTGCAAGAAACCCTGAGCTACAAGTGTTGCCTTGTATCGTTAAATTATTTTGGCTTTAAATATCCATACGCAGCCAATTGCTTGTCGATTAACAGGTAAAACTGTAATTTCCCATGTATTATTTACTTTGAATGCTTTCATCTCTTCTTGCATAGCTGCAATCCATTTTTCTTTTTCTTTGTATGAAATCGCCTCTTCGTATGTTTTTGGTTCAATAATATAATGCACGGCAACATGCATTTCATCAGTCAGCCATCATGGCGGTATTTACTTGTTTGGTCTTTGTGATACACCTTGTCGCCCAATAGTTGTATCATTTGGTACTAGTTATTGCTCTTCTGGTGTACGAAATTCTTCATCCCCCCGGAACATCCTCATTTTCTTAATGATGGAATGTGTACAAGGCATTTCATTCCAAAAACTTTCATATAATTCAATGAGACCTTAGTCCCATCATATCGTAAAACTAGAATACTATTTGTTGCACACGTAATCGTTCTATTCTGAATGTAAACCGCTGTTGATACCGGTTTACCCCAAAATGTATTAGGCAGCTTCGCATTCAATAACATGCATCGCGCCATTTCTACGATTGACCGATTTTTCCGTTCAACAATTCCATTCTGTTGTGACGAGTAAGTCGCTGTCAACTGTGACTGTATTAATTCACATTTCAGATAATCCATTAACTGTTTGCTTGTATACTTGCTACCGCGATCTGATCGAATTACCTGTATCTTTGATTTTCTGTTGAATTTATTCTTGACCATTTCAATAAATTGTTTAATGCAGCCCTCAACTCCGATTTGTGTGACAAAAGCCGAATAACTGTGAATCTTGACTAATCATCAATAAATGTTTTTTGTTGCGTTAGCACTACAGCCTCTTTCGGGCCGTCGCTTAGAGATAGTTAGAGTATCTCATTATCTTGATCGAATATATCGGCACTCGAGAAGGGGATATGGTCAGTACCACGCTTTGGCCGTATGTCCATATCTTCTGATTTTAAACCAATACGTATCATAACTGAACGGGCTTATAGTCCGTCCGAAGAATCACTCGAAACAAATCTCGTCGTCGCCAACAGCGTTCGAACCAGGGACCTTTGGCTTACGGGAAGAGTGCTCTAAAAACTACACCAAGCGGACTATATCAATAAATGCTACCACGTATCTTTTTCCACCCGATGTTTGTGTTTGCATGGGTTCGCAAACGTCACTATGTATTAAATCCAGTGGTTCCTTTGTTTTGCTCAATGATTTCCTTGGAAAAAACAATTTAGGCATTTTTTCCTTTGCACACGTTTCACATAGTTCTAATATCCCGCACTCAAAATCTTCATATTTTCAATCAGGCTGTCTGCTTTCATTTTCCAAATTCTCGATGTCCCAAACGTCTATGTCAGTCATGAATGCAATTTTCTTTGTGCGCACTTATTATTTACTTTATCTGGTATACGCACTTCATACAAATTTCCCACACGATCCGCTACTGTGACTTGTTTGTTGTTTTCGTATATCTCACAAGTCTTACATCGAAATAAAACTTTGAAACCATTTTCTGTTAATTTCCCGATTCACAGTAAATTGCTTGTCATGTCTGGAGAATTTAACACTTCATGTATCACCGTTTTGTAAAAATCGCCATTTTTATTCATGAAATGATCTGTCCCGCTGCCGATTCTAACTTCTTTAACTTCATTTCTATTGTCTACTTCGATTATCACGGTTTCCGCTACCTTTGCTTTGTCTAAATTATTTTTAATTTTATTCGTTGCATTCGACGCTGCCAATTGTTTGTCTCTTTTTGCTCGCCATTTGTTGTATTCTGGACAATCTTTTTTACATGATTAGATTGTTTTCCGGAAATTTATGACACCTCGACATTTAGCCTTTAAAACTTTTTCACTTGATTCACCTTCTCCTTTTTGACGCGCTTATTCCGCAATTAATTTTTGTTGAACTAATGCAAATGTCAACTCTTCTTCTTTTCGCGCCTCGAGTGCCGCAATTAATGTGTCATCACACGGTTTCGACAATTCTTCATTATTGACATTCATCAATTTCATGAACAAATCTTGCATTCGATTGATGTGCTCAGTTATACAGCCGCCTTCTTCCATTTTTAATGCGCAAATTCTACCCATTATAGATGAACTTTGTTGCTTAATATTGCCTTTTCGTGTTCCACGCACCAACCGCTGTTTTTTCGTTCCGAATGTGCACTAATTGATCGTCCTCAATCAATAGGCCGATGATTGAAAAAGCCAGTTCGTTATTTGGGTGCCAATCTTTTAATTTCCTTTGATATTCCACCATGTGTAGTGAAATATAGGTATTGTAAATACCCATGAAGGACTGCAGCGATGGTCTGCTGCCTCAGCGGAAGAGGATGGTAAGACCCGCCGAGATTGGCCTTGTCTGGGGACGCGTGAATGCTCTGGCAGGGCAGCGTGTTACCTTTTTCCACTGGGAGTCACAATCCCTTAGTTGGGTGCTCCGGTTGAGACCTTGGGGTCCCGGCTAACCCGTGGAGACGGGGTAGGTGAGCGCCACTCGCCAACCCGTTAAATTGTCTCAGGAGCCAATTGGCGAGGTTAGGCTCCCCGGACCAACCCACACTACTTCCGAATTTCGGCGACGAAACCTAACCCTATCCACAAAGTCCTACTACCAAGCTTCCACGTTCTCAGGGGACACTTTCACTTGGTGGTCTTGAGCCACCCCGATTTTTCACCACGGTTGATTTAACTGGACCCGCGAGCCAGGCTCCACACTATTTCCTTTCATTGAATAGACCGGCTGAATTCAGTACAATACATATATATTCAAAGTATAAAAATTCAATTCAATTGAAATAAAATAAAATTACAATAAAAATGTGTATATGTGTTACTGTTCTTTTGACCAATTAGCTATTAACAATCACCTAACCAATATGATCGGGGGCCCCACTTTTCTCCATGGCGCGCTTCGACGTTACCTCGATTCTTCGCGTGATCTCCGCACCAGCTTTCCTATTCGCCCTTCCTCCTTCCTCGTCCTTCACATTGCTTCCTCATTTCTCCTTTTCGCCCGCTTCCAACCTGCTTTCAAAACTCCAGCTTTTTTTTCCGCCGTATTTGGACCTCGTTCCGTTTATCTAACCTCCAACTCCAGATGTTCCAACCAAAAAAAAAAAGAAGCGCCCCTCTTCGCCCAATTCTAGGCCTTTTATAGCCTCGGTGCAACGAGCTTTCGATGTTTCAATTGGCGATGTGGCACTGCCGTTCTGCATTATCACTCCACAGCTTCCATGGGGCATCACCGAAGCTCTTTGCGATCCCCATGTTTTGGACGGTTTACTCATGTCATTTGTTGCATAGAATGTCTTGGCACAATTCGACATGGCGGATAATAATATTGTTTCTGTATATGAACCTCGTAATTGTTAAGCCAGAAGGTGCCTTTAGTTCGGAGAACCCACATTTATTACGCCGGGGTTTCGAGGGATTAGAAGGATGTTTCATACTATCTCCGTTGGACATGTTATCGCCGTAGTTTCAAGCTGAGTATTTTCTTAAAGTTGATAAATTGAGTACGTAGTTTACACTTTTCGGTGGGATCTTCAGCGTCGTTCATAACGAATTACTGGTGGCACTTGTAAGACAGTTGTGGTACATATGGAGAAAGATTTCTGACGCACGGAACATTTGATTGTAGCTGGTATTGACGTGTGAACTAACAGGCGGCCGTTCAACTTCGGGTGGCAAAAGCTGTTTGTAAGTTATGACATGATTGTTTGCATTACTTTCTGGATTTCGCGGTATAGGAGGTGGCGTTCTTGTCACACAGCCATCGTTGATTAAAGAAACAAACGATGACCACAAAAGTGCACTTCTCATCCATCGTAAATAATTATATTTGCGGATGTCTAGCAAGACTTAATCTTGGATAACAATTGTATATCTTGTTGGATTCCATTCGATAGGGTAATCAATGCCTTTAATTTTTGTCATTTCCACGCTCGTTTTAAGTTCCGCTTCAATTCGGAATTCCTCTGCATCCTCGATTGATGAAGTTCCGCAAATGGACTGCTCAATCCAACTTAACCTAACCCTTACAAGGGATTTACAAATTCTAAAATTTATTCATTTTCTTACAAAATTTATTTAAATCTTTAATTCAGCCTGGCTGGCGCGGTACATAATAACTTTAGATCGCGGGCCTTGCTTATAAAGTCGCGTGTGAAAGTGTCCCGTGACATTCCCCCCCTTAATTTAAGGGGATTTCCCCGAAATCCACTATCTATTCGACCGGCATTAGCCTCATGTTATAGAGAAGGTGAAGAACTCGAACATGCCTTCCTTGCTAAACCCTAATGTCTTTATAGTAGAAATGTAGTGGAGATCTCTCAGTTACCCTGGCCTATTTTTCACTGATTCTCTAGTCACTAGACTGCCATCCTTACTGAGACATTGCTACCGTGGCAACATGAAGAGTAGAAACTAGACCTACTCTTTTAAACGGTTTAGCTTAGGATCGAGCCGTAATTAACCTTCGACCGCCTAGCGTACTATCTTCCTTCCTATCCACTAGATCCCAGCGAAATGATTAATCCCCCTAAATCTTAAGTGTTGCGTTAGGGCAACCTATATCATGCAAATTAAACCTTGCTCCTGAGATCCTTTCTTACGTTAGTACTGAATTTCTCTACTATCCTAACTAACTTATCTTGTTACTCTAGGTCCCACTCAATAGGGAAAGGCCTAGCTACCTTAACCTAAGCTAAATCTGTCTAACTACCTAGTTCTACTTCGTAGAACAACTATTACTAACTGCTAATAAAAAACAAAAATGTTAGAACCCACCACCATTTCCTAAGATAAAATATAGACAACTATCTAATCGTTATGTGCCCTCTTTTAGCCCTGGCTTAAATGGTATGCCAACGTTGCAGTAGCACGGGGAGAAAATACACCCCAAGAGGGAAAAGAAGGCCCCTAAGAAATTGGTTCGGCCCACGGAATAACACGCCATGGGAGCCAGAAGAAAAGAAAATTTCACCTATCCTGAGGTCCACCGTTAAAGTCGAATTCCAGCAAGTATTACTATCAACGTACCTTTCCTGATCGTCGCATTCATGCCTACGCATAACTACTATTCTAGCAAGGAACCAAACAGTGGAGGGATAAACCTAACCCCCCAACACTCCAAGGTACGGAGAACCGAACGTCCAAGAACCGAGGAAGGAACGAACTTCGAAGGGGTGAATCCGACCGATACTCTCCGCGACTTCTTAACCGTACCCGTAAGCTCAACTTATTTCTTATAGTTCTAATTAATACTATTCTTATATTTATCGTTCTTATATTTATTCGTTCCTATCTTCTTTTAGCCTTCGTATCCCAATTAATCCATATCTTCTAGTATTAATTTATTCTAATTTCCAAGTACTCTTCTATGATTCCCTTCTTCTCCTCCAACATTCTTATATGAATTCACTCTCATTTTATCTTATTCTTATTATGTATTCCTCTTATCATCTTTTAATCTTATTGTATATTAATTCTTACTGTATATTATTATTATTTAAAATTCGTATTATCTATCAACCTTATCGTATATTACTCTTATTATTTATTAGTATGAGGCTACTCGACATAGGGTTTCAGATCTTTGATATTCCATACCCCACAGTCCTCACATCTCTCGTTCTCCAATTTGAAGGTCCACCGCGACACTTTCTCTCTAACCGTAAAAGGTCCGATGTATTCCGGAGCTAATTTTGCCGAAAAATACTTGGCTGCGTCCGAGAGAACATAATTCTTCCGCCAGACGCGATCCCCAACTTCAAGGTTTATGATGCGCCTTCTTAAATTGTATCTCTCTTTATTCTTGCCTATTGCTTGCGCCATTCGTCCCAGAACCTCCTTCCGCAAATCCTCTAGCTTCTCTGCTCGTTGCTTTACTGCGAGGGTCTCCCGCGTCGCTTCAGGACGTTGGTTATTTTCCCGGAACGTTATCATTTCTCGTCCGAAATTGAAGAAGAAAGGGGTAACTTTAGTGACGTCGTGTCGGTACGTTCGCAACGCACATGCTATTTTAGCAAGGTATAAGTCCCAGTCCCGATCGTTATCTTTGACATAAGATCTGATCATCCGCTTAATGTCCTGGTTCCTGCGTTCCGCTGGGTTCGCTTGTGGGTGATAAAGTGGCGTGAATTTTATATTCATCCCGTATCTTTCCGCTAACGTTTGAATTGGTTTTCCACGGAACTGTACGCCGTTGTCGCATACCAGCCATCGCGGTACTCCAAAGAGTAAAATTACCTGCTCCTCGATCAAGCGACATACCTCAGCAGCCGTGGCTTTCCGCAACGGGAAAAGTAGGGTAAATTTACTGACAAAATCTATAATTGTAAGAATGTAGGTATAACCTCGCTTAGACCTAGGTAGTGGGCCCACCAGATCGACGCGAACCATCTCCCAAGCATGCTGCAACCCTTCACCATGAGAGGCCATCTGCCCTACCGGTGCCCTCCTTTCGACTTTATTCGCTTGGCATGTCTTGCACCTCCTCACGTACCTTGCCACATCTACCGCCATTTTTGGCCAGTGGTAGTTAGTGGCTAGCCTCCCTAGCGTGCATCTGATTCCCATATGCCCTGCCGTGGGATCGTCGTGGCAACGATAGAGAAGTTCCTTCCTTCCTGGCTTTGGGATAACCCTTTTCCATGCAGTATCGCCTTCCAGCTCAGGGTACCTTCCTGGTACATATTTCCACAGCACGTCCCCATCCACCCGCCAATCCGCAAAGCGTTCTGGGGGTTTATCGACTCCCAACTTGAGTTTACGATACCACGCATCCTCAACGTCTACACTAGACACGTAGGTATCCGGTAGCATCCGGGACAGCGCATCCGGGACAAAATGCTCCTTGCCCTTACGGTGCACTATCTCGAAGTCGTATTGTTGCATACGTACCGCCCATCTGGCCAATCGCCCTGTCGGGTCCTTTAAATTGCTCAGCCAGATTAACGAGTGGTGGTCGGTAACCACCTGAAATTTCGTGCCCTCAATGTACGGCCGCAGCTTCTCGATTGCCCACCACACGGCTAGACACTCCTTTTCCGTCGTTGAGAACTTTTGCTCGGATTTCGATAGGAACCGACTCAGGTAACATATAACTCTCTCCCCGTCTGCGTGTTGTTGCGTAAGGACCGCACCCAGTCCCCGGTCCGATGCGTCCGTCTGGATAGAAAAAGGCAGGCTGTAATCAGGACAAGTCAAGATAGGAGCAGTAGAGAGTTTGAGTTTCGCATGCGTGAAAGGATTCGCGCATTCCGGTGTCCATTCAAACTTTGTGTTTTTCTTCAGTAAATTGGTTAACGATGACATCATCGTGGCAAAATCCGGAATGAATCGGCGGTACCACGATACCATGCCAAGGAACTGACGCACACCTTTGACGTTTCGAGGGGCAGGGATCTCCAGCAAACTCCTCACCTTGTCTGGATCTACATTTAATCCGTTTTCATCGACCACATACCCAAGATATTTCAACTGCCGCCGACAGAACTCGCACTTTTCTCGGGCGACCTTTAACCCCGCGGTACGGAGCCGCCTGAATATCTCTGTCAGTACTTCCAGGTGCCTGGCAAAGTCCGGTGTCACAACGATTATATCGTCCAGGTATGTGAAGACGTATGGCTCTAGATCTGGCCCTAAGACTCGGTCGATCAGCCGCTGCCAAGTTGCCGGAGCGTTTTGTAGACCGAAAGGCATACGCCGGAATTGAAAAAGCCCCCGATGGGGTACAGTGAACGCTGTGAGCGGACGTGATTTTTCCGCGACGGGAACTTGCCAATAGGCCGATTTCACGTCAAGTGAGGACAAATACTTAGCATCTCGCAGTTTATCAAGGGTTGCCGATACGTAAGGGATCGGATAAGCATCATGCACGGTTACCTTGTTGAGTTTGCGATAGTCCACGCAGAAGCGGAATGACCCATCTTTCTTTTTCACCAACAGGATGGGTGAGGCCCAGGGGCTGGACGATGGTTCTGCTATCCCCTGCTCTAACATCGAGTTAAGCTCAGCGTCGATATGTTTCTGGACGGCTGGTGATACGGAGTAATACCGCTGTTTTATCGGTTCTGCCATCGTGTTGATTACATGCTCCACTTGGTTTGTGCAGCCATTACCATCTCCCATAAGGTTGAATTGCTCCTTGAGAAGCGAATCGAGGGCTTATCTCTCTGCGACTGACAAGCCACTACGTGGTTTCAATTGTTCAGTTACTTCGCCCCGTAGAGCACTTACGAAGCACCATTGGTTCTTACTCAGGGTAACTACCAACCCAAACTGGCGGATAAAATCCGCGCCCAGAATAATCTCCTGGGATATGGATGGGACAACCAGCACCTGAAGCCAGTTTAGCCGCGCTTTCAGCCTGAGAGGTATGCACACCACTCCGATAATCTCGCAGCTCGCCTCGTTCGCCATCCGGATATTATTCTGATTAGATTCTAACAGCTCGACACCCATTCTATGCAGGATCTTCCATCCCTTTCCACCTACAATGGTATTCGAAGCCCCTGAATCCAAGAGTCCCAGCAATCTCTGCCCAAGTACCTCCACCTCCAAATGCGGACGGTTGTCTCCACTCTTAGTATTGATGACGAACGCGACCTCCCTTTTTGCGGCTTCTCTCCCTCTCGCTCTGGTGCTCAGGCCGCCGCCTACTGAGCACAATGCAAGTTTTCCGCTGGGTTAGTTTGGGACGGATTGGATCCCTGATTCCTACTACTTCTCTCTCCTGCAGAGTTCATATTGCCATGACGTTGGCCCTGACTTCTGGAACTACTCCCATTTTGTCGCTGGCGACAGTTTGGACAGGTCGCTTTCCTGGCTCCTGGGCGACCACACCCAAAACATTTGCTTGGCTCCGAGCACTCTCTGGACGTGTGGCCTTGAGCTTTGCAGTTCCAGCATTGAAACACTGGCCGCTGCATGGCAGTCACCCCGAGCTCTCCTGGTCGCTCCACATACGCCAAATCAGGTTCCAGTAGCCGCTGGCTTTTCCTCGATGGTGGAGGCTTGTACGCCTCGACCGATATCCGAGTCGCTTCTAAGGTTCGTCCCAATCTCACTAACTCTGCGGTTGACTCAATCTTCTTTAGTGCCAGTTGAGTCTGGTAGAAGGGCGCGATATTCTCCCTCAGAATCTCCAGCTTATCTGCTTCTGAGCATGGGGTCGAGCGACGACGGAATAGCCCCTCCATCACCGACACATAGACTCCCATGGACTCCTCAGGACCCTGCGTCCTTTTTTTAATCTCCTCGAGGAGCTTCTTGTCGTAGTTTGGAGGGAGGAATTCCGCCCTCAGCTCTGCCACCAGCTCTGTCCAACAATGGATTCCTGCCCGCACTGCTCGGAACCAAACTAAGGCCCGCCCTTCGAATAAGTCAACTGCTGCCAGGAAGAGCTGTTCCGTGGATACCCTGCGCGCTATTCGGAGCTCTTCCACTCGCTCCAGGAATGCGCTCAGCGACCCCGAGTCCCCACTATAACGAAGTCCCCATTTGGAGACGTCCTGCCACTTCGCACTAATCAACACGAGGCGCGGAGGGAGTGTCTGGAGGGCCTCAGGGTGTGCCTGTATTGGCGTTCCGGCATCCCCTTCCACAGGGGGCGTCGAGGTAGCGGAGGGTACGGCGAGTGTTGGTGTTCCACCATCTCCCTCCTCCCCCGGCTGTCCCACTGGAGTGCTATCCTCGGCTCGCGGTGGTTGTTCATCGGTTGGAACTCCATTAGTATCTTGGCTCCCTCCCGCTCCTTCTGCTTGCTCCAATAGATCTCCTATTGCCATGACCAATTGAACTCGAAGCTTCTCCCGCTGATCCTCCATTTCATCGTCCTCCGAGTTAATATTCTTAAGCCTCCTAAGAGCGAAATCTATCTTTGCACGTATCTTCCAGAAGTCCGATGACGGCGACTTCTCATTGAAAGTCGCCAATAGACCGCTCACCTCCTGGAACTTTTCCTGCACGGCTTGAAAATCCTCTTCGGGAAATACGGGTATGCCTTCACTGAGATCAACGAGGTATCGCCAGAGGCTTCCGACCTAATGGCTTTCCGCAACAACTTCCGCATTGCCTCCACTGTCCCTGTAGGTTGCCCCCTGATCTCTAGCTCATACATGAGCTCCTCGCGGCACAGCCGATCCACCAATATTCTGCCTGCCTTGGCCATCTTGATATGAGATACTTATAACTACTCTAAGACTACCTAAATGCTACTCGAATTTAACTTTACTAAACCTAAAAACTTTAATTTATTGATAGAATATACACAATATTTTCCGGTGGGCACCAATGTGATAATCACCTTTTATCCCGCTCGGTTCCTTCAAGCACACCTGTCACCTATTTTATACGGAGGGTTGGATCCTCGTTGCGCTCCACTCGAAATCGGCTCCTCGGACGTATTCCCTTCTGGTGTTGACACGAGGTTGTACCGCTTGACACCCTAAGTCCTTCAGATGTCCCTTATCTCTTATCTGTGCGATTGATTTTATCACTTTACACATAACCTCACACTCCCGCGACTCTACACTAACACTTTTCGGATAGCAATCTTGTCACGCTTCACTTGATTTCACAATTCACTGAACTTCACACTCCCGAACACCAATTCTGCCACTTTTCACTCTAGCGATAAACGTTCAACTTAACGCTCGAGACTCCGCGTTTTCGAATGGTTGGTTCAAATTGGACGTTCCGTAGTGGGCCCCACGTTGGGCGCCAAATGTTACCTTTTTCCACTGGGAGTCACAATCCCTTAGTTGGGTGTTCCGGTTGAGACCTTGGGGTCCCGGCTAACCCGTGGAGACGGGGTAGGTGAGCGCCACTCGCCAACCCGTTAAATTGTCTCAGGAGCCAATTGGCGAGGTTAGGCTCCCCAGACCAACCCACACTACTTCCGAATTTCGGCGACGAAACCTAACCCTATCCACAAAGTCCTACTACCATGCTTCCACGTTCTCAGGGGACACTTTCACTTGGTGGTCTTGAGCCACCCCGATTTTTCACCACGGTTGATTTAACTGGACCCGCGAGCCAGGCTCCACACTATTTCCTTTCATTGAATAGACCGGCTGAATTCAGTACAATACATATATATTCAAAGTATAAAAATTCAATTCAATTGAAATAAAATAAAATTACAATAAAAATGTGTATATGTGTTACTGTTCTTTTGACCAATTAGCTATTAACAATCACCTAACCAATATGATCGGGGGCCCCACTTTTCTCGATGGCGCGCTTCGACGTTACCTCGATTCTTCGCGTGATCTCCGCACCAGCTTTCCTATTCGCCCTTCCTCCTTCCTCGTCCTTCACACTGCTTCCTCATTTCTCCTTTTCGCCCGCTTCCAACCTGCTTTCAAAACTTCAGCTTTTTTTCCGCCGTATTTGGACCTAGTTCCGTTTATCTAACCTCCAACTCCAGATGTTCCAATCAAAAAAAAAAGAAGCGCTCCTTTTCGCCCAATTCTAGGCCTTTTATAGCCTCGGTGCAACGAGCTTTCAATGTTTCAATTGGCGATGTGGCACTGCCGTTCTGCATTATCAATCCACAGCTTCCATGGGGCATCACCGAAGCTCTTTGCGACCCCCATGTTTTGGACAGTTTACTCATGTCATTTGTTGCATAGAATGTCTTGGCACAATTCGACACGGCGGATAATAATATTGTTTCTGTATATGAACCTCGTAATTGTTAAGCCAGAAGGTGCCTTTAGTTCGGAGAACCCGCATTTATTACGCCGGGGTTTCGAGGGATTAGAAGGATGTTTCATACTATCTCCGTTGGACATGTTATCGCCGTAGTTTCAAGCTGAGTAATATCTTAAAGTTGATAAATTGAGTACGTAGTTTACACTTTTCGGTGGGATCTTCAGCGTCGTTCATAACGAATTACTGGTGGCACTTGTAAGACAGTTGTGGTACATATGGAGAAAGATTTCTGCCGCACGGAACATTTGATTGTAGCTGGTATTGACGTGTGAACTAATAGGCGGCCGTTCAACTTCGGGTGGCAAAAGCTGTTTGTAAGTTATGACATGATTGTTTGCATTACTTTCTGGATTTCGCGGTATAGGAGGTGGCGTTCTTGTCACACAGCCATCGTTGATTAAAGAAACAAACGATGACCATAAAAGTGCACTTCTCATCGTAAATAATTATATTTGCGGATGTCTAGCAAGACTTAATCTTGGATAACAATTGTATCTTGTTGGATTCCATTCGATAGGGTAATCAATGCCTTTAATTTTTGTCATTTTCACGCTCGGTTCAAGTTCCGCTTCAATTCGGAATTCCTCTGCATCCTCGATTGATGAAGTTCCGCAAATGGACTGCTCAATCCAACTTAACCTAACCCTTACAAGGGATTTACAAATTCTAAAACTCTATTCATTTTCTTACAAAATTTATTTAAATCTTTAATTCAGTCTGGCTGGCGCGGTACATAATAACTTTAGATCGCGGGTCTTGCTTATAAAGTCGCGTGTGAAAGTGTCCCGTGACAAGCGTTGCGGTGTCGTGGGGCGGGTTCTTTCCCCCAGCACAAGGACCCACTACAAAAGACTTTCGCATTCACGAATTCCTGGGTCACAAAAAGGTCGACCGAAGTTGAAAAAAGAAGGTAACCAACTAAGGGTTGAAGATTGCAGACGAAAAAGGACAAACTGGACCTGGGGAAGACAAACGGACTTAAGGGGACTTCATTGTTACCCGACGATTCTTATGGCCCACAAATAAGAGTGGGGCATCCAGATGGAGGTGGTGCCCCCTTCGCACCCTCCCAACCGGATCAAGATCCAAACGTAGACATGGCCATGTGTTTCCCATTTGAGTGAAAAACCCATACAAAAGCACTTTGTATGACTTTTTCCCTCAAATGAAAAGCACGATCGTACCCAATTTATGCTATAGAGTTATGCAATGAAATCACATAACCCTACATCATAAAAGGGCACGCGAGCGGAAGACCACTCTACCCGGTAAGAGTCCCTGTTAAGCGACAAAAAAACGGAGGAGCGCTCCCGATGGCTAGCCCGTATGAGCGGAGAAGCCTGCCATCGATGCGGGTCCTATACCCGGTCAGGTATAACGGAATGGAAAAACCGAGGGTATAATTTAATAATTCATTATATTTTTTCCGTTAATTATTACAGCATGAATATTAAGTTAGTACTACTTTTATATATAGACTTTTGAATAAACGATTCCACAGACAAACAATATTGCTCATGATAAAGATAAATATCTCTAATTGTTTCCTTAAAATTTTCTTAAAATTTGGGAGATTGTAATCTTACGAAGATTCGATTGATTTTTAAAAAATTTAATTCACGAATAAAATGTAAAACTCCCCTTTTTTATGTTACGCGTAGAGTTGACCAATGTTGGTTAGCTTGGGTTGAATTTAAAACTTACTAGCACATACGTTTTTATTTGATACAAGAAAAAGTAAACGATCGATCGCAATTAATTTAAGAAAAAAAATTCAATAAAATAACCAACCAGTCGTCTAAAAAAAATTCAAGAATATTGGTAGTTTGACTTTTGTTCGTATAAATGATATTCATTCAAATCTGTATGGTATGAAATTATGAAGAAAACGTTGTTTTTATCAACTATTGCATCACGCGTAGGGTCTATAACTGCTATCAAATCTAAATCATTTTTATCGGGGCTTCATAAACTACTTCTTCCGTTAAAGAGTCAAGATAATAATCAACCTTACCAGAACGAAGTCGCAATTCGTAATATTATTCTCCTTTTGATTGTACACAACTCATTTCACTACACATGCCTGCTATGTTCACATCGCCTAATGGTTCCAATGGCCACCCCGTAAATTCTTCTTTTTCAATAACAATTCAATTTTAAAACGCCAATTTGTATGCTGCTCAACTTTTCGATTTTTGTCTTGAAATCCACCATTTTGCTTAACTTTTGTTAATCTACTTATTTTCCTTATTTGTTGATGTTATTGGCTCCATAACTTGATGAAAATTTTGTTTCTTTTCGAGCAAGTAATTGAAACGAATGAAACCGATTGATCTAAATTATTTAATGTTTCTCAGTTTTTTTCCACACCCTTATGAACCACAAATAATTGAGTTTAAAATGAAACAAGTGCTCAATAACATAAATTTAATTAACACGTAAGATGGTAAAAAATATGTTTTATCTTAAATGAAACGTATGCATTTCGACCGGTATTGCCGACCATCTTCAGCGCTAGACGCGAAACTACTAATGAAACAATTATACATAAACAGAAACATTAACAAATAATAGTTAATTATAACATATATAATTCAGTCGGTTTAATGAAATATAAATTGCGGGACTATTGTCGATATTAAGTGAAAGTTTTGTTATGTTTTTGAACTTATTATAACGTGTGATAGTTAATGCAAAAGACTAATAAAGTTAACGGTTAGTCAAATTAAATAAATTTAAGTTTATTGGGCTATTGTCGATATTCACAAAATTGTCCGTTATATGTATGAATAGAGATTCATATGCGTCGAGTTTCTTGGGATTAGTTGCACTTTTTAATCGTTTAAAATTATCAACTAACAATCCCGTGTAGTGTCTTCCTGTGGTGTTCAAATCCAATGCGTGTGCAGCAATACCTTTATTTATGTCTTTATTCTTAATGTATCTTTCGTGTTCCTTGAGCCGATATTCTACTGTACGTTAAGTTTGTCCAATATACTTCATACCACATTCTGTGCAATTGAATTGATAGATTCAGTTTTTTTTTGTTTTGATGAGATTAGATCTTTTGTAGAGCCAAGGAATGAGCCAAGCTTGCGGGTGCTACTGTGTGAAACCCTAAGATTGGCTTTGCTGAATTCCTTCTTAAGAGAATTGCAAATCTATAGAACATATGCCATAGATACTCGCGAATCGACATTGGAGTTTTAATGGAAAATAGTTGAAGCTCTCTCTCTTTTCATTTTGTGCATACATTTAGCAACCTATTTGTCCATAAGCGCTTTATTGTATCGATTCGTTTTTGGCAAGTGTACGATATGCTCATACTTGTTTTTGTAATCTATCACTAATAATGGCAAACAATACATAGATATATCATCGATCTAAACGCTGCAATTTTGTTTTGATGTGAACAATACGAGTCTTTGCTGATATATACATATTTAGGATGCGGTATAATATTAATAGGGCTAGCATATTTCAAGGTCGACGGGTATTCTAAACATTTCGAGGTCAAAGATGATTCTAAATCGATTAGAGATTTATTTGGAGCCAACTTAGAGTTTATGCTTGAAAATGTTTACTCGTACAGCAAGATTTTGTTTTTGCACCAAGACAAACCTAACCTCTGGGCTCAGGCTTCTGTGATGAGAGTCGACTGTGCTCCGGAATCTATTAGTGCCGTGGCTGCAAACTGTTTATTTTATCAACGATCATTATAATTGCTGTAGGCAATATTGTTGTCTGATGATTTATGTCTTGAATAAAATGAATGTTAATTGCGATTCATCTCCTCTATTCGCATATTGGTTGTTATTTTGTGTTGACATTGTATTATCTAGGTGCAATAGGGTGTTGTGCCTTTCTCTACAAGTCTTGCATGAACTGGCCTCACATTCAATTGAAAAATGTCCATGTCTAAGGCAGTTAAAAAAACGCTTATTGTAACCTACGATTTTTCTTCATTTATTTATAGGCATCGTCTTGAATTGTTGGCAATTGAATATGAGATGATGCCAATACGTTCCGCTGTCCATGAAACTGCGACATATGACTGTTTTTCTTTATACTTTCTAGCTTGATAACTCGATATTCCAAAAACTTCAAAAACTCTTCAACTGATAATGATTTATCTTCATTTACCACAAACTGCAAGTATCTTGGTCGAGTTTCTTACATATCAAAAGAAGCAAAACAAAATCCCACGATTCAACCTACTCATATAAAACCTTAAGCGCATTTTAACATTCGTTTATGTTTTCCTAAAATCTTTTCACATCTGTCAATGAATTATTTTTGATTGATGGTTGACTGCACAGCAATTCTAAATATGTCTCGTTGATTTTATTCGGCTTGTTTTATTTTCTCCCGATGAGATTCCAGGCGATTTCATAATTGTCATTCATAGGTGAATTATTTTTTTTTTAGTTCTAATTCTTTATTTGTGAATTATTTTTTTTTTAGCTCTAATGTATCCCAAGAACATCAGTTTTATTTTTTTTAATAAATTTTTTTTCGTCGTTTCAAAATTCTGCATTTAATTGTAATTCAATAGTCCCAATTCCAAAAAGTGTCCACGGTATGAAGGGTTGCGTATCTTAGGAGAAAGATACAACAACCAAAGGCATAAGTCTCCACAGTATAAAGAATTGCCTATATTAACGCTTGACCCGAAAAAATCGTGCGTTATAGTTTCAAATTGCATAAAAAGGCGCAAATAATTAATTGGCACAATTATTCACTAATAAACAAAAAGCTGAGATTAAATATCACCTTTTCACTTTGCCATATGTGGAAATCATTTTACGAAAAGTTGAAATCAGTTTTTCACTACACAAAGAGAAAAACGAATATTCAGATTAAAGATAAAATGCAGGGAATATCTTTTCACATCCGCACCCACGGCGAAAGTCAACGAACGCAAACAGAAGTTATGAGAAAATAACGATTCAAATTATAAAATTTCGGAGTAAAACAACGTAATTCAGTGGAGCACACGGCAAAACACTTTCAACGATTTCCAACTTGACGCTTACCTCCGAATCAACCTGTGATGTGTGGTCTGAAGCGCCCTCAATTACGGTGTTATCCAAAGTGATCTGCTCAATTGAAACTCAAGCTGATTTTATGTCGAAGTACATTTCTTCCACACGCTGTCTGTACAAATCAGCTGATTTTAAATTTTAATCCGTTTTTCTATTTGCTGTTGTACATTTTCAACCTGTACGTATATGTTCTCCAGCAATTCAATGTGCACTTTTTATAATTTTTTATAATTTTGAATTGATGTGATCTTTCCTTTACGCTGCGAACTTTGTTTCTTTAAGGCCTCCATGTTTTTGTTCATCTGTAACACTGCTCCTTAATCTGTCTAAATACACATTCACTATCACCTTGTCTTAGTATATGTTTAACTAGTGGTCTGGTTTGGGTATAGTTATGTGTCAAATACAAACCAAAGCATCTTCATTGTAAGCGGCTTTGTCACTCACTCGTAAGCGCCTGCGATCCAGCACCTCGTTAGCATACTTAATTTCCTTTCCGCGATGACAAGCAATCAAACAATTGTGAAAGCAACACAAAATGACCCGTAAACTAATAATTCTATTTGTGCACTTAATTTCTACTGAGCGAATTATGAATTTCCCGGCTGTGATGTTGCATACCCATGTTGCTCCTGCTCACCGTCACGCAATCCAAAGGTCGCGAACTGAACATGTATATTTGTTTCAAGAACTTCTCATATGATTAGAAAGGATGTGTAATTTCAGAATCCAGTACAAGTTATTGTTTATCGCACATATGTATCCGGTTCGACGGACCAAAATGTTTGTATGAAAATGTTTTATTTAATGAAATGATTATTAGTATTGCAATGTTTTACTCGCACACTTCGTGACTAAACGCACCACCGCATCTTAACCTCAAGTTTACCAGTAGTAGTCCCATACATACTCGTTCCAAAATAGATTATCATCAGTTTGTGCAGCTAAAATACATTGTAGTTCAAAAGTAGATTATCATCAGCCCGTGCGACTAAAATTATTGTAGTTTAAAAGTAGTCATGCATTTTTTGTGATTAGAGTTGTTCCAAAAATGTGGTTTTTCTGGTAGGACATTAAGACGCGTAAATGAACTCTATTTTTCTCCAAACTTTCCTGGAAGTGTCGTAGATCCTCATGCGTTTTAGCTACAATGAGTTAATTGAAAGAATAAGATCAAATTTGGCTATCTTATCTTCTGCTTTCCTCTTATTTAGACCCCCTCCTTCGGCCTAGGGTTTGACGGTTTTGCCAGAGATGTACGAACCAGATTCCGTTCCATGTTATCTACTTGAATCTTCAAAGTTTCTAAGTTGTCCTTTGACAAGAGTTCTATTTGCATCGAATCATGGAAGCTTACTTATGATTGAGCCACATTGTCAATTATATTTCCACGAACAAAAAAAGGACAACACGCACAAAAGAAATCGTTTCCGCCCTTCAAACGAAACACTCAATGAAAAAATGAGCCTTTCGCACTATCCTTGGAGAAATAAAGTCAGTAAAAAACGAATAAATATGAATAAACAGAGCTCACGTCAATTTTACTTGATTAAACTGTCAATCATGTGTACGCCAGAGAAAAAAAGAAGTGAATACGAAAAGAGATGCTATCACGTACGTTTCGAAACAAACATGCCGTTTTTCGTCAATTCGAATTCTTCTCCACTCGCGCAACCTATTTTGGCGGCTGTACACTCTCGCGCAACTAATATAATCGGTCGCGGTCCTAAATAAAAAAAAGAACACAATTATTCTTTACGATAATACTTCATTACTCAAAACTGTTACTCTTAAGCTAGCGATACAACAACGATCAGCCAATTGCTCTTTTATTGATTCATCATTATTTTTAATGTCATCAATTTTACCTGACCCAATTGAATTGCAATTATGATGAAAGAGCAATTGGCTGCTTACGGCATTTTGAACATATGGTGCAATGTATTGTTCTGACCCAGTTACAATGCTGGGTGAATGTACGTTATTAATGTTGTATGAATGAACTATGTGCAAATATACTATACGAAAAAAATACAAAAGAAATGGCGTAAACGGAGATGATGGATGCTCACTATGCATCGGAATAGAACACTCAATATGAATATAACCTAGTCTTACGACTAGGTTATATTCATATTGAACCACTTCATTTGAAAGAATGATGACATTTCGTGGTGTTTCCTGACATGATTCTGGAATGTCATTATTACCTACAATGTCATCGAGGTTGTGAACACTCGGTGAAACTGTTGGAAATGATGAAGGGTCATTCATTCCAATGATCCTTTGTGATAGTGCCGGCTCTAAATATGTCGACGATTTGTGTGAAGGGCTCAGGACAGAAACGATTTCCTTATTTGTAGTGCGTAAGGGTATCCTTTGAATGGATTTCAAATATAATCCTTCAATTTCCAAAATTAATTTCACCCGATCTAAACCAGGCAATTTTCTTCATTTGTTGGCCATTATTTTTCCATACCGATCACAACCATTTTCTGGCGTTTCTTTGCTGTGCAGAACTTTATTGAGAGTTGTCATGGCATCCTTCATCTGCTTGCCAGCTTCTTGTAGCTCTATAGGGCTCTAACGTCTCCTTTGTGTCTGCGAAATTGTGAATGCAAATGTTTCCCCCGTAGCGCCTTCTGAAGCAGATGATTCAACATTTTGTTTGAAACTGCTATCGTTTCCCTCTAAATCTATACTTGCAGAGACCTTGTCATTCTGTAACAGAAAACGAAGAAAACAAATCTTTGTAATACTGATAAACTAAAATTTAATTTTTCAAAATACACAGTCCCACAGTATTTTCAGTATCCAATGTTCCTTTAAATTTGTATAAATGCCCCAAAAAGGAGTTCATCAAATCAAAAGTAAACCAAACTGGTTTATGAACTTCCTCTTGGATTTCCAAGCGGCTTTAATCTCTCGTATGTGACATCTGAATGTTGCCTTAAGCGATTTTTTTTTCTTTTTCAACACTTCGGTAGGTAAATCAGTTTTCTCAGAAATCCTAACCCACGCATCGTGCACCTTTTCTTGTCTTTATGAAACTAATGAGTCGGTTTTTATAATATTGGTTCGGTTTGGTAAATTTCCAGAAAATTCAGCTCCTCCTCATTGTTCTACATTTTCACTTTCAATACTCCACTTTGAACTTTCAACACTTGTTCTAGATGTGCATCCTATCAACGTTTGCGCTAAACTGAAGTGCGCGAGAATGTACATGATCACCCTTGCGATGCCTCGCGAGGTACTTTGACTCGCGCACAATTTACCGACTCTGAATGGAGAGCTGTCGAGGCGAGGCGAGACATAACGAGACAAAGCGATTGAACCATGTGTAATGATTTTATACTTTTCAGCTCGAACGCGGAACCGACCTCTCATCGGTTCTAGACGTTAAGTCTGAGTAGTGCCAACGGATGGTACCAACAGGTCAACCAATCCGTGCACCGTAACCCATTCACGCGGTGACTGCTTGTCGGCCAGCTAGTTCGGAGAGGATTTCGGTCGCGGGTCTCCGAATGGATTACGCTCAATTACATTATTTCAGTCACCTGAACTTGCCCGTTTTCCAAACGCGTCAATAATTACTCATCCAGAACGGGAAACCTACATTACGTTAATTCTGGATGTGATCTCTCCACAGATCTCAAATCAAAAACGCTACAAAATCCTATAGGCGCGTTACCGAATCACCGACGCGGTACCGAAAAATATGCTACTCGAAATTAAACCGACGAAAACTACTCTAATGAAATGGTGAAACAATCAAAGGTACCGCGTACCGCGCACGACGCGAAACCGACCTCAGCGGATTTGTCGAAACCCTACCCTCGCGACGGCATACCTACCCTACACTCTCTGTTCCCACTGAAAAAGAACGAGTCACTGAAAAGGAAAGTCGTGGGTTATCTTAGCAATTCATTTTTAATATTTATTTATAATTCAAATGCTACCGAGCAACAAATGGTAAAAGTAAATATTTCTTAGCAATTAATTAACATATTTAGATGCACTTTCTCAATCTTTATCGATTTGTAAACGTCAAAATAAGAATCCAAAAATTATATTTTTAACGAACAACTAATACCTATGTATTGAAAATATTTTTCTTGAATTTACGTAAACTTAAACGCGAAGTTTGCCAGAAAAGCTTTGCACGTGACTTCAGTAACGTTCTTTTTTTTTTTTTTTTGCACTTACACACTAAATTGTGTTTGCTGTAGATCAATGCTATAGCGTCCTTTAAGCTTATTTGTAAGTAAAAGAAGTGATTTTTAACAATCTAAATTTGTATCTTTTCACAAGGCGAAATATAAATTCAAGTTTAGTACCTTATGTCATTTCGGCAAATTTTCCTACTATTTAATCTACTCTTAATGTGACCTTTACAAAAAGATCTGAATTTCTTACGTGGATAATTATGCATGTATGAATGAATGGATATGTAGATACAGTACGAAAGTATCTTAAAGATATATCATATGATTTAATAATAGTTTCTGCTAGTTTAGCTTAATGTAAAATAGAGCTAAATTTTATTTAATTAGAAATTCATAGGGACTTAAACATTTACTGCTTTAATGCAGAGTTTCAATGTACGAGTCTTAACAATCAACAAATTTTAAGAAATTTTTTTTTTGTTTCAATGTTTGAATAATTATTCGTTGAAAAATTTACAGTTAATTTAAGTAAAGTACGTCTGTATAATTCTACGTTTCTTGGCACCATGCCAACCAAATTAATATCTACTCAAGGTTAAAGCTTTTTGATAAATCATTTGAGTGAGAAGTAAAAGCTGTGAAATCTCAAAGGAAATTTCTCAGCGGTGTTATTTTATCATTGTTGGTTTACTTGCTTTAATGTTATGTAACTAGCAATTTTATTAGTTTTTCGTCACCTCGAAATAATCTTAACGTTTAGCGTTTTTAATGGAAAACAAAAAAAAATGAAGTATGGTTAATTCCCAACTTGCAGCCTCGACTCATAACGTTAACTCACTCACTCGTCATATAATTAAGATAAAACCTATTAAAAACCGTCAGTTATCCAAATGGTAACAACCGACAACTGCATGATTTTTCCTTCAAAAAGCTTTTATTTACGAGTTAGCTGAAGAATATCGTGTTCATAGTGTACTGATTGAACGTCTTGGAATAAGTATACTCCACTTAAATTTGCCGAAATTCAAAGTGCTTTGAAGTATAATGCAATGATAAGATGTAAGTACCTGAACCGTGTTATCAAAAAAATCGGCTGTTTTCAATTGTTAAATAAACTTTTTGCATCTGCTCAACTTAATTTCATTATTCTTGTAGATTGAACTTGTACAAAAAAAAACAATAAAGTTTTATTTCGTGACATTAATTCCTGGTTGAGAAATATATTTGAAATATTTTTCGTTTCTTCAGCTTACTGGTAGCAAACCATAGATAGAAAATTTTATTTCTTATTAATATGAATAAACTTAGTGTTAATAATTAACTTAAATTTTAACAGAACAAGTTGGAAATAATAAAATAGTATTTAAAATGAACACACATACCAAGTCTGTATTCTCTAATACGTTACACTCGTATTGTAGTGTTCCCTTTTCTGTTCACAGTCTGTATATTAAAATCGCATCGCAACCGTAGCAGAGAACCTTCCTCTTCCCCTTCCCTCGTAATGTGGATGAACTAAAGCGAACAATTCGTTAAAGGTAGCGCACACTTTCATTCGAACAGCAAGAAGATCCCTTGATCATTATCAACCGTCTATGGGTCGCCTTAATAGAGTATCGCCCAACTACCCTGTTGATGGCGAAGAAGGACAAAGAGGGAGAGAGTACAACCACGTGCGAACCCCTGTACGAGCGTATTTTGTTTGGGTAAAATTTTCCTTTTACATATTTGGCCTGGTAGTGACATTTGGTCTGCGAAGAGGTTGCCGCGTTGAAAAGGATATGCGAGCAATCAGTTACGCGTATTATATTGTAATTGAGCGTAACCCATTCGGAGACCCGCGACCGAAATCCTCTCCGAACTAGCTGGCCGACAAGCAGTCACCGCGTGAATGGGTTACGGTGCACGGATTGGTTGACCTGTTGGTACCATCCGTTGGCACTACTCAGACTTAACGTCTAGAACCGATGAGAGGTCGGTTCCGCGTTCGATCTGAA
Organism: Odontomyia ornata; assembly: GCA_963969285.1. Classification (NCBI taxonomy): domain Eukaryota; kingdom Metazoa; phylum Arthropoda; class Insecta; order Diptera; family Stratiomyidae; genus Odontomyia; species Odontomyia ornata. Next base: position 104,032,588 of record OZ017740.1, on the reverse strand, counting down.
GAGTAGAAAATCATTACACATGTACACTCTAACACTCGTCATGCCTCGCTGTGCAACGGCGGGAGTGTACAGGCGGCATTAGAGTTAGTGAGTTTGGGATGATGAATAACGATAATTTAGAGTAAGAAACGAAATGAGCAATACGAATAACGATCATTTAGAAAAAGAAGCGAAACAAACGAACTTTTATTTTCAGTCGAATTGATTATTACATTGATTGATCTATGCTGACTTTTTTGTGATTGACTCGAGAAAAGTCTTTCATTAGATTGTGTGTTAATAAGCGGTGAGTGTGGTTGTGTAAGTTAAGTGTGCTGACTCTGTTGATAAAATTGAAATAACTGAAAGACATGAACTGTTAATTTCTAATAGTATACATCGTTTACTTCAGACTAAGACTAGTACAAAATTAGTCTGATGGACCGCTATCCCAACAATACTCTTATACCTGCGCGAATCAAGTCCCGTAGACTTGAATTTGGGGGAAACAAATAAAATACCACATTGATAATTTACAACTGGTTTATTTTGCAATTAAAATATAACTGAACTAACATTAACAATAATTTCCCAGACTTTCTGTATAAAGATGCTTTGTTTGCAAAACGTATACATTTTAGAATAAGTGAAATACAAGCTGTCTAGACTTTTCAGAAAATGCAAAACTAGCCGGAACGTGTGAATGAACATTTAAAGGAAATCTGAATTTTAAGAATTTATGATGATAATGCTAACTGATGTGTGTTTGGTGGGCACGTAACTCCTCCCCCCTTAAATGATGGTGATGGCCAAAGAAACTGAATCCTTGCAGGTTCGTTGGCAAGAGCCATGAATATGGGGACATCCTGTTGTATATGGTGCCTGTTAGATGTGCGACGAAGTGGTGCATACGCAATGATGACGATAATAATTGGGCTCGAGATAATGGTAAGTGCTGTGTAAAATTCCTTCTGCTCGATGTAATTTTTGATTATAAAAGGACTCTTCCTGATGAATTGGTATTTCTTCAACTCGTCAAGTTGGATGCTTCGGGTACTGCTTGATGCAAAGTTAATTTCGGAGAACAGGGTTGGAAAGACGTGAATTTCGTCCCAGTAGGTTAGCTGTGTAGTTGATGCCATTTGCGTTGGTTTCACAGTTGTTGAATCGTTGTTGATTATGTTTGCGACACAGCTGTTCCCTTCTATTTTCTTTTAAAGTGTTAATTGGTGACAATAGTATACTCCTTCGATGTTCTGGCATTTTTTGTCGAGATCTTGTATATGGTTAGGATCGAGGAGAATATAGGGTTTGGTAAGGATCGTTTTTGTTCTTAGAACCGGAAGCGGTACCATGTCGGTAAAAAAAATAGGTCTCTTTTGAGATTATGGGGATTCGGACGTTGAAGATAATATTTGAATCGTTAGGGAAGGCCTGTAGACTTAGCATTTCCTGAATATGTTCGTTCGATTTCAACTTTCTTTGTTGCTTTTTGAAAATAGAATGTATTTCATACAGCTCGTGTGGGCTAAGTATAAGTCTCGAAATAAGATTGAATCCTGCAAAGATAATTGCTTCGGATATTCCACTGATATGATCGTTTAAGCAAATCGATATTATAGTTGATTTGATTGAGGTTTGGTATATATTTTAAATTTTCATTCTCTTTTAGGATTTTATTGATGGAATTTCGATTAATATAACTGAGGTACTCGGTAATAGTCTTTGGTTGTTGGTTGATGTGGTATGTTCATACCATCTCTTAATCATTTGTTCGTTTAGTATAGTTTAATTTAGTTTTCTTGTCATTCTCGTTATTCAGAATTTTATTGATTTCTTTGTTGATGCGGACAGCGTCGATATTGTCTAAATTGCCTGTTATTGTCTTTATAATTGTACCGATTCCATTGATTAGTCCTCTTTTCGTCCGTTTCTTAGGAATAATGTTTAAGAGTTTACTGTGAACCTCTGTAAGTTTAGCTTTTGTAATTTTTACGGAAGGTTCAAGCTCTGCTATATGTATTTGTAAATGCGGTGAGTGTCTCTCGTATATATTCAATATTCTCCTCGTAGTTTCCAGTCGTACAATATGTATCAAATTACTATAAGAGGTAATTAGTCGTGCATGTCCCAGTTTGATGGGTAGTGCTTCGTTACTATTCGTCAAGTTCTGTATGTCCATTACTTGTCCTTGTGTTGCTAGTGCTAACCTGAAATTTACGTTTCTTTTTAATTTTGGATTTATGATTATAAAGGGTGATTCATAGCAAGTGTACACATTTTTGTCGAAAAAATAACATAGTTTTTGTAAAGATTGAGCTGTAATGTTTATTTATTATGAAAACTTGGTCCCTTACAATTAAACATGAAACATTACTTCGGGCATATGTGCACCTCGTGCTGCTGAAAAGATGATTGTAATTTTCGATGACATTTTCGCATATTTCCGGCATTATTAGGCGTATGTTGGTTCGAATATTGTTTTTTAATGCTTCAGTAGTCTGGGAAGCAACAGCGTCAACACGATTTGACGAGTCAAATCACACAATCTCGCCGGCCAATTTATGGGTGGACCAAAAAATTCACGTAGAGCGCGAAATGTTTGCACTGGCGATTCATTATTTTTGTAAAAAGTTTTAACAATAATAAAACGTTCGGCTGATGTGTATGACGCCATGGTTAGAATTGTAAAAAACCAAGTCATAATCTGTCAATATATGGACCTGAAGTTGGTGATAAATTAGAGTTAAGGCCCATTCGCATGTGTCCACTTGCTATGAATCACCCTATAGTTACAATATATGATTATTTTCTTTGACTTTATGCTTCGGGAATCTAGGGGTGATCTTGTTACGTCGACATTATTTTCTATAGACTATTGATCCTTCATGGCTTTCTTCGGGACCTTCTCTAGTGGAGTTAAGTTTCTCATTACGTTTAGTGACTTGTTCTTCTAATAACTGTTTTATTTCGGGGTGCAATTGGATTGAAACTCTCTTAGTTTTTCTAGATATTCGAGGGAGCTGTTGTGCGTAAAATTTTTATTAAATTTATATATCCTACCATAGAATAATTCATAAGGGGTATATTTTGTGTAGGAATGAATAGAGTTGTTGCAGGTGGTGATTATTTCATTTAGTATATCTACTGGATCTTTATCCTTGTTTTTATCATGAACTATTCTATAGATTTCGGTTAGTGTGGAATGTAATCTTTCGACGGGGGCATTACTTGTTTTTTTGTTGAAAAGAGGTTATTGAATGAATGATGTGTCCAGAAGTCTTTAAAAAGGGATGAGTTAAACTCCGTTTCTTGGTCAGTTACTATTGTTATTAAGGTTTGAAGAATACCGTGCAGGCTGATGTAGTGTTGTAGCGATTTGATTATTGAAAGACCATTTCGTGCAGGAAGGGTGTAACCTGCAGGGATTTTCGAAAATTTATCAATTATTGTGAGAATTTATTGTTTGTTTATTGTGTAAATGTCAATCTGAAGGATATCTAAGGGGTTTTTGGGGGTTCCGGGTGTTTGAAATTTTAGTTTCCGAGGGTTCCGGTCATATTTTAGGATTTGGCATTCCTCACAATTATTTATTATTTGGAGAGCTTTATTTTTCATAAAGGGAAAATAGTAGTCTCTTTTAAAGTGAGCTAAGGTTTCATTGATTCTACGATGATTATTATTTAGATGGTAACTGTTGATGAGGGCATCCTGATCGTCATTCTCAGTTATTTCCTTGAGGTTTTTGGTGCATCTGACTAACTTGGATCATTCGGATTGAGAAAAGTTGTTGGAGTATATTTCTTGGATCGTTTTAAAGATGTCGTTAGAAGACATTATTGCGGTCACTTTGTTAGAGGGAATATATTTTTTTAAGATTTCGATTAAAGTTGACTCGGAAAAATCTTGCATTTTGATTATTCGTCTTTGTTTGTTTCTAAAGGGTATTTCAACTGTACTCTGCGGTCGTCTGTCTGACCTTTCTAGGATTAATTATAACACAAATTCATTGAGGGGCCTTTCTGAAATTGGAATGCCTGTGTTTAGGTTTTCTTCTGCCGAATGTCTTGTAGTGTCTCGGGTGCTTTGGGCTGAAGTTGTTGAGGGCATGTTTCTTTTTTCGTTGGTGTTTATTTCGACTTTGGCATGGCATAGTTTTTGGTGTCTTATTCTACTAAGGGCGTCAGCGTTACTGTTTTGGCTTCCTTTTTCTTAATCGAATTCTTCCAGCTTAAGTCGCCAACGAATCAGCCTCGAGGTGGGATCCTTCAGGCTCATCATTCATATTAGTGGTTTATGGTCGGTAAAAATCGTAAACTTCCTGCCAAACAGATATGGCCGAAAGTACTTTGTGGCCCATACAATAGCCAACAACTCCTTTTGGATCGTGAAGTAGTTGATTTCTGAGTCTGTAAGGGTCCTGCTAGCAAAGCAAATTGGACGGTCACTGCCAATTGAGCCTTGTGACAAAACAGCACCAATTGCAAAGTTGCTGGCATCTGTCGTTAAGACGAAGGGTTTACTAAAATCTGGGTGTTGTAAAATGGGGTCATTCATGAGAAGGTCCTTGCAGTCTTGAAAAGCTCGTACGTAACGATCATTCAATTCAATGCTGCATCCCTTTTTTAAACATTCCGTCAAAGGTTTTGTGAGTTTTGCGAAATCCTTGATAAATTTGCGGTAATATCCTAGGAGACCAAGAAATGATTTATCTCCTTTTGAGTTTTTGGCATAGGATAATCCTTTATCACTTGGACCTTTTCTGGGTTTGGTTTTATGCCGTTGGTCATTACAATATGACCAAGAAGGGCTATTTCTTTCTTCATGAATTCGAATTTATCAAGTTGCACTTTCAGGTTAGCATGCCGCAACTTTTGAAACACTTTCTTCAGATTTTCGCCATGTTCCTTGTCACCCTTACGCCTCAAGGGTAGACGCGCGGTCCAGCCTTGCGGGCCCGGTTCGCTCCGTCGGAGACGGCGCAGGCGCCAACTCGCTAACCCTAGGCTGGATGGATTCAACAATTGGATCATCAGCGAGTTGACGATCCGTCCGCGCACGCACGAGGGTTAACCCCTAGCACCTAAAGGGAAGGAAAAGAAATGTAAACGTTTCACTTACTCTCGTCCCTAACCTGTCCAAACTACCCTGTTCGACCACACCACGACCTCCTGAAAGAAAAACTGTTGAACCGAAACGCGGAAAAGAAAACTCCCCGCTTGAGCGCCGCGCACAATCCAAAAATACCTCTTTCCAATAATAATAATCAGAATATTTCCGGGTTTATAATTCGTTATATTCACACAAAACGATTTCAATGAAATTAGTATAAAAACAGATGTAATCTAGAAGAAGAAACAAAATAAATAGGTACCTTTTCCTAATCTCGCTAAACTATCTTTTCCTGAGGCCCCAGCAAACGATCGCCTGATTATTTTCGCTAATCTTGGGAGCCGGATTCTCGTTTTGTTCCGCTCCTCGCTGAACGAAATGGTTCTTCTGTAGTTTCGCTAATTGCCGTGGTGACGATGACGAATTGTTCCCAGTTCCAATCACCTTTTTTTTCGCTGCCAATCCTGTATCCTCCGAACTTTCTGCCTTGAATTCAAATCGAAAAAAGAGAGCCTCCGTTAGTCCTCAGTCCTTTAAATTTGTTCGCCTTAACGGGCGTCCGCTACATTGGAGGTGGTTGGCCTCCCATTCATACGACGAACTCTTTCTTTCCTTTTGGCGCGGTTCGTAGCGCGGCCACCAACCATCTTCGACACCTCGGCTCCGCACCCATGGTTGCTGCACGCGAGTTGGACTGTATTACCCATTATTTTGGGATCAGCTGAGCAGTCCCAATATGTGGGTCACTGGATCATCCTAAAATGACATCGCCGAATGACATTTTTGTAGTTGTCAGCAGAAAGTGTAAATAAACGCGGTTTCGGTCAATTAGCTTTCGCCATTAAATCTATTTCCCTCCTGAAAAACGTGTGTTTGTCGGTAGAATCGCACGCCCTGCATTCAATCGCTTGTTAGTTCATCAGTGTACGTGGTTGGCTCGCAAGTCAGTGTTCCGGTTGTTAAATGAATGACGGAATGGCGTCCCCGAACGAAATGTTTGTCCGCTTCATTACTTATGTGTTGTAGGTGATTGGTTTGTACGTTGCGATAAAGTTGCATGTCGGGAATTAGTGAGATGATTAAGAGATTTCCGAAAGTCGACTTGGCGTGGTACAGGTGATATGTGTACCTGGTCGTGATGCCTGCATTACATCGCGAGTGTTGTTCAATTTGGGATTCGCCTCGTCTTGGCGTCGCACCAGAGACGCACCCGTAAGGAGGTAGCACCCGTAGGGAGGTAGCAAAGATTATGATATCATCAAGATACACCAGACAGATTTTTCCTTGAAGATCTTTCAACACGTTGTCCATGACGCGTTGGAAAGTTGCAGGGGCATTCGAACGTATTCGTAATGTCCACCCTCTACCGTAAATGCAGTTTTCGGAGTATTTTGAGTATCCTTTTCAATCTGGTGAAATCCAGAGGCAAGGTCCAGCGTTGAAAAGTACATCAATTTGCCTAGTTTATCTAAAATCTCGTTTATGTTGGGGAGTGGATATCTATCGGTAATTGTTTTCTCGTTGAGCTTTCTGAAATCGATTACGAATCTTCACTTTTGTTTGCCGCTAGCATCCTGCTTCAATCAATGGTACAATCCATACAGGAGAGCTCCATGGGGAGTAGTTCGGTCGAATAATTTCTTGTTTCAGCATATCCTCTATTTGCTTACAAACTTCCTTTTTGTGTATGTACGGGTATCTGTATGATTTTGTTTAAATGGGGACGTCATCCGTGGTTCTAATTCTATGCTTAACTTGGTGAGTAAATGTGAGATCCTAGTCATTTTTCAAGAAAATGTCGTACTGACGGCAAATTTTCAGTAACAATTTCTTTTCCTCAATGTTGAGATGGGATATGCGTAATAATTCGATTAAAAGTTTTGAGTCGTCGATAAGTGGGTTTCCCTCATAGTTTATCTCAATGTTATTTATTTGTTCGTACTTGTCTGAAGTACTTTCAGCCATTAGTGGTTGTTCGATGAAAAGTCCTTTTTCATTCGGATATGTTGCTTACTCTCGATATGGGAATATCAATCGAAAGCACGGTAAATACCTTCAGAGACTAATATTTTGAGGGTGATTTGAATAGTTTTGACAAAAATGTCTCCGTTTCGAACATCTACCGGAAGCTTAGCGACAAGTTTCGATTGTGGGGTAATGATATAGTATATTTCGCAGACATAAAATTTGGTTTGAAGTTTAACGGAATGGATGAGTTATTAGTAATTTATTTGCTAGGCCGACTTTCGCCCCTAGTTTGGTTAATGCATCGACGCCGAGTAGCCCATCGACATAGCCATGAAATTTGAAAATTAAAAATCTTGTTGTACCTGGATGATTGAATTCTATGAAGTTAGGAAGTGTGATTTCGTCCTTCACTTCATGTTTGTTAAACACAGTCGTTATTGAAATAGGTTTAACAACACGTGGGTCTACATATTCAGGATTAATAAACGAAGAAGAAGCACCGGTATCAATCAGAAATTTCAGTGGGCGTCCAAAAGGGGAAGAAATTTGAATATAAGGGAGTGTACTACCGTGTTTGTTTGTATCTAAGTACCCGATTGGCTTGTTGAGGTATTGAATTGAAAATTTTCACCATCTATTACTATGTTTGGTGGGTTATCGTTTTGAGTGTAGTTTGTGTCATGAAATATGTTGTAATTACAAGGTTCATTATGGTTTTCGTGTATATTTTCGAAGTATTCCGCATATTGAGGGTTTTGCATCAAGTTAGTACTTTGAGATTCCATTTCGTCTTGGGGATATTCATTGTAGTCCGGATTATTCTGTTCAGATACGTTAAAAAGTTCCTTAACCGTGTATCATGAGGCTGTTTGGTGATGCCTAAAGTAGTTATTCTTTTGAGGGCAAGGCTGGGGTTGGTTTCTTCTAATTGGCTGGTTGTTTGATCTATCAAACACATTTTAATTTTGTTGGACACTATTATTAGGGAATGAATTTGGTCTTTGGCTGTTTAACCCAAAGCTGGGTGCATGGTAAAAATTCGGATTTCTGGTTGAATAGCTTTGATATCCCATTGGATTGTGTACTAGGTTTCCGAATGGTGTTTGTTGATTACAACGCTGTGGGTAAAGGCTTGAGAAGAACGGTTTTTGTGATATTAAATTAAGTGGTTGAATCAAAGGAAATTTAGTGTTACTATTTACTTGGGAAACTTGCTGTGGCAATTTATGTTTTGGCATTAGGTCTGCATTCAGAGGACGTGCTTTTAAATGGTTCATGTTTAGAAATTGTCAGTCCGAGTTGGAATTAGTACAGAAAATATTCTGCTCTTTAATACAATAAGCATACGCTTCAGCTAGAGACACCGGTTTCATAGCACGAATGGTAGAGCCGTATGGTTCTTTAAGTCCAGATAAAAATCTGTTCAAACACATTCCTGAAAATGGGATTTCTTTGCCGCTATTACGTTGGCATCGTTTTCATGTATATTTACATGATTATTCATACTTGACAGTATTTCGACGATTTCACTTTAAAATTTCTGTACCGAATCGTTGCCTTAGCGTAGACCGTGAAGGTCTCTGATAAGAGAGGTTTCATTTCTCTTATCCGAACAATGAAGAATTATATTTTCCTTTATTTTGTCCCATTTTAAAGGTGTACCGTACATATTTAAAACTTCATTGGCTTCGCCCACAATCTCTTTTCTTATTACCCTGAGAAGGAGTAAGCCATAACCTGTACCACTTGTAACATGATTAGATTTAAGATTTCATCGACATTGTCGAAAAAATCAAATAGGAGTCGAGGGTTCCCATCGAATTTCGGTAAATCCTTGATCGCATCGGAAACTCGAAGTGAATTGAAAATGTCGACAGTGGTCACTGTAATAGTTTCGCTGCCGAGCTCAGTCATATTAATTTTTGAATGATTGCCGAAATATTTAAGAGAGCACTTTTTATTGGATTTTTATCAGTGTGATTACCAGAAACAATATCACTGTTCACTAAATTTGCACTTGATTCACCAATATTTGAAAAAGAATCTATTTCCTCATTCGTTAAATTAATATTTCTACCTCTTCTTGGGAGAATAGTGTAAGGCCTGGAGGCAGATTTATTTCTAGGGATCCGTGGCATAGGGCACAAAATTCTCGACTTACCAGAAAATAATGATGATCCTCATTTTTGGTATTTTTCCAATTTTCCGATGAACCGTCGTACCACTAATTTCGAATGTTCGAGTTTTTTAGTCACGAATGCACTAGAAATTCTTTTCTACGTTTGCGGCACTTATAGCGCTTAGAAATTTTCCCAATATTCCTTGAATTGGTTCCGCCCAAGAATCCGTCGAGTGCACTACACGAACCACTAATCTTTTTACTTTTAGTTATTTGTAACTTTTCGATTATCCTTCGAATTACTTTTCCGTTTTTTTTTTCTTTTTTTGATTAACCGTCGGATGTAAATGAATTTTCCTATCCGCCGCAGCCTTAGACCCGACTGCGCCAATAAAGTCACATAACCTTAAGCTTGGGGTGAAAAAATAAAATACCACTTTGATAATTTACAACTGGTTTAATTCGCGATTAAAATATATCTGAACTGACATGTAACAATAATTTTCCGGACTTTCTGTATAAAGATGCTGTGTTTGCGAAACGTGTACAATTCAGAATAAGTGAAATACAAACTGTCTAAACTTTTCAGGAAATGCAAAATTAGCCGGAACGTGTGAATGAACATTTAAAGGAATTCTGAACTTTAAAAATTTATGAGGATAATGCTAACTGTGGTGTATGTTTGGTGGGCACGTAACTCGCGCGTATGAAAAACTGAGTGAACATTTACACAAGTAAATTAATTAACTCAACGTCTCAACAAAGAATTAAATTCTGAACTAAATCACAAACCCTTGCATTTTAGATTTTCCATCAAAGAATTCTAATATTTATAAATTTATATTATTTCATATATTCTTATCAAACCCAGACAAAGCCATAAATCTCTAGCTTTCCAAAAATATTGAAACTCAATTTTCACCTCCCGTCAATCCTTATAATCTCATTGATTAAAAGTAAATAATGTGATTATATACACCACTCTAATATTGATAAATTATATTGCTCAAACTTATTTCAATTGACTTGAATCCTATTGATCAGCTTTACCTCACTTTCTATTACCGACTACATTTCTAGCTTATTCAAATATATTTTTATCTTTCATCTTATGTAGATAAATTAAAATATTAAATTATTGTGTTGGTTGTGTAATTTATAGAGATATGTTAAAATAAAAATGAATCAAGAAAGAGACAATTCAACGTATAGTATACAGAAAGGCCGCAATGTGTAAAGACAACTTTTAGATGTTTAGAGTAAATTTCTACAAACAAACAAAAATCTTTAGATTGTATATTTATAGGAAATTGATAACTGTACTGGTCTCAAAAAATTAGAATTGGAGCCATTGTCTCCTGTTTGATTGTAAATAAAAAAAATCTTAGCAATTAGTGAACTGAAGTGTGAATAAGTCTAAGCATTATATCAACTTTTGCACCACGCAAGCTGTAAATTTAGTGTAGGATGTAATCACTGCATTGAAACATACAAAAGATAGCAGTTGACCCAACTATGGTATATTTTTTGTGAAGTTTTTACTTGTTGAATTTCAACATAAAGTAAACTTATTTTTTGCGTTGCATTCAACCACTATCAAACTTCCTTTTTATGTTTGAAAGTATAGCATCATCGTTATTACCTAGTTCAATACTGTTGAATCTGCTGCGACTATTTTGTTTTTGTAATCGATGAGTATATAAGACATTGGACTTGTAAACGAAAAATAGAATCTCTTAAAGACACTCCACAAAGACGCTTTGCTGATACTGATAAGCGACTTTCCTAATGACTGAAATATTATATGACACTCACGAAAATTGGAATAAAACTAGAAAGCCATTGTAATAATATACTATGGAATGTATGTATATATCAATCTTGAAATTATACATAAGGGAAAAAATTCTATCTTATTATGAATAGAATATACACACATAGGAAATTATATTGTATACTTAAAAGTCATTGATGATCAATAAAAAAATCCACCTTTTATGTAGAACTTGGCTTTTATTATTTCACTTTACAGGTATGTTGATTGCAATCTTTCCAAAGGTGCTATAATTTGTTGAACAACAGCTTGGCCGCGTATCCGTTTACCCAGGTGCGCTATGTTCTGATTTTAAACCAGTGCGTTTCACAACTAAACTGGCTTATAGTCCGTTCAAAGAATCACTCGAAACAAATCTCGTCGTCGTCAACGAGACTCGAACCAGGAACCTTCGCTCTAACTACTACACCACGTGGAGTATACTTGACTTATTAAAATGTCTTAAATTTAGATACCCGCGAATTTCAGTATATGCTTCCGGCACAAGCATCGCAAATATTCTCTATAATCTAATATAGGTGCACTGGTGTCATTACTAATAGCAGTATCAACATAACCCCGAGGCTCATGGAATTTGTAACATACTTACAGTTGTTACATGTCCGAGAAAGACTTGCAGCGATGTTGGGCTGCCTCAGTGAACCAAGTGTTCCTTTTCATTCAGAATGACTTAGTCCAGAGATGCGTCGCCAAGGTGGTGTCGTGGTCCCATCACAAATTATTTATCGTATGCACGGCTTGACCTAAAAAAATGAAGAGCAAAGCAGAAAAAAAACGAAAGGCACAGGCCTGACTGAAGGTCTTATTATTTTGATACCGGTCCTGTTAACCCAGGGCGCTGTCAGAAAACTACCCCATCCTTGACGAGAAAATTGACCTGCACGGAAAAAGTAGGGCATCCAGGAGGATTGGGTGCCCCATTCAACCAGATTTAATGTCCTGATTGTGGAGTCCACATACAAGGACTCTTCATCCCTGGCGAAAGCCTCTGCAACTAAGAAAATACGAGTAATCACAACCTGATGGCTAGATTAAAGAAAGTTCCTAGCCATCGTTACAGGTCTTATATCCGATTCCTTTAAATGACGAAAGAAAAAGACCAGTTTTTTTCTTTAACAATTCACTTCATTATCAGAGAACGGAAATCAAGTTTTATTCGAAATAATCATATCGTCGAAGCAATTGATTCATGTAATTTGTATCATATATCATAATTTTACAATCTGATCGCAACTTCGGGTCCACTGGTTTGGAGGAGCTCGACGGCTTTCCACTATTGGGGAGCCTGGGGAAATGTTCGAAAGTAAGCTGGTGACTATTATCACAAAAAGAAATCACGATCAAGAAAACTCCGTAATTGGCGAATGTAAATAAAAAATCACTGCAAATAATGAAGAAATAAATAAACTCAGTAAAGGAAACGAGGTACTGAAGCTACAGTCCGTCAAAGAGCCATTCAATTAAGAGATGAACATTCAAAAACCGCAGCAGCAAAAATAAGTCCAGCAGAAAAAGAACGTGAAGAAGAACACGAAAGGAACAATCTCAGGAAAAATTCGAAGTGCTGGCAGCACAACAAAGATATTTTACACCACTGGAAGAACTCGCAGAAGAAATGGAAATTGAAGAAGATGTTGAAGGTGATTCCGATAAAGATGCAAATGTAAATTTTATTCAATATTTAAAAAAATAAAAACAAGGAGAAGAAACCAGCTCACAGTTGTGCTGGTTTCTCAAAAAAACAAGGCAGGAATAGTTCCGCCAATAGATGTATTCGGACAAAGCGGTAAAGATGTGGTTTGGCTACTAGCAGCCGAAAATAAACCGAAATAATAAAAGCAAATAGAGAGAAATGAGAAATCAAAACGAAATCACTGGTTGATTTCAAGCTAGCCAATGATGCTCTGAATTTTGGGGAGGTTCCCCACTTCGCTTATAGCGAAAAAAGGTCAAACGTTTATTTGAACGGCTTGGACTACAGAGACGACACTCCTTCAAACGCTCAAAGGAGGTGCACCAGAAATCGATTTTATTACGGTCAAATTTACCGCTTTATCTAGAAAAATTTCTAATAGAAGCCCATCAACAAATAAGGTACTTAAATTTCAGAGTAGATGAGCGAAAATTCTTCTAGAAAAGATAAATAAACCAGCGTTCCCGTTGCCAATGATCTGGTCATTCGGCTGCCAACTGTGCCATGCACTATCGGCGCGTATAATGCAGAGAAATTTGTGTCCCCGGTGAGTGTAAATTGGCTCAGATGGAGCCTAAAGAAAATTTTTACTGCGTCAACTGTAGCTTATTTGGTCATCCAACATCATATCGAGGATACCCCCGAAATCAAGATGCACCAGTTAATTTATTCCAAAGCAAAGCAAGTGTACCGCAGTGTGTTACCTTCTAACTTCGTAAAGCCCGCGGTATCATTTGCACTCGCCGCTAGAATGCCAACAGACAATGCTGTAAATAATGCAAGTAGCAATAATGAGCTACTTCTTCAAATCTACCAAGAACTTAATGCTTTGTCAGAGGGAATGTACAAACAAGATTCAAAAATCACCTCACTTTTTCAGCATTCAGATTTTTCAAATTTCTTAAAATAACTTGCCATCCAGTCTCATTCCCATGGATAGGCTTCATCTCATCTCGATCAACGTCAACTCCATTGTTGCTATACTGTAATGTGACGCCTACGCCCGGGAATCGAAGTGATTCCGATCCCGAACCCTGGCAACCGGCCAGATGGATATGTCCTCGAAGTGCCAGCGGACTTCATCTGTCGTGCGGATATCGTTGTGCAGAAAATATTTTTTTTTCTGTCCAAATATTTAGATCCGTGGATATAAATATTCGAAATATAGAATTAATCCCAAACCCCGGCACATTTCGAGACATAGCCATCTGGAAATGCCCCTCCACCGTGGCCATCGATAAAACTATGCCACTCCACACCCAGATGTTTTGTCCGAGGTGACAACCTGGGATTTTGACAGCCATATGGCGTGCCATTCCACACACAGATGTTTTGTCCGAGGTGACAACCGGGATTTTTGACAGCCACATGGCGGCGAGGAAAAAGAGAAATTAACGTTTTGTGGTGATCGGTGGTTCGTGATCTTGACGATCGTTTGTGTGTAGGATTTGGTCGGAGCGAGGCGTACCCAAGGAAACAAAAGGGAACTCTGTCAAACTCAGCAAGAGGAGCGGCAGGCTCCAATCATGAAAGAGGTGAGCGGAAAGGCATCAGAAGACCATCGCGAGCTATGAGAAGGAATCCTGAACGAAAATTGTTGCGTTCGTATGATAATGTAAACAATTTTCTTGAATGGTCTGATGTCTTTTTGAAAAGTGGTGACAACTGTGACAATGAACTGACTCGGTATTGTGATCCACTAGAGCTTTGCTGCTATTATTGCGAAGCTATGCAGCGGCTGATCACCTCATCAAATTTAACGTTGCGTGAACTGCGGACTAAGTGGGAATATACCTTCGATAAAACAATTTCTCTTAATGAATCCAGTAGGAGAATAATTCAAAACCAAAATGATTTGACACTTCTTAATGCGGAAGTTCGAAGTAATGCTTGCTACTTTGTTCAGATTGATCAATTGGCATATCGCTTGCAATCCGCAGTACAGATTGCAGTCTTCGGTAAAATTGATGAATACCTAGCATCTATCGACGCAAGTCTTTTATTTATACAAAAAAACGATACTTGTAAAGATTCAGCAACGTACATTGTACGGTATAAACATATGCTCTTAAAAGTTATCAACGTTATTCGCGGGTATGCTTCTCGAATTAGGAAAACTTGCACAAACTGTTCTTAATTATTTTAAAATGAATGCATCAAAACTAAATCTCATCCCAAGTAGACTTTCAAGCACGAAATATAAAACTCCAAAACGCAGAAATGGTCGTGTTTTTTTTTTATCTGTAATTTTTGTTTGCTGAACGATATATTTCGTTACAATGTGCTAAAAAAAATTATTGTTGGAAAAGATTCTTAAAATTTTCAAGTGCTTAAAAAGAATTTTTTTTTCAAACAAATGTGTAGTGAAATAAATATTGAATATGTATAAATAACAGTATTTTACAGTTTATTTTGCGTTGAATATTTTTTTTTAATTTAAACAACATTCATCTATATTGATTATGAAAAAGAAATAACTAACTGAGAACATCTGTATACATTTTTATTACGGTTTATATATTTTTATTTAGTATTTTTGCTACGTATATTGTATAAGGAAAGAAAATTCAGAGACAATGAATTAGTTAAAACGTAAGATATATATATATATATATATATAAATGCAGATGAGTAGTGAAAACCTATTTACATATTTTATGGCACATTTTGTTTGTAAGCGCAATTTAATTTTTTTTTATTAGTTGTATCGTACGTTAATTTTCAAGTAATTTGTAAAGTAGAAGAAAAGAAATGAAATTAACCGCAGAGACAATACTAATGGCCATTATTATATATTGATGCAATGTATAAAAGTTGACTTTCCTATTTTAAAAGCCACCACACTTTAATTGTTCAAAGATATTAAAGGTATAATTGTAAAAATGTCAAATTCCACTTTCGTTTTTTTTATGTATTAAATACTTCTTGATGCTAAATTTCATTTCAAAGAAAAACTAGAAAATTGAGGTAAATTCAATCATCGAAAAGTCTCGCAAAACGGTATCAAAGGATTATATGAAGACCTTGAAAATTATCAGAAAGTAAATAATGTTGGATTCATAATTATTATTTGCATTCAATTTACAATTTTATCATATATGAATGATTATGATTTTATCATATGAAAGATTCACCATTTTCTTCAATTCAGAATTCAATACTATAAATTTTCGAAAATGAAATCGTTTTACAATATTTATATAATACCAAATAAATTTTGTTTTTTTATTTTAAGTTTAACATTGTGATGGAATCATCTTCATTATTCAAACACCTTCCTGATGTATTTAAATTTACATATCAATATTATCTTTAATAAGTTTTTTAGATTTTAAGAGAAAAAAAAAAGGAAATTTATAAAAACGAAACTAGAGTTAAGCGAGATATTGATTAAATAATGACTTGAGAGAGCGAGAGGAAAGTTGATGTGCGAGGAAATATTTCGAGACATACAGAATTTGAAATAATTAAGATAAAAACTCGTTTAATTGTGAAATTGATTTAAATAATTCTACTGCTTCGAGATAAACTAAATAAAAATAACATGAATTGCTAGATAACTAACGACTTTCCTTTTCAGTGGCTCGTTCTTTTTCAGCGTGAAAGGGAAGTGCAGGGTAGGTATGCCGTCGCGAGGTTAGGGTTTCGACAAATCCGCTGAAGTCGGTTTCGCGTCGCGCGCGGTACGCGGTACCTTTGATTGTTTCGTCATTTCTTTAGAGTAGTTTTCTTCGGTTTAAGTTCGAGTAGCATATTTTTCGGTACCGCGTCGGTGAATCGGTAACGCGCCTATGGGATTTTGTAGCGTTTTTGAATTGAGATCTGTGGATAGATCACATCCAGAATTAACGTAATGTAGGTTTCTCGTTCTGGATGAGAAATTGTTGACGCGTTTGGAAAACGGGCAAGTTCAGGTGACTGAAATATTGTAATTGAGCGTAATCCATTCGGAGACCCGCGACCGAAATCCTCTCCGAACTAGCTGGCCGACAAGCAGTCACCGCGTGAATGGGTTACGGTGCACGGATTGGTTGACCTGTTGGTACCATCCGTTGGCACTACTCAGACTTAACGTCTAGAACCGATGAGAGGTCGGTTCCGCGTTCGATCTGAAAGTAGAAAATCATTACAAATGGCGCCCAACGTGGGGCCAAAAACATCCTAAGGGGGAAAGAACTTCGCGTCTTCTGACGAGTTGGTCCTTTACGGAGGATGTAAGGTACTTTGGTACTCGAGTCCCACTATCAGGAGCAGTGGAATTGTGTGATACACATTAGAAGTCGCTTCACGTGAGTTGTAGCTTCCGCTCTCCTTTGTTTGATTTTGCTTTCGCGACAGAATCCTTCCGATGTGTTGTCCTAGGCTAACCCCTGTAAGGACCTTCTATTTTCTTGATGGAACTGCCAGTCTGATGGGTTTACCTATCAGCATGGACTCTCAAGAAAATAGAAGGCTACCTTGCCTTTATGTCGCGGGAGGATTCTAACTATTTCTTATGCGTGTTAGACGAGTGGTATCGGTTCAACGTTCGGTGGCGTATGCTGGAGTTGCGAAGCCCGGAGTGCTTCCACGCGTCGGGAATTTTGACCGCGTACAAAGTCGTTACGGTAGCTCTACCACTTGTCTCGTCGAGTCATTTAACGTAGATTAGAAACGGTTTGTAATGTATGTGGGTTATGGGGTAATTTTCGTAAATCGACCAAAAGCGCCCTTTCTTCGGCAGATTACCACGCACTCTCTTTTCCCGTTGAAGGAGTCGACCACTGAAAAGGAAAGTATACTTTAAATACATTTTTTTTCCCCACTTAATATATAGCTCGCCACTTTCGGCCACGAAGTTATTTTTAGGCTTTTTCATATATATAGTAGGGTTAACCTTTTCTTCTTATTTTTTTAGTATTAAAAAACTTACTTTTACCTCACACAAGACAGAACCAAAAAAATGGCAACGAAGCGGACTCCCGATAAGCGGTGGACCCGGTCCAAAACGGTCCAACCCGCGAACTGCGGGATCTGTTTCGAGGACGTAGTGGAGGGGGTACACAGCGTGCGGTTGGATTGTGGACATCTATTCCACCGTGCCTGTGTCCAACAGCTCCTCCTCACGTCCGAGCTGTGTCCATTATTTCGGCGACCCATCGAGCGGACCGCCCTAGACGTCCCCCTCGGAACGCCCCTACCGACGCGTGGAGCAGTGGCGAAAGGAGCTCCAGAAGCCGAACCGTCACAACCACTCTTAGACCTGCAAGGAGCAGTAGGCGGTGAAGTTCCGGCTGCAAGTGTCGTGTCCGAGGTGACAACCATGCCTTCCGCCCACTCCATTGACACCCTCGTGGCGTTGATGAGGGATATGTCGGAGAGGATTGGCAACCTGGAGGGAAAGATCCAGAATCTCCCGTTGAGCCAACCACCCAGCCGCGTGAGAACTCCGCTTGGCTGGGAGCCAAATCCCAGTGTGGCGATGCCCCACTCCCGACAATCCGAGCAATGGGTCCCACCTCCAAGGAACTCGGGAATGGATCCCAGAGCTCCCGAATACAGACCGCGACACAGTACCGGACCTCCGTTGGTGCCTCCAGCCCCCGAGGCAGTTCAGTACAACAGGTCAATCGAGGATGTGATTCCCCCCGGGAACGCATTGGCACCTTTTCGAGACCCGACGCCTCGTATCATGGAGAGTTGGCGCCTGAACTTTACAGGGTTCAACGATATGATATCGGCGGACCGGTTCCTTTTCCGGATTCAGGCGTTGGTATCCAGCACCCTGGGAGGTGATTCCTCGGCCTTCCTCCGGCATGCACATCTTTTGTTCAGCGGCGACGCTGCCGACTGGTACTGGAGCTTTAAAGAGTCAACGCCACGTCCCACTTGGCACTCTTTCAGTGCAGCCTTCCGCAATCGATTTGAGGATGGCTTCACTGAGAGAGAGCTAAGGGAGCAAATAAAGAAACGGAAACAAGGCGCTCACGAACCGTTCGACCAGTACTACACAAGTATAGTGAGATTGAGCACTCGCTTGCGAAATACCATGCCCGAGGACGAACTGGTAGAAATTATCAGAGAGAATATGCGCTGGGATCTCCAGAACAGCCTTCTGCATTTTCCCATCAACACCATACAGGGATTGCGCCTCCATGCCCGTAGACAAGAACACTTGGACGAGCGGCGTGGTACCTTCCGTCCACAACCTCGTATAACGGGACCAACTCCCCGAAATCATCACACCGCAGAGTTGATGGCAGCGGACCACCTGCTTGCTGATCCAGTTCCAGTACCGAGGAGCGGAGCACCACCGGAGCTTGAGGACCCAGCATTGATTAATCGACCCTCCCTTGAAGCAATTACAAGCCCGACGGTCTGTTGGAACTGCCGACAACCGGGACATCGGTTCTATGCATGTCCAGCGGAGCCGACGCTTTTCTGCTACCGTTGCGGGAAGGCCGACACATACGCACCTGATTGTGCAAATCGCAAAGGGCGAAAAAACTTGCCACCGAGTGCCGCGACCACCCGTCGGCACTCCTAAACCCCGGACGAACCAATCCAGACCCCATCACTAGTTATGACCCAGCTCCCAACATGACTCCAACTCTGCTGACTCGCACCGCTAACCACAATTCTCCCGAAGTTCCACAACCGACGCCGTCCTTCGCCGATGCCAACGCGCAAGGGAATGATAGCGAGGCGAAAGTTCCTTGGCATGTAAAACCTTTTCATGTCAGGCTGCGGAATTATTTGGCTACTCGACAGCGCATCTTCCATGAGGAATTGGCCACAACTGTCCCACCGCGAAGCAAGCGAGCCACGCGTCGGATGCGGAGCTTCTGGAGAAAAGTCAGGCAGTCGAGGAAAGTGTTGAAGGACATATACTTAGACGAATTATTGAGGGATGATGTTCGGCCATATGCGTCAGTACACCTCCTGCAAAAACGAGTATCAGGCTTAGTCGATACGGGAGCCAGTGTGAATTGCATATCTGCCGAGTTTGCAGGGGAGGTACTGGCAAAGCACGCGGACCAAATCCGTCATTTCACCTCCTGGTTAAGCACGGCGGACGGAACTCGTCACTCTGTAGTGGGAAAAATTATGACGGATGTCACCTTTAAGGGGGTAACTAAACCTATGGAATTTTTCATCATACCTCAGTTAACCCAGGATCTTTATTTAGGAGTGGATTTCGTTCGAACATTTAACTTGGCCCCGGCACTATTTTCCGGTTCGACTCTGGAGTCCGTCACCACCGTTCCTGACCCATCTCAACCCACTAACTTATTACGACACACTCTGGATGTAAATCAGCAACTGCGTCTAGAATCGGCTATATCGGCTTTTCCATCGCATGAGAAAGAAGGTCTCGGGCGGACTGCCCTGGTGTTCCACACGATAGACGTGGGGGATGCTAAACCCATAAAACAGAGACATTTCGCCATATCTCCGGCGAAGGAAAAATCGTTATATGCCGAAGTGGATCGAATGCTAGCATTAGGCGTAATCGAAGAATCACAGAGCGCGTGGGCTTCCCCAGTCACCTTAGTGGTCAAGCCGAACAAGGTCCGGTTATGCCTAGATGCCAGACGCTTGAACGCCGTCACAGTCAAGGACGCATATCCTCTACCGTTGATCGAAGGCATTTTGAGTCGATTGCCTAAAGCCCATTTCATCACGAGCTTAGACCTCAAGGACGCCTTCTGGCAAATCCCTTTAGACCCCGGTTCAAAGGAGAAAACAGCCTTCACAGTCCCAGGTCGGCCCCTATATCAATTCGTGACCATGCCATTCGGATTGTGTAATGCCCCCCAAACAATGACGCGCCTTATGGATAAGGTGATACCACCTCATTTGCGACACCAAGTTTTCGTTTACTTGGACGATCTGTTGCTTATAACCGAGACCTTTGACGAACATATCGACCTGCTTCAGGAGGTGGCTCTACACATCCGGAGGGCAAGATTAACCATCAACATAAGGAAGAGCCAGTTCGTAATGACGGAGGTGAAGTATTTAGGTCACATCATTGGGCATGGCCATATCAAGACCGATCCGGAAAAGACTCAAGCGATTGACGTTTTTCCATTACCCAAGACCACCAAACAGTTACGCCGATTCTTAGGTTTATGCGGATGGTACCAGCGTTTTTTACGTGACTATGCCACCATAACCACTCCTTTGACCGACATGCTGCGTAAGGGACGTAAATTCGTCTGGGAAGAGCCCAGCTTGCGAGCCTTTGAAGAGCTAAAGAAGAGTCTGACTACAGCCCCCGTACTGCACAGCCCGGACTTTGACAAACCGTTCTCAATCCATTGTGACGCGAGTCAACATGGGGTGGGAGCAGTCTTGGTCCAGGTTGCACAAGACGGCGAGGAGAGACCTATAGCCTTCATGTCTCACAAGCTGAACCCAGCCCAGCGAAATTACACGGTCTCCGAGCAGGAATGTCTAGCCGCGGTGTTGGCAGTGAAACGCTTCCGAGCCTATGTGGAGGGACACACCTTTGAAATCGTTACGGATCACGCTTCTCTGAAATGGCTAATGAGCCAGACTGACCTCAACGGCAGATTGGCCAGGTGGGCACTGAAATTACAGGCATTTGACTTCACAATCCGCCACCGAAAAGGAAGCCAGCATGTAGTCCCCGACACCCTATCCAGAATGTTCGCCCCTGAAGGAGCCGAGTTGGTCCAAGAGGACGACAGCCCCCAATTGATCGATTTGGACCATCCTGCCTTCAAGTCAGCAACCTACACACAACTGATTCACACTATCCAGAATCAACAGCCCCAGCTTCCTGAACTGCGGTTGACGGATGGATTTATTTATAAGCGGATGGGACACGCATCCGGAGACCCCATACAAGAAGAAGAACAGTGGAAGTTGTGGGTGCCCGAAGAATTAACCACTGATCTTATCAGACGGGCTCATGACCACCCAACAAGTGCGCACGGCGGATACGGTCGTACACTTAGGCGGTTGAAAACCTGTTTCTTTTGGCCTAAGATGGCACAACAGATAAAAGCGTACGTAGCCTCCTGCGAGCTATGCAAGTGCACTAAAGCGCCCAACACCATTCTTCGGCCACCCATGGGTAAGGTTGAGGTCCCCGAACGCGTGTTCCAGCGCTTGTACATTGATCTTATCGGTCCTTACCCTCGATCTGCTTCTGGTCACACGGGAGCTGTCGTGGTCCTGGACCAGCTCTCTAAATTCCCTATCATAGAACCACTACGTAACATGCACACTGGACCTATAATCAGCTTTTTGGAGAACCGAGTCTTTCACATGTTTGGAGTTCCGGAGAAACTTGTCTCCGACAATGGGGTCCAGTTCACCTCCAGCAAGTTCCGAGACCTAATGTCCAAATACGGCATCATCCACCAACGAACTGCCGTCTATTCACCACAAGCCAACGCATCCGAACGACTGAATCGTACGCTCATAGCGGCCATTCGCGCCTATGTCCACCCGAATCAGAGGGACTGGGATCGCAAATTGTCCGCCATCACTAGTGCGCTGCGCTCGTCGTACCACGCCACTACCGGCATTTCGCCGTATTTCGCAGTGTTCGGCCAGTACATGATCTGTCATGGGAGCGCTTACCGGCTATTGCGGCAGCTGAAATCGCTAGAGGACCCAATCGTGGTTCTAGAACCGCACGAAAAGCTCCAACTTCTGCGAGATCAACTGCGGGAGAAGATTGAAGACAGTAGACGGATGGGAGAGGAGCGGTACAACTTGCGATCTCATCCTTCTGGCTTTAAGGCCGGCGACGAAATATATCGTCGAAACTTCCGACAGAGCGATGCCACCCGACATTACAATGCCAAACTAGACAAGAAATTCGTGAAGTGTCGAGTCATACAAGTCATAAGCCCCACCCGATACCTCATCGCGGACATGACTGGTAAAACCCTGGGAATTTACCACGCAAAAGACCTTAGACGATGAAGTGCAACTAATTCCCACGAGAAACCTTGGCTTACCCCAATCTCTGTTTAGACGAAGACCTCCGAATAACACCCGACTCCCTACTATATAGTCACTGTCGAGTCTTCACGAACATGGTTGTAGCCTATCCTTCGAAACCGACCTTCGACCCGCCACGGCCCTAACCAAGACCTTTTATATAGGAGACGGGATCGTAATTACTTCGATTTTGGGGGGGGGGGGGGGGGGAATGTGTAATGTGACGCCTACGCCCGGGAATCGAAGTGATTCCGATCCCGAACCCTGGCAACCGGCCAGATGGATATGTCCTCGAAGTGCCAGCGGACTTCATCTGTCGTGCGGATATCGTTGTGCAGAAAATATTTTTTTTTCTGTCCAAATATTTAGATCCGTGGATATAAATATTCGAAATATAGAATTAATCCCAAACCCCGGCACATTTCGAGACATAGCCATCTGGAAATGCCCCTCCACCGTGGCCATCGATAAAACTATGCCACTCCACACCCAGATGTTTTGTCCGAGGTGACAACCTGGGATTTTGACAGCCATATGGCGTGCCATTCCACACACAGATGTTTTGTCCGAGGTGACAACCGGGATTTTTGACAGCCACATGGCGGCGAGGAAAAAGAGAAATTAACGTTTTGTGGTGATCGGTGGTTCGTGATCTTGACGATCGTTTGTGTGTAGGATTTGGTCGGAGCGAGGCGTACCCAAGGAAACAAAAGGGAACTCTGTCAAACTCAGCAAGAGGAGCGGCGGGCTCCAATCATGAAAGAGGTGAGCGGAAAGGCATCAGAAGACCATCGCGAGCTATGAGAAGGAATCCTGAACGAAAATTGTTGCGTTCGTATGATAATGTAAACAATTTTCTTGAATGGTCTGATGTCTTTTTGAAAAGTGGTGACAACTGTGACAATGAACTGACTCGGTATTGTGATCCACTAGAGCTTTGCTGCTATTATTGCGAAGCTATGCAGCGGCTGATCACCTCATCAAATTTAACGTTGCGTGAACTGCGGACTAAGTGGGAATATACCTTCGATAAAACAATTTCTCTTAATGAATCCAGTAGGAGAATAATTCAAAACCAAAATGATTTGACACTTCTTAATGCGGAAGTTCGAAGTAATGCTTGCTACTTTGTTCAGATTGATCAATTGGCATATCGCTTGCAATCCGCAGTACAGATTGCAGTCTTCGGTAAAATTGATGAATACCTAGCATCTATCGACGCAAGTCTTTTATTTATACAAAAAAACGATACTTGTAAAGATTCAGCAACGTACATTGTACGGTATAAACATATGCTCTTAAAAGTTATCAACGTTATTCGCGGGTATGCTTCTCGAATTAGGAAAACTTGCACAAACTGTTCTTAATTATTTTAAAATGAATGCATCAAAACTAAATCTCATCCCAAGTAGACTTTCAAGCACGAAATATAAAACTCCAAAACGCAGAAATGGTCGTGTTTTTTTTTTATCTGTAATTTTTGTTTGCTGAACGATATATTTCGTTACAATGTGCTAAAAAAAATTATTGTTGGAAAAGATTCTTAAAATTTTCAAGTGCTAAAAAGAATTTTTTTTTCAAACAAATGTGTAGTGAAATAAATATTGAATATGTATAAATAACAGTATTTTACAGTTTATTTTGCGTTGAATATTTTTTTTTAATTTAAACAACATTCATCTATATTGATTATGAAAAAGAAATAACTAACTGAGAACATCTGTATACATTTTTATTACGGTTTATATATTTTTATTTAGTATTTTTGCTACGTATATTGTATAAGGAAAGAAAATTCAGAGACAATGAATTAGTTAAAACGTAAGATATATATATATATATATATATATATATATATATATATATATATATATATATATATAAATGCAGATGAGTAGTGAAAACCTATTTACATATTTTATGGCACATTTTGTTTGTAAGCGCAATTTAATTTTTTTTTATTAGTTGTATCGTACGTTAATTTTCAAGTAATTTGTAAAGTAGAAGAAAAGAAATGAAATTAACCGCAGAGACAATACTAATGGCCATTATTATATATTGATGCAATGTATAAAAGTTGACTTTCCTATTTTAAAAGCCACCACACTTTAATTGTTCAAAGATATTAAAGGTATAATTGTAAAAATGTCAAATTCCACTTTCGTTTTTTTTATGTATTAAATACTTCTTGATGCTAAATTTCATTTCAAAGAAAAACTAGAAAATTGAGGTAAATTCAATCATCGAAAAGTCTCGCAAAACGGTATCAAAGGATTATATGAAGACCTTGAAAATTATCAGAAAGTAAATAATGTTGGATTCATAATTATTATTTGCATTCAATTTACAATTTTATCATATATGAATGATTATGATTTTATCATATGAAAGATTCACCATTTTCTTCAATTCAGAATTCAATACTATAAATTTTCGAAAATGAAATCGTTTTACAATATTTATATAATACCAAATAAATTTTGTTTTTTTATTTTAAGTTTAACATTGTGATGGAATCATCTTCATTATTCAAACACCTTCCTGATGTATTTAAATTTACATATCAATATTATCTTTAATAAGTTTTTTAGATTTTAAGAGAAAAAAAAAAGGAAATTTATAAAAACGAAACTAGAGTTAAGCGAGATATTGATTAAATAATGACTTGAGAGAGCGAGAGGAAAGTTGATGTGCGAGGAAATATTTCGAGACATACAGAATTTGAAATAATTAAGATAAAAACTCGTTTAATTGTGAAATTGATTTAAATAATTCTACTGCTTCGAGATAAACTAAATAAAAATAACATGAATTGCTAGATAACTAACGACTTTCCTTTTCAGTGGCTCGTTCTTTTTCAGCGTGAAAGGGAAGTGCAGGGTAGGTATGCCGTCGCGAGGTTAGGGTTTCGACAAATCCGCTGAAGTCGGTTTCGCGTCGCGCGCGGTACGCGGTACCTTTGATTGTTTCGTCATTTCTTTAGAGTAGTTTTCTTCGGTTTAAGTTCGAGTAGCATATTTTTCGGTACCGCGTCGGTGAATCGGTAACGCGCCTATGGGATTTTGTAGCGTTTTTGAATTGAGATCTGTGGATAGATCACATCCAGAATTAACGTAATGTAGGTTTCTCGTTCTGGATGAGAAATTGTTGACGCGTTTGGAAAACGGGCAAGTTCAGGTGACTGAAATATTGTAATTGAGCGTAATCCATTCGGAGACCCGCGACCGAAATCCTCTCCGAACTAGCTGGCCGACAAGCAGTCACCGCGTGAATGGGTTACGGTGCACGGATTGGTTGACCTGTTGGTACCATCCGTTGGCACTACTCAGACTTAACGTCTAGAACCGATGAGAGGTCGGTTCCGCGTTCGATCTGAAAGTAGAAAATCATTACAATACATCGGCGTGATTATCTCCTTAAATTCATTGTTAAGCAAAAGCCTGACATCATGCTTCTCACCGAAACCAACCTGAACCCATGGCGCTCCATGACATTTAAGGATTTTGAGTTCGTAAGAAACGATAGGATAATAAGTGATGGGGAGGTGGCACCTGGATATTGGTTCGAAGATCCTATTGTTTCCAAAATATTGAAAAAGTCGCATTCAAAAGCTTTGAATCTCTTGAAGTGTCCGTTATCAAAATCTCACTGCCAGGTGGAGATAACCTCTTCGTTATCTGGTGGAACTGTTCTCAAGCTCAATGAGTAGCTCAATTCCTCGTTTGAAATACTCAAATTGAACAGGCTGCATCATTATTATATTCTTGCTAGTGACCTGAGCGCCAAGTATACATCATGGCTGAACGCCACCAATAATCTAAGAGGTGCATTCCTGAAATCGTGGATAACAGAGAACCAAATTGAATACAGGTGCAATCTATATGGGTCGGTTTCCCAACATACCCAAGGAAAAATTCATATTTGAACCTCTGCATTGCAGACGCAAGACTAGCATTCAGCTTTAATAGTCCTCAACGGAAACTGCAGGCGCTTCCGACGATAGCGACCATAACGCAATCGTAATGGAAATCAATCATCAAAGGGATGATTTCTTCCTCATTCCAGTTCAACATGAAAATCATCGGTTGAATTTCAGCAGACTGGAAAAAGTTTCAAAAGAAATTTAATCGGGAGTACCAGAAGCAATGTCCCCCTTCTGATGATGGCAATTCTTGTTCAATGGTTCCTAATGACAGGAATCTAACTTACGATGAAATATATGTCTATTTGTCGAAGTTAGAGAAGCTGACGTTGGAAACGATTGAGAAAGTCGTTCCCAAGATTAAAACATCAAAACAATATGGAAGGAAATGTAACACCGACCATCGCAAGGTTAAACAAGTTGGGTAAACAGACCTACGCTCATGTCAGAAGGGTTTTGTATTCAATTTACAAAATGCATTCAACAGATCGAATCAAATCAAGAAACATGTCAAAGACGATTTTATTGGAGAAAATATGAAATACGAAGATCATACTATTATTAACAAAGTTGAACGAATTTCGGCTTCTGAGGTTTTTGGTTTTGTTATACTCATAAATATCTCCCTTGATAATTATTTCAGATGTCCATCCGCGACGGAGGAAACACATTTTTCATGTATTTCCCCCCTGTGCCCCACTGAAGCAAAAACGGACAGTTAAACAACTGTTTTGAAAAGCTCCCATGAAAACTTTTATTTCATACTCATATCAGCTACGTTTGATGAATTTTTTTTTCAGGGGTCACTCTCCTGTACTGTTATCATCGATTCATGGCCAATTTTTTCGAATCCTAGAAACCCTTTTGCTAGGAGCTCTCTCCCACCTCCTTGACTTTTTTCACTTATGAGCATTAATTGTAGGTACTCATCTTCAGTCATTCATTCAATTGAATCAAGTATTCAAAGCATGCACCTTAAACGTTGAAGTTGGGAAAAAATAACTCAAAATTATTCAATCTTCGCATTTAAAACAGCCACTATTTTGTTTTACGATTACTGATACCACTAGCTGAACCGATTCTCAAAGATATACATGACACCTATCATTCCTGAAATTTTCATGCAAATCCTAGCAAAACTGTAGTTGCTGAGTCGGTAAAAAGTGCATGTTGTTCCGTAGCCATATGTTGCCATAGTAATAAATGCAGCGCATATTGTTCCATTGTAATACAGGAAAATTCAAACCGCTATAACTTCGCTAAGTATGATTCAATCTTTATGAAACTTTCAGGATAGATCAATCTTATAAATAGACATCTACGTACTGAATTTCATTGAATTTAAGGGTACCGTTTTTTTTTGTGGTAGGGAGGTGAAGGCATTTACGCCCGCCGAGTCTGGCAGTGTGGGACTCCCATGGAGGATCCCTTGGACCACCCACTAAACACCTCCCCTGTCAATCTGAGGGTACCGTTAAGATTTTATTCAAGAAATCAGAAAATCGATAAATCATACTATTACTAACAAAGTTGAGTGAATTGCGACTTCTAACGTATTTGCTGTTGTTGTACTCACCAAGGCCTACATCCCTGATTTTTTCAGATTTTTCAGATCACAGGTGTCCAATCGCGAGGGGGAGACACAAATTTTTCGTGTATTTTCCCTCCCTGTGCGCCACTCGAAGCAAATTTTGCCAAACTAAGACCTGTTTTGAAAAGTTCTCATCAAGACAATTCATTTGATACCCATATCGGCTACCTTCAATGAAATTTTTTTTCGGGGGGTCACTCTCCTATATGGGGAGACCCCCCTTAAATACCTTATAAAATTTTTAGGGTTTTGTACTAAAATACAAAACCCTATTGCAATCACGACCTGTGTCCGTCTGTCCGTCTGTCCGTCCGTCCGTCCGCCCGTCCGTCCGTCCGTCCGTCTGTATGTCACAGCACTTTTTCTCCGAAACTATAGAGGCTACAGACATGAAACTTTGTGAAAAGGTGAGAAGTGGTGACCTCTTAAAAGTTCAAGGGTGGAAAAATTTTTCAAAGGGGTTTAAGGGGGGTCTCCCCATATAGGGAGGTGACCCCTCAAAAAAAAATTTTCACCAGTGGTAGTCGAGTAGGGTGTCATTGGAAAGGTCTTAATGAGATCTTTTCAAAACAAGTCTTAAAATTGCCTTATGAGTACCGAGGGGGGCAGGGGAAGGGGAAATGTACGAACTTTTCGCGTACCCCCCCTCGCGATTGGAAACCTTCCATCCGAAAATTCTGAAAAAATTGTGAATGTAGGCCTTTATGAGTACAACAACAACAAATACATGAGAAGTCGAAATTCGCTCAACTGTGTTAGTAATAGTATGATTTATCGATTTTATGTTTTATTGAATCAAATCTAAACGGTACCCTTAAATTCAATAAAATTTAACAAACAGATTACTTTCTATAAGATAAATCTTTTCTGAAAGTTTCATAAAGATCCAATTGTATTTAACGAAGTTATAGCGATTTGAATCTTCCCGTATTACTATAGAACAATATGCCCTGTATTACTATGGTAACATATGGCTATGGAGCCATGTGCGCTTTTTATCGATTTAGACACTACAGCTTTGCTAGGATTTGCATGAAAATTTCAGGAATCATACGTATCATGAAAATGAGTACATACAATTGAAACAAGTCGAAGAGGCAGGAGAGAGCTCCTAGCAAAAGGGCTTTGTAACCATTCTAGGATTCGAAAAAATAGGCCATGAATCGATGATTACAGTACAGAGGAGTGGGCCCTGAAAAAAATTTCATGAAAGGTAGCCGATATGAATATCAACTGAAAGTTCTCTATGAGAGTTTTTCAAAACAGTTCTTAAACTGACAGTTTTTGCTTCAGTGGGGCCAAGGGGGGGGCGGTGTAAAAACATGAAAAATGTGTTTCTAAAAAATCTGGAAAAATTATCAAGCGAGATATCTATGGGTATAACTTAAACAAATACCTCAGAAGTCAAAATTCTTTCAACTTTGTTAATAATAGTATGATCCTCGAATTTCACATTTTCTCCAATAAAATCGTCTTTGACATGTTTCTTGATTTTATTCGTTGCTGGTTACTGCATTTTGTAAGTTGAGTACAAAACCCTTCTGACATGAGCATAGGTCTGTCTACCCAACTTGTTTTGTAGTTGAACTTTGAAGAGATCACTACTTTACACCTACACACTAAATTTGATGTTTCTAGCTTAAGCAGTTTCCGAGAAAAACTGCTGTGACACACGGACGGACGGACAGACGGACAGACTGGTCGCGAAACTAGTAGGGTTTTGTAAAATTATTTTACAAAACCCTAAAAAATTAAAAAGCCTTCTTCTCACACGCGTCAACAATATTTATCGACGCTTTTCGGACTACAACCATCCCTCGTTGGCTTTGTTGAAATTATACCTGAAGAATGTCCGGAACTTAACCCGTTCATTTTTCAGGAGTGAGGTCAGCAATCAATGGGCGGAAAAATTGAGGGGCATTAGCCCACAGGACCCAGATGGCGTTTTCGCGAGAGTGAATACTCTCCACAGCAGCGTGTATCGCTTGAAGAGGGAAATGCCATACTATTTAATGCGTCTGCGGAACCAACATCCAAGGCAGTGAAAAGCTGCTGAAGCAGGGTTTCAAAGAAGCTACAAAGCGTTGCGAAGAAATTCTTCTGAACGAGGAAATTCAATGGCCATTCATTCCTCCTGGTAGTCCACACTTTGGTGAACTCTGGGAAGCTAGAGTGAAATCGATGAAGTGGCATTTAGTTAAAGCAATTGGTCAAACATTATTAACCATTGAAGAGCTGTACACACTATTGGCTTAAAGCGAAGCATGTCGTTATACACGCCCTCTTTGTGAGGTCAGTAACGATCCAACTAATCTCGCTGCAATCTTGCCAGGACACTTTAAACCAGGATGCAATCTGTTTGAAATACCATCCAAGCCATCTGACAAAAACGTTGGCCGTAAATGGAAAATCGTGCAGCAAATCCACAAATACTTTTGGGACAGGTGGAAGCTTGAGTACCTCAATCGACTACAAGAAAGGCCAAAATGGAAGGCGACCAGACCCAATCTTCAAGCAGGAGGACTCGTCCTCCTGAAAAATAACAATTTTCCATCAACACACTGGCCTCTTGCAAGAGTGATAGAGGTAGACTCTGGACCCGACAGATTAGTACGCGTTGTTTCTGTCAAATTCCACGGCAGAGTAATAAGGCAGCCCGTCACTAAGATTTGCCGTCTGCCACAAACCCAGAAAAACAAACATCGAAACAATTACCGCAAGCAATAGCGTGTCCGACAACTATGATGAAAACAAAACGCAAAGGAACCAAAATAGCTCCAATCAGGGACACATAGTCGGAATATTTAGCTACACACTCAAACCAGCCTCAACCCGTACCACCAGTGATCACCCCTTAAAAGAACCTCGATATGCGATTCTTTGTGCATTTCCACAAATCAGCTGCATTGTGACAGTAACTCAATTGTCAACCGTTGTCTATATTGAACATCTCGGAACTGCTCAAATTTAGCGAGGAGCCTTAAAAATGTAGCTTCAATTACCATGGGACAGCTTAAGGCATAACCAGGATAATGTGGAAGTATCATCCCCAAACGACGCGATTTTTGTAAAGCCAGGTTCAAATGTTTCAACCGAAATTGGATGTTCGGAACTTGTCCAACATCTCGAAGAACACTAGGATGAGCTTCTTCACAAAATGTCCACCTTAAGATTGCTACACAATAGATGACGATGAGGTGTTTTGGGGAATTTAATGACAGCTTTTTTGGCGTAAATGACGAAGTTTTCGAGAACATCAAAGGGCTCCCAGAGAATCAAAAGAAAATTATCCGTTCCATAGACAGTCGATCAAAATTAATGCTCAAAACCATTGAAACGCCAAACAGCACAACGGGAAGGATCAACACACAGCTGCAACGATTCTAGAGCCAACTCCAACGAGGCTTAAACCACATAAACGAATTTAGCCGGTGGTATAAACCAATTGACCTCAACAAACTCTACATCCATCTTTTAGCAATATTCAAGCAAACAGAGAACTATCTAGATGAGGTATATCATAAGTAATCCAGTTTGCTATTCAGCATATCCTCACGATCTAGCGTCTGGGACGCCATCCAATGACTCCTTAGAAGACATCAACCACGCTCAAACACTACTCCCAAACTACTCGCGAATTACATATCAAATGATGGACCAAACTCAATTCGATGTGGATGAAAGCAACCTGATACTAACAATGTTCCTTCCCATCTTTGACACACGCCTATATAATCTGATTAAATCCACGTCAGTACATAATATAATATAAATAACACCTTTCAAGCCTTTGATATTCCATCATCAATTTTGGGTTTAAACTACAACCTGCAGCAATATTTGGAAGTTACGCCTAATAAGCTTTCAAAGGTAATGGCCGATCAATACGTTATGGACATCAGCGTGCTCTACGACGTCAACGCAAAACCAAATTGTGTAATCAACGAGATACATAAAGTATTTGGAATAGATATTTGTGCAATCCACCACTAATTCTTCTTGTCATCCGCCGTTTCAGAGCAAACTTACTTTTAAGCAAAACCGTACGCAGACAACATGGTATGAGTCACCAACATCAACTACATTACAATCTAACTAAGAACCTTAAGGGATGCATCAGACTACGACTATTTAGCCGCACTTCTGTCGCAAGTTACACATGGTTAAATGGAAGCCCGCACACTGCGATTTTCGACTATTTTGTCCAGGTCGGCAGTCGCAGGAATTCGCGATTTTTCCTAAAACCAGTTTAGCAGGTAGTTTCTATGATACTCGCGCAGGCGCACATCATTTGGACATTTGACGCTGACGTGCATGGAAGTTTCTTGCATAGCGCAGAAATGAGTTAGCGCATGTGTTCCTGGCAAAGACATACCTTCAAATGAGCATTTTAGTTCTGCGCATGCCTGAAGTTCCTTCGGAGATCTTGTCGCAGTGTGTTGGTATTTGCGTCTGAAAATCGCTGGTTACGGCAGAAAAATCGCAATGTGGCCTAACCCTAAAGGTTCTTCGCGGGCGGCAATGCTAGGGATAATGCTAAAACAAAAACATGAAACAAACCACCAATAAGCACTTATACATCATTTGCTTGCGGAACCTCAAATGCGTGCCAATATAATATCGCCCAACAGTAGCAGGTCATCAACTATCCAACAGCAAACCAATCGATCATCTACCGCATCGATCAGCAAATTACAACAGAGAACATTGCCCACCAGATCAACGTTGGGGTGAATGAATGCATTCTGCAAATCAGCAAATAGATGCAACCTAAATGGAATTTGCTTAGCGTTTGGGTGAACGAATGAACTTGCATACCAAATTAAAATGCAAGCTAATGAAATTTTATGTATGAAAATTACTGTAAGAGTGCAATAAAGTATCTGTGATCAATAAAAGTTGAACAAGAGGGTTTCATTTCACATTTTAATATTACAGCCGCTGTAAGAAGCAATTGTTTCATTTCCAGAACAAAAAGGGTATTGATTTATTTTAAAAGTGATTGGTATCCGTAACGCACAAAAAGTAGCTTTTTACCCTTTATCTATTAAAAAATATTAGTAGTCTTCTTTAAAACATATCGTTGCCGCGCTAATTGAAATGCATGAAATTCTGAATTTCTTAGTTCTTGATCAACTTAGTGATTTCACTGTAAATTATTAAGTGACAATGATATCAATGATTAATCAGTAATAATTGAATCTATAGTGGAAGTAGCAATTTGCTGATGACTGTGTAATTTTTGTGTGCGATATTTTTAATTCTTGACCCACTTATCAATTTCACTGTGAGTGACAAAGTGACAATATCAAGTGAAAGCAGAGATTTGCTTATGTTTACACTTTTTTAAAGTTTTTCTTCCCAAAACGTTTTTAGATTAATAGATAATACTACCCTCCTCGCATATAACTGACCTTATCCTAACAAAAGTGAGTGTAAAATGCAGCCTGGCAAATTGCATCGCATTTGACAACCCCTCTAAATAAGTTATCTGCAAAGGTTGTTGTAACCATTGAGTAATTAAATAATACTGGAGTGGACAACCACGTGACAATATGGTTGCAACAACCCCTGCGACCACTTTTCCTACTGCTACGCTCTTGTTTACAACCTTAGAGAGAGCCAAACTGCACAAGCAAACATGGCTGCTGCTCAATGTAAACAAATTTTCATACAATACCAAAAATTTGCTTTCTATTTGAAAAACCTTCAGCATTGTATGAAAAACATGCAAAACATTAATATATTAACTACTCACTTGTGAAAGGAGACACCTACAGATTCTTTTCCACTATGATTTTTTCACGAAGGCACTGCACATTTCATTTTGAAATTCTAAATTAATTTCACAGTGTCACACGTTAAAGTTACTTAAATCACAAACTGCAATCGAATGTTTAAACACTTGGAACGAATTTAGATCGCGAACACTTTCCACAGTTTTAATATCGGATGAAATTCGCGACGACACTTGCAAATTGGCCAATTTGGCGTCCAATTTGCATGTCAACTTGACAGTCAGTTCACACCTAGTCAGCTTTTGGAACAAGAAAGTGACCACCAAGAGGCAGACGGGGAGGAAATGACAGACAGTTCTCTTGGAAGAGAGCAGAAACCGGTCGCATACTCTCTCATGCATTTTATATGAGCTTAGCCCATCCAGTTCTTATTAATCTTAGGTTGTAACCGCAAGTTACATGGTGCCTGCATGGATGCACCACGTGATTGGTTTCAGCCTTACCTGGATGAACATTTTATATGCTCAGATTGTCAAGGTGTTCAGCAGAAATTGAAAGCGATGTATGATAACAGTACCGGCTGCATCGATAACCTCATAGAAGAGAAAAATCAGACAAACGCTCGACTACGATCTACTCCGAAATCTCAAGCAAATGAGGACAGTTTTGTGGAGATGGCTAGCAGTTTCGATGAGCTAGCTATTAACTTATCACAGAGCGATAGGAAAATATTCAAAGTTCTTGAGATGTTTGACAATCAACTAATCTCCGTGAAAGAGCAAATCTCCAGCATCCAACCATCATGTACAGAACCATTTCCATGAAGAAGCAATATTATACAAAAACTAGCTGAGCGGGACAAGTTGTTGCAGCTATCGGATATTCTCAAAAAATTGGAAAACATCGATAAAAAGTGTAATATTTAAGAAGAAAAAATAATGGTGCAGTGTAACATCTGAAATCATGTGGTCTGAATGAAGTGGCGTCGGTACTTGCTTTAAATAAAACAACTGAAATCGTCAGCCACATCTATAAATTGGGCACCTTTTGGTCAAAGGATGAATGGAAAAAAAACGTGAGCGGCTAATGTAACGAATCATCAGCACAAAAAAAACCGTGCAATTGGACCGTCTTGCCCCATATTACATCCAGGGAGAATTGACTACAACTAGCGACACATCTTTTCGGGGCGAAAAGAACTGAGGTGGGGGCAGTGATACATGTACAAATAATTCTGCGAACTACTGCCGCAATTGTTTTCACAACCATTAAGAGCCTCAAGATCAACAAAATGAATGCACTCGAAACCTCAAGAACCCACCAAGCATGATCAACATTTAAAATTAATGTCACTGCGCCCGCAGAATACTCCAGGTAGTTAGCCAATGTAGGAGAAATCAAACAAGAAACCCTATATAAAGCCGAGCTGAATGAATGGGGGGATTCATTACAACCACGATATAGTAAAACTGCGAAGGTGTGGAGTGCGAATTAAAAGCGATATTGATTGTGAAGTGATAGACAGTTGAGTTAAAAATTTATAGACAAAGTGAAAAGTAAAATTAGTGAAAGTGTTAAATTAATGATTGTGCATTTTTAGTAAATAAACTCTTTTAATTTAATTTAAAAGGCATTGCGTTTTTAATTTGCCGGAACATTAAAATTGTTAGCCGCGAACCATAACACGGTGGAAAAACTGGTGGAAAAATAGCTGAAATAATAAAAATGCCGGGAAACTTACAACTAAAAATTAATGAATTGACCATATCGGAGCTTAAGGAGGAGTTAGAACAGCGAAATTTGGCTACACAATCTACAAAGGCCATACTGATTACAGGCTTGCGTGACGCAATCAAGTCGGATGGCACATACCTGGATTCGGGTGAGCCCTCAGATGCAGAAAAAGGTGCAGAAGGTTGTGAAGCAGAAACATCAAAATCAAAGGAACCAGAAAGTGCGCTGATGCGAATGTTGATGCTGATGCAGCAAGAGCAGCGACAACAGTCATCCAATTTAACTGCGAAGCTAAATGAACAATCAGCGCAGCTAAATGAACAGACATTCAGTTCAGCTGCGAAGCTAAATAAACAATCAGCGAAGTGATTGTTCGAAATTAAGGCAGACATTTCACAGAAGCGCGAGGAGCAATCAACAAAGCTAGACCAACAGGCAATTGAAATCAGAGCAGACTTGCCAAAAGAGTCAACGGAACTAATAGCAGAGCTGGGTAGTCTGAACAACGTCGAAGAAAGAATCAGCCATGAGATCCGGCAGGTCGAGGAGAGAATCAACCATGATATCAGCCAGGTCGAGGAGAGAATTAACCATGAGATGGAAAACATGTAAAAGGAATCGGAAGCAGCGAAGGTAGTAGTAACCACCCCCGCTTATAACCGCAGCGCAAAGCACATCCAGAAATGTGCAAGCACCAATATTCGACGGGCTAACGGTCTGGACTATTTACAAAACCTAGTTTGAAGCCGCCGCTCTAACAAATCACTGGGATGAGCAGGAATGAGCAATTGCATTGATTCTTGCTCTAAGAGGCCCAGCTGCCAAGCTTTTGCAGGCTATCCCCGCTGAGTTAAACTCAAACCTTGCTGCTATATTGAATGCACTCGACATGCGTTATGGAGGCGATCATCTGAATCAGATTTATCGGTCACAGTTACGGCATCGGATGCAGAAGTCTGGTGAAACCTTACAGCAGCTAGCCCAAGACATTGAGTGACTGGCACTTTTGGCTAACCTAACGTACGACCCAGAACATTGAGATGACGCAGCAACAGAAGCATTCATCAGCGAAGTAAAGGACCCGAAATTGCAACAAGCCGTGCATTTAGCCCAAAAGCAAACGGTTAAGGATGCATTGGCTTTTAGTTTGAACTTTGAGGCAGCGAAAAAAGTGACTCGTACCACTGCCCGGGTTCGCGAGGAAGTGGCAGATGATTGCAGGTATGAGCGCGTGGAAATTGAGTGAGAGCCGCAGGTAAATGGCATGCCTAGATGCTGGAATTGCAGGGAGAAGGGGCACCTGCAAAGAGACTGCAAGAAGCAAAGAAAATGGAGCTATTGTCCAGAGTGTACAGCTAGGAAAAGTTCCAGACCGAGTCAGGAGCCCAGAATGGAAGCCCTTTAAACTGAGGGGTTGGAAAACATGTAAGAGCCAACTTCGTGGGGTAGAGGTTGATTAGGAGGATCGACGTCCCCAGCACCACCATGACAGTGTCAAGACTACATCGTGGAGAAGCAGACATGCCTTCCGGGTCACGTTGATGGAGAAAATTGCACCATAACAACCGACACTGGTGCAATCCGATCGATTATCCGACCAGACCATGTGAGGCAACAACTACTTCACAAGGGCAGGATTTTCTCACTACAAACAGCTACGGGAGAAACGGCACCTGTCCATGGAGAGGTCAACCTCCAGATACAGTTGGGAGACCTTGCGTTCCGATATAATTTTCTGGTCGCGAACATTATGGATGACTGCATTCTCGGAATGGATTTTCTGCGACCAGATGGAATCACGTTGGATTTGGGCAAACGGGTATTGAAATGGCAGAATGTCGAAGTACTGATGGAGGATCCCAGCGTCCAAATTCCCAAGATGAATGTCGTAGTATGTACCGACACTGAGGTACCGAATTCTTCCAAAAGCATTGTATGGGCCAAGCTTGATGATGATTCTGGAGACAATCGATCTTATCTGATAGAGCCAACGAAGTCGTCCACATTGCGCAGTTTAATTGTAGGACGATGCCTTGTGAGATCTATAAGGAACGGATACGTGCCGATTAGAGTCCTTTACACCGTAGACTCAACCACGAGCAGCAAAGCAGGAGAAGTCATCGGCAGCTGCCAGCCTGTTTCCACCATCACCTCTTTGGAAGCCACTCACCACCAACATGGGAAAAGGAGGCAAGACGCAGACAAAAGCCAGGAATCCACGTCTGCAATATTGAAGCAGGTCAAATTGCCAGCGCAGCTATTCAAGCGAGCCTCTGATCTGGTCACCATGTACAGTGACATCTTCGCAACAAGCCCGGATGACGAAAGCCGAACAAGTATAGAATCTCACGTCATAGATACACAGGAAGCCAAGCCAATTCAACAAGCACCGAGACGTCTTCCTATAGCCAAGCAAGGAAAAGTGAGCGCACTGATCTCGGACATAGAAAAACAAGGCGTTATCGAACCTTCTGTCAGTCCATGGGCCGCGCCAGTAGTTCTAACAAAGAAAAAGGATGGTAGCACTCGTTTTTGTGTCGTCTTTAGGCAGCTTAACGGTGTGAATAAGAAAGATAGTTACCCGCTTCCACGCATCGACGACATCATGGACAGTTTAGTCGACGCAAAATGGTTTTCTACACTCGATCTCAAGAGTCGCTACTGGCAGGTAGAAATCGACAAGAAGGACCGAAAGAAGACCGCATTTTCAGTTGGGACCGGATTGTGGCAATTTGTTGTGATGCCATTAGTGTTGAACTGGGCCAATATGTATGGCGTACCTTGGGAGCTACATTCGGATCAAGGCTGAAACTTTGAGTCACTAGTTTTTGGTGAAATGTGCGAGCTGCTGGGAATACGGAAAACGAGGACAACACCACTGCATCCCCAATCCGATGGAATGGTCGAATGTTTCAACGGCGCGCTCAATAAACATTTGGTCAAGAAGGTTGACGAGAACCAAAGGGACTGGGACCGACACATCCCACTATTTGTGATGTTGTACAGAGCTGCCGAACATGCATCGACGGGCCAAGCCCCAGCCAAAGTAGTTTTTGGAAAGACTCTTTGTCTGCCAGCTGATATAAAGTTCGGAACATCCCCTGAGAAACCCCAAACGATCTCGGAGTACAAAAGTGAGCTAAGGCAACGGTTAAACCAAATACATCGGACAGTGGGAAAACACCTCGAATCGGCTACTGACCGCATGAAGACCAGGTATGATCCAAAGGCAAATTCTACTAGCTTCCAGCAAGATGACTAAGTGTGGCTATATAACGCATAACGGCGGAAGGGTAGATCCCCGAAGTTGCAGCATAATTGGGAGGGATCATACCGAGTTACAAAGCGAATCAAGGACTTCGTTCACTGCATACAGGAACACCGTAAGCCAAGAGCCAAAATGAAAATCGTGCAATTGGACCGTCTTGCCCCATATTACATCCAGGGAGAATTGACTACAACTGGCGACACATCTTTTCGGGGCGAAAAGAACTGAGGTGGGGGCAGTGTTACATGTACAAATAATTCTGCGAACTACTGTCGCAATCGTTTTCACAACCATTAAGAACCTCATGATCAACAAAATGAATGTACTCGAGACCACGAAAACCCACCAAGCATGTTCAACATCTTAAAGTGACGTCACTGCGCCTACAGAATACTCCAGGTAGTTCACCAATGTACGAGAAATGAATTGAATGACTAGAGACCCTATATAAAGCTGAGCTGAATGAATGGGGGGGTTCATTACAACCGCGATATGGTAAAACTGCGAAGGTGAGGAAGTGATAGACAGTTGAGTTAAAAATTTATAGACAAAGTGAAAAGTAAAATTAGTGAAAGTGTTAAATAAATGATTGTGCATTTTTAGTAAATAAACTCTTTTGATTTAATTTAAAAGACATTGCGTTTTCATTTTCCCGGAACATTAAAATTATTTGCCGCGAACCATAACACCCGACAATATTTTCGCTCCAAAGGTCACGTGAGTAACATCACTAATTTTTTCATCCACATAAGAGCTCCACCACAAAATGCCTCAAAATGTTCTACCATAACTGTAGTGGCATGAGAGCCAAACTCAACAAACTTTTTCTTGACGCTAGATCATGCCCTTCAGTCTCCTTGCATTCACAGAAACCTGCTTGAATGACTCCCAGCGTAACGAAGAGATTCTCGACAGTTGTTGGTCCATTTATAGAGACGATCGAGACTATCTAACCACTGGCCTGACCCGAAGAGGTGGTTTCCTCATTGCCATACACAACGCTTACTCGAGTGATATCGTCAATACCACAACTTTCAAAATTTTCCAACATGTAATAGCGAAAATCAAACTAAATAAATTTTATTTGTACGTTGGTGTATTCTATATTCCCCTAGAGTCCAGTGAGACAATCTATACCGAGGCTTGTGGAGGTGTCTCTTCACTTGCTGAACTCTTGAAAGGAGAAGATAAAATTATTATCTTTGGAGATTTTAACAAGCCCAATTTAAAGTTTGCAGTTGACGAACTTGACAATCGTCTTATTCCAATGAGTCTTCGAGACAATATTGATTTCAACCTAGTTTCTATATTGTACGGCAATGATTTACAGCAAGTAGCTTCGACACCCAATTCCTCTAACAATTGGTTAGATCTAATTTTCACGAATGATTATGACGAGGTGGTGGTTAATCCAACTCATGATGTGGAAAATCTTCTCAAAAATACCCCTCACCATTACGCACTTTCAGTTGATTATTCCATCTCTGATGACACATACAGCCTTCCGTACAATAACTCGATTGTATTTGATTTCCGTAATGCTGACTACGATAGCATTAAGAGTTATATTTCTAATGTAGACTAGTAGACTTTTGACGTTACATGTAGAAGATGCAGTATACTCATTCTACCGGACCATATTTGACGCCGTTGGAAGTCATACCCCCAAAAACAAAAAGGGAATAAACTGTCTGAGCCACGGTTGGACGGTAGTCTTCGAAATTTAAGAAAAAGAGGAAATATGCTCCACATAATTATACAAAAAGAACCCAATGTCAGTGATGAATTTAAAAACGATTATAATGAACTGGCAAATGAATTTAGCTTGAATTCCCGCGCAATGTATGTTAATTTTATTGGCGAAAACATAATCCAAAA
Organism: Odontomyia ornata; assembly: GCA_963969285.1. Taxonomy (NCBI): domain Eukaryota; kingdom Metazoa; phylum Arthropoda; class Insecta; order Diptera; family Stratiomyidae; genus Odontomyia; species Odontomyia ornata. Next base: position 103,991,789 of record OZ017740.1, on the reverse strand, counting down.
CCCAAAGAAGTTCTTTGATTTTGTAAATATTAAGCGCAAAGCTCATTGTTATCCTAAACAAATAACCTATGAAAACCGCAGTTCCTCTGTCCCGGAAGAGATCTGTAATTTTTTCGCAGATCATTTTCAATCATAGTATTCCTTACCAAACACCTCACCTCATGTAGATAACACTAATGCCGTTTTCGAAATAGCGCTTCAGGAACTCTTAGTTTCTGAGGATGATATTATTAATGCAATTTAAACACTTGATCTGAGCCATGGACCTGGCCTAGATTTACTTCCGCCTTGTTTTCTATACACAGAGTGAAGTATTAGTTTTATCTCTCCATATCATTTTTAATAAGTCACCCGTAAGCGGAAAATTTCAAATACACTAGAAATCTTCTCACCTGACTCCAATTCATAAAAGCAAAAGCAAAGGGAGTCTTTCAAAATTATAGAGGAATTGCCAGTTTATCCGCCATCCCAAAAGTATTCGAGAAAATAGTGTCAGGATGACAGTAGGTCTTGATCATTAAATATGTACGAAGAAATGAAAATAATAGAAAAGAAAAGAAAGTAATTGGGTCTTCCCAAGAATATAAATGTTTATTAAAGTTAATGCTTATACAAGAATAACCTTGAAATACTCAACCGATATAGCGACACGGTACGTCTTCAGCGGTCGGCGGTTAGTTGGTCACTGCTGTGCTTCTCACTAATCATCGTGTAGTTGAGTGTGTGTGTGAGACCGGGATTAGTCTGATAGCTCGGCCAATCCCCTGCATCGTGATCGTCTTCGATTACGAAGTCATCTTAGTCATGAGTGTTTTCAACTTGGAGAGGAGTGGCACACCATGGTCGAATCTTTTCGGACGTGAAGACAGAACAGAAAAGTCGAGTGGATATTTGGAACCTTTGATGTCTTCGATTACATAGGATTCGAGAAATGGTATAGCGGCCTTTAAACTTCGGCTCCAGTTTACGGCTTTGTCTGGTAGATGAAAAATCATTTCGATGAGCACCAAGTTGTTGACTACGTATTTCTTCGGAGGTGCATGTTTGCGATCAAATCGATTCTTCCATTGTAGACGTTATTTAGCAATGTTCCATTGGTGACGTTCCTTAGCGTCTTGCAGAAATGAGATAAGTTGGTTGCTTGTTAAATCTCTTTATTTAAAATCAAAGATGATTTCGTTGGGGGTAAAAGTTTAAAGCCCACTGAAGTAATGGTAAGAGTTCGTTCCAATTATCCTCATTTTCAACGTTAGTAGCCAAATACGAAAGAGTAGTCTGATTTATACCTGACCGTTAGCTCGCGGAGTTTGGACCGCAACCGTGCTATGTTTAATCTTATGCAAATTGCAAAACGAAGCAATTTTTTGGGAGGTAAACGCGGTACCTCGATCGGATACTATAATCCGTGGTAAACCAAAATAACTTGTCAATTCCATTAATGCATTTAAGATTGGTTGTGTTGAGGTATTACACACGGCTTTCACCACTATATATTTAGTAAAGGCGTCGGATATTTCCAAAATGTAAACGTTCCCCTTTTTACTACGTTTCAAAGAGCCTAAATGGTCAATATGCAGTTCTCGGAACGGTGCAGGTGGCATTTCATAACAATATAAACGTCCTTCTGGTTTCCCCGAACGCGACTTATAATAAGAACAGTTCACGCACGCAGCGATATAGTCTTTCTCAAATTTTCGCGTTTTCGGAGACCAATAATATTGTTTGTGGCGTTCTCTAGTCTTATTGACACTGAAATGATCACAATTGTCGTGATAATTCTGCACTACACTAAATCTAATCGATTTAGGCACTATTCATTTGAGTCCGCGATCAGTTCTCCGGAACAGTCGGTGTTGGTTAAGTTCGAAATCGTTTTTTATTTGTTTCATTCGCACGTCTTCTTCTTCATTATTAAGAACGGCTATAGTGTGTCGAAGTTGGTAATCCTTCAGCTGCATTGTATATATCCAGTCCTCACTACCAGCTGAAACGGCAAAAACTAACCCAGCGTCTGTAGGTCAAGGGAAGCTAAATCAGGAGCACGACTGAGAGCGTCGACATGGGCGAGTCGTTTTCCCGGTCGGTGTACAATTTCGAGATCGTATTCCATTGATCGCAGGATCCACCTGGAAATTCTTGGTTTTAATTCGGTTTTCGTTTTCACCCGAGCAATTGCGGAGCAATCCGTTTGAACTCGGACGCGCTTTCCCAAATTATAAACTCTGAATCGATCCAATGTCTCAACAACGGCAAGCACATCAAGGTCATAACTATGATAAACGCTTCCCGGTGCTGAACAGTGGCGGCTATAGTGAAAGACAGGCTTCCAGCTTTTACGATCGCATGATTGCAAGCGTACCCCAACGAATTTCGTGTTGGGCATTAATATCAAACAGTGCTAAAACCGGCTCGTCACACAAGATATTGTTAAGTTGTTCGAAGCAATTTCGCTGCTCGTCGCCCCATACAAACAATTTCCCGGCATCTTCCGATTGTCGCAACAACTGCGTCAGTGGTTTCACTATTAACGCATAAGCCTCCACAAACTTTCGAAAAAAAACCGGTGAGACGCAAGAATATCCTCACTTCGGTGATGTTGGTTGGCGGTTTGAAATTCGTAATAGCAGCAACTTATTCCTTCCCATATCAAATCTCGTCTTCATTCACAACGTGTCCCAGATAATCTATTTGCTCGGTCAAAAATTTGCATTCATCTAGCTGCAGCGTCAGTTCATAGGTCTCCAAGAGTTCGAAAAATTTTCCAAGTGAATTTAAACCACCATCCACTTCCTAACTCGGTAGAATTATGTCGTCTAGATATGCTATTGCTTCTCCAGAGCTCATTCGAGAAACAATTTTATTTGCAAGATTTGTGAAGACCCCTGGCGCATTAACGAGCCTGAAAGGCATTCTGTTATATTCATAATGCCCATTATGGATCACGAATGTGGTGTATTGTTTTGATTCCTCAGCCATTTCTATTTTATGGTATCCCATCCTAAAATCCAGGAGCGTAAAAAATTTATGTCCGGGCAGCTGCATAAATTGGTCCTCAAGATTTGGCATCGGGAACGGTTGTTTTATCGTAATGCTATTTAAATGTCGGCAATCGACGCATAAACGGCTCTCTCCATTTTTCTTGTCAGTCAAAACGAAAGGGGAGGAGTATGCAGAATCGGACGGCCGTATAAAATTCGCATCCAAAAGCTCGGCGATCAATTTGTCGACAATCTGTTTTTTTGCATAAGGAAGCCGGTAGGGGTTGATCGGTTTGAAGCGAGATGATCATTTGATAATCAGAACATTTCCTGAATTCATAAATATTCGTTGCAAATTTTGACCGAAATTTCGTCAAGAAATGTTCGAATTTATGACGTTCGTCTTTCGTTAATAATGTATCCATGTTTAGATTGTTCTCGTTCTCAATCCAAAATTTTCCTCCACAAATCACCAAACAATTCTCTTGGCGGCACAGAACATCACGTCCCAATGAAATGACGTATTCCAGGTGGTGCTCGAAAATCACGAGAGCGTCAACTTCCTACAATTTGCCATCGATTTCAATATCGATTTTAATTTTATTTTTGCATCGGTAGTTACCTCTGGTGAATCTATTTATCGATACGTCACAAGAGTCAACACTTCCAATTTTCAGTGCGAACGGCTCCCTAATCAATGTTCGGTTGCTACAAGGGTCTACAAATGAAGAAACTTCGTATACATTAATTTTGACGAATTTAATTATTTCGGATGGTTCACACTCGGAGGCCTTAGTTTGGATTTCAAACGTTTTCGTATTTTGCAATGGTTGTTTATTTGATCGTTGCGGACATTCACTCGTTTTATGATTAGTGCGGAGGCTAACGGTGCATCGCTCCCGGCGTTGTGGAAGCGGACAACAGATGGAAATGTGTCCAGGATTGAAACAATTAAAACAAAGCGATTTTCCGTTTCTTTCTTGTTTCTTCAGCGGCAGAGACGACATTTCATTTTTCGTATTTGCGAAACGAGAATCAGTATTTCGTGCCTTTTTCGATATGACATATTCCGATCCACTATAATTAGTGCACTATCGAATCGCCGCCAACAGCTCATGACAATACACATACGGTTGAGTAGATGCAATGCGCGAGAAATCCGTATCAACGCTACCACGAATAAAATATTTAATAATCGCCTGATCGGTTGACTGACTCTTTCTACCCAACGATAGTATTTTATAGTAGTACTGTTCAAGTATTTTGAACGAACTCCGTTTAGTTTCTACGATCTCATTCGTCAAAAATTTCGACACGAGTCCGGGCCACGGGTTAAAAATAGGTGAACTGTTTGCACGTTTTCGCGGGCCCTTTTAATTTAGAGTATATCGCCAACAATACAACCTTTTCGCTCCAACCGTACGCGTTTTTAAGCTGCGATACGCGGTGAACGAATCGTTCCGATTTCGATGACCACTCAGCGAAAGGATTAAATGGTTCGTGAATTCCTCCACGGTTAAATCACGATATTTCACAATTTTCGAGTACAATGATCCCACTTCTGAAATGTCAGGATGAGGTCTTGATCATTAATTATGCACGAAAAAATGAAAACAATAGAAAAGAAAAGAAAGTAATTGAGTCTTCCCGAGTATATAAATGTTTATTAAAGTTAATGATTATACAAGAACAATCTTGAAATACACAAACGATATAGCGACACGGTACGTCTTCGGCGGTTAGTTGGTTACTGCTGTGCCTCCCACTTGTCATCGTGTAGTTGAGTGTGGTTGAGACAGGGCTTAGCCTGACAATAGTATGCTCTAAAATATAACTCATAATAGAGCAGCGTCTCAGTGACCAGCAACTTGGCTTCAGGGAAAACCGATCCACAACCACCAATCCAACAGTTATGGTCTCAAACATACTTTGCGCAATAGAAAAAGGGCACCATGTTGACGCAATTTATACAGATTTTAGTAAAGCCTTTGATCGCGTCAATCATACAATTTTGTCAGAAAAATTGCGCAATTTTAGAATCACTGGGCCATTGCTTTGCTGACTCAACTCTTACTTCAGAAACTGGACTCAAACCGTTTAATTTCAAGGGTACATATCCAAAGAAATTCAAGTCTACTCCGGTGTACCTCAAGGCAGTCATCTCGGACGTTTCTTTTCAACATATTTATATCAGACCTTTCTGATGTGTTATCCGATATACCCCACCTATTTTATGCGGATGATCTCAAATTATACTATGGGATAACATCCCCAAGTGATTCGATATTCTTACAGAACAAGATAAATGCTCTGCTTGAATGTTCCAACACAAACCACCTATACCTGAACCTCGAAATATGTCAGGTGATTAGTTTTTCTCGCAGAACTTCAATTTTATTCGCTGATTATCACCTCGGTAATACTAATCTTTGAGTAGTCTGTGTGGCCTAGTGGTTAGAGCATGAACCCATAAGCCGAAGGTCCCACGTTCAAATCTGTTTGGGTGCAACGTGATTTAGTTCAGGGGATTTTTCGGACAGACTAAGAGTGTTCACTTAGTGGTGATATGTACTGATTTAATCAGATCATACCATAGCTGAGCAAGCAAATGGGAGTATGGTACTGACCAAACCAACTCCCGAAAAAAATCAAAACGGTCATGAAAATGAGATACTCTAACTATCTCTAAGCGAAGGCCCAAGAGGGGCTGTAGTGCTATAAAGAACCAAAGAAGAAGAATACTAATCTTTCCTGAATAGACAGCATAGTAGACCTCAAGGCTAATAAAATGTTAGGCTTCATCAAACGGCGTGCAAAAGAATTTCAAAATGTGTGGGTAACAAAGACATTATACATATCATTAGTCCACCCTTTTCTCGAATATGCAAGTGTCGTCTGGTATCCTGTTTCCGATGTTCATAGAGAAAGAATTGTGTCTGTTCAAAAACAGTTCCTGCTATTTGCTTTACGATCTCAATATGACCCACGTAACTTTCAGGCCTTGCCTTCATATGAATATCGGTTGTCCATTCCAAAATTATCTTCACATGCCTCCCGTAGAATTATGGCATGCTCTTGCTTTGCATTTGATGTCCTCCGTGGTATCATTAAAGTTCCATATCTGATTGACAGGATATCCTTGAACGAACCAGTAATATTTACAAGACAGTCTGTAATGTGACGCCTACGCCCAGGAATCGAAGTGATTCCGATCCCGAACCCTTGTAACCGGCCAGATGGATATGTCCTCGAAGTGCCAGCGGACTTCATCTGTCGGGCGGATATCGTTGTGCAGAAAATATTTTTTTTTCTGTCCAAATATTTAGATCCGTGGATATAAATATTCGAAATATAGAATTAATCCAACCCCGGCACATTTCGAGACATAGCCATCTGGAAATGCCCCTCCACCGTGGCCATCGAGAAAACTATGCCACTGGCGACATCGGGAGAGGTACATTGCCACCATATGGCGTGCCATTCCACACACAGATGTTTTGTCCGAGGTGACAACCGGAATTTTTGACAGCCACATGTCGGCTTCATTTTTCGTGGCTGTCGTCTGCTAATCGTGTCCATTGTCGTGGAATCAGCTAATGCATTTTTGATTTTTAGTAGTTATAAGTGAAAAAGATAAAATTAAATTACACTGTTGTTTCTTTAATTAATTTTACATATGTAAATTAGGTTAGTGATTGTATTATGGCTTAGATGCGAAATATCGAAAGCAATCAAAAATAGCAACTGCTAATTGTTGGTTGCGGCAGATTCCGGTATTCGCTCTCGTTTGTGCCGAAAATATCTATAGAAAGGTAAGACTGCTAACGGATATCTCCCGAGTTCCGTCTCTAACCTCATTCTTGATAGAAAATCCCATGAAGTGGATCCGCCGAAAGAACACCGAAGGAAAGGAATCGAGACGGCGAAAGTGTTGCTGCCAAAAAGGCTTTTCAACAAATATAGAAGCATACGGTCAAGGTCAGGACAATATCGACCTAGATGAATGGATCATCTTTCGTTGTCAGTACGGTCGTGGATCAAACATCGGATCAGGTTAGTGTTAAGATAATAACTATTAAAAGTCCGAGACGATTCAATAAATGTTTTGATGGCAACAATAGCGAAATTAGATTCGAACGGAGTACAAGTTCTTCCGGAAGGTAGGAATAAGACGACATCGCCACAAGTCCAAAGTTCAGCAGCTATTGCGAATGTGGCTGAAGAGAAAGCTGACCAGAAAGACGATCCAAATGAAGATTGGTGTGCAGTTGGTTTGGATGGTGGTGAATTGATGTGTTGCGATGAATATCCAAAAGTATTTCACCACAATTGTCACATACCAGCTATAGGTTCCTTACCAGATGAAAGTGAAACGTGGCAAGATTTGTCAGGTGTTAATTTAGCGGAACTGGCAAGTTCAGCTGAATGTGAAAGACATAGTGCAGGAGAACTTGGCGCAAATGAATTAAAGATTAGACAGAGGATATGTTTAAAATTATATTGCCAATACGAACAAAGTTTACCATTTAGAGAGCCAGAACCTGCAACAAACCCTGCATATTATGAAGTAGTTTGTCAACCTATGTCGCTAGATGTTATTCGAACTCGTTTGGATCCATCAAGTCCGAATCACTACAAAGACATTGCCACATTTGTAGCTGACGTTCGATTGTTGTCCAAAACTGTATGCTTATATTATCCGGAGGATTCCAAAACATATGCGCATGCCCGTTGTCTAGAACAATTTTTCGAAGAGCAACTGGCTAAATGGCTTCCTAAATGCGCTCTCGTAAACAAGTGTGAAACGAATGCAGATGAATGTCCTGTGAAACAAAAAAAAAAAAATGCGCGAAAATTCCGACTGAATGCCCTTAGAAAAAGAACCATTTCAACTGTCGGATAAGAAAAAAAAAACGAAATAAAGTAGATTATATTTGCTGACAGGAATAGTTTTAACATCGTAAGTTTAGGCGTGTATTTACGCTATCGCCTGTTGATGTCGCACATCGACGCATTTAAACTCTTATTACAAGCAAAATATTAATTTATTGTTTAAACATAACTATACATAAAGTAAGAAACCATTTTTATCTACTCGAAAGAAAGCATGAAGTTATTCCAAATATAAAATGGTCGTAAGAAAATTTTTCACCGGTCAGTTATTAATCATATGAATAAATGCATACCAAATTCATTTGAAACCTTAGATTATAGAGGTTAATTAATTTTATATGACAGAATTTGATTTGAGATCTGTGGATAGATCACATCCAGAACTAACGTAATGTAGGTTTCTCGTTCTGGATGAGTAATTGTTGACGCGTTTGAAAAACGGGCAAGTTCAGGTGACTGAAATATTGTGATTGAGCGTAATCCATTCGGAGACCCGCGACCGAAATCCTCTCCGAACTAGCTGGCCGACAAGCAGTCACCGCGTGAATGGATTACGGTGCACGGATTGGTTGACCTGTTGGTACCATCCGTTGGCACTACTCAGACTTAACGTCTAGAACCGATGAGAGGTCGGTTCCGCGTTCGAGCTGAAGGTAGAAAAATCATTACAAGTCACGCTTGCTGGTGGAAAGTCGACATCTTTCCATCTATGGTAATAATGAACCGATTACTAGATGCTGGAAAATATTAAATAGCCTGAGTCATTGCTTTTCCTCAACCATATCCAGACTACAGTTTAAAACCAATCTATCAATGTTGCTCTCTTCCTAATGCTACATTTTTCACTTGTATGTTTGTGTCATTTATATTTTAAACTTGTATTTTGTAACTTTTAACTAGTCTTTCTTTGTGATAATTTATAACTTTAATGTAATACCTTGTTTGGTAAATAAATATATAACAATACATGTTTGAATTTTTGAAAATTTCCACGAAAAACATGCAAATCATGATCTCAAAAGTTTTTTATTATTTTAAAAATCAAGAAAGCTTCTGCAATAAATTTATTTGACTTTTCATTACCTTGAAAAAATGTGATATTTAAAATTTGTTGATATCTGGGCTTAAAAAATAATTGTAGAGTGAATGTTTTTAGTTTCGCTTCATAATTCGTAATAGAATAATTGCCAACTTGAAATGGACATTCAGCCTCAACTCCATTAAAGAATGCTGAGAGTTGGTCGAGAAAAAATTTAACTATTTGCCGACTTAAAATATTCAATGACTTCTCACAAAGATAAACTTTTCGGCTGAAAATAATTGTTTCTTTTCCTTTTGCTGCTGTCTGGGAAAAGCGTATATCCATAGAAACTTCTGGCAAGATTTTTTTTATGTAGAAAAACGCGTCAAAATGCGTGGCGTTCTTGTATATCCAGTTGCATGATACCAACTTAGGATCTTTGCGACAGCCAGCTTTGATTGCGCGAAACTCGAACTTCTGGAAAGTAAATGTTTTGTATTTTGTTTTTAAATTTTGAAATTATTAAATAAACTACCTCAATCGCTAAAGAACAGCCTATGAAGATGCAAATAAGGATTATGTTTTGCATAGACAAAGGACTAATAGTACCCATTTTTGAAGAAATGATGTTCCTTATGCCAAAAAACGCAAATTCTATTGATGATGCCATCCAAACAATACTCAGTTTAGACCTGATATAATTATATAGTATTTGTTTTTTTACGAATTATAAGCTCATTTAGATAAAAATGTGATACGCTAAATACTTAGCCGTTGAGCATATCTGTTTTTCGACCTAATTTGATCAAATCGGAATATGTGAGTCCACTTGAAAACTCCGTTTGAGGAAATATGTAATGTGCGGAGGGAATATAGCATATAAGGTGTCATGGTGCAAGTTATTTGAAAAGTAAGAAGTGCCTCTAAAAATAAAATATAAAAATTGGAGATAATCGCTATTCTGGAAAACAGGACGATTTTGTCATTAAGTACATATGAACGAAAAATAAAGGTAATATTACCTCTAGCATTCGTTGTGTACGTACGTGTTTTTTAATAGCTCCCGTTGGCAATGTTTTAAAAATTGATTAATTTTTAAAACATCTTTTGAAACTAAGACGGACAGACAGGTTACGATTTTAGTACGGTATGTAAAAATGTTTTACAAAACCCTAAAAATGTTCCGTTGTATGAATACTTCCAAATAAAGCCGCTAATAACGTTTCCATGAAAAATATGCGCTATATCAGTTGCTTATAAAATAGCGAATTGCGCTTACCTTCTGACATTTGGGGTCCAACATTTTGAATGCATGCAGTTTATTTTGGATTTTAAAAAATGATTGTGTCTAAGGGTCTCATCAATCAATGAGCCAAATCTCCTTCAAATCGGATTTTCACTCTACACACGGCAAAAATATTCAATTTCTAGTGAAAATGGCAGGTTTGAAATATTCCACTTGCCTATTTTTCATCCAATTTTGATAAAGCAATACGAGAACTTAGTACATTTATCCATAATCACTCATTTCAGAAAAATCGGTTGGAAAATGTATCCACTAGAGGGCCACAAAAACCTTAAAAATATCGCATATTTAAACCACCACCATTTTGAAACTTGCATATGGATAATCATAAAAATATTGTCGCGTGTTATGGTTCGCGGCCCATAATTTTAATGTTCCGGGAAAGTGAAAACGCAATGTCTTTTAATTTAAGTTAAAAGAGTTTATTTAATTACAAAAAAATGCACAATCACTTATTTAACTATCTCACAATTTTAATTTTCACTATTAAAAGTCTAACACTTGTCCATAATTTTCTTATCGCAATTGTCTTCTAAAATCACTTCACTATTACTCGATCAATATCGCTTTCCACACACTATCGCCGTTTTTACTATCGCGGTTGAATGAATGATTCCCCCATTCATTCAGCTCGCCTTTATATAGGGTCTCCATCCGTTCAATGCATTTCTCGTACATTGGCGAATGTTCTGCCAAGAGGTATCTGGTATCCTCGAGCAGATGAATGGAGCAGTGACTCACTTCCAAATGTTGATCATGCTTGGTGGGTTCTCGTGGTTTCGAGTAATTTCATTTTGTTGATGTTCTTAATGGTTGTGAAAACAATCGCGACAGTAGCTCGCAGAACTATTTGTACATGTAACAATATCAAAATCTTTAGACCTAATTATTTTCTATTCTCAATTTAAGTTTCATACACAATGGATCAAAATTGCTACTTTTAGAGTCCTTTGAAATTTCGAGTGTCAGCTAGCCGCCATTGTGTTTTTTGAGATCTGACCTCCAATATTTATAAAAAATTCTTTAGATACTTGGAGGTTTTGCAAAATCGTCGAATTTCATTATCATCGGTTGAAAGCTTTGGTCTCAACTACAGCAACGATTTTTTGCACGTTTTCCGAATTTTTGAGCGACCGCCATTTTGTTTCACACGGTTCGACATTGAATTTTTTTATTGATGAACTCATCACGTAGTTCTATAAAACTTTATACCAAGTTCCATCCACATTGGAGCTACACGTTGGTTGGAACAGAAATCACGATTTTTCGTCGATGGCTCACAAATTTAATTAAGAATTTTACTTAAAACTTACTTTTAAATTAAGTTAAAAGAGTTTCTTTACTAAGAATGCACAATGATTGATTTTACTATTTTATGAATGGTTAAAATGTTATTCACTTGTCTATAAATTTATGTTCCAATTGCCTATTACTAGAATCACTTCACAATCAATCAATATCGCCTTCACTTCGCACTCCACTCCATCGCAGTTTTACTATAGTGGATTTACTATTCCCACAATTCATTTAGCTCAGCTTTACAAAGGGTCTCTAGTCATTCAATCTATTTCTCGTATATTAGCGAACTACCTAGAATATTCGAGCAATTCTGAATGCCCACAGTGACGTCGCTTTCAGATGTTGATCATGCTTGGTCTTGTGCTTTGGAATACATTCGTTTATTGATCATGATGTTCTTAAAAGTTGCGACAACAATTGCGACAGTAGCTCGTAGGAATGTTTGGCCATGTAACACTGCTACTACCTCAGTTTTTTCGCCCCGAAAAGATGTGTCGCCAGTTGTAGTCAATTCTCCCTGGATGTAATATGGGGCAAATGGTCCAAGTGCACGATTTTGATTTTGGCCCTCGGCTTACGGTGTTCCAGTATGAAGAATACGACGTCATTTATTCGCTTTGTAACTCAGTATGATGCCTCCCAATTATGCTGCAACTTCGGAGACCTACCCTTTCGCCGTTGTGGGTTATATACCCACACCAAGTCATCTTGCTGGAAGCCAGTAGAATTTGCCTTTGGATCATACCTGGTCTTCATGCGGTCAGTGGCCGAATTGAGGTGTTTTCGCGCTGTCTGATGTATCTGGTTCAACCGTTGTCTTAGCTCACTTGCGTACTCCGAGGTCGTTTGGGGTTTCTCAGAATGTGTTCCAAACTTTATATCAGCTGGCAGATGAAAAGTCTTTCCAAAAATGACTTTGGCTGGGGCTTGGCCCGTCGATGCATGTTTGGCATCTCTGTACGCCATCAAAAATAGTGGGATGTGTCGTTCGCAGTCCCTTTGGTTCTCCTGCATCATCTTGGCCAGGTGTTTATTGAGCGTGCCGTTGAAACGTTCGACCATTCCATCGGATTGAGTATGCAGCGGTGTTGTGTTCGTTTTCCGTATTTCCAGCAGCTCGCACATTCTGCCAAAAACCAGTGACTCTAAGTCTCGGCCTTGATCCGAATGTAGTTCACAAGATACGCCGTACTTACTGACCCAATTTAACACTAGCTATTTGGCTACAGTAGTTGCTTCCTGGTTGAGGATGGAATATACACCGGAACAGTTGCTGAAATAATCAGCCACAACCAGCGTGTATCGATTTCCCCATTGGGATTCAGGAAAGGGTCCTGCAATGTCGACAGCAATCCTTTCAAACGGTTCACCTACGTTGCAGTTTGCATTTGTCCTCTCAGTCGTCGCTTTGGACCTTTGACGTGCATCTGCAGCACCAGTTCTCTACTTCTTCTTGAGCTTGGAGCCAGTAGAACCTTTCCCGTAATTTTGCTAAGGTCTTGTTAACACCAAGGTGGCCTCCCGAGGATCCTTGGTGTATTTGCTTAACCACATCCGTTTGCCGTTTCCTATTTCTGCTTGAGTACGCCACCCTCCACCTGAAGGGAGTTCCATTGTGCCCAATAGCTTTTCAGGGTTGCGCCATGCATAGAAATGTCCTTCCCCTCAGGTTGCTCAGTTGTCTCCTTCCATATGAATAATGGTCCGCTGTCTTCATCGGCTAACTGGGCGTTTCAGATCCCCTCCAGTGAACAAACTTTATCGAATTCGGCAGTTATCACTCGCAAATCGACAGTCGGCTCCTTTTCTTCAATCCGTCCCTCGGGGTTTTTGAAATTAAGTTGCCATCTCAGCGATGCATGGTCCGTTCGAAGAACGAATTTCTGGCCATATAGGAACTTGTGGAACTGCTTGGTTGCCTTTATTATAGCCAATAGCTCCTTCCTGTTCACGCAGTAGTTCCTCCCACTTTTTGAGAGAACTCGACTGTAATACGAGAGGACGCTTTCTTCGCAATCGATCTGCTGGGAGAGTACAGCTCCAATCCCACCGTTGCTTGCATTGGTGTCAATTACAAACTTTTTTTTGGGTTTTGGATATGCCAGCACAGGTGATTCACACAACTTCTCCTTCAAGATCTCAAAGGCTGTTACGATTTTTCTCGGTTTAATGGTGGAGACACTTAGCTATTTTGGCAAAGTCTTTGACGAGTCTTCTATAATAGATCACAAAACCTAGAAAACTTCGTAGTTGGCGCTTGTTATTTGGTGTTGGCCAGCCTTTCATGGCTTCAGTTTTATTGGGTCAATTTCGACCCCTTCTGCGGATACAACATGCCCCAGGTATTTTACTTCAGCTGCAAAAAGGGTACACTTGTCGGGACTAAGTTTCAGATTTGCCAATCACAATCGGGAGAAAACCTCTTCTAAGCTCCGCACATGCTCTAAGAACGCTCTCCCAATAACAATGATGTCGTCTAGGCACACTAAGCAGGTTTTTGAGGTAGCATGTATTCCATCAGGTGTTCGAAGATGACCGGAGTATTGCAAAGCCCAAACGGCATCACCACGAATTACCACAATCCGGTTCCTACTTAAAATACGTTCTTATCTCGGTCTTGCCTGTCGATTTCTACCTGACCGTAGCCATGCTTGAGATCGAGTGTAGAAAACCATTTTGCGTCGGATAAAGTGTCCATGATGTCATCGATACGTGGGAGCGGGTAACTATCTTTCTTAGTGACGTCATTAAGCTGCCTATAGTCGACACAAAAACGAGTGCTACCATCCTTTTTGTTTACTAGAACTACTGGCGCGGCCCATGAACTGATAGAAGGTTCCATAGTACCTTGTTTTTCCATGTCCAAGATCAGTGCGCTCACTTCTCCTTGTTTGGCTATAGGAAGACGTCTCGGTGCTTGTCGAATTGGTTTGGCTCCCTGTGTATCTATGACATGAGTTACCATACTCGTTCGGCCTTGGTCATCTGGGCTTGTTGAGAAGATGTCACTGTACTTGGTGACCAGATCACAGGTTTGCTTGAATAGCTGCACTGGCAATTCGACCAGCTTCAATATTGCAGATGTGGATTTCCGGGCTTTGTCTGTGGCTTGCCTGCTTTTCCCATGGTGGTCGTGAGTGGCTTCTAAAAAGGTGATTTTGGAAACAGGCTGGCATCTGCCGATGACATCTCCCGCTTTGATGCTTGCGATTGAGCCTAGGGTGTTAAGGGCTCTAACCGGCACGTATTCGTTCCTTATAGATCTCACAAGGCTTCGTCCTACAATCGTTGGCTCTATCAGATAAGATCGGTGGTCTTGAGAATCACCATCAAGCTTGGCCCGTATAATGCTTTCGGAAGATTCCGGTACATCAGTGTCGGCACATACTACGACATGCATCTTGGGAATTTGGACGCTGGGATCCTACATCAATACTTCGATATTCTACCATTTCAAGACCCGTTTGCCCAAATCCAACGTGATTGCATGTGGTCGCAGAAAATCCATTCCGATAATGCAGTCATCCATAATGTTCGCGACCAGAAAACTATGTCGGAACGCAAGGTCTTCCAACTGTATCTGGAGGTTGGGCTCTCCATGGGTAGGTGCAGTTTCACCCGTAGCTGTTTGTCGTGAGAAAATCCTGCCCTTGTGAAGTAGTTGTTGCCTCACTAGGTCTGGTCGGATAATCGATCGGGTTGCACCAGTATCGGTTGTTATGGTGCAATGTCAACTTGACCCAGAAGGCATAAGTCTGCTTCTCCATGATGTAGTTTTGACACGGTGATCGTGGTGCTGGGGACGTCGATCCTCCTAGCCAACCTCTGCCCCACAAAGTTGGCTCTTACATGTTTCCGGACCCCTCAGTTTGAAGGGCTTCCATTCTGGGCTCCTGAATCGGTCTAGATCTTCGTCTAGCTGTACACCCTGGACAAAAGCTCGGTTTTCTTTGCTTCTTGCAGTTGCCCCTTCTCTCGCATCTAAGCATACCATTTACTTGCAACTCTTGCTCAACTTCCACGCGCCCACACCTGCACTCGTCTGCCAATATCTCGCGAGCCCGGGCAGTGGTACGAGTAACATTTTTCGCTGCCTCAAAGTTCCGAATATAAGCCATTGCGTTCTTAACCCTTTGTAAAATTTCACCAGACTTCTGCATCCGATGCCTTACTTGTGACCGATAAATTTGCTTCAGATGATCGTTTCCATAACGCATGTCGAATGCATTCGTTATAGCAGCCAGGTTTGAGTGTAACTCAACGGGGATAGTCTGCAAAAGCTCGGCAGCTGGGCCTCTTGGAGCAAGAATCAATGCAGTTGCTCGTTCCTGCTCATTCCAGTGATTTGTTCGAGCAGCGGCTTCAAACTGGGTTTTTTAAATACTCCAGACCGTTTGCCCAACGAATATTGGTGCTTGCACATTTCTAGATGTGCTTTGCGCTGCGGTTATAAGCGGGGCTGGTGAGGTAGTTAAAACTGGCTTCGCTGCTTCCGATTCCTTTTTCATGTTTTCCATCTCATGGTTGATTCTCTCTTCGACCCGGCTGATGTCATGGTTGATTCTCTCCTCCACCTAGCTGATCTCATGGTTGATTCTCTCCTCGACCTTGTAAACCTTTTCCTCGACGCATTTAATTTGTTTGTTCAGACTACTGAGCTCCGCTTTTATTTCGGTTGACTGTTTTTGCAAATCTGTCCTGATTTTGAATGCTTATTGTTCCAGCTTCTGGTCTAGCTTTCATGATTGTTCATTCAGCTTCGATGATTGTTCATTTAGCTTCGCAATTAAACTGGACGATTTTTCCTGTTGTCGCTGCTCTTGCTGCATCGGCAACAACATTTGCATCAGCGCATTTTCTGGTTCCTTTGATTGTGATGCTTCAGCTTCTCCACTGTCTGCGCCTTTTTCCGGATCTGAAGGCTCACCCGAATCCAAATGCATGCTTACCGATTCGATCGCGTCATGCAAGCGTGCAATCAGTATGGCCTTTGTACCTTGCGTAGCCAGATTTTGCTGTTCCAACTCCTCCTTAAGCTCCGACATGGTCAATTCATTAATTTCAAATGTAGGCTTCGTGGCATTTTTGTTGTTTTTAGTTGATAGGAATATTGGGGGACAAAATAACAGAACAGTATTCAAGCAAAGGGCGAACAAGTCAAACAAATAGGCAGACAGAAGGAGAGATGAATTTACGTACATGCCGAAGGATAAACCCGGAAACTTTTGATGCCTTAGTAATCACATTTAAAATATGTGCATCAAATTAGCGTTTTGGATCAAAAGTTACTCCAAGCTCTTTATGAATGAGTACTTCAAAGAGCAATGTATCATTTAATAAATAATTAAAATTAATAGGAGAATCATTGAGAGAAAAACTCATTTTATGATATTTAGTAATGTTAAGACATGAATAGTTGGAAGCACACAATTTATTTCGAGCATTCAGATCAGTTCGGAGGAGCTGACAGTCTAAATGGGATTTGACTGCTCAAAATACTTTGAAGTCATCAGCATACAAGAAGGAAGAGGAATTAATTACAAAGGAGAGATCATTTGTGAACAACAGAAAGAGAAGTGGCCCGAGAATTGAACCTTGTGGAACACCAGATGAAGAATAAAAAGGGCTAGACGTAGTACCAGAGAGACTTACTCGACAGGGATGGCACGATAGATGAGATGACATCCAAGATAGAAGATTACTCGGTATGACAAGAGCTTCAAACTTACGACAAAGAAGTAAATGATTGACAGTGTCAAAGGCCTTGGAGAAATCTGTGAAGATCTCATCAACTAGCAGTTGGTTATCCAAAGCTCTTGCAATACTGTTTGTGAACTCCATTAAATAAGGAATAAAGGAGAAAGCCATGCAGCTCTGAAGCAATTATACGAGCTAATGAGTTTGAGAGTAGATTATGAACCAGCCGTTCAAGTAACTTTGGAAAGCAGGAAAGTAAGGAAATAGGACGGTAATTGGAAACTGACGTAAGATCACCACTTTTAAAAATAGGCACAATATTAGCTTTTTTCCAAGGGTCAGGAAAATTGCCAGTACTCAAACTTAGATTGAAGAAGAGAGATAAAGGAAAACTAAGCAATGACGCTAACGATTTTACTAATACGTTTGGAAAACCATCCGGCCCAGAGTTGATATTAGGATCAAGAACATTGATCAAAGATTTGACTTCAGATACATCTGTACAAATAAAGGAAATTGGGAAGGGAAGACAATTAGATAAGGCAACGGGATGCACAGCTGCAACGGGAGGAGAAAAAGCCGAAGAGGAAAATTGGGCAAATGAGTCAGTAACTTCTTGAGGAGAAGAAAGCTCGGCACTATTCCAACGGACCTTACTAGGACTGGAAGGAGAGTATTTCAGCGACCTAATATAAGTCCAAAAAGGCTTTGTATTATTAGCCACAAAAGAGCTATCCAGACTGCTGGAAAAAGTCTTTAAAGCATATTTGATCTTTTTTTGGCAATAGCACGCAACCTACTAAAATTAGATCTAGTTTCAATAGTACCGAGCATTTTAAAGACACGATGTGCCTTATTTGTACTCATAGGGCACTAAGCACTCGCCTTGTAAACCAAGGCTTTTGATTTGCTTTACGGGATGTCTGAAGAGGCGTAAAACAGCAAAGAAGACTTTAAATATATATGTAAAATTTATCTAAAGCAGCCTCACAGTTCAAGCCTCTAAAGAAATCTAGCCAGTTGACTGAAAGTAATTCTATATTAATAGCTTCATAGTTAGCTTTAAATAAGGGAAGTTTGGGAGTAGGATGAGGTTTGTTAAATTTAATTACCATCGACTATAAGATCTACAGGTAAAGGAGGATGGTGCCGATCAGGAGGAGCATACGGATGTACGGCTTGAAATATAAGTAGCCAACTGGAACATTTGATAGAACAAGGTCATATGCCTGTTGCTCACTCAGTCAAAATTAGTAACAGTATCGAAAAACTACCGCCAATAAACGTGTTCGTGTTGCTCAGTGGGGATAAGTTTCCGCTACTGGTAGCCAAACATAAGACACAGAACTTTGACATTAAAAAAATAATTGCCGATAAAACTACAAAAAAAAATGAAATCACTGGTTGCTTTAAGTCGGTGAAGGAAACACTGAGTTCTTGGCAGGCTCCGCACTTCATCTACACCCCAAAAATTGAAAAAATGAGACCTTTCCGTTGAAGGGTATGGACTGTGTACTGTCAATCTCCTCCAAAGCTCAAAGAAAGTGCATCAGCACTCGAATGTATGTCAGTTATGAATTTTGCAACAAGGGGACCGACTGTCGAAAAGAAAAATTTACCATTTGATCTAGTAAAAATTTCTAATATAGGCAATCTAAGGGCAATTCATCAAATAAAGTACTTGAACTTCAGAGTAGTGAGGCGAGAGTGTTTTCAAAAAAAAAGATAATCAGTGCTATGGGTGTCAAAGGTTTGGCCATTCGTTGTCAACTGTGTCACGCACTATCGGTACGTTAAATGCAAAAATGGGAGTGCGAATTGGCTCGGAAAGAGCATAAAAGAAACATGCAAAGCATTAACTGCGGTATATCTAGTTATCCTGCATCATATTGAGAATACCAGCGATATCAACATGTGAAAATTAAATTTATTCCGTGACCCTCTTTTAAGTGTGAATCGTTCGATACTTCATGTCGTGAACTGCATATTTAATGTAGTATTGATCGCGTGGCTTATATTATTATGAATTATTTTAAAGATTAGACTTCAAACTATTTTCAATCAAAAACTGAGGGTTATTAGTAAGCAACAAGTTGGTTAAAAATAAACTCGAAAATGGACAATCAAAGAGACCATTATTGGCATATTTTAGTGTTTTACTTCCGAACAGGCAAAAATGCAGTACAAGCTCAAAAGAAATTGTGTGACGTTTATGGTGAGGACTGTCTTCCTGAACGCCAGTGTCAGCGTTGGTTTGCTCGCTTTCATTCTGGAAATTTTAATGTGCAAGATGCACCACATACTGGCAAAATAAAGGCGTTAATCGAACCAAACCGGCGTATGACAACTTCAAAGATAGCAGAGAACCTTGACAAATCAAATTCAACTATTTGCTTGCACTTGCAACAGCTCGATTATGCAAACCAACTGGATTTTCGGGTTCCTTATGAATTGGCGGGAAATCCACCTCACCAAACCCATTAACATATGCAACTCTTTGTTGAATACGATTAAACAAATAGTCGCAAAATGACAACGGGTGGTAACTATTCGGGTCCAGATGATCTCTTCCTTTGAATATTGGAATTATTTTCGCCAGTTTCTCTTCGTCTGGAAATGTTCCGTTTCTAATATGCTCGTTTATAAAAATTCCTAGTAGTTCAGTGCCTCCTCTTTGTCTAGAATTATTCCGTGTGTGGTGATCTTGTCAATACCTGGTGCTACATTTTTTTTCAAATCTTTGATTGTAATTAATACTTTTCTATTAGTTGTTTGATGAATACGAAAGATGGACTTAGTAGGGCTATTTGTTATATTTAAACAGCTAGTTGACTTGTCACCAAGCTCTTTGGTAATTTTTCCACCAACTTTTAGCGAGTTTGCTGTTCCACATGAGCGTGCTGCATTATAAGAGTCCATGCCAAAAAATTCAGCATTTGATGACATGATCCAAAGTGATGAATTATTTTTTACTTCATTTATTATTTTCCATATTTCGTGCGAGTTGTCCACCTCTGTTTCCAATCTTCTGGAGTAATAGGAAGATTTAGCTTCTTTTATGATACGTTTTGGTTCTTTTAGGGCTTGGTGATACAGATTTTTAAGTGCTTGATCTTCAGGTTTTCGGGTTTATGTGTAACTGTTGAAATTTCGCTTTGAAACGACCCTTCTCTAAATATCTGAATATTTTGTGAGTACGTTTCTGCTTTCTGAGCCTTTGACTATGGACGACAATTTTTAGAGCACGATGATCTAACTTCGGCCAGTCTTCAAGTGTGAATTTAATGTTTTCAGCAATTATTGTCTCATTTGTTGCTATGTGAATCAGGCAGGTACTTGAAGTCGGGTAAGTAATTTTGTCCTTACTGACAATAACCGCTCCGTTTGTTTCTAGGGTATTCTTGTACATCCTCAATTCTGGAGATTCTGTAATCACGTCTATGTTTGTGTCAGCAACTGTGATTATATTTTTTCAAAAGAGTATACCGCAGCTATTGCTGTGATTGAGATCATAGTAAGTACCGATATTTAGTTTTTTACCTGCGCAGGTAATTTTAATTATTATTATATTATATATGTCCTATGATACTCTCTTTATCACGAAACCAGTTGTATTTTTTATATAAATTGCTGTATCTCCTCCTTTTCCGGGCCTGCAGGAGAAAGTGGAGCTATATCCCAGAATATTATAATACTTCGCTTCTTCAGGGTAGATCCATACTTCGTTTAGTATAATCAGATCCGTTTCAATATTTTGCTGGAGGTAAATTTGAATATTACTTAACTTGTGTCTTAGGCTTCTTATATTGGCATAAAACATAGTTAATTTGTCGCTTCATTAAGTTTTCTGATTAACAATCACCATCGAAATTGTAGTCAGTACTCCTCCTACCAATTACAAACATTCTTTGATACCTTGGGGACTCCTACGAATCTGCTCGGTGTGAGTGATCAGCATTCTTATTATTACCCATACAATTGTAACAGTTCTCATGTGTACTTTTGCATTCCTTGAGCTCATGCTTTCCTCCATATTTCACACAGATTTGTTCTCCTTCGAATTTCAACGTGTTACGGTTATATTTTTGGCACTTAGGCATCTTGTAATGTTAAAGTCTTCCTTCACAAAATATGAACAATAATCTAGGTGGATGTATTTGTTAGCTAATCTTTTATACATGCTTCCATTTAACTCAATAATGTTTAACCATCTTTCTTTTTTTGTCTGTCTAGCATGAATGAGCTCCATTTTTTCTATATTCCCGACATCAGGGTTTAGCGCCTGTATTTTATCTCGTAGTTCCTCATTTGTGAATTGATTATCCAGTTAATTTTTCACCAGTCTGCGTTGATGCATCTTTATCTGGGTAATGTCGTACTTATCCTGAATGTTATCCATGGTTAGTCGGTATAGCTCAGACGCGTTGGCATTGGCTGTTGTTTTAATTATCGCCCACCACTGCAAATAGGTTTTAGCAGTTGTAGACGAATCTTGCATTTCGACGGTCTTATCCTCGACTTAAAACCGACAAGCGTTTTATCTAATGATGTATACTTTTTTGGCTTAATTATGATCCCTTTCTGGAACATGACATCTAAGCAGAGCTCAGTTTGAGAGGACACTCACTATATAAGACGTGCACAGTAGTGCGATGCCTCTATATTTTCACACCTTTGTTTGTTCCCATTTTCGTATACAGGGCATATTATATTTTTTGCCAGTCCTTGTTGCTCCCGCAGAGGTCACCGCAGTTGTAGACATTATACTTCAGCAGAGGGGTGCGTAGCCCGGGGTGGCATACAGAGGCCAGCTAGCACTCAGTCGTTTCGTGGAACTTCCGGGACACCCGCTGTTCATGCTGAGCCACCTTACATATAATAACTAACACGAAAGGAAAGGACGGGAAAGAGGGCGGTCATTTTAAGACATGAAAGTTGATTGTCTTAACAAGACATGGCCGTTTATTTAATTCACAAAGCAAGAAAGAATTCTAAAAGTAAAGTTCACAAATTTTAACTCCCCTTTAAAATTTGTTCAAGCAAAATCCGTTCACTAAAATTTAATAAAATGGAAAACAAAAATATTAATTTGATAACATAAACTAACAGCATTAAAAAAAAGCAAATCCAAATAATTACTCACACTTTCCTTGTTGAACTCCGAGCAGTCGTTGAAAAACAAAAGAAAGGGCACCTGAAACTCAAGCTTCAATTTAAAAATTACTGCTAACAAAGTTCAAAAATGAAAAAACAGAACGGCCACTTTTCACAAGACGCTGATTATACTCTCTTCACTAATCCATTATCCCTTCAATTTCATCCAATAGTATACTTTCAAATTCAAAAATTGAAAATTTTTTTTTATTTTCCACAGATTATTCCCGGTTCACTCCACTTAACTAAGTTTTTTCTTTCTCTAAACCAAAGCAAAATTTTACTAATTTTTCTATTCAATTCTCACGTTTGTAATTAAATCCAATTCAAAACCCCACTTTATCTCAAAATCAAAATTAGTCTTTATCTAGACACTACCAAAGCACTTCCTCCTCTTCTTCTTTTCAAACTCCAAAACCGACTCTTTTCTCCTCGAACTAACAATCCCTTCTGAAAAGTTCAAATTAAAACAAATCAAATAACTTCCTCCTCTTTTTGAACTAAAAAAGGAATCCAAAAATGAACGCCTACCACACTCCCTCTCATTTTCCGAGTCAAATACTGACTGCCCCGAATCCAATCCCGCAATCTTATTACTCTCCATTACAACTATCGCATCTGGGAAACGTAATCGAAGTTCATTACACTTCGATTCCACTATCCACACATCTTTTTCGTATCGACAAACGCAACAATTTCCATTTTGCATATATGGCAATTTGCATAACCATGGAAGCATTTGATTAGATGCAAATGATCATATATATATATATATATATATATATATATATATATATATATATATATATATATATATATATATATATATATATATATATATATATATATATATATATATATATATATATATATATATATGGAAACAATTGCTTTTGCCGATACTCCATAAAGAGTGCTTTCCTGTGGTCGGGTAACTTGTACCCAGAGTCCTAGCAGACTCCCGGTCGAGAATCCATGACGCTACCAACGGAGCTACCTTCTGTTGATTTCCCATTCATTGTATCAGCAACTTCAAACTACCTTATTTTTTCTGAGGTTCCGTACTGCTCCCTGTACTTCGTCACTGGTTTGTGGTGAAACTGGGGCTTCTTGCCCTGCTTCTGGAATGTTCACAACTTCAGCTGTTGTTAGGGACGCTGTGAATAGCTTTTGGAAATATTGCACCCATCTGTTTTTAATTTTGTCTGGTTTGCCTATGATTACTCCTTGTACACTTTTGCAAAGACTTGTTTGAAGATTGAAGCCGTCTCCTACAGGGTTTTCCAATAAGAGGTGTTTTTTAATATTAAAAGAAAAAAGCCATGTTTATTTCATTATAAAGAGGAAGGTATGCCGTTAATAGTGAATAATAGCTTCAGGCAAATGACAACCACGACCACGCTTACAGGACCATATCCTTTTCATTAAATTGCCCATAACCAAATCGCAAAGTGGCTGCCCTATGTCCTCGAAAGCCTCACGAATTCCATCTCTGAGGCCTTGAATCGACGCTGAGCTGTGGCCCCAAAGGAAGAAGTCGCAAGGTGTTCCCCCGCAGGGAAATGCTAAGAGGAATACTCTTGGAGGCTAGCATTCTTTGGAGAGTTCCGCCACAATGTACCCGAGGAAATTTCCGTAGGGAGAATGCCGGTCGACAAGAGCATTTTTGGAGGCTAGCATTATTTGGGGAGCGCTGCCCCCACGGACCCGAGGATATGGGAGGTACTGTGAGGTGCCCTCCTGGGGTAACAGGTAACGACTCTGATTGGATGTGGACTGCGCTTTGGACAACGAACTGGAATTGATGCTTTGGGCTGGCGGGTGTGGTTATTTGGACCTAGTTGCTTTACACAGTAGCGCCGTTGTGACACGCATGTGTGAACGGCTCCAATTTAACTATCATACCGTCTCCATCCCAGTACAACCCTGGCAGGCCTCGGAGTACGTTCGATGTTCGCACCATTGGGTTGGTGGTGTAGGTTTGGTTGAGACGGACTCCCGATTCGCGCTGGTCTGGCTCTGAGCACTTGTCCCCATAAGGGCTCGTGTCAACCCTCGCATGGCCTCCCTGCTCTGCAAAGATAACCATGGGACCAAAAAGGCGACCACAGACACGAACAAAGATAGCGGCTCCGAGGGGGGGGGACACAATAAAACTGGCGCAACCAAAAACATATAAAAAAGATCAAAAAAATCCAAAAGAAGAAATAAAAAATAATAACATCGACGACGCATCCAGCGGTTGCAATCACGATGGTAACAGTTCATCGAGAGCAGTACTTACCATGACAAAAACGACGAATAATACAATGACAGTAAAAACGGATGAAAAACGAAGATTAGCAGACAGTATCGTTCAGACTGAGATTCCTTTGGAGTCCAGGCGCAGCAAAAAAAATTATGCGAACGCCAGAGCGTTCTATGAAGGAAAAGTGGGAAACTCTGCAGGACGCTTCAGGTGTTCGAGCGGTGGAAAATAATATAAAGAGCACCGAAAATTCGATGGTCACTGCTGTCATGGTTACCGAGGTGACCAACGCAAGGATCGCAAATCCCGACAAAGTAAAGAAACATCCTGAAGCCAACGAAGAGATTACAGCAGAAAAAACAACGCGTGATCAGTCAAATAAAGACACGATGTGTGATTGCACCGCCAACGTCGAAAATGTGGCGGAAGTACTGCATTTGGAAACAAAAAACGATAACCTCTCTCAGGGACGGTTGCAAAGTACAATTGCCACCCAGCGATATGAAGAAGAAAGGCTACTTCGAAAAGCGGGAGATGTTCTGAAAAGAATACAATCTGCATGCGACTCGCCAAAAATCAGCAAAGCAGTAAAGGTTGAGCTCCTTGAACTAGAGGAGCTCCTAGATCATATAGGCCACTATCGGAGGAGCTGATTAAGAGCCGAAGACGAGCAGAAGGCTGAAGAGGCGCTGAGGGTGAAATCTAAAGGCCACATGCAGATAACTCCACCAGTAAAAATCAATAAAAGAATGGCGTCTAGTCCAATTGAAGGAGATCGGGATAAAAGAAGGAAGGAAGAGGCACTTGATGAGCGTAGAGCACCAGATCACGGGTTCCAGATAGTGCTTACAAAAGGAGCGGAGAAAGCCGCAAAGAAACTCCTTCAAAAAGTGCCAAAAAGTAAAGTTCGCACTGACGCCCAATCAGAAAAAGAACCAGATGCAAAACAGGAGATGCAGAAGCCCCGACGAAGATCCCGGCAGCAGGCACTGCTCGTAAAGCCCCAAGATGGCTGATTCTACACGAAGTTACTATGAGATATCAGGGGAAGACACCAATGCTACCATTAAAGTAGTACGACCAACGCGTTCGGACCACATACTGGTCGAATTCGGCGCAGAAGCCGGCAATTTGGAAGCATTGTGCGACGCAGTAAAAACAGTCCTCGGCAAAAGCGCAATTATAGCCTCGCTCGAACCGATGGCAACGATCGAAATAAGAGACATTGACTGCGTCGCGGCCATCAAAAAGGAGTTCCCCAGCGTGGGAAGGATCAAAGCGAGACTGACACCAGAAAACCACAGGGGAAAATATATGGCCATAGTTCACTCGACCGAAAAGGACGCCGAACAATTCCTGAACAAGAGCAAAGTAAGAATAGGGTGGGTTGTCTGTAGGATACGGCAAAGAGCAACGTGTCTTCAATGTTTCAAATGCCTTGGCTATGGCCACACCACACAAGTATGCAGAGGACCCGATAGGAGTTCTCTATGTTAAAAATGCGGTGAAATGGGACATAAAAGAAAAAAGTGTACAAAGGAGGCACACTGTATTCTCCGCAAGGATACTTATCCTAGACCTGATTTTGGACATTTCTTGGGATCAGGAAAATGCCGGATGTTCCAGGAAGCCCTAGCCAAGGCCAAATCAGAGCTTCGATGACCCGCATCCTGCAGCTAAACCTACACCACAGTTCCACCGCCCAAAATCTGCTTGAGCAGTTTGCGAGGGACACAAAAGCCGACTTCTTGCTGCTGAGTGAGCAACACCATGATTAAATTCCTGCATTATGGTATTCTGATGAAACTGGTACTGCCGCCATCTGAATTCGGAACAGTGATTTCTAAGCGGAGAGTTGTGGACGGGGGGATCATCTTTCCAAGCCAAGCTTTATGCTCTGGAGGGCGCTGTCTCGAATGCAGAGGGCAAAGTGCTCGTTGAGGGTGACTTCAACGCTAAAGCAATCGAATGGGGAACCCCTTAAACGGATCCGCGGGGAAAACAAATCCTGCAAATGGCGGCCAGGACGGCTCTCGTCGTACTAAACTCCGTAAATACGCCGATTTTCCACCGTACTGGCTGTAAGGGAAACGTACCGGGCGTGACATTCGCCTTGGAGTCCTTAGTACGGAGGATACACACAAAGTATTAGAGGACTACTCAGCCAGTGATCATCAGTGCATTCTGCTTGAGATAAGTGATGCTGCCTCCCGACGTCCGTGGTCTCGTCTTTCTACAACTGGATAGAACATCGGAAGGATGGACGTAGAGAAGTTCGTCGATGTGCTCACAGCGGGTGCACCGCTGCAGGGAGCTACGGAGGAGACAAAAGAACTGGTAGCTCAAGACATGGTGAACTCTAATATGAGCATCATTACGACTGCTTGCTGCGCTTCTATGCCCCGTCGATGTACTGGTGGTCAACTGAAATCGCTGAAAAGCGAAGACAGCGTCACAAGCTTCGACGTGAGGTTTAACGGGCGCGGAACCGTGATGAGGCATGCAACTGGGTGGCAGCATATAAGTCGGCCAGGAAATGCCTTCGCAAACTGATCAATAGTAGCAAGGTTTGCTGCTGGCAAGACATAGGCGGCAATGTGAGTAAGGATTCGTGGGACCTTGGCTACAATCTAGTTATGCAGAAGCTTGGTGACCTATGAAAGCCTTGTATACATGATGCGGAAAAGATGGACGCGATAGTTCGGGGACTCTTCCCCGGCCATCCCGTCTGAGTTGACGCTGTCCATGGTGAAACAACAGTCGAGTGTCCACTCTTCACGAAGCCGGAACTGTTAGAGGCAGTCCACTCCAGGTCCAGATGATGTTCCGGCTGAGGTATTGTGGCTCGTCTATCAGCATTGTCCTGACTTGCTGCTCAGCACATTCAACGCTTGCCTTCCGGACGGGGTTTTCCCGGTACAATGGAAGGTGGCGAGGCTCTTGCTGATCAGCAAGGGGAAGGGAAATCACGGATCGCCGTCTGCATACCGTCCGTCATGCATGCTAGACACGGCTGGGAAAGCGCTGGAAAAAATCATCAAGGGAAGACTCACTGACGTGATTCGTGCTACGGGGACCTATCTCCTCGGCAGTACGGCTTTAGAGCAGGATGTTCTAGCATTGATGCGATTGCAGAGGTGGTGAACGCGGTCCAAAAGGCAGAGGCATATAGTCGCGCCAAGCGACGGATCGTCCTGTTGGTGACACTCGACGTCAGAAATGCCTTCAACCCCGCTAGATGGGTAGATATTCTGGATATGCTGGAAAACTCTTTTCAAGTTCCAGAATATCTAATGGGGCTTTGAGGAACTACCCAAAGGACCGAAGCCTGCTCTACGAGACGATACAGGGCCAATGAAGGATGGAAATCACATCAGGTGTTGCTCAGGGATCTATTCTGGGTCCGGACCTGTGGATCGTGTCTTACAACGGGCTACTGAGACTTGAGATGCCAGATGAGTCGCGCTTGGTCGGCTATGCGGATGATGGTGCGGCTCTGGTCGCTGGCCGCACCCTTGAATAGGTGCAACTTAGGATAGGGATGCTAATGCGCTCACAGGCTCAGTTTAGCACTGGAGAAAACCGAAGTGGTCATCTTGACAAAACAGAGAATCCCTAGATTAAGGATGATCAGTATTGGAGATACACGAATCGAATTGAAGCTGGGGCTGCTGATCGACTCGAAGATGAGTTTCTCTGAGCAAATCAGGGCAACGGCTGAGAAGGCTGCTTCGGGAATATTGGCTCTGAGTCGACTAATGGCCAACGTAGGGCAACCCAGCCCGTCGAGAAGACGCCTCTTAATGAGTGCTGTAGGGTCAGTGCTACTGTACGGAGCAGAAGTGTGGGGTGACGCTCTCAGCAAGGAGGTATACCGAAAATCTTTGGCACAGGTACAGAGAAGAGAAACACTGAGGGTTGCATCTTCGTATCCGACAGTCTTTGATCCGGCGGTGAGGGTTATTGCAAGCGTGATACCTGCCGCCTTCCTTGCTAGAGAGCGCCGCGCCATTTACCTGCGCCGAAATGATGATGCGAGGGAGATGGTTCTCCGCGAGGAAAGACAGCGCTCGCTCAACGATCGGCAGCAGTCTTGGGTGAACTGCACGAAGGGAAGGTGGACTGCGTGTCTCATCCCGGATATGCGACCGTGGCTTAATCGAAGGCATGGTGAGACTGACTTCTATCCGACCCAGCTTTTGAGCGGTCATGGCTGTTTTCAGTCTTATCTGCACAAGATTGGTAAGTCACGGTCCCCCGATTGTCGGTATTGCTCAGGGGAGTAGGACAATAGGACTTTATTTTTTACGTGTACAAAATGGGTCAGTCTGCGAAGGCAACCCTACAGATAGACGGGAGAGCTCACCCCGGATAATATAGTTGCGCTGATGCTCGAATCGGTTGAAAAATGGAACCAGGTGGCACATTATAATCGGGCAGTCCAAAAATATAAAAAGGACTCTCAGCAGCCGGGGCGCTAGGGCATCACTTTTATGGCACTTCCTCTTCCGTTCTCCCCTCCCGCTAGGAAAGGGATCCCCAGCTTGAAGGCGCCTCACGGCGTAACAAAACGAGGCCTGGCGGGAAGTAAAGTGTCAAACGGTTCCAAGCTGGGTTCCCAGGTTGATAGGGGAGACGGTTACTGGATAGTCCAGTCGCCTTCTTTTGAGCATGGGGGTCCCACAATCTGTGCATAAATGGCATTCACCTCCCTACCATCAAAAAACAAACAAGTGTCAAATCACAAGATCTCGGTGGCCAATTGTGATCACTTCTTCGAGAGATAACACGGTCCAGAAACTTTTCTCGTAAAAGATACGTGGCGCCGTCTTGTTGGAAGCAAACGTTGTCCAGATCAATACCATCCTATTCCGGCCATAAAAAATCATTATTCATCTCTCGATGGCGCAATCCATTCACCGTAACTGTTACTCCAGTCCTATTTTTATAGTGAATTTTACTAATTACAATGCGTTGTTGAAGCACGTATTGTTCCATTTATATAAATGGCGTAGCTTAAATTTTTCAAATGTCATGAAGTGACAGCTTCAAAAGTGACATCTACCGAAATAGCGGGTTATCAAAATAACACCTCTTATTGGAAAACCCTTTGTTTGTTTGATAAAGGCATACGCCGATCCGACTTCATAGAGTCATGCTTTCGTTTAATTGTTGGATCTTGGTGTTGATGGTCAGTAATTGTGGTGGTATTAGGATACGATAAAGTTTTCAATCATAATCTATTAAAATTAAGTTAGAACATATCAGATAAGCGATAAGTGCTCACTGCTCTATTGTGTTCTTTGTGTAGTTTGTAATTTTTAATAGGGTTCCTTGATTTGTTCTCCTTTTTTCCAATTTAGTGATATGTTTTCATCCCGAATTGATGAAGATACGATATTGTTCTTTCTGGTTAATTTTTTAGATTGCCCTATTACTCGTGTTTAGTGTGCCATTAAGTTCACAATTTATTTAACGTTTTTGAGCTTGCTTTATGTTGATATAAATTAAATAATAATATGATAAAACAAAGCGTTTTTGACTTCCTCTCCTTTTACAATGGTCTGGTGAAATTTATTCATGAAATCCTTAAAAGATCACAATAATGCAATATAGTATATGTGCTTACATAGATGTAACCAAAAGGACAAATTGCAGGAAAAACGAGCAAGTCATTAACTCAAAAGTTCTTTATTATTTTAAAAACAAGCAAAGCTTCGGCAAGAAATTTATTTGACTTTTCATTGCCTTCTACAAATGTGAGATTGATAGTTTGTTGATTCCTGGGCTTATAAAATAATTGTAAACTGAAAGATGATATTTCCGGTCCATAATTTGCGACAGTATAATTGCCAATCTTAACTGGACATTTAACACCACCTCCAGCAAAGAATGCAGAAAGTTGATCGAGGAAAAATTGAACAAGCTTCCGGTTGATGAAATTTGAGGATTGACACATATTCACTTTTGTACTGAAAATAATAGTTTCTTTTGATTTTCCCGCAGTCTGGGTATATCGTATATCCATAGAAACTTCAGGCAATTTTTCTTTAATGTAGAAAAACGCGTCGAAATGTGTGAAGTTCTTGTATACCCAATTGCATATGATTTTTGAATTTCCGCGGCAACGAGTATTGACAGCTCGAAACTCGAACTTCTGAAAATTAAATCTAAGAGTGAAAAGTTTTGCATAATAATTATTGTTTCGACATTCAATGGAATTACCTCAACTGCGAGTGAATGATTGATAAGGATGCAAATAATGATACTGTTAAGCAAGGTGCAGTGACTAATAGATCCCATTATTGGAAAATTACATATTTTTTGTGAACAGTACCAAACCAAATGAAGACCACGTGCAAATGAATTTCAATTCTGGCCAATGCACTTGATAGGATTGTATGTATTCTGCGAATTATAAACTCATTAAGATGCAAATACTGATACGCAAAATGTGGTGGCTGGAAAATTTGTTTTTGGGGGAAATTCAAATTAAATTGAAATACAGGAAATAAAAAAAATTTACGCTAAAAATTAACTTCATTTGAGTGATTTCAATCAATCATAAAAATACTATCAAAGTGCTGTATCGCTTTAGGGCTTTCTAAAACAAATTTTACAAAGACGTACTAGTTTCGCGTGCTATTTGTCCGTTCGTCCATCCGTCCGCCTGTGCCTCAGAGCAAGTTTCCTCAGAAACTATAGCAGCTACACCGCTCAAACTTTATGAAAAGGTCAGAAGTGGTAGTCTCTCAAAAGTTTAGGTCTAATCTAACATTTCAAAAATGTTTAAGGGGGTTCCCCCGAAATAAAGAAATAGCCCTTAAAATTTATTTTTTAATTAAACAAACAAACAAAATGTCAGATTGTGCATCAGGGTGTTATGGGGGAGGCAAAATGTGTAAAAATTGCTGTCCCTTCTATGGCTAATAGACATCTTTGAGCTGAAAAGCCTGAAAAAAATCACAATAGTAGGTCCTTAAAAGTACAAGGATAACAAATATGTATGTATTTCAAAAATCGAAATTCACTCAACTTTGTTAATAATATAATTTGTATAATTTTAATTTATCCTTAAACTTCTTAAAATTGTATCAGTATATAGATTGATATAAGACTCTTAAGTTTACAAAATTTCATGGAAATCAGATCATGATCAAGTGAGTTGTACCCAATTCAATTGTATGGAATTATAAAAATAATAACATGTGTTGACAGTTCAAATTTAAATTCGCTTTTTTGAATCAACCGTTACAAATTTTATGAAAAAACAAGTTGAGTAAGCAGGAGAGTGCTCCTACCAGAAGGTCTTTGTAAACATCCTAGGGTTCTGCTGGCGTGAATCGATAACTTGATTTTGGTTACATTTTGCCTTCCCCTGGACCCCCTAATTCATAAAATGATTTTTTTATTTCAGATTCTGAAATTTCTTATCAAGATCTTTCATTTGATACCCCATTCGACTACCTTTGATGAAAAAAAATTTTGAAGGGCCAATTCGTTATTAGGGGGGACCCCCCTTAAACATTTTTTAAATTTTTGTAAAGGCCTTAACTTTTGAGAGACTATCACTTTTGACCTTTTCACAAAGTTTGAGCATTCTAACTTCTATAGTTTCTGAGGAAATCAGCTGTGACGCACGGACAGACGGACGGACGGACAGACGGACAGACAGGTCGCGAAACTAGTAGGTCTTTGTAAAAATTTTTTTTACTAAGACCTAATAAAGCAAGTCTCAAAACTTTAAAATATTCTCAAACTTATGGACCTAAATGGCACTCTAAAATTAAACCATATCGAATCAAAAGCCTAATCATAAGAAAACAATATTATACGAAGTGTGTTCAAAAAATATCGCGAATTTTGTTTTTTTTTTCAAAAATTAGTTTTTTATTCATGAATATCTATTTCGTCCCCTTCAAAGTAATCCCCATGAGATATTATACACTTGTGCCAACGGTTTTTCCAATCTTCGAAGCACTTCAAAAAATCATTTTTTTAAATCTTGTTCAGCTCCTCCTTCGATGCCGTCTTTATCTTGTCAAGCGTAGCGTAACGTCGTCCTTTCATGGGCCTCTTCAGTTTAGGAAACAAGAAAAAGTCACAGGGGGCCAGATCTGGAGAATACGGTGGCTGCGGCATCATTAGTGTGTTGTTTTTGGCCAAAAAGTCGCGCACAAGCAACGATGTGTGAGCAGGGGCGTTATCGTGGTGCAAAAGCCAATTTTTGTTCTCCCACAAATCCGGGCGTTCCTGGCGGATTGCTTCGCGCAAATTGCGCATAACTTGCAGTTAATATTCCTTATTGACCGTTCTTCCCTGTGGCAAGAACTCATGATGCACCACGCCCCTGCAATCGAAGAAAACTGTCAGCAAAACTTTCACATTCGACCGAACTTGGCGCGCTTTTTTCGGTCTTGGTTCATGCGGCAGCTTCCATTGAGATGATTGAGCTTTGGTTTCCACGTCATAACCATAAACCCACGATTCGTCACCAGTTATGACCCTCTGGAGCAAATTTGGTTCGTCGCGGACAGAGTTTAACATCTCATTAGCAATGTTCATGCGTTGCATCACGGTCGCAATTGAGCAATTTTGGTACGAATTTCGCGGCGACCCGTCTCATGCCCAAATCGTTGATAAAAATCGAATGGCACGAGCCAATCGATATGTTTAGGTCCTCAGCAACTTCTCTAACGGTGATTCGACGATTGGCCAATACCATTTTCTCCACTTCATTAATTTTTTCGTCTGAGGTTGAAGTGCTCGGGCGTCCGGCACGCTCTTCGTCGTTCACATCTTCTCGGCCTTCTAAAAACATTTTGTACCACCGATAAACGTTGCTTCGGTCCAAGGTAGCTTCTCCGTATGCCACAGTCAACATTCGGAATGTATCCGCGCACTTAATTTCGTTTTTCACACAAAATTTGATACACGTTCTTTGATCCATTTTTTTGAATAAGTAAAAATCGAAGAAGATTGAAAACACGTGCAAGTGAAGCAGCTATCACCAATTAAGTGAACATTCAAAATGGCCGAGCTTGTCGGCATAAGTGACAGACATGAGTACCAACATAACGCCACAAAAAATCGAAATTCGAATATACGTACCCGCGAAAATTCAAAATTCGCGATACTTTTTGAACACATCTCGTATGTTATACTATCAAATGAGATAACTAAATATAGGGTTATTCATTTTACGCTTGGGAAAGTAATGCTAAAGAAAACACATAAAATATTCAGATGAAAACGAAATTTTATTCAATATAAAGATTGCCATTATACATGAAACACAACATCATTCGAATGTCTTCCACGGGACCTCTTACAGGCCTCAATCCTTTTGAGGTAATTTTCAATGACTTTTCGCCACATTTCCGGCAATATCTCGGCCATAACTTCACGAATATTGGTTTTCAATTGCTCAAGATTTTGAGAATTGTTCGCGTCAACACGATCTTTCGCATAGCCCCATGAAAAGGATTTCAAAGGTGTTAGGTCGCAGGATCTTGCGGGCCAATTGACATCACTCAATCTCGAAATTACGCGTCCTGGAAATTTCTCTTGCAAAAGTGCTCGATTAGCCTGTGTTGTGTGGCTTGTAGCTCCGTCCTGTTGGAACCACATGTTCACTAGATCATAATCTTCAACTTCTCTCCAAAAATAATCGGTTAACATCCGTCCATAGCGGTCAAAATTGACTGTAATGGTTCTCCGTTGATCTTTTTCAAAAAAATACGGGCCAATAACACCACCAGACCATAATGCACACCAAACGGTCATTTTTTCCGGATGCAAAGGCCTTTCTGCGATCACCTGAGGATTTTAAGACCCCCCATATGCGGCGATTCTGTTTATTTATGTAACCACTGAGCAAAAAATAAGCCTCATCACTGAAGAAAATTTTGTTGGAAAAATCGTTATCAATGGCTTGTTGTTCAATCACCCAATTCGCATACATTCTGCGTGGTGTATGGTCTATGGTCTTGAGGCTTAAGTTCTTGAGTGAGTTGGATTTTGTACGGATGGAGATGCAAATCCAAATGCAAAACCCACCACAATGAGCCGTAAGACAAGCCCAAATGTTGAGCACGTCGAGAAATCGACAAATTCGAGTCTTCCTCCACACTTTGAGCAACGACAGCGATATTTTCAGCAGAACGAATTTTGCGATGATGTACAGGCCTTGAAATATCAGTAACCGATCCAGTCTTTTCAAATTTTCTCACTTTGTTCGAAATCGGCTCGTAAAGCCTTAAATGTTGATACAGCAGAATCACCACTTTTATAATAAAATTTAATAATTTTAACGCGTTCTTCGACTGTTAAGCGATCCATATTTCTAAATGGCAAACCTTCAACTAAAAAAACTGACAGATGTCTAATGGCAGGGTTAAACTTTCCTACCACGAAATGGATGACCCTGTATTATCAATTAATTGGAAATAAGGAGCAAAAAACCGTCCAACTTTATTAAAATTTACATCTAACTAAAAATAGCAGGAAAAGGGTGTATTTTGAACCTTTCTTTCAACGTTGTTAACAAATTTAACTAATCCTAACAGAAAAATATTATAATATCCCTAGCCTACATTATAAACTTATCAAATTACAATCAAAATTAACGTAGCAATAATGAGCTGCAGCAAAAACCCACAAACGACTAAGAATAATTTAGTAATTGTCATTTAGGCACCAAAACCTAGACTGCTCCGTCTCAGCTCGACGACTCTCATTATACCTCGGAAATGACTATCTCCATTGAAACCACTGGTCTTGCAAGTTCAGATACAGAGAATATTCTATTTTTTAATTACATGTCTACACAATTTTGCGAACTATTGTCGCAATTGTTGTCACAACTATTAATAGCATCATGATCAATATTCATTGAAAAGAAGCAACCAAGAAAAGTAAACGAATGACGTCAAAACCATGTACTCAAAAGCACAAGAATGGACCAAGTAGATCCATGATCAATATCTGAAAGTAAGCAAGTGACGTCGCTGCGGATATTCAGAATTTCTCGAATATCCCAGGTACAGGTTTTTCCGATAAGAGGTGTTATTTCGATATTAAAAGAAAAATGCCATTTCTTAATATACATGATCAAATGTTTATTTTATTATAAAGAAGAAGGCATGCCGTTAATAGCGAAAAATAACATCAGGCAAACTACCACCACGACCACGCTTAGTCGACCATATCCTTTCCATGAAATTTTCCATAACCAAATCCCAAAATGGTTGCTCTGTGTCCTCGATAGCCTCACGAATTCCATCTTTGAGGCCTTGAATCAACGCTGGGGTGTTGGCGTCGACCTTCTCTTTCACGTGGCCCCAAAGGAAGAAGTCACAAGGTGTTGCTTGCTTGCTTTTCAACAATAACACTTGGGTTTTGCGAGCCCCAGATGTGACAATTTTGCTTGTTGATAAAGCCAACGAGGTGGAAATGGACCTCATCACTCAAGATCAGCAAAGACACGACGTCGTTGATGATCGACTTGCTTGAGTTCTTGTGTTAACTGAACTTTATAAACCTTAAGAGCCAAATCTTTATGCAAAATACGGTATAATGATGTTTGTGGAATGCCTAATTCCCAAGAACGACGAGGAATGGACAAACCTAGGTTTTCTTCAACACTTTCGGCTACAGTGGCAATATTTCCGGCTGTTCTTGAGTGACGTGCACAGGTTTTATTCTTCACATCACTAAGTTGTCACAACAGCTCGAATTTTTCCACCAATTTCTATATTGCGGTCCAACACGGTGCTTCGCGGAGGCCCAAAAATGTTCGGGTTTTACGAACCGCCTCTTCCAAATTTTCACCATTTTTATAGTTAATTTTAACAATTTCAATGCGTTGTTGAAGCGTGTATTGTTCCATTTTTATTAACGAGGTAGTTTTACTTGTCAAATATCAAAAATTGACAGCTTCAAAAGTGACGTTTACCAAAATGGCGGGCTATCCAAAATAACGCCTCTTATTGGAAAACCCTTTAGTTCTCGTCAGAACATTTGCCAATATACGAGAAATGAATTGAATGACTAGAGACCTTATATTAAGCCGAGCTGAATGAATGGGGGCGAGAGCAGTAGTAAAAACAGCGATAGAAAGAAATGTGATAAGACCAGAGCGTGAATTGAAGGCGATATAGATCGATAGTGAAATAAAAGATTTTCGTAATGTATTTGAAGACAGTTGATTCATAAATTGGTAATACAAGTGAAAGTAAATTTTTAAAATAGGGAAATTCATTATTGTGCATTTTTAGTAAGCAAATTCTTTTAACTTAATTTAAGAGGCTGTCCATTTTCACTTTTCTCGGGGAATTAAACTTATCGGCCACGAACCGTACACGCGACAATAGTGAATAATAAAATTGCCACGAAACTTACATTTAAAAATTAATGAATTGACCATATCGGAGCTTAAGGGAGAAGCGCAAATACCAAAATCAAAGGACCCAGAAAATCCGCTGATGCAAATGTTGATGGTAATGCAGCAGGAGCAGCGACAACAGTCATCCACATTAATTACGAAGTTAAATCAGCAATCATCAAAGCTAGATCAGAAGCTGGACCAACAAGCACTCGAAATCAAGGCAGACATCACACAGAAGCTGGAGGAGCAATCAATGAAATAAAAGCGGAGCTCGGTGCTCTGAGCAACCAGATTAAATGCGTCGAGGAAAAGGTTTACCAGGTCAAGGAAAGAACCAACCATGAGATGGAAAAAATGAAAAGAGGAATTGGAAGCAGCGACGGCAGTTGTAACCACCACACCAGGCCTGCTTATAATCGTAGCGCAAAGCACATCTAGAAACATGAAAGCACCAATATTCGACGGGAAAATGGTCTAGAGTATCTGCGAAACCCAGTTTGAAGCCGCTGCTAGAACAAATCAGTGGGATGAGCAGGAACGAGCAACTTCATTGATTCTTGCTCTAAGAGGCCCAGCTGCCAAGCTTTTGCAGACTATCCCCGTTGACTTGCACTCAAACTCGGCTGCTGTAATGAATGCGCTTGACATGTGTTATGGAGGTGGTCATCTGAAGCACATTTATAAGTCACAGCTGCGGCACCGGATGCAGAAGTCTGGCGAAAGCTTACAGCAGCTAGCCCAAAACATTGAGTGACTGGCACTTTTGGCTTACTTAGCTTACGATCCGGAACATCGAGATGACGCAGCAACAGAAGCATTCATCACCACATTGAAGGACCAAGAATTGCAACAAGCTGTGCGTTTAGCTGAAAAGCAAACGGTTAAGGATGCATTGGCTTATAGTCTGAACATTGAGGCAACAAAAAATGTGTTTTGTACCACTGCCCTAGTTCGCGAGATAGTAACAGACAAGTGCAGGGGCGAGCGCGTAAAAATTGAGCGAGACTTGCAGGTAAATGATAAGCCTAGATGCTGGGATTGCGGAGAGAAGAGGCACCTGCAAGGAGACTACAAGAAGCAAAGAGAACCGAGCTATTGTCCAGAGTGTGTAGCTAGGAGAAGATCTAGACCGAGTCAGGAGCCCAGAATGGAAGCCCTACAAATTGAGTGGTCGGGAGACATGTAAGAGCCAACTTCGTTGGGCAGTGGTTGGCTAGGAGATTGACGTCACTAGCAACACCATCAATGTGTCAATACTACATCGTAGAGAAGCAGACTTATGCCTTCCAGAACAAGTGGACGGAGAACATTGCACCATAATAATCGACACTGGTGCAACCCGATCGATTATCCGACCAGACCTAGTGAGGCAACAACTACTTCACAAGAGCAGAAGCTTAAACGTTATGGACAGCTACGGGAGGAACTGCACCTGTGCAAGGAAGGCCAACCTCCAGATACAGTTGGGAGACCTTCGTTTCGTCATAATTTTCTGGTCGCGAGCATTATGGATGACTGCATTCTCGGAATGGATTTTCTGCGACCACATGGAATTACGCTGGGTGTGGGCAAACGGGTATTGAAATGGCAGAATGTCGAAGTATTGATGGAGGATCCCAGCGTCCGAATTCCCAAGATGAATGTGGTAGTATGTACCGACACTGACGTACCGAAATCGTCCGAGAGCATTGTATGGGCCAAGCTTGATGGTCATTCTGGAGACCACGGATCTTATCTGATAGAGCCAAAGAAGACGTCGGCATTGCGCAGCTTGATTGTAGGACGAAGCCTTGTAAGATCTATAAGGAACAGGTACGTGCCGGTTAGAGTCCTTAACACCGCAGACTCAACGACGAGCATCAAAGCGGGAGAAGTCAACGGCAGCTGCCAGCCTGTTTCCACCATCACCTCTTTGGAAGCCACTCACGACCATCATTGAAAAGGAGGCAAGATACAGACAAAGCCCGGGAATTTACGTCTGCAATATTGAAGCAGGTCGAATTGGCAGTGCAGCTTTTCAAGCGAGCCTCTGATCTGGTCACCAAGTACAGTGACATCTTCTCAACAAGGCCGGATGACCAATGCCGAACGAGTGTGTTAATTCACTTCATAGATATTCAGGGAGCCAAGCCGATTTGACAAGTACCGAGACGTCTTCCTATAGCCAAACAAGAAGTGAGCACTTTGATCTCGGGCATGGAAAAACAAGGTGTTATCGAACCTACTATCAGTCCATGGTTCGCGCCAGTAATTCTAGTAAAGAAAAAGGATGGTAGCACTCGTTTTTGTGTCAACTATAGGCGGCTTAACGACGTCACCAAGAAAGATAGCTACCCGCTCCCACGCATCGATGACATCATGGACACTTTAGCCGACGTAAAATGATTTTCTACACTCGATCTCAAGAGTGCCTACTGGCAGGTAGAAATCGGCAAGAATTACCGAGAGAAGACCGCATTTTCAGTTGGGACCGGATTGTGGCAATTCGTTGTGATGCCATTTGGGCTTTGCAGTGCTTCAGCCACCTTCAAACGCCTGATGCAATACGTGCTACGAGGTCTTACCTGGAAGACCTGCTTGGTGTACCTAGATGACATAATTGTTATCGGGGGAACGTTGGAAGAGTATTTTTGGAGCTTAGAAGAATTTTTTCTCCCGATTGCAACTGGTGAATCTGAAACTTAGTCCCGACAAGTGTACCCTTTTTGCAGCTCAAACAAAATACCTGGGACCCGTAATATCAGCAAAAGGGATCAAAACATACCATGAGAAAATTGAAGCCGTGAAAAGCTGGCTAACGCGAAACAACAAGCGCCAACTACGAAGTCTGGCGATCACTATCGAAGATTCGTCAAAGACTTTGCCAAAACAGCTAAGTGTCTCCATCAGCCAACCGAGAAAAATCGTCCGTATATCTGGAATTAACAATGCGAGGCAGCCTTTGAGACCTTGATCGAGAAGTTGTATGAATCACTTTTACGAAATATAGATTAAACCCCGAAACCATTCCTAGAAGGGAAGGATTCTATGCACTCCAACATTTTATTGGGAAGATTACCAAAGAACCACTCCACGCGCTGAAGTACTGGTGGGAAGGATTAAAGTAAGGTTAGGGTAAACGATGTAAATCATTAGCATTAAGAAATGTTATGTATTAAGTATTAAGCGGGAAAAAAACCACTGTAAGGTTCAATTGAAACTCAACATAGCAGCAATTAAAGCCGAAAGAAATATATGTCGAAATAAGCACGATTGGTTTCAGAGAACTATCGAAGAAGAAAATGAAGAACGTACCATTTTATTACCACCTTTTAAATCTGCACTCGCAAATCTTATACTCTGACTGCAGCAGCTAGCCAAAATGTTGGCTTTGGGAAAGGTTTATCGGGAAACAAATGAACACAAGAGTGGCGTGTCTGCAGCACCTAAAAGTGTGTTTTTTTGGAAATCAAACAGTTAACTCGGGCACGTCAAATCAACTCTCCAATCTTTCTAACAGTAACAGTACTTTGCTTACGAAGAAACCAGATATCCTGTCGAACGCAGATTATGCATTTGTCTTTCAGGCTCCTTTATAGGTGACCTCATCGACACTTTTGGCAACCAAGGAAAATATAGCACCAAAAAGCAACTAAAAATTTAGTGACCCCGTCCTTGTTGAAGAGTCCGGCTAATAATTTTGTGTTTCAAGCTAATGGAGTGATAAGTAAGCGGAAATCGTCATCCACAGCCAATTCTCAAAATAGTTCTGCAAATGTCAGTAATAAACCGGCCGCTGCTCCACAGCTCAAGACGACTGGAAGCGTGTTAGATGTGTTTAAAAAGCCAATGGCACCGGAAGCTACGTCAACGATTGTAACCTCCTCATCTTTAACTGCAGGCTTTGGTGCTCAGTTTAAAATGTCCAACGACAAGTGGAAATGCTCTGTTTGCATGGTTTGTAATGAAAATTCAGCCCATAAACGCGTGTCGTGTACAACTCCAAAGGGTACATCTGATCCTGTAAAACCTCCGGTGGAAACCGCAGCAAAACCACTTGAACCAATGAAAAGTTCTTTCGGTGACAACTTCAAACCAAAATCGGGTACATGGAAATGTCCAACTTGTATGATAAGAAATAAGACAGATTTAAAACAATATAAAGCCTGCAACACTGCAAAGCCAGGGGCAACACAATCTACAGCGACACCTTCCTTAGTTTCTTAATCTTCATCATTAGTGCCAAATATTTCATCAGACTTTGGCTTTAAAAGCATAGTAGCACGGAAAGAGCGCGAGAAATCACTAGAATGCATCAATCAAAGTGCTTAGCTAGTGTTCAACTTCAAAACGATAAGAAAGAATATTAATTACCGCCCGTGCATGATGTAGACAATGATAAAACACTTCACCTAAGCATGTAAATAAAATTAACCGAAATTAAAAAGGTATCCTTGGCTGAATGGTGAACGAGACATTTCAATAAAAACAATCGGTAAGGTTGTTATTGATAGTACAGTACAGTGCGTGAAAGGATTATGGCCACCAAGTGAAAAACTGTGTTTGTGCCCAAGATGAACGCTGCAAGGTTGAGCAGCCGTAATGAATATTGTGGCCTTGAACTTGGGTTCTTCAACTCAAGTAAAAGAGCCGTTGGGCCAAGTCGATAAAAGAGCCAGCGACGATGAAAACGGTCTCTTTTTTTCACGGATTTCTGGCCAATGAAGGGCATCTAGCGAATCAATAGGCAGCAATCAACCTATTCTCAGGAGGAAAAAGTAAACATCGTGCACATCTGGCGAATAATCAAATAAAAGATCAACCCATTGGGAGAAGGAAAAGAAAAACCACTCGAGATAACCGATGAATTAAATTGGATCAGGCATATTGAGTTGAAAAGTGAGGACTTCGATCATCAGCGGGGCCCCCAATGTAGCAAGTAAGAAACGGTGTAAGTGTAAAGATTTGATAAATACTTTTGAATATTAATCAGCATTAAATTACTGTTGAATAATAATTTGCATTAATTACTTTTGAATAAGAATTGGATTTCTTTAAATAAAATTCTGTGTCGTGCAAGTGTTCCAACAGTGCTTTTGCGCATGGAGCGAGCAGTGTTGACGGAAGGCTTAGATTTGGCCTGGAGTGCGCAAGGATCCTTCCGCCTAGGACCTCAATCCGTGTTAGTTCTCTTCAGGTTTTTTTTCTTGTTGCAAGTCAGTGATTATCCTGGTGTAAGTTAGTGGTGTTAGGAGAACTCTGCGGAAGTGGTGATACGTGAATAAGGGCCACCAGTGATTATCCTGGTTGAAGGACCGTTCCGGGGAGCCTAAAGCTCACCAATTGGCTCGGGGGGCAGTTCTAGGGTTGCCGAGTGGCGCTATTTACCCCGTCTCCACGGGCTAGTCGGGACCCCAAGGCCCCCAACTGGAATCGCTTGTTGCGAGGTAGCGCCCATTTTTTTAACGTAACATCACCTGTGCTGGCATATCCAAAACCAGGGAAAATGTCTGTAGATCGATGGCGAAGTAAAATTCCTTTCGTATTACAGTCGAGTTCTCTCAAAAAGTGAGAGGAACTACTGCGTGGCCGGGAAGGAGCTATTGGCTATAATAGAGGCAACCAAGCAGTTTCAAAAGGACCTATATGGACAGAAATTTGTTCTTCAAACAGACCATGCATCACTGAGATGGTTTCTTAATTTCAAAAACCCCGAAGGACAAGTTGCGAGATGGATCGCAAGATTGCAATCATAGGACTACAAAATTGTTCATGGAATTGTGAAGTTCATGGAAATGCTGACGCCCTATCTCGTCATCCATGTCCAGCTAACTGCAAGCATTGCCAACGGATTGAGGAAAAGGAATCGCTCGTTGATCTGCGATTGATAACGGCCGAATTCGATAAAGGTTGGTCATTGGAGGGGATTCGAAATGCCCAGTTAGCCGATAAAGATATCGGACCGTTACTCGTATGGAAGGAAACAACTGGGCGACCTGAGTGGAAGGACGTATCTATGCATGGCGCAACCCTGACAAATTTTTATTTATTTATTTATTTATTGCCAATCAAGGCAGAGGTACAAAAATTTAAAAATATATTTTATAATTTATTGAAATATTATGAAAGTACAATATTTTTTCTTAATCTATGAATGAAATGATGGGATAAAGAGGATAGGGCATTAGACAACAAAGTTTTCGATTGGGATCTGGAAATTGTTGGGGAGTAATGCACACTTAGTATGTTGAATGTTTTGCAACACCTATTTATAGGTTCGTTATCAGCGTAAATTGTGTGATGACGCTTTTCAACCAGCAGACGTGAATGCCTTGTGAAACGTATTTTCTCATTCATTTTTATTCTTTCCACTAAGGACGGTATTTTTATATTGCCTCTGAGAACATCAAATGTGAAACAGCAAGTTACCACTTTTCTTCGAGAGTCTAGTGAGGACATATTGAGAATACGGAGTCTATGCTCATAGGATGGTAAATCTTTATAATTCTTCGGATCATATAGTGATCTCAACGCAAATAGTAGAAACTGTTTTTGAACAAACTCAAGTCGGTCTATATGGACATCAAAGGCAGGATCCCAAACAAGGCAGGCATTTTCAAGAATGGGACGTACTAAAGAAACATATAATGATTTTGAAACCCATACGTTCTGGAATTCCTTAGATCGTCGCTTAATGAAGCCAAGGAGCTTATAGGCTTTACAGAGAGACTCATCGTAATGTAAATTGAAGCGCAATTTACTATCCAAATTGACGCCGAGGTCTACTATACTGTCCACTCTGCTAAGTTTTTGGTAGTTTAGATGATAGTCAGAAGCGATGACGGAGTTTTTACGAGAAAAACTAATTACCTGACATTTATCAAACTTTAAAGACAGTTGGTTTATTTTTGACCATTCTAGTAGGGAACTAATGTTGTTTTGTAAGAATAGTGAGTCCTTTTGGGAAGTTATCACGTGGTATAGTTTAAAATCATCGGCATAAAATAGGTGAGGAATATCAGACAGAACTGCAGAAAGATCCGAAATGAAGATGTTAAATAGAAGAGGACCCAGATGGCTGCCCTGAGGTACACCTGAGCAAACATCGATTTTCTTGGACACAAATCCTTGAAATTTAACAAACTGAGTCCGATTCTGGAGATATGAGTCAATCCAGTCCAGCAAAGAACCACTAATCCCAAACTTTTTCAGCTTATGAGTCATAATTTTGTGGTTGACACGATCGAAAGCTTTGCTGAAATCAGTGTAA
Source organism: Odontomyia ornata (assembly GCA_963969285.1). Classification (NCBI taxonomy): domain Eukaryota; kingdom Metazoa; phylum Arthropoda; class Insecta; order Diptera; family Stratiomyidae; genus Odontomyia; species Odontomyia ornata. Next base: position 103,947,556 of record OZ017740.1, on the reverse strand, counting down.
ATCACGTCGATCTGGTACCCCTTTTCCATCTTACAGAGAATGCTAAAGACCATTACTGTAAGATTTGTTGTCGTAGAGTGATTCTTACGGAAGCCATGCTGTTCGTCATTGAGTTGGGATTCTACTATAGAAGACATCTTCGTAGATACAAACTATTTTCTCAAATAGTTTAGGGATAGCCGATAGAATTGCTATACCTCTTTAATTTTGAACAGATCTTTTGTCCTTGTTTTTATTGAATAGGGGTCAAATGAGATGACTTCCAGAGAGACGGGAAAATTCCAGAAGAAAGAGATTTATTAAAAATAATGTGAAGTGGTAAAATTAATTGCCCTCTGCACTGGCACAAAAGGCGCGGAGGGATTAAATCAGGGCCGGGTCCTTTAATGAAATCAAGCTTCTCAATCGCTTTAGATATTTCTTCTGTGGGAATATAGATGTTCTCAATTAGAGGTGCGGAATATGTGTCAGAGGAAGGTGTATACGGTAAACAGTTAGTCGCACTTTATACGGATTGAAAGCGTTTAGTGAAAAACTCACATATATCTTCAGGGTTACATGAGGTCGATTCCTGGTAGGACATGGACTTGGGAAAACCTTGAGACTTGCGTTTGATATTTATGAATTCAAAGAACTTTTTTGATAATGTTCTCACCCATTGAGTTAACATATGACTTATATGCTTCCCTAGATCTCAATTGGAATTCTTTTGCCAGCTCATCATATTTACTTTTCAATTCAAGACTCACATTGGCTTTCGTTTGAATAATTTTGCTGAGCTTATTTCTTTGGTTTCGCAAATATCGGAGATCCTTATCAAGCCAAGGCTCTGAAAGTTTATTTTCCTTTTTGATCTTAGGTACGTATCTTTCAACGGCGTCCATAGAACACTTGTAATAATGATCTACTGCATCGTTTACATCTAATGTTGTAAGCGTACCAGTCCAGTCGATTGCGCTGAGATGATTATTAATGCTTTCGAAGCCAGCATTATAGAAATCATACACAATTGAATTATTGTAAGATAGATAGTTTGTTTCTTCAGCGGTGGAAAATTCAATAGACAGTGCGGAATGGTGGAGGCTATTTGAAAACAAATGGTCCGCTTCACTAGTTGGATTGACCACTACTTCATCGTACGCATTTGTAAAAATAAGGTCTAGCCAGTTGCCATAATCATTGCCATAGAAAGTGCTCATCAGGTTGAAGTCCATATGATCCTGGAGATTAACTGGAAAAAGACCTTTATCACATTCATCAGTCATGAATATCAAATCAGGTCGGTTAAAGTCACCGGAGATAATAGTCTTATCTTCTAGGTTAATGGAAGCAGCGAGTGAAGAAATTATATCACATACATCGTTGTACAATACTTCATTGGATTTAGGAGGGATATAAAAAACTCCAATGTACATGTTTGATTTCGGCATTTTGATGCAGACAATGTTATGTTGGAAGGATTTGTTAGGGACTGTAGTGTCGAGCTCGCTAGAAAAAGAGTTATGAACTGCAATCAAAACCCCTCCTCCTCTAGTTTGCCCAATACTGCGGAAATCCCTATCTTCACTATAAATAGTCCAGCTGCCATCAAGAATCTCTTCGTTTAAAAAATAGTCATTCAACCAAGTTTCGGTCAAGGAAAGAACATTGGAGTGGCATGATTTGGCGTCTAAAAAAAGTCTATTGACCTTTCCTCTCATATCTCCGCAGTTGTGGTAAAAAAGTCTAAGGCGTTTAGACGTGAGCGTATTATTGGGGACGAAAAAATTTATGATGCTGCTCTCTTGATCTCTGAAGCGATGAAATGTAATTTGAGCTAACATGTGAAGCATACGTATCCAAGTCTTTTTTTTGCTTGGTCAGATGTCACGCCTAGTTCTGTATGAAATCTTAAATATAGTGCACGGAGAGCCTCGATTTCTATAGGAAGACCTACCCGCTGGATAATAACTTTCAGGCTGGTCTTCGTCTTGCCATCAACACACGTAGTATCGGGAGCTTTGTACATCAGTGGCTCACAGCTTATTTGATGCACTTCAATAAATATTAAACAAACTGTTGTCCTTATGCAGATAAATAAAAATTTACAAATATTTTGATGCAGAATTTACAGTTAGTATAACTGTAATTCGAAGCACAAAAGAAAGTAAGAAAAAATGTTTCAAATGTCCCGTTAGCAGCAATGAAGCAAAATCATTTGCATAGGATAGCTCACAGCTTATTTGATGCAGTTAGTTCTTTGTATCCTAGCATTAAAAGTGCACGATTTTCACCGGATTTTTTTTGGATATATTGTACTTAGTGCGTTTCTTATTTTATTTTTAAAAAAGTTATTTGACCTTGATAGTTTAAAAGTGGATAAATTGTGTAATATTTAAAATGGGCCGTAGGACAACACTTGAACAGCGGGAATTAGTCATTCATCATTTTAGAAATGGTGAATCTCATCGCAAAATCAGCGAAGTTGTCAATTTAAGTTCATCAACAGTTCAGCATATAATTGAAAGGTTTACCAATGAAAAAAGGTTGGAAAACAAATAAAATTTTGAATGAGTCTGATGAACGGTGGATCGTCCGGAAAATAATGCAAAACCCTAAGTTATCAGCTCCTAAATTGGCGAACGAAGTGTTTACTGGAATTGGTAGAGAATGCAGTGCTGAAACCATACGTCGTGTGCTAAGAAAGCATAATTTTAATGGCCGACTTGCACGAAAGAAGCCGTTCATCAGTATCAAAAATCGACAAAGCCGCCTGAACTTTGCTACGGAGCATATTTCAAAGGATTTGGACTTTTGGAAAACCGTGATTTTCACTGACGAGTCCAAATTCAACATATTTGGCTCAGATGGAATGGCGTACGTTTGGAGAAAGCCAAATACAGAGCTCAAAAAAGCAAATTTACATGAGACTGTTAAGCACGGCGGTGGCAGCGTAATGGTTTGGGCCTGTATGTCAGCAGTCGGAGTTGGGAAGCTAGCCTTTATTGAAGGAAACATGGACATGATCATGTACAGTAATATTCTAAAGGAAAATCTCCTGCAAAGTGCTGACGAACTCGGAATCCGGCGTGAATTCAGATTCTACCAAGATAATGACCCTAAACATAAGTCAGAAATCGTGCAATCTTGGCTTATTTGGAATTGTCCTCATTTGATGGCTCCCCCGGCACAGTCACCCGACTTAAATGTCATTGAGAATTTATGGGCTTTTCTGGAGAAAAAAATTCGTAACCACGCAATTTACAACAAAATTGATTTAAAGAAAGCTCTTTTAGAAGAATGGAGTAAAATAACGCCAGAAATGACAGGAAAGCTGGTTGAATCTGTTCCAAATAGACTCAAAGCTGTCTTGAGCCAAAAAGGAAACCATACGAAATATTAGTGTTGAACTGGAAATCCTCTACATGGATAAATTTAAGGAAAACGTGGACTGCATCAATTAAGCTGTGACATAAAATTTTGCCTTTAATTTTGTTTTTGTTATTTAGTTATTTAAGAATCAATTGTTGAAATAAATTAAATTGTTATTTTTAAAAAAGGGCTTTTATTTAATTTTTTGCAGTTTAAATTTTTTCAATACCTTTTCTAATACAGAAGTTATAGTGCTTTTAGCTTTGAAAATGTTACTGCATCAAATAAGCTGTGAGCCACTGTATATGATAGGTACAATCTGACATATTCATAGATTTTATGATCTCTTAGTCTAGATAAGAGAAACCTGCATTCAAGATCAGCGCTCAAATTTATAGATGCTTTAACAACTGGAGGTGTGAGGGGGTCTGTAAAGGAATTGCTGGTAATCGATAGATTATCCATTGGTGCTGGCATCTGAATCAAAGGTGAGGATGAAGGTGTTTGAAAACCTCCATGTACAACATTCGGGTATTGATTAGAAGGCGTATACACCTGCGAAGATTTTTTCGTATTTTTCGTTATACTGGTGGTGGAAAAGGAAGCCTCGATCCCTTGTGAAGGCCTGTAGTACGTTGTTGAATGTGGATCGATTGCATTATCAGTCTTGTGTGTAGAAGAAGTGAAAATTTTGTCTACAGTATTGATAATTTGGCTATGTGCAGTTAATGAAGAATTATCTGGAGTTATATTACCTGGGACAACTCTGGAATTAGGATTTTGCCTGGAAAGTGGAGTTACAACAGAATGATAAACTTGGTTACCTGTTAGAGTAGAACTAATGCTAACTGAAGATTTTTTTAAACCTTTTGCTGATTTCGTCATTGTCGTTGTAGTACTATTATCCATCTCCAGCCTTGGCAATTTAGTTGCTGATTCCCACTTTCTAAAAATCATACTATCCCAGGTGTAGGTTTTATTGTTCGATTTTACGTTTGTGAAAAGCCAAGCATATTTTTGTGGGATGAAAACTTTGAATGTGCGTCTACGTTTGCCAAAATGTGCCATTTTTTCCACTCTGCAGCCTTGGATTAAAAAATCTGGCTCGAGTTTCCGGCGGACTCCATCTACCCCCATATTGTGAGGAACTTTCTTCAAGTAGAAGACGGCGTATGAATTAGTCCCGGTTGATGACACGTCAAGAGCATTCCTTGAGTTTGTAGCCTCCAGCTTGGATATTCTATTATTCCAGTCTTCTTCAGACCAATTCACACCAAGCTTGAATATACTTTTGTTGATAACTGGAAATCGAGCTGAGGCGTTTAGATTCTCCTTCACCGGGGAAACACAGCTACCAGATTCCATTTGCTTAAAACAGTCCACATATTTGACTACTGTGTGTACTGTATTTAGCTCTTTAAGTTTGCTTTCTAAACGAGCAATTTGTCTTTCCATACTTTCTAGTTTCGCATTCATAAGTGAGTTTTGTACGATGTGTCCAGCTTCTTGTTTAGATAGTTTGGTGGCCATTTTTGAAGCATTTCACTGATGTTACTGCTACTGAAAGTATCGCTTATTGTAAGTTGACTAGAAGATAATAACTCCTTCATTGATATCAGTTGGATGTTGACCATATCTAGAGCTTTGCATATTTTTTTGATTGCTACTGGATAGTGATGTCGAAAGTTCATCAAAGCAACTGGCCATTTCATTAAAACTTTCGTCAAGTTGTTGGATACAATGGAGCTCCCTTCAAGTGGAGGGTGGCGTACTCAAGCGAAAATGGGAAACGGCAGATGGCAACTCCTATAGGATGCAAACTATACTTCCCAAAAGCCGAATCCACGATGTGGTTAAGAAAATGCTTGAAGGACCCTCGGGAGGCCACCTTGGTGTTAACAAGACCTTAGCGGAATCGCGGCAAAGATTCTACTGGCTCCACGCTCGAGAAGATATAGCGGACTGGTGTCATAGATGCACAGTTTGCGCTGCCGGCAAGGGTCCAAAGCGACGACTGAGAGGACATATGCAAACATACAACGTGGGCGTACCGTTTGAAAGGATTACTTTGACATCGCAGGACCCTTTCCTGGATCCGAGTGGGGAAATCGATACATGCTGGTTGTGGCCGATTATTTCAGCAAGTGGGCCGAGGTATATCCCCATCCTAATCAGGAAGCAACTATTGTAGCCGAACAGCCAGTGCTTAATTGGGTCAGTAGGTGCGGCGTACCTTGTGAACTATATTCGGATCAAGGCTGAAACTTTGAGTCACTAGTGTTTGGCGAAATGTGCGAGCTGCTGGGAATATGGAAAATGAGGCCAACACCGATGGAATGGTTGAACGTTTCAACGGCACGCTCAATAAACACCTGGCCAAGATGATTGGCGAGAAGGAAAGGGACTACAACCGACACATCCCACTGTTTTTGATGGCGTACAGAGCTGCCGAGCATGCATCAACGGGCCAAGCCCCAGCCAAAGTCACTTTTGGAAAAACTTTTCGTCTGCCGGCTGATATAAATTTCGGAACACCCCCTGAGAAACCCCAAACGATCTCGGAGTACGAAAGTGAGCCAAGGCAACGGTTGAACCAAATACATCGGACAGTGCGAAAACACCTCGAATCAGCTGCTGACCGCATGAAGACCAGGTATGATCCAAAGGCAAATTCTACTGGCTTTCAGCAAGATGCCTTGTTGTGGCTATATAACCCACAACGGCAGAAGGGTAGGTCGCCGAAGTTGCAGCATAATTGGGAGGGACCATACCGAGCTACAAAGCGAACCAACGACGTCGTATATCGCATACAGCAATACCGTAATCCGAGAGCCAAAATGAAAATCGGGCACCTGGACTATCTTGCCTCATATTACATCCAGGGAGACTTGACTGCCACTGGCGACACATCTTTTCGGGGCAAAAAGAACTGAGGTGGGGGCAGTGTTACATGTACAAATAGTTCTGCGAGCTACTGTCGCAATTGTTGGCGTAACTTTTAATTACATCATGATCAATAAACGAATGTACTTGAAAGCACAAGAATTGATCAAGCATAATGAATATCTGAGCCGAGCCGAATGAATGGGGAGGAATGGTAAAACTGCGATGGAGTGGAGTGCGAAGTAAAGGCGATATTGATTGATAGTGAAGTGATTTTCTTGATATAGACAGTGGAAATATAAATTTGTAGACAAGTGCAAAATAACATTTTAATTAATCTGCAAAAATAGTGAAATTTATGATTGTGCATTTTGTTAACTTAATTTAAAAGACGCGTTTACACTTTCCCGGAACATTAAGATTATTGGCCGGAAACCATAACACGCGATAATTTGCTCTGGTTAGGGTGAAACTAGCTTAAGCCAACGGTCACTGTTATGCATTGATTAGATACTCGCTTGTGTCAATGGAATTTATTTCTAACCATACTTCAAAGGGGCTTTCAGGCCATCCAGCTTTAGTAGACGTTAACTGATAGAGGCGATAATGATTTATCGTGATAGAGATCATATAACCGATAGCAGTACTTTTACAATCATAGAATCAGACTAGATTATTTCAAAGCCAAGGTACGATCTAGACTTTACCGCGATGGGTGCCTAATTTTTATTAATTTTTTCAATAACAATTGGTACATGTTCGCTCCCCAGGTTAAACCACTTCTAACTTTGTGAGAGGTAAGCCAAATGATTCTTATGTATATTTGTAATAGTATATAGTAGGAACCATTGTTGCTTTTCCTTCAGTAAAAAACACGAAAGGTGAATTCCTTTAAATTAACCATATTTTACCTTCCCTTACCTCCTTTAAATTTACCAAATTTTGCTTTGGTGGTCAAGTTATTATAAACACAGCAGACCAGAACAGATCGCCAGAGTTAAAATAAATTATTTTAAGAAGAAATCACTAAAACCACTTTTCAATATAATACTTCTCCTAATGGTTTGATGATCAACAAGAAAAAAACTTCTATGTTAGTATGTAGCTTCAATTTTTCCAACTGGGATCAGTGTGTATCTGATTCACTTGGAGCTTTTGCCCATCGAAACTATTACAAGCAGATTTAACGAAGATGACTTAGCTTTCTTTCTTCGTCTTCGCTGTGTTTTCTTTGCATTTTTTGTACCTCTACTAATTTTCTCAGTTTTGCTTTGATCACTTGAGATCCAGGTAGGCTATTGCACGTTGGCCATGGCCGTGGCAAACGAACTGTTGAATGACATTGCAAAAAATATGCATCAACAAAGGTAGATACGAATTTCGAACTAAGGTCATTGCCGTGAATTCAGCAAATGGTAATTGGAGCTTCGAAATTCGGGAATGCAAATTTAAAGGTGCAACAAAACGATATTGGAGTCGTCTGGAAAAATTCTCAGACGGGCGTCATTAATTATCATCTCGCGCCAGTACCGTTCAAATGCAAACTTGTTTGGATTTGGTTACAAGAAAGATAAAATAGTTGGCAAATCTTGCCATAATAATGTTGATGATGCTGCAAGATCTGTCCATGTAGCAATCGCACTTTCTAGACAAGCTCCGCGATAAAGAGACCGCATTAAATCTAGATATACTGTGCAAGCACTCAACGTGCTCAGTATGCGCTGGATGCAAAAGTGACTGCTGCAGAACGTTGCATTCGCGTCATGCTAAGGTACAATAAGTTTCGTTAATAAATTTGTAGGAAACTTACGTAACCCCATAGCAGAGTGCAATTGCATCATTGGGTCTCGTACCCTTTGGTTGAAACTTAACCTGTCGACCGACTGAGTGCTGAAAGGAAAATAAATAACCTTAAGTAAATCAGCAAATATATTTTAATACAATTTTCGCGTTTCGAATATTTTGGGTGGATTGCTGCGTTACATCGTCGTTGATGCAAAAAAAAAGTTCAATTATGTTATTGTGCAATTTATAAAAACGGATTCCGATATTTTCATTTCTGGCATTGTCGCCAATCTGAAAATTATACTAATTGGAAATGCAGATGGCATTGCGCGAAGTATGGCGTTGATAAATGGAACCAATTCGATTTTATGAAATGAAGTATCGTAATCAAAGGGTTTTGTTTCTCAGCCGATAACAATTTTTAAAATATTCCATCTTCTCAAGAAAGTGAAAGTATTATATGAATGCTTTTTCTCCTTTCTGGCAGTCAACAATTTTCGTATCCACAGGAAAGGAAAGGGGTATCAAGTTTTCTTGGGCACATACTTGTTTATTTATGTTCTGGCGCTTTTATAAAAATTCGACAGTTATTGTAATTTAAAATGCAATAAAAAAATGTGGAAATGATCAATGCCAACGAGTAAAACATTATAACACCAGTATTAGGGTCTCGATTCACTCAGGTTATATAGAAGATTCAGCGGCAAGATATGAATAAAGTTCGGATTATTCACTCCAAATGTTATTGCAGTTAAAGCGTTAGCTCTTTAAGCCACCGAGTACTATGCAATAAACTGTTTGCAGATTTCCCTCCGGACATCACAGTTAGCCTCGCAAACGACTTAAACACCTGAAGCCTGGGAAATTTGGCTACGAGCTGTCCTCTCAACATCAACTGTTTGGCAAACCGAAAGTGTACTATGATTCGTCACTGCTTGCTAGCCAGCTCTCTTCGGTATTACTGTCGGACGTGGGCTTTACCCTGAGCATACTTTCACCACCAACCAGAGACACAGTTCAGGCAGCAGTACGTGATCTAAAAAAACAAAAAAAAGGCTCCTGGAATATAAAGAATACCAGCGGAATTACCAGGAGAAGACGGAACTTCCAGAGGAAGGGTAGAGTCCCCACCTGAATAACTTTCTTCAACGATTCGTATGCAGAATATGGTTAAACGAGCAGTTACGAGAGGAGCGACAAAAAAGTATAATATGTTCTGTACACAAATAGGGGGATATGTTAAGGTATGAATATTATTGAGGTATTACTCTACTATGTACGAGTATTCCTACTTCTCAGAAAGTACTCTTCAAAATCATTGAAAGAAAGTAATAGCCATACTATGAAAATGTTATCGGAGAGTATCAGGGAGGTTTCCGAGGTGGGTGGTCGACAATAGACCAAATATTTTGGGTTAAGCAGGTGCTCGAAACGAAGGAATCGTTTTACAATCACCTGGAAAGACTGGTCGACTCATTGCCCACAAACGGCACAAAAATTATTGTGGGTGATTTCAACTCTAAGGTTGGCAATGGGCTATCTCATCGGGGAACGACTGGTGGGTATAGCCTCCACGATGAAACAAATGACAATGGCCTGCACTTGATTGACTTTGTATGTAGCAGAAATCTAGTCATACGTTCGACTTGCTTCCCACATCGACGCATTCATAAAATGACCTAGGTATCACCGGATGGCAACACACAATACCAGATCGATCATGTTCTGATCCAACAACGTTGGGCTTCGAGCATACTTGACGTCCGTACATACCGAGGAGCCAATTGTAACTCAGATCATTACTTGGTCAAATTAAACTATCGATGTCGTATGTCAAAGGCATATTCAGCGAAGACCAGCCCGCTACAAAAATTTGATATCGAAAGGCTGCAAACGACGTTTTTGGCCAAAAATTTCACGGAGACCCTCGACAACCAGCTGGCTTCCATCTTATCAGACGCATCGTTAAAGACGAGCAATGAGCTCTGGATGGAAGTGAAAGTGGCTATCAGGACCGTGGCAGAACAGACGATCGGACATCAAGCCCGGCGCAAGAGGAATGATTGGTTCGATGATGAATGCCAGAATGCGTTAGACAAAAAGAATCAGGCGTACAAAGAATACGTAGGTAGGAAAACCAGAACGAAGAGGGAACACTTTGAAAATCTCAGAAGAGTAGCGAATAAGATAATTAGGATTAAGAAAAGTAAATACTATGACGACCAATTGAGAAGTATAGATATAAGTTCAGCGAGCAATGACACAAAACAAGCATACAAAGTAGTCAAAAGCCTGAAACGTGGTTATCAGACCAAAACCACGCTCTGTCGTGATGACAGTGGCAATATAATCGCTGATGAAATCAAGATTAAGGGAAGATGAGCATCATATTTCAAGAACCTCCTTCATCCTCCGCACAGCTCCAGAGCATCGGAGCCTATAGATGGCTGTGGAGAGCTTCCGTTGGCTCCACCAGCTCTGGATGAAGTTTGTTCCATCATCAAAGCCCAAAAGAATAATAAAGCGCCGGGCATTGATGAGATTCCAGTGGAGCTCATCAAATATGGTGGCAGTAGCGTTCATCAAGCTATTCACAAAGTCATCCAGTGCATTTGGCAACAAGAACATATGCCAAAAGAGTGGAGCCAATCAATTAGATAACCTATCCACAAAAAAAGGTGATAAGCTTCAGTACAGCATATCACTACTTTGTACGGCGTACAAAATATTTCCTAAAATCTTAGAAAATAAAATCGGATCATACGCCAACAGTATTATTGGGGAGTATCAAGGTGGTTTTAGGGCAGGTAGATCAACAACAGACCAATTGTTCACAGCCAAGCAGGTACGTGGAAAATGCTGGGAGTTCAACATAGACGTACACCAAATTTTCGTTGACTTCAAGCAAGCATACGAAAGAATTGATCGTAACGTACTGTACGAAATGGTGCTTGGTCTTGGCATCCCAGCCAAATTAGTCCGTCTTATCAAAATGACAATGACGTCGACGACCTCCCAAGTCAGCATCAATAACCAACTCACTGATGCCTTTGACACAAATATCGGACTAATGCAGGGAGATGGGCTGGCCCCATTGCTATTCAATTTGGCTCTGGAGTACGTCATACGGAAGCTACCTGTTGATACGCGTGGTACATTACTATACAAGTCGAGCCAAGTAGTGGCCTATGCGGAAGAGATCAACATTCTGTCACGGCCATTAACAACTGCCAAAGAACTCTTCCTGAAACTCGACAGCGAAGCAAAACTGATAGGGCTAAAAAGCAACGAAAATAAAACAAAGTTCATGACGCAGTTGAGGAAAAATACCTCAAGTACACAAAATATCACACTTGGCGAATACAGTATCGAACATGTTAGCGAATTTGGGTATTTAGGCGCCAAAATAACGAAAACGGGCAATGAAAGAGACGAAATACGCCGAAGAATACAGTTCGCAAATAAAATATTTTATTCAGTATTGATGATCTTGAAGACCAGCTGCATACACAGGAGAACAAAGCTCCAAGTATACAAGTATACAAATCTGTGATAAGACCTGTGTGACACTATGAGTGTGAAACATGGACCCTAGCCCAAGCATCCACAAATATCTTGGACGCCTTTGAGCGACGGGTCCTGAGGCGAATAATCGGAGCGAAGCTGGACGGGGACCAATAGTGAATTCGATACAACCATGAGCTGTACGAAATTTTTGACGAACCGGAGGTCTCAACGATTGTAAGACTGCGGAAGCTGCAATGGGCTGGACACATGTATCGTATGGACGAACAACGGATACCCAAGAAGATATTCGTTGGGAGAACTGAAGGCCGGCGGCCAGTGGGGAAACCGAGGAAACACTGGTCTGACTCGGTCGACGCAGACAGTTCATGTGATTAGAAGGTGGTGAAGCAGAAATATCAAAACCAAAGGAACCAGAAAATGCGCTGATGCAAATGCTGATGCTGATGCAGCAAGAGCTGCGACAACAGAAATCTAATTTAACTGCGAAGCTCAATGTCGTCCAATTTAACTACGAAGCTAGATGAACAATCAGCGAAGCTAGACCAACAAGCAATCGAAATCAAAGCAGACATCAAGGGAGACATCACACAGAAGCTGTAGAAACAGTCAACCGAAATAAAAGCGGAGCTCGGTAGTCTCAACAAACAAATTAAAGACGTCGAGGAAAAGGTTGACCAGGTCGAGGAAAAGGTTTACCAGGTCGAGGAAAAGGTCAGCCAGCTCGAGGAGAGAATCAACAATGAGATGGAAAACATGAAAAAGGAATTGGAAGCAGCAAAGGCAGTAGTAACCACCTCACCAGCCCCGCTTACAACCGCAGTGCAAGGCTCGTCCAGAAATGTGAAAGCACCAATATTCGACGGGCAAACGGTCTGGAGTATTTACGAAACCCAGTTTGAAGCCGCCGCCAGGGCAAATCACTGGAATGAGCAAGAACGAGCAACTGCATTAATTCTTGCTCTCAGAGGTCCAGCTGCCGAGCTTTTGCAGACGATCCCCGTTGAATTGCACTCAAACCCGAATGCTATAATGAATGCGCTCGACATGCGTTATGGAGACGATCATCTAAAGCAGATATATCGGTCACAGCTAAGGCATTGGGTGCAGAAGTCTGGTGAAACCCTACAGCAGCTAGCCCAAGACATTGAGCGACTAGCACTTTTGGCTTACCCGGCCTATGACCCAGAACATCGAGATGATGCAGCGACAGAAGCATTCATCAGCGCACTAAAGGACCCGGAATTGCAACAAGCCGTGCGTTTAGCCCAAAAGCAAACGGTTAAGGACGCATTGGCTTACAGTCTGAACTTTGAGGCAGCGCAAAATGCGACTCGTACCACTGCCCGGGTCCGTGAGGTAGTGGCAGACGAGTGCAGGTATGAGCGCGTGGAAATTGAGTGAGACCCGCATGTAAATGGTGCGCCTAGATGCTGGAATTGCGGAGAGAAGGGGCACCTGCAAAGAGACTGCAAGAAGCGTAGAAAACCGAGCTATTGTCCAGGGTGTGCAGCTAGGAGGAGATCCAGACCGAGTCAGGAGCCCAGTATGGAAGCCCTTCAAACAGAGGGGTCGGGAAACATCTAAGAGCCAACTTCGTGGGGCAGAGGTTGGCTAGGAGGATCGATGTCCCCAGCACCACCACCATCGTGTCAAGACTACATCGTGGAGAAGCGGACTTATGCCTTCCGGGTCAAGTTAACGGAGAACACTGCACCATAACAATCGACACTGGTGCTACCCGATCGATTATCCGACCAGACCTAGTTAGACAGCAACAATTTCACAAGGGCAGAATTTTCTCACTACGGACAGCTACGGGAGAAACTGCACCTGTTCATGGAGAGGTCAACCTCCAGATACAGTTGGGAGACCTTGTGTTCCGACATAATGTTCTGGTCGCGAACATTATGGATGACTGCATTCTCGGAATGGATTTTCTGCGACCACATGGAATCACGTTGGATTTGGGCAAACGTGTTTTGAAATGGCAGAATGTAGAAGTACTGATGGAGGATCCCAGCGTCCAAATTCCCAAGATGAATGTAGTGGTATGTACTGATACTGATATACCGAATTCTTCGGAAAGCATTGTATGGGCCAAGCTTGATGGTGATTCTGGAGACCAGCGATCTTATCTGATAGAGCCAACGAAGACATCGGCATTGCGCAGTTTAATTGTAGGACGAAGCCTTGTAAGATCTTTAAGGAATGGGTATGTGCCAGTTAGAGTCCTTAACACCGCAGACTCAACCACGAGCATCAAAGCGGGAGAAGTCATCGGCAGCTGCCAGCCTGTTTCCACCACCACCTCTTTGGAAGCTACTCACAACCATCATTGGAAAAGGAGGCAAGACACAGACAAAGCCCGGGAGTCCACGTCTGCAATATTGAAGCAAGTCAAATTGCCGGTGCAGCTATTCAAACGAGCCTCTGATCTGGTCACCAAGTACAGTGACATCTTCTCAACAAGCCCGGATGGCCAAGGCCGAACGAGTTTGGTAACTCACGTCATAGATACACAGGGAGCCAAGCCGATTCGACAAGCACCAAGACGTCTCCCTATAGCCAAACAAGGAGAAGTGAGCGCGCTGATCTCGGACATGGAAAAACAAGGCATTATTGAACCTTCTGTAAGTCCATGGGCCGCGCCTGTAGTTCTAGTAAAGAGAAAGGATGGTAGCACTCGCTTTTGTGTCGACTATAGGCAGCTTAACGACGGCACTAAGAAAGATAGTTACCCGCTCCCACGCATCGATGACATCATGGACACTTTAGCCGACGCAAAATGGTTTTCTACACTCGATCTCAAGAGTGGCTACTGGAAGGTAGAAATTGACAAGAAGGACCGTTTGCCAGCCGCATTTTCAGTTGGGACCGGATTGTGGCAATTTGTGGTGATGCCGTTTGGGCTTTGCAATGCTCCAGCCACTTTCGAACGTTTGATGGAATACGTGCTACGTGGTCTAACCTGGAAAACCTGCTTGGTGTACCTAGATGACATCATCGTCATCGAAAGAACGTTCGAAGAGCATCTGCGGAACTTAGAAGAGGTTTTCTCCCGACTGCGACTGGCAAATTCGAAACTTAGTCCCGACAAGTGTACCCTTTTCGCAGCTGAAGTAAAATACCTGGGACATGTCGTATCAGCAGAAGGGGTCAAAACAGACCCTGAGAAAATTGAAGCCGTGAAAAGCTGGCCAACACCAATCAACAAGCGCCAACTACGAAGTTTTCTGGGTCTGGCAACATACTTTCGAAGATTCGTCAAAGACTTTGCCAAAATAGCTAAGTGTCTCCATCAGCTAACCGAGAAAAATCGTCCGTATGTCTGGAATGAACAATGCCAGACAGCCTTTGAGACCCTGAAGGAAAAGCTATGTGAATTACCCGTACTGGCGTTTCCGAAACCCGGAAAAATGTTTGTAGTTGACACCGATGCAAGCAACGGCGGTATTGGAGCTGTACTCTCCCAGCAGATCAATGGCGAAGAAAGAGTCCTCTCGTATTACAGTCGAGTTCTTTCAAAAAGTGAGAGGAACTACTGTGTGACCAGGAAGGAGCTATTGGCTATATTAGAGGCCACCAAGCAGTTCCACAAGTACCTATATGGCCAGAAATTTGTTCTTCGAACGGACCATGCATCGTTGAGATGGCTACTTAACTTCAAAAACCCCGAGGGACAAGTTGCGAGATGGATCGAAAGATTGCAGTCATACGACTACGAAATTGTTTATCGAAAGGGCGGAGTTCATGGAAATGCTGACGTCCTATCTCGTCGCCCATGTCCAGCTAACTGCAAGCATTGCCGACGGATTCAGGAAAAGGAGCCGCCCGTTGATCTGCGACTGATAACGGCCGAATTCGATGAAGGTTGGTCATCGGAGGAGATTCGAAATGCCCAGCTAGTCGATGAAGACATCGGACCATTGCTCGTATGGAAGGAGACGACTGGGCGACCTGAGTGGAAAGACGTTTCAATGCATGGCGCAACCCTGAAAAGCTATTGGGCACAATGGAACTCCCTTCAGGTAGAGGGTGGCATACTCAGAGGAAATGGGAAACGGTGGATGGCAGCTCCTATAGGATGCAAATTATACTACCCAAAAGCCGAATCCACGATGTGGTTAAGGAAATGCATGAAGGATCCTCGGGAGGCCACCTTGGTGTTAACAAGACCTTAGCGAAATTGCGAAAAAGGTTCTACTGGCTCCACGCTCGAGAAGACGTAGAGGACTGGTGTCGCAGATGCACAATTTGCGCTTCCGTCAAAGGCCCAAAGCGACGACTGAGAGGACAAATGCAAACCTATAACGTGGGGGTACCGTTTGAAAGGATTGCTGTTGACATCGCAGGACCCTTTCCTGAATCTGAATGGGGAAATCGATACACGCTGGTTGTAGCCGATTATTTCAGCAAGTGGCCCGAGGTCTACCCCATTCCCAACCAGGAAGCAACTACCGTAGCTGAACAGCTAGTGTTAAATTGGGTCAGTAGGTACGGCTTACCTGGCGAACTATATTCGTATCAAGGCCGAAACTTTGAGTCACTAGTTTTTGGCGAAATGTGCGAGCTGCTCGGAATATGGAAAACGAGGACAACACCGCTGCATCCCCAATCCGATGGAATGGTCGAACGTTTCAACGGCACGCTCAATAAACACCTGGCCAAAATGGTTGACGAGAACCAAAGGGACTGGGACCGACATATCCCACTATTTTTAATGGCGTATAGAGCCGCTGAACATGCATCGACGGGCCAAGCCCCCGCCAAAGTCATTTTTGGAAAGACTATTCGTTTGCCAGCCGATATAAAGTTCGGAACACCCCCTGAGAAACCCCAAACGGTCTCGGAGTACGCAAGGGATCTAAGACCACGGTTGAACCAGATACATCGGACAGTGCGAAAACACCTCGAATCGGCTACTGACCGCATGAAGACCAGGTATGATCTAAAGGCTAATTCTACTGGCTTCCAGCAAGATGACTTGGTGTGGCTTTATAACCCGCAACGGCGAAAGGGTAAGTCTCCAAAGTTGCAACATAATTGGGAGGGACCATACCGAGTTACAAAGCGAATCAACGACGTCGTATACCGAATACAGGAACATCGTAAACCGAGAGCTAAAATGAAAATCGTGCATCTGGACCGTCTTGCCCCATATTACACCCAGGGAGAATTGACTACAAATAGCGACACATCTTTTCGGGGCGAAAAGAACTGAGGTGGGGGCAGTGTTACATGTACAAATAATTACATGTACAAATAATTCTGCGAGCTACTGTCGCAATCATTAAGAACGTCAACAAATGAATTTACTCGAACCCACGAGAACCCAACAAGCATGGTCAACATCTGCAAGTGACGTCACTCCATTCATTAATTTGCTCGAATCTACCAGGTACCTCTCGGTAGAACATTCGCCAATGGACGAGAAATGGGTGAATAGGTAGAGACCCTATATAAAGGCGAGCTGAATGAATGGGGGAATCATTCATTCGAACGCGATAAGAACTGCGATAGTGTGTGGAAAGCGAATAGAAAAGTGATTTTCGTAATTGTGAAGTGATTTAGAAGACAATTGCGATAAGAAATTTATGGACGTGTTACATTTTTAATAGTGAAAATTAAAATTAGTGAAAGTGTTAAATCGATTATTGTGCATTTTTAATTAAATAAACTCTTTTAACTTAAATAAAAAGACATTGCGTTTTCACTTTCCCGGAACATTAAAATTATTATTGGCCGCGAACCGATAACACGGGACAATACGTTTATATATACAAGAACTTAACAGTCGAAAGTGTGGTGTATTTGCATCCCTTTTTTCAAATGGACTAAAATTTCATGAATGTCATTAAGTGTGCGCAACACATTTTCAGCTAAGTTATTGGGTAACCTTAATGATTTAACAACTATTGATGCTTTGGAAATTTAGTTTGATACAATTTTTAATAATAAAATAATCAAATATAGAAAATTAAATATAGAATTTGATCCAATATAAAAAATTATCAAATATAAAATTTAATCAAATATAAAAAATAGTTAATTATAAAATTTAATCCTATATAAAATTTATACTAATATAAAAAAATATCAAATATAAAATTTAGTTCAATGTAAAAAAAAATCAAATATAAAATTTAATCCCATATAAAAAATAATCAAATATAAAATTTAATGACATAAAAAAAAATAATCAAATATAAAAACTAAACCAATATAAGAAATAATCAAATATAAAATTTAACCAAATATAAAATTTAATCAAATGTAAAAAAATAATCAAATATATGTACAATTTAAAAACGGGTACTCACCGGCATCTTCACGAGCGCTCATTGACAATGTTGGTGGTGCTAGTAAACATGAATTCAATATTTTTAATTTATAGTTATACTAGAAATTTATAAACGGACAAACTGATTAGATTTAAATTGTTCCGACATGCTACATCACTTTCAAGAACGACATTGTTATTGGAATCATATGTTACGCTCCAGCAAGGTCGCGCCCAGACAATTTACTTAATTAAACAAATAATTTGCATGTTTATTCAGCTATAACTTAGAATACATGCAGAACGCGCCCAGTAGTAAACAAACGTAGGGAACATTTCACACCTCTCCAATGAAAAATGCCAAAACTATATTCAACGGCGGGCTACGGGTTGATGCTTTTTTAAGAGCGATGACACACACACACACGGAACGTCAAGCAGACTTTTTGATCCCATATATCCCGACGTCTTTCCGGTCACTCGACGAGTTTTATTCAAAGACATATTCTTTCTGGAGCGTCGCAACGTGGCCGCCGTGAAGATGAATAACAGACTCCCCAATCCCTCTCAATCTCTTTTCATTTCCCTTTGTCGCAACGGTAAACCGAATCCAGCTGCTCGCTCAGCCAAGTTAGATTGCATTCGGCAATGCAGTGCACGGATGGGATGCACTAAATCAGTGTCCCCATGTCCGAAATATTAATTTGCAGATTTGAATATTTAAAAAATTTAACAGAAAAAACGAAAAAGATTTTAAATAGTACTAAAAGTTAAATATAACGACGAATATAATTAGAATTAAACGTTTAAATTTAATACAAAGGAAAATTATATAAAATTTACAATTAATAACAAAAATATTTTATAATTTATAACTATGAATGGAAGTAATGTAATTTTTCCCAAATCTGCAAATAAAATTTCGGATAAGTGTTTTCGAGCAGTTTGTTTATGTGACTAATCGATTACTACAGGTGCTCTAGAAAATCCAAGGCCTACAGAACCAAGGAACAGAGTGGAGACTACGTTGTAACGATGAGTTGTATGAACTTTTTGACGATTCACCCGTTTCCTCTTCCGTAAAGTTACACAAATTGCAATGAGTAGGTCATGTAGAAAGAATGGAAGATAACCTGCTACCCTAAAGAACATTATACGGTAGAGTACAAGGCAGACTTCCAGCAGGAAGGCCGAGGACCCGATGGAAACACACAATAGAAGCTGATAGCAGATCCTTGTGGGAAGTGCTCAACTGGCAAACTAGGTCACAGAACCATGATGATTGAAGAAGATCAATCTTGGAGGCCAACGCCTGGTTTGCGCTGTCATGCCATAGATGATGACGATATTATTCACGGTCGAACTAAAATTACAATAACATCGACAACTTCACAAATCTGCATCAATGAACGACTCACCGAGGTCTTTGACACAAATATCGGGCTAAAGTAGAGAGAATGCTGGTTAACAAGAGTATCCTCGGAACCTAGCACCCTTTGGAGAGTGCTGCCCCCACATACTTGAGGATATGGGGGTTTTATTAAGATCACTATGCAGACTACGATCTGGTAACGATCTCTGGACTAGGAATATGATATTTTGGACCTATTTGTATGGCACGGTACCGCTAAGGTAACACTTGCACTTGAATGGCTCCAATCTAACTATCAGATCGTCTCCATCCCGGTAAAAGTTTGGCAGGCATCTGAGTAGCTTTGAAGCTCTCGGTGTTGAGTTGGTGGGGTAGGTGCGGTTAAACTAGACTCCAAATCAGCGCTGGTCTAGCTCTGAGCCCTGTCCCAATAAGGGTTGGTGCCAACCCTCGCATGACCTCTTTATTCCGCAAAGATATGCTTGAGGCCACAACGGCGACTACACATAGAATGCAGGTAGCGGCAACGAGGGGGGACCTAAAATATATGGAATCTCTGAACCCATCAATAACAACAACGATTAAGACATTGAGAGCTTTAATAGATTCAAAGAACGAAAACAAACAAACGACTGAAAAAAAGATCAGAGATCACATATGAGCCGGATATAATCGTGGTGTTTGGGCACAGTGAAAAGACTGCGCATACTCCGGAACACTCTTTAAGAAAAGAGTGCGTAATGAATCAACTCGATGATGAAATATAAATCACGTCGGAAAAAGAAAAGAGTGAGGAGGCCATTGAAGTGCCATTTCTTAAAGTTGCTGATATTGCCAAAAATGTAATTGGTGCATTGTATCCAGAAATTGAAGCAGAGAAACTCTCTTCAAAGAGAAAATTGAGAAATGCAATAGTTGTTGAGCGCGATGAGGAAGAAAGCCTGATCTAAAAAGTAGGAAGCATTGTTAACCTCTATACGTACGGGAGAGTCCCGGGAAGCTTGTCTGGAGACGGGCGCAGATGCTACTCGCTTTGCCTAAAGACTCCGTTTGAGCCACTTAGCGAGAATGGGGCTCGCCAGAACTCACGCAAAATATTAACGAATCAATTACTCACTTCTCCGCTCTTCCTTTCCTCGAAATTCTTATTACACTGAGACTCCTAAATCCAAGCCAAATACCTACAAGAATACTCCTTATTGAAATCAAGAGGGTTCATCTCCGTTCAGATTTCTAATATAAATACCAG
This sequence comes from Odontomyia ornata, assembly GCA_963969285.1. Lineage (NCBI taxonomy): Eukaryota > Metazoa > Arthropoda > Insecta > Diptera > Stratiomyidae > Odontomyia > Odontomyia ornata. The sequence continues at coordinate 103,927,108 of OZ017740.1, read as the reverse complement.
GAATACGAGTCTATAGGGAAACTCCGCGAAGTAATCAGAAGGTTTTATCTCCCGTATATAACTGTACTCGCGTGGAAACTCCATCCGAATCAAGGTTCACAACTTTTTCACGTAAACTAATCACGACATGCAAGATTCAACTCAAATGGTACACTTCACTTGGTACACTTACCACTTACAACAATGGCGGGCCGCCGAGACGCTATCGCTGCCGGGTACTATCCAGGTCACCACTGAATGTTCCACCGGTCCGAAAATGATCCCCCCAAACTTTTGGCGATGCTGCCTCAATGAATAAATATTTCTTTAATCCACTCATAAATCTCCTCCAATCTCCTTCGCTATATGTCGATTTTTGAGCTCTAAACCAATAGTTACATACGTCCTCGATTAAAAAAGGAGCCAGAAACCAACAAGTATTTTTGCTTTAAAGTAATATCGTCGTAACCACCTCAGAACGCTCCGCTTGTAAAACAGACCGCAACCATCACTCCGAGGTTCTCACATCCACTGGGAATTACAGTAACGGTTATCCTGGGGGAGTCGAGCTTTTGTTCTATTGAATCTTGCGCGCGAGTTACGTTATTGAGCGTTACGATATTTAAAAATATATATGTTGGAGATTCCTTCCCTGGAATCTCTTTAATAAAAACTCTTTGGTTTTCACTTTCGCTTATTTTATTTAACACTTTTTAATTTTAACAACAACACTTCTTATTTTAAACTTAACATTCAAACTATTCAATCGAATACTTTATAATAGTCAGATTCAACTTCAATGAATACTTTACTTGAGCTCGTTAATACTCAGCTTCAATTGGTTCTCAAAGGGCTGTTTTTATAATGATAAGAATGCTGATGAAGCATTCTCTTTGTTACTTTGATTCAAGCAAAGAATTGCTGATGTCAGCAATACAAGTAAGCAAAATTTGATATCACAATAACGAGACGTGTATATTAGATAGATCAAGTTACTGGATGACGGGATATGAGTCATGGATGAGCAATACATGATTCATGGAAGATTATGATAAAGGGTTAGTGAACTGTGTGGTAATATGCTGATGTAGGGATTTGGGATTATGTGTAACTCGTGTGTAACCATCAGTGGTTACTTAAATGCATGGATTTAGCTTTGGTGCAAGACAAGTGGGTGCTCATGCTGTTTGGTGCATTTTTCGAGGACTTCCCGTTTCTCTTTTACTGCGCTACGAATGTCAACTACGGTGGTTGGCAGTAGTTAATGTTTGTATTTACCCCTGATGGCCGTCATCACGGAGTAAGTTAAAACGCATTTGTTTGTTACATTGTAATGATTTTATGTCTACGTCCGAACGCGGAACCGACGCTCTTCTGTTACCGATGCGGGAAGGCCGACACGTACGCACCTGATTGCGCAAATTGCAAATTGCGAAAAAAATTGCCAGCGAGTGCCGCGACCACGCGTCGGCACTCCTAAAACCCGGACGAACCAAGGCTGATCCCATCACCAGCTATGATCAAGCCCCAGACATGACTCCAATTCTGCTGACTCGCACCGCCAAACACAGTTCTCCCGAAGTTCCACAACCGACGCCATCCTGTGTCGAGGCAGACGCGCAGGAAAATGATAGCGAGGCGAAAGTTCCTTGGCATGTCAAACCCTTCCACGCCAGACTGCGGAATTATTTGGCTACTCGACAGCGCATCTTCCATGAGGAGTTGGCTGCAACTGTCCCACCGCGAAGAAAGTGAGCCACGCGTCGGATGCGGAGCTTCTGGAGAAGGGTCAGGCAGTCGAGGAAGGTGCTGAAGGACATACACTTAGACGAATTATTCAGGGATGACGTTCGACCATATGCGTCAGTACACCTCCTGCGAAAATGATTGTCAGGTTTAGTCGATACGGGAGCCAGTGTGAATTGCATATCAGCCGATTTTGCAGGGGAGGTAATGGCAAGGCACGCGGACCAAGTCCACCATTTTACCACCTGGCTAAGCACGGCAGACGGAACTCGTCACTCAGTAGTGGGAAAAATTACGACGGATGCCACCTTTAAGGGAGTAACGAAGCCTCTGGAATTTTACATCATACCTCAATTAACCCAGAATCTTTATCTAGGGGTGGATTTCGTTCGAAAATTTAACTTGGCCCCGGCACTATTTTCCGGTACGACCCTGGAGTCCGTCCCCACAGTTCCTGACCAAACTCAAACCACTCACTTATTACGACATACACTGGAGGTGAATCAGCAACTGCGACTTGACTCGGCTATATCGGCTTTCCCATCACATGAGAAGGTAGGTCTCGGGCGGACGGCACTGGTGTTACACACTATAGATGTGGCGGATGCTAAACCCATAAAACAGAGACATTTTGCCATATCTCCGGCGCAGAAAAAGTTGTTATATGCCGAAGTTGATCGAATGCTAGCATTAGGCGTGATCGAAGAATCGCAGAGCGCGTGGGCTTCCCCAGTCACCTTAGTTGTCAAGCCGAACAAGGTCCAGCTATGCTTAGATGCCAGACGCTTGAACGCCGTCACTGTCAAGGACGCATACCCTCTACCGTTGATTGAAGGCATTTTGAGTCGGTTGCCTAAAGCCCATTTCATCACGAGCTTAGACCTCAAGGACGCCTTCTGGCAAATTCCTTTAACCCTGGCTCAAAGGAGAAAACAGCCTTCACAGTCCAAGGTCGGTTCCGCGTTCGGACGTAGACGTAAAAATCATTACAACATCCGAGATTGTTTTTTTGCCGCTGGCTAAATTCATTAATTTGCGTCCGTATGCAAATATACGACTTTCAGAAAATAATTTTTTCCACTATACTTTTCTCTGGCTTAGTAGTTTGACTTGACCAGAATTAAACTTCAAATATAAATTTCCAAAATGAATTCACCCTTACGACTACTTTGTGGCATTTCACGTATATCGACGATGTTTTCGCCGACACGTTCCTTCTCGAATAAAGTGATGGTAGAAAATTTTACAGATTGTAAATATTGTAAATTTTCCTTTGATTTTCGCATTTCAAGTGTTTTCAATCCCGTCCGTTTTGCTAAAGTATTTCCCGACGATCTTCAAGGTTTAACGCCAAGGGTTGTGAAAAATCGTCCTTCAGCGATGATTTCGACTTATGTGATTTGTAGTTTTCAGCAACCGTATTCGTGTGCATAGCGCTTTGATGTCATTCAGGTGATAGCCAGTTCAGAATACCGCATGATAGTCCCGGGAAAAGGCAATGGTGACGGTGGATGGGATGGTCCATCAGATGGGTGGAAATGTGATGGTAAGTTCTTCGGTGAAGGTGGTGTGAATTTGAAGAGCTCATCCCCAGCATGTCAATCGCTACCATTTGCTATTGATGTTAAGCAGCAGTGGCTGCTGCAGATACCATTGACATATGAAAGGGATTAATGATGTTGATGCGGCCTTCTAGCAATCTGTTCTTCATACTATGTGCATCAAAAGGACGCATACTTAATGGTTGGGCAAGGTAAAATATATTAGGTGATCTTGCTATCGAAGGTGGCTTATACAGGTGACATTGGCATGAAGAGTCAGATCAAGAATTTCAGACAGTGCTTACAGAGACAGGTAAAAAAGTTGCCATAAAAAGCTCCAAAATGTTTCGGCAAATAAAGTTCTCATAGATGCCTAGCAATAAGAAGTATCTGATGTAACACAGAAGAGAAAAATGTTTCTATGGAAACTCTGCTGGCAGGCTCTGCTTGTGGAAAGCAAGTAGCTAACCTTACGCAGATATGTTGCGGGAGAATCATTAAAATAATGTGATCAACCTGGTTTGGCTGCATATTGCTCAAATTTGGAGCAGAGACCAATAACAAAGAAGCATTCTGCGATGCAGTCACGCAGTTTCTTTGCAAAAGAGCAGCTATAGCCTCGCTCAAGCTGCTGGCAACGATCAAAGTTAGGGACATTAACCACATCATAGACCTGCCAAAGAAAGAAGAGGCCCTCAAAAAGGAGTTTCCTAGTGTTTATATTAAAAATCTGGTGAAATGGGACAGAAATCAAAAGAGTGTACGAAGGAGGCACACTGTATTCCTTGCCAGGATGTTGATCCAAAACCGATTTTTAAGCACATTTTGCAATGAAGAAAGTGTTGGGTTTTCCAGAAAGCCTTAGTGAAGGTAAAAGTAGAACTTCGATGAACCGTAACCTGCAGGTATACCTACATCGTAGTTTAATTGCCCAAAACCTGCTTGAGCAGTTTGAAAGAAACTTGAAAACCGACTATTTCCTACTGAGTGAGCAACACCACAACAAAGGTTTGCCATCATAGCACACTAACAAAACTGGTAGTGCTACCATCTAGGCACAAAACAGTGCTGATATCTTAGTGGAGGGCTATGGATGGAGGGATGGTTTCATATGTATTCTTTGTTCAGGGACTACATTCTTTAGTGTGCACCGAACGTTAAACGAACCAATATCGTCTTCCTAAGCCAAGCTTAAAACTTTGGAGGACGCTGTCGTGAACGCAGATAGCCACTTAATCGTTGGGAAATTTTCAATGCTAAAGAAATCGAGTGTGATATACCTCAAATTGATCTTAGAGGTGGTGGTCAGGCAGGGCCCGTCATGCTGAACACTGGCGTTACACTGACTCTCCACTTACCATATGCAACATGATATTCGCATCGGAGTCCCTAGTATAGAGGAAATACAATTGGAAATTATTAGAGGACTACTCAGCCAGTGATCATCAGTACTCGTATATTCTACTTGAAATATATGGTTCTGCCTCCTAATATCCATGCCCTTGACCTTCCACGATTCGGTGGCACATTAGAGGAATGGACGGTGAAAGGTTCTTTGAAGTGTTCACAGTAGATTGGTGCGCCATTGTTGAAAGATTTGCAGGAGACTGAAAGGCTAGCAGCTCAAGGCGTGGTGAAATCAACTATGAGCATCATCAAGACTGCTTGCAGCACTTCTAGACTCCATCGGAGGCCTCAGCATGGCAAATTTCATCAGTGAAAAGCAAAGGGAGTGTCACAAGCTTCAATGTGAAGTCTAACTGGCACGAACTCATGACAAGGCATGCAACCGATTAGCAGCATATAAGTTGGCCAGGAAATATCTTCGCAAAATGATTAACTGCACTAACTGGCAAGATCAAGTGAATAATGTGAACACGGATCAGCTGGGTCTTGGTTACAAGCTAGTTATGCCGAAGGTTGGTGTCCTTCACAGACCCTGCATATATGAAGCAAAAGAGATGGACTTTTCTCCGCCTGTCTTGTTCATGTTGATGCTGTCCACCGCAAGCAGCAGTCAAATGCCCACACTTCACGCAGTTGAAACTGGAAAACGCAGTCCTTTCATTGAAATCAAGAAATGTTCCAGATCCATAGAGTATCCCAGGTGTGGTGTTGGAGCTCTTCTATCATCATTGTCCTGGTAGGTACGAGTAGATCAGAAGTAATGATCGCGTAAAAGTTTGGGTAATCATAAATTTTACAACAGCTTTGAGGGAGGTCCCCATATCAGAATACGAACGTTAGAGCTAGTACTGATCTGCAAGGGGAATTAAAATCTTAGCTTTATTGCTTGTTATGCATGCTAGACATGGCTGGTAAAGTTCTAGAGATACTCATCAAGGAACGATTCACTGATGCGATTGATGCTGCATGGGAGCTATCTCCTCGGTAGTAAAGTTTTAGAGCAGGACGACCCATCACTGACGCAGTTACTGAGGTGGTAGGCATGGTCCAAAAGGTGGAGGCACATAGCCATACTAAGTGATGGATAGCGCTGTTAGTGAGACTTGATGTTCAGAAAGCCTTCAATTCCACCATTGAAATACATTGAAAACCTTTGTAAAGTTCTAGAATATCTTATACGATGTTGTGTTTCTACAGTTGATTCCGACTGGAAGCCTTAGGGTCCCAGCTAACCCATGGAGACGGGGTATGTTCATACCTTTGAAATGCCCCGAAGAGCCAATTGGAGACTTTGAGGCTCCATGGAACAATTGTAGCACGCACTAACAACAACCCGATGGGTTTCGCTCCACCATCACTTGGAAGCCAAAGCACCTAAAACATTTCCTGCACCCGAGATAATTAGCGCATCTACTTCCAAGTCTAACACACGATGGATATGGAACTTTAGTTTGCTTCTCCCCAGATTATTGTGGAAGCCCGCCTACAGAACCACATCTAAAAGAATTTCTTTTCCACTGTGTGCACTGAAAATTATGTTACTCTATCTATAAAAATTCCTTTTCCACAATGTGGACTGAAAATCTATCCTACCGTTGACTACTCCACGAGTAACTACAAAGCTGGCTGAAGCCACGAGATGCAACCAAAATTACAACCAGCTATTTCAATTATTAGTATTGATGTATAATTTGCGATCTAAATGTACGATGCAAGTTTAAAATTTTTTGAATTATCTTACCAAAATGTACGATGAGGTGTTCACTTTGCCAAACGCTGATAAGTTTGCCCCCTTCCAATCGCTTAAACAATCGTCACCAAATATTCGTCGTCGTTTGTTCCTAACCACAAATTCCAATTTATGGTCCAAATATAACGCTTTTTGAGCGCGCTGAATGCTGTTTAAGTTTACTGAACTTTGAATCTGTCCAATTTCTAATTTCTCTAAGCGCTATCCTCCTTGACCAGAAAGAATCCTTAAAAGAGCTCGCTCCAACCGTCTTTGGCTCTTTTATCACTTCTGCTGGCAACGGTTCATTTTTTGGGTGCAGAACCCAAGTTCAAAGCCACAGCTTTTACCGCAGTTGCTCAGCTTCATAGCAGAGGCTCGATGTCTGGAAACAACCTGTTTACTGTGACAAAGAAGAAAATCCCCGAAGTAAGGAATACCAGCATTAGGGTAGTAGTGGTTGAATCAAAACCATCAATAGTACCTGGAGTTGCTGATTGGCTTTAAGATGAGTTTTTCTGAGATAATTACGGGAACGGCTGATAGAACCGCTTCTGGCGTATTAGCTCAGAGTCGACTTATGACCAAAGTAGGAGATCCAATCCATCAAGATGATGACTTTTGATTAAGTCCGTAGGGTCTGTGCTACTGTATGTACGGAGCAGAAATAAAGTGCTTTGCACAGGTACAGAGAAAAAGAGCAGTGACAATTGTTTCTTCATATCCAATATTCTCGGGCTTCGCGGTATCAGTCAGCCATGAAACCCATCATCTTTGGTAGAGAGTGTCGTACCATCTACACGCGTTGAAACAAATACAAAAGGGAAACCGTCGTCCACCAGGAGAGTCAGCACTCACTCTATCATTGGCAGCAGTCACGGGTGAACCTTACGCCTCATCCCTGATTTGAGGCAGTGGCTCAATCGAACGCACGGTGAGACTGACTTCTACTTAACCCAGCCATTTAACGAGCTTGAGGGTTTTCACTTTTACTTGGGCAAGGTTGGTAAGTCGTGTTCCCTTGACCGTCAATTTTGCGCTAGAGGAAGATGACGCATGCCAAGCATTTTTTTCATGCAAAAGATAGAACAGACTGCGTCAAGAGCTCCACAAGGAAGCAGGAGAGCTTTCCTCTGATAATAAACGTAGGGGAGATGCGTGGATTGGTTGAAAAATGAGAACATCTTGCACGTTATGTTTAGGTAGTCTTTAAAGATAAAAAGGGCTCATAGCAGACAGGGACGTAGGGGTTGGAGATCAATTTTCTGGCAACCTCTCTTTTCCCTTCCCTCCCGGCAGAGGAGGGATCGCCAAACTTAAAGCACCTTACGGCATAGCGAAACGAGAATAAGATCGAAGTAATGTATGAATTGGTTCCAGGTTCGGTTCTCAAGGTGGCAAGGGAGATGTGTAGTAGGTAGTCCAGGTGTTTTGCGTGCCTGGGATTTCCACTCAAAGCCTAAGTAGTCTATGCCACCCAACCACACAAATGGCTTACTTTATTGGTTGCCATAATTCTCAGAACTTCTGACTATTTTCCAGTTCTTTAATTATCGGGGCAGCCATTCTCTTTGTCACGTCCGTAGATTTTGGTTGATGAAACGAGTAAAAAGTTATGTTTGGTAGTAGTATATTTCTTGCCTTGAGTAAAAAGGTTTGTCAGTTACTTTGAATGATGATTTAAGCTTTTGTCATTGTTTGATCACCTAGTTCTTCATCTTCTTTTTCTGAATGGAGCAAGACGTGCTCACTTATGGACTTGTTCAACGTTATTTTATCTCCCTTACTATCTCTCATTAGCTTTTTTTCTACTTCTGTCCCTTACTTCCTTCTGTGTCTTTCTATTCATCATTATTTTTGTTGGGATTGCTCTCTCTTTCTCGATTTGCCCACGCAGTAGTCCTCCTCTCCAAACTTCACTCGTAGATCCTAAATAGCCTGGCCAGCATTGCGGACTTTGCACATCTGAAGATTTGTATGTCTGATTCTAGACTATCATAGATAGCTCTTCACATTAAATTTTGCGAATTGGGGATAGAAATTGCAAGCGGACAAGCAAAAAAGTATCTCGGTAACAGTGTGAAAAAATAATTGTTACTAGTCACTGGAATATATTCTGAAAAGTTGAAGCAATCTGGAGTTTGATCACAATTATACATGCAAACTCAATAATTTTCATTAATTCGCGAATTAACCTAACCTGTTTCAATACGAGTTGATTTGTTCTTTCATAAACCCTTAATCTGTTTGGCGCCAACTTTTTTCTATTTTCTCTGTTTCCCATCTATCGCTCGAATCACGGTCGAGTGAACTTACTATCATGTGGAATAGTACGAGTATGCTGCTAGCAATTATATTCAAATTTCATATTTCGAATGTAGTATCCAAGAAGACCATTTAGATATGCTCCAGTACACGCTTACATACGTACATAGTTGCCAATAATTACAGCGTTAGTTAGTAACTACCATTCCGTCAACCGCCAGTCAATTTTGCAATTTCATACACTGACGACATGGTTGGGAGCTCGAGATCAGCCATTTCCACCGTTTCCATTTGCCGACCGGTTGCTCATGCTTTTGCCAGTCTACTCACCTTTGGATAGAACCTAGCACGTAGGACTTTTGTCTGCAAAGGTAAGTACGCCAGATTGTCGGTTTCGAGTACTCTGGGTACGTAGGTCAGCATGGAAGCAAACGCGAGTCTGAAAATGGAAACATGTTTCTAATGCAATTCAGTGACGCTCTTCAAGCCTTATTCGTACTGGTAAAAGTGCACTTGATTACAGTGTTGAGTGAAAAATATGAGATGGATGAGATGAACGGATGCTTCAAGATAGTGGAGAATCAATTGCAACAGGATGAAAGAGACGATGGTACTTGTACTAAACTAAAAAGTTAGAACTCCTGTGTTTAGGATGGTTTGGTAACTTGGTACAAAATTTTTTTGAAGGATTTTCTACTATCAAATATTTTTAAAATGAAAATCTCATCAAACCAACTAAATAAATATAATTTTATAATATAGCCTGAGTTTGATATAATTGTTTATAGATCATAAATTCAGCTACCACGTGAAAGACATTGAAATTGATAAGGGCCTTGCAATTATAAGCTGAAATTGTTAGCGGTCCCTCTTCAATCCAACCATATATGGCGCCAAAATCATAAAATTGGATCCAGTTATTACAGTTCTGGGTCATTGTCCACTTATCAAAAACTCCTAGTAGGAATCTTCTGACCGATTCCACAGATTTTAACATTTTCTTGGCTTTCATGCCAGAAGCTTTCCATATGCTTTACCCTTTAATGTTTGCTTGAGTCGTCACCCAGAAAGACGGCAGATATGTGGACTGAATTTAGTCATCTTCTAGTTAAACCTAAATGGTATCCTATGGATGAACGTAAAAAAGTCAAGAACGATGTCTTCTTTCACTAATGGTTTAAATACATCTTATTAATATCTTTAAGGTTTTACGTTAAGCTAATCTTTAGTTGCAAAGGGTCCTCCATTAAGGACATAATAATTTATCTATTAATATAACAGAGGAATATTTGAGATATTGATATCAAATTTATTGTAGGTGTAGTGCAAGCATTACATTTTATGAATGAAATTCAATTTTGGTCTTATGACCACCAAGAGCCCGTTTACAGCGGTGGATTCTTTGGACTCTATTTCCTACCACTCTGCCATACATTTTGACCGGAACGTTGATAATTTCGCGTTAGACGTTGTCTTTGAGCTTTTTCAAAATTGCTGGCTTGTTGGCATAGACCAGTGACTTGATATAGCCCCATGAAAAGAGATCCAATGGACTTATTTTCGAGATTACCCGCTCACTAAATATGCCTTTCAATAAATCGATGGTGAGGCGTGTTGTGTTGTTAGTGGCACCGTCTTGACGGAACCGCATATCGTTGATGTCAAGTTCATCCAATTTTGGTCACAAATAATATTCCAAAATAACACGGTAACGTTCTCCATTGACGGTAACATGACGGTGGTTTTCATCTACGAAAAAATACGGCCCAATCACACCTTCGGCATGAAAACCGCATAAAACAGTAGTTTTTTGCGGATGTAATGATGTCTTAAGAAGCGCATGTGGGTTGGTTGCTGCACATTTTGCTCATTAACAAAGCCCTTGAGCCCGAAATGTGCTTCATTGCTGTATATGATTTTTGGGTGAAATTCTTAATTTTCTTCAAGCTTTTCTAGAGCCCAATTGGAGAACGTTTCTCGTTTCGAATGATTAAGTGGCTTTAGTTCTTGAGTCAATTTGATCTTGTTACCATGTAGCCCAAGATCTTTTCGCAAAATACGCCACATTGTCGTTTGAGCGATTCCCGATTCTTGAGAACGACGTGGAATCGACTGATTTGGCTCATTCTGAATCGATGCACTTACGGCCACGATATTTCCTTCGCTTCGAGCGGTACGACGTCTTTTTGGCGCCAGGACATCTAATAGTGAAAATTTGAACTCAAACTTTACCAGTATAGCATGCACAGCCTGTCGGGTGGGACAATTATCACGGCCGGAAATTGGAGCTAGCGCTCTTAAAGTTGCGACCACCGACTCAGAACTTCGGTCGTAATTAGGGTTTTGTAAAATAATTTTACAAAACCCTACTAGTTTCACGACCTGTCTGTTCGTCTGTCACAGCACTTTTTCTCGCAAACTACTTAAGCTAGAAACATCAAACTTTGTATGCAGATGTAAAGTGGTGCTCTCTTTAAAGTTCAACAACAAAAATTTTTACAAGCTATTTAAGGGGGGTCTCCCCATATAGGGGAGTGGCCCCCGAAAAAAAAATTCATCAAAGGTGGCTGATATGGGTATCAAATGAAAGGTCTTGATGAGAACTTTTCAAAATAAGTCTTAATTTGATACTTTTTGCTTCGAGAGACGCGCAGGGAGGGAAAATACATGAAAAATTTGTGTCCCCCCCTCGCGATTGGACACCTGGGATTCGAAAAACCTGAAAAACATTATGGTAGTAGGTGTTTATGAGTACAACAACAACAAATACCTAAGAAGTCGAAATTCGCTCAATTTTGTTAATAATAGTATGATATTCGAATTTCATATTTTCCCTAATAAAATCGCATCGGTACCCTTAAACTGTACAAAATTCGACATTTATGTACTCCTACTAAGGATTCTTAAACTTAGTAAGTTTGATAAAAATCGAATGATATACACGGAAGTTATAGCCATTTGAAATTTATACAATTACAACAACAATAACACATGATTTTGGTATTTTATGGACTTTCCATCCAATCAGTCACTGCAGTTTTGACTTGATCTTCTTGAAATTTTCCAATAAGGTCAACAACATTAATATCTTTGAGAATTCATGATTTGAGTGATTTCTGTCGGTTTGCAACAAAATGGCGACAGTTGAAAGTAAAAAAACAATGGATTTTCCTTTGAACGTGCACATCTCTTTGACTTATTTCTTGACGTTATTACTTGCTGGTGACTGCATTTCTGAGAAGTTGGATACAAAACCCTCTGACATGAGCGTCGGTCTGTTTACCCAACTTGTTTTTGATAATTTTCAGTCGTTGCTGGCTCGTGAATTTTACCATGATAAAAATGTTGACTTTAACTAACATTTTGACATTGACATTTTGAAAAAGTTTAAGGGTGGCTTTATATAACGGTACGGAATTGTTATATCTCTAAGGGAAAACTCAGTAGTTTCAAATATTCCTGGAATCTAGGGGGGAAGACTGAATTTACCGTCAGCAATTGGCTAATGGATTGTAGTAAGTGCTGCCGCATTTTGGCTTCTATGACCGAAAGTGGAGAAGATGCAGTATAAACGCAGTGGGTGACAGGAACTCTCATGGAGGGGACCGTTGGATAGCATGCGTCGAAGAGGGAATAGTTTCGCAGAGTGTTTTTCGCTGCCAGTCGATCTTTTTGGAGATTGACATGATTCCGAGAGTTTTTTCCAAGTAAATGTGAGTTCGCTACAGTTAAGAGTGCTGCGGCTTATAAGTGAACTGCTCAAGGGAATATTAAGCATTTGCTCACACACGAAAAAAGGGTTAAATTAATTAAAATTAGCCAAATTTGCTTGGCCTTCGTAATTTGAACTGTTTTTCACCTTTTAAGTTCGCTCGAAATCCGGTATAGAAGACGTGAGCTCCTGCACTGGACGTTTGTTGTAGCTCCGTGCAGATTTTGGGACAGCGCGATTGGACTGACAATACGGAGTTGGCCGTGGAAATCAAATGGGTACTTTGCAGGCGAGAGACCTGTATTTACGAATATCGTTGTGAAAGGAGCGTAGAGGAATGGTTTCGCAAGCCACTTGAAACATTCCTTTCCTAGACGTTCCCTTGGATACTTCTCCTCTGTGACGATTGTGCACTTGATTTTAAGTGTTTAATCTTCTTATTACCACAATTTTGGATGGACAGCTTGAGTGAAGTCAAGAAAGTTTTTCTTCGCTACAGTTTTACGTTTTTTAACAGTGAAATTTGTGACGAAACTTTTATGTAAAATGTTTACTCCAATCATAATTAGCAAATTTTGTGACGAAACGTTTATCGTAATTATAAGATTTATCGACACAAACTACTGAATACCCTTCTTTATCTTCGAATATTGGTGTCACTCGGGAAATTAAAACAGTGATCTTGACGAATACAATACCGAAAACCGCGCATTTATATATTTCAATAGGTGCCAAAATAATGAGAACCAGCAATGAAAGAGACGAAATACACCGAAGAATACAGCTCGCAAATAAAATATTTTATCCAGTTTTGGCTATCTTGAAGACCAGTTGCATACACCGGAAAACAAGGCTCCAAGTATAAAAATCTGTGATAAAACCTGTGCTTTGCTATAAATGCAAAACACGGGCCCTAACCCAAGCATCCGTAAACATATTGAATGCCTTGGATATACGGGTCCTCAGGCGAATAACCGGAGCGAAACTAGACGGGAACTAATAGCGACTTCAATACAACCATGAGCGGTATCAAGTTTTTGACGAGCTGGAGGTCCCAACGATTGTAAGGCTGTGCTTTGCAATGGGCTGGCCACATGATTGTATGGACAAACAATGGAAACCCAAGAAGGTTTTCGTTGGGAGAACTGAAGGGCCGATACCAGTGAGAAACCGAGGAAATACTGGTCTGACTCGGTCAACGAAGACAGTTCAACGCTACTTGGATTTCAAAATTGGAGGATTTGGTCAGTTGACCGAGACACTGGGAGGCACTGTTTGCAGGAAGTGAAGACCTATGAGGAGCTGTAGTGCTACGAAGAAGAAGAAATCAAGTTAGGTCATAATTAAACTCATACGCAGCCATGAGGCAAGGTCACGTGCGAGGGCAGCCTCCATACTCCGGTGCAAGTAAAGATAGTGAAACAAGGGCTTTCATCAAGCTTCCCGGCGAAGCAAATGAAAAAAAGGAAAAGAAATGCAAGCTCTGGACAGTAGAGTATGCAAAGCAAAGGCAAAAAGAAAAACTTTTGCGGTAATAATATGGTATCTGAATTAACCTTCAATAAAGTGCAGCCAAGCAACAGCGTACAGGCTGACAAGTTCACGAGGTAAGGATGCATTGCCGATGGCTCTGAAGCAAAAATGATGTAATTGACGCTGATGTGACGCCGAAATCAAAAACTGGCCTTCATAATATCAACTCTAAAGACAAGATCTTCTCGATGATGTTCGAAGAAAGACTCGACGTAAAACTTATCAAACTTTCCCCCATCCGATTTTTCTTGATCAGCAAGGAAGTTTACCATCACGTGCCAAACATATAGCAAAATAATTTAAAACTCAAAGTTATCTTTCAATCATCTAAGGGTGCGAACGAGGTGATTGACAGTGACACCCACAAAAAACATAATTTAAACGCGTTCATACCAGCAAATATCAAATTCAGATACAGCCTAGTCAGAGCTATTGATTTAGACTTGGGACTAACGGAGTTCATCAAGTTAGCTACACCATGCAGTAGAATTGTACACGTGCTTATGAATATCAAGATTATTAATGCTGTCAGATTAAACAAAAAGAATCTTAAAAACCCCACCCAATCAGCCTAGATCACAGTAGAGGGAAGTACTCTCCCGGACTACCTAACAATCGTGGACCGTAACGCAAAATTTTGATATTTCAAATTCAGGCCAAGGCAATGGAGAAACTGTAGTAGACTACGACACTCTGCCCGTTTTTGCAACGATAAAGCACGCAAATGCTTAAACTGGGAAACTGCAGAACATGAAGATGGAGCATATCAATTAACATGTCTGCTCTGCAGTAGCAGTGAACATATGGCCACTGATCATAACTGCCCATAACTGAGTTCAGTCTAATTTTTATCATCATCCATAGCGTGACAACCAAAGCTGGACCTTGGCCTCGAGGATTGTTATACGGTTCCGCAACCTCGTCCGCCAGTTACTCACTCCCAACAAGGATCTGCTGTTAGCTTCTATCGTGTCTTTCCATCGAGCCCTCGGTCTATCCGTTGAACGTCTAACTTATGGTCTACCCTTCACTTGTTCTCCACTCTGTTCCTTGTTTCACTGAGCCGTAAATTTTCTTTAGTATTTTGCACCCAAATATTTCCAACAAATTTTTGAATTTGCTTGTCTGGCCCCATATCTCACTTCCATATAACAGCATATGCTTGACTGGTGTTTTGTAAATGCAGAGCTTATTTCGCCTGTGCACAACTCAGGACCTTACAGTGGGAAGAACAAAGTAAAAAGCTTTATTTGCTGCGTTTATGTGGTGTTCAATCTCGTCCCTTTCGGCCTCTCTTCGATTCAGGTTGGCTCCAAGGTAGATTTAGTTATCCATATTTTCTAGGTCGGAGTTGCCTATGGTCAAGTTTTGTTGAACTGAAGTTTTCTTCCTCGTTTGAGCTATGAATTTAGTTTCAGTCTCATTAACTTGTAGGCCAATTTGGTTTGCTTTAGATTCTAGGCTCAGAAATGCACTTTTAGCATCTAAAGTTGAACGTCCATAGTATTGATGTCATCAGCATATCCTACTAATTGTGTTGACTAGAACATTTGTTTATCAGAGGTTTCAGCTGATGTCTTCCTGATGAAGGGTTCCAGTGCAATATCAAAGAGCATTGAGGTAAGTTCATCACCTTATTTTAGCTCTAGTTCCATTATAAAGCTGTCCGTTAGTTCACCGTTTACCTAGACCTAGCACTTTGTGTTTAGCATCGTGACCTTGACAATGCAGAACAGTTTTGTTGGGACGCCAAAGTCAGGCTATTTTGGACAATGAGTTTCTGTTGACACTGTCTTATGCTTGCTTGAAGTCTACAAAGAGTTGGCGCACATCGTTGTTATATTTCCAGCATTTTTCGAGCACCTGCTTTTTTGAGAGTTGTCACGGAAACCATTTGCACTTTGGTTTTTTTGAGCGGTTGTTAAAATACCATCCGATCCAAGGTTAATATTGAAAATAATTAAGGGTTAAAATAATAAAATAAAAACGTTCAAAGATTAAAATAAAAATGTAAAGTAAAAAATAGGCAAAAACGAAATGTTAAAAGATTAAAATAAAAATGTAAAGTAAAAACAAGCGAAAACAAAGAGAAAACAAAATCTGATTACCATCACTTACGAGCATAGCAGAGCTGGAAACAAATCCTGAATTATTAAGTCAAAAAGGCGGAAAAGTTCACATTCCAAACCGAAGTCAATCGTATAATGGAACTTATCATCAACTTCCCCATTAATATGTGGACAAATACAACGGATCTTCTTTGACGGCAGCAATATAAGGATCGCGGCTACTTTTGTCAATCTGCCCAGTAGGGTAAACGAAAACAAAATGGCGGTATATAACTCCAATTTGGACGAAAATCGGTACAATGGATCATTCGACTGCGTAATGAAACTCATAATAAACAAGTTGGGTAGACAGAGCCACGCTCATGTCAGAAGGGTTTTGTACTTAACTTATGATATGCAGACATGTCAAATGATTTAATTAAAGAAAAACTTTCATAATTTGCACAAGAAATATATTCTTGCTTTAAAATAACTCCATTTTAACCGGCCAACATTTTGTTCCGATGTAGCTAAAATCAATGACTGACCAGAATTTTAAATGTATTTTTGTTATTCATCTTATCTGTAAATTTCGAGAGTATCCAATCAAAAGTGTAGCATCTGGTTCGATGAGAAAACGATGTAGTAGAAAAATCGTACATGATTATTATAATCGGAGGCAGTTCAAACCGCTATCTGTAAATTTCATTGAAACTTATAAAATATGGGGATCCTTTAAAGAACCACTTAAATGTCTAATTTCATCAAATTTAATGATAATGATATAATTTTACTGACGAAATGTTAAATTTACAAATCCTTGTATTATCAGCAAAGTTCAACGAATTTCAATCTCTAGGTTATTTGTTATTGGATTCACCTTAATGATTTTTACGGCTTTGTAAAAGAAATTTAACCTACTAGTTTCGCGTCCTGACTGTCCTTCTGTCCATGGATCTGTCGGTCTGCCCGCTTGTCCGTGGGTCACAGAAAATTTCTTCAGAAATTACAAAAGCTAAAAAGCTCAAGCTTTGTGAAAAGTTCAAAAGAGGTGGTCTTTCAAAATTTAAGTCTTATTAAACTCTGAAAAATTCTTTTTAAGGGGGTCCCCCTAAATAACGAAGTGGTCCTTAAAACATTCTTTTCATCAAATGTTGACAAGGAAACAAAAAACTCATTTTATGCACCAGGGAGAGGCAAAATGCACAAAAAATTCGTGTCCTCACTCGCGGTTGGATGCCTTTAAGCCAAAAAATCTGAAAAAATTAAGAAGGTAGGTCTTTGTAAGTACAATGGCAACAAAAACCTCAGAAATCAGAGCTCACTCAACTTTGTTAATGATAGTATGATTTGTAAATTTTACATTTTCCACCAAAAGTTTACAATTATGTAGGTTGGTATATGAGCCTCATCTCCCTCTTTCTCTCTTTGTATCACTGCAGCCCCTTTCGGGCCTTCGCTTCCTGCAACAAGCGCCTCCAACTGTCTCAGTTCATTGACCACGTCCTTCAATTCTGAAATCCGAGTAGCGATGAACTGTCTTCGTCGACCCAGTCACTGGTCTCCCCACAAAGTCAAAGTCAAAGTCAAAAGCGCTTTATTTAATACTAATCGTTATAAATTTTAAAAGAATATAAAGCAAATTCCAAACAATAACAATCAAAAAACTTAATGGCCCAAATGGCTCTCTAAATTTGTACGTTATCGTTAACTCATATCATCAAAAAAAAAAAACCATAGCAAATTCAATTAATTACGATTATTACATATTTTTAAAATTTAATTGGAAAAAGGAGAAAAAACCAACCAACACTATCCTCAAATTATTTATAATCAAAACAAAACAGTGAAACTTTGATCCTACCCCTAATATATTGTAACGTATTTCTAGTAAAATACAATCAAAAACTTTATCTTATACTAAAAAAATCAATAACAATGTTCCTAACCTAAGTGTTTAATCTTATCTCTAACGGAATATAGTAAACATTACATATACCTAACCTTTACCTAATTTTTAACAAAAATAAACAACAACACTAGATGTAGCAATAATGAGCTGAAACTCAAAAACTAAATAACGAAGAACACCAAAACTCAAAATAAACACGAATAATTTAGACATTGTCATTCAGCCACCAATACCTAGATTGCCCCGTCTCAACTCGATCAGCTTCAACGAATCTAGCAAATGAGTATCTCCATTGAAATCGTTTGTCTCGTGAACTCAAACTTGGAGGATATTTTATCTTCTTATCGGTGGCCCGTCGATATATGTGATATATGACTGGGACGCCGTCAGAATCAAAAACATATCGATTCATGTCCAAATACACGAATGCTTCTGGAGGAATGAAGCCAGTAGCGAGGCAAGTCGCAATATACCCGTCTATAGGGTGGAACGGCTGTGAAATCCAAGCGTTTTCACTCACAGTCACAGATCTTGCGATATGATTCCGAAGAAGTTTCAATATGAAGATATCGACTCTAGTAACTTCAGCAGTTTGATAAATTCTTCTATTCGATATATAATGTTTCCAATCCGTCTCAGGCTTTCTGTACAAACCAGTACATGCACGAAGACACTTCCTTTCGAAAACTCTTAATTTTTCCATAATACTAGCGCTCTGGTTGTACCAGATCTGACATTCATATGTCAAAACTGGTCTAACCAGTGTCTTGTAACAGATCAATGTATCTGGAATGAAAGAGCTTTCGAAGGGCCATGACTACTTTTAGTGCCTTACTGAGCATGATTTTCACATGTTCAGTATAGTACAGATACTGATTGAGATAAACACCGAGGTATCGAACACAGGATTTATGTGTAACCCGTTCTAGACTCTCTCACCAGCCATGATGTGGAAATCTTTCCAATTACGTTTCAGGTCTTGACTGACCCCCTGCAGCGTTGTCCCAAACAAGATTGTTTCACACTTCTGCGCGTTGATTTTCATTCGCCAATTGTCAGTGTACAGCTGT
Source organism: Odontomyia ornata (assembly GCA_963969285.1). Classification (NCBI taxonomy): domain Eukaryota; kingdom Metazoa; phylum Arthropoda; class Insecta; order Diptera; family Stratiomyidae; genus Odontomyia; species Odontomyia ornata. Next base: position 103,908,166 of record OZ017740.1, on the reverse strand, counting down.
ACATCATTGAACATTTTTTGGAGATTGCTCTGAACTATTGTAGCTTTTCGGTCTGCCGTATAGATGATCAGATCATCAGCAAACGCTACCAATGATCGCGTTGGCGAGACGTTAAAATCAAAGCCGTTCAATAGCTTGCGAATGAAGATTGAAAAGAGCAGAGGCGCAGTAACTGTTCCCTGCTGTAGACCATTCAAGACCTTGAACTCGCGCATTGTTGTCAGATTTCCATCAGTTACAACAAACGATTTCCCGTATAACATATTACACATCACGGCGCCAAGGTGTGTGGGGAACTTGTCCTGAAGGAGTTTAAAAATTAGTCCATCTAACCATACCGTATCAAAGGCTTTCTCCATATCAATGAGACATGCTCCAACACATTGTCTATCATTTAGTTTCCAACAGATGTCTGAGGTTACTTTCGTTATTGCATGTGTGGTCGAATGCCTGGCACGAAAACCAAATTGGCAATTCGGCATCAACTCATTTTCCTCAATGTGGGCATTTAATGCTCTGTTGAGTATCACTTCAAACACCTTGCTGATGTTAGGCAGCAAGCTGATTGGGCGATAGCTTTTGGGGCATGAAGATTCTTTTCCTTTCTTCAAGATCGGAAATACCTTAGCTTTTTTCCACTCATTTGGGAAATATGAATTGCTCAACATGTTGTTGAACAATATGCAATAGTTCCTAATAGCAACCTCAGGCAAATGTCGGGGAACTACATTTGGAATACCATCAGTACCACATGATTTCTTGTTGTTTATCTTGCGAAATATGAAACATAAGTCTTCATAGCTGACAAAATAATCAATAAGATTCAAGCTCGGTATGAGGTCAGATGTTAATGTTTCATTGAAATGAAGAATTGATTGGCCGTTCAGGCTTGATTTGAAGTCGGTAACTTTTGTTTCAACGATCTCTGAAAAAATTTCGTTCCCTCTCTCAGGGTTTGGTAGATGAACCAATTCAAAATGTGTTCCAATCAGGGCAAGTTTATCCAATCCTTCACAAATAATCCTGTTTCCATTTCTATCTGGAGTCGTACTATCAATTTCGATACCAGCCCTATCGAGAAGATTTATCTCATCACTAGTGACTTCAAGATTCGATACCTTCACTCGAGACTTCTTGAGGAATATGCTCTTCACTTTCACGAACACGCCGTCTGGGTCCTGTGGGCTAATACCCCTCAATTTTTCCGCCCATTGATTGCTGACCTCACTCCTGAAGTATGACCGGATTAATTTCCGGACATTCTTCAGATGTAATTTCAACAAAGACAACGAGGGATGGTTGTAGTCTAAAAATCGTTGATAAATATTGTTGACGCGTGTGAGAAGGAGGCTTTTCAATCGTTTCAACCTTGCGATGGTTGGTGTTTCATATCCTTCCATATTGTTTCGATGTTTAATCTTTGGAACTACTTTCTCAATCGTTTCTAACGTCAGCTTCTCTAACTTCGACAAATAGACATCTATTTCATCGTTAGTTAGATTCCTGTCATTAGCAACCATTGAACAAAAGTTGCCACCATCAGAAGGAGGACATTGCTTCTGGTACTCGCGATCAAACTTCTTTTGAAACTTTCCTCAGTCTGTTTTTTTGAAATTCAACCGATGATTTTCGTGTTGAACTGGAATGAGGAAGAAATCATCCCTGTGATGATTGATTTCCATTACGATTGCGTTATGGTCGCTATCGTAAGGAAGCACCTGCAGTTTCCGTTGAGGACTATTAAAGATGAATTCGAGTCTTGCGTCAGCAATGCAAAGGTCCAAATATGAATTTGTCCTAGGGTATGTTGGAAACTCCGACCCATAAAGATTGCACCTGTATTCAATTTGGTTCTCTGTTATCCACGATTTCAGGAAAACACCTCTTGGATTATTGGTGGCGTTCAGCCATGATGTATGCTTGGCGTTCAGGTCACCAGTAAGAATATAATAGTTATGCAGCCTGTTCAATTCGAGTATTTCAAACAAGGAATTGAGTTCCTCCTTGAGCTTGAGAGCAGTTCCACCAGTTGCATAGGCAGAGATAACGAAGAGGTTATCCCCACCTGGCAGTGAAATTTTGATAACGGACACTTCAAGAGATTCAAAGCTTTTGAATTCGACTTTTTCAATATTTTGGAAACGATAGGGTCTTCGTACCAATATCCCGGTGCCACCTCCCCCATCATCTATTACCCTATCGTTTCTTACGAATTCAAAATCCTTGAATGTCATGGAGTGCCATGAATTGAGATGGGTTTCGGTTAGAAGCAGGATGTCAGGCTTTTGTCTGGCAATGAATTCAAGGAGATAATCACGCCGATGTAAAGTAACAATAGAGTTGACGTTGATCGAGATGAGACGAATCCTATCCGTGGGAATGTGGCTGGATGACAACTTATTTTGAGGCATTTGAAAGTCCTAAACGCTGAAAAACAATGTTAATTTTTGAATCTTGTTTATCGATTCGCTCTGATAAGGAATTTAGTTGCTGATAAATTTTAAGAAGCAGCTCATTATTGCCACTTACATTATTTACACTATTTTCCGCATTTTCTGCTGGTCCTCTAGCGGCTTGTGCAAATGATACTCCGGGCTTGACGAAGTTCAGAGCTAAGACAATGCGGTGTATTTGTGTTTGCTTTGGGGCAGATTTCAGTCTTGCATCCTGATATCGGGAGCATCCTCGATATGATGCCGGGTGACCAAAAACACCGCAGTTCACACAATATAACTTCTCTTTTGGCTCCGTCTGAGCCAATTTGCACTCACCGGGAGCATGCACGTCTTTGCATTTAACGCATCGGTAATGCATGGCGCAGTTGGCAGCCGAATGCCCAAATCGTTGGCAGCGATAGCACTGGTTGATTTCTCGTTTCTGGAGGCGTTCCCACCTCACCACTCGAAAATTTAAATATCTTATTTGCTGAAGAGCGCTTGGACTGCTCTTATTTGTTATTTGTACCAAATAAAGTGGTAAGTTTTTTTTTTCTACCGTCGACCTTCTTGTCGCGAATGTTTTCACTGAGATAAACTCAATTTGTGGTGCTGTTTCCTTGAGAACCTGAAGAAGATCGACGGTATCTTCTCCGCAGTCCAAGCCCTTCAGCAAGAACGTCTGGTTCTTCTCGCTTTTGGGGGTATAAGTGAAGTGCGGAACCTCCCCAGAATTCAAAGCATCTTTCGCTGATTTGAAATCAACCAGTGATTTCGTTCTAATTGACAGCTTCTCAGAATTTATTCAGCCGAACCATATCTTTTCCGCTTTGACCACTGGTCTCCCCACTTATCTCCCCACATGTCTCCGCCCTTTAGTTCTCTCAACGAATAACTTTTTGGGTATCCGTTGTTCGTTCATACGAATCATATGGTCAGCCCATTGCGAGGCCCGCAGCCTTACGATGGCTGCGACCTCTGGCTTGTCAAAAATTTCATTTAATTTATGGTTAAATCAAATTCGCCATTGGCCCCCGTCTAGCTTTACTCCAATTATCCGTCTCTGGACCCTCTGGTCAAAGGCGTTCAATATGTTTGCGGATGCTTGTGTTAGGGTCCATGTTTCACACCCATAGTATAGCACAGATCTCATCCCAGATTTGTATATTTGGAGCTTTGATACCCTGTATGCAACTGGTATTCAAGATTGTCAAAACTGAATAAAATATTTTATTTGCGAGCAGTATTCTTCGGCGTATTTCGTCTCCTTCATTAGTGTTTCTAGTTATTTAGATGCCTTAATTCTCAAATTCGCCCACATTTTCGATACTGTATTCATCAAGTTTGATACTTTGTATATTTTAGGTATATTTCCTTGACTATGTCACGAGCTTTGTTTTCTTCTGATTGATTTGTAGCCCTACTAGCGGCGGTAACAAAATGTTGATGTCATTTGCATAAGCTACCCGCTTGGCTTGACTTATATAGTGATGTACCTCTTGTATCAGTAGGTAGCATTCTAATCACAAATTCCAGAGCAAAATTAAATAGAAATGGGGCCAGGCCATCTCCCTGCTTTAGTGCGATATTTGCGTCAGATTGAAGGTGTCTAATCGCGAAGTGGAGCTTCTTCTCCTGCCCCCTCAGTATCGGTGAGGTAATTTTAAGACTTGTTTTGATAATATCTAATTGAGACCTTTCTAATGACATCCTACTCGACCTCTTAGCACCACAGCCCCTCTCGTGCCTTCACTTCCTGCAAATAGTGCCTCCGACTATCTCGGTCTATTGACCGCGTCCTCCGATTCCGAAGTACGAGCAACGATGAACTGTCTTCGTCGACCAAGTCAGCCCAGCGTTTCCTCGGTTTTTCCACTGGTCTCCGGCCTTCAGATCTCCCTACGAATACCTTTTTGGGTATCCGTTGTTCGTCCATACGATTCATGTGGCCAGCCCATTGTAGCTTCCGCAGCTTTACAATCGTTAAGGCCTCCGGTTCGTCAAAAATTTCGTACAGCTCATCGTTGTATCAAATTCACCATTGGTCTCCATCTAGCTTCGCTCCGAATATTCGCTTCAGGACGCGTCGCTCAAAGGCGTTCAATATATTTGCGGATGCTTGGGTTAGGGTCCATGTTTCATACCCAAAGCATAACACAGGTCTTATCACAGATTTGTATACAAGGAGCTTTGTTTTCCTGTGTATGCAGCTGGTCTTCAAGATAGCCAAAACTGGATAAAATATTCTATTCCCGAGCTGTATTCTTCCGCGTATCTCGTCTCTTTCATTACTCGTTCTCATTATTTTGGCGCCTAGACACACAAATTCGCTCACCTTTTCGACACTGTATTCGCCAAGTGTGATATTTTGTGTATTTTCCTCGACTGCGTTATGAGCTTTGTTTTATTTTCATCAATTTGTAGCCCTACTAGTTTTGCTTCGTGGTCGAGTTTCAGGAAAAGTTCTTTGGCAGTTGTTAATAACCGTGACAGAATGTTGATGTCGTCCACATAAGCTACTATTTGGCTCGACTTGTATAGTAATGTACCTCGCATATCGACAGGTACCTTCAGTATGACGTACTCCTGAGCCAAATCGAATAGCAATGGGGCCAGCCCATCTCCCTGCTTTAGTCCAATATTTGTGTCAAAGGCATCGGTGAGTTAGTTATTGATGCGGACTTGGGAGGTCATCGACGTCATTGTCATTTTGGTAATGGGGACTAATTTGGCTGGGATGCCAAAGCAAAGCATTATTTGATAGAGTACAGTACGATCAATACTGTCCTATGCTTATTTGAAGTCAACGAAAATTTAGTGTACGTCTATGTTGAACTCCCAGCATTTTCCACGTACCTGCTTGGCTGTGAACAATTGGTGTATTGTCGTTCACCTGATTTTTTTTATCTAACACATTCGGGGGGCACTCCTCATCAAACCAATCATTCCTCTTGCGCCTGGCTTGATAATCGTCTGTTCTGCCACGGTCCTAATAGCCGCTTTCACTTACATCCAGAGCTCGTTGCTCGTCTTTAACTATGAGTCTGATAAGATTGGAGCCAGCTAGTTATCGAGGTCCACCGTGAATTTTCGGCCACAGACGCCGTTTGGAGCCTTTCAATGTAAAGTTTCTGTAGCGGGCTGCTCTTGTCGAATATGTCTTTGACATACGACATCGATGGGTTAATTTGATCAATTAATGATATGAGTTACAATTGGCTCTTCCATATGTACAGACGTCAAGTATGGTCGAGGTCACTCTTTGTTGGATCAGAACATGATCGATCTGGTTTAGTGTGTTGCCATCTGGTGATACCCAATCATTTTGTGAATGCGTCGATGTGGGAAGCAAGTGGAACGTATGACTAAGTTTCTGCTACATGCAAAGTCAATCAGGTGCTGGCCGTTGTTATTTGTTTCATTGTGGAGGCTGTATCCTCCAGACGTTCCCCGATGAGATAGCTCATTGCCAACTTTAGTGTTGAAATCACCGCGAATTGAATTTGTGTCGTTTGTAAGCAATGAGGCGATTAGTCTTTTCAGGTGACTGTAGAACGTTTCCTTCGTTTCTTCCTCCTTTTCTACGGTCAGGGCATGAACATTGATCAGCAAGATTTTAAAGAATTTCACTTTAAATATCACACTTGGCGAATACAGTCAAAAATGTGGATGAATTTGTGTATTTAGGCACCAAAATAACGAAAACGGGTAATGAAAGACACGAAATACGCCGAAGAGTATAGCTTGCAAATAAAATATTTTATTAAATTTTGACGATCTTGAAGACCAGCTGCATACACAGGGAAAAAACTCCACGTATACACAGGAAAAAAAACTCCACGTATACAAAACTGTGTTATGCTATGTGTATGTGAAACTTGGACCCTAACCCAAGCACCCGCAAATACTCGTATTTAATAATAATTGGAGTGAAACTAGATGAAGGCCGATGGTGAATTCGATACAACCATTACCTGTATGAAATATTTGACGAGCCAGGGGTGTCAACGATTGTAAGACTGCGGAAGCTGCAATGGACTGGGCACATGAACCGTATGGAAAAACAATGGATACACAAAAAGGTATTCGTTCGGAGAACTGCAGGCCGGAGACCAGTGGGAAAACTGAGGAAGCTGTGGTCGAAGATAGTTCATCGCTGCTCGTATTTCGAAATTGGAGGAAGCGGTCAATGGACCAAGATAGTTGGAGGCGGTACGAGTATGTGCAGCAAGCGAAGGCCCGAGAGAGGCTGTAGTGCTACCAAGAAGAAGAATTCAGAATATAATCCAATTGTTCCTATTGCTATATATCTCCTAAATTTGTCACTGAGGTTATCGAAATTGCATTTAGCTATATAAATGACACGTTTTTTGTGAACAAAATCAATTTCACATACTTTATTATTTGAAAATATAACTTGGTTATTGTACTTATTGACGATTTCTCCTTGATCGGTATGTGATGAAGTTTTTCGTCAGTTGAGGAATCATGGTTATTGTTTGCCATATTTAAAAGGACTCCTAGTTCTGAGAATGTGTTGGTTATGTCTGATTTTTGGATTTCTGATTTGAATTCTTCGATGCGTTCCAGGCTACCAAAAGAGCCTGCTACCTTTTTTTCCTTGGCTTTGATATACTCAATTTGAAATTGGTACCCACCGAGTTTTAAAAGCCACTTTTGATGTCTTGGAGAAATATCTTTGCGTCTATGTTTAGCCAGTAAATATTTGATCGGTTGGTGATCTGTGAAAATTTTCAATTTGTTTCAATACAAATATGGCCTAAAATATCCAATACACCATATTCTTTGTCAGTAGCGTAGTAGTTGCATTCATGACAATTGAGTATCTTGGATGCAAAGCAGACAGGATGGCCTTCTTAAGAAAGAACGGCACCTATCGCATAATTTGAAGCATCCATGGTGAGGTGAAAGGGTTTTCTAAAATTCGAAAAATGTAGAATAGGGTGAGAACTGATAAGGGTTTTGAATTTTACAAAGGATTCAATGTAATGGGGATCTTTTGTGTTAATTTAACAATCTTTTCTTCAGAACTTGGTCATAGGTTGAGCAACTTTTATATTGCCTCTTAAAAACTTACGGTAGTAAACTGTGAGTCCTACAAAGCTTTTAATATATTTCTCCGTTCGAGGTAGTTTTATATCTTCAATGATTTTGATTTTCTCCGGGTTTGGTTTCAGTCCTTCTTTGGTGATTATATGTCCTTAAAAACTAGTTTCCCTTTACATGAAATTGAATTTATCAATTTGAGCCTGGAACTGATTTTCCTCTACGACTTTGAAAATTTCAAGTATTGAAGTAATATGCTCTTGTAATGATGTACTGAATATTAGAACATCGTCCAGATAAACAACACGAGTATTGTCAAAAAGTTTTCGTAGTACATCATTCATGAGTCTCTAAAATGTCGCCGGTGCCGGAATTCTTACGAAGAATAAGTTATACTTAGATTACGTACTTGTATATTAGGATAAGATAAAGCTTTTTGATTGAATGTTACTAGAGTTAACTAAGAATATACGAGTATTTAGATATATTGTCTGGTGTAATTTTTACAATATGTTAAGTTTTAAAAGATTTGGTTGGCTTTTTCTCATTTTTCAAATTAATCGATATTTGGGGATTTTCATTCAATAACAGTTGATATTGCTTGACTTTGACTAATTTTTTTGATTAAAGATTGTTTAAATTTAGAGTACCATGGGGCCATGAATTTTTTGAGTATTGATTAATTAATAAAGCACATTTGAATTTGAATAAAATAACGAAAATTGAATTTTGTATTGTACACGGAGAAAAAAATTAGCCATTTTTCTAATATTTTATATATGCTTTCTCCCATGTTATATAGGGTATTTTTGGACAGTGCGAGAATATTGCTATTACTGCTATTAGTATATATTAGCTCATTATAGCGTAGTTTGCCCCAAACATATCGTCAAATCAACAAAAAGCTATAAGAAAAACATCTAACGGCCATCGCAAAATTGACATTTGAATTGGTATTTCTTACAATGAATCAAATTTTAGAATACCATTTTTCACTGAAGCAACTGTAATTTTTTTTGCAGAATTTAGTATACTTCGATAAGCCATATGCTAAAAACTATTGCTTTATGCACCATGTTAAACAACAGTAAGATGTAACATGTATGATATAAACCCATAAAGGTTATGGGTGATGGTACCAAAACCTTTCACGAATATTCAAATAGTGGAATTGTTAAATCCTATAAACTATTGAGTCCTTTCCAATAAAGCGATTCGAAGTCGGTTCGACACTATAGGACGGACTTATATGCTTCATAGTCCTTTTACAAATCGCTTGTATAGAAAATGTTTCCATAGATATAGTAAATAAAAAATTTTGCTTCAAGTTTGCATATTTTTATTTGCATAAGAATTCAAAAATGTCCGTGTATACAGAACAGCGTATGTAAAAACAAATACGAGCAATATTATAATGAAATCATATCAATTGCATTCAATTTCATCACAAATGTTGTGTAATTACATAAATAATATATTTACATTTGTAAATGCAACAAAAAAATGGAACATCAAAGTCTTTTTAATTTCATTCTTATATTCTATTGGAACAAAACAAAAATCGCATTCATGGCAACGAAAATAAATTTTAGTGAAACATTTAGACAACATAATTTAAAGATTTGACAGTGTATACTTCTTTCAAATTGTCATAAGTATTAATATCGATTTTATACAAAGTGAAATTTTCAGAATAACTAATATTATGACAATACAAATGAAAATCAAAATATTCTGTGATAAGTATCTTAATAGCTGCGTAAACACAATTACCAATTTGGCAAATAAAGTCTATTCTCCCGAATACTGGATATCCATCTTTTTCGTCAATTTCTATTACCTTGTTAACAGAGTAGCGAACATTACCAATTTTCGCCCATTTATAATATTTTACTTCGGAGTTAGTGCTGTCTTTGTAAATTTTCAAAACGAAATCATAATTCAGAGTGGTAGGCAGAAGCTCTTTACTAAACTCAAATGTCGATTTAAATTTTATTTGCACACAACTAAAACTATCTCCTCATAAGTATCTCTCCGCAATTGTATGACATATATTTCTTCTTGAGGTCGTGGATAAAGCAATGCTCTTAAGTACTTTATGTTTGGATTCAAATAGCATAGAAGAAAAATGAACAATGGGACCGACAATTTTAATAATTCGTGCATAATGGAGCATAAAATGATGTTTCGGTTTTAATGGTAATTGAAAAAGTAACAAAAAGAGTTTATGATGCTCCCCAATTGTATCTTTTAATAAGGTAACAATAAAACTATCCACTTTGTCCAACATAACAAGGTCAATAATATTTCTCAAATAAATAAACAATTTCCAATGCTCGTCCCCATCTGGTATGGTTTCTGCAATCAATAAAGGCAAATATCTGGTAAACCAAAGAATTTCTGATGAAGAGTATTTTAAGTGTCTACATTTTAAATGTTTCTTAGAAATAGGTTGTGGCTTTTTTGCATTCTCATGATTGCCGTAATTACAAAAATTAATCTTTTCGTTTAAACTTTCTAGTGTAAAAAAATTCTTGTCATATATATAAAAATGTAATATGAGACTTAATTCATAGTTTACTACACCTTCAAACAAATCGTGCATTATATCTACTGAATAATTTTCAGTAGCATGGAAAAACAATAATTCATTAAAAATACATGGTGCATTTAACCCTGTCAAACTAAAACTCGTTGCTAAGTCTTGTGCATAATTTACTTTATTTCTCAAAAGAGATGCACTTTCTATTGTATTTGTTTTACACATTTGGCGAGTCATTTTACAATGTCTGCAAAAAAAATTTGCCACAAAACAATCAGTAAAACCTAGAAATGAATTTAATCCTTTATGGTCGCCAATAAAGGCAACCACGATAAAATTGACCTTTTCTCCTAAAATTGACACCCCATTGGACTCTAATAGTTTTAATTCGTCAAGCAGTGGTTGAAACGCTCGAAGACCGCTTAACTTTCTATCTATAGCATTGACAAGCATACAAAGAAAAATATATTCTAACTTTGAAAGATGACTTCGAGGAAGGCAAGGACAAGAAACGTAAACTCCCCCGATTTGTTGAAGACCTGCTCTTGAACCCAGAGGATTATTTGTTTCAAAATCATCATAGTAAACTATCAACGGAAGTACAAAATTTTTGTAGGTTTCAATTTTGGATTTCCAAAAAGTGGTTTGTATCACGTTAGAAATTAAACTAGTTTCATCTGTCATCGAACAATTATAGTGCCTTTTAACTTGAACTAATACCCCGTCTGCTTCGAAAAATCGAATTAAAGTTTTTTGTAAAGAAATGAACGATACTTTGATATCAACGCTCATCAGGCGAATCTTATTACCTTTTTTAACTTTATCAATTCTATGGCCAACCGTAATAGACTGGGATGTGAAGTAAAGCCCAGATGATTCTAATATCCTGTTTCTTTTATGTTCAGTTAATATTGGTAATAAACAAGATTTGAGCTCCCCGAACGAATGTAAAAAACTTAATTGTGAACTGCCAATATCATGATTATAACATTTTGAAATATCATTTGTTACAACATTTCCCAAGTCAACAGCTAATAGATAATTTAAATGAATTTGGAATGATTCTATAATATATATGTGATCCATACTTCCTTATGGATAAAAAGGTAAAAGGACACGTAAAACATCTAATCATAGTTAATTAGTCAATAGTTACTTAAATCTGAACTTAACGTATTTAGTTTAGTGTATGATTTGTTCCACTCAGTGGTAAACTTATACACGTATGTTTGAAGAAATAGCCAAAGAGGCTCACAGCTTTCCGCGTACTTAGCGTGAACAGCATTGATTATTTTAAAACATGCGTCGACAGCTTCTAGTGGGGTTTCAAAATTGTACAGACAATCATTTACGAGCACATAGGACGACTGAATATCATCTGTAAAATAAAAGCGAGAGTTTTGGTTACATCACGTTACATTGAATTACGTATTTTAATTTACCATAGTTTGCTCCAACAAGAAATACGGTGGGTTGAAATTTTTGACCAGCTTTCCTCAGCTCGTTTTTAAGATTTTCTTTTCTGTTGTTCAATTCTGATAATCCCTAAAAGAATATATAGGTCAATGGATAAAAAACGACACTCCTTGCGTATATCACTTAATATAAAATAATTACACCGCAAAAACTTTAATTACTAAATGGACGATAGGAATTTGACTTAAAAATGGCAAAGTTTTAAAATAGTTAATCATATTTAGCAAAAAATATAAAATTTTGATGAGTATGATTAAAATATGGCTAATTAGCCAGACAAGCAGAGCTTCTATGAGATTAGATATTAATGATTGTGTTCATCCTATATGTGGAGACTTTTCTCCCAAATGTATCAAAATTTTTCTAATATATGTATGAATTTTAATTGAACATATATTCGGAGATTTTGCTTATGTTTCTAACAGGTTGAAAACTGTCTCACAACATTGGTGGATGTATGGACGTATGTAATTATTTAACAGTACGTACAATTAGTAACATACGTTTCGTGGGTGTAAAAAGTAATACATTTGTAAAAGATAATTACCGGGACCAAGCACATAAATGAGTTCAGGACTTCTGCGCCAGATAGCCTTGTTCTTTTTCCAGTCGAACTTTTTTTGTGTAAACAGATGATTTGAAGATTTTCGCCAATATGACCATCCCTGCTAACAAACTTTTGTCTGTTACATAGTCGGTAGCCATTATTCGATGGTGTGCGGCGTATTTGATTAATTGGGTATTTACTATCACCCATGAACTTAAAAAACTTTGCGCATTTGGATACAAAGCGTTGAAATCATTGATTAATAACTGGGCACCTAACTGACAATTTAAACAAGGAAATTGTGAGAAGTATTTATCAATTTCACACCCATTCGATTTTATCAGTTGAAGACGGTAACTTCGTGATTCATCCCAATAGTTCGTAATTAATGTTTCGTCATCTAGATGACTATGCAAATAGCTGATTTTTTCTTTTAAGAGTTCTTGATTCTCATGTGTGTCACTTTCTTGCGATTTTTGCGAGGTACTACTTCTTAATTTACGTTTTAAGTGGTTATACGTTTCCCACAGCTTTTCACTGGCAAGCCTCTTAGATGCATTGTTGTATTTAATAAAATAGATGGCGGGATTTTCATTCGGGAAAAGCTCAACTATTACTCTCGACAATTCTATAAAGCGGTCAGTGGTTATTTTGGGATTTTCGGAAATGCCTACTTATTTATGCACAAGAATTGATGCCAGCTTATTTCGATTCGAATCATTTAGAAACTTATGTTCATTGTAATATTGTTTAATTATTGTTCCATTCGGGCATTTGAGATAGTCTTCGATTGTATCTTTATCTGATTTTACTTCTGATGGTACTATGTAAAAGCTTTGTTGTCGATAAACAGGCGTAGATAAACTATTGTTTGCAACTAGAACGTGTGAAGTATCGGCTGAAGTTTTAAGCATATTATTCAATGAGTCATCAGTGAGTGCTCCGTCAGGATCAGCCTCATTAAAGCACTTGGACATAATCTAGCAATTTTTAAAGAAAATGGTATTTTGTGAATATTGACACAAATTATTTTTTTAAAAGTATCGACGAAAAATAAAATCATCAATATTTCTCTCTACGACGCAATTGATGGCTATTCTAGAAGTATATTATGTTAAAAATCCTTATATCTGGCGTATGCGCTAACGCAAGCCAATGAGATGGATAAACGATATAAGCAGTTGCTAAGTTTTGTATTCTTTTCCAAGTTTTCGCTCTATGTATGGATATCTAAGTCATCCAAAATCATTTATCATTTAGTTCAAAAGTAATTAATTTTTCTCTTGCTATCAGCATTGCAACTGTTAGGATAGTATTTGAGTGAATACATTTGCACAATTTTTTTTCCTCAACTTTAAGGCGCAGCCCCTAGTAAAACTGCAAATTTGAATAAATTTTACAACCATATATCTCAGAAACCTTACGAATATTTGCAAAATTTTTTAAGGTAAAAATCATAATGAACTTTTGGCTATTAAATCGCATTAGTTTCAACCCTTTTTATGTCTTGTTTGTGTATATTCTAAATTTCTACTTTTCCAAAGAGAAGAAAACTTACACGCGGAAAATTTTCCGAACTAAAGCCATCATTTAATTCATCAGAAGAAATTGTAAAGGCACTGCAGTTGCTGACGGTAGCCGTAGTAGCTCTTGAAATCCCAGATTCCGTCTATGAGAAGTAAGTTAAAATAATCGTAATTGAGTCACGTCAATATCCTCAAAACTTTACCTCATCTTGTTGAAATTCCGTCTTGAATTTCTTCCAAAATAGCAAACGTGGACCAGCTTTGGGAATTATTTCTTTAAGCGCCTCATAATTTAATGCCCGAAATGCTTCTTCATTGAACTCTTGATCTGTAAAGTTTGATTGGTTAGAATTTTTCGCCAAAACAGTTTTTCTTTATAAAATGCATTATTAAGATCGAAATTTTTTCTGGCCATTGTATTCTACCTTTCACCTTCTTGAACTAATTTTTGAGCTAGAAAATTATAATTATATCTATTAACAACTAAACAATGTAGAAGAGGCCGTAAGACGTATAGGAACTTTCAAAATGTTTCAATTGTGTATTTAATACAACCTCTTCATATTGAGTTTGGACGGTCACTGATTTCATTATCTAAGATATATTAAAATAAGATCAGCAACTTATATATCAAAAGATCTGATATTTTTGCACTCTTAGGTTAACATTTGATATTTTGTCAAAGTGAGGGCGAAGTTGATTGGAAAAAGTTTGCACTTACTTAAACGAAATATCAAATGCTCACCCAAAAGTGTGAAAATATAAAAACTTCTAATAACAGATTCTCACTCATTAATAATTTTACAAGCTATTTCTATGTATGGTTTTTTGAGGGATGGTGCACTTCTCTGTTAAAGCAACTACGCATCGCAAACGCAAAACAATTCACGAAACAACCTGAGCACTAAGAAAATTACGCGTGAAATAGAAGGCTCGATCACTTCCAGAATTCAAAAATCCAAGACAAACGCCCTCGGAAGCAAAACACTTTACCCAGCACACCAACGTTAGAAATATGTATTTTACATTACTTTACAAATCTCACGCAAGTCACTTATTTACAGCCGTCAACGTTTCCATTTACAAGAATCAAAACTGATGCGGATATGGTCATTAATCACCTTAAAATTTCAAGTTTCACGCCTGTAAATGTTAACTGTGCAAATGAAACAGATTTCTGCACACACTTCACACATTTCGAATGCGTATGTGCAGCCATGCGAAACTGCATCACTCCCGAATTATTCATTTTCAGTCGTTTATCACACTAAAGTTTATCACAAAAAAAATGTGCAACTTACCTATAAAAGATTGCAATAAAGATGAAAATCCCCATTGTTCTAAATGCTTTCCGATGAAATCCATTCCTACGCTCTTATGTATGCACGCACTCACTTTCACTTATAGATGCTGACTAAAACCGCTGAAACTCAATGCGCGTTGTCCGTCAACATTCACATTGCGTGACAAAACGTGCTGCCACCGCGCAAAATTCCCATTAATATTGTAATATCACCACTTTTTTTATCCAACTTAACGAGGAGTTTATGTCTTCGTTACTATTTAAATGGCCAGGAAATATTGGACTGTTTCCTATACTCCATAGAAACAAATTCAGTTCAACTTTTAAAACGCCTTTCAAGAATGGTTAACTTATTAACAATAATGTTTTGCTAATTATATGCTAAATGAATGTAAGTATTGCAGATAAATATTCACAATATAATCATATAAATTTTCATATTAGATTATACAGGAATAGTTACTATTTATTTTGTACTTGAGAAAATTATTATTGAATCCTGGGCTATGTGCATAGTAATGATACCATATGGCATTTTTAACAACATTTTTAGGAGTTAGCGAAACAATTAAAGCACCCAACATTATTGATGTGACGTTTTATACTAAAAAGATATACATATTACTATTTACCATAGTATACTACTGTGTCAATATAGCAAGAAAGGCAGCTCAAATTTTTCTCAGTGTAGTAAACGAAATTTTTTAATCATAATTAATAAATATATACTATATATATAAATACATATTTAAATATTTACAAGATCTTCATTATTTAAAAATCCTTCGACTATACACAATTTAGTAAGATCATATTATGAAATACTTCGCATTCTTTCAATAGAAGTATACTTTTTATTATATTCTCACATTTTTCTTTCCTATGGAATTTATGGGGTTATACGATTTATGTGGTTTACGGAGATATGCAGTTATATGTTCTTCGGATTATGGTTATAGAATCTATGGGTTGAATTGTATGATTCTCTCCTCGTTCCTTGGTTATATGTAGATACGAAATACAATCATGGAATTATTGGCTTACTCGTATATGTTTATCTTAAGTTCACATACATATTCAATACGGAGTACTTGTGACCTAAATATGTACGAAACATTTGTAGTGAAATGAATTTAAACTGATAACTCAATTTGTATCTTATCTTTCATTCTATGATTTGTTCTGACACTTACTTATCTGTTCATTGTTTATAGCGGCACGAAAGCTTAAGTGTTAACATGACTTCGTTTCGTGTTTGACTTTCACTTTTCTTTGAAATAAGAGACAACAAAACGTTTTCTAGGCATTGCTCATCCCCCTGCAATTGCTATCTTGTGTGACGTCACTTGCAACAGATGCATCGCCGAGTGCATCAGAGGAAGGAACGGTGAATGCAATCTTTATCGGAAATTGCTTCGACGCATATTCGCAATGTGGGCGGTTGGTTTGTGAATTCTCTGAGGAATAGTACAAAAGAAAATAGTGTCCGTATTTTTCTTATCTTCAGTGTGGGTTTCGTTTCTTTGAAAGTCATGTGAGGCGAATGTATGTCGTCACAGAGTGCAGGAGCAATGCAGCTCGCAGCAGAATACCAACATTGGTCAGACAATTCGACATGGTTATGCTTCATGCATGGCTGCAACTTGCACCACGCAGAACCTCTCATTCCTCGATGCTGAACGCGGTTGGAGTTGATGAATACCCAGGCCAGTAATTGGTGTAAGCGGCAAACATTTACGAGTAGTTGGGTCGGATTCCCGCGAGTTGTCGACGGAGCCGCGTTTGCTTGTGAAAAGTCTTCTTGAACCGGCTGAAAAGCGGACACTTGCCATCGATTCATTCAGTTACTTTCGAAGTTCTAGCGCAACAAGCGTCACACAGTGCCCCATCGGAGTGCCTTCAGTGAACTTCTTAAGACGGTGAAAGATCTTATGCTAAGACAATCGCGCATGCTCCGACTCTTCTCCGCTCACAATCAGTCGCATCGACAATAATAAGAAGAAAATTTTCTTTTCTTGAAGTACTCACTCACTCGTTTGCTCTGATTTGATCTGATTAATTTCGGGACGTTGTTGAAGCCAAGTCCGACATCGTGGGTGCCATTGAAACCAATTCGCGAACAGAACATCGTCAGCTGTTTGTAAATAAATTCAATCAATAAAAATAATGCAAAGTGGTTTTTATTTGGTGTTCCGTTTCGGAGAATTCGCGTTCTAACAGTGACTGTGAAAAATTGAGGAAAATTCATTACAGAAATTGTGTGCAGTGTAAGTGCGAGTGTGTGGAAGCATAACAAAGGCAATGACATTCGGAGTCGTGTACTGAGCGTAAGTAAATTTTTTTGTCTTGCTAGTAAACATTGATGTGATGGGAAATGTGAAAGATAGCATGAATCAAATGCATATGTTTGTACTACGGTAGTAGATGACACGCTTTCTACACCGGATATGCGTTTAAGTGTCATTCACCCAATATCGAACTGGATGACCCAGTGAGGTGAGCGTGGTAATTGAACTGTGAACGTAGGAGAAGGGTTTACATCCTGCGACGTAAAAGTAAATTCCGTGAGATTTTTATTGATAAAATTTTCGTGGAAGAAAAAAAAAATTGAATGAGTATCGATTGCCGATATGTTAATTAATATTCAATGCGTGAAAGCATTGATAAACTGAACGAATTAACCCTAAAAACCTAGCCTGATTATAAATGCGTTAAGACTAATCGTCGAATGGGAGAAGTCTCTGCTTTAAGTCTTAATAACAAATTAATAAAAAACAAAAACTTGGTAGTATTATTATTATTTAGTTCCTGGATCTTATAGAAAGCAAAATAAACTGCTTCTTTTATATAAGTTCAATTGAAGACATATTTTATTAGTAATATAAGGTACATAACAGAATTCGTTTCGTTCAGATGAGATCAAATCAAATACGAAAAAAACTTATAAATCACTTCAAAGAATAAAGTATACTTCTCAAAACTAAAATACTGATATTCATATCTTCTAATGCAACCATACATTTTCATTATAAGTCATTATTTTGAGCAAGAGACACAAAGGTCAATTTTGTGTTCCCCGCAAGTACTGTGGAACATTTTTCACATGCAGATTTTGTCATACGCCGTTTTTGGTATGGACGAAATCTACAAATTGATATTTTTTTATTAATTGACATTATATTGAGGGTACTTTTACATAAATATATATATATATATTTATCACATTGTTCAACAATATTTTCAATATTACTTCTGGTAGAAATGGGTAGGGTAGGCACTTCCAATCTTTTCCCCAGCCGTGGTTCAATAAGGCTCTTATAAATTTCTCTCATATAATTAATACGATTTAGTGGTTTTTCATTCATGCTATACATGTTTGGTACATAAATTACGTAGCTATTTATAAATGCCATGTTTTATATTCCATAGAATGCGCACATTGGCCACCTATTGATCTCGCGGGAGCATGACATTGTGCTGCACATCTGGTCAAGCATGTCGACCCCGCCTTTTGTAGCATTATAAAAGTGGATAATCTCGGGCTTTTTAGAGCTACTGTTTACAGATTCTTGTTCGTTGCAGAACGTCATCAATAGCACAATTTTGCTGGGTTTTGGCTTACTGCAAATCTTGTGATGATTTCACTCCATCCATTGGCTTACTAGCAAATCCTGTGATGATTTCACTCCATCTTCACCTGTTGAGTGTATAATTGTGCTAGTCTCACTATCTGATTCTCTTTCTTTCCTCGTATCATCTGTATATATCCCTTGTAACAGCCCTGCTATTGTTTACGAACATTTCTTTGCAGAATTCTCGAGCTACATTAATGCTCGTTTCCCTTGTACCCTTATATTGGTCTGTGGTGACTTCAATTTGCCCTCTATCGTTTGGAATGATTTGTATGTCTCCATAGTTTCTGACGGTAGCGTGTCTTTTGCTCTTTCTTCTTTTAATTCCCTCTGTTCTTTCACCCAATACAATACTTTTCCTAATGCCAATAACAAATTGCTTGATTTTGTTCTTTCCAACTTGCCATCTCCTTCTCTGTCCACTTCGGTGGCACTCTCATCCTATGTCAAACCTGATCCCCACCATCCACTGCCCTCTATAGGGCTTGCTATCACATCTTCTCATTCTTTGAAGAATCCCTCTCCTTCCCGCTTTAATTTGTTAAAAGCCGATTTTTCGAGCATGGAAGCTAGCCTTAATGCCGTGAATTGGTATTCTTTCTTCACCAATCTCCACACTGAAGATTGTGTTGATAAGCTCTATATGGTTTTTTCGTCCTTAACCTCGCAATTTATTCCTGTGTGTTCAGCAAGAAGACCTAAAGAAGCTCTTTGGTCTAATTCAGATGTTGCCACTGCAATTAAATCTAAAGATGCTGCCCGCAGAAAATTCTTATCCAGTGGTCTTCCAATAGACCTCGTTAAATTCAAAGAGCGTCATGCAGTAGCGAAGAAAATTGCCACTTCTGCACTTATTGCATATGTTAACCACATTGAAACTATGTTAATGTCGAATCAAACTCGTGCGTTCTGGCCTTTCGTACCATTTTTAAGGACCTCTCAGCATGCCCCTGATAATTTTAGTCTAGATGGCGTGACATCGTCTTCTCCTCAAGAATCTTGTGAACTCTTCGCTTCTTATTTTTCTTCCTTTTTTGGCAGGGCTAAGCATTCCCCTTCCTTCAACCAATCTTCTTGCTCTTTTTTGTCTACTCATTTTCGTACAAACCCCTTGCAGGTTGAGCAACTCCTAAATAATCTTGACAACAGCACCAGTGTGGGCCCTAATGGCATTCCAAATTTTCTAGCAAAATCTTTATCTTCTTCGCTTTGTGTTCCCCTTTCAATTATTTTTAACATGAGTTTATCCTGTGGGGTTTTCCCCTCCCAATGGAAAATTGCCCACATTTATCCTATCTTCAAATCTGGTGATCGTAATATTGTCTCAAACTATCGTCCTATTTCCCTTCTTCCTTGTTTTCGTAAAATTCTTGAAAATATAGTTTTTGATGTGCTGTATCCACTTGTCCTCCCATCTTTAGCAGACCATCAGCATGGTTTTGCCAGAGGCAGATCTGCCCTTACAAATTTACTTTCTTTTACCCATCATATTGCAGCTGCCCTCGATCAACAACAACAAGTGGACGTTATTTATACGGATTTCTCTAAAGCCTTTGATTCAGTGGATCACTCTCTCCTATTTGAGAAACTTTTAGGGTTCAATGTCCCTAGTTGCTTCTATTCCTGGCTTCTCTCGTATGTCCTGAATCATCAATGTGTAGTCACTTTAAACTCTAGCTTCTCTTCTTCTTTTCACCCGAGCTCGGAAGTTCAGCAAGGTTCAATACTTCTTCTTCTTCTTCTTTGTAGCACTACAGCCCCTCTCGGGCCTTCGCTTAGAGATAGTTAGAGTTTCTCATTTTCATGACCGTATTGATATTTTTCGGAAGTTGGTTTGGTCAGTACCATGCTCCCGTATGCTTGCTCAGCAATGATATGATGTGATTAAATCAGTACATATCACCACTGATTGAACACTCGTAGTCTGCCCGAAAAATCCCCTGAACTAAATCACGTTGCTCCCAACGAGATTTGAACCTGGGACCTTCGGCTTATGGATTCATGCTCTAACCACTAGGCCACACAGACTAGGTACTTGTCCCTATACTGTTTTTACTTTTTATCAATGATCTACCTTCTGTTAACACATCTCCCTGTCTCCTTTATGCTGATGACCAAGATTTTTCGAGTTATTGATTCCCTGTTAGATGTGGATATCCTTCAAACTGATTTTCAGCGTCTTAGTGACTGGCGTGAATCAAACCATCTTTCTTTAAATGTTTCCAAATACCATCAAATGACATTCTTCTGTCAAAATGTCCTCTTCTTTCAAAGTATAGCAATTGAGCAATGTAACCTCCTTCAAGGATCTTGGTGTGCTTTTCGATTGTAAACTGATGTTTGATCTCCACATTGCTCTAATTATTAAGAAAGCCTCTCGCTTAACTGGATTTATTTTATGATCCGCTTCGTCATTCCAACATATCACATCCTTTATGTGTCTTTACTTCTCACTAGTACGTAGTCATTTAGAGTACTGCTCCCAAATTCGGAGTCTGTACCACAGGAAGCACATCGATGCTCTTGAGTCAGTTCAACGCAGATTCACACGGTCTCTATTCTTCAAATTAAACCTTCCTTACTCCCCTTATGATGACCGGCTACATACTTTGAACCCTCCTACCCTCGAGTCCAGTTGATCTTTCCTAGACGAATGTCTTTTGTTCAGGCTTCATTATTGCCTTTTACCTCAAAATGTATGCAGGCAAATTAATACATTCGACGCTGCCCGCCCTAATGGATTCTCGCTTCAATTTCATGTTCCGTATGCACGTACTAACACCTTCTTCCGCTCTCCCTTACTACGCTTGCGTCGCATGCACAACCACCGAAGTCTTGGTCCTCTACCACAGTCTCTTGGCGTATTCAAAACTTCAATGAAAAATCAAATTTATAAATATTCCTATAAATCTTAATTTTTGATATTGTATTGTGATCTTTTTTCTTTAATTTCTTCCATATTTTGAATTCATATGTTTGTATTTAAATATTGTATTAATTGACTTGTAATTGGACTACTAGTCTGTAAGTTGATTTTCTGTAGTAAATAAAGTGTTAATTCTAGGTCGTAGCAAAATATTGATTTAGCACATTTCTTTCCTTTATTTTTACGCAATTCTGGTGGGATTTCTCTTTTATTTGATCGTAGTGTTCCTACAAGAGTTAAATTAATTTAAATAAGGATTTTGCCAAAGGAATGGATGTAAACCAATTATCCATCGTTATATTTCGATTGGTTTCTTGAATGCTCTTAGAAAGCTCTTTTACATAATGCTTAGCGATTGGTAAATCACCTTTGTTAGTGCCTTTGCCAAGGCAGGGCATTGCGTTCACCATATATTTAGTTCCGCTGTCGCACACCATCACAATTTTCATTCCGTATTTTGCCGGTTTATTGGGGATGAACATTTTAAAAGAGGACCTACCCCTAAAAGATAACAATCGTTCGTTGATTGCCAAATAATTACCAGGAGTATAGTTTTCAGTACACTTTTGTATGAAAAAATCCCATATTTTTCGGATTGGTTCAAATTTGTCATCAACAATTATAAGTTGACTCGATTCATCGTCATATCATAAACGAGACAACATAAACATAAAACAATCTTTGCTCAACGTCGAAACGTACCGTGATCCAGAGAAGGTGCTGTCAAATAGTTCAGAAGCTGTCAGGTGATTATCTTTTCGTACAGCTATTAGGATAAATAATCTGATTAGAGCTTTAACTTCTTTCTCATTTTAATGTTCCGGGAAAGTGAAAACGCAATGTCTTTTAATTTAAATTAAAAAGAGTTTATTTGATCACAAATATGCACAATAATCAGTTTAACACTTGCACTAATCTTAATTTTCGCTATTAAAAAAAATCTAACACTCTTCCATAAATTTCTTATCGCAATTGTCTTCTAAATCACTTCACTATTACGAAAATCACTTCCCACACACTATCGCAGTTCTTATCGCGGTCGAATGAATGATCCCCCCATTAATTCAGCTCGCCTTTATATAGGGTCTCTACCTATTCACCCATTTCTCGTACATTGGCGAATGTTCTACCGAGAGGTACCTGGTAGATTCGAGCAAATTAATGAATGGAGTGACGTCACTTGCAGATGTTGATCATGCTTGTTGGGTTCTCGTGGGTTCGAGTAAATTCATTTGTTGACGGTTTTAATGATTGTGAAAACAATTGCGACAGTAGCTCGCAGAATTATTTGTACATGTAACATTATATTTTAATATACGAGAACATGATACAATGTATTCAAGAAACAGAGCTTTGAATGGTTTGAAATGAAAAAAATTGCCACTAAAAAGGGTGACATAAAAAACTTTTAGAAAAAAAAAAGAAAACCAACCTTGGAATGCCCTAAAAAGGATGAAATAAATTTTATGGAAGCGCTGCCAAATGAATTTCCCCATTTCAAAATAAATACTTCCAACATCTGCACCATCACAAAAAAATCGGGGAAAAAATGATATGGCACCGCTTCCATAAAATTTATTTCATCCTTTTTAGGTCATTCCGAGGCCGGTTTTCTTTTTTTTTTCTAAAAGTTTTTTATTATCTTTTAGAAGGGCAATTGAATAAATGTTTTACTTTTCAACTGCCGAACGAATGTCATGCTTCTTATCTATCATCTTATAATTTTTGAAAAAATGGTATTTGGATTTCTTTTTAAATGGAGCGTAGGAAAAATAGATTGGGAATAATTAACCACCTACACCTACGCTTCGTGAAAAATTCTCTAGTTTCTTAGAAGCAGTTCAAAGATCAAACTGTATTCTATCATAGCATTCTTTGCGGTATTTCGAAGTTAATTTTAATTTTTACTGGAAAAGTTTTTACATGTTTACCAATTTCAACTCCGGTGACTCAGGGCCAAACAATGGTAAATTTGCATAATGAGTTACAGTATACATTATTTTACATTGAATATGCCAACTATTATTTCGCTATTTAATTAAATATATAATTAAAATTCAACAAGTGATCTCCATTAAAAACTAAATGTTTTAATTTTTTCAACATTACGACGGTTTTTCAAGTGAGTAATTTATATTTTAAACATATTTTGGTTTAAATCTAGATAAGGTTAAAGACTTATGTCCTTCAATAGAAAAATACGAGTATACACATTATGTGTCATAATTACAAAACCACAACAATTGATCAAAGAATCAGTTTACGGTCATCGTATACAATTACAGTTGAATCATTCTGATTTTTAATTTACTTTATATTCACGTCTCGTATGTTCGTGGAGTCATCATGTAACTTGACCACTGTGTTTTCACTTTTACTGCTTAGCTATATTTTAAAAATAAATGTTATACATACTAAGTATATTGTGAAATGCGAATCGTGTAATTTATATCAATACATAAAGTTTATTCTAGTCTGAGACATACAAAGCCAGAGACACACTCGTAAACTATGTGATAATATTGAATTAAGATTTCAAACTTCCAATCTTATTAAACTTTTGTATTTTGTTTTCGTTTCAGGAAATTTTACGCAATATCAGTTCATCTTGAAGCATCAATGGATTGAGAACGAACGCTTGAATAAGGTAAAATAAAACAAGAAAAGAAATAACGCTTAATATATAAATAAAGTAAAAAAAAAAATAAAATTTTAACCTACAAATGATCATGAAAATTTCAATCAAAACTTTTGGTAAAAAAAGAAAACCTACTGTAAACGCAGTGAAAAGGGAAAAATCAAGTTTATAGAATCATTCATTTACTTTTAATTGATAAGCTGTGGACACTCACTTTTCAAAATGACAGATAGATTAACAGATGGATGCACGGGAAACTGGCAGACATCGATTCAAAGTTGTTAATAGTAATCAGGAACAGGCCTAGTCTCACGGCCTCCATAGCCGGGGTTGAATTTAACGTCAATCAACACCCCTCTCTCAAACGATGACGTTCCAATTACCCTAATTAGGAATCCGCCACACACTGGTTGGTGGAACTGGCAAACAGAGATCGACGTGGCTTACGTGGGTAACTGCTAGAAATAGGCTATACCGCACGGTCGCCATTAAACGGGAATTGGTTCGAAGCGCCAATCATCGCCCCTAAGCCCAAAGGTTGGGATTCCAGTTTACCCTCCGTTATGGGTTCGAGTATAAAACTGATGTGTGCTTGAAACTACATTCTACTCAATTTACGCCGCAGACACCACGTTTCAGCCAAGGGTAGGCTCCTAAACCATGTAGGGGGTGACAGTAACCTGTCATGGGCTCCCGTAGCCCGTGTTACAGATTGAAGCTCTGCTAAGTTTTTGGTGACACTTTGCTTGACTGACACTCCCTATGTTGCCTCACCTCGGGTGCGTTAAGGTGGTATTTTTCAAAGACCACTAGTCTCTGAGAGTTTCTCTTTTCTTCTTCTTCTTCTTAGCACTAAAGCTCCTCTCGGGCCTGCGCTTTCTGCAAATAGCGTCTCCAACTGTCTTGGTCCACTGACTGCGTAATGTCTCCGTCGATTGATTCAGACCATCGTTTTCTTGATTCCTATTGGTCTCCGGTCTTCAGTTCTCTCAACGAATACCTTCTTGGGTATCCGTTGTTCATCCATACGATTTATGTGTCTAGCTCATTGTAGCTTCCGTAGGCTTACAATCGCTGAGACATCAGGCTCGTCAAAAATTTGGTTGTATCGAATTCACCATTGGTCCTACTACTTGGCTCGACTTGTATAATAACGTACCTCGTGTTTCAACAGGTAGCTTCCTTATGACGTACTCTGGAGCCAAATTGGATTGCAATGAGGCCAGCCCATTTCCCTGTTTTAGCCCGATGTTTGCGTCAAAGGCATCCGTTAGTTAGTTATTGATGCGGACTTGGGGGGATCGTGGATATCATTTTCATGTTAGTAAGACGGACTATTTTGGCTGGGATGCCAAAGCAAAGCATTATTTGGTACAGAACGGTACGATCAATACTGTCGTATGCTTCCTTAGTCAACGAAAATTTGGTGCACGTCTATGTTGAATTCCATGCATTTTTGAAGCACCTGCTTGACAATAAACAATTGATCTATTGGCGATTCCCCTGCTCTAAAATCACCTTGATATTCCTCAATAAGACTGTTGGCGTATGATCCAATTTTATTTTCTAAGATTTTTGAAAATATTATCGCGTGTTCCGGTTCGCGGCCGATAATTTTTATGTTCGAGGAAAGTGAAAACGCACTGTCTTTTAAATCAAGTTATGTTGAAAGAGTTTATTTACTAAGAATGCACAATCATTAATTTCACTATTTCACAAATCGCACTTTAATTAAATTTACACTGTCTATCAATTTATATTCCAACTGTATGTATCACGGAAATCACTTCAC
This sequence comes from Odontomyia ornata, assembly GCA_963969285.1. Lineage (NCBI taxonomy): Eukaryota > Metazoa > Arthropoda > Insecta > Diptera > Stratiomyidae > Odontomyia > Odontomyia ornata. The sequence goes on along the minus strand of OZ017740.1, from coordinate 103,882,282 downwards.
TACCAATCAACATCGCCTTTAATTCGCGCTCCACTCTTATCGCAGTTTTTACTATTACCCTTTACTATTCATTCAGCTCGGCTTTATATAGGGTCTCTAGTCATTCAATCCATTTCTCGTATATTGGCGAATGTTCTGACGAGAACTACCTGGAATATTCGAGCAATTCTGAATACCCGCAGTGACGTCACATTCAGATATTGATCATGGATAGACTTGGTCCATTATTGTGCTTTCGAGTAGCTTGTAGAATTGTTTGGACATGATAAATTGCCCCCACCTCAGTTCTCTTTGCCCCGAAAAATGTGTCACCAGTTGTAGTCAAGTCTCCCTGGAAATAATATATGGCGAGGTGGTCCAGGTGCACGATTTTCAATTTGGCTCTTGGCTTACGGTGTTCCTGTATGCGATATACGACGTCGTTGATTCGCTTTGTAACTCAGTATGGTCCTTCCCAATTATGCTGCAACTTCGGAGACGTATCCTTCAGCCGTTGTGGGTTATATAGCCACACTAAGTAATCTTGCTGGAAGCCAGTAGAATTTGCCTTTGCATCATACCTGGTCTTCATGCGGTCAGTAGCCGATTCGAGGTGTTTTCGCAATGTCCGATGTATCTGGTTCAACTGTTGCCTCAGCTCACTTGCGTACTCCGAGATCGTTTGGGGTTTCTCAAGGGGTGTTCCGAAGTTTATATCAGTTGGCAGACGAAAAGTCTTTGCAAAAATGACTTTGGCTGGGGCTTGGCTCGCCGGTCGTGTTTGGCAGGTCTATAAGCCATCAAGAATAATAGGATGTGCCGGTCCCAGTCCCTTTGGTTCTCGTCAACCATCTTGGCCAGGTGTTGATTGAGTGTGCCGTTGAAACGTTCGACCATTCCATCGGATTGGGGATGCAGCGGTGTTGTCCTCGTTTTCCGTATCCCTAGCTGCTCACACATTTTGCCAAAAACTTGCGACTCGAAGTTTCGGCCTTGACCCGACTGTAGTTCACAAGGTACGTCGTACCTACTGACCCAATTTAACACGAGCTATTCGGCTACAGTAGTTGTTTCCTGGTTGGGAATAGGGTAGACCTCGGGCCACTTACTGAATGAATCGGCCATAACCGGCATGTATCGATTTCCCCATTCGGATTCAGGAAAGGGTCTTGCGATATCAACAGCAATCCTTTTAAATGGCACGCCCACGTTATAGGTGTGCATACGTTCTCTCAGTCGTCGCTTTCGACCTTTGACGGAAGTGCAAATTGTGCATCGATGACACCATTCTTCTACTTCTTCTCGAGCGTGGTGTCAGTAGAATCTTTCCCACGAATTCTCTAAGGTCTCGTTAACACCAAGGTGGCCTCCCGAGGATCCTTCATGCATTTCTTTAACCACACCGTGGATTCCACTTTTGGGTAGTATAGTTTGCATCCTATAGGAGCTGCCATCCACCATTTCCCATTTCCACTTGAGTACGCCACTCTCCACCTGAAGGGAGCTCCATTGTGCCCAATTACTTTTCAGGGTGGCGCCATGCATCGAAACGTCCTTCGACTCAGACCGCCCAGTTGTTCGATGTCTTCATTGGCCAGTGGGGCGTTTCGAATCTCCTCCAATGACCAACCTTCATGGAACTTGGCCGTTATCACTCGCAGATCAACGGTCGGCTCCTTTTCCTCAATTTGTCGGCATTGGTTGCAGTTAGATGAATATGGACGACGAGATAGTGTGTCAGCATTTCCACGAACTCCGCCCTTCCGATGAACAATGCTGTAATCGTTTGACTGCAATCTTTCGATCCATCTCGCAACTTGTCCCTCGGGGTTTTTGAAGCTAAGTAGCCATCTTAGCGATGCGTGGTCTGTTCGAAGATCAAATTTCTGGCCATATAGGTACTTGCTTGGTGGCCTCTATTATAGCCAGTAGCTTCTTCCTGGTCACGAAGTAGTTCCTCTCACTTTTTGAGAGAATTCGACTGTAATAAGAGAATACTCTTTCTTCGCCATCGATCTGCTGGGAGAGAACAGCTCCAGTCCCACCGTTGCTCGCATCGGTGTCAACTACAAGCATATTTCCGAGTTTTGGATATGCGAGCATGGGTAATTCTTACAGCTTCTTCTTCAAGGTCTCAAAGGCTACCTGGCATTGTTCATTCCAGACACACGGGCGATTTTTCTCGGTTAGCTGATGGAGACACTTAGCTACTTTGGCAAAGTCTTTGACGAATCTTCGATAGTAGGTCGCCAGACCCATAAAACTTCGTAGTTGGCGCTTGTTGTTTGGTGTTGGCCTGCATTTCAGGGTCTGTTTTGACCCCTTCTGCTGATACAACGTGTCCCAGGTATTTCACTTCAGCTGCGGAAAGGGTACACTTGTTGGGACTAAGTTTCAGATTGACCAGTACCAATCGGGAGAACACCTCTTCTAAGTTGCGTACATGCTCTTCGAACGTTCTCCCGATACCAATGATTTCACCTCGGTACACCAACCAGGTTTTCCCCGTTAGGCCTCGTAGCACGTATTCCATCAGACGTTCGAAGATGGCTTGAGCATTGCAAAGCCCAAATGGTATCACCACAAATCGCCACAATCCGTTTCCAACTGAAATGGCGGTCTTCTCTCGGTCCTTCTTGTCGATTTCTGTCTGCCAGTAGCCACTCTTGAGATCGAGTGTAGAAAACCATTTTGCGTCGGCTAAAGTGTCCATGATGTCATCGATGCGTGGAAGTAAGTTACTATCTTTCTTAGTGACGTCGTTAGGCTGCCAATAGTCGGCACAAAAACGAGTGCTACCATCCTTTTTTTACTGGAACTACTGGCGCGGCTCACGAACTGACAGAAGCCTCGATAACACCTGGTTTTTTCATGGCCGAGATCAGTGCGCTTACTTCTCTTTGTTTAGGTATAGAAAGACGTCTCGGTGCTTGTCGAATTGGCTTGGCTCTCTGTGTATCTATGACGTGAGTTACCATACTCGTTCGGACTTGGTCATCCGGGCTTGTTGAGAAGATGTCACTGTACTTGGTGACCAGATCAGAGGCTCGCTTGAATAGCTGCATTGGCAATTCGACCTGCTTCAATATTGCAGACGTGGATTCCCAGGCTTTGTCTGCATCTTGCCTCCTTTTCCAATGATGGTCGTGAGTGGCTTCCAAGGTGGTAATGGTGGAAACAGGCTGGCAGCTAGCGATGACTTCTCCCGCTTTAATGCTCGTGATTGAGTCTGCGGTGTTAAGGACACTAACCGACACGCACCCATTCCTTATGGATCTTACAAGGCTTTGTCCTACAATTAAACTGCGCAATGCGGCCGATTTCGTTGGCTCTATCAGATAAGATCGGTCGTCTCCAGAATTACCATCAAGCTTGGCCCATATAATGCTCTCGGAAGAATTTGGTACATCATTGTCGGTACATACTACTACATTTATGTTGAGATTTTGGACGCTGGGATCCTCCATCAATACTTTGACATTCCGCCATTCCAATAAGCGTTTGCCCAAATCCAACGTGATTCCATGTGGTCGCAGAAAATCCATTCCGAGAATGCGCTCATCGATTAATTTCGCGGCCAGAATATTATGTCGAAACGCAAGGTCTCCCAACTGTATCTGGAGGTTGACTTCTCCATGGACAGGTGCAGTTTCTCTCGTAGCTGTCCGTAGTGAGAAAATTCTACCCTTGTGAAGTAGTTGTTGCCTCACATGGTCTGGTCGAATAATCGATCGGGTTGCACCAGTGTCGATTGTTATGGTGCAGTGTTCTCCGTCAACTTGACCCGGAAGGCATAAGTCTGCTTCTTCACGATGTAGTCTTGACACAGTGGTGGTGGTGCTGGGGACGTCGATCCCCCTACTCCTGATTCGGTCTGGATCTCCTTCACCCTGGAAAATAGCTCAGTTTTCTTTGCTTCTTGCAATCTCTTTGCAGGTGGCCCTTCTCACTGAAATTCCAGCATCTAGGCACACCATTTACTTGCAGCTCTCGTTCATTTTCCACGCGCTCACACCTGCACTTGTCTGTCACTACCCCGCGAACCCGGGCAGTGGTACGAGCCACATTTTTCGTTGCCTCGAAGTTCAGACTATAAGCCAATGCGTCCTTAACTGTTTGCTTTTGAGCTAAACGCACGGCTTGTTGCAATTGCTGGCCCTATAGTGCGCTGATGAATGCTTCTGTTGCGGCGTCATCTCGATATTCCGGGTCTTAAGCTGGGTAAGCCAAAAGCGCCAATCGCTCAATGTCTTGGGCTAGCTGCTGCGGGGTTTCGCCAGACTTCTGTATCCGATGCCGTGGTTGTGACCAATAAAGCTGCTTCAGATGATCGTCTCCATAACGCATGTCGAGCGCATTCATTATAGCAGCCGAGTTTGAGTGCAACTCAACGGGGATAGCCCGTAAAAGCTCGGCAGCTGGGCCTCTTAGAGCAAGAATTAATGCAATTGCTCGTTCCTGCTCATTCCAGTGATTTATCATAGCGGTGGCTTCAAACTGGGTTTTGTAGATACTCCAGACCGTTCGCCCGTCGAGTATTGGTGCTTGCACGTTTCTGGATGTGCTTTGCGCTGTGGTTATAAGTGCGGCTGGTGAAGTGGTTACTACTGCCTTCGCAGCTTCCAATTCCTTTTTAATTTTTTCCATCTCATGGTTGATTCTCTCTTTGACCTGACTAAACTTCTCCTTGACCTGGTAAACCTTTTCCTTGATGCATTTAATTTGATTGTTCAGACTACCAAGCTCCGCTTTTATTTCGGTTGACTGCTTTTGCAAGTCTGCCTTGATTTCAATCGCCTGTTGGTCTAAGTTCGTTGATTGCTCTTCCAGCTTCTGTGTGATGTCTGCCTTGATTTTGAACGCTTATTGGTTCAGAGATCTGGTCTAGCTTCGCAGTTAAATTGAGTGACTGTTCAGTTAGCCTCGCAGTTATACTGGATTACTTTTGTCGCTGCTCTCTCTTAAGCTTTGACATAGTCAATTCATTAATTTTTATGCTTCGTGGTATATTTATAATTTCAGCATTTATTTTTTTCCCTTCAGTTTCGACGTTACATTTCACTATTGTGCATTTTAGAAAAAACGTTTGAAAGTTTACACTTTCAAAATTTGCATTCTCATATCTGACACCACTGTCGCGTGTTCCGTTTCACGGCCGATAATTTTAATCTTTCGGGAAAGTGATAAAGTACTGTCTTTTAAATTAAGCTAAAACAGTTTATTTACTAAGAATGCACAATCATTAATTTCACTGTTTCACAAATCACATTTTAATTTAATTTTCACTGTCTATCAATTTATTACAACTGTGTGCATCACGAAAATCACTTCACTATCAATCAACATCGCCTTTAATTCGCGCTCCAGATTTGTCGTAGTTTTTACTATTACCCTTTACTATTCATTCAGCTCGGCCTTATATAGGGTCTCTAGTCATTCAATCCGTTTCTCGTATATTGGCGAAAGTTCCGACGAGAACTACCTGGAATATTCGAGCAATTCTGAATACCCGCAGTGACGTCACATCCAGATATTGATCATGGACCATTCTTGCGCTTTCGAGGACGTTCGTTTTCTTTTCTTGTTTGATCATGATATTGTTAATAGTTGCGATAACAATTGCGACAGTAGCTCGCAGAATCGTTTAGACATGTAACAATATTTTGAACGGCGTGCAAAGTAGTGATAAGCCTCTATAATTTTCGCACTGTACTTGTCACCTCTTTTGTGGATAGAGAATATAATTGATTGGCTCTGCTCTTTTGCCATATGTTCTTGTTGCCAAATGTGCTGGATGACTTTGTGAATAGCTTTATGAACACTGCTGCCATCATATTTGATGAACTCCATTGGAATCTCATCGATGCCTGGTGCTTTATTATTCTTTTGGGCTTTGATGATGGAACACACGTTATCCACAGTTGGTGAGGCCAAACGAGCTCTCCGCAGACATCTATAGGCTCCAATATTCTAGAGCTGTGTGGAGAATCAAGGAGGTTCTTGAAATATGATGCCCATCTTTCCTTAATCTTAATTTCATGAGCGATAATATTGCCGATGTTACTCCTATCACGACAGAGCGTAGGTTTGCACTGATAACCCCATTTCAGGCTTTTCCCTTCTTCGTATGTTTGCCTTGTGTTCTTGCTCGCTAGGCTCACCTATATACTTCTCAATTGAAGTCCGGTCGTCTGCTCTGCCATGGTCTTAATAGCCATTTTCACTTCCATCCAGAGCTCGTTGCTCGTCTTTAACGATGCATCTGATAAGATGGGAGCCAGCTGGTTGTCGACGGTCTCCGTGAAAGTTTTAGCCACAGACGCCGTTTGGAACCTTTCGATGTCAAGTTTTTGTAGCCTTTGCCGAATATGCCTTCGAAATACGACATCGATAGTTTAATTTGATCAAGTAATGATCCGAGTTACAATTGGCTCCTCGGTATGTACGGACGTCAAGTATGCTTGACGCCCAACGTTGTTGGATAAGAACATGATCGATCTAGTTTTGTGCATTGCCATCCGGTGATACTCAGGTCATTTTATGAATGCATCGATGTGGGAAGCAAGTCGAACGTATGACTAGATTCCCGCTACATGCAAAGTCAATCAGATGCTGGCCGTTTACATTTGTTTCATTGTAGAGGCTATATCCTCCAGTCGTTCTTGGATAAGATATCACATTTCCAACCTTAGCGTTGAAATCACCAAGAATTATTTTTGTGTCGTTTGTAGGAAATGAGTCGACTATGCTTTCAGGTGATTTTAGAACGTTTCCTTTGTTTCTTCCACCTTTTCTTCGGTCGGGCGTGAACATTTATCAGCCAAATTTTGAAGAATTTCATTTTTATACGGGTTGCACGCAACCGTTCATTGGCTGCCTTGAAATCAATATTGTGCGATTTAAACTCCTTATCCACAATAAAGTCCTCTCCAAATTTTCGTTTTCCAGTGTGCGATCTTATGTCTTGAATGTCATTTCCAGTTCAGTTCGTTTCCTGGATTGCCAGTATATTTAACTGATATTGGCTGGCCTGTTGTACATGGTGCTTAACAGCGCCAGGGTAATTGAGTGATCTAAGATTCCAGGATCCAATACGATAGTTCTTTTTTCGATTGCAAGGTCCATCTTTTGGTTTCGAAACATTTCAAGGTTTTCCAGGGACGAGGAGTTAGCCCGTTGCCCTATTTCCATTCTAGTGGCATGGTTATTACTTCAGTTCCGTTATCAGGTGCAGAAGATTCGCCTTGACCTTCTCACGTGCCCACAAAGGAGGTGTTATTAAAATGTAGTAGCAGAGCTGTAGATGTATTTACAGTTATAAGCATTTCTCAGCATTTAATGTCCTATTATTGGGGACCAGTTAATAGGGGTCGTGGGATGAGGAATCATGGAAGCTATAGGTAAGGAAAACAAGGGGTTCCCTCCTCCTTTCTCAAATGGGCTTGGGACCGTCTACGGCGGAATTGAGAATTTCACTCAGAGTTTTGCAAATTGCGCTGCGCTTTTGACAACCGTAGTTTAGGTCCAAGAAAAGTATCCCAAATCCCGAATCGCCGTCTGCATACCGTCCGGTATGCATGCTTGACACGGCTGGGAAAGTGCTAGAGAAACTTATCAAGGAAAGACTCACTGACGTGATTCGTGCTGCTGAGGGCCTATCTCCTCGGCAGTACGGCTTTAGAGCAGGACGTTCTACCATTGATGGGATCGCAGAGGTGGTGACCGCGGTCGAAAAGGCAGAGGCATATAGTCGCACCAAGTGACGGATCGTCCTGTTGATGACACTCGACGTCAGGAACGCCTTTAATTCCGCTAGATGGGGTGATGTTCTGGATACGCTGGAAAAGCCTTTTCAAGTTCCAAAATATCTAATGCGGCTTTTGAGGAACTCCCTAAAGGACCGAAGCCTGCTCTACGACACAACACAGGGCTAACGAAGGATGGAAATTACATCGGGTGTTGCCCAGGGATCTATTCTTGGTCCGGACCTGTGGAACGTGTCTTACGACGGGCTACTGAGACTTGAGATGCCAGATGAGTCGCGCTTGGTCGGCTATGCGGATGATGTTGCGGCTCTGGTCGCTGGACGCACCGTTGAATAGGTGCAACTTAGGCTAGGTATGCTAATGTGCCGAGTGAGGGACTGGGTTACTGCTCGCGGAGAATCCCTAGAGTAAGGATGATCAGTATTGGAGATATGCAAATCGAAGCGGTGAAGTACCTGGGGCTACTGATCCATTCGAAGATGAGTTTCTCAAATCAGGGCAACGGCTGAGAAGGCTGCTTCAGGAGTATCGGCTCTGAGTCAACTTATGGCCAACGTATGGGGATCCAGCCCATCAAGAAGATGCCTCTTGATGAGTGCTGTAGGGTCACTAAAGAGGTTCCGAAAATGCCTGGCACGGGTACAGAGAAGAGGAGCACTGAGAATTGCATCTTCGTATCCGACAGTCTCTGATTTGGCGGTGAAAGTCATTACAGGCGTGGTACCAGTCGGCCTCCTTGCTAGAGAGCGTTGCGATATTTAACATATGTGCGTCAAAACGAGGATGCGAGGGAGATGGTTCTCCGCGAGGAGAGACAGCGCTCACCCAACAATTGGCAGCAGTCTTGGGTCAATTGCACGAAAGGAAGGTAGACTTCGCGTCTCATCCCGGATGTGAGACCGTGGCTAAATCGAAGGCAGCTTTTGAGCGGGCATGGGTGTTTTCAGTCTTACCTGCACAAGATTGGTAAGTCACAATCCGCTGATTGTCGATATTGCTCAGGAGAGGTGGACAATGCCTGCCACAGATTTTTTGCGTGCATAAAATGGGACAAGCTGCGAAGGATCCTCTACAGGGAGACGGGAGAGCTCACTCCAGATAATATAGTTGCGGTGATGCTCGAATCGGTTGACAAATGGAACCAGGTGGCACATTATGTTCGGGTTGTCCTAAAATATGAAAGGGACACACAACAGCCGGGAGCGTTGGGACTGGAGGATCGCTTGTCTAGCAATTTCTCTCCCCTCCCGCTAGAAGAGTGATCCCCCAGCTTGAAGGCACCTCATGGTGTAACAAAACGAGACCTGGCCCGAAGTAATGTGTCAAACGGTTCCAGGCTAGGTTCTCAGGTTGACAGGGGAGTTGTTTAGTGGGTAGTCTGGTCGCCTTGTTGCAAACATGGGAGTCCCACACTCTGTGCGTAAATGGGCATTCACCTCCCTACCGAAAAGAAAGTATTGACTGCGAGATCAGTCAAGCAACTTCAAACCTCCAGGTCCCTCGCTTCACCTGGCTTCTAAGCTTGCGCCATTCGCTCAGCTTCAGCCACCTCGCCTCGAGGTCTCCGGTTCCCCTCGCTACTAGGCTTTCATTCTTTTGGCTTGGTTTCACTTCTCCCTTGAGTCATTATGCACCCTTACCCAACATGCCTCAAGGTACATCGGTTCCCCTTCCTAATAGTCTATACTGGACGTCCGTTTCCACTTCTCCCATCAGCCACCTCGCCTCCAGGTCTCCGCTTTGCCTAGCAACAAGGTAAACCACTCCTTTCCCATCTAATCCTTCGGTCCTTCCATACGTCGGTGCGCTCACTACTTCGGTACTTCTGTCCCTCCAGAATGTCAGTTCTGCTTTTAACCGATTCTCCTACTGCTCCGGCTTTCGCTTCGCTTCCCTTTCAGATCCGGATCCTTATGACAACAAGAATGCTTCACGTCCAATTCTACCCTTCCCTCTCCCTATACACTGGCTTGGGACAGTCATCATGGATGCGTTTTGGGCACATCCGCTTGGCGAGGTTGGAACTGAAAAACAGCGGAAAGTCTAATACTAAAAAGCAGTTGAGCCGCCCCGAGGTGATTGACTGTGGTAGCTCCTGATGAGAAGGGCCAGTCATCTAGCCGAAACTGCAGCATGATATTTTGTAATGCGGTTCGGTCAATGCTATTGCAGGCATGTTTAAAGCATTTTTTTGGAAATTCGTATGACTGTGAATATTTAGATACTGTCTATTCTCCTCGTCCAACAGCTCGTGCAAATTAGGGATATGCCGTTGTTTCATGTATATTGCTCATTGCTTATTCATCAGTTATAAGCTACTGATTATGCCCCCATTTTCATTCCAAAACAAGGTGATACGTCGGTTGAAGCCTTTCTTTTTTACCTCACTGCCTTACATGCATTTTCGGTGTTGTTTGCTTTCATTTATCGTACGGGTATTTAAACTTTTGTCGAAGTACTGAAGCTTCTTGCACGCGTCGAATTATTCCGTAGCTTACTTTTCGAAGACTTTGAAACCTTTCTTTGTGGTTCCCACAGGTCGTTCCGCGTTTCAGTTCCTACTTTCTAACTCCTATTCGGATTTTTTACATTTGATTCTGAGCGGTATAAATTAAGACAGAGCAGTCTCATGGAATAAAATTTCAATTAGACTTTTTGTGATATAATTTATTAGCAACAAAATCATAATTAAGCGAAAAGTACATTTAACTTATCTGTTTAGTATCGCGCAATACTCGATGGTAATTCTTTATCAGATTCACGTAGTTAAATATAATTGAACAATTGGATTTATTCAATAGCAATTACTGACAGCATCTTTCGTTGGTGTGAGCTGCCGAATGAAACAATTATCAGATAATTAAACTCCTCATATTCTATAATTGCAGATTTCAAGGTTAACGAAATCTGCAAAAAAAAAACGTATTTCAAATAAGTATCTAATAAAATGTTCAAATAAAGTCAGAACAATTTAGATTTTCAGCTAATTTGATGCAAATTTCATTATGTTTTCAAGTAAATAATGAAATTAAAGTCAATGATCTCCTTCAATTGCTTAAATGAGCTTTAACGTTTGCACTGAATAATAAATTCATTAATTACCAACTTAGGAGATATTCTTGCTAAAATGGAAAATTATAGTAACTCTAAAATTGATGACTATGCCTAATAAAATAAATTTTAAAAGAGCACTATGAATTTTGCCCTTGAAGAAAGCATTCGACTGAAGTTTGAGTCAAAACAGTGATACAAAATGTTGTTCTATGTATATCACTTATGGTTTTTAGCAATTCGGAGTATTTTTGATAACAAAGGATTCTTCGAGAGTGAATCAAACCTACACAGGATTTTAGTTTTTAACTCATTTATTGCAAAACAAAGGGCATTTATAATGTATTTACATATAATTTTCCGTCTAAAAAATACTATTGTCCATTGAGAAGGAAGATTTTTTAATGCAGTTTTATCGCATGAAGCTGGTTTAGTTCCGAGCCAATTGTGCACAGATTCGTCCTTGCCCTAATCATTTTCTAATGGTTGCACTCTTAGAGGTTCAAAAAATTAAAATCACAGGGTGATAAGTCCAGGTTGTTAGGAGATGGATCAAATTAAGTCCACTGTATTTCTTGTAGTTTGGAGACGGTTATAGCTTGGCATTGCCGTGGAAGAGGATGACCTCGCAAATCGATTGGTTATATCTTTTGTGATGATATGCATACTTCACCTCGTTTCAGAGTTCCAGCAGTAAGCAGCCTTAATTGTCTCTTGCTTATGTGAAAAATCATTGAGCGAAATGTCTGCCGATAAAAAAACGGTTAGAAAACTTTGCCAGCAGGCAGTTGAATTTTAGATTCCACTGGAACCTTCTCCACTTTTTTTCCGTCAATATTCACTGGTTTGTTTAGGTTCGGGAATGCAGTGGTGGATCTACATTTTGTCACAAGTGACGAGCTTACTCAACAATGCGTAAAATAAAATATAAGCAAGTAGTCCGCGTGGTTAAGTAGTTAGAGCACTCACTGCGTAAGCCGAAGATCCCTGGTTAGAGTCACATTGGTGACAACGAGATTAGTTTCGAGCGATTCGTCGGATGGACTCTAAACCGGTTCAGCTATGATAAGTACTGGTAATCAGATCGATTGTGGCTGGGTGGACGGACACACGATTAAGGCGTGGTATTGACCATTTTTCCTTACTGAGTGCGGAAACATTGAATCAAGGTAATTTATTTTTTTTTGTGGTAGGAAGGTGAATGCTATTTATGCACAGAGTGTGGGTATCCCATGCGCGACCGGACTACCCACTAAACAGCTCCCCTGTCAACCAGAGAACCCAGCCTGGAACCGCTTGACACATTACTTCGGGCCAGGTCTCGTTTTGTTACGCCGTGGGGCGCCTTCAAGCTGAGGAGTCCCTTTCCTAGCGGGAGGGGAGAGGGGAAGAGGAAATGCCAGAACAGCGATCCCCCAGCCCCAGCGCCCCCGGCTGCTGTGAGTCCTTTTTATATTTTAAGACTGCCTGAGCATAATGTGCCACCTGGTTCCATTTGTCAACCGATTCGAGCATCACCGCAACTATATTATCCGGGGTGAGCTCTCTCGTCTCCCTGTAAAGTTCCCTTCGCAGCCTGACCCATTTTGTACACGCAAAAAATGTGTGACAGGCATTGTCCTCCTCTCCTGGGCAAAACCGACAATCGGGAGACCGGACTTACCGATCTTGTGCAGGTAAGACTGAAAACACCCGTGCCCGCTCAAAAGCTGGGTCAGATAGAAGTCAGTCTCACCATGCCTTCGATTTAGCCACGGTCTCACATCCGGGATGAGGCGCGCGGTCCACCTTCCCTTCGTGCAATTCACCCAAGACTGCTGCCAATCGTTGAGCGAGCGCTGTCATTCCTCGCGGACAACCATCTCCGTCGCATCCTCGTTTCGGCGCAGGTAAATAGCGTGGCGCTCTCTAGCAAGGACGGCAACAGGTATCACGCCTGCAATCACTCTCACCACCGAGTCGGAGACTGTTGGATACGAAGATGCAATTCTCAGTGCTCCTCTTCTCTGTACCTGTGCCAAACGTTTTCGGTATACCTCCTTGCTGAGAGCGTCGCCCCATACCTCTGCTCCGTACAGTAGCACTGACCCTACAGCACTCATCAAGAGGCGTCTCCTTGATGGGCTGGGTCCCCCTACGTTGGCCGTAAGTCAACTCAGAGCCGATATTCCCGAAGCAGCCTTCTCAGCCGTTGCCCTGATTTGCTCAGAGAAACTCATCTTCGAGTCGATCAGTAGCCCCAGGTACTTCACCGCTGGCTTCGATTCGTTTGTTTATCTCCAATACTGATCATTGTTACTCTAGGGATTTTCTTTTTTGTCAAGATGAACACTTCGGTTTTCTCCAGCGCTAAACTCAGCCCGCGAGCAGTCATCCAGTCTCTCACTTGGCGCATTAGCATACCTAGCCTAAGTTGCGCTTGTTCAACGGTGCGTCCAGCGACCAGAGCCGCAACATCATCCGCATAGCCGACCAAGCGCGACTCATCTGGCATCTCAAGTCTCAGTAGCCCGTCGTAAGACACGTTCCACAGGTCCGGACCAAGGATAGATCCCTGGGCAACACCCGATGTAATTTCCATCCTTCGTTGGCCCTGTGTCGTGTCGTGTCGAAAAGCAGGCTTCGCTCCTTTAGGTGGTTCCTCAAAAGCCGCATTAGATATTCTGGAACTTGTAAAGAGTTTTGTAGCGTGTCCAGAATATCCACCCATCTAGCGGAGTTGAAGGCATTCCTGACGTCAAGTGTCACCAACAGGACGATCCGTCGCTTGGTGCGACTATATGCCTCTGCCTTTTGGACCACGTTTACCACCTCTGCAATCGCATCAATGGTAGAACGTTCTGCTCTAAAGCCGTACTGCCGAGGAGATAGGTCCCCAGCAGCACGAATCGCGTCAGTGAGTCTTCCCTTGATGAGTTTCTCTAGCACTTTCCCAGCCGTGTCTAGCATGCATAACGGGCGGTATGCAGACGGCGATTCGGGATTTCCCTTCCCCTTGCTGATCAGCATGAGCCTCGCCACCTTCCATCGTACCGGGAAAACCCCGTCCCGTAGGCAAGCGTTGAATGTGCTGAGCAACAAGTCAGAACAATGGTCATAGACGAGCCGCTACACCTCAGCTGGAACACCATCTGGACCTGAAGCCTTCCTCCCTTTCAATGAGAGGACTGCCTCCTCCAGTTCCAGCTGTGTGAAGAGTGGACACTCAACTGCTGTTTCACCATGAACAGCGTCAACACGGACAGGGTGGGCGGGGAAGAGTCCCCGCACCATCGCTTCCATCTTTTCCGCATCATGTATACAAGGCTTCCGTAGGGCACCAAGTTTCCCCATGACCAGCTTGTAGCCAAGGCCCCACGGATCCTTGTTCACATTGTCCACTAGGTCTTGCCAGCAGCGAGTCTTGCTACTGTTGATCAGTTTGCGAAGGCATTTCCTGGCCGACTTATATGCTGCCACCTGGTTGCATTCCTCGTCACGGTTCCGCGCCCATTGAGCCTCACGCCGAAGCTTGTGCCACTCCCCCCGCTTTTCAGCGGTTTCAGTAGACCACCAGTACACTGAGGGCTTGCCGTGCCGGGGTCTTCGACGGGGCATAGAAGCGCAGCAATCAGTCGTAATGATGCTCATAGTAGAGTTCACCACGTCTTGAGCTGCCAGTTCTTCCGTCCCCTCCGAAGCTCTCTGCTGCGGCTCACCTGCTGTGAGAACCTTGACGAACCTCTCGACGTCCATTCTTCCAATGTTCTATTCAGTTGTAGAAGGCCGAGAGCACGGACGTCGGGAGACAGCATCACTTATCTCAAGCAGAATGCACTGATGATCACAGGGTGAGTAGTCCTCTAATACTTTCCAGTTGTGTATACTCCGTACTAAGGACTCCTAGGCGAATGTCACGTCCGGTATGGTTCCCTCACAGCCAATACGGTGGAAAGTCGGCGTGTTTCCGGAGTTTAGTACGACGAGGGCCGTCCTGGCCGCCATTTCCAGGATTCGTTTTCCCCGCGGATCCGTCTGAGGCATGCCCCATCCGATTGCTTTAGCATTGAAGTCGCCCCCTACGAGCACTTTACCCTATGCGATCGAGACAGCGCCCTCCAAAGCATTAAGCTTGGCTTGAAAAGATGATATCGACTCGTTAGTTGTCAAGTACACACTAAAGAAGGTGATCCCTGAGCACCGAACCCTCACGAAACCATCCCCCCGTCCACAACCGAACCCACCCAATTCGTACTTTGCCCTTGTTCAGGAATTGTTCGGCGTCCTTTTCGGTCAAGTCAACTATGGCCATGCGTTGTCCCCTGTTGTTTTCTGGTGTCAGTTTCGCTTTGATCCTTCCCACGCTAGGGAACTCCTTTTTGATGGCCTCTTCTACCTCGGCCAGATCCGTCACGCAGTCTGTCTCGTATTTCGATCGTTGCCATCGGCTCGAGCGGGGCTATAGTTGCGCTTTTGCCGAGGACTTTCTTTACTGCGTCACAGAATGCACCTTTATTGCCGGCCTCTGCTCCGAATTCGACCAGTATGTGGCCCGACTGCGTTGGTCGTACTACTTTAATGGTAGTATTGATGTCTTCGGGCCTTACGTTTCCTCTGATGTCCCGCAGTACTTCCGCGTAGGATCGGCCATCTTGGGGCTTTACAAGCAGTGCCTGCTGCCGAAGTCTTCGTCGAGGCTTCTGCCTCTCCTGCTTTGCATCAGGTCCTTTTTCTAATTGGGCGTCCGTACGAACTTTACTTTCTGGCTTTTTTTGAAGGAGTTTCTTTACAGCTTTCTTCGCTCCTTTTATAAGCACTGTCTGGAACCCCTGATCTAGTGCTCCACGCACTTCAAGTGCCTCTTCCTTCCTTCTTTTATCCCGATCTCCTTCGATTGGGCTAGACGCCATTCTTTTATTTACGTTTAATGGTGAAGCTATCTGCGTGTTGCCTTTAGATTTCGCCCCAAGCGCGTCTTTAGCCTTCTCTTCGTCTTCGGCCCTTAACCAGCTTCTCCAAAAGTTCCCTATGCGATCTAGGAGCTCCTCTAGTTCAACTAGTTCAAGGAGCCCTTCCTTTGCTGCTTTGCTGATTTTTGGGGAGTCGCATGCAGCTTGTATTCTTTTCAGAACATCTCCCACTTTTCGGAGTAGTCTTTCTTCTTCATATCGCTGGGCCGCAATTGTACCTTGCAACCATCCTTGGGGGAGGTTATCGCGTTTCGTTTCCGAGTGCAGTACTTCCGCCACATTTTCAACTTTGGCATTGCATTCACGCGGTGTCTGGTCACTCTTTGCTTTTAGTGCCGTAATCTCCTCGTTGGCTTCTAGATTTTTCGTTGCAATGTCGGGATTTGCGACCCTTGCATCGGTCGCTTCGGCAACGATCGCAGCAGTGACAATCGAGTTTTCGGTAATGGATATTCTCACTTTCTCTAAGCGAAAACTTGAAAAGGGTTGTGGTGTTAAAAGCAAAATCATAACTCTTGTTAGTCGTTTGTGATACTCATAACTTATTCTAACCTGTTCAGCGATTTCTGATACTTTCACCCGTCCATCATCTTTAGTAATATTTTGCAACACATTAGTGTTTCGCTCTGTAGTACTTATCTGAGAACGACGATCATTCTTTGAATGCTTTATGCCAGACAAACACCTTTCTCAAGTACACACTAAAGTCACCAGACTGTGCAGGGGGAGTTCCAGCCAACAGGAATACTCTTGCAGGCAAGCATTCTTTGGGGAGCGCCACTTCCCGTTCACCGTGATGTTTCTCCTGGGATGACAGGTAATGACCCTGGCTGAATCTGGACTACGCTTTGGACAATTGAATTGATGCTTTGGGCTGGTGAATATGATGGTTTGGACCTAGTTGCGACAACCGTGCGTGAACACCTTCAATTAAACTATGATGTGATCTCCGTCCCGGTAAAATCTTGGAAGCCTCAGAGTTCGTTCGAAGCTCACACCATTAGTCTGGTGGTGTATATTCGATTGAGATGGACTCCCGATTAGTGCTGGTCTGTGTTAGGTTGTGCTAACCCTCATATGGCCTCCCCTGCCTTGCAAAGATGACCATCAGACCAAAAAAGCAACTAAACACTCGAAAGGAGATAGGACACCGAGGGTGGACCCAATAAAACTGCAGTAGCTCAACTAAAAACCCTGAAAACAGATCAAAAATCAAAGAAAGTCAGTAAACCTGCGGTGGAGCCACGATGTTCACAACACATCGGGAGCGGTACTAATGACGATAAAAACGACGATGGATACAGTGACAGTGGACCAAAATCGTAGGACAACGGCTAGTCCTGTCCAAACTGAAATTCCTGCATGGTTTATACGTAGCAAAAAAATGATGCGAACTTCAGAACGTCCTTAAAAGGACGAGTGGGAATTTCTTCAGGACGCATCAAATGTTCGGGCGGTGGGGGGAAAATATAAAGAACATCAAGGATTCGATGATGCGATCGCTACCAAACCGAACGAAACAAGTGTCTTAAATCCCGAAATTCATAAAATGCTGATTCCTAAGTCCATAAAATGATCGCGGCAGAAAAGGAAAGGAGTGATCATATCATCACCCATCTCTCCCAAGAAAGGAGGCCGCAAAATACAATTGCCGTTATAAAGAAACAAGTTGAGTAAGTAGGAGAGTGCTCCTGCCAGAAGGTCTTTGCAATCATTCTAAGGTTAGAAACAAGTTTTCTAATAGCTTGAATCGATAACATGAATTATTCATCCAATACTTGGATATGATATCGTTCAAATTTATGCAAAAGATGCACAGTGTGTTTCATTTTGATCTAGCTTGATGATTTTGCTGAATTCTCGGCCGATTAAACGTATTCATGTTAATTCCTTAAATTTTCATGAAAATTGAAAGAAAATAATAGTCCCTAGGTCAATGTGAAATATGTATCAACCATAAACATGTGTTATTGTTGTTGTAATTCCATACAATTGAAATGGTTATATCTCACTTGATTATGATTCAAGAAGATTAAAGGTATCGTTTTGATTTTATGGGCGAAAATATAAAATCTGCAAATCATAGTATTATTAACAAAGTTGAGTGAATTTCGATTTCTGAGGTATTTGTTGCCCTTGTACTACTAAAGGCGCATATTCATGATAATTTTCAGATTTTTCGGCTCAAAGGTGTTCAATCGCGAGGGGGGGACACATATTTTTGGTACATTTTGCCTTCCCCTGGACCCCCTAATTCGTAAAATGATTTTTTTATTTCAGATTCTAAAAGTTCTAATCAAGACCTTTCATTTGATGTCCCACTCGACCACCTGCTAATTTTTTAAGGGCTAATTCGTTAATAGGGGGGACCCATTTAAACATTTTTTAATTTTTTGGTAAGACCTTAACTTTTGAGAGACCATCACTTATCTTCTCACAAAGTTTGAGCATTCTACCTTCTATAGTGTCTGAGGAAACTAGCTGTGATGCACGGACAGACGGACAGATAGGTCGCGAAACTAGTAGGTCTTTGCAAAAAAAATTGTTACAAAGACCTTAAAAGGCCTATCCCGAAGGCAGGAGACATTCTAAAAATAATAAAATCTGCAAGCGACTCGCCAAAAATCAGCAAAGGTGTAAAAACTGGGCTCCAAGAACTAGAGGGGTTCTAGACCGCATAGGGCTGGTTGAAGCTGATTAAAGGCCGAAGAGAAGCAGGTGGTTGAAGAACAACAGAAGTCTAAGGAAGAGCTGAGGGCAAAGCCAAAGGGTACGTGCAGGCAGCTCAATCATCAAACATCAATAAAAGAATGGCGTCTCGCTAAATCGAAGGAAATTGGGATAGAAGAAGGAAGGAAGATACACTTGATGGACGGTCCAACAAGTGCTGATAAATGGAGCGAGAAAAGCCGCAAAGAAACTCTTTCAAAAAGCGCCAGAAAACAAAGTTCGCATGGACACCCAGCAAGAATAAAGAGCTAATGTGAAACAGGAGAGGAAAAGCCGCGATTAAGATCCTGACAGCAGGCACTGCTCGTAAAACTCCAAGCTGGCCAATTCTATGCAGAAACGCTGTATAATATCAGAGAAAATGTAAGGCCCAAAGACATGAACAGTACGGCCAACATGATTGGGCCAGATTCTGGTCGAATATGGAGCAGAGGCCGACAATAAACAAGCATTTCGCGACGTAATAAAGAACGTCGTCAGCAAAAGTGCAACTAAAGCCTCGCTCGAGCCGATGGTAACGATCGAAAGAAGATACATTGATTGCATCACGGACCTGGCCAAGATAGAAGAGGCCATCTTAAGGGATTTCCCCAGCGTGGGCAGGATCAAAGCGAGGCTGACACCAGAAAACCATAGAGGACAATACATGGTAATCATTGACTTGACCGAAAAGGACGCTGAACGATTTCTGAATAAAGAAATAATAAGGATAGGGTGGGTTGTCTGCAGGACATGGTGAAGAGTGGTGCCTCTGCAATATTTCAAATGCCTTGGCTATGGACACATCGCACAAGTATGCAAAGGACCTGGTAGGAGTTCTCTATGTCACAAATATGGTGAAGTGGGACATAAAAGAAAAGAATGTATAAAAGAGGTACACTGTCTCCTTTGTAAGGATGCTGGCCCAGGATTGGATCTTGGGCATGTGTTGGGATCAGGGAAATGTTGGGTTTTTCAGGAAGCCCTAGTCAAGGAAGAATCACAACTTCGATGACCTGCATCCTGCAGGTAACCCTACACCGCAGTTCAACCACACAAAACCTGCTTGAATAGTTTGCGAGGGACATTAATGCCAACTTTTGGCTGCTAAGTGAGCAACATCACGATAAAAGTTCTGCATCATGGTACCCTGATGAAAATAGTTCTGCCACTATCTGAGTTCAGAACAGTGATTTCCAGGTGGAAAACTGATGGTTTTTTGTGGGTTTGGTGCTCAGGGGCCATTTTATTTAGTGTGCGTCGAATGAGCCGATTTCATCTTCCCGACGAAGTTTTATGCTTTGGCGAGCACTGTCTCGAACGCAGATGGCAACGTGCTCGTTGGGAAAGACTTCATCGCTGGAGTCATCGAATAGGGTATGCCTTCAACAGATTCCCGGGAAAAGAAATCCTGGAAATTACAATCAGGACGGCGCTTATCGCACTGAATATCGGAAGTACGCCGAGTTCCCGTCGTATTGGCTGTGAAGAAACCATACCGGACGTGACATTCACCTCGGAGTCCTCAGCACGGAGAATACATCATTGGAGAGTATTAGACGACTAATCAGCCAGTGATCATCAGTGCATTCTGCTTGAGATCCGTGATGTCTCCCAACGTACGTGCTCTCGACCTTCAACAATTGGGTGGAACATCGATAAAAATAGACGTTGGGAGGTTTTTCTTGTTTGGGGGTAGGGAGGTGAATGCCATTTATGCACAGAGTGTGGGACTCCCATGCTCGAAAGAAGGTGACTGGACTACCCACTGAACACCTCCCCTGTCAACCTGAGAACCCAGCCAGGCACCGTTTGACACATTAATTCGGACCAGGTGCCTTCAAGCTGGGGGATCTCTCTTCAAGCGGGACAGGAGAGGGGAAGAGGAAGTGCCAGACAAGCGATGCCCCAGCCCCAATTCCTCCGGCTGATGTGAATCCCTTTTATCTTTTAGGACTGCCCGAGCATAATGTGCCAGCTGGTTCCATTTGTCAACTAATTCGAGCATCACCGCGACTATATTATCTGGGGTGAGCTCTCCCGCTCCCTGTAGAGGTTCCTTCGCAGACTGACACATTTTTTGCACGCAAAAAACGTGTGGCAGGCATTGTCCTCCTCTCCTGGGCAATACCGACAACCGGGGGACCGTGACTTACCAATCTTGTGCAGGTAAGACTGAAAACACCCATATCCGCTCAAAAGCTGGGTCGGCTAGAAGTCAGTCACACCATGGCTTCGATTTAGCCACGGTCTTACATCCCGGATGAGGCGCACAGTCCACCTTCCTTTTCGTGCAATTCACCCAAGACTGCTGCCAATCGTGGAGCGAGCGCTGTCTCTCCTCGCGGACAATCGTCCTCGTATCAGCGCAGATAAATAGCGCGGCGCTCTCTAGCAAAGAGGCCGACAGGTATCACGCATGCAATAACTCTCACCGCCGAATCAGAAACTATCGGATACGAAGATGCAATTCTCAGTGCTCCTCTTCTCTGTACCTGTGCTAAACGTTTTCGGTATACCTCCGTGCTGAGAGCGTCGCCCCATACTTCTGCTCCGTACAGTACCACTGACTCTATAGCACTCATCAAGAGGCATCTTCTTGATGGGCTGGGTCCCCCTACGTTGACCATAAGTCGACTCAGAGCCGATATTCCCGAAGCAGCCTTCTCAGCCGTTGCCCTGATTTGTTCAGAATAACTCATGTTCGAGTCGATCAGTAGCCCCAGGTACTTCACCGATGACTTCGATTCAATTCGTATGCCTCCAAAAGGAATTCTCTTTTTTATCAAGATGACCACTTCGGTTTTCTTCAGTGCTAAACTGAACCCGTGAGCAGTCATCCAGTCCCTCACTCAGCATATTAGCATACCTAGCCTAAGTTGCCCCTGTTCAACGGTGCGTCCAGTGACCAGAGCCGCAACATCATCCGCATAGGCGACCAAGCGCGACTCATCTGGCGACTCCAGTCTCAGTAGCCCGTCGCAAGACACATTCCACAGGTCCGGACCAAGGATAGATCCCTGCGCAACACCCGCTGTAAGGCTTCGGTCCTTTAGGTAGTCCCCTAAAAGCCGCATTAGATATTCTGGAACTTGAAAAGAGTTTTCCAGCGTATCCAGAATATCCACCCATCTAGTGGAGTTGAAGGCGTTCCTGACGTCGAGTGTCACCAACAGGACGATCCGTCACTTGGTGCGACTATATGCCTCTGGCTTTTGCACCGCGTTCACTACCTCTGCAATCGCATCAATGGTAGAGCGTCTTACTCTAAATCCGTACTGCCGAGGAGATAGGTCCCCAGCAGCACGAATCGCGTCAGTGAGTCTTCCCTTGATGAGTTTCTCAATCACTTTCCCAGCTGTATCTAGCTTGCATAACGGGCGGTATGCAGATGGCGATTCAGGATTTCCCTTCCCCTTGCTAATCAGCACGAGCCTCGCCACCTTCCATCGTATCGGAAAAACCCCGTCCCGTAAGCAAGCGTTGAATGTGCTGAGCAGCAAGTCAGGACAATGGTGATAGACAAGCCGCAACACCTCAGCTGGAACACCATCTGGACCTGGAGCCTTCCTTACTTTCAACGAAAGGACTGCCTCTTCCAATTTCGGCTGTGTGAAGAGTGGACACTCGACTGCTGTTTCACCATGGACAGCGTCAACACGGACGAGATGGGTGGGGAAGAGTGCCCGCACTATCGCGTCCATCTTTTCCGCATCATGTATGCAAGGTTTCCGGCACCAAGCACCAAGCTTGTAGCCAAGGCCCCGCGGACCCTTGTTCACATTGTCCACTAGATCTTGCCAGCAGCGAGCCTTGCTGTTGTTGATCAATTTGCGAAGGCATTTCCTGGCCGACATATGCTGCTGCGCGGTTGCTTGCCTCGCCACGGCTCCGTGCCCATTGAGCCTCACGCGGAAACTTGTGACACTCTCTTCGCTTTCAGCGATTTCAGTTGACCACCAGTACACTGAGGTCTTGCCGTTCTGGGGTTTTCGACGGGGCATAGAAGCTTTGCAAGCAGTTGTGATGATGCTCATAGTTGAGTTCACCACGTCTTGAGCTGCCAGTTATTCCGTCCCCTCCGAAGCTCCCTGCAGCGGTGCAACTGCTGTGAGAACCTCGACGAATCTCTTCGCGTCCATCCTCCCGATGTTCCATCCAATTGTAGAAAGCCGAGTGCACGGACGGCGGGAGACAACATCACTGATCTCAAGCAGAATGTCCTGATGATCACTGGCTGAGTAGTCCTCTAATACTCTTCAGTTGTGTATCCTCCGTACTAACGACTCCGAGTCAAATGTCACGTTTCTTTTATGTCCCATTTCACCGCATTTGTAACATAGAGAACTCCTATCGGGTCCTTTGCATACTTGTGCGGTGTGGCCATAGGCAAGGCATTTGAAACATTAAAGAGGCGTTGGTCTTTGCCGTATCCTACAGACAACCCAACCTATTCGTACTTAGCCCTTATTCAGAAATTGTTCGGCGTCCTTTTCGGTCAAGTCAATGATGGCCCCCTATGATTTTCTGGTGTCAGCCTTGCCTTGATCCTGCCCACGCTAGGAAACTCCCTTTTGATGGCCTCTTCCACATCGGCCAGATCTGTGACGCAGTCGATGTCTCTTATTTCGATCGTTGCCATCGGGTTGAGCGAGGCTAAAGTTCCACTTTTACCGAGGACTTTCTTTACTGCGTCGCAGAATGCATCCCTATTCTCGGCCTCTGCTCAAATTCGACCAGTATGTGGGCCGACCGCGTTGATCGGACTGCTCTAATAGCAGTGTTAGTGTCTGCGGGCCTTACGTTTCCCCTGATGTCCCGCAGCACCTCCACGTAGGATCGACCATCTTGGGGTTTTACGAGCAGTGCCTGCTGCCGGGGTCTTCGTCGGGGCTTCTTTCTCGCTTGTTTTGCATCGGGTCTTTTTTCTTCTTGGGTGTCCGCGCAATCTTTACTCTCTGGAACTTTTTGAAGGAGCTCCTTAGCGGCTTTCTCCGCTCCTTTTGTAAGCACTGTCTGGAACCCGTGATCTGGTGCTCTACGCCCATCAAGTGCCTCTTCCTTCCTTCTTTTATCCCGATCAACTTCAATTGGGCTGGACGCCATTCTTTTATTAATTTTTAACTGTGGAGCTGTCTGCACTGACCCTCTAGATTTCACCTCCAGCACTTCTTTAGTCTTTTGCTCTTTTTCAGCCTTCTGGTCTTCTTCGGCCTTTAACCAGCTTCTCCAACGGTGCCCTATGCGGTCTAGGAGTTCCTCTAGTTCAAGAACCCAATCCTTACTGCTTTGGTCATTTTTGGCGAGTCACATGCAGATTGTATTCTTTTTTGAACAACTCTCGTTTTTCGGAATAGCCTTTCTTATTTATGTCGCTGGGCGGCAATTGTACTCGTACTTTGCCGCCATCGTCCTTGGGAAGAAGTCGAAAGGTTTGTCAAAGGGCTCAAGCCAGGTGCCTCGCTGCAGGGTGATTCGCAGGGGACAGAAGAACTGGCAGCTCAAGCAGTGGTGAACTCAACTATGAGCACCATCCCGACTGCTTGCTTCTATGCTCCATCGAAAACCCCGGCACGACAAGGCCCCAGTGTACTGGTGGTTGACTGATCTCGCTATGAATGAGATTATTATTGAAATGTACTTCATTAGATAGATCGTTGAGGAAGAAACTAGATAAGCTCCGAAATAGCTGCCTGATTTAGGGTAAAAACAATTCAACCTGAGAAAGGAATAAATTGATTTTTGTTTATAACTTTTTTGTTCTGGGTTTGCTACGTCAATTAAAATTAAGATCAAGGTGGTTTTCATCTTTTTGTGGCCTAATTACGAGTGCTAATTGTACTATTGAAGAATAGTGTTCATCAAAAAATTCAGTAACACGTTTGCTAAGGATTCTCATGTGCAAAAGCTGTAGAGAAGCAGAGACTTATATTCCTAAATTGGCAAAGAATGGAAAAATATCCGATCAATGCAATCTAGAAGGAGATACGATCCTAATGACTCCTTAAATTTATTTGTATGTAACCAGTTTTTTCCTCTTTCATTAATGCGCATGATAGCTGGGCAGACTATAACAGTTAGGCCGAATTATGATTCTCTTCAGGCAGAAAGGTGATTATCAATTCAATTCCATTTATCATATCAAAATTAATAAGTTAAAATTATTCCTACACTTTTTTAAATAAATTTGTTGGGACAACTTGGTGATGTGAAGAATATAACTCGAGCACGTCACTCAGCCGAGAATATTGCTGCTGTAGCCGAAAGTGTTGAAGAAAACCCAGGTTTGGTCATTCCTCGTCGTTCTTTGGGATTAGGCATTCCACAAACGTCATTACACCGTATTTCGCATAAAGATTTGGATCTTAAGGCTTATAAAGTTCAATTAACACAAGAACTCAAGCCGGTCGATCATCAACAACGTCGTGTCTTTGCTGATTGGGTCCTTGAAATGCATGAAAATGATCCGGAATTCCATCGAAAAATCATCTTGAGTGATGAGGCCCATTTCCACCTTGGTGGCTTCGTCAACAAGCAAAATTGTCGCATCTGGGGCTCGGAAAACCCAAGAGTTATTGTTGAAATGCCTCTCTATCCTCAACGTGTGACTGTTTGGTGCGGTTTATGGTCCGGCGGAGTCATTGGACCTTACTTTTTCGAAAATTAGGCTGGAGCAACAGTTACGGTGAATGAATTGCGCTATCGAGAAATGATTAATGATTTTTTATGGCCGGAATTGGATGGTATTGATCTGGACAACGTTTACTTCCAACAAGGCGGCGCTACGTGCCACACAAGCAACGAAACCATTGATCTTTCACGGGAAAAGTTTTCGGACCGTGTTATCTCTCGAAGAGGTGATCACAATTAGCCACCGAGATCTTGTGATTGTACACCATGCGAGTTCTTCCTTTGGGGCCACGTAAAAGATAAGGTCTACGCCAACAGCCCAGCGTCGATTCAAGACCTCAAAGATGGAATTCGTGAGGCTATCGAAGACATAAGGCAGCCACTTTGTGATTTGGTTATGGAAAATTTCATGAAAAGGATATGTTCCTGTATGCGTGGTCGTGGTGGTCATTTGTCTGATGTTATTTTTCACTATTAACGGCATGCCTTTTTCTTCATAATGAAATAAACATCCGATCATTTATTTTAAAAAATGGCATTATTCTTTTAATATCAAAATAACACCTCTTATTGGAAAACCCTGTACTTGTATATATATTCAACAAATTGTTGCTATAGTAAGAAATGGTACATGTAAATAATTATAAATTTCTGCAACTAATTAATTTTGTGTGAAGAAAACAAAAATAAATTATGAAAAATATGTTGATTGTCCTTAATTAATTAGTATAGTTAATTCCATTCAATTCACTAATAAATTTTCTTACCAGAGCGGGGCAAATTGCATACGCAATATTTCTGAAACTTGAATGACTGGCAAGAATTTGCATTCTTTAGATTTGTTTTCATAGCATTTAACCTGCTGGAAACCCAAAACATTAAAAAGAAATGTATAAAGGCAACCATCTTAAGCTTCCGATGATCGACTACGCATGGAGGTTTTCGATTGATTTAACATGCCACCTCCTCATGATCTTAAAAATCCTCCACACGTAAGTTATACTCAAAAAAAAATCCAATAAAAAACTCAAACCTCTTAAGTTCCAAGAAAGAATCCTGGAAAAAAACTCGCTCCGACTCTACCACTATTCCAAATTTTTTTCTGGCTCCAGGAATATTTTTAAATTGAAGTGGTTTTGAAAGCGAATAAGAGTCAAAAGGCACGTCATAATGATACTTCGCCTCGTATGATTAATATGATCAATTCCTGTTCATGATCAAGTTCATGTACACCAGCGCATACGTGGCAGTAAAATTACCGATTTAACACTTGATTAACCTTGAAGCGGATTTGCAATTCTATAGTGGATGGCGTGTCGAAAATGTTTGCAAGTCATAGTGGCATGTCTCCTCATTTGAATTAGGGATGGTGCAATTGTCCGAAATTTTATTTGCTTGATTCTTTGTTTCGTACACGCTTTCAGAAGAGTCTGAAAACAAATTGGCGTAAATATGGGTGGTCTATGATTGCCTCTTGTGCATACTCATGTCTAATTATTGGTAGCATTCGCGGTGTTTAGCAGAACTGTTTGTTTAGATTTATCCAATGCTATTCAATTAACGTGCTTTATTGTAGTTTTGATTGCTCTTAAATAAGTGTGCAAAAGTTATGAGTAATATATCGTGACATGGCTATTATTTAATTTTGAGTTTTTAAGAATGAAATTTTTCCTATTTTGGTGATAAGTTTTTCCCTTGTTGTGCACAAATTACAAACACTTTATATCGAGTGTGCGAGCTTGTGCATCCACACAGGGAGGCTTGGTCTATTTCGGATCAACTCTGATAGCGGAAATAAATGACTTTAAGAGATTTACAATTATGAATATGAAATTTAATTATAAATTTGCATAGAAAATCTCACTTTTTATTATCGGAAAGCTCAGAGCCGTCGCATGGTTTATAGCCGCCCAAGGCAAGGCATCACGGACCACCCACCCCCCACGACACATTTTATATACATATACTAATACAGGGTTTTCCAATAAGAGGTGTTATTTTGATATTAAAAGAAAAATGCAATATTTTAATATAAATGATCGGATGTTTATTTCATTATAAAGAGAAAGGTATGTTGTTAATAGTGAAGAATAACATCAGGCAAATGACCACCACGACCACGCTTACAGGACCATATCCTTTTCATGAAATTGTCCATAACCAAATCGCAAAGTGCCTTCCCTATGTCCTCGATGGCCTTACGAATTTCATCTTTGAGTTCTTGAATTGACGGTGAGCTGTTGGTGTAGACCTTCTCTTTCACGTGGCTCCCAAAGAAGAAGTCGCAAGGTGTTAAATCACAAGATCTTGGTGGCCAATTGTTATCACCTCTTCGAGAGGTCACACGGTCCGGAAACTTTTCCCGTAAAAGATCAATGATTTCGTTGCTTGTGTGGCACGTAGCGCCGTCTTGTTGAAAGTAAACGTTGTCCAGATTAATATCATCCAATTCCGGCCATAAAAATCATTAATCATCTCTCGATTGCGCAATCCATTCACCGTAACTTTTGCTCTAGCCTGATTTTTGAAAAAGTAAGTTTGGTGCGGTTTATTTATTTATTTATTTAAATTCCATTTAACAGATAAACATAATCCAATTACAAAATGGAACAAAACAAACAGAAAAGAAAATTAATGAAAATTAGAATTAAGTGTTAAAGTAAATATAAAAAAGAAATTCAATGGTACTAATAATAATAAATATGCGTGTAAAATTCAATTAAAGCACACAAAAAAAGAAAATAAAGTCTAATATTTACTCCAGTTGAGTTTTAAGAATCAGATTTCTTAATCTCAATTTAAAAACTAGGTTTGAGTCGGAAAAAGGACCAAGTTCAAGCTTATCATGATTCCCTACCATTCGTATAATGGGAGAATGAAAATATAAATTTGTACGGGCATACGGTGGCATGAAAAAATTGTTTGCCCGAGAAGAACGCGATGATTGACGAAGACGTAAGTCTGCAAACAATGTTAATGAAATTTGATTGTGGCAGAGTTGATACAGGAAACACTGATCTAGATAAATGCGACGGGACGACAGAGTGGGCAAACGTAGGAAGGATAAACGGCGGTCATAGGGTTGATATGGGATTTTGAATTTGTAAAACAAGACACGAGTAAATTTACGCTGGACATTCTATAACGAGTCAATGAGGTAGGAGTGTCGGGGAGACCAAACTACAGAGCAATATTCGTGGATAGGACGGGCAAGACAGATAAACAAGCGGACGGGGGTAGATATATTGTTAAATTTATGAACATGCCTGAAAATAAGTCCCAATATTTTCGGGGCCCTAGTAGTCACGATTTGAACATGTGCATCTGAATTGAACTTAGGATCAAAAGTAACGCCAAGGCCCTTAGCAGAGCTCACAGCAGCGAGTGGGACTTCATTCAACATATAGGTGAAAGTCAGCGGAGAACGATTTAGATTAAAAGTCATTTTATAGCATTTGGCAACATTAAGACAGAGGTAGTTAGACGAACATCAGTTACTTAGTGCAATCAGGTCCATCTGAAGATATTGACAATCTTGTACAGACCTGATAGCTCGAAAGACTTTAAAATCATCGGCATACAGTAGGCAATTGGAAGCGATAACCGAAGAAAGATCATTTATAAACAATAGGAATAGGAGGGGACCTAAAATGGAACCTTGAGGAACACCAGAGGACGGAAAGAATGAAATAGAGGTAGTTCCACAGTAACTAACACAACATATACGAGAAGACAAGTAGGAGTCCATCCATGATAAGAGAGGGCCGACAACCCCAAAAGTTTTCAGTTTATAGCAGAGAAGTTGATGGTTGACCGTGGCAAATGCCTTCGAGAAGACAGTGAAGATTACATCAACCTGCAATCGATTGTCTAGGGCCTTAGCAATGAAATCGGTGAATTGAATTAAATTTGAGGTCGTAGAGCGACCTTTGAGAAACCCATGTTGTTCCTTCGACAAGATAGGGGTCAATGAAACTGAAAGCCGGTTATGTACCAGACGCTCGTGTAATTTTGGAAAACGGGAAATTAAGAAAATAGGACGGTAATTGGACACAGAAAAAGGATCACCACTTTTAAGAATAGGAACAACGTTTGCTCTTTTCCAATAAGTAGGGAAAATACCAGTCTTTAGACTGACGTTGAAGGGAAATGCCAAAGGGATACAAAGTGAAGACGCTAATGACTTGACAAAAATATTCGGCAAGCCGTCAGGACTAGGTGATATATTAGGATTAAGTGTATTAATGAGGGATTCACCTTCGATATGGTCAGTGAAAAGTGAAGAAATGTCAATGGAGTGAAGTACGGGTGTA
The DNA here is from genome assembly GCA_963969285.1 of Odontomyia ornata. Lineage (NCBI taxonomy): Eukaryota > Metazoa > Arthropoda > Insecta > Diptera > Stratiomyidae > Odontomyia > Odontomyia ornata. The sequence continues at coordinate 103,852,885 of OZ017740.1, read as the reverse complement.
TTAACTGGATCGGAGGCATGAGAAGAATGAATAAAAGTTGACGAGAACAGCTGAGAGAACAAGTTGGAAATCTCCTGTGGAGAACAGGACAGAAGAGGAGGACTTGAAGGATCTAATGTATGACCAGAATGGTTTCGCATTATTTGCCATGAGGGAACTCTCCAAGCTACTGAAGTAGTCTTTCATTGCAGTCTTTAGTTCTTTTTTTTGCTACAAGGCGTAGATCACAAAAGTGGGCTCTGGATTCTTCAGTACCACAACGCTTGAAACAGCGGTGTGCCTTGCTTTTAGCATTCAAGGCACTAAGTACTTGCTTGGTTAGCCATGGTTTCTGCTTTACTTTGCGAAGAGCTTGTAACGGTGTGAAGTGTTTAATCAACTCAAAGAGGTAATTATAAAACTTATTTGGAGCTTCCTCACACTCCAAATTATCAAAAAACTCCTGCCAGTCAATCAAGCTCAGAGAAGAAGCAAAAGTACGACTTGACAAAGGTGTAATGGAAAGATCGAGCGATAATGGTGGATGGTGGACTATCAATACTCACTAGAGGACTTAACGCAGTGGAAACAGATAGACAGTATAGGGGAAAGTTAGAAAGGACAAGGTCAAGTACCCGACCATTAGCATTAGGGATATTATTGAATTGCGATAGTGAACAGAGTGATAGAAACGAGGAGAGGGATAAAGCATCGGTTGATGAAACAGGGAAAGGAAGGTTCTTCGTCCATTGCGCTGTTCCCAAATTAAAATCACCGCATATTAGAATTAAAGATTGCGGATGATGCAATAAGACATAAGAGGAAAACTCGTCAAAGAATGTCTCAGACATATACAACGGAGAGTTACTAGGTATGTAGACAGATGAAACTAATAAAGATGTATTATTAGGAAGGAAGATCTTGACAATCACACAATCTACAACACGGGAAAAGCAAAAATCAGCACAAAGAGAGCTACGCACTGTATTACTAACAGCTAGAAGAACAACACCTCCATCTACTTTATTCGCAGAGGCCAAGTCCCGATCACAACAGTCCATATCAAAATCAAGGGATATTTCCGTGTTTAAGATGTTACTACTTAACCAAGTTTCCGTAAGACATAGAAATACACCTTCGCTTAGTTGTAACGATAAAAAGAGCTTATCAAGCTTGGTCCTTAACCCTCTTACATTTCGGTAATATACTGAAATATTTGAAGTTAAGCTACAGTCATGAAATCTTATACTAGTTTGTAGGTGTCGGTCTTCCCGGTGCACGAAAGGACTTCCTTCTTCTTGAGCTGAATGGTTTAATAAGTACTCCAGGTGGCCAAGCTTCAGGATTCAAAACATTATCACAATTTGAGGGCACTGTAGTTAATTTGTAGCAATTAATAACTTTAACAGCTGGCCCAAATTTTTTACAAACATAATTTTTTAGGTATTCCGCAGTTGTATGGTAGCTTAGGCGCGAAATAAAGATCTCTTTTGAAGGGGATACGATGTCAAGTGTTGGGAGTTCGTCATCCGAAATCAGAGTAGCCACAGCTGAGATGTCAACACCAGATGAGGGCGGAAGACTAGGCGATTGATTATTTTTGATTCTAGGGATCGCCCCCCGATTTATTGATGAAGGTCCTGGAAAGCTATCACATGTCACAGGTAATTCATTACTAACCACATGCTGAGTTACTGCTGAAGGCACAGGAGAATTAGAACACGACGTAGTAGTGCTAGGACCAGCAGCAAGGTTCGGGGTTTTAGGAGCCGATAACTTTGCTAGCGATTTACTACGAGTAAGGATGCAAGGCCTTTGTACAGGCGTAATTGAGCCACTAATGCATTCTTGCTGAGCTGTCGGCGTAAGTAATTGCGCCTGGTTATTTACGTCAGTGATATTCACTGAAGCCAGAGTTTTGGATGACGCGTCCTCTGAAAATCGCAACAGGGTCTTGAATTCCAGACATGCACTTGAGCACTTAGCTTGAAGCTGTTTAAGCTCTTCCGCGACCGATTTTATTGTTTTATCAGCTAATTGCAGACTGAAAACGTATGCTGACAAAGAGTATCTCCTGCAAGAACCACAATCCCAGTACATGCCGTTACCAGCCTTATTTATAAGGTCGGCTGAAGAACCTTTAAGGTTAACACATGCCAAATGGTAAGAAAGCTCACAAAAGCCAAAGCAAAGGACCATAGGGGTTTTATTGGTTGGATCAATACATTTTACTGCACTGCACGACATGCTGGAAATTCCTAGTTTTATTTATTTATAATTATTATTTATAACTATTATTGACTTTATTTATTTTTTAACGATTTAATACAATTAATTATTAAATTTGAAATTATATAATATTATTAATATTATTATTATTTTCCAAAATTCGGAAAATAATATATTTGGTCTGTTTTATGGTCCGCCGGACCATAAACCAGACCAAATAGTCACACGTTGAGGAAAGAGAGGCATTTCAACAATAACTCTTGGGTTTTCCGAGCCCCAGATGCAACAATTTTGCTTGTTGACGAGGCCACCGAGGTGGAAATCACTCAAGATGACTTTTCGATGGAATTGTGGATCATTTTCATGCATTTCAAGGACCCAATCAGCAAAGACACGACGTTGTTGATGATCGACCGGCTTAAGTTTTCATTTCAACTGAACTTTATAAGCCTTAAGACCCAAATCTTTATGCAAAATACGGTGTAATGACGTTTGTGGAATGCCTAATTTCAAAAAACGACGAGGAATGGACAAACAGCAGCAATATTCTCGGCTGTTCTTGACTGACGTGCACGGGTTTTATTCTTCACATCATTAAGTTGTCCTAATAGCTCGAATTTTTCCACAAATTTTTGTATTGCGGTGCGACAAGGTGCTTCACAACGACCCAAAAATGCTCGGAATTTACGAACCGTCTTTGCCAAATTTTCACCATTTTTATAGTGAGCTTTAATAATTTCAATGCGTTGTTGAAGCGTGTATCGTTCGATTTTTGTTAATGGCGTAGTTGCTACTTGTCAAATGTCAAACAATGTCAGTTTCAATTTGACATCTACCGAAATAGCGGGCTATTCAAAATAACACCTCTTATTATCATTTGATTATTCATTTACTATACATTCTTTGGCGAGAGAGTTCAGCCTTTCCTGTGCCATTGTAGAGCGCAAATAAGTTTTTACAAGCTTTACTAACGCTTCGTTCGGCACTAGCAACTGTCATGGGCATCGTTAGTAACACCCAAATCTTTATGCAAAATACGGTGTAATGACGTTTGTGGAATGCCCAATTTCAAAAAACGACGAGGAATGGACAAACAGCAGCAATATGCTCGGCTGTTCTTGACTGACGTGCACGGGTTTTATTCTTCACATCATTAAGTTGTCCTAACAGCTCGAATTTTTCCACAAATTTCTGTATTGCAGTCCGAAGGGGTGCTTCACAACGACCCAAAAATACTCGGATTTTACGAACCGTCTTTGCCAAATTTTCACCATTTTTATAGTGAGCTTTAATAATTTCAATGCGTTGTTGAAGCGTGTATCGTTCGATTTTTTGTTAATGGCGTAGTTGCTACTTGTCAAATGTCAAACAATGTCAGTTTCAATTTGACATCTACCGAAATAGCGGGCTATTCAAAATAACACCTCTTATTATCATTTGATTATTCATATACTATACATTCTTTGGCGAGAGAGTTCAGCCTTTCCTGTGCCATTGTAGAGCGCAAATAAGTTTTTACAAGCTTTACTTAAGCTTCGTTCGGCACTAGCAACTGTCATGGGCATCGTTAGTAACACTCTTAGCGTGACCTACAAGTTCGTAAACAAATCTTTACTGTTTGTGGTTTTGATCATACACAGTTCTTCTTTTAATGTCACTTTGTTGTTTCTTTTGTTTCCATGATCCAAAATTGAATTTACATGTAAAAGTTTATGATACAGTTCAATGCCGTTTATATCAGACACTTTGGTTGTGTTGTCAGTTAAATGTCTTTCAAGGTCCAAGCAACTTTGTTTTAGATATTCTTTTTCTGGAAGTTGAGCAACATTACCCACAAATCCCCACTCTTTTTGGTATTCTTTCAACGCAGTTGATCTCTTCTCAAGTGAGACCAAAACTTTGTCCACTAAGGGATAAAAAAACTTCTCTCGTAAAGGTTCCTTCAGATGACAATTGCACTTCCTCAGGAAACTTATACAAAAAAACTCGTTTTCGTTTACGAGTCCTTTTCTCGGGAAAAATATGTTCAATACCAAGTTTCTTTAGCGGAGATTATTGAGTCCACATATCCATTCTCTCTAAAGCTGTTAAAAAATTCCAAACACTTATTAAACTTTTCAGAACAGCCACTGAATTCCCTTGAATTCTTTTACTGATTGAATTAACTTCAAAAAGAATGTCATTTCACAAGACCAAAGTTACGATGAAGGAAAAGTCTTCCACCTGATTAATCAAAGATTGAGCTTCTGAGGCTGTTTGGGGGTCATCAATTTTGTCGCCTAACTCAACCAATGCATCTCCAACTTCCACATATTGGTATCTAGCAGCCTGAACAGCACTTATGCGAGCTTCCCAACGTTTTTCACATACTTGCTTTAAAGTAAGTGCTTTAGTATGGTCGTTTATTATACACCACTGCTTCGTTGAACTAGAGAAGATGTCAAAGATTCGTTGTAAAATACCAAATAAAGATGTGTACTTAACTGATGATTTTCTCGATCAGCAATCACTAGGTTTAAGCTATGGCACCCACAAGAAATAAACACAGCCCAAGGGAATTTGTCCAGTACACGGGCTTGAACTCTATTACGTACACCTGCGATATTGGCGCAGTTATGGTATCCTTACCACGATAGTTTGTCATGTTCAAACTACACTCTTCAATTTCATTAACTAACAAGTCAGCAAGAGCTTCTCCAGCGGTTCCTTCAGCAACTCGATAGTCTATGAAGCTTTCTTCTGCTTTGATTTTCCCTTCATCATCTTCAGTGACGTAGCGAATCGTTAAAGAAACTCGCTCCTTGTGACTTACTTGTATGTCTGGAATACAATCAAGGATAACGGAAAAATATCTGGCTCCCTTTATTTTTGTCAAGATGTTTTGCTTTACTAAGTCACCTAATATAGTTATTAGCTCATTTTGTATTGACATAAATGAAATTAATCTTCGTCAGTTATACGTCTTAAATGATCCATTAGTACACTATCAAATTTTCCTAAAAGTTGTACAAGTCCGAGAAAGTTCCCATTATCTTTTGTAAAAACTTTGGAAGAAGACCCACGAAAAGCCATATTGTGTTCTGCTAGATATAAAGTAATTTCCACTAACCGACGTAACACTTCTTCATGATGCCCTTTAAAAACAAACTCATCACGCAGAATATGCATGATATGCGCTGACCACGTTGCAGGATCTGAAGTAATCACCGGCAACTGCTCCGATTCGGAATTTAATTAAATTTCAGTGTCTATTAGCAATTCTATCACTCTTTTATTGTCACTGCCATTATAACTATCACGATCACTGCGGTCACGATTGATTGTAACGGTATCATCATTAGGGGAAAAAACAGGCACAAATTCAGTGTCTTTGACTTCCTGACTGCTACTTTCTGAGAAGGAACTACAGCTAGACGCAGATGTACTGGTCTCAAACGCGGGAACATTTTGTGTTGTATTAGTTTTATAAAAATCGGTTAGTTTTGGCACTTTACTTAATAAAGCCTCATTCGCTAACTCACTTCCTTGTTCAACTTTGTCCTTTGCGCCCCTGACAACTTTTCCGACATAATGCTTGAGTTTTCCACTAATTTCTAATTAATTTTTAAATTTCCGTATTTTATAAACAGTACACGAATAACGCTCCTCACTAAGTAACTTAAGACTAAAATTCTTTTCATCTCAATTACACATATTTATCAATATATTCACCTCAAGTAGCGGCACACATGACGGTAAGTATACTGCAAAACGGCACCGCACGTAACTCACTATGCGCTTCACATCAACATCTTTGAGATACTGTATTAGCAATTGGCGTAAACAGCGACGGCGTTGTATATGTCAATGTCACTATAAAACCAAAACAAGAATAAACTGCGTCTGTGTCCGACGCCTACTGCAGCAAATGACAGACTGAGTTGAGTAGTAGAGGGGAGGGGGCCCAAGCCGCCAGGAGTGTGCTGTATTAGCTGTGGATTCACAAACTGCGTAGTGTATGCGGTTAGCGTTTCTCAATATTCAAAGTTGCTGTGAGTTACTATAGTATATTATGCATAGACAGAATTTTACGCACTCAGCAATGCATCCATTGTAAAATAAAGAGACCGATACAGCCGTCTAAGTGCGTATAGATAAAACTAGACTACAAACGCATGAAAAAGATTTTTTTACCCACTGCGGCACCCCCTAGATCCCGGCGCCCAAGGCGACCGCCTCGGTTGCCCCACCCACGAGGTGGCCCTGGAAAATGTGTATTTATATTCTCATCAGACATAAGCTCATGCGTGTGCAACGGCTGATACGACCACGTCAAATCTATTGTCAATCTACACCGACGAGACTTATTTCTTGAATTGTTCAGCAAAAGCCTATCATAATACTTCACACTGAAACCCACCTCAATTCATGGCACCCAGTAAAGTTCAAGGATTTTGAAGTTGTAAGACACGATAGAGCAAACGATGATTGGAGAGATGGTACCGGCATATTACCCGTAGTGAGAAAATCCTTTCATTTCCAACATGCTGATAAATTTGAATTCAAAAATATTGAATTTCTTGAAGTGTCCGTTATTGAATTTACACAGCCAGGTAGGGATAACCTTTTCTTTATCTCGGCTTCGGCAATTCTGAAATTGAAAGACAAGCTCGACCCTTTGTTCGAAGTACTCGCATTAAAAAGGCTGCAAAATCATTATATTCTTGCCGGCGATCTTAATGCTTGGCATACATTATGCCTGAATGCCAACAATAATCCAAGAGGTGTATTCGGGGAATCGTGGATAACAGAGTACCAAATTGAATACAGGTACAGGTACCCTAGGACAAATTCATATTTGGATATTTTCATTGTTGACACAAAACTTGAATTCAGATTTAACAATCTTTATCGGTGCTCTCTTATGATACGGACTATTTTGCGATTTTAATGAAAGTAAATCATCAAACGGATGATGACTTTCTCATTCCGGCTCAAAATGAAAATCATCGAATTAATTTCAGAAAAACAGCTTGCCGAAAGTTTCAAAAGAAGCTTGATCAGGAATACCAGAAACAATGTCCACCTTCTGATGATGGTAATTCTTTCAAAATGGCTTCTAATGACATGAATCTAACTAGCGATGAGATAGATCTCTATTTGCTGAAGTTTGAGGAGCTAACATTGGAAACCATTGAGAATGTAATTCCCAAGATTAAACATCGAAAAATATGGAAGGATATGAAGCACCAACCATTGAAAAAATTGAAAAGCCTTCTTTTCACATGCTTCAACTATATTTTCGATGACTACAACCATTCCTTATTGGCCTTGTTGAAATCACACGGGAAGAATGTCCAGAAGTTAGTCCATACATACTACAGGAGTGAGCTCAGTAACCAATGGTCGGAGAAAATGAGGGGTATTATCCAACAGGATCCAGATGGCGTGTTCACGAAAGAAAATGTTATCTTTTGTAAGAAGTCCCTAGTAAATATGTTGAATCTAAAAGACATATGTAGTTCTAGATAGGGTTGGTATTGAAACTAACAATACAACTTCGGATGTAGATGGAAATAGGACCATATGTGATGGTTTACAGAAGCTTGCTTTAATTAGAACTCATTTTGTATCAGTCCATCTACTAGACCCTTAGAAAGGGACGCAGATACTTGCAAAATTCGTTAAAGTAAAACTTTTCCACTTCAAATCCAGCCTGAATGGCAAATCAGTTGTTAACTTCAATGAGACATTGACCTCAAATCCTTCATGACCGACCGAAAACCTTCATGATTATTTTATCGGCTATGAAGACTTATTTCACATATTCAGATGACTGAAGAACAATTAATAATGTGGTATTAACGCCATTCTGGACATAGTAGTGCGATATTTGCCTGAGGCTGCTATTAGAAATTTAATATCATTTTGAAAGTTCATTTTTCCCAAATCAGTAGAGAAAGGCCAAAATATTTCCGCTCTTGAAGAAAGAAAGAGAATCTTCTTCTCCTTCATAGCACTACAGTCCCTCTCGGGCCTTTGTTTCCTGCAAAAAGCGCTTCCAAAATGTCTCAGTCTCTTGATCGCGTCCTTTTATTTCGAAATCCGGGCAGCGATTAACTGTCTTCGTCAACCGAGTCAGACCAGCGTTTCTTCGGTTTCCCCACTGGTCTTCAGCCTTCAGTTCTCCCAACGAACATCTTTTTGGGTATGCGTTGTTCGTCCATACGATTCATGTGGCCAGCTCATTGCAGCTCCTGCAGTTTTACGATCGTTGAGACTCCGGCTCGTCAAAAAATTTATACATCTCATGGTTGTCTCAAATTCGCCATTTGTCCCCGTATAGTTTCGCTCCGGTTATTTGCCTCAGGACCTATCTTTTGAAGGCGTGCAATATGTTTGCGGATGATTGAATAAAGATCCATGTTTCACACCCATAGTATAGCACAGAGATTTTATCGCAGATTTGTTTTCCTGCGTATGCACCTGGTCTTCAAGATCGTCAAAACTGAATAAAAGATTTTATTTGCGAGCTGTTTTCTTCGATGTATTTCGTCTCTTTCATTATCGGTTCTTGGTATTTTAACGTCTTAATATACAAATTCGCTCAAATTTTCGATACTGTATTCGCCAAGTATGATATTTTGGGCATTTTTTCCTCGACTGCGTCATGAGCTTTGATTTATTTCACTGATCTCAAGCCGTAATAGTTTCGCTTCGCTGTCGAGTTTCAGGAAGAGTTCTTTGGTGGTTCTTAACGATCCCGACAAAATGTTGATGTTGTCCGCATAGGCAACCACTTGGCTTGACTTGCATAATAACATACCTCTTGCATTGATGATATATTCCAGAGCCAAATTTAATAGCAATGGGGTCAGCCCATCTCCCTGCTTTAGTCCAATATTTGTGGCAAAAGCGTCGATGAGTTGGTTATTGATGCGGACTTGGAAAGTCGCTGACGTCATTGTCATTTTGGTAAGACGGACTAATTTGGCTGGGATGCCAAAGCAAAGCATTATTTGGTACAGTACGTAGACCAATACTGTCTTATGCTTGCTTAAAGTCAACGAAAATATAGTGTACATCTATGTTGAACTCCCAGCATTTTCCAAGTACCTCCTTGACTATGAGCAATCGGTCTATTGTCGATCTACCTGCTCTAAAACCACCTTGATACTCCCCAATAATACTGCTGGCGTATGATCTAATTTTATTTTCTAAGATCTTGAAGTGATATGCGTCTATAGTTTTCATACTGTAGCTTGTCATCTATTTTGTGGATAGGGAATATAATTGATTTGCTCCACTCTTTCGGCATATGTTCTTGTTGCCAAATGTGCTGGGTTACTTTGTGAATAGCTTTCTGAACACCACTGCCACCATATTTGATGAGCTCCACTGGAATCTCATCGATGCCCGACGCTTTATAATTCTTTTGGGCTTTGATTATGGAACCATCTTTATCCAGAGTTGGTGGGGCCAATGGAAGCTCTCCGCAGACATCTATAGGCTCCGATGTTCTGGAGCTGTGTGGGGGATTAATGAGGTTCTTGAAATATGATGCCCATCTTTCCCTAATCTTGGTTTCATCAGCGATGATATTGCCGATATCATCACGACAGAGCATGGTTTTGGGCTGATAACCACTTTTCAGGCTTTTCACTACTTTGTATGCTTGTCTTGTGTTGTTGCTTGCTAGACTTACAACTATACTTCTCAATTGGTCGTCAAAGTATTTTATTTTCTTGTTACTAATGATCAGAAAGGGAGTCTGTATGCCCTAAAAGCCATCGGCCAATCAGCTTGCTACCTAATATCGGAAAGGTGGTTGAAGTGATACTGAAACAAGCATTAAACACTTACATTGAGAAATAATGAATTGGTGCCAAGTTGCCAGTTTGGATTCCGTGCCAGGCATTCGACCGTAATGTGGTGGCGAAAGTAACCTCAGACATCTGTTGGAAACTGAATAATAGAGAATGTGTTGGAGCGTATCTCATTTATATAGAGAAAGCGTTCGATATGGTCTGGTTAGATGGACTAATTTTTAAGTTCCTTCAGGAGAGGTTCTCCAGTCACCTTTTCGCCATGATGTGCTATATGTTGTATCGAAATTCGTTTCTTGTAACTGATCGAAATTTGACGAAGATGAAATTTGTGACATGTCACAATTTTGCTTCACCAAATTTTCAGGAAAGGTGTCTTGAGTAAATATCTCAGCTAAGATCGATAACCAGACGCAAAATCGTGATTTCTGTTCTCACCAAAGTATTGCTCAGATTTAGACGAAATTAAAAAAAAACTCAAAGTGAAACCGTCTGAAACGAAATGGTGGCCGCTCAATTGTCGAAAAACCTTCAAAATATGCCATTGTAGTTGTGACCAAACATTTCAGCCGATGTATATGAAGTTCGGTGATTTGATAAAGATTATATTTGTTCAAAGAACAGTAAAAAGAATTGGAAGGAAGCTCTCGAAAAACAAAATGCCAGCTACCTGAAATCCAAAATTTCAAAGGCTTCTAAGCGTCACAATTAATATCAATTTATATGAAACTTGACCCTAAGCGAAAAATAATGAGATCTAAATATTTTTCTTTTTTGCTGAGTATACATGTGCAAATCTTAAAATGGCGGTGGTTTAAATATGCGAATTTTTTTCCGATGTTTGTGGCTCTCTAGCGGCCATGTTTTGCAGCGGATTTCGATAAACGTGGTATTATGGACTACTGAGTTGAGTTCTTGTATTTTACGGATGAAAAATAAAAAAGTCGAAAATTTAAAACTTAATATTTTTAGGTGCCATTTTCACTACCAACTGAATATTTCCGCCCTTTCTAGGGTAAAATTCAGATTTGAACGAGATTCGGCGCTGTGATTGATGAGACTCTCAGACAAAGTAACGCAAAATCAAATGTATAAAAGGTCAGACGGTAAGCGCAGCTCGCTATTTTACTTGCAACTGGAAAGTTGAATATTTTTTAAGGAACCGTTTGAAATCGCTGTAGCTGTAGTGTCTAAGTCGGTAAAAAGCGCATATTCTTCCATAGCCATATGTTTCCATAGTAATACAGCGCATATTGTTCCATAGTAGTACAGAAAATTCAAATCGCTATTACTTTGTTAAATACTATTCGATCTTTATGAAAATGTCAGAAAAGATCAATCTTATAAACAGTCATCTGTGTGCTGAATATTATTGAATTTGAGGGTACCGTTAAGATTTTATTCAAGAAAACATAAAATCGATAAATCATACTATTACTAACAAAGTTGTGTGCATTTCGACTTCTCATGTATTTGTTGTTGTTGTGCTCGTAAAGGCTTACATTCATGATTTTTTTCAGATTTTTCGGATGAAAGGTGTCCAATCGCGATGGGGGTACGCGAAAAGTTCGTACATTTCCCCTTCCCCTGCCACCCTCGGTACCGATAAGGCAATTTTAAGACTTGTTTTGAAAAGATCTCATTAAGACCGTTCCAATGACACCCTACTCGACTACCAATGGTAAATTTTTTTTTTTTTGTGGGGTCACCCCTCTTTATGGGGAGACCCCCCTTAAACTGCTTTAAAAAATTGTTCCACCTTTGAAATTTCAAGAAGTCACCACTTCTAACCTTTCCACAAATTTTCATGGCTGTAGCTTCTATAGTTTCGGAGAAAAAGTGCTGTGACATACAGACGGACGGACAGATGGACACAGGTTGTGATTGCAATAGGGTTTTGTACTTTAGTACAAAACCCTAAAAATGGATATGGCCATTTCGAGAGTAACTTGCTGTCTTCTTCAGACCATTAATACTAAAATCACACACACACAATTACAATTTGATCTTAAATGCTACGAGATTTTAAGGTACTAAAAGGTTTTAACAATCGTAAAATTTAAGAAAAATTTCAAGAGATAATAATGACCCAACATTGAATGAAAGTACAATTAAAGGTACAAGCGTAATTAACTAATGAGGGTGATCTCTGGTTCCTTTTAGCTAGTCTCTTAATTAACTTCGATGGACAGTTTCCTTCCTCTGTATTCATACGTGTTTGGAGGTCTTGCTGCATTATGTAGAGGCTCTCCCAAGTGTCCAATGTATAAGGTCAGTTGACATATTTCAGGAGTTGAAGGCTATCGTTTCCTATGCTGTGTCCATTTTCAATTATATGTACGGCTACTACCGATCGTACCATATTGAGACCCCGCTTTTCCCTGGATTCCGCTTCTTTCATGGGTTCTTGGAATCGTGTAGTGATGAGTCGCCTGGTCTGACTGATATAGCATTTTTCACAATCATTACACTGAATTTGGTAGATGCCGCTCATTTCGTTACTTTTCAGGGGGTGTTTTTCGTTGCCCAGTAGATTTTTGAGGCTCGCGTTTCTGGTGGAAGCTGTGATGTTGATGTCGAATCGTTTGAAGAGAGACTTAATGCTGTAGAATAAATCCGCCATCGGAATGCTTATCCATTTGGTATTTTTAGCGTTTTCTTGTTTACAAAGAGTCGTATGCTTATTTCTGAAGGCATCCTGTTGTATTTTGGCTATTAATTTTTCGATGGTGTTAGGGCTATATCCGTTTTTGATGGCAGTATCCATTATGCTTTTTCCTTATCGTATCCATTTTTCGTTAAGAGATAGGTAACAAGCCGGTGTATCCAACTGTTGTAGGCTGCCATTTTTTGCAATATTGGATGTGCTGATGTTGCTGGTAAAGACCTTTGAGTAGAAGTACACTTCGTGTAAAGTTCAAATTCAATCGTCCCGTTGTGGTTAATGATGACGAGGTCCAGGAACGGTAGTCTTCCATATGTCTCTTTTCCATAGTGAACTGAATTTTTGTATGAATTTTGTTGATCGCATTGAGAATGTCACCAGCTTGATCCTTTGGAACTATGGCTAGCACGTCGGCCACATATCTAAACCATGTTTTCGGCATGATGCCTGATTCTTCTATGATTGATTCGATGTACTCCATGAAGACATCCGCTAATTGTGGAGAAAAGGGATTACGCATTGCAACTCCTGCCGTTGTCTTAAAGAATTTTTCTCGGTATGTGAAATAGTTTTTGCTCATGCAGAGTAAAGCTACGCTTTTAAATGTATACACTTTCTTATTCCAATCCCTTGTATTCCCAATCTTCTGGAGCCAAACTTCTAATTGGTATATTGCGTGCTTCACCGGTGTATTTGACAACAGTGACTTCACATCAAATGATATTAGCATTCCTTTTTATCAATTTTTCCTATACTCTGTAGCTTGCTTATGAGGTCTGGTGGGTTTTTTTACAGTGAATTTGCTACATATGTCGCCGAGATCCGTAAACTGTTTTACAAGCCACTTGGCGATGCTATATGTTGGTGAGTTGTAGTCTGTAATGATCTCCCTTATTTCATTACCATCCATGTCAGTTTAGGTTGGCATTTGAATCACGGTAGAGACGGATTAGGCATTTTCAATTTGGTAATATCATCAAATACCTTGCGGGCTTCCTCAAGTACTCGTTTGAAACGTTTGATGGATTCTGGTAGCGGATCGTTCCTCAGCTCGATGAAATTACCGTTCGCCAGTTTGCTGAGCACAGTGTTATCATAGTCGACTTTATCCATTATGACTAGATTATTTCTGCATTATGACTAGATTATCTGCTTTCAGAAAGTATACGGGTTCTTCCTTCAGTTGTCGTACGGTTGATACCTCTTGTCGGTTCACTGCGGGTTTACTATGATCCTTTTTCTTCATTATTCCGTTGTGGCCTATCTAAAATATTGAAGAACGAGGATCGTCAAAACTGAATAAAAAATTTTATTTTCGAGCTGTATTCTTCGGCGTATTTCGTCTCTTTCATCACCGAGTCTCTTTATTTTACCCCCTAAAAACACAAATTCGCTAACGTTTTCGATACTGTATAAGCCAAGTGTGATACTTTGTATATTTGAGGTATTTGTTTGCTTTGTTTTGTTTTCATTGATTTGTAGCCCTATTAGTTTTGCTGCGCTGTCGAGTTTCAGGAAGATTTCTTTTGCAGTTGTTAATGACCGTGACAAAATGTTGATGTCGTCCGCGTAGGCTACCACTTGGCTCGACTTGTATAGTAATGCATCTCGTGTATCAACAGATAGTATCGTTATGACGTACTCCAGAGCCAAATTGAATAGCAATAGAATTCTAATTAGGATGAGTTATTTTTCCATTCAGGTGTTAGAAACAAGAACCTACTTCATCTATAAAATATGCTCTAGAAATGTAGCAATGTAAATCGATCTAACTCGTCAATGCATTGAAATCGTTCAAGACGTTGATGCATTGAAATAAAAAAAAATGTATTTGATTCGGAAAAGGCTATGGAATTTTCGCTCAAGTATATAATAGAAACACTATCGCACCAACGCGCCATTCCATTTCACTTAGGATTGTTTCTTGTAAATAATTTATGCACTCTAATTCGCTCTTTTCGTACCATGAAAAAGGTTCAAATGATAATGAATCATTTAACCACATACGGTTGACCTTCTTATTTCTGAGCATCCACGGTGGTTGATTCTTTCTACTTCAATTAGTCATCGGACTGTAGTTCGTTTTTTAGTTGCAGGGACTCTCACTAGGGATGGGAAGTCATGCATTCTGACTCGCGCCATCGGGCCCCTAGGTTGGGGGGAAGTAGTGTAAGGGGGACACCAACTCCAACGGATGTTCCATCTTTCTTGTGGTCACCAATTTCTTTTGGTAAAGGAAAAGTTGATTTGGACCACAGCGGTTGCCTCCATGAGAAAGTAGGAGGATTTCTTTATTCTACGAGTATTTAGCATCCTTTTTAGTGCGGGCCTAGGTATTTTTGACCTTAATTTTTGTAACTCGTACGCTTGAACAATATTTTGTAGTGCGCCTTGTGCTAGGGGACAAGAACCAGCCCCATGATACCACAGACAGCTAGCAATAACTAAGCGTATGCACTCCCAGGCAATGACATTTCGAGCGTTGAGGCAGCATTCCATGCCTGCTGTCCTCTACGGACTTTGAGCATCATAAATACGAAAGGATATGTTGTTGGAATCACAGAATCTTTTTATTGGTTGTAAACATTTGGCGAAAGATTTAAGCCAAATTGAAGCTTCATTAAAGTCAAGACTTTTTACCCATAGTGGAAGAGCGAAAGGTGCGGTAAAAAACTAAATAATGCTACATGTGAAATTTTTTCTGAAAGATCTTGGTGTTCAAATTAAAAGTTAGTTTGAAAAAATGTGGTATCGTTCTATATAGTAATGGCACAAATCATAATGTAAGGAAAAAATTGGTTGCTGATTCAAATAAGGAACCTTCGAGCGGGCTAATATTCTGCTGAAAATTCTTTTGCTCCATCTTTCTTGAATTATGTTTTTATAATTTTTTATTCATTAATCTTACTATTTTTTGCGTAAACCGTCAGGAATATTATCGTGTTGCATGTAATTACTTTATGTCTCTCCTTATTTTGAAGGATTGAATAACTTCTTTTAACTTTAGAGTTGAAACTCATAGAAACTAAACCTCTGATCATGTGTTAATTATTCTTTGTTAACAAGACTGGAAACAAGCAATTAATCCAGCAAACTTGGAAAAATAGATAAGCAATTAAAATTAAATTATCATCATTAGATTTTCTAAAAAAAGTACAAACACCTAAAATTATAGGTTGATGATAAACTATCAGGTTATGATTGTCATTCGATATTATTCCCTAATGGATTGATTGGTGGGTTTCCGCAGAAAATTGCATCATTCAAGCATTTCAAGGCAAGTTGACTGTAAAAAGTCATGAATACATTTCACGCTTGAATGCAACTTACGAGTAGAAGAAAAACGGCTTTGCGAAATATTAAATATTCAATGTAAATTCTAAGATTCTTAACAAATAAAAAAAACTACATTCTTTTACGAGTTAAATTTTAATTACATTTAAGAAAGGTGATTCAACAGCGCCATCATGAACAGCTCAATTAGTAAGAAATTTCGCTGCGCGGTGATTTATGAGTATTTATTGAAATGTTTTTCATTTGCGTTTAGCAAATTTTCAGAAGTTGTACTCAAATAGTGAAATAAATCTTAATCAAGCCTGAAATTTGATAGTGCGTACACTATTAAATTTAATGTTGATTGCTGTTAAAAGGTTTGTACAAAAAGAAGCGTGTATAAAATTTCGTATTTTATTTGTTTTGAATATAAACTTCTTATTTAAATTTCTTGATATGAAATTACATGCAATTAAAATTATTTGCATTTTCCTTATGAGCAGTAGCATCTGATTTAACATTTCCTGGACAAAGCTAAATAAAATTAATTACTTTAGAACTAATGGCTCGTTTAATTAAATTAATTACCTTAGAACTGATGGCTCGTTTTTATTGTATAACTCGAAAATTTTTAGCTATGCTAAATTATGATAATCTCTTTAATTGAAGTGATGGAGCTAAAATCTTATCTAACTATTTTTGCACAATATTCATGAAGTTTCATACTGCATTTTAGATTACATATCATAAGCTGAAAGGTTTTCTCAAATTGCTAGTCCTAGTGGAGTTTCATCGCTAATAATCGCACTGAGCACGTGAATTACTCTGAGACACCTATAAACCAATTGGCTTAACCAGGCTTAATCAAAGACAATAAGAACTGCAGTCGAGAATACATGTGCGAAAAGAAGTAGTGGAACTTTTTTTTTGTTTTAACACTACAATCCCTTTCGGGCCTTTGCTTAGAGATAGAGTATCTAATTTTTTCGATCGTATCGGCACTCGAGCAGGTGATATGGTCAGTACTATGCTTTGCCATAAGATAACCCAGCTGTGATACATTCTGGTTTCAAACCAGTTCATACCATAACAGAGCAGGCTCATTGTCCGAAGAATCGATCGAAATAAATCTCGTTGGCACCAACGTGATTCGAACCAGCGATTTACGGGTTACGCGACGGGAACTCTTACATTGTCTTAAGTTAAATCATGAGGGTACTCTAAAACAAGATGGCTACTTGTAAAACCAATCAGCTGTAAAAATTTCAGAAAGATCGAACAGTATTTAAAGAAAATATGGGAGTTCGAATTTTCTTGTATTACAAAAACAAGAATATATGGCTATGGAATAAAATGCATTTTCAATCAACTCAGATACCATCGGTTTGTTGGAATTTACAAGAAAAACTCAGGAAAGATATTTATTATTAATGTCTTTAAGTATTCATCATCAGTAAGCGTGATTCAAAATGGGGGGCGTTTAAAATGAGAATATTGAGTAAATTTACGTTATTTTTTCCCAACTTCAACATTGAAAGTACGGGCTATTAATTCTTGATGAAACAGTACATTTTATCATTATCTATGGCGCGATAGCTTAAGCCGGACTTTGGCTTCCAGGATAAATCTCTTTCAATCATCACGGTTTCGCGACCTCGTTCGCCAGTTGATCACATCCAGCAAGGATTTGTTGTCAGCTTCTATCGTGTCTTCCTGCTGGAAGTCTACCTTGTGATCAACCCTATAATGTTCTTTTGCGGACGCGGTTCCTTTCATTCTTTCCATATGGCCCACTCAATGCTATTTGCATAGCCTTACGCAAGTAGGTACAGGTAAATCATCCAATAGCTCATACAAATCATCAGTGTAACGCAGACTCCAATCTGCTCCTTGTTTCGTTGGGTCGCAGACTTTCTGGAGCGCTTTGCGTTCAAATATATCCACTGCTTTTTTAGATTCGCTCGTCAGGATCTATGTTTCACTTCCTTATCACTGCATAGGTTTCCGTAGTAGCTTCAGTAATGTTGTATGAGTCTGTGAATTCCGCGCCATGATAGTGGATAGGTAATGGTGCTGATTGATTGATTGATCGCCCAATGATGTCTGTACGTCTGTACACGTACACGTCCATCTCATCCTGAAATGGTCTCTATAATCCGCCCCAGTTTCCATTTGTTTAGTGGCAGATTTTCTTCTTTAATAGTTACCAGCGTTCCTATTTTAATGTTTATTTGTTTTGATAACCATTTTATTCGCTTATGTATCTCGCCCAAGCATTCCATAAACCATCGCTGCTAAGACTCCTTTTTGAGCAGACTCGTTAGTTGCCATCTCGATGCTAGTGACATTTTCACGATCTCATTTGTTGAGCTGTTTGAACCTGAGAACGGTTCTCTGACTAGAAAGTGTGCTGGTGTCAGTGGCGTTAAATCATTTAGGTCTGAAGAAAGAGGAGTGAGTGGTCTTGAATTAAGTATAGCTTCCACTTCTGTGGCCACTGTGCATAATTCCTCATATGTTAATGAAGCTGACACAACTGTCCACTGTAATAAAGACTTTGTAGATTTCGCCGCTGCCTCCCACAGCCCGCCAAAGTGCGGTGAACTGAGGGGTATGAAGTGGAACTGGATATTGGGATTTGCGCAGTTGTTCACGATTGTTTCAACAGATTCTGGTTTCGTCAAAATAGCTTCAACCTCTTTCAGTTGATTGTTCGTGCCAACGAAATTTCGAGCATTATCGCAGTAGATGTGTTCGCACCTTCCTCTTCTGGATTCGAAACGTTTTAGTGCATTTAGAAATGCATCGGTAGTTAGGTCGGACACGACTTCTAAATGTATTGCTTTCATTGTAAAACAAACAAAAACTGCTATGTACGATTTTTGGAATCTTTTGCCTTGAATCTTGAAGTGCGTGTAAATTGGTACACAAAAGTCTTAGCCACTGTTGAGGAACGGTCTTGTTAATTCGACTTGATGTTTTCGTAGGTCACCTATTTGTTGATTAAGTAAGCGAGGTCGAAATTTTGTACATGTAACGGTATTCGCCACAACGGCTCTGCAGATGTTTGTACCGTTTAGAATCCAATATCTTTGTCTGGCGATATTCTGTAACGCATGCGGTCCTGCATGTAAATTCGCTTGATGGAGATATGTGAGTAAGAGTCGCGTGACAAAATGATCTCCTGGTAACACTATGGGGTATTTTGCATCGTAACTGATTTCTGCTGCTCGGAATCTTGTTCTGACTCGGATGATATTATCTGTAGGTTTGAAAGGTGCAAGAGTTCGAAGCTTACTTGATTTCGCAACTTCTTGGCCCGCTATCAAAGCGGACATTTCATCCTGGAAGCTACTTCGTTGAACTTCTCTGATGATAATTTTGAGGGCATCGTTTAATTCTTCGGTTGACAGTTCCTTATCGCTCGATTTACGTAAGCCATAACCAGCAACAGCTTTTGGAATTCATGTCCATGGGCAATGTAGTACAGTGGATGTGTATGAGAGCCTGTTGTCGCCGTCGGAACCAGTTTGTTAACTTTTGTCTTTTCGTCATCAGCTCAGCTGGCCATGTATTTTTGGACAATTTTAAGAACGCTGAGCCGTCAACTCATAGTTTCGACCGTCTTAACTAATCGGGAAAGCGTCCACGTGAAACAAGATCGGCTGGGTTATGTTTAGTAGGAACACATAACCCGTCTTTTGTCGACGTCATATCTTGTATCGCTGCGACTCGATTCGCAACAAATGTTTTCTTAATAGATGGATCACCTCTAATCCAGTTTATGAGGATGAGTGAGTCAGACGAATTGAATGTTGCATTCGTTTTTATATTAGCTGCTGACTTTACTTGTTTTACCCATTTGTCCGCCAACTTTGCTGCACATACAATAGTTCCAATCTAGGGATGCTAGTAGGTTTGATTGGCTCAACTCTCGATTTCGCGCAAAGCAATTTGATTGTAATTTTTCCGCGTTTATCTTTCGATCTTATATAAACGGCAGTGCCATAGGCCTCTAAACTAGCGTCGGGCGAAGGCGTGGATTTGCAAATCAATTGTATCTTGGAATGTAGAATTCCTTTAAACCCCGTAGCTCTTCTCTGTACTTTAACCAAGTGAATCGAAGCTCTTCTGGAATATCTTCATCCCAGTCAACATTTGACTTCCATAACTTCTGCATAATGAGTTTCTCTCTCACAATCACTGGAATTACGAGTCCCAAGGGATCAAAGATTTGTGAAATAGCGGCAAGTATACTTCTTTTGGTGGTTATGCTGTACTCCTTTAGACCCACAACTAACATAGCGTGAACATGTCTGTGATTGGCTGCCAAATTAGTCCTAAAGTTTTAATTGAGTCAGTATCCAATGTCGAAACATCAAATTTAATGTAGAGTTGTTGATTTGCGATACTATCTACCCATTTTGGATGGGTAACGCACCATTTGTGCAGATTGGAACCATCTGTTGCCAATAATGATTTAAGCTCGTTCTACATCGCTACTACTTCATCTAGATTATCACTCCCTGTAAGGACATCATCAATATAGAAATCTTGGATTGTGGCAGTTCCAAATGGAAATTGGCTTGCTTTTTCTTCAGCCAGTTTCTTTAAACATTTAATCGCTAGATATGGTGCTGCTTTAGTACCGTATGTGGCACATAGCGCTTTAAACAGAACCTAGTGATGATAGTGCTGATATCTTCCTGGACTTTCGGTCCCTTGAGCTGAAGATCATTGAGTGATAAGTTGTGCCTGGTTTTTGCCACAGCGTCAAATACTACTCGTAGCTTCGTAGGACTGCTTTCCGATTCTAAAACGTAATGATGTGTTAAAAAATAATGCGGTCCGATGATTTCTACTTTGGAGATTTCCACCATGTGTCCTAAGTCTAGATATTCTTGCAAAAACTGGTCATACTGCTGTTTAAGTATCAGTTGTTTAGATAATTTCCTTTCCATGGATAAGCGCCGTTTATGTGCCAATGCTTTTGAATCACTGTGAAGTGAGGCATCACCCAGCAATAGTAAGTTGTCTATAAAATGACCTGTAGTCTCTCGAGAAGTAGTTGCTTTGAAGAATCCTTCGCAAGTTTTGTCAGCGCTGGATAATATGACTGGTCCAAAGCATTCTTCCAACTCCCAAAATTTCTGCAACTGAAGTTCTAAATTTATATTGGATATTCCGCAAAATGGTATATGGTTTGATACTTTTCCCAAGATTATCCCGGCTAATGTTGTATTTTGAAGGATTGGTAGATTATCCAACAAACGTATTTGCCCATTTCTGATAATTTCTCCATAGACCTCGGCTCCCAAAGGAATGTCTATTCTGCCAGGTTTATTTAATGATAGGTCTGCTGAATGTTTTCTAGTATATTCCAATTCTTTGTATCAATGTGTTGCTGCGGTTGATCGTTTGTAATCTCAGTAATTGAAAATACTTCTTATAATATATGGTTGAGAACTGTTTGCAAGTTGATTTTAGTGTGATATTGATTTTACCGCTTGCTTTTGCTTTTGTATTGCCAATTCCTGATATATTGATACTAGAAAGACTTTTTGGAAATCCCAACCTATTCCGCAGTTTTTCGGTTATAAAATTCAATTGTGAACCGGAAATAAGAAGGACATGTTCTCTTATTGGTTTCCCTTCATTGTTATTGATTTTGGTGATTGCAGTTTCTAAAAGAACATATCCATCTGATTCCTTGGATTGAACTGATAAACTAGTGCTTAGTGTTTCTTTTGCTATTGTTGTTGTGGGCACTTGGTTATGTAAAAGTGTGTTGTGCTTCTTACCACATTTTTGGCAGCCCCTGAACACGCACTTTTGTAAGCATTGGCTATCAAATATTTTAATGTAGCTTTAAATGCTTCTTGTTTTTTCATAAGCCGAGTTAGATCAGGACTTCCATATTTCACCATGGTATTTTGAACGGATACGTAATCTTTGTTTGAGCCAACACTAGATTATTGAAATTATTGCATCTTTACGTAATCTAACATAGACTTCACCTCTGTATTTAATTTTTCTAAGGCTTCTTTCACTGTTTTGTGATAGTAGTTTTGAAAATATGGATGTGATTTCCCTTATTTTGTCATTGATTCAGTTTTTTTCCCACAGTTCTTCAAAGGCTGCAAGCCGTTCTTCCAAGTAGGAAATAGTTTTCCTATCAGGCGATTGAAACTGATAAGCTCTGATGATTTTCTCGATCTCTTTTCCGAGACGAGCCTGATCTGTGGCCTAGGATTCCATTGCTCCTTCCACAACAATATCAGAAAATTTTTTTTCAAAAATATGCATTCGATAATCGATGATACTATATTTATGAACTTTTCGTTATTCAACATTGAAAGTACAGGCTATTAACTCTTGATGAAAATTATAGCGCGATAGCTTAAACCGGACTTTGGCTTCCAGGGTAAATCTCCTTCAATCATCACGGTTTCGCGATCTCGTTCGCCAGTTGATCACTTCCAGCAAGGATCTGTTGTCAGCTTCTATCGCGTCTTCCCATCGAGTCAACGGTCTTCCTGCTGGACGTCTACCTTTTGATCTACCCTATAATGTTCTTTTGCGGATGCGGTTCCTTTCATTCTTTCCATATGACTTGCTCAATGCTATTTGCGTAGCTTTACGGAAGTAGATACAGGTGGATCGTCCAATAGTTCATACAACTCATCAGTGTAACGCAGTCTCCACTCTGCTCCTTGCTTCGCTGGGTCGCCGATTTTCCGGAGCGCTTTGCGTTCAAATATGTCCACTGCTTTTTTAGATTCGCTCATCAGGGTCCATGTTTAACTTCCTTATCACTGCACAGGTTTCATTAGTGATTTCTGAATATGGACCTTTTTTCTCCTGTGCACAACTCTGGACCTTAAAATGGAAAGAACGGAGTAAAATTCTTTGTTTGCAGGGTTCATGTGGCGTCCAATCTAGTTTTGATGCCTCTTAAAAGGTAGGCTCCAAGATTAATGAAATTATCCACCTTTTTAAAGTTATTGTCTCCTGCGATAAGGTTTTGTCGGACTAGAGTGTTCTTCTTCTTTTGAGTCATGAATTTAGTTTTCATTTCATTAAACCGTATGCCAATTCAGTTTGGTTCAGATTCTAGGCTCAGAAATGTTTTTTTGACATCTGAGATTGAATACGCTTTAAAATTTACGTTATCAGCAACTCGCAAAATTGTGTGAACTTGAAAATTAATGTGCCCAGCGCAAAGTTAAATAGCATTAGAGCAAACAATCCCCTTATTTTAAACTTGATATTATTCTGAAATTCCCCGTTAGTTTGCCGTTTATCTGGACATGGGACTCTGTATTTAGCCTCGTTATTTTGACCACACGCACAAGTTTTGTTAAGATGCCAAAGGAAAGCCTTATTTTGTACAGGGCATTTTTGTTAATACTGTCATATGCTTGCTTGAAGTCTACAAAGAGTTGGTGCACATCGCTGATATATTGCCAGCAGTTTTCGAGTATCTTCTTTATTGAGAATATTTGATGTACTGTAGACCATCCACTTCGAAAGCTTCCCTGATACTATAATATTTTCATAGCACGGCTTAAATTTTCCTTCTAAGATTTTGGAGAGTACCTTATGAAACATAAACAGTAGAACAATTCCCCTATAGTTTTCACACATTAACTTCTCCCCCTTTTTGTGTAAAGGGCATATTATACTTTATCACCAGTCTTCTGCTCTGCTGTCTTACCATATTCTGCCTATTAGGCCATACAGAAAGTTACATAAATGATGACTCCCCGCTGAAGCAGTTCTGTTGGTATTCTATCTATTCCTGGAGCCTTATTTTTTCTGAAGCCACGTACTGCTACTTGCTCTTCGTCTCAGATTGGTGGTGAAACTTGGACCCTTTGTCCTACTTCTGGAATATCAATAGCATCAGTAGTTGTTAAGGGCGCTGTGAAAAGCTTCTGGAAACATTGTAGCTATCTATTTTTTAATTTGACTAGGTTGCTTATGATTGCTCCTTGCAGAGACTTGATTGTGGACTAAAGCCCTCTCGTAGTTGTTTAGCGGAGATGTACGCGATACGCGGAGGTGTTTCTGGCCAGTCGTTTCTTTTGTCGGCACATCTTTTTAGCTTTTCGTCGGAGGATGTTATATTGTTCTTCTTTGGCATGAGTTGATCTTTGGATGTGTTTTTTTGTTCGCCTGGTTACTTTTTCAATCGCTTCCTTGCATTTTTCGTCATACCAGCCGGTTATACTTTTCCATGTCCGATGTCACAATACCTCTTCGGCTGTTTCTGTTATCGTATTTCTTACTGTTTTCCACATGATTTTGATGTCATCATTGCTTTTATGTAGACGTGACTGAGCTATCGTTTACCTTGTGTATCTGGTGCATTTGCGTAACTGATCTTATTTGTTTACAGCCCTTGGAGATATCGCACCGAGACTTGACCTCTAGAAAATAGTGGTCCAAAGCACAGACAGCGCCTCAGAATGAGCGGTGTCGAGAATGCTTGTAGCCGCTCGTTTTTTATGAGATCATGGACGATCTGGTTGAATGTGCGACCGTCTGGGGATGCCCACGTTCTTTTATGGATGTCTTGATGTGGAAAACGTGATGAGCTTACTGTGAAGCCACTACTAGTAGCGAAGGCTATCAGCCATTACCCTTTGTCGCTGGTCACTGTATGGAGGCTGTTTCTTCTGGTTGTTCCTCTATGTGCCGTTTCTTGGCCGACTTTTGCATAGACGTGAAATAGAACGATTCTAATGTCGTTTGACGGCAATGCATTGACAGTCCATTCCAGGGAGCTATGAAATTTGTCCTTGATTCTCTCTTCCTTACCTTCTGTAGGCGCGTGGCTGTTGACCAGTCAGACATTAAAAGATTTGGTCTCGGTATGAATCGCACAAATCCTTTCGTTAATGGACTTGAAGTCGGTATTAATTTGTTTAAATGTGCTGTTAATAATGAAAGCTGCTTTTAAATACGGTGTGCGGTCAAATGTCAAATACTCGTACGTCTTCACCGTACCATCTGGTTTCTTCCACTGCGAGGATGCTGATTTTATCCAAGTATCATTGCGACTTTAATATCCAAACTAAGCTCTCCCGTCTCCCATAGAGGTCCATTTGCAGCTGTGTTACAGGCATCGTCTCCCTCTCCTAGGCAAAACCAACAACCAGGGGATCGTGAATTACCAATCTTCTGCCAACAACACCAAAAACATCAACGCGTTGGATACAAGTGAGTGTCACCATGCTTTTGATTTAGCTACGGTCTGAGATCCAGGATGGTGTGCGCAATCCACCTTCGCTTCGTCCAATTTACCCAATAATGCTGCCAATCGTTGCGCGATCGCTGTTTCTCTTTTTGGGCAACCATCAACCTGGTGTGCTCACTTCGACGTGACTAAATAGCGAGGTGCCCTCTAGCAAGGAGGATGATAGGTATCACGCCTGAAATAACTATCATCGCTGATTCAAAACGGTCAGGTATGAAGATGCAATCTTCAGTGCTCCTCTTCTTTGTACCTATGCCAAGCATTTTCGGTACACCACCTTCCTGAAAGCGTCGCCCCATATTTCTGCTGCATAAAGCAGGACTGACCAGACAGGACTCATCAAGAGGGGTCTTCTTGATGGGTTGGATCCACCTACGTTGGCAAAAACTCTCAGAGCTGATACGCCTTAAACAGTCTTCCCAGACTTTGCCCTGATTTGTTCAAAGAAACTCATTTTTGAGTTGATCATTAGCACCAGGTACTTCACCGCTGACTTCGATTTGATTACTCTATATCTCCTTTACTGATCATTTTTACTCTTGGGAGAAGTCTTCCAGTTCCCTTACTCGGCGCATTAGCATATCTGATCTAACTTGAATTTGTTCAACCGTGCGTTTAGTAACTAAAGCCACAACATCATCCACATAGCCGATCAAAAGTGACTCATCTGGCATCTCAGTAGCCCCTTGTAAGACACGTTCCCTAGGTCTGGACCAAGGATAAACCCCTGGGGAATCTTCGGTGCAACTTCCGTCCTTCATTGGCCATATCTCGTGTCATAAGCTGGCTTCGGTGCTTCGGCTAGTCTCTTAGAAGCCACAGTAGATATTCTGGAACATGAAAGGGTTTCTTTCGTATCACGAATATTCACCCATCTAGTGGAGTCGAAAGTGCTCCGTACGTCGAGTGTCACTAACAGGACGATCCATCGCTTGGTGTCTATGCGCTTCTGTCCTTTGGCTCGCACTCATCACCTCTGCAATCGCATCAATGGTGGAGCGTCCCACTCTGAAAGTGTTCTGCCGTGGAAGAAGGTCCCCAGTATCATGAACCACGTTAGTGACTCTTCCCTTGATGAGCTTCTCTAGCACTTTCCCAGCAGTGTTTAGTGTGCATAACGGGCGGTATGCAGACGATGATCCAGAATTTCTCTTCCCCCTGCTGATTAGCACGAGCGTCACCACCTTCCATCGTATAAAGAAAACCCCGCCCCGTAGGCAAGCGTCGAATGTGCTGAGCAGTAAGTCAGGGAACTGTAGAATTTCCCGCCCTTACTTTATAAAACGTTCTGCTCGAATTCCTCGAGAATCTCTGTCTCGACAAGACTGTCTGCTAATCTCCGTTTTTCCTTTGTCTTTATTGTCCTTATATTCGTCCTCTTTACAACCGTTTCCGATGTGCTCTAAACATCGTGGCTGCAGCCGTTGGTTGCGTTGTCACTGTAATTTTTACTTACATTTCGTGGATTTTTTTATCTGTTTTTTTAATTGAAATCGCTCTAGTTTGATTGGATCCTCCTCAGAGTCGCTATCTCCGTCCATATGTGTAGTTGCCTTATTGGTCTCATGGTTATCTTTGCAGAACAGGGAAATCGAGGGTTGGTACAAGCTCTTATCGGGGAACAAGTGTTCAGAGCCAGACCAGCGCTAATCGGGAATCCATCTCAACCGGACGTAACTACGAACTCAATGATGCGAACTTCGAACGTACCGCAAGGCCTGCCAAGGTTATACGTATTAAACTTAAAAATAGTATGAATAGTAAGTAAGTAAAGTAAAGTCAATTTTTGCTCAAAGACTTAGAGTTAAGTAGGACCAGGATGCCTGGACAGAAAGCAACCGGTACCTCGCTACTGGATTGC
Source organism: Odontomyia ornata (assembly GCA_963969285.1). NCBI lineage: Eukaryota > Metazoa > Arthropoda > Insecta > Diptera > Stratiomyidae > Odontomyia > Odontomyia ornata. Next base: position 103,825,811 of record OZ017740.1, on the reverse strand, counting down.
ATCATCGCATAACACTTATCTAACCGGGATCGCCACCGTGGCTTTATTTGACAATGTTTCCCGATTTCGACGTTAAAAAGTGCGCTTTAAAACAATTTTCTTTCCGTGTGCGATAGCTTCACCATTCCCACAGGAGATTTTAGGTTGGAGATTGCTTATGGACTGGAAAGAACGTTGAAAAAGACCCACGCAAATTGGTTGACCATAGCTGAATATGAAATGGAAAATCGAAGAACCAACGATACATTCGATACACGATCAAGATCGACCAATGGCCTGTAAAAGCAATGTTGAATGATCTTTTAAGGCTTCAACTATCAGTTGGTGTGTTTCATATAATCAAATATGATTGTACTGGACGTTGGCCTCAGGCAGTGGATGAAATTGGTATATTTTTACAAAATTCTGAGTTGAATGATTGGAATGGAGCTTTCGTAACAATGTACCAATTGGTTAAGATTTACGAATATAAAGAGTCTGAAGAACGAACCAAATTAATTGACACAATGAACTTTCTACTACCACTTATTTATAAATTACCGATGAACTTAACAAACGAACCATCGGGTCAGAGTATTCTATTGCAAAATAAATTCTGAATTTTTTCTATGCCTCTACACAGCACTCATTTCCTTTAGAGTCAATAATAAAAGAAATGTTTTCCAAATGGATCGAAATTTGTCGCCAAATTACGCATCGTAAATTACTCGAAATCGTTCAACTAATATCAAACGCTCGACTCAACGATGCTAATCTACTTGTGAACTTAGAGGCGGCAATAGCCTTACAAATATTCCTATCATCTCAGGGTACAGCTTCTACTCGTACATATGTCAAACCACCAATTCGGGAGATTGCTAAAGAGCCACTGAAAATTATTCGTGAAACTGAAAGGGAAGATGTAACGACTGTTATGCAAGAAGATAATATGCGTTATTCCATTGAAACCAACTGTAGTTAATGCTTATTAGATGACGATCCAAACACACGAAAACAAACTTAACATTATTTTCATTTAGAAGCTTCTGCGCGAAAACATCTGGCCGCTGAATATTCGTTTGTGCCATTGCTAACGTTGACGGTTGAGCAGCGGTGACGATGCTAACTTAACCTTGAAATTGATTTTCACCGTTTTGGAAGAGCCGTTGCGGCAAAAGTTATATAAAGGTGAGTGACGGTGGAAGGGCTCTCTTTTTTTTTGTTTCCGAGTTAGCAAAGCGGAGGAAACTGCAACGTGAGGAGTTTGAATAGTTCGCCACTTTTGGCCACTTGTGATTATTTTGTCTCATGAGTAATTAAGTTTTGTTTATAGCATCATTTTAGCATCTCGTGAACACACTTTTATTATTCTATTTATTAGCGTCAAAATTTTAGGATAGCACAATGAACTTTACAAATGCATGCCGACTCTGCCTACGACTTCCCGAAGAAATGTATCCACTGGGTGAAAGTTTGGTCGACGAAGCGAGTAGGATTGCTGTTATAGACGTTCTGAAGGAGTACATCAAAATTAATATCACTTTTGAAGATGGCTCACCAGATCAAATCTGCGGTGAATGATACACTAAGGTGGAACGGATATGTTCCTTCATACGTCGCTGCAAAGACACCGAGATGACGCTACAACGACTCAAATCGGCACAACGACCTCGAAACCCAACCATAAACCAGCCAACCAAGATTCGGAGAACTGATTACCATCCGTCTGAAGATCCGGATCCACCACCTCGATACATGCCTTGGAACTCCTGGGATCTTCCGCCACGACTCAACCAAATACCACCACCAACTCTACGCCCAATGGCTCCGCAGGAGCAACCTTATATGCTGAAGCCGAAGCATATTCCCAGCATCGTCCAGAGCTGGAATCTGTATTTCAGCGGGTAGCCAAACACTCTGAACGTAGATGTGTTCATTGGTCGGGTGGAAACCTTGGTCGAAGAAATGTTAGGAGGTGACCACGCGACGCTGGCAGGATAATTGCCGATGCTTCTTAGGGAGGTAGCACTCAAGACCTACTGGCGGATTCATTCGGCTCCACCATCAATCCGCTGGTCACGGCTGAAGGAGGTACTCTGCATGGAGTACCCGACAGTCAACATGGATGAGAGGGTCCTGGACAAGATCCATGCCAGATGGCAACGCCCGGACGAGCCCTTTCACCAGTACTGGGCCGACATCCTTCGGCTGAACGACCAGCTGTCAGAGCCGATGTCATCCACCCAACTGCTGCGGGTCTTGAAACGCAATCTAAGGCCGGAACTTCGTCGTCACGTAGTAAACTCAGACCCGAAGAACATGGAATCACTGCTGAGGGTCGTGAGTCAATTGGAGGGGATCGAGGAAGACCTCCGGGAACGGCCTTACCTGCAAGCTAGGATGGGTCCGCGGCGTGGAATCAAGGAAGTGGCACCAAATTGCAATATTACAGATCTGGATGAAAACACGAAGTCGAACACCTATGTTCCGGACTGCCCAGATGGTGCCACTCCAAAAAACGGACGAGCGAGTACCCTACCACTTCAGCGGTACTCAGAAACCCCGCAGTAGTTCCCCAGCCAGCTGCCAACCCCAACAACCCTGACGATAATCCACCAGCCATGACCACTATGACTGCGGATGTTCCCTCTTTTCCGGAGGCCTCGCCAACGGCAGTATTGAAGCGACCACCGCAGTCACTGCCTGAAGAACCCCGGCAGCCCCGAATACGCGTACTAAAACCATATAATGTTCGACTGCAGGAATATCGGGCGGCTCGAGAGCGAATAATTGCTTCCGAAGAAGTCACCTCTCGCCCGCGCAAAACAAAATGGTCAACCCGTCGTTGGCAGAGTTTCCGCAAGAGAGTGCGCACCTACCGTCAAACATTAAACTTTTGTAACATCTCGGAGGTTTCTGAGAATGATACCAGACCTTACCACCCAGTCAAAGTGTTGGGCGAAATCGCGATTGCACTGATTGACACGGGTGCCAGTATCAGTTGCCTTGGCTCGAAGGTACTCCATCAACAACCTACCTTGATTAAGCCCTGGTGCTCTGAAATCAGTACAGCTGACGGCACCAAACATCCTATCCAAGGAAGACTGACAACACCCGTGACGTTCAGAGGCCAAACGAAGTATATTACTTTCTATATTATCCCGTCACTGACTCAGAACGTGTACCTTGGCGTCGATTTCATACTTCGATTTGGATTGGCTTCAGATTTATTCACAGATCTGTCTTTAAATACTGGATATGTCAACGAACTCGCTTCTATACCCGATCGGCATGAACTGACACCTAACCAACGACAACGCCTGGAAGCATCCATCGCTGCTTTTACGTCTTACGCTACCCAAGGCCTTGGCCGCACCACCCTGGTCTCACATGTCATCGATGTTGGCAATAATAAGCCCATTAAGCAGAGACACTATGCCATCTCACCGGCCATGGAGAAGTTAGTGTATGCGGAGTTGGATAGGATGCTCGAGTTGGGGGTTATAGAGGAGTCCCAAAGTGCCTGTTCCTCACCGGTAACTTTGGTGGTGAAGCCGGGTTAAGTCCGTCTTTGTCTAGATGCCTAGAAGGTAAACGCCGTGACCATCAAAAACGCTTACCCTCTTCCACTCATCGATGGAATATTAGGGAGACTGCCGAAAGCAAATTATATTATCAGTCTCGACCTAAAAGACGCCTTCTGGCAAATTCCACTTGATGAGGGGTCAAGGGATAAGACCGCCTTCACAGTGTCGGGACGACCATTATACCAGTTCGTCGCAATGCCTTCGGCTCCGCCGAAGGGCATTTGAAGAGCTAAAACAAGCCTTGACATCAGCTCCGGTCTTGCACAGCCCCAACTTTAAGAAGCCCTTCTCCATTCATTGTGACGCAAGTCAACATGGAGTAGGAGCCGTGCTGGTGCAATTGACCGATGAGGGAGAAGAAGCACCCATTGCCTTCATGTCCAATAAGCTGAACTCGGCCCAAAGGAACTATACCGTGTCCGAGCAGGAATGTTTGGCAGCGGTGATGGCTGTGAAGAAATTCCGAGCCTATTTCGAGGGCCACCAGTTTGAGATCATCACAGACCATGCTTCGCTACAATGGTTGATGAAGCAAGCCGACTTATATGGACGCCTGGCCCGATGGGCTCTTAAACTGCAGGGGTTCAAGTTTTCCATCAAACACCGGAGAGGGACCCAGAACATCGTACCCGATACTCTCTCGCGAATGTTTTCACCAGAGGGAGCCGAATTGACAGTGAATGAGGAGGATCCCATCGAGATTGATTTGGGCAGCCCACATTTCGAATCAGACAGCTACAAAGAGTTGAGGCAAACCATCGTGACCCAACAACCACAGTTGCCTGGTTTGAAAGTGATAGACGGCTACGTGTATAGACGGAATGAATACGCCATTGGTGATCCATGGCAGGAAGAAGAGTCCTAGAAACTCTGGGTACCGGAGGAAATGACACAACATTTGATCCTCCGCGCACATGACCATCCTTTAAGTGCCCACGGAGGTTAGGGTCGGACGCTTACGGCAACTCAAGAAATACCTGGCCTAAAATGGCATCCCAGGTCAAAGACTACGTGAGCGCCTGTGAGACCTGTAATGGCACTAAAGCGCCCAACCAGCCTCTTTGACCGCCTATGGGTCAACTCAACGTCCCAGAACGCGTATTCCAACGTCTGTACATAGACCTACTGGGTCCATATCCTCGATCTTCCATAGGACACATTGGAGCTATCGTTGTTTTAGACCAGCTCTCGAAATTCTCACTGGTGGAACCTATTCGTAAGTTCACGACTCCATCCATCGTGAAATTTCTAGAGAGTCGGGTATTCCACGTGTTCGGGGTTCCAGAAAGTGTGTACTCGGATAACGGATTGCAGTTCAAACCTCGGCAGTTTAAGAGCCTACTCGAAAAGTACGGCGTCGAACACCAACTGACGCCCATAAACTCTCCCCAGTCCAACGCATGTGAACGGTTGAATCGCAAACTGTTAGCCGCGATCCGTTCTTATGTTCATCTAACTCAAAAAGATTGGGACCACCGATTGTCCGCCATCATGTGTGCTCTGCGACCATCTTATCATTCCGTCACCGGTGTCGCACGTTACTTTGCCGCCTCCGAACAACACATGATTTGCCATGGTAAATCATACAGGCTGTTACGGTAAGTAAAGTGTTTGGGAGACCCCCTCGTTGCGCTGGAGCCCCACGAGCGTTTAGGAGACCTCCGCCAACAAATCGGAGGGAAGATTAAGGCCGCGGGACATGCAAATGAGGCACAGTGCAACCTCAGGTCATGGCCTTCCAATTTCAAAGAAGGAGATGAGGTTTTTCGGCGTAATTTTCACCAAAGTGACGCCGCTGGGCATTACAATGCCAAGCTGGACCGGCGTTTCCTGAAAAGCCGCATATAGAAGGTAGTAGGACCCAATCGTTACCTGTTAACTGACCTATCGGGGAAAAAAGTCGGGGTATATCACGCAAAAGACCTGCGCCGATAATTACTTATCTACGTTTGTTTTGTCCGTCCGTACTCAGCTTCAACCACACGCAGTTTACACACTCGTAGCAAAACTTAAATCTACGTGTCAGTCTGTCCGTCCGTCAATTGGGTTTTTTTTTATTCGTCACTCCGCGCTCCGACGCCGAAGACTATCGATGCTCAAACGGAAGATCCTTCAGCTCCTTTTTCGCAATCCTCGTCGCCTTGGGATTCCGAGAAATTAGCTGCCCTGTAGTAATCGAGCAGTTATACCAGCAAACTGCTCAAAAACCCTTCTCACTACAAATTATTGTAACAGCGGTTTAAATGATTTTCCGTATGAAGGGGCCCCCGCACTTCACAGTTGTAATAATGGTTGTAAGTAACGTTAAAATTCATTTTTTCGATTGCGAGGTCGTTGCCGTAGGTCCAATCCATTTCAAAGCTTTATCGTCGGTTGCGAAACAATGTAGGGCTTTAAAAGGACTGGGAGCTAGCCCATCGCCGAACTTCCATTCCATCGTGATGGTTTTTGCTTTCGATTGCGTTATCAGGCGCGGAAAGACACGCCTTCACTCTCTTACGTCTCGACAAAGGAGATGTAAATAGGATTTGATAACAAAACTGCTGGTATCTTTGGACTTATTGGCATTTCTCGGTATTTAGTTTCCAATCATTGGGGAACCGAGACCATTTACTACCGGTTTTTCATGGGATGAAGAATGAGGAGTCATGGAAGCTGTGGGTTGGGAAACAAAAGGAAACCCTCCTCATTTCTCAACCGAGCTTGGGACCGTCTACGACGGAGTAAAAGTATCAAGTTAGGTAAGAAAAATGAATTGATAATCCAGCAACGATAGTGTATCGGAATTGGAAGCAAATTCTTCTAACACTACTATCGATAGTAGCATGGGACCGTTGATCGTGGCACGGTAGTTTTCCTTCACTATTTGAGGTATTCTCGTCGTTGAACGTGTTAAGGTCACATAAAATGCTAAATACTAAGAAACTTAAGGTATTTAAATTTTTATAATAATTTATTCTCTTATTTGAATTCATTTTATGTGTAAAGAGATGCGTGATCTTCAATTATACGAGTATGACTTCTGCCGTGCGAGACGTTACAATATTCCTCAAATTTTTATGATATAATGAACGTGGTACAGCTAATTGTGGTTCAAGGAGATCTATTTCATGTACCTTTTTCTAAATGTAATTAACAATTATGCATTTCGATTGATCAAAACCCTCCTTCACAATTCACTGGAATATACGAGTATATGCTAATAAATGGAATTTCGTGACAATATCCAAAAACATGAAATGTCAATGTTAACAGCAACTGCGTACATCTGCGTACATCCCGTAGCACTTGCGTTACTTATTTCGCCGTCTGCAATTCATGCAGAGGTAACATTTAGCAGAAACATCGGTAGGCGTGTTCTCCTTCCTAATCAAGTAGCTATAAATCAATGGTTTTTATTTTATATCCTTTTTCAAGTAAATTTGAAGCAATTCAATCACATAAATAGATGATAAAATACGATTTTTTTAATTTTCAGCATCTTTTACGACTTTTTTATGCACCCGAAATAGAAATTACGTTGCTGCCTTTAATAAGACACCCTTATAAAATCCTCTTTGGTGATTTACTTCAACCTTATTTACTCTCACAATACAGGAAATTTAATTGCTACTTAATTAAATTCTCAACGACAATTTATTAGCATAATAAAGAACTAGCAAATATAACACTTCGATAAATTTCCTAGTTTATCGCCTATTGAGGTCTAATTAGAAAATCATTCGCATGTTGGTGTCACCGCTCAACTATTTGTCTTAGATCAAGCAATGTTTAATCATAAATATTTTTCTGCATTAAACAAGTGAAGTTTGCAATTACCAGATTGCATAAATTAAACGCAAAAAACATGGAACTTCACGAGGGTCGGTTTCTTTATAAAGCAAGCTCATGTCGAGATTGTTGGCCTTGTAATGATTTTCAATACCTGTTAAATCAACTTGAAATTATAGCATTTACGAGTACGTCGCTCGTTCTAAAGGTGTTCTATTCTGTGTTGCTTGACTTAACTCTAACTCTAAACATGACAACGCGATGAAATAAATGAAATATTTGCTTTCAACTGGAACGTCACGCTATTGATATGTAGTAGAATGGCGACATTAAACATAAAATTGTATGCTTTTAAGATAAATTTATTGCGTAGTCCAGATAAAATATTATCATAATTGATGTGGTAGAGATATCATGAAGTAAATAATTGTAGGCATCGAGACAAAGTCCAAAAGGAAGTCAAAAAAATATAAAATTTTTAAAACGTCATGTAGTAGATATTTGAGGTATATTACAATAAAAACAATTCAAAACAAAAAATTATTTTATATTAACAACGAAAACCTATAATATAATTCCCCGCAGGGGGAAACCCGGTCGATAGAAATATTCTTGGAGGCTATCATTCTTCGGGGAGTGCCACCGCCACGGGCTCGAGGATATGGAGGTCGCCGGGATGACAAGTAACGACTCTGACTGAATCTGGACTACACTTTGGACAATGAACTGGATTTGATGCTTTGGGCTGGCGGATATGATGGCTTGAACCTTATTGCTTTGCACGGTAGCGCCGAGGTGATACTTGTGCGTGAACGGCTCTAATCTAACTATCATATCGTCTCCATCCCGATTAAACCTTAGAAAGCCTCAGAGTACGTTCGAACTTCGCACCATTGAGTTGGTGGTGTAGGTTCGGTTGAGGCGGACTCCCGACTAGCGCTGGTCTGACTCCGAGCACTTATCTATTTATTTTATTGCCAAACAAGGCATCGTTACAAAATAAACAAGTTGGGTAAGCAGACCTACGCTCATGTCAGAAGGGTTTTGTATTCAATTTTCAAAATGCAGTCACCAGATTGAATAAAGTCAAGAAGCATGTCAATGACGATTTTATTGGAGAAACTATTATTTCGAAGATCATACTATTATTAACAAAGTTGAAAGAATTTAGACTTCTGAGGTTTTTGTTATTGTTATACTCATAAATATCTCCCTTGATAATTATTTCAGATGTCCATTTGCGAGGGAGGAAACACATTTTTCATGTATTTCCCCCCTGTGCCCCCACTGAAGCAAAAACTGACAGTTTACGAACTGTTTTGAAAAGCTGCCATGAAAACTTTCATTTCATACTCATATCGGCTACGTTTGATGAATTTTTTTTCAGGGGCCACTCTCCTGTACTGTTATCATCGATTAATAGCCAATTTATACGAATCCTAGAGTTGTTACAAAGCCCTTTTGTTAGAAGCTTCCTCCCGCCTCTTTGACTTGTTTCACTAATGAGCATTAATTGTAGATACTCAGCTTCAGTCATTCAATAAATTGAATCAAGTGTTCAAAGCATGCACCTTAAACATTGAAGTTGCGAAAAAATAACTAAAAATTATTCAATCTTCGCATTTAAAACAGCCACTATTTTGTTTAACGACTACTGATACCACTAGCTGAACCGATTCTCAAAGATATACATAGCACCCATCATTCCTGAAATTTTCATGCAAATCCTAGCAAAACTGTAGTCGCTGAGTCGGTAAAAAGCGCATGTTGTTCCACAGCCATATGTTGCCATAGTAATACATGCAGCACATATTGTTCCATAGTAATACAGGAAATTTCAAACCGCTATAACTTTGCTAAGTATGATGCAATCTTTATGAAACTTGCAGGGTTAATCAATCTTATAAATAGACATCTACGTACTGAATTTCATTGAATTTTAGGGTACCGTTAAGATTTTATTCAAGAAAACATAAAATCGATAAATCATACTATTACCAACAAAGTTGAGTGAATTGCGACTTCTCACGTATTTGTTGTTGTTGTACTCATCAAGGCCTACATTCTTGATTTTTTTCAGATTTTTCGGATGGAAGGTGTCCAATCGCGAGGGGGGGACACAAATTTTTCGTGTATTTCCCCTCCCTGTGCGCCCCTCGAAGCAAACTTTGCCAAACTAAGACCTGTTTTGAAAAGTTCGCATCAAGACCTTTCATTTGATACCCATATCGGCTACCTTCAATGAAATTTTTTTTTCGGGGGGTCACTTCCCTACATGGGGAGACCCCCGTTAAATACCTTATAAAATTTATTAGTAGTTGAGCTTTGAAGAGAACACCACTTTGCACCTACATACAAAATTTGATGCTTCTAGCTTAAGTAGTTTCCGAGAAAAACTGCTGTGACACACGGACGGACGGACAGACAGACGGACAGACGGACAGACAGGACCCGATTTTAGAAGGGTTTTGTAAAATTATTTTACAAAACCCTAAAAAATCCCCGTTGGCAGCAACAGGCGGAAAGGTAAATTTCTTGTATGTAGCGTAAGGTTTCGAAAAAGAATTTGGCTTGCCTACTACTGGACTTCTTAGTGCAATGTTTGTAGTTCGTATTTGGAGAACCTTCTTAGGGGCGCAAATATTTTGCTAATTAAATTGAGTTGCACACATATGGAAAATCGGCGGGTAATAAATTGTTATAAACATATTTATACTGGTTTCGCCCTTCTCACATTTACTGTTTACACATTTCACAGTGGTTACCACACAAAGAAGATAACTTTTTGGCTTAAATAGCTCAAATAGTTAATTTCAAAAGATTTCCATAAAATTTTAATCAGTACTTGCATTGCCATTAATATATACATTTTCGATTCTTTTCTGAACCATCAGAGGCCGTCATTTTGAATTTTATATTCAAAACGGCTGCGAAAAATATTAAGCTGTAAATTTTCGAATTTTTTATTTGTCATCCAATTAGCATAATTAAATTAAATTAGCTTGCCTAAATAACTTACAATTTCAAGTTTTATCGGAATCTGCTGAGAAACTTGGCTGCTAGAGGGCTACAGAAATAAAACAATGTTTATGTCAACCCCCTGTATGGGGAGACCCCCTTAAACACTTTAAAATATTTTCTAACACTGCAAATTTCAAGAGACACCTTTTTCCTCATTCTAGCTTATGTGGTTTGCGAGAAAACTTGTGACGCACGAACGGACGGACAGACAGACAAGTCGCGATTTTATAATTTTTAGGGATTTGTTAAAAATATTTTACTATGTTTAAAAAATATTCTGATTTATAAATGCTTTCAAGTTAAGTCATTTAAAACGTTTCCATGAAAAAATTCATTATTTCAGTTGCTACTAAAATAGCGAATTGTGCTTGCCTTCTGACCTTTGGGGGCCGCCATTTTGAATGCATGCACTTGATTTTGGACTATTTTAAGTCTTTGCGTGCTAGGACCTCATCAATCAATGTGCCAAATCTCGTTCAAATCGGAATTACTGTTGCACAGGGCAAAATAATTCAATTTTTAGTGAAAATGGCAGCTAAAAATATTGGGTTTTAAATTTTCGACTTTTTTATTTTTCATTCAATTTTAATAATTTTCTGCAAAATACAAGAACATAGTACAAAAATCCATAATCTCAAGTTTCACCAAAATCTGCTAGAAAAAGTGTTCACTACAGGGCCACAAAAACCTGAAAAAACGCATATTTTAACCGCCGCCATTTTGGAATTTGTGCATGCATGATCACCAAAATGTCAAAGTCTGTAGATCTAAGTAATGTCTATTTTGGAACCAAGTTTCATATGTGTCGGATCGAAATTGCGACTTTTAAAAGCCTTTGAATTTTTGAGCTTATACTGGCGGCCATTTTGTTTTTTGCCACCTGACCTCCAGTTTTTTTATGTAATTCCCTAGATACTTATAATTTCTATCAAACTGCCGAATTTCAAGAACATCTGTTGAAAGCTTTGACCACTATTACAAAAACATAATTTGGCACGTTTTTCGACCTTTGGGCGGCCGCCATTTCGTTTCTGCCGTACCGACTTAGGGTTTTTTTATTGTGAGATTCATCACATACATCATTAAATCTTTGTACCAAATTTCATCCAAATCGGTGCTATGCTTTGGTCAGAACAGAAATCACGATTTTTCGTCTAGAATGGCCGCCATTTTGTTTTTCCCGGCCGATATAGCTAGTTCACAAACTTAACCGAGATATTTACTCAATACACCTTTGCTGAAAATTTGGTGAAAATCGGAGCAAAATTGCAACCTCTAGCGTGATCACAAATTTCGTTATATCCCATATATATACATATATATATATATATATATATATATATATATATATATATATATATATATATAAATATATATATATATATATATATATATAGTATAGATATATATGTATACATATATATATATATATATATATATATAAATATTTATATATACGAGTATATATATATATATATATATATATATATATATATATATATATATATATATATATAAATATATATATATATATATATATATATATATATATATATAAATATATATATATATATATATATATATATATATATATATATATATATATATATATATATATATATATATATATATATATATATATATATGATTCTCTCCGCAATAGGTAAATTTCTCTCGAAGTTTACCTAAAAGCACAAAAATTAGTAATACAATTAAAATTCCGTTTGTTTGCACCAGGGCTGTTTTGTCCCAGTCTCCATAAATCTCCTTCCGACATGCTTGAAGTCACTTCGATATTCCTTTTCAAAATTGTTACTCAAAAAATTCCACCAGGTTTCCGCGTACACAAATAACTTTTTTATTCTTCAGCAACATAAAATTATTGGCCTTCGACTTCATAACAAACAAAATCATAGGCCCACAGAAATTCACGCCGGAGCTGTTGAGCGGACGGGCTGGTTGAATACGTGCACTCGGCAGGTTTCCCATGACTTCTGAAAGCAGCTTAGGCCTGACTTTGTGGTACGTGTCGCTATCGGTCCGGCCTTGTGAGTGTTTGTATGGCCGAGACCCTGTTCGCCACAAAGGTATTGTACAATGATGCAGTAGAATTGATCCACGTCAAGACAATCTCGGCATATGTCCAGAATACATGAAGAACCGCCTGTGGGTTGAGCGCTGTCTTAACTCGTCTTGTCAGCTCAGTGCCTAGTTTTGCAGCACACTACTTCAGGCACGGGACAGTAAGTGTTTTGATCGGGACCACTCTCGGCACATAGCAGCCTGACGATGATTCGACCGCTTCTCAGGGTTAACCACATATATATCGCAGTGCCATATGCGTTCTTGGAGGCATCACGAAAGGTTGCAGCTGTACTTGCACGGATTTCTCACCTGTACTGATGTGACGAGAAAATTGGGCCTGCTGCAATAATGGCAGACCACTAGGTATGGATCCCCGCTGGTAATGCTGCATCTCAGTCCAATTACCATAATTCCTGCAGGAATTGCTTGGCTGCTATTATCACAGGAACCAGAATGCCCAATGGATCGAACATCCGGCTAGATCCAGGTTGATTTGAATTGGGAACTCGGCAGTCTTCGGACGCCATATGAGTACTAACGTCTTAATATAGTCCTCCTGTAGACAACTGAAGGCCAGCTGGAGCTATTGGTCCTCAGGTTTGATCTGCTTTAACAATAAAGGATAGTTGGCACACTATTTCCGCAAATACATGCCTATGTCCGAGTGTATGGTGCATAGCTCGGCCTGTTTACGAAGTGCCTCCTCTAGGCTGTCGGCTCCAGTCATGACGTCTCAATGTAGCAATCCTTCTCCGATGGCCTGCTGCCCAGAGGAACTTTCTGCTGGTTCTCTTGTGCTAAACCTGCAGACATTTTGTAGCGAAATATGAGGCAGAAGTTGTGCCACAGGTTACTGTTTTCAGATGATAGTATCGTACTGTTTGCGTTGAACTATTTTTCCAAATTAAGCCATGGTATCGAAGGTCTTCAGGGTGGAGCATTATCTGCCGATACATAGTCTCGATATTAACTGTGAATAAAACAGAGCATTCTGAAACGCAGCAGTATCGAATACAGATCATCCTGGATAGTAGGCCCTGTATGAAGGACATTTTTAAAGAAACATTTCCGGTCATCATACTGGATGTGACGAAAACCACCCGCAGCATGGTTGTACTGCTGTCAGGCTTTAGGACACAATGGTGTGGAAAGAAGTATCGTAATTCCTCCTGCTGCTGCAGCGTTACCTACTCCATATGCCCAAGCCAAATATACTCCTCCATGAAGTCCCCGTATGGAAGTCTTAGATCAGGGTTCCTCTCCAGTCAACGTTCCGAAACAATAAATCTGCGAGAAGCCACCGCTTGGAAATCACCTAACGTCTCAGGATCCTTGCTGAATAGGAGTTTAAGCAAGAAACGGCCGTCAGGATATCTTGTCATTGTCGGATAGAAATGTGCTTCGCAAGCTCTTTCAGTTAACGTAAGCTTATGCTGCGAATACTGTACTTCGTTGACCTTTCAAAATCGCTTGATGAGCTAATTAAGCTGGTTATCTTCTGCTAAAACGCCGCAAGTCATGGAAGACACTTGAGGTTTGATCACTTTTCCAGCTACAATTCACCGTCGGAGCGTGTTCTGGAGCACTGAGAGCTCTGGGCTTGACTTTATTTGTCCAATAGCTAGGACCTCTTAAAAGTGTTCGGCACTGAGCAACATGTCAATGCGCTCCGTTCAGTGGAATTCTACATCCATCAGCCTTATGTTTTTAGAAATAAGCTATCTCGATATGTCAAAGTTCTGAGACGGTTGCAGTGATAGAATTTTGTCCATGACGTAGACTTCCAACTGCGCAGCATATTCTGATAATCTGAATCTTAGCCCAAGGTTCACTTTATGGTATGCCTTCTTAATATTACCGCCTACCTTTTCAATGAGGGCAAGCTAGGGTGTCGATGATAAATCCAATTTCTTGTTGATTTTTGCGGCGACTAGGTTAACTTGTGAGGCCAGATCCAGTACAGCTCGTCAATCCTTCATCTTCCCTTTGCTGGCGACCAGACTGACGACGGCTGTGCTCAGAAGTACACATCCTTTGGGTCGGGACTCTATCAGAGTTGTTAAAGCAAGTGATGGCAATTCTGCATTTGTTTGCGGCTTCGATTCTTGTTTCGGCGTTGTCGTGCTCGAGGATATCGCCTTGGTCTGTTTAGGCTTGTTGCCTCTAGTCAGATGTAGCAGGTTGTTGTGATTCTTAGATCATTGCTTACAACTTCTGGCCACACAGCTGGAAGCCCGATGTCTTTCTCGAAGGCAATTCACGCACAGCTTCTTAGCGCGCACGAAACTTAGTCTCCGGGCAGTAGTAAAGCGGGTGATCCAGCTCATACATTAAGCACCGAGGAGCTATCGTAGCGGCCATGGTCGACTTGGTGGCTCTCTTGCTATTGATCTCGAGTTCCTTTGTTTTATGGCCGACAAATTCTTCAAGGGTGGTAGCTCGCGCGGATTGGATAACGATTGGTCGTATAATGCGTGCGTCGCTGGATTAAAATTTCGGAAATAGTAAATAATTGATCAATTAATCGGTGAATTGAATTAAAAATGATCAATCAATTGATAAATGAATCAAATAAATAAATTGTGGATTAAAACATGGGCCAATTGACATTAAATGAATTTACGAGTATGTGTTGATTGAAGTGTTGATGTTGCCGGATCAGGCCATGATGGGTGCTCAGAAAGTGTCGGGAACTCAATACACTCTTAACTTACGTTTGAAAGATGGAGCTCGGAGGATAAGGTACTTAATAATAAAGCTTTGTAATTGGATCTACAAATGGTTGGAGAGTAAAGTGTGCTTAGTGAATTAAAAGTTTTGCAACATCTGTTTACAAGCTCATTGCCCGTGTAAATTGTGTGGTGTCGCTCTGCAATCAGAAAACAAGAATGTCTAGTGAATCGCAACAGGCAAACATAGTTCTTCTTGAGGCCAGCGTTGTTATATTTAGGATCCGAAGTATATCCTCATATGATGGCAAATTAAAAAAATTCCTCGAATCATATAATGATCTTAACGCAAAAAGGACGAACTGTTTCAACCGACTCAATCCTGTTAGCGTGAACATTGGAGCTGGGGTCCCAAATTAGACAAGCATATTCAAGAAAAAAGCGAACTAAAGAAAGGTATAATGTCTTAGAGAACCACACATTCTCAAATTCTTTAAATCGACGATCAGTCCCACGTGACACCAAGCTCTACGACGCTATCCACCCGGCTAAGTTTATGATGATAAAGATGATAATTGTAGAGTAAAGTTAGCGTTTCCATGAAAAACTTATAACTTGACATTTTTCAAAGTTCAAGGAGAGTGGGTTAATTCTGGACCATTCTAATAGAAAGTTGATTTTGTTTTGGAGGAATAATGTGCCTTTTTGGGACTTCATTATATGGTAAAGCTTAAGATCATCAGCATAGAAAAGGTTAAGTATATCCGACATGACCTCAGAAAGATTAAAAATGAAGATATTAAAAAGGAGAGGGTCCAGATGGCTGTTTTGTGGTAAACCGGAACAAAAATTCATTTCTTTGGAGTCGAAACCTTGAAATTTAACGTTTTGAGTCCAATTGTGGAGATATTAGCCAAACCAGCTCAATAAGAAACCACTGATTCCGAATCTTTTCAGCTTGTGCATTAGGTTTTCGTGGTTAATCCGATCAAACGCTTTACTAAAATCCATGTAAATCACGTCAATTTGGTGCCCTGATTCCATTTCATAGAGAACGCTAGACATCATCACGGCTAGATTAGTTGTGATGGAGCGATTTTCACGAAAACCGTGCTGTTGGCCTTTAAGCCGTGGCCCAATAATGGCTAATAGTTTAGGGTAGACTATTTTCTCAAACAGTCTTGGTGTAGCTGATAGGATAGCAATACCTCTGTAATTTTCAAACGACCCCTTGTATTTATTTTTTTATATTGTTGTTAAATGTGATGTCTTCCAAGATGAGGAAAAAATTCCAGTAGCAAGGAATTTGTTACAAAGGATGTATGAGGGTAAGATCAATCGATCTCTGCATTTGAATCATAAATAGGGAGGGAGTAAATCAGAGCCAGAACCTTTATTGAGCTCAAGGATCTTCTATCGCTTTAGATATTTCTTCCTTTGAAACAAAAATTTCTTTAATTAGAACAGCTGAAATTAGATCCGAGGAAGGAGCATATCGTCTAGATTCAAGGGAAGGGAGTTTCAAAGTACGAAGACGGTCACTATAGGGGACATAAGGGAGGTTGAATTTGACAAAAAGAGACCGTGTGAATCTGCGTTGAATCGACTCAATAGCATCAATATGATTCCTGTGGTGAGGGCTCCATATTTGGGAGCAGTATTCGAGGTTACTGCGAACAAGTGAAAGGTAAAGGCACACACAGGAGGCGATATGCTGAAACGAGGAAGCGGATCTTAAAATGAACCCTGAAAGGCGGGAGGCTTTGTTGACGACTTGGACTATGTGGAGGTCAAACTTTAATTTACAATCAAACACCACACCAAGATCCTTAAAAGAAGTTAGACTGCACAAAGGGGTTCCAACAAGGCTGTAGGTGGAAAGAAAATGATTTTTTTACAGGAGAATGTCATCTGGTGGCATTTGGAAACATTCAAGGAGAGATGGTTTGATTTGCACCATTCACTTAGACGCAGTAGATCACTTTGCAAGGTATCAACATCACATTGTGAGTCAATTACCCGAAAGATCTTAAAGTCGTCAGCATAAAGCAGAAGAAGCAGAGGGAAGATCATTGACAAATAGTAGGAATAAAATTGGACCAATTATGGATCCTTGCGGTACTCCTAAGCTGGGGCAAAATGTAGAGGAGAAGCAGGAGTTAACAGTGACGAGACAACGACGATACTAAACATAGGATAGAAGCCAGGAGTACAGGAAATCAGGAATTTGGAAATTTTTAAATTTCTGAAATAAAAGTGCATGATCTACAGAATCAAACGCTTTAGAGAAATCCGTGAAAATAACGTCTATTTGTTGCTGACGGTCAAGGGCTGCAGCAATGTGGTGTGTAAAAGAAAGCAAGTTAGTGAGAGTAGATCTACCTCTGACAAAACCATGTTGTTGTTCTGCTAAGGATGGAGGTATAAGGGGAAACAGAGTATCGAGAACGATCTTTTCAAGGATTTTCCCAAAACAGGGAAGGAGAGATATCGGACGATAGTTACATACGGAAGATTTGAAGATAGGAAGAATATGGGCTATTTTCCACTGGGAGGGGATAATCCCAGTTGCTAAGCTCAAATTATAAATAATTGAAAGAGGAACACAAAGAGACGAGGATAGTGATTTTGCAAGGAAGTTTGGAATGCCGTCTGGGCCACCACCGGTACTAGTATCAAGACTCCTTAAGAGCAGTTCAACCTGCAAGGGATTGGTGCGAAGCGCGGGAGAAGAAAAGGAAGAAGAAGAAGAGTAGAAAGAAGAAGAAGTATTTGAAGTGCGGAAAGAGGAAGAAAAGAAAGAAGCAAAAAGTTCACAAGACTCCCTAAGGGGTAGATGATGTAAAGCCGTCGTAGCTGAAACTAGCTGGTGTATGATGAGAGCTCTTTAGAGATTTGACATAAGACCAGAAAGCACGAGTTTGATTTGATTCAAGTGAAACTTCGACATGATTGACGTAAGCACGAAGAGCAAGCTTTGCAATTTTCTAAGCGTCAGCTCGTCTCTGCTTGTAAGCGGCAAGGTCGTTAGGAAGGCCACTGGAGAGGAATTTTCTTCGGGATGCATCCTTCACCTTAATGGCTTTGGCAACATCTGAGTTAAACCAAGGAGCATCTTTAGGCCTCCTTGGGGGGAACAAAGGAGTGAATTGAGTGATTAAGGATGAGAGAAACAGATAGAACTTATCAACGCACTCTTCAAGGTTCAGGTTGCTGAAAAAAGAATACCAGTTAACTGCGTTAATATGAGAATCTATGCTGCAAAGATCCGCTTTTAAAAAGTTATAGCGGCAAGGTGATGTACTTCTAGGCAAAGGTGGAGATGAGATAGAAAGCCCCAAAAAGAGAGGTGGATGGCGAGGATCTGGCTTAATGAAGGGTGATGGTGAGGTGGATGCAACAAGAGAATTGGAGTTTGCTTTAGTATTGAATTGGGTGAAGGAGCATAAGGAGAGAAATGAGGAAAGGGCAAATGACAAATTACCTCCGGACAGTATGGAAAGATACTCACTATCCCAAGTAATGGAAGGAAGGTTGAAATCTCCACAGAGCAATACAGGGGAAGATGGGAAATGAGTCAGGATGTAGCTGGAGAATTCCGCAAAGAAACGTTCATACACCATAGCAGAGCTGCTACATGGGATGTAGACACACGAAACGAGAAGGGAGAGAGCATCAGAAAGAGAGACTCGCACAATAATACACACCACTGGGAGCGAAGGTAAAAAATCCTCACAAGAGATGCTATTAAGAGAGGCATGTACACCCACAAGAATACCCCCACCATCGGATTCGCCAGTGCGAAAAATTAGGTGATTGGGAAGGAGTTCACTGTTATAAATATCATTTGTCAGCCATGTCTCAGTTAGACAGATGATCTGATGCGGATATATAATTGAAGAGATACGAAGTTCAGATGTCTTGGTCCTCAAACCACGGACATTTTGATAATAACAGGACAAAGATGAAATTGTACAAAGTTTACGATGCAAGGAGGTGCGAGGCGTGTTACTTATCATAAAGAAGCATAAAGAGCATAAAGATCTTATATTAGTCTGTATAATTGCTGAATTTCAAGAAGTTTAAAGATAACGTTTTGATTTTATGGGTGAAAATGTAAAATCTACAAATCATACTATTATTAATAAAGTTGAGTGAATTGTGATTTCTGAGGTATTTGTTGCCCTTGTACTCATAAAGGCATGATTTTTTTCAGATTTTGTGGCTTAAAATGTGTCCAACTGCCTCCCCCTGGACCCCCTAATGGACGAAATAACTTTTTAAATTCAGATTCTAGAAGTTCTAATCAAGACTTTTCACTTAACACCCCACTCGACTACCTACCATTCTTCTTCAAGGGCTACTTCGCTATAAGGGGGGGACCCCCTTAAAAAATTTTGAAATGTTTGGTAAGACCTATACACTTTTGAAAGACCACCACTTCTGACCTTTTTACAAAGTTTGAGCTTTCTAGCATCTATAGTTTCTGTGGAAACTTGCTGTGACACACAGACAGACTGACAGATGGACGGACTGATTAACAGACGGACAGACAGGTCGCGAAACTAATGTGTCTTCGCTAAAAAAAATTTTTTAACAAACACCTAAAAATTAGACTTAACTCCGCCGTAGACGGTCCCAAGCTCGTTTGAGATAGGATAAGGGAACCCGTTTGTTTCCCCAAACCGCAGCTTCCATGATTCCTCATCCCAAAACCCCCAATTAAATGGTAGTAAACGGTCTCGTGGTTGTACATTGGGTTTACTGGTTTCCCAATGATGGGACATTAAATGCCGAGAAGTGTTATTAACTGTGAATACATCTACAGCTCTGCTACTAAATCCTACTTATACCTCTTTTGTGGGGACGTAAGAGGGTGAAGGCGAATCTTCCGCGCCTGATAACGGAATCGGCGTAATAACCATGCTAGTGGCATTGATGTTGGGCGATGGGCTACCTCCTCTTCCCTGGAAAACCTGGTTCCTAGACCTGCAGATGGGCCTCGGAATGAATTAGACTCACGGCAACGACCGCGCAAACGAAAACAGGACTATGGCATTAGATTCTGGAATATCAGATCACTCAATTACCCTGGCGCTGTTAAGGATCTCTTCCAACAGGCCAGTCAATATAAATTAAAAATACTGGAAATCCAGGAAATCCAGGAAACGCACTGGGCTCGAAACGACATTCAAGACATGAGATCACGCACAATATTCAAAAGTGGGAAGCCTACCGGAAAACGAGAACTCGAAGTGGCCTTTATTGTGGAAACGGAGTTCAAATCGCACGTCATTTATTTTAAGGCAGTCATTGACTTCTGTGTGCGATCCGTATAAAAACGAAATTCTTCAAAATCTGACTGATAAATGTTCACGCCCCGACCGAAGAAAAGGACGAAGGAACGTTTTACAGTCGCCTGGAAAGACTGATCGACTCATTGCCTACAAACGACACAAAAATAATTCTGGATAGTTTCAACGCTAAGGTTGGCAATGAGATATCTCATTGGGAAACGACTGGAGGATCCACGATGAAACAAATGACAACGGCCAGCTTCTGATTGACTTTGCACGTAGCAAAAATCTAATCATACGTTCATACCATATCGACGCATTCATAAAATGACCTGGGTATCACCGGATGGTAACACACAAAACCAGATCGATCATCTTCTGATCCAACAACGTTGGGGTGCGAGCATACTTGTCGTCCGTAAATAACGACGAGCCAATTGTAACTCAGATCATTACTTGATTAAATTAACCTATCGATGTCGTATTTCAAAGGCATGTTCGGCGAAGGCCAGCCCGCTACGTAAATTTGACATTAAAAGGCTCCAAACAGCGTCTGCGGCCAAAAATTCCACGGAGACCCTCAACAACCAGCTGGCTCCCACCTTATCAGATGCATCATTAAAAACGAGCAACTCGCTCTGGATGAAAGTGAAAGCGGCTATTAGGACTGTGGCAGAAAAGATGATTGGATATCAAGCCTGGCGCAAGAGGAATGATTGGTTCGATGATGAGTGCCAGAATGCGTTCGATAAAAAGAATCACGCCTACAAAGAATATGTAGGTGGGAAAACCAGGACGAAGAGAGAAAATTATGAAAATTTCAGATTAGAGAATTAGATAATTATTAATTAAGAAAAGAAAATACTATGACGACCAATTCAGAAGTATCGATGTAAGTTTAGCGAGCAACAGCACAAGACAAGCATACAAAGTAGTAAAAAGCCTGAAACGTGGTTATCATCCCAAAACCATACTCTGTCGGGATGACATCTCGGCAATATTATCGCTGATGAAATCAATGTTAAGGAAAGATGGGCATCATATTTCAAGAATCTCCTTAATCGTCCGCACAGCTCCAGAAAATCGGATCCTATAGATGTCTGCGCAGAGCTTCCACTCGACCCACCTAGTCTGGATGAACTTTGTTCCATCATCAAAGCCCAAACGAATAATAAAGCGCCGGGCATAGCACGAGTCTTAATTGAGGAAACTCTTACCTATATCTGTTGAGGTAAGTTAGGTTTACAGCAGTAGAAGCCAGCGTGTCTTGCCCAAGCGGTATATTCAGTACAACTAGATTCCTTTTACAAAAGAACACAAAGTAATGATAATGCAGTAATCTGATATACATGTAATAGAATTGAGAGGGAAAGAGCAAAGGAATTTCGAACTAGTATTGCATTTTTACAGTGTTATGTAAATGTATTTCAACAGTCTCCTACAATACAAGGTCGATCTATTGCTCTTTCCATCGTAACAATTTAAAGTAACATTTCATTATTTTTCAGAATTCATAATACTCAAAAATTAAGTTAACTATGTACCAAAAAAATTTGATTCGTATTTATGATAATCCAAGTAATTTAACGAATTTTTGATGATTGTTCTCTGCGAGTACTATCGTCAGAATATCAGCAACCATTTTCTGGCTAGATGCGTATTTGTCGTCTATAATGCCCTCATTGAACATTTGCCTGATTTGATGAACGCGCACATCAATATGCTTTGTGCGCGTATGGTAAACAGGATTCCTCCTAAGTTGTAAGGCACTCTGGTTTTCTCCATAAAGCAATGTTGGTCCATTGATAACGTTTTCAAAACCCATCTCAGCCAACAGACTCCTTAAGAAAATAATTTCTTTCGTTGCTTGGGATATGGCAAGATACCCTGCTTCCGTAGAATTCAGAGCTACGACATGTTGTTTTCGAGATTCCCAAGATATGGGGCCACAACCAAGTGTAAAAATGTACCCCGTAAATGACTTTCTTTCAACATTGCGACCAGCCCAATCAGCACCAGCGTATTCCATCAACGAATGACCTGTTTTAGAATAAAAGATTTTTAACTTTATAGTGGAGTTTAAATATTTCATAATAATTCCTCGCAGAATTCAAAGGCGTTGAATGTTAATCCTGATTAAATCGCAATACCCTTACCACGCAATGTAATATGTCCGGTCGCGTCATCAGTGCCCGGTACATAAGATATCCAATTATTGACTGATACATTTTTACGTCAGCCTTTTCACAGTTTGTGCAGTCGCTGCAAGATTTTAAGATCGTTCCTCGGTTGAATAGCGTTAGTGTCGAGTTACATTCCAACATACGATTCTCCTGAAGAAGGTTTTCGATGAATTGTTCTTGGTTAATTGTTATGTCTCCTCGTTCTTCATTTCTGCATATTTCAATTCCTAGAAAGTATTCTGCAGGTCCTTTGTCAATTATGTTGAAAACAGATGATAAACTTCTTTTGATGTAGTTTAAATCATCCCGATGAGAGCTTGCAATCAGCATATCATCGACATAAACAACAATTATGTTCGTTTTTTCAGCTCTTTTCATAATATAGGCACAAGTGTCCGCTTTACATTGAATGAAACCGATTTTCTTCAATATCTCATCCAGCTTCTTGTTCCATTCGCGTCCGGATGGTTTTAATCCATAAAGAGCTTTCTTTAACTTGGATACTTGCTCCGGATATCTTTTATCAATAAAAGTTTTAGGCTGCTCCATATATATCTCCTCCTCGAGTGTGCCATTAAGATATGCAGCAGTTACATCCACCTGATGCAAGAACAAATTAAATTTAGCAGCCAACGCAAGGACACATCTTCCTGTCGAATAACGTGCTACCGGCGAAAAAGTGTCCTTGTAATCAATATTCACCCTTTCGCCACAAGTCTTGAATTGTAGCGAACTATTTTTCCTTTTTGGTCGGTCTTAATATTGATTACCCATTTACATTTTATGGGCTTCCGTCCTTTCGGCAAGTCTAACGAATCCCAGGTTTGATTTTTTATGATGCCATCATATTCTGCTTGCATTGACTTTTTCCACTCATCTGCTTGTGGACCTGAAAGCGCATCTTCCACAATGAGGTGCTCGATCTACATCCGTCAAATTAATTGAGTTTTGTTTTCCGGTTAGAATTAGGTGCGGCCTTCCTGGTTTACCCGTCCTGATAATTCTGGTTCCACCTCCTTTATTATAGAATTTCGCAGTTGGTTTTTCTTTGTCTTCTTCATTTTCGTCTTGATCGCTTTTGTAAACTTCATCACTGTCCACGGGTTTGTTTGGTGAATATAGTCTTACTACTAGAAGTCTCTCCATTGTCTTGAATGATTCACTTTCCACATTTTCTTCTTCGGGTTCATTATCGAAAATAACTAACTGGTAATCGTTATTTTCATTTGTATCACATACGTTTTCCAAAAATGTTACATGTCTGCTTTTGTACATTTTCCGTGAATTGGGTTCATAAAGCCGATAAGCCTTTACTTCTTCGCTATATCCTACAAATATATTTCTTTCGGATCAAATTTTGACCTGCATGCCTGCTTATTTAGCATTATTGCTTGGCACCCGATTTTTTTAGGGGTTTTACTGTTGGTTTTACTCCATGCCAAGCTTCAAAAGGTGAAATTTTTCAAGTAATCTGGTAGACGCTCGGTTTCGCAAATAACATGCCGTATTCACAGCCTCCGCCCAATACGACTCCAGTAAATTCGCTTGAATTAACATACACAACATACACCATTCTGCTGCGGATACCATGCTGATTGAGATATTCTGTGAAATCACGACTTAAATACTCTTTTGCATTATCGCTTCTTACACCCCGTCTGGTTCTCTGCAATTTGCTTAAATGTTTTTAGCACACTAAGTATTTCACTTTTTTGCTTCAAGACTGCAAGAAACCTCATTCTAGTGCAATCGTCTATGAAAGTGGCAAAATATTTTGCTCCACCAATCGAATATTGTCTCATCGGACCACATCTATCACTATGTATAAGTTCTAGTGGCTTCTGACAACGATTTCCTGAAAATTTTGTAAACGGTATCACTGTCATCTTTCCGTTTAAACAAACTTCGCAGTTTTCTACGCGGTTAACACTGTTGCACAATACCAGTACACCCCATGTCTACTGGCATACGCTGGGAGCTCGATATGATGTGTATCCTATATACACATCAAGGCTCCCGGGGAGAGAGAGATATTCCAGTATGATACTTACCTGCTACTTTATGCCAGTCAACTAGATCAGTAAAAGGGGTTTTTCGTTTAATGATTTAAGTTTTATTTTATTCTTTGTTTGGTTATATAATAACACGTTCAGTTGACTATATTAATATTAATAACATATTTCGCTATTTAATTCTTTTAATAATTAATTTATTACAGAGACGTATAAAGTTCGAGCATTAATGGAGCTTGTAAAATTTTTGCGATATAAATTTGCTTTGGTTATTTTTGTTGTTTGAAGGAAATGTATGATATTGCTTGATATCATATTTGAAACACCAATCAATTAAAGCTTTAACTGTTGCTTGGGCTGACGCCTTGAGCACGCAGTTATATTAACGATTCGATTGATTATAATCCAACTGCTAGCCCCGGGCACAAAGCCTTGAGACGCTAATACTCGGGCTGATGCCTTGAGTACGCAGTCAGATTGATAAATCAATCAATTACTAGTTCAACTGCAGGCCCCGGGCATAACTGCCTTGGGCGCTGATACTCGGGCTGATGCCTTGAGTACGCAGTTGAACGTATCCTAAATTCACTTATCCCGGGCTAAGTGCCTTGGGATAGAATAAGCTCGGCCGCACGCCTTGAGCCAGTGAATGGAGAAATACTTCTCGATTTTCTTGTGTCTTTAATTTTCTTTTATACTATAATTATGCTGACTTTATTGCTTACCAACTAAAATAATGAAGACAATCTACCATTTAAAAAAGATCAAAGTTCAACAACAAAAACAGTTTAACGTATTTAGTGCCATCTCTCTGTGACTGGTGCAACCACAAAGCTAAAGCTTTCACTCCATTTGCAATGTATGTAACCAGTTCGTTCCGCTTGTGTGTATATGCTTGATACTTTATACGAGTATGGATACACACCCACTTCTGCTAATCCATGATACGACACCGCGCCCACAGATGCTTTGATTACAATTCGCAGCTTTTCGTATATGTATGTTGTCATTTACAGTACACAGAGAGGAACGACGGCACATGAACCGAGCAATATTTGGACTGCGGTTCCCGTAACAACACTTGAAATATTTACGTCAAGCCCGTGCACCATTTTATTGTTATACAGTTCACAAATACTTTTTCTATTTAGATGATTATACCGACTATGTCACTTCAAATAATTATCATTCAATGCACTATTTATCACGTTTCCATTCGCATACTGTGCATCATTTGTGCAAATAAACAAATTACCGACCCTTTTCGCTGTTAAAATCACCGATTTTTTTCACTTTACTATACACTGCTTGCGTTCGAAACTCACTGTCATGTTTTTTGCTATTGCTTTTGACACTGAAATAAAATTTGCACGAAGATCAGGTACATATAACACTTCTTTTAGATTTACCGGCTGATTTTCGGATGTTAATCTCACTCTACCTCTGCCTTTTGCGTCAATTGTTTTATTATTCGCGAGAAAAATTGTTCCTGGTATAATTAGCACTCAACAAACAATTTTTTGTCGTTGCACGTATGAGCTGTCGCCCCGCTGTCAATAATCCAAGTATTATTGGTGATCGATTCATTCGATGAATCCGCAGCAAGCGAAGTGCTCATTTCGCCTAACGATACGGATACCGATTTTTCTTTTCGCTTACTCCTACATTCGGCCGCGTAGTGGCCTGTTTAGTGACACACAAAGCACTCTATTTTTTTCTAAATTTGTCACTGTCTTTTGCTCGGGTACTCCGTTGCTCCGATTTTGCTTTCGTCTTTTCGGCATCTCTCCGCTTTCGTCTTTTCGTCGATCAACTTTGTTTTTAAATTTTCGAAAGTCGGCAACTCATCTCTTGTCTCCATCGCAACTTCATAATTGTCGTATGATTTGGCAGGCTCGCTGATAGAGTCTTCTTCGACTGATATGTCTATCCCTTTTAATTTTTCCGAAATGACCGCAAAATCGTGTATATGTGTGGAGATAGATGAACTCTACGCCATTTTGAATGACAAAAGTTGCTTGGAAATTGTAACTTTTCTACCAGGCCCAGCAGGTTGATGAATTCCCTCTAGAATTTTCCAGGCATCTTTTGCACTTTTAGCGTTTGTAATGTGAATAAGCTGTGATACACTTACATTCAGGATAATGGTGGCTAAAGCTTTTTCGTCTTTGTTGGACCATTCCACTCTGACGGTAGCTGCGTCGGTTTCCTCCGGTTTCGGGCCATTTACATATTTTCTCAGATCCTGACAAATTAGAACACTTTTCATCTGGAGCTTAAAGCTGCAATAATTTTTATTGTGCAGTTTTTCAATTATTGAAACAGCCGTTGCACTCACCTTTCGCGATCAATACTTTTTATGTTTTCACGAGATTCACTTGAAATTTTTTAACTGCTATTGTTGGGTCTGGGCCCATAACCTGTTGAGGTTAGTTAGATTTACAGCAGTAAAAACCAGCGTGTCTTGCTCAAGCAGTATATTCAGTGCGACTAGATTCCTTTTACAAAAGAACACAAAGTAATGATAATCTGATATATACATGTAGTAGAAGTGAGAGAGAAAGACCAAAGGAATTTTAGAACTAGTATTGCATTTTTAAAGTGTTATGTAAATGTATTTCAACAAAATCCTCCCCGAAGCCGGGCCAATCCAAGGTAGAAGGCTGCTTGTTGTCCTACACTGACCGGGGTGAGATTTGCCTTACACTTCACTTCACCAGTGACAGATGTTTTCGTTAGCCGACAATAACCACAAAAAACGAAGCCACAAGTCTCGCCACGGATCGCAGTCAGGCATCTGTCATTCGGTACTTGTTGAACCAATTGGGGTTGCCAGAGTGCCATATCCCTCTCCGGGATCAAGCCGAAAATTATTACACTCATGATACGCATTACAAATGTACAGAATGAGCATCGTTAATTTTATCTGAGTCAACACCTTCTATTAATTTGGAATGTATAATATTTTATTTGATTGGCATTTACAACATGCACCATAAAAACAATGTGTGCTCGAAAAATACTGATTGCGCTTAGAATCGCTAGATTGTGTAGATGAGCTGTTGACAATGCCCTTTTCCTGATTGCAGATAACTTCATTTGATGATTAGCTACGCGGTTTTTAAGTGAAGTAAGACTTTTTTCGTTTGTCGGATCGCTACTTGGCATTTTAACTAATCATTATTTATGCTTCTCATAATACTGTCTTCATTAAAGCTTAATTTTCATAAACATGAAAATGTGCTTAATGGAAAACACTATTAGTTGTTACAGTCACGTTTTTCTTAATATTTTTAAAACAGTA
The DNA here is from genome assembly GCA_963969285.1 of Odontomyia ornata. Classification (NCBI taxonomy): domain Eukaryota; kingdom Metazoa; phylum Arthropoda; class Insecta; order Diptera; family Stratiomyidae; genus Odontomyia; species Odontomyia ornata. The sequence goes on along the minus strand of OZ017740.1, from coordinate 103,797,903 downwards.
AAAAAATCAGCATATTAAACAATCGTAATTAATCCAACTATTTTCATTACAGCTGTCATCCAATTACAGACCATGAAAAAGATCGTAATTTCCGTGAAGATTATTGCAATTATCTCAGCAATTGGAGTCACACGACAACAAAACCCACCAACAACTATCTCATTACATCAATAATTTGGTTTTGCTAGTGAAGGCTAGCAATCGACTAGTTGCAGCGGCATTGATCTTGACCGTACTCTAGTCTTGCCAGATGGCATCGACCGACAAGAAAGCCGCTGAAAGCTTGATCTCAGCTAGTGCAACGCGAAACAAGGAAGCGATTGTTGCGGCTAAGGTGAAAGTCGATCGCGCGAATGCAACAATTATGGAAATGGAAAAATTAACTGGATCTGGATTGAAGTATCTGCCCAAGTGGCCAGCGGTGAATATTGAATTCCAAGATTTAAGCTTATCAGTGCCGGATTTGGTTACAGGTTAGTTATAAATTCAACCAATACTGAACGACCGCTAATAATTGTCAGCGTAAATCATTGAATTTATTTTCTCATTTGTTATGATTTCTTCTTTCTGGTAATTGGGTTAAGTATAATCGATAGATCAAGATAATTTATAAATTTTTTACTAAGTTTACTATCTATTTCCAACTTTTATTTTTCTTGTGCGAAATACTCGTATATTGATTGAATATGATATTATTTACAATAATGTAAAACGAGTTATGAACATTAAATTCAAGATAACATGCTAAAAAAAAAAATTATAAATTAGGCCAGAACCCTTTAATCTTATAAGCCTTCAGAGCTATTGGAATCGTAATACTTGATTTCCTGAAATTTTTATAATTTGTCTCATTGCCTGCAAATTATTCCTTCAATTTGGCATTCTCAAACTAATTTTACATTTATCTGTTTTATTTGAACAGTTTTTGATCTGACCCTTCTTTCTAATTATTCGGCTTTTCATGAAAAACAATCATACGAGGGTTAATCACATATAAACGGTAATTTAGCCATTCTGCTTAGCACGCACCTCCGAACTAGATGATATACGGATAGTAAGGCGCCTGGTGGTTCGTTTATAAGGAGTGAGGGAACCAGCTTAGTTAGCGGCCACGCTCAGTTGTGTCCTCACATACAGCCATGACTGAGCAAGAGGTAGATCCCTCTGTCGCGCAACGCGTCATCATAAAGTTTTCAACCAGTGAACACGTTAAATCATTGGAAATTAGTAATCGTTTAAAGGCGGAGTTTAAGAAGACTACATTTTCTTAGAACTGTGTTTATACAAGGGTCAAAGAAATTAAGTGTGGGCGAGAACGTGTCGAAAACGGAAATCATGATGAACGCCATTCAGCCGGAAAAGTGCTTGCAACGATTTTTTAAATCAAAGGGAGTTTCACTCCTTGATTTTCTTCACGATCAACACAGAGTGAATGCAGCCTACTATTGCCAGTTGTTGCAGACAGCGAAAACCTCCTACCGAAACCAAAGACGAGGTATGTCCATTAGAGAGGCCATCCTTCTCTATGACAACGCTAGGCCGTGCTCCTTGGCTTTGACAAGAGATAAACCTGAAAAAATGTGCAAGACAACACTCAAACACCCTTCTTATAGTCCAGGCTTCTCCCCCTATGACTTCTTTTTGATCGCGCACCAAAAACATCACTTGGAGGCAATCGATTTGAAAGCTATGAAGAAGGCGAGGAGCTTTATGCTTCCAAAACGGTGGCAAAACATTGTAGACATCCCAGGAGACTGCATTGAGAAATGTGAATGATCTAGTTTGCGTTATATTAGCTAAAAAATAAAGTAAGTAGACAGAACTACGCTCATATTAGAAGGGGTTTGAACTTAACCTACAATATCTTCTTCTTCTTAGCACTACAGCCCCTTTTGGACCTTCGCTTCCTAAAATAGAACCTCCAACTGTCTCGGTCCGTTGACCGCGTCCTCCAATTTCAAAATCCGAGCAGCGATGAACTGTCTTCATCGACCGAGTCCAACCAGCATTTCCTCGGTTTCCCCACTAGTTTCCGGCCTTCAGTTCTCCCAACGAGTACCTTTTTGGGTATCCGTTGTTCGTCCATACGATTCATGTGGCCAGCCCATTACAGCTTCCGCAGTCTGACAATCGTTGAGACCTTCGGTTCGTCTAAAATTTCATACAGCTCATGGTTGTATCGAGTTCGCTTTTGGTCTCCATCTAGCTTCGCTCGAATTATTTTCCTCAGGATCCGTCACTCAAAGGCGTTCAATATATTTGTGGATGCTTGGGTTAGAGCCCATGTTTCACACCCATAGCATAACACAGGACTTGTTACAGATTTGTATGCTTGGAGCTTTGTGCTCCTCTGTATGCAGCTGGTCTTCAAGATCGCCAAGACTGAATAAAATATTTTATCTGTGAGCTGTATTCTCCTGCGTATTTCGTCTCTTTCATAACCCGTTTTCGTTATTCTGGCGGCTAGATACACAAATTTGCCAACATTTTCGACGCTGTATTCGCCAATTATGATATTTTGCGTATTTGAGGTATATTTCCTCATTATTTGGTACAGTACGTTATGATCAATACTGTCGTATGCTTGCTTGAAGTCAACGAAAATTTGGTGTACGTCTATGTTGAATTCCCAAGTACCTGCATGACTGTGAACAATTGGTCTTTTGTCGATCTACCTGTTCTAAAACCACCTGATACGCTCCAATAATACTGTTGGCGTATGATCCGATTTGATTTTCTAAGATTTTAGAAAATATATTTTACGGCGTACAAAGTAGTGATATGCTTCTATAATTTTTGCACTGTAGCTTGTCACCTATTTTGTGAATAAGGAATATAATTAATTGGCTCCACTCTTTCGACATATGTTCTTGTTGCCAAATATACTGGATGCCTTTCTGAATAGCTTTATGAACACTACTGACACCATTTTTGATGAGCTCCACTGGAATCTCCTACAATATAGAGATATGTTAAATGATTCAATTCAAGTGAACTTTCACAGCAAATATGTTCGTGCTTTAAAAGAACTCCTTTTTAACTGACCAACATTTTGTTCCAATATTGCTGAAATCATTGACTAAGCCGAATTTCATATATATATATATATATATATATATATATATATATATATATATATATATATATATATATATATATATATATATATATATATATATATATATATATTGTCGCGTGTTATTTGGTTCGCGGCCAATAATTTTAATGTTCCGGGAAAGTGAAAACGCAATGTCTTTTAATTTAAGTTAAAAGTGTTTATTTAATTAAATAAAATGCACAATAATCAGTTAACACTTTCACTAATTTTAATTGTCACTATTAAAATTATCTAACACTTGTCCATAAATTTATTATCGCAATTGTCTTCTAAATCACTTCACTATTACAAAAATCACTTTTCTACTACTCGAATAATTTCGCTTCCCACACACAAACGCAGTTCTTATCGCGGTCGAATGAATGATTCTCCCATTCATTCAGCTCGCCTTTATATAGGGTCTCTAAGTATTCACCCATTTCTCGCATATTGGCGAACGTTCTACCGAGAGGTACCTGGTACGTTCGAGCAAATTCATGAATGGAGTGACGTCGCTTGCAGATGTTGATTATGCTTGTTGAATTTACTCGCGGGTTCGAGTAAATTCATTTGTTGACGTTCTTAATGATGATGAAAATAATTGCGACAGTAGCTCGCAGAATTATTTGTACATGTAATTATTTGTACATGTAACACTGCCCCCATCTCAGTTCTTTTCGCCCCGAAAAGATGTGTCGCCAGTTGTAGTCAATTCTCCCTGGGTGTAATATGGGGCAAGACGGTCCAGATGCACGATTTTCATTTTAGCTCTCGGCTTACGATGTTCCTGTATTCGGTATACGACGTCGTTGATTCGCCTTGTAACTCGGTATGGTCCCTCCCAATTATGTTGCAACTTTGGAGACCTACCCTTTCGCCGTTGCGGGTTATAAAGCCACACCAAGGCATCTTGCTGGAGGCCAGTAGAATTAGCCTTTAGATCATACCTGGTCTTCATGCGGTCAGTAGCCGATTCGAGGTGTTTTCGCACTGTCCGATGTATCTGGTTCAACCGTTGTCTTAGATCACTTGCGTACTCCGAGACCGTTTGGGGTTTCTCAGGGGGTGTTCCGAACTTTATATCGGCTGGCAAACGAATAGTCTTTCCAAAAATGACTTTGGCTGGGGCTTGGCCCGTCGACGCATGTTCAGCGGCTCTATACGCCATCAAAAATAGTGGGATATGTCGGTCCCAGTCCTTTTGGTTCTCGTCAACCATCTTGGCAAGGTGTTTATTGAGCGTGCCGTTGAAACGTTCGACCATTCCATCGGATTGGGGATGCAGCGGTGTTGTCCTCGTTTTCCGTATTCCGAGCAGCTCGCACATCTCGCCAAAAACTAGTGACTCAAAGTTTCGGCCTTGATCCGAATGTAATTCGCAAGATACGCCGTACCTACTGACCCAATTTAACACTAGCTGTTCAGCTACGGTAGTTGCTTCCTGGTTGGGAATAGGGTAGACCTCGGGCCACTTGCTGAAATAATCGGCTACAACCAGCGTATATCGATTTCCCCAATCAGATTCAGGAAAGGGTCCAGCGATGTCAACAGCAATCCTTTCGAATGGCACGCCTACGTTATAGGTTTGCATTTGTCCTCTCAGTCGTCGTTTTGGGCCTTTGACGGAAGCGCAAATGGTGCATCTGCGACACCAGTCCTCTACGTCTTCTCGAGCGTGGAGCCAGTAGAATCTTTCCCGCAATTTCGCTAAGGTTTTGTTAACACCAAGATGGCCTCCCGAAGATCCTTCATGCATTTCCTTAATCACATCGTGGATTCGGCTTTTGGGTAGTAAAGTTTGCATCCTATAGGAGCTGCCATCCGCCGTTTCCCATTTCCGCTTGAGTATACCACCCTCCACCTGAAGGGAGTTCCATTGTGCCCAATAGCTTTTCAGGGTTGCGCCATGCATTGAAACGTCCTTCCACTCAGGTCGCCCAGTCTTCTCCTTCCATGCGAGCAATGGTCCGATGTCTTCATCGGCTAGCTGGGCATTTCGAATCTCCTCCGATGACCAACCTTCATCGAATTCAGCCGTTATCAGTCGCAAATCAACGGGCGGCTCCTTTTCCTCAATCCGGCGGCAATGCTTGCAGTTAGCTGGACATGGATGACGAGATAGGGCGTCAGCATTATCATGAACTCTGCCCTTATGAAGCAGTTGGGGCCTCACTAGGTCTGGTCGGATCGTCGATCGGGTTGCACTAGTGTCGTTTGTTAGGGTGCAATGTTCTTCATCAACTTGACCAGGAAGGCATCTGTCTGCTTCTCCACGATGTTGCCTTGGCACGATACTGGGGATGTCGATACTCCTAGCCAACGTTCGCCCCATGAAGTTGGCCCTTGCAGTTTGATGGGCCTCCATTCTAGGCTCCTGACACGGTCTGGATCTCCACCACCCTGGACAATAGCTCGGTCTTCTCCGCTTCTTGCAGTCTCGTTGCAGGTGCCCTTTTCCCCCGCAATTCCAGCATCTAGGCGCACCATTCACCTGCAGCTCTCGCTCAATCCCCACGCGCTCACACCTGCAATTATCTGCCACTACCTCGCGAACCCGGGCAGTGGTACGGGTCACATTTTTGGCTGCCTCAAAATTTAAACTATAAGCCAATGCATCCTTGACTGTTTGCTTTTGAGCTAACCGCACGGCTTGTTGCAATTCTTTGTCCCTCAAGGCGCTGGTGAATGCTTCTGCTGCTACGTCATCTCGATGTTCTGGGTCGTACGCTGGGTAAGCCAAAAGTGCCAGTCGCTCAATGTCTTGTGCTAGCTGCTGCAAGGTTTCGCCAGACTTCTGCATCCGATGCCGTAGCTGTGCCCGGTAGATCCGCTTCAGATGATCGTTTCCATAACGCATGTCCAGCGCATTCATTATAGCAGCCGGGTTTGAATGCAGCTCAACGGGTATAGTCTGCAAAAGCTCGGCAGCTGGGCCTCTTAGAGCCAGAATTAACTCAGTTGCTCGTTCCTGCTCATTCCAGTGATTTATCCTAGCGGCGGCTTCAAACTGGATTTTGTAAATACTCCAGACCGTTTGCCCATCGAATATTGGTGCTTGCACATTTCTGGATGTGCTTTGCGCTGCGGTTATAAGCGGGGCTGGTGAGGTGGTTACTACTGCCTTCGCTGCTTCCAATTCTTTTTTCACTTTTTCCATCTCATGGTTTATTCTCTCTTCGACCTGGCTGACCTTTCCCTCGACCTGGCTGACCTTTTCCTCGACCTGGTAAACCTTTTCCTCGACCTGGTCAACCTTTTCCTCGACGCCTTTTATTTGTTTGTTCAGATGGCCGAGCTCCGCTTTTATTTCGGTTGACTGTTTCTCCAGCTTCTGTGTGATGTCTGCCTTGATTTCGATCGCTTGTTGGTCCAGCTTCACTGATTGTTCATTTAACTTCGATGATTGTTCATTTAACTTAGATGATTGTTCATTTAACTTCGCTGATTGTTCATCAAGCTTCGCAGTCAGACTGGATGACATTAGCATCAACATTTGCATCAGCGCATTTTCTGACTCCTTTGATTTTGGTGTGTCCACTTCTCCACCTTCTGCGCCTTTTTCTGCATCTGTAGGCTCACCCGAATCTAGATACGCACCTTCCGACTCGGTTGCATCACGCAAGCGTGCAATCAGTATGGCCTTTGTACCTTGTGTAGCCAGATTTCGTTGTTCCAATTCCTCTTTGAGCTCCGATATGCTCAATTGATTAATTTTTAGATTTAAATTTCCTGGCATTTTTATTGTTTCGGCTATTTTTCCACGTTAACTTTCACAATTGTGCACTTCAAAAATGTTTAATCGTTTTCACTTCCAAAATTTTCTATCCCACTTCTGACACCATTGTCGCGTGTTATTTGGTTCGCGGCCAATAATTTTAATGTTCCGGGAAAGTGAAAACGCAATGTCTTTTAATTTAAGTTAAAAGTGTTTATTTAATTAAATAAAATGCACAATAATCAGTTAACACTTTCACTAATTTTAATTGTCACTATTAAAATTATCTAACACTTGTCCATAAATTTATTATCGCAATTGTCTTCTAAATCACTTCACTATTACAAAAATCACTTTTCTACTACTCGAATAATTTCGCTTCCCACACACAAACGCAGTTCTTATCGCGGTCGAATGAATGATTCTCCCATTCATTCAGCTCGCCTTTATATAGGGTCTCTAAGTATTCACCCATTTCTCGCATATTGGCGAACGTTCTACCGAGAGGTACCTGGTACGTTCGAGCAAATTCATGAATGGAGTGACGTCGCTTGCAGATGTTGATTATGCTTGTTGAATTTACTCGCGGGTTCGAGTAAATTCATTTGTTGACGTTCTTAATGATGATGAAAATAATTGCGACAGTAGCTCGCAGAATTATTTGTACATGTAATTATTTGTACATGTAACAACATATATATATATATATATATATATATATATATATATATATATATATATATATATATATATATATATATATATATATATATATATATATATATTGTCGCGTATTATCTTTAAAGAACAGATACGTGCCAATTAGAGTCCTTACCTCCAGGCTCAACGACTAGCATCAAAGCGGGAGAAGTCATCGGCATCTGCCAGCTCGTTCCCACCATCAACTCTTTGGAAGCTGCTCATGACCGTCACTGGAAAAGAGGGCAAGCCACAGACAAAGCCCGGGGATTTACGTCTGCAATTTTGAAGTAGACCGAATTGCCAGTGCACTATTCAAGCGAGCCGCTGATCTGGTCACTAAGTACAACGACATCTTCTCAACAAGCCCGGATGACCATTGCCGAACGAGTATAGTAACTCACGCAACGAAGACATCCTGGACATTTTAGCCGACGCACAATAGTTTTCAACACTCAATCTCAAGAGTGGCTACTGGTAGGTAAAAATCGACAAGAAGGACCGCGAGCAGACCGCATTTCCAATAGGGAGCAGATTGTGGCAATTCGTGGTAATGCGAATTGGGCTTTGCAATGCTACAGCCACTTTCGACCGCCTGATGGAATACGTGCTATGAGGCCTGATCTGGAAGATCTGCTTGGTGTACCTAGATGACATCATTGTTATCGGGATAACGTTCGAAGAGCATGTGGGAGCCTAGAAGAGATATTCTTCCGATTGCGACTGGCAAATCTGAAACTTAGTCCCGACCAGTGTACGCTGAAGTAAAATGTAAAATGAATGAACAATACCAGGCAGCCTTTGAGGCATTGAAGGAGAAGCTGTGTGAATCATCCGTGCTGGAATATCCAAAACCCGGGAAAATGTTTGTAGCTGGCACGGATGTGAGCAACGCCGGGATTGGCACTGTACTCTCCCAGAAGATCGATGGCAAAGAAAGAGTCCTATCGTATTACAGTTGAGTTCTCTCAAAAAGTGAGAGGAACTACTGCGTGACCAGAAAGGAGCTTTTGGCTATAGTAGAAGCCACAGATACCTATATGGTCAGAAATTTGTACTTCGAACAGGTCATGCATCGCTGAGATGACTGCTTAACTTCAAAAACCGAGATGGATCGAAACATTGCAGTCATACGACTAAAAAATTGTTCGTTGGAAGGGCGGAGCCCATGGAAATGCTAAGGGCCTATCTCGTGGTCAATCTCAAGCTAACTGCATGCGTTGCCGACGGATTGAAGGAAAGGAGCCGAATGTCGATCTGTGAATGATTATGGCCGAATTTGATGTAAGTTGGTCATTAGAGAAGATTCGAAATGCCAACTAGTTGATGAAGACATCGGACATCGTATGGAAGGAGACAACTGGGTGACCTAAGTAGAAAGACTATTCATCTGCCGGATGATATAAAGTTTGGAGCACCCCCAAAGAAACCCCAAACGATCTCGGAGTACGCAAGTGAACTAAAGTTGAACCAGATACATCGAACAGGGTGAAAACACTTCGAATCGGCTACTAGCCGCATGAAGACTAGGTATGATCTGAAGGCAAATTATACTGGCTTCCAGTAAGATGGCTTAGTTTGGCTATATAACCCACAACGGCGGAAAATTAGGTCTCCGGAATTGCAGCATGATTGGGAGGGACCATATCGAGTTCCAAAGCGAATCAACGACGTCGCATACAGGAACATCGGAAGCCTAGGGCCAAAATGAAAAGCGTGCACCTGAACCATATTGCTCCATATTACATCCAGGGAGACTTAACTACAACTGGCGGCACATCCCATCGGGGCAAAATGAGCTGAAGTGGGGGCAGTGTTACATGTTCACACAATTCTGCGAAGTACGGTCGCCATTGTTGTCGCAACCATTAAGAATATCATGATCGACATTGATTGAAAAGAAGCAACCAAGAAAAGCAAACGAATGACGTCGAAAGCGTGTACTCGAAGCTTAAGAATGGACCAAATAGATCCATGATCAATATCTGAAAGTAATCATGTATCGTACATACGTGTATAAAGAATTTCTCGAATGTCCCTGGTAGTTCTCGTTAGAACATCTGCCAATATACGATCCTATATAAAGCCGAGATGAATGAATGGGGTATATAGTAAAAATGCGATAAGACTAGAGCGCGAATTGAAGGCAATATTGATTGATGGTGAAGTAAAAGTATTTCGTGACATATTTGAAGGTAGTCGAAACTTAAATTGATAGTACAATGAAATGCAAATTAAAGTGCGATTTGTAAAATAGTGAAATTAATTATTGTGTATTTTCAGTGAATAAACCGTTTATACTTTAATTAAAAGGCAGTGCGTTTTCACTTTCCCGGGACATTAAACTCATTGGCCGCGAAATAATACGCGACAATATATATATATATATATATATATATATATATATATATATATATATATATATATATATATATATATATATATATATATATATATATATATATATATATATTGTCGCGTATTATTTCGCGGCCAATGAGTTTAATGTCCCGGGAAAGTGAAAACGCACTGCCTTTTAATTAAAGTATAAACGGTTTATTCACTGAAAATACACAATAATTAATTTCACTATTTTACAAATCGCACTTTAATTTGCATTTCATTGTACTATCAATTTAAGTTTCGACTACCTTCAAATATGTCACGAAATACTTTTACTTCACCATCAATCAATATTGCCTTCAATTCGCGCTCTAGTCTTATCGCATTTTTACTATATACCCCATTCATTCATCTCGGCTTTATATAGGATCGTATATTGGCAGATGTTCTAACGAGAACTACCAGGGACATTCGAGAAATTCTTTATACACGTATGTACGATACATGATTACTTTCAGATATTGATCATGGATCTATTTGGTCCATTCTTAAGCTTCGAGTACACGCTTTCGACGTCATTCGTTTGCTTTTCTTGGTTGCTTCTTTTCAATCAATGTCGATCATGATATTCTTAATGGTTGCGACAACAATGGCGACCGGACTTCGCAGAATTGTGTGAACATGTAACACTGCCCCCACTTCAGCTCATTTTGCCCCGATGGGATGTGCCGCCAGTTGTAGTTAAGTCTCCCTGGATGTAATATGGAGCAATATGGTTCAGGTGCACGCTTTTCATTTTGGCCCTAGGCTTCCGATGTTCCTGTATGCGACGTCGTTGATTCGCTTTGGAACTCGATATGATCCCTCCCAATCATGCTGCAATTTCGGAGACCTAACTTTCCGCCGTTGTGGGTTATATAGCCAAACTAAGCCATCTTACTGGAAGCCAGTATAATTTGCCTTCAGATCATACCTAGTCTTCATGCGGCTAGTAGCCGATTCGAAGTGTTTTCACCCTGTTCGATGTATCTGGTTCAACCTTAGTTCACTTGCGTACTCCGAGATCGTTTGGGGTTTCTTTGGGGGTGCTCCAAACTTTATATCATCCGGCAGATGAATAGTCTTTCTACTTAGGTCACCCAGTTGTCTCCTTCCATACGATGTCCGATGTCTTCATCAACTAGTTGGCATTTCGAATCTTCTCTAATGACCAACTTACATCAAATTCGGCCATAATCATTCACAGATCGACATTCGGCTCCTTTCCTTCAATCCGTCGGCAACGCATGCAGTTAGCTTGAGATTGACCACGAGATAGGCCCTTAGCATTTCCATGGGCTCCGCCCTTCCAACGAACAATTTTTTAGTCGTATGACTGCAATGTTTCGATCCATCTCGGTTTTTGAAGTTAAGCAGTCATCTCAGCGATGCATGACCTGTTCGAAGTACAAATTTCTGACCATATAGGTATCTGTGGCTTCTACTATAGCCAAAAGCTCCTTTCTGGTCACGCAGTAGTTCCTCTCACTTTTTGAGAGAACTCAACTGTAATACGATAGGACTCTTTCTTTGCCATCGATCTTCTGGGAGAGTACAGTGCCAATCCCGGCGTTGCTCACATCCGTGCCAGCTACAAACATTTTCCCGGGTTTTGGATATTCCAGCACGGATGATTCACACAGCTTCTCCTTCAATGCCTCAAAGGCTGCCTGGTATTGTTCATTCATTTTACATTTTACTTCAGCGTACACTGGTCGGGACTAAGTTCCAGATTTGCCAGTCGCAATCGGAAGAATATCTCTTCTAGGCTCCCACATGCTCTTCGAACGTTATCCCGATAACAATGATGTCATCTAGGTACACCAAGCAGATCTTCCAGATCAGGCCTCATAGCACGTATTCCATCAGGCGGTCGAAAGTGGCTGTAGCATTGCAAAGCCCAATTCGCATTACCACGAATTGCCACAATCTGCTCCCTATTGGAAATGCGGTCTGCTCGCGGTCCTTCTTGTCGATTTTTACCTACCAGTAGCCACTCTTGAGATTGAGTGTTGAAAACTATTGTGCGTCGGCTAAAATGTCCAGGATGTCTTCGTTGCGTGAGTTACTATACTCGTTCGGCAATGGTCATCCGGGCTTGTTGAGAAGATGTCGTTGTACTTAGTGAGCCTGGAGGTAAGGACTCTAATTGGCACGTATCTGTTCTTTAAAGATCTTACAAGGTTTCGTCCTACAATGAAGCTGTGCAATGCCGATATTTTCGTTGGCTCTATCAGATAAGATCGGTGTTCTCCAGAATCACCATCAAGCTTAGCCCATACAATGCTTACGGAAGATTTCGGTACATCAGTGTCGGCACATACTACCACATCCGACTTGGCTTAGACGCTTGGATCCTCCATCATTACTTTGACATTCCGCCATTTAAATACCCGTTTGCCCAAATCCAACGTGATTTCATGTGGTCGCAGAAAATCTATTCCGAGGATGCAGTGATCCATAATGTTCGGTACCAGAAAAATATGTCGGAACGCAGTCTCCCAACTGTATCTGCAGGTTGACCTCTCCATGGGCAGGTGCACTTTCTCCCATAGCTGTTCGTAGTGAGAAAATCCTGTCTTTGTGAAGAAGTTGTTGCCTCACTAGGTCTGGTCGGTGAATCGCTCGGGTTGCATCAGTGTCGATTGTTATGGTGCAATGCTCTCCCCCAACTTGACCCGAAAGGAATAAGTCTGCTTCTCCACGATGTCGTCTTGACACGGTGGCGGCTCTGCAGGAGACGTCGATCCTCCTAGCCAACCTCTTGTAATGATTTTCGCTTGAAACAACAACTCAAACGTCGAGATTTCCTAAAGGAAATCTGAACCGACCTTTCATCGGTTCTAGACGTGAAGTCTTGCAACGTGACAACGGACTGTACCCTTCAAGTCAACAAGTCCGGGCCCTCTTAGTCTACTCCGGGGTGGCTGCTGGCTGGCTAGCCAGTTCGGAGAGGAGTTCAGTCACGGGTCTTACGCGAGCAGACTAAGTCCGAAATAAAAAAATTCAGACACCGGTTCACATACCGGATTTACTAACGCGTCGAAAATAAAACCATATGAAAACGAAACCTATCTCTACTTTATTCCGTATTTCTCTCATTCCTTCAGACAACACAAATAAAATGGATCTAATTCCGCGTTCCCGAATTTCGCCGACGCGGTACCGAAAAATATCCTACTCTAACGTGAACTTTGCTATAATCTACTCTAATAAAATTACGCAAAACAAAAAGTGGTACGCGAAAGCGGTCATCCGCGGATTACTCGAACCCTACCCTCGTAGCAGCATACTCACCGTTCGCTAACATTCCTGCTGGAAAAAAAGGGTTTGCTGGAAAGGAAAGACGGTGTTATTTTTAGCAATTCATATTATTTTATTCTAAAACATTTATTAAAAATAATCAAAATGATTTTTAGCATAACAAACACGAAATATTATTTCCTCGTCTAAATATTATAATAAGAAAAAGTAAATTCAAATAACGAACATTCGTTTAAATTCGGGATTTATGCTGATCGTATGGTAATAATAATAATAATAATAATAAATGAATGAAAAACGAGGTAATGATGTGGCAATAGATAAATTTGACAACTATGATTCTTACTCTCTACATATGCGGTTCTCTTGTTTCTATGATTTTCGACCGAGCTTTGGTTCAGCATTCTTAATTTTGATTGTGGCTTACGATTTTGTAATTATCGTGTATCTTGAATCTGCTTACTTTCAATATTCCGGACCCGAGATAAATATTGAGACAATATTGAGTGTCATATTCAGTTGTAATGTTGGTTCCATTTATACCCTTAAGTAGATTAACCATGGATACAGTCATTGCGCATCGGTCTTCAGAGATTATGAACAGGAATGCTCAGAAAATTTTCAACTAGCCTTGTTTGTGTGTCACTCAGCGTCAAATGTAGGCCGAAAATATGACTTTGATGCGCCCTTCTTTCGGGTGGAAAACTTATGCGATACTTCTGCACGGACTCCGACACGCGTTTGCTTCTCCGTGCACTTAGTTCCAAGACTCAGGCTATGCGCATTCTATCGTTGTTTGTAATAAAATTACAATGTCGTCTTGATTGGTTATACATAAAAGGATGAGTGATTTGAGATGCTGTCGTTGATCGATACAAATACATATACTTTTTTAATGGCTGGGGATGATTTTTCACGTGGTATGTTGCTATGTTTTCATTAAGACGTCTCTATCACTCTGTGAATACGAAAACTCTTGCTGAATAATCAGTACTGAGTTTGTTCCGCCGTGTGCGTTCGAATTTTCGAAAGTACGGACAGATAAGGTTAAATCTCCAGGTAACAACTCCTCACCGTACGACCCAACCAACTCGGAACTCTAGACATAAAAAAATTACAAAAACAAAAAAACACTTACAATTGGCTGTTCAAATGTAGCACAAACCTCGACGATGACATTCAGCTGACGAGCACTCTCCGGCGTAATGACATTGATGGTTACTTGTTTCCCGTTTGCTGCGCTCGTCGGGGAGGGCTGTATGTCGATTATGTCGATTATACAATCTAATACAATGTTGCCTCCCTTCCAATTGTAAGCCACGATTTCGTTTCCGCACTAAAAATCTACCGTGATAAGGGAATATATAAGAAAAGAAAATTGTTCTTCTTGAGCACCCCTACCTTGCAATCTGCCCATTCATTACTCGCGCGAGAACGCCAATTTTGTCATAGCGGCGTTGCGGATTCACGATATCGTATCGGCTGGCTTTTTGCACGTTGAACTTCTGTGTGTAGCACTTGACTTTGGTTTAAAAACAAATAATTTTCACCTATACAGCTCTTCTTCACAAGTAAATTAAATCTCGATTGACAACTAGGCTCGGATAATACATTCAACTTCTGCCAAAGAACACAGTGACTACACACGTCTTACACGACTCGGATTGGCGGCCATCTTGTCCGGAGTCTTCAGCTTTCCCATTCCATCTCAACTTTCCTCTTCCTCCGAGCTGTCAAAAGGCGGTTCAGTGACAGCGAGTGGATAAAGGGTCATTCCCGAACCGTCGACATCAATAACGACCTGCGGATCGTTGTCAGTGGCATAGAGCTGATTCATTACACTCTGCCCCACAAAGTTAACCCCCTCAGACTGAAGGACTTCTATTCCGGGCTCCTGACTCGGTCTGGATCTTCTCCACTCTGGACAATAGCTCAGTTTTCTTCGCTTCTTGCAGTCTCTTTGCAGGTGCCCCTTCTCAATGCAATTCCAGCACCTAGGCGCAACCATTTGCCTGCGGCGTTCGTTCAATTTTCACGCGCTCAGACTTGCACTCGTCTGTCACTACCTCGCGAACCCGGGCAGTAATACGAGTTACATTTTTCGTTGCCTCAAAGCTCAGACTATAAGCCAATGCATCCTTAACCGTTTGCTTTTGAGCTAAACGCACGGCTTGTTGCAATTCCTAGTCTTTTTATGCACTGGTGAATGCTTCTGTTGCTGCGCCATCTCATTGTTCCGGGTCATAAGCTGAGTAAGCCAAAAGTGCCAGTCGCTCAATGTCTTGGGCTAGATGCTGTAGGTATTCGCCAGACTTCTGCATCCGATGCCGTAGCTGTGACCGGTAAATCTGCTTCAGATGATCACCTCCATAACTTATGTCGAGCGCATTCAATACAGCAGCCGGGTTTGAGTGCAACTCAATAGGGGTTGTCTGTAAAACCTCAGCAGCTGGGCCTTTTAGAGCAAGAATTAGTACAGTTGCTCGCTCCCGCTCATTGCAGTGATTTGTCGTAGCGGCGGCTTCAAACTAGATTTTCAGATACCCCAGACCGTTTGCCAGTCGAATATTGGTGCTTTCATATTTCTGGATGTGCTTTGCGCTGCGGATATAAGCGGAGCTGGAGAGGTGGCTGCGACTGCCTTCGCTGCTTCCAATTTATTTTTTATTTTTTCCATCTCATGGTTGATTCTCTCTTCGAAGTGACTGATCTCATGGTTGATTCTTTCCTCGACCTGACTGGCCTTCTCTTTGACCTAGCAAACCTTTTCCTGACCGCATTTGATTTGTTTGTTCAGACTACTGAGCTCCGCTTTTATTTTGGTTGACTTTTTATGCAAATCTGCCTTGATTTCGCATGCTTGTTGGTCCAGCTTCGCTGATTATTCAACTTCACTATTTTACAAATCACATTTTAGTTTACTTTTAACTTGGCCTATCAATTTATGCTACCTATGTCTTCAAATATATCACGAAAAACCTATCAATCAATCAATATCGCCTTCAATTTGCGCTCGACGCTAATCGCAGTTTTTACTATCGCCTGTTTTACTATCACTATTTCCCCCTCATTCACTCAGCTCGGCTTTACTATATATAGGGTCCCTAGTCATTCAATCCATTTTTCGTACATTGGCGAATGTTCTGTCGAGAACTACCTGGAACATTCGAGCAATTCTGGATACCCGCAGTAACGTCACTTTCGGATATTGATCATGGATCCACTTGGCCCATTTTTGCTTTCTTCAATCAATATTGATCATGATGTTAGTAATAGTTGCAGCAGTAGCTCGCAGAATTGTTGACATGTAACAGTTTTATAAATATGTGAATACTCGTATTATGCAAAATATATAAAGTTTCAATTTTATCAAAAAATCAATGAGATTACCTTAAGAATATAAAAGTTAATGAAAAACACTTTTTCATTTAGTATTTAAAATGACACTTTTTTATGTTAATAAAAGACACGATTTCAGCGCAAACGTTATATTTACTCTCGCAATTCGAAAAACAACTGGGCAAGGTGTAACGTACCTTCAATTCATGTTAAGTTAAACATTATTAGAGCTGGGAACGATAGATTGTCCAAAGTATAGAAAATTCTTGGAATCGTAGAAAAAGATGAAATGCGGAAAAATGATTAGGTGGGCAGGATGTGCCGTTATGTGGGCAGGATGTGGTGTTAACTTAAATTATTGTATATAATTTGTAATAATATAAATAAGTTTAAATAATTTCTAATAATGAGTTATGAATTTTCTGACGAGCTGGATCCGTGACTGCGGAAGCTGTAAAAGGCTGGCAACGTGAATCGAACGAATGAGCTACGGATACCAAAAAAGGTATTTGTTTGAGTGACTGAAGGGCGGAGGCCAGTGGCGAAACCGAGGAAACGCTGGTCTGACTCGGTCGACGTAGACAGTTCATCGCTGCTCGGATTTTGTAGTTGAAGGACGCGTTCCATGGACCATGACAGTTAAAGGCGCTTGTTTCAGGAAGCGTAGGCCCGAAAGGGGCTGTAGTGCTGCGAAGAAAAAGAATGAGTTAAGATTTGAAATTATTTCAAGTTATTTGAATAGATCTGCAATGACTTAAAGCATCAAATAATATTTTACCATTCGGATATTGCTGGTTTTCCTTGAGAATGCGTTTCAGTTATCCTTGGCTCTCTTTAGCTACTTCTGAGGCATATTACTTAGGATGCTTCATATTATAGGATGGTTAGCGTTAGCTAGGTAGGGTTAGGATCAGATGGAAGCTCAGCAATATTAACTTTTTAAGTTTAATAGCTGTATCTGTCTTGTCCCGTTTCCGCTTTCTTTTTAGTGTTGGGTCAAGTACGGAGAATATTGTGAGGAACAGTTGCTCAATTGATAATATTCTCGGTGGTTTTTCTATGCCTGTATATTTCCAAACGGCGAAAAAACAATGAGCGTTTAAACTACAAAGCGTTTAAATTGAGCAGTCACACAAACAAACTACTCGAAAACCTTCGCATCTTCTATTCGAAATTTTAAAGGCAGATTTAGTAAAATATTTAATTATGTACATTCCTAATCGTAATTTGTAAAATAGTTTTCCTTCTTGTTATTATTATTAAATGTAATTTTTCTATCAATTTCCCTTTATATTAAATTTACATGCTTCCCTTTAATTATAGGAGATATCAGATTTAACTTTTATTGCTATTTAAAATCTTCTTCACTTTCTTTACTTCAGTTTAATTTTCTTTGCTTCAGTTAAATTTTCTTTGCTTCAGTTGAATTTCGTTTTTAAAAATTTTAAATCTGCAGTTAAAATTTCGAATATGCGAACGCTGATTTAGTACAGCCATCGGTGTATTAGGCTACGCAGTGTAAGCGAACCCGGCTGAGCTGGCAGCTGAAGGAGTAAGCGGTACACCAAAAAGAAGGAAAAAGGAAGAAAAAGAGGTCCGGTTCTAACTTCAACACGATATGGACGGAGATAATTGAATTGCCAGTTGATCGGCTTTAAACAAGATATGAATTCCGCAGTTGCTTCAGACGGAACGAGAACGATCAAACGGATGTAAAAGGAATGAATATAAAAATGGTCATCTAGTGAAGTGATTGCAAACTGCTCCGAAGAAGTAAAACTCATAAAACGCTTTGTATCGATCGAGGCTTGGAGTAGTGTTAAATAATCTCGTAATGTTAGGTGGCACACTGCTGACTCTCTTCATCATTATGGCATCGGAAAAGTGAAAGTAAATGCATTGTTTCCGAATCTTGAACTTGGCCCCACAACTTTTGGGTTACACAACAAAACAGCTGAACAAAGGAGGCGAAAAAAAGAACAGAATGGAGATGATAAAGAAGAAGATGATGACGTGATTCTGGGGGAAAAAGAGGAACATTCAGAATATGACTTTCGGTTAGGAAGCCTGGAAGGTGAGGAACAAGCATACTCATCCGAAGGGAATGAATGCTACGACGAAGATGGGGAGCATAAATGCGAAGATGACGAAGGTAACCAGGGGTTAAACTTGTATAATTAGTCAGACCCAAAAGAAAAAGTACGTATGATATAGTTTATAGAGAATACGTATACTAGTAGCAAATATTTCATTTTTGATATGCGTAACTATTTAACATCAGGATTCCACGTCTAGCACTCGTTTTTATAAATTAAAATAATTTTTAAAAACGTCAATTAGAAAGTAATTTTAGAAAAAAAAACTTATTAGATCGTCGAACTATTCGAACAGTTTATCGAGTATCTGGATTTTACTTGCGAGAAAGTTTCAAAAAAGAAGAAAAGTTTTTTTCACCGGGGGGATGGAGGAGCCCGACGGCTTTCCACCGCTGGGGGACCCAGAGCCAGGCATTTCTAAAATGAAAAATGATAAAATCATAAAGCGGACAAACGAACAAGACAACTGTGAGCATGACAAGTGTATTACGGTTTCAAGCGAAGATTACGAAAAAGTAACCAGGGAAAACGCAAGGGTTACGAAACAAAACAATGAGTTGAAACTCCCTATACAAAGCTTGGAGGATATGGTCCGGACGTTATCAAATGCGAGCAAACCAAAAGTGAAGCCACAGAATACATCCGGAAAAGAAGAACCGATATCAACTAAAAAGAATGAGAAAAAGGAAACAACAACAACAAGCAAGACCAACGAGAAAGCAGTACCAACACAGAAGACTCAAACATATAAAACAAAATCGCAAGATACGAGCAAGCCATCAATCCATGATGCTGAAAATATCCTGAGCGCAGGAGGAGCGAATGACAGCGCCAATTATTATGCGGTGCTGTCTGCAATGAACGAAGAAATGGACATCGAGATGGAGAGCAACGATAGCATAGGTAATATTGATAGTAGTAACAATTTCCTTCAATATTTAAAATTAAAAAATAAGGAGAAGGAGAAGAAGCCAACCGGTGTCTCTGCTGGTTCTCCTAATAAAATTAATAAGGTAAATGAGAAAGTTCCTCCAATTAACGTTTTTAGGCAGCGTGGAGGAGATATGGTTCGGTTATTGGCAGCTGAACATAAAATCGATAACTTTGAAGTTAAGAGAGTGACCGCTGATAAGCTCTCGATCAAGACAAAGACACTGGCTGATTTCAAACTGGCGAAAGATGCTCTTAATAGTGTCTAAGCCCCCCACTTCACATACACGCCAAAGGCGGAAAAAAATCAGACCTTCCTGTTGAAGGGCTTGGACTGTGGAGAGAATACAGTTGATCTCCTTGAAATGTTGCAGGAAGCAGCACCAGCCATTAAGTTCATCTGTGTGAAAAATTTTACTACAAGGAGATCAACTGTTGAAGGCAAAATATTACCATTTTATTTGGTTCTAATTTCTAACGACAGCAGTCCGAGTACCCTCCAACAGGTAAGGTACTTAAACTTTAGAGTTGTGAGGTGGGAACGCCTCCAAAAAAATGAGGTCAGCCAGTGTTACCAGTGTCAAAGATTCGGTCATTCGGATGACAATTGTGCAATGCACTATCGCTGTATTAAGTGCAAATATATATACGCCCCCGGTGAATGCAAATTGGCTCAGATGAAGCCAAAAGAAAAATTGTATTGTGTTAATTGCGGTATATTTGGTATCCAGCATCATATCGAGGATGCCCTCGGTATCAAGATGCAAGAGTTAAATTTTCCGTAAAACAAACCAAAGTAAATCACAATTTGTTACCTCCCAACTTCGTCAAGCCCGGGATATCATTTGCACTTGCTGCCAGAGGACCAGCAGACAACAATGTAAATAAAATATACAATGTAAGTGGCAATAATGAGCTGCTTCTCAAAATCTACCAACAGCTTGAATCTCTTTCAGATATAATCAATAAACAAGACCAAAAAATCAATTACGTTTATCAACGTTTAGGCCAACATGCTTCAAAATAGGTTGTCATCCAGTCACATTCCCATGGATAGGGCTCGTCTCATCTCGATCAACGTCAACTCAATTGTTACTATACATCGGCGTGATTATCTCCTTGAATTCATTATTAAGCAAAAGCCTGACATCATGCTTCTCATCGAAATCCACCTCAATTCATGGCACTCCATGACATTCAAGGATTTTAAATTCGTAAGAAACGATAGGGTAATAGGTGATGGACGAGGTGGCACCGGGATATTGGTTCGAAGACCCTATTGTTTCTAAAATATTGAAATAGTCGAATTCAAAAGCTTTGAATCTCTTGAAGTGTCCGCTATCAAAATCTAACTGCCAGGTGGGGAAAACCTCTTCGTTATCTCTGCCTATGCAACTGGTGGAACTGTTCTCAAGCTCAAGGAGGAACTCAATTCCTTGTTTGAAATACTCGAATTGAACAGGCTTCATAATTACTATATTCTTGCTGGTGACCTGAACGCTATGCATACATCATGGCTGAACGCCACAAATAATCCTAGAGGTGTATTCCTGAAATCGTGGATAACAGAGAATCGAATTGAATACAGATGCAATCTATATGGGTCGGAGTTCTCAACTACCCTAGGAGAAATTCATATTTGGATCTCTGCATTGCTGACGCAAGACTTGAATTCAGCTTTAATGATCCTCAACGGAAACTGCAGGTGCTTCCTTATGATAGCGACCATAACGCAATCGTAATGGAAATCAATCATCAAAGGGATGATCTCTTCCTCATTCCAGTTCAACATGAAAATCATCGGTTGAGCTTCAAAAAACAGACTGGGGAAAGTTTCAAAAGAAGTTTTATCGGGAGTATCAGAAGCAATGTCCCCCTTCTGATGATGGCAACTCTTGCTCAATGGTTCCTAATGACAGGAATCTAACTAACGATGAAATAGATCTCTATTTGTCGAAGTTAGAGAAGCTGACGTTGGAAACGATTGAGAAAGTCGTTCCCAAGATTAAACATCAAAACAATATGGGAGGATAGGAAACACCAACCATCCCAAGGTTGAAAAGATTGAAAAGCTTTCTTCTAACACGTGTCAACAATATTTATCAACGATTTTTGGACTACAACCATCCCTCGTTGGCTAATTACACCTGAAGAATGTCCGGAACAAAATCCGTTCATACTTCAGGAGTGAGGTCAGCAATCAATGGGCGGAAAAATTTAAGGGGTATTAGCCCACAGGACCCAGACGGCATTTTTGCGAAAGTGAAAAGCATGTTCTGTAAAAAGTCTCGAGTGAAGGTATCGAATCTTGAAGTCACTAGTGATGAGATAAATCTTCTCGATATATGAATGGAAATGGAAACAGGATTATATGTGAAGGCTTGGAAAAACTTGCCCTGATTCGAACACATTTTGAATTGGTTCATCTACCCAACCCTGAGAGAGGGAACGAAATTTTTTCAGAAGTCGTTGAAGCAAAAGTTTCCGACTTCAAATCAAGCCTGAACAGTCAATCAATTCTTCATTTCAATGAAACATTAACATCTGATCTCATACCGAGCTTGAATCTTAAGGATTATTTTGTCAGCTATGAAGACTTGTGTTTCATATTACACAAGGTAAACAACAAGAAATCATGTGGTACTGATGGTATTCCAAATGTAGTTCTCCGACATTTGCCTGAGGTTGCTATTAGAAATTATTGCATATTATTCAACAACATGTTAAGCAATTCATATTTCCCAAATGAGTGGAAAAAGGCTAAGGTATTTCCGATCTTGAAGAAAGGAAAAGAATCTTCGAGCCCTACAAGCTATCGCCCAATCAGCTTGCTCCCTAACATCAGCAAAAAAGATTTCCACATCATGGCTGGCGAGGGTAGTTTAGAACGAGTTCCACATAAATCCTGTGTTCAATACCTCGGTGTTTATCTCGATCAGTATCTGTACTATACTGAACATGAGAAAATCATGCTCAGTAAGGCACTAAAAGTAGTCATGGCCCTGCGAAAACCCTTTCATTCCAAATACATTGATCAAAAGGTCAAAATTATCTGTTACAAGGGCCTGGTTAGACCAGTTTTGACATATGGATGTCGGATCTGGTACAACCAGAGTGCTAGTACTATGGAAAAATTAAGACTTTTCGAAAGGAAATGTGTTCGTGCATGTACTGGTTTGTACAGAAAGCCTGAAACGGATTGGAAACATTATTTATCGAATAGATGAATGTATCAAACTGCTGAAGTGACGAGGGTCGATTCTTCATATTGAAACTTCTTCGGAATCATATCGCAAGATCTGTGACTGTGAGTGAAAGCCCTTGGATTTCACAGCCGTTCCACCCTACAGACGGGTATATAGCGACTTGCCTCGCTACTGGCTTCATTCCTCTAGAAGATTCATGTCCAAATACACGAATTTGGACATGAATCGATACGTTTTTGATTCTGACGGCGCCCCAGTCATATATCACATATATCGACGGGCCACCGATAAGAAGATAAAATATCCTCCGAGTTTGAGTTCACGACACCAACGATTCCAATGGAGATACTCATTTGCTAGATTCGTTGAAGCTGATCGAATTGAGACGGCGCAATCCAGATATTGGTGGCTGAATGACAATGTCTAAATTATTCGTGTTTATTTCCAGTTTTTGTTTTTTTTCGTTATTTAGTTTTTGAGTTTCAGCTCATTTTGTTAAAAATTAGGTATAGGTTGGGTATACGAGTATGTTATGTTTATTATATTAGGTTAGGGATAAGGTAAAACGCTTAGATTAGGAACATTGTTATAGAATTTTTTAGTATAAGATAAAGTTTTTGATTTTATTTTATTAGAAATAAGTTACAACATATTAGGTGTAGGACAAAGTTCACTGTGGTGTTAAAATTATAAATAATTTTAGGATAGTGTTGGTTGATTTTTTCTCCTTTTTCCAATTGAATGAAATAATATGTAATAATCTTCGTTGATTTGAATTTGCTATAGTTGTTTTTTTTTTTTTAATGTGTTTAATGATAACGTACAAATTTAGAGAGCCATTTGGGCCATTAAGTTTTTGTATATTTATTATTTGGAATTTGCTTTATATTCTTTGAAAATTTATATCCATTAGTATTAAATAAAGCGCTTTTGACTTTGACTATTTAACATCAAATCAGATTGCCTGTTTTCTCCTCCAAAAGAAAAAACAACAAATGTACACATTTAGTTTGCAAAACAAGGTAATCTTAAAAATCGTCTACGAAAAATATGATTCATACTAGTTTAATGTGTGGAAATGTTGGTGCTTATAGATGCAAAGATGTTTACCAAAAAACTGCTGAGGAAAGTCAACGAATGATTTATGAGAATATAGAAGTATACTGGAATCGGTTTTACGGCAGCAGTCTCAGTGAGAGACGAGATCCAACTACGAAAAGTACGACAACCAGGCGAATCGCTTTGTTAAACGCTCCATGTATACTCAATAAATCTAGTGAAGCTTCTAGAAGTTTGAAATAGCCTTCATTTTACACACTTCAAGACACACAGCGGGAAGATGCAAATCGTTTTTGAAGGATATTTTAAAAATAATAATCTGGAATGTAATAAATTATTCCTAATGTCAAAGACTGGAAAATATCATAAACCATCGTAATGATATGTCACATAAATAACAGTTGGATTATCCTTACAAATCCTGTGTTCATTTACGGACTGCTCTTTATTCTAACGAAATAATATATACATGAGACACACTTTGCCTTAAGTTATTTAACAAAATTCGAATATTATGTTACACTCTTGCTGTAAAGGAATTTTGGATCAAAAATGTAGAAACATTTTTAAAAGCAATCAACAAAAATATTACTTGATATTCTAATTTAAGTATGTTAGTTAATTTTAATACTTATATTACAGCGCAAAAAACAAAATGCCATCAATTCAAATAAGTATTTAATTATAAGTCGATCATAAATATGTAATTGAAATAAGAGAAAATCGTTTGAATGGTATTTAAGCATAAGTGTAGCAGAAGTTTGCTTTATTTACCGCTTTAAAAATTATCGGTTAATCAAGATGCATTAAAAATTAAATTCTTTTTCTTTTAGTGTAGTAAACTGAATTTAAATTGCGGGAATTCCTCTGAACACATAAGTTCTCTGCACGTTGGATTGATGTTAGTAAAATCTACTTTTTAAGTTTTATGAATGCATTTCTGATTTCACAAAATTACAAAACCGATTTTGTTGAATTTATCGAATGCTAATACTTTCCATTATAATATCTTAATAATATACGTCGCACAGGTCGTCTTTCTAAATATTTGATATAAAAATAGGACAAACGATTTGATTTGAATTGAATTAATCGGGCGGTAATTTTATTTAAATTCGCTTTAAGGCACTTGTCTTTCGGAATGTGCATTATAAATATTGGGTCTATAACTTAATTCATGCGGTTTGCTAAGAGATGGCGTAACTTGTATAATATTACCTCGTTCCAATACTCCAAACCTGCGTTCGAAAGCTACTGTCATTGTACGTCTTTTCAGTGTATGCCATTCATTTGAAGCGTTAACAATAATAATTTTTTTTCACTCAAATATGTCGAACTTTGTTCCTGAAAAAGTGTTTTTGCGGGGAATTCTTCATTACTTTAATATGAAGAAAACTGCCGCCAAAAGTCATCGTATTTTGGTGGAAGTTTATGGTGAACATGCTCTAGCTAAGCGAACCTGCCAAAAGTTTTTTGCACGATTTAAAAGTGGTGATTTTAGCTTGGAAGACGATGAACGTCCTGGGCAGCCAAAAAAGTTTGAAGATGAAGAACTGGAACCATTACTCGATGAAGATTGTTGCCGAACAAAGAAGAGCTCGCAAAATCTTTGGGTGTCACTCAAGCAGCAATTTCAAAACGTTTAAAAGCAGCTGGATATATTCAAAAGCAAGGGAATTGGGTTCCCGTGAACTCAAGCCGAGAGACGGCAAAAGGCGGTTTTGCATGTCCGAAATGCTGCTGGAACGCAACAAAAGGAAGTCATTTTTGCATCGGATGGTTACTGGTGATGAAAAATGGATCCATTACGACAACCCCAAGCGCGAAAAATCATATGTGAAATCCGGCCAAAAAGCCAAATCAACGGCGAAGCCGAATATCCATGGCGCGAAGGTAGTGCTCTGTATTTGGTGGGATCAGGAGCGTGTGCTGTATTATGAGCTGCTATAACTGGGTGAAACCATCAATGGAGCACACTATCGAACACAATTCATCCATTTGAAGAGAGCAGTAGCCGAAAAACGCCCGGAATATGCGACCAGACACGAGGCAATAATTTTCCATCATGACAACGCTCGGCCCCACGTTACTTTTCCGGTCAAGAACTATTTGGAAAACAGTGGATGGGAAGTTTTACCCCACCCGCCTTATAGTCCAGACCTTGCCTCTTCTGACTACCATTTGTTCCGATCGATGCAGAACGCCCTCACTGGAATACGGTTCACATCAGAGCAGGATATCAAAAATTGGCTTGATTCATTCTTGGCTGCCAAGCCGGCGCAGTTCCTTTGGGATGGGACGCACGTATTGCCAGAAAGACGGGAAAACGTCATAGATTCAGATGGGCAATACTTTGAATAATACTATTGTACAATTTTTTTCTTAAATAAACGTTCAAATTAAAAAAAAAAAAACACCGCAACAATTAAGTTATCGACCCAATATATGTTTTGGGTCTTAATGCGTGACCAAGCTTAACTTATGCACTCGTAAAGCGTAATGAAATGTATATATGGAAAGACTGTTTTGTTTGTTTTATATTGGTAAAGATCTTCTACCGACAATGAGCAAATTCGCCTTTACATTTACAACCGAAATCGAAAAATGTAATGAGAACTTCTAAAGTTATTTGGATATAAACATCACGTTTACATAAAAGATTTATAGCTATTAAGACGCTTTATATACGAGGTGTGGTAAAAAAATATCGCGAATTTTTTTTTTTCTAAAATTATTTATTTATTCATGAATATCTATTTTGTCCCCTTCAAAGTAATCCCCATGAGATATTATACACTTGTGCCAACGGTTTTTCCAATCTTCGAAGCACTTCAAAAAATCATTTTTTTTAATCTTGTTCAGCTCCTCCTTCGATGCCGTCTTTATCTCGTCAAGCGTAGCGTAACGTCGTCCTTTCATGGGCCTCTTCAGTTTAGGAAACAAGAAAAAGTCACAGGGGGCCAAATCTGGGGAATACGGTAGCTGCGGCATCATTAGTGTGTTGTTTTTGGCCAAAAAGTCGCGCACAAGCAACGATGTGTGAGCAGGGGCGTTATCGTGGTGCAAAAGCCAATTTTTGTTCTCCCACAAATCCGGGCGTTTCTGGCGGATTGCTTCGCACAAATTGCGCATAGCTTGCAGGTAATATTCCTTATTGACTGTTCTTCCCTGTGGCAAGAACTCATGATGCACCACGTCCCTGCAATCGAAGAAAACTTTCAGCAAAACTTTCACATTTGACCGAACTTGGCGCGCTTTTTTCGGTCTTGGTTCATGCGGCAGCTTCCATTGAGATGATTGAGCTTTGGTTTCCACGTCATAACCATAAACCCACGATTCAGCACCAGTTATGACCCTCTGGAGCAAATGTGGTTCATCGCGGACAGAGTTTAACATCTCATTAGCAATGTTCATGCGTTGCTGTTTTTGGTCGCAATTGAGCAATTTTGGTACGAATTTCGCGGCGACCCGTCTCATGCCCAAATCGTTGATAAAAATCGAATGGCACGAGCCAATCGATATGTTTAGGTCCTCAGCAACTTCTCTAACGGTGATTCGACGATTGGCCAATACCATTTTCTCCACTTCATTAATTTTTTCGTCTGTTGTTGAAGTGCTCGGGCGTCCGGCACGCTCTTCGTCGTTCACATCTTCTCGGCCTTCTAAAAACATTTTGTACCACCGATAAACGTTGCTTCGGTCCAAGGTAGCTTCTCCGTATGCCACAGTCAACATTCGGAATGCATCCGCGCACTTAATTTCGTTTTTCACACAAAATTTGATACACGTTCTTTGATCCATTTTTTTGAATAAGTAAAAATCGAAGTCGATTGAAAACACGTGCAAGTAAAGCAGCTATCACCAATTAAGTGAACATTCAAAATGGCCGAGCTTGCCGACATAAGTGACAGACATGAGTACCAACATAACGCCACAAAAAAATCGAAATTCGAATATACGTAACCCGCGAAAATTCAAAATTCGCGATACTTTTTGAACTCACCTCGTATTCATAGTTATTCACATCCCTTAAAATTTGATGTGGCACACATAATAAACTTCGGTCTTTCCGTTTCGTTTTACCAGACCGGGTATAGGACTCACATCGATGGCAGGCTCCTCCGTTCATATGGGCTAGCCATCGGGCACGCTTCCCCGTTTTTTGTTGTTTAACAGGGGTTCTTGCAGGGTAGAGTGGCCTCCCGCTCGCGTGCCCTTTTATGGCATAGAGTTATGTGATTCCATCGCATAATCCTACTACATAAATTGGCCACGTCTATATTTCTCATTTGATGGGAAAGTTCATGTACATTATGTTTGTATGAGTTTTTCACCCAAATGAGAAATATATGGCCACGTCTACATTTGGATCTTGATCGGGTTGGAAGGGTGCGAGGGGGACATCAGCTCCATCTGGATGCCCCACTCTTATTTGTGGGCCATAAGTATCGTCGGTAACGACGAAGTCTCCGCCAGTCCGTCCGTTTTTGCTCGGTCCAATTTGTTCTTCGAACAAACATTGCAACCCTTAGTAGGTTACTTCGGCCACGACACCAGTCGATCGGCATGTTGACCTGTTAACTCATGAATGCGAAATATTTTTGTAGTGGGTCCTTGTGCTAGGGGGAAGAACCCGCCCCACGACACCGCAACGCTAGTCTGCCAGCGCATTCACGCGTCCCCAGACAAGGCCAATCTCAGCGGATCCCAACATCCTCTTCCGCTGAGGCAGCAGACCATCGCTGCTGTCCTTTACGGACATTCTACCTACCTATACTACATAAGTATGCAGGAAGCTAACTATGATCGATCATGTATGTTTGAAGAAATAATAAGAGCCTGCGTCAATTAATTGGAAGCTCCTATTTATCCCCGCTCCCGACAATAAAGTACTACCTCACCCACTCCCATGCACAAGTAAAGTATGACGAACATTGACTGACCAGATCACATAATGTACAATTTTTACATTCGCTCTACTTATAGCTACCGCTGCCATACCTTAAATTCAACTCCAGCTACTGTCAAGCATCAACTTTAACTGTGCAGCCTATTAGTGTACACAAATTGTATTAAATGAAATTAACAGTTTTGCTGTTGTCTTCCTGTTTACAATCAATCGAAATGGAGAATCAAAGACATAAACTTGCAAATGTTTAAACTCTCTCTTATTTATAATAAAAGAAAAATAATATTAACGACAAAAATCGTTAGCAAAATTTTCAGTACAAAAAAAAACTTTACTACCGTTATTTATTTGACTTCCACATATGTACGTCCTACATTTACGATTTTTATTTTTAAAATGTACAATCACATTGTAAATATGGTCATGCTTTCGTCAAACATAACCCCAGCTAAAAGTTCATCAGCTTACTAAATAAAGATATACTTGATGTCATTAGGAAGATAATTAGCATCAAGCTATTAAGTTAACACCTTTAACTTTTACTTGAAGTAATGGTAAATAATGGACAAAGATTTATACGTTGTAGTAGGGTATGGTAGTACATCATATGCTTTCAATTTTTTTTCATGAAGACGAAATGTAAATTTAATGGTTTTCGACCGTTGACATGTGTAATTAAACAAGTCAGATATGCTATATGTGTCATCTACGAGTACGTGTGGCCTTAATGATAAATGATTATGAATTCAAGCTTTAACCCAGAACTGTAGAACTTTGATTTCAAGGTATGTGCAAGTGAAGTTTTTTTTCTAACTTAAATGCACTGTAAAAGTATAAGCGCTTCCAAGCGATTTTTAGGGTTTTGTAAAATAATTTTACAAAACCCTACTAGTTTCGCGACCAGTCTGTCCGTCTGTCCGTCCGTCCGTCCGTCCGTGTGTCACAGCAGTTTTTCTCGGAAACTACTTTAGCTGGAAACATCAAATTTTGTGTGTAGGTGTAAAGTGGTGATCTCTTCAAAACTCAACTACAAAAAAAATTTTTTAAGGAATTTAAGGGGGTCTCCCCATATAGGAGAGTGACCCCCCGAAAAAAAAATTTCATTGAAGGTAGCCGATATGGGTATCAAATAAAAGGTCTTGATGAGAACTTTTCAAAACAGGTCTTAATTTGACAAAATTTGCTTCGAGGGGTGCACAGGGAGGCGAAATACACGAAAAATTTGTGTCCCCCCCCCTCGCGATTGGACACCTGTGACCCGAAAAATCTGAAAAAAATCAGGAATGTAGGCCTTGGTGAGTACAACAACAACAAATACGTGAGAAGTCGCAATTCACTCAACTTTGTTAGTAATAGTATGATTTATCGATTTTATGTTTTCTTGAATAAAATCTTAACGGTACCCTTGAATTCAATGAACGTAGATATGTACTTATAAGATAGATCTATCCTGAAAGTTTCATAAAGATTGAATCATATTTAGCGAAGTTATAGCGGTTTGAATTTTCCTGTATTACTATGGAACAATATGCGCTTCATTTATTACTATGGCAACATATGGCTATGGAACAACATGTGCTTTTTCCCGCTCAGACACTACAGTTTTGCTAGGATTTGTATGAAAATTTCAGGAATGATAGGTGTCATGAATGTCTTTGAGAATCGGTTCAGCTAGTGGTATCAGTAATCGTAAAACAAAATGGTGGCTGTTTTAAATGCGAAGATTGAATAATTTTGAGTTATTTTTTCCCAATTCAACGTTTAAGGTGCATGCTTTGAACACTTGATTCAATTTAATGAATGACTGCAGATGAGTACCTACAATTAATGCTCATAAGTGAAACAAGTCAAGGAGGTGGAAGAGAGCTCCTAGCAAAAGGGTTTCATAACCATTCTAGGATTCGAAAAAATTGGCAACGAATCGATGATAACAGTACAGGAGAGTGGCCCCTGAACAAAAAAATTCATCAAACGTAGCCGATATGAGTATGAAATGAATGTTTGCATGGGAGCTTCCCAAAACAGTTGTTAAACCGTCAGTTTTAGCTTCAATGGGGGCACAGGGGGTAAATACATGAAAAAAGTGTTTCCTACGTCATCATCCATCTGAAATAATTATCAAGTGAGATATTTATGAGTATAACAATACCAAAAACCTCAGAAGTCGAAATTCGTTCAACTTTGTTAATAATAGTATGATCTTCGTATTTAATACTTTCTCCAATAAAATCGTCTTTGACATGTTTCTTGATTTGATTCGATCTGGTGACTGCATTTTGTAAATTGAATACAAAACCCTTCTGACATGAGCGTAGGTCTGTTTACATAACTTGTTATATTTAAAATTATTTCATCCTGTAAATAGAAACGTATTAATTGCAGAAAGGAAGACGAGAATAATAATATCTTTAACACTCTTGATTGAAAAATAAGTTAGGAATATTATTATTTCAAATAACGACGCGCCGTACTGAATTGAGGTACAATCCTGGATTTATCTTTTTGGAAAAATTAACATATATACACAATATTTTACGTAGAGTGAAAAGTAAGAATTTTATGTACTTACGTGAAGTTATGAATATTTTTTAAGCAAATGAATTTCAATAGTATAAATTTACTTAACGACTCATAGCACGAGTATTAATATGTGCTAGTAATTACAAAGTCTGGCACTAAAATTCGTTATAAGTAAGTATCAAAAGAATGGGATACTATTCAAATCACTCCTTAAAAATGGTTTATTTATGCAAAAATGGATAAATATTTTTTAACCTTCCTTTGTATATTTGCTTAAATTATTTGCACGTTGGACATGATATGGTCTAAAAATTTTGCAGCAATCTGTCAAAAGGAAACTGAATATTAACATTCGTTAAAGGTGTGAAGTATCAATTGCAAAATTTGTTATTCCGATTCAGTCTCGGAAGAAGAATACTTCTTAGTTTTAATTGATGAATTACAGCCTAAATCAACAATTGACGCTTCTAGCACAGATTATGTTGCCAAAAAAACTAATATATGTGTATTGAAAACGAACGTATTTGGAAGCAATGACATTAAGAATATTATATTCTCTTAAATTCACAGACTCGATGAATCATGAAAAAATTCATTGAAAATATTAGGCAAAAAGAATTTTCGAGGGTTTCATCGTACAATAGTTACTTTTTTCAAAATAAGCGTACGCAATTTTCGGTTTATCAATGATTACAATGAGCACAATAGAAAGAATCAAAAAAAAAAAATACTTGTGTTTGTTCTTCATTCTTCCATACAAAAGCAAATCATTCTCTTATGCTTATCAAATACTCCTACCTATTACCTTATCTGATAAAATTTGGATATTCTTGAAGTCATAATTAATGACATGTCGGCAGCACCTGAAATTGAATTTATATCCGTTAAAACCTTTACTTGGTACCGATCTCAAATACGAGCAGTCCAAGTGCTCTTCAAAAAATTAGATACTTGAACTTCCGAGTGGTGAGGTGGGAACGCCTCCCGAAAAGGGAAGGAAACCAGTTTGATTGGTGTCAAAGATTTGGACATTCGGCTACCAATTGTGCCATGCATTATCGGTGCGTCAAATGTGAGGTCGTTCATGCTCCCGGTAAGTGCAAATTGGCTCAGGCGGAGCCAAAAGAGAAATTATACTGTGTTAACTGCGGTGTTTTTGGTCATCCAGCATCATATCGAGAATGCTCCTGATATCAAGATGCGAGAGTAAAATTTGTCCCGACGCAAATAAAACTAAACCGCAGTGTCTTAGCTCCGAACTTCGTCAAGCCTGGAGTATCATTTGTACTCGCCTCTAGAGAACCAGCAGAAAATGCTGTAAATAATGTGTCAGGGGTGGACCTTGGGAACAGGATAATTGTATAGGGATAACAATAAACTAACGCGCACTATTTTTTAGTAATTAATTTATTGTGTTCAAAATACAATGACTCGGTTGATGGTTCGGATGCGACTGACTCTTCTCGATTTATTCCGTGGCCGGTGCTCTTCAATTGGTGTTGCTGGTCTGTCGTACCAACTTGGTAATGAAATCATGAAAATAACTCTGCTTATTGTGCAGGCCGAAAGGCATCCAAATGAATTCGTATTGGGTTGCATGCGTGACAAATGCAGTGTATTTACTGCACTCTTCTGTGATTGGTATTTGATAATAGTCGGACATTAAATCGATAGTCGTGTAAAATAAATTACCAGCGATCGATGATAGCTGCTCCTCAACAGTTGACATGAGAAACGGACGCTTATCATTGATAGCATTGAGCTCACGGAAATCAACGCAGAGACGGTCCTCACCATTCTGTTTGCAAACGAGGACAATTGATGACGAATATTCTGACGATGATGGACATATAATATCGTTTTCGAGCAGTTCGTTTCCTCTTTCTTGAACCCACTCACGCTTTGCAAACGGTATCCGGTATGGCTGGCGTTGGCGTCGTTAGCCTTATCGTCATCGTTATCGAGTTGCATTGACGTAACAGAGCAAGCGATTCAGAGAAGCATTCTCTATGCTCACTGATGAGCTGATACAGTTGGTCCTTTTCTTTGACGGATAGCGTTGACTCCAAAGTTGGAGCGTTTTCAAAAGCGTTTTCCAATAGAGAAGCTCCCGGTTCAATGATCAGTCGTTTGCCCGATGTGCAGAGTAGATTTGACCCCAATAAAAGTAGCTCCGAGATCAAGTCGTCATCCACCGGAAAAATCTTCGCATTTAGGTTCCTACCATCCAACTGAATTTCGGCCTCGAGTATCTGGTTGCACGTTACTGAAGTTCCACTAAATCCTCATAGGATGATCGGTGAACACTGCTTCACGCCTCCCATCGACAATGCTATCATTCGTTGAATGAGTATTCTTTTGCTGCTGGGGTCGATGAAGGACTTAATTTTCTTTCCGTTGAGAAGAACCTCCTTAACAAGCGGATTAATTCTTTCTGTTGAATTTATACGACGAACATTACTGACAGCGGTCGCAGTTTCATTTTCCGGGCATCGATTAGTCATATGTGATGTTGCGTTGCGGTTTTGGACAGTTCAGCGAAATATGCCCCACCTCAAGACAACTATAACATCAGATTTCACGGGATTCCGAATTGCTCAAATTCGGCTGTGCTCACGCATTTGATGACATAATACCTCGCTGTATCGGTAGTGGTGGTCCAAAAATTTTGTCTCGATTCCGTTCGTGGCTTCGAAATTCGAACGGAATTTCTTTCGAAATTCTTCATCGCGGCTAAAAGATCGTTGACGGTGTCAAAAATTTATCTCACGATCGCATTTTGCAAAGATTGATGCCGAAGCCCGTTCCTTATATACCGGATTATAACGTGATCGCTCAAGTCACCTCGTCTTCCCAATGCTAGCATAGTATAGAAGTAACTTTGTGTTGCCTCGGTCGAGCCTCTGGTGCGATTCATCATTTTTATGTGGACATCGGCCTCGCTTTCATGGCTGGAGAAATCTCGCCTCAATGAATCGGCTAGCTCTAGCCAATTTCTAGAAACCCGCGCTGAACCATCGCTCCTAATTTTAGCAGGCCCTCTTAGGGAGGCTTGCACGGCGAACACCAAAACTCTATCGTCCCACTGATATGCCTCGGCAAGCTTGATAATACGAACAACAAACTGCGCCGTCGACATGCCGGACTCGGACGATGGGTCGAAGTCTGGTAAAATATCCGCCACATCTCGGATGTTATGGAAATGCGGTCCTCTACATGCCCGCACTAAATTAGTCGATCGTTCGCATGCGTCAACTTTGAACGTCACTGCCGGCGGCGTCTCACCCGATTTCATGGCGTTAGTGAGTAGTGGTGTGGGCTCTTGTACTACGATCGGTTGAGTGTTAATCTGTCCAGTTGTTGGCGACGTCACCAACTTTCCCCCGTTCGGTAACGTGGCGACGACAGCTGATATTAACTCGCTCAATCGCTTCACTTCATCACGTAACTCGCACAAATCATCTTCACCCGAAAATTCTGAAATTTTCCCGGCCGTTTCGATTTCGTCATTAGCTAGAGTTTCGCAAAGTCTTTGTGCTAGCTCGGCTTTGTTCCCCTGCGTAGAGGCGTTCCATTGTCTGAGTTCAATTTTTTAGTCGTTCCTTGTTTAGTGTATTGATCTTTTCGACCGGCATCGTGTTGCGTTCTGTTTCTCTCGTATATGGACCGAAGGGGAAATCGAACTACTATTACAATTATGTGTAGCCACTCGCGTATGTATGTCCTTTCGTCTCTTTTGCGTATGCATATCACACGTTTCTCCTTTCGTCTCTTTTCGCAGACGAACTGAAGGAGAATTAAACACGAGATCGCGAGGAGGGGAAAAATGGTTTTCGACGGCATCTGTAATCCGCACTAAATCATCCTTGAATCCCACTTCTGATTTTGTCAGGGGTGGACCTTGGGATCAGGATAATTTTATAGGGAAAACAATAAACTAACGCGCACCGTTTGTTAATAATCAATTTATTGTGTTCAAAATACAATGACTCGGATGCGACTGACTCTTTTCGATTTCTTCCGTGGCCGGTGCTCTTCAATTGGTGTTGCCATGAAAAATGTAAATAGAAATAATGAGCTGCTTCTCAAAACTTACTAGCTACTTAATTCTTTATCAGAGAGAATCGATAAACAAGATACAAAAATTAATTTTGTTTTTCAGCGTTTAGGGCTTTCTAATGCCTCAAAATTACTTATCATCCAGTCATATTCCCAAGGATAAGATTCGTCTAATCTCTATCAACGTCAAGTCTATTGTTACTTTACATTGATGTGATTATCTCCTTTACTTCATTGTTAAGCAAAAGCCTGACATCATGTTTCTCACTGAAATCCACCGCGATTCATGGCACTCCATGACATTCAAGGATTTTGAATTCGTAGGAAACGATAGGGTAAACGGTGATGGACGAGTTGGCACCAGGATATTGACTAAAAGATCTTATTGTTTTCAAAATATCGAAAAAGTCGAATTCAAAAGCTTTGCCAGGTGGGAATAACCTTTTCGTTATCTCTGGCTATGCAACAGGTCGAAATGTTCTCAAGTTCAAGGAGGAGCTCAATTCCTTGTTTGAAAAACTCGAACTGAACAGGCTGCATAGTCATTGTATTCTTGCTGGTGACCTGGACACCAAGCATACATAATGCCTGAACGCCAACAATAACCCAAGAGGTGTATTCCTAAAATCGTGGATAACAGAAAACCAAATTGAATACAGTTGCAATCTACAGGATGGGTCGGAGTTCCCAATTACCGTACGAAAAATTCATATTTGGACCTCTGCATTGCTGACGCAAGACTTGAATTCAGCTTTAATAGTCCTCAACGGAACCTGCAGGTGCTTCCTTAGGATAGCGGCCATAACGCAATCGTAATGGAAAGCAATCATCAAAGACATGATCTATTCCTTATTCCAGTTCAACATGAAAATCATCGGTTGAATTTCAAATAACAGACTGGGGAAAGTTTCGAAATAAGTTTAATCGAGAGTACAAGAAGCAATGTCCTCCTTCTGATGATGGCGACGCGTGCTCGATGGTTCCTAATGACAGGAATTTAACTAACGATGAAATAGATCTTTTTTTGTCGAATTTAGAGAAGCTGAGATCGGAAACAATTGAAATAGTAGTTCCCAAGATTAAACATCGAAACAATATGGAAGGATATGAAACAGCAACCATTAAAAAGATTGAAACGCCTTCTTCTCACACGCGTCAGCAATATTTATCGACGATTTTTGGACTACAACCTTCCCTCGTTGGCTTTGTTGAAATTACACCTGAAGGATGTCCGGAACTTAATCCATTCATACTTCAGGAATGAGGTCAGCAACCGATGGGCGGAAAAACTGAGGTTATTAGCCCACAGGACAGATATTCCGCAAGAAGTCTCGAGTGAAGGTATCGAATCTTGAAGTCACTATGGATGAGATAAATCTTCTCGATAGGGCTTGTATCGAAATTGATAGTACGACTCCGGATAAAAATTAAAACAGGATTATAT
Organism: Odontomyia ornata; assembly: GCA_963969285.1. Taxonomy (NCBI): domain Eukaryota; kingdom Metazoa; phylum Arthropoda; class Insecta; order Diptera; family Stratiomyidae; genus Odontomyia; species Odontomyia ornata. The sequence goes on along the minus strand of OZ017740.1, from coordinate 103,761,184 downwards.
GTGATGGATTGCAGAAACCTGCCCTGATTGGAACACATTTTGAATTGGTTCATCTGGTAAGCCCTCAGAGAGGGAATCAAATTCTTTCGGAATTCTTCATTTGAATCAAACACTGTTATCTGACCTCATACCGAGCTTTAATCTTATTGATCATTTCTTCAGCTATGAAGGCTTGTGTGTCACATTTCGTAGTATAAACGACAAGAAATCATGTGGTATTGACGGTATTCCAAATATAGTTCTCCGACATTTGCCTAAGGTTACTATTAGGAATAATTTCATATTGTTCAACAACATGTTGAGCAATTCATATTTCCCAAATGAGCCCTAAAGCTGTCGCCCAATCAGCTCGCTGCCTAACATCAGCAAGGTGTTTAAAGTGATACTCAACAAAGCATCAATCGCCCGCATTGAGAAATATGAGTTGATGCCAAATGGCCAATTTGGTTTTCGCGCCAGGCATTCGACCATACATGCGATAACGAAAGTAACTTCAGACATTTGTTGGAAACTAAATGATGGAGATACGATTCACCGTATATACGGAATGCGAATGAAGAAAGACAAGTTTTGCGGAAGGATCGTGGAGTTGACTTACGACCGCGACACGGCGAGTACGCGCAGAACGGCCGGGAAGAAACGAAATTACTCAGCGTAAAAGAAAAATTTGTGGATTATTTCGAATAGTATATTTACGAGTTGAATGATGGTGTCTCTTGCAAGTGACTCAGTTCCTCCCCGTGATACCTGCCCATTAGCAAAACTTCAACAAAAGTGTTCCCTCGCTTCCCATTGAAATTTTAAGTGGAATAGTCATGGATGTGATGGTATTCGCGAGATAACTGTTAAAAAGATTGCCGTTGATGGAAATTTAGGGCAAGGAAGATTTTATTACAAGTTTTCCATGGTTTTATCATTTAATCAAAGAAATAAACTTGAAACTAGTATACATTGGATAGAAAATTACTTGGGTGAGATGTGAGGTGAAATGTATTTTTGGTTGGTGTCAAAGAGTTAATTTCTTGTAGCGAAAACCATGTTCGTCGGCACCAAAATTAACGTAGGGGTTACTTGTGACGCATATAATAGTTCTCGGGAAGAAACTAGCCTTCAGTGACGCTTGAGGTAAATACACTGCTATCAGGACTTGTTTTCGATTGCGGACGGAGCTATAAAACACATTCAAAACAATACGTTTGAAGTACAAGCCCCTGAAGTATTAGACAAGTGCATTGGAAGTAATATCATTCTTGAATTTAGATTTCTTGATGGAATTTCGGGCAATGAAGAAAATGTTGAATTATCGACTAAATACAGCAGTCCCAAGTGGCCTATGCAGACGACATAAACATTCTGTCACGGTCGTGAAACTCGCCAGCAAAGCAAAACTAGCTGGACTACAAATCAACGAAAATAAAACAAAGTTCATGACGCTGTCGAGGAAAAATACCTCAAATACACAAAATGTCACACTTGGTGAATACAGTATCGAGAATGTTAGCAAATTTGTGTATCTGAGCGCCAAAATAACGAGAAACAGGAATGAAAGAGACGAAATACGCCGAAGAATACAGCTCGCAAATAAAATATTTTATTCAGTATTGACGATCTTATAGACCAGCTGCATACACAGGAAAACAAAGCTCCAAGTATACAAATCTGTGATAAGACCTATGTTATGCTATGGGTGTGAAACATGGACCCTAACCCAAGCATCCGCAAATAAATTGAATGCCTTTGAGCGACGGGTCCTGAGGCGAATAATCGGAGCGAAGCTAGACAGGGACCAATGGCGAATTCGATACAACCATAAGCTGTATGAAATTTTTGACGAACCCGAGGTCTCAACGATTGTAAGACTGCGGAAGCTGCAATAGGCTGGCCACATGAATCGTATGGACGAACAACGGATACCCAAGAAGGTATTCGTTGGGAGAACTGAAGGCCGGCGGCCAGCGGGGAAACCGAGGAAACGCTGGTCTGACTCGGTCGACGAAGACAGTTCATCGCTGCTCGGGTTTCGAAATTGGAAGACGCGGTCAACGAACCGAGACAGTTGGAGGCGCTGTTTGCAGGAAGCGAAGGCCTGAATGGGGCTGTAGTGCGAAGAAGATGTACTAAGAAGAAGTTGGAAAAGTCAACAATTTTCTATGACCGATGATGTGATCTGCCTAGACTGAAACACTTGTAGCTTTTCAGTGATCATTTTTGGTAAAATAAGTTGGCTGCTGCTGAAGATTTCAGTGAGAAGAAATTAACAAAAAATATATTATCTTATTACCGGAGCAAGTAAAAACTGCAGCAAATTGTTCGTGAACATAAAAAAGTAGTAAAATAATAATTTAGATGGCGGCGACTGAAAGAAAAAGCAATCAAAGGTTCAATGGCGTGCCAACAAATCAGCGCTGAGGACAGCGGAAATGAGAGAAATAGGAACGGCTTGTCAGTACTTTGCGGCTTACTTTAAGGAGTTTGGTTTCGAGTCGTTTACTACTGTGCACGCAGTCTTCTCAGCTTGTGTAACGAAAGAGGCAAGAAAGCGAAAGGTATCCAGTTTTCTGTTTAATGATTACGTTTATCATGCTGTTATCCGCTATTTTAACTCACTACACAGTTTGCCACGTTTGCATTGCTTTCCCACCAAAATATTTAAAACTCGAAATCATCTCAAACATTTGGAACTCGGCAAAGCATCTCCAAGTGTAAAAATTAGCTCCGTATTATAGTCAAAATAGATTTCCTTACTTTAAAGATAGTGTCTGGCATGTAGTAAATAGTTATGCGGGCTATAAGTGTGCATTATAAACTTGTATCCCTATTTGAAGTTAATATCAATAACCAATTTTAAACCACCACATCACCAGTGGGCGCCCGACGAGGATGCTGGTGGGTACCGGTTTTTTTTTTAATTTTGTATTTGATAATTTTTTTTATATTTGATTGTAATTTTTATATTTGATTGAATATTATATTCGATTATTTTTTCATACATTTGATTAAATTTTTTATATTTGATTAAATTTTGTGATATTTAATTTTTTTTATACTTGATTATTTGATTACTAAAACTTGTGCCAAGCTAAATTTGCAAAGCTTCAATCGATGGCAAATTGTTAAGGTCATCCAATAATTTATGTAAAAATGTTTTGCACACCCCTAATGACATACATGAAATTTCAATCCATTAAAAAAAAAAAGGAAAGCATAAAAGGTGCAAATACACTACACTTTTGACTGTTATGTTCTTGCATATATAAACATGTTTATTAGGCATTTGATACGATTTCTCTACGCTCGATAAATCTGAAGTTGTAAGAAAAAGTTAAAATAAACGGAATAATGAAATAATGAATAGTTAAACATAAAAAACTCGGTCTATTCATACGCTCTAGCAGACTGGGTATATGACCCGCATCGATAGCAGGCTTCTCCGCTCATATGCGCTAGCCATCGGACGCGCTCCATCGTTTTTGCTGTTTAACAGGGGCTGTTGCCGGGTAGAGGGTATGATATAGGGTTATGTGATTTCATTGCATAACGCTATAGCATAAATGGGTTACGTTTGTGCTTCCCGTTTGAGGGAAGGAGTCATACAAAGTGCTTTTGTATGAGTTTTTCACTCAAACGGGCAACATATGGCCACGCCTACGTTTGAATCTTGATCCGGTTGGGAGAGTGCGAGGGGCACTACCTCTATCTGGATGTCCCACTCATATTTGTGGGCCATAAGAATCGTCGGGTAACGACGAAGCCTCCTTAAGTCCGTCTGTCTTCCCCAGGTCCAGTTTGTCTCTTTCGTCTGCAGCCACCAGCCCTTAGTTGGTTACCTCTTTTTTTTCGACTTCGGTCGACTCTTTTGTGACCCAGCAATTCGTGAATGCCAAATTCTTTTTGTAGTGGGTCTTTCTGCTAGGGGGAAAGGACTCACCCAAGACACCGCAACGCTAGCCTGCCAGCGCATTCACCCGACTCCAGACAAGGCCCATTTCGGCGGATCTGAACATCCTCTTCTGCTGAGGCAGTAGACCATCGCTGCAGTCCTTTACGGACAAATAAATCTACCTATTTTACTACAGATTCTTTCAAAAGAAATTTAGTGCCAACTTCTGGGTGTGATTTGGAGACATCTCATTAGACCAAACTACTTACCAGACCGACTGACTGGGCCAGCATATCTGGATTTCCTAGAAACTGTCTTGCCGGAGCTAGTATCCAATATTTCCATGTTCGATGATGACGTGCGGATTTTCTCCCAGTACGAAGGTTGTCTAGCACATTTCCAAAGAGCAGTTCGAGAGCACTTAAAACACTCCTTTCCAAACTCATGGATAGGCAGAGGCGGCCCAATATCTTGGCCCGCACGATCCACAGACTTAACTCCCTTGGATTTTAACGTCTGGGGAGAAGCCAAGGAATTAGTTTACTTTAAGGCAGTGCCCACAAAAGAGGTGTCAGTTGAAAGAATTAAAGCCGCATTTTTAACAATGAGGGAGAAAATGCTGCTTGCCACGACGACTACTGAAATAAGAAAAAGGTGTGGAGCGTACATTTGCGCCAGAGGTGAGCAGCTGGAACAAATTTATCATTTAAATTTTAATTGTAAAAGATCATACAAATCAAATTATTCCTTATTAAGCCTCATTTAAGCATAGATTAATGATTTATAATTAAACGTAGCACACCTTTAGAAAGGTACGAGTAATAAGCTTGAAAGCTTTTTGAAAGAAAATAAAGACCTTCAAAGCTATAAATATTTTTAAATTAAACGTGAAAGCTGACTTTTTTTCATTCATTTACAAATTTCGTGAAATAAAACGCTTATGCGTCCTTTTGGTAGTGTTAATTGGAACAAAAAGTTTGAGACTTTAACTATGCTTACGTTACAGAATACGAGAAAAAAGGTGCTCTTACAATCATAAAAACAAGTTGGGTAAACAGACCTAAGCTAATGTCAGAAGGGTTTGGTATACAACTTCTCCGAAATGCAGTCACCAGCAATGAAAAACGTCAAGAAATATGTCAAAGAGATGTGCACGTTCAAAAGAAAATCCATTGTTTTTCTACTTTCAACGGTCACCATTTTGTTGCAAACCGACACAAATCACTCAAATCATGAATTCTCAAAAATATTAATGTTATTGATCTTATTGGAAAATTTCAAGAGGATCAAGTCAAAACTGCAGTGACTGATTGGATTGAAAGTCCATAAAATACCAAAATCATGTGTTATTGTTGTTGTAATTGAAAAAAATTTCAAACGGCTATAACTTCCGTGTATATCATTCGATTTTTATCAAACTTACAAAGTTTAAGAACCCTTAGTAGGACTACGTAAATATCGAATTTCGTTCAGTTTAAGGGTACCGATGCAATTTTATTAAGCAAAATGTGAAATTCGAATATCATACTATTATTAACAAACTTGAGCGAATTTCGACTTCTCACGTATTTGTTGTTGTTGTACTCATAAACATCTACCACCATAATTTTTTCAGATTTTTCGGATCTCAGGTGTCCAATCGTGAGGGGGGGGGGGGGACACAAATTTTTCGTGTATTTCCCCTCCCTGCGCGTTCCTCGAAGCAAAAAGTATCAAATTAAGACCAATTTTGAAAAGTTCTCATCAAGATCTTTCATTTGATACTCATATCGGCTACATTTGATGAATTTTTTTTTCGGGGGCACTCCCCTGTACGGGGAGACCTCCCCTTAAATACCTTATATAATTTTTTGTAGTTGAACTTTGAAGAGAGCATCACTTTACACCTGCACACAAAATTTGATGTTTCTAGCTCAAGTAGTTTGCGAGCAAAAGTGCTGTGACACACGGAGAGACGGACAGACAGGTTGCGAAACTAGTAGGGTTTTGTAAAATTATTTTACAAAACTCTAAAAAAGATATGAGTGTTTAATGTGGGGTTTCAGTTATTTAAGAAAAATATTTAAAAAAAATCATATCTCTATAACCGTGACTCTAACTACCCAGGTTCCAAGGGGGAAAAGGCAGCTCCACTAGTATCCCTAAAATTTTTGTCGGTCCATGTGCTGAACATCCTGTTTATACAGTCGACTCTTGACAATTTGACACTCTTTAATTTGAATCTCTCGATTATTTGAAGCTTTTTTCCGATTCCTTGAAAAACGCTCGATAAATTGTAAAAAATCAACACAATTGGGTCCCTTCGGTAATTTGAAGTTGAAGGAGTGGTATTCTGCCTGCTGACATTCAATTATTTGAAGTCGCGCTTCCCTAGTCTCTATAATTCGAAGAGATTTTGAAGCACAGACATTTTTTTGTTCACCGTTCGTCTTTTGTTCTAGTCTTCCTTCAAATGTTAATGTGAATTGTGTTAATAATTGATTAGTGTTCGTTAATTTTTAAGTATCAAAATGAGTTCAAGAAAGAACAAGAATCTTTGCAATAGTAATTCAAGAAGTGAGGAGTGGCACTCCAATTTCGAAAACCGGCATTAAAAAAAATCTGCGGAGAGAGCAGCAGCGTAAATAATTCTATTTATTAATGGATTGACAAACTAAGCCAACGTTTGAACGGCTATGACCCAAAGAACATGATTAATGGTGAGGAAACTGGGCTTTTATAGGGTTTTGTAAAATAATTTTACAAAACCCTACTAAAATCGCGCCTGTCTGTCCGTCTGTCCGTCCGTATGTCACAGCACTTTTTTCCCCAAACCGTATAAGCTACAAACATAAAATTTTGTATATAGGTGTAAAGTGATGCCCTCTTCAAAGTTTTGCTATAAAAAAATTTTACAAGGTGCTCCCCATATAGGGGAGTGGCCCCTCAAAAAAAAGTTTCATCAAAGGTAGCCGATATGGGTATCAAATGAAAGGTCCTAATGAGAAATTTTCAAAACACGACTTAAACTGGTAGTTTTTTCTACAGGGGGTGCACAGGAACGGGAAATACACGAAAAAACTACCCACCCCTTGCGATTGGACACCTGTGAGGTAGATGTTCGTGAGTAAAACAACAAAAAATACTTTTGAAGTCAAAATTGACTCAACTTTGTTAATAATAGTATGAACATTGAATTTCATATTTTCCCCAATAAAATCGTATGGATACCCTTAAAATCAACGAATTGCGTAAGGTCCTAATACTCTGCAAGTTTGATGAAAATTCAATCATATAGCCTTTTGAAATTTCTCCAAATACAACAAAAATAACACACGGATTTGGAATTTTACGGACTTTCCATTGAATCTGACACTGCAGTTGTGATTTGATCTTCTTGAAATTTTCAAATAAGATCAATAATATACATTTTTTGGGAGTTCATGATTTGAATCATTTTTGTTAGCTTGCAACAAAATGACGACCGTTGAATGTACAATGACGACTGTTGAAAGTACAATGACGACCGTTGAAAGTACAGATGTTATAAACGTGCACATCTCTTTGACAAGTTTCTTGCCTTTATTCGTTGCTGGTGATTGCATTTCGCACGTTGGGTACAAAACCCTTCTGACATGACCGTAGGTCTGTTTACCCAACTTGTTTATAAATGTCTTCCAGATCACACATTGACGTTCAAAGATGAAAAGTGTCATGGTGGTAAGCTGAGGAAGGATCGGATAACTGCCCTTTGAGCATGTAATATGGACGGGTCTCAAAAGTTAAAGCCACTCATCATAGGCAAATCTGCAAAACCACGCTGGTTTAAAAGTATAAAATCGCTGCCCGCAATTTATCGATCAAATAAAAAATCTTGGAAGACAACAGAGTTATTCAATGAACACGTAACATTGATTTTCTTCCCACCCATCACAACATCAAGGTTGCAGCCATCGGATCAATGGATCATTCAAAATTTCAAAACTCGCAAAGAAATTGTTTTTCTTTTGCCGGATAGTATTGAAAAGGGTGAAAAGGGGAATATAACACTTTTGACTACAATAATCATGATTGATATCAACCCTACCACCCTTAATAACTGCTTTATAAAGTGCGAATTTAAGCGAATCAAAAATATAGAACATTCATCAGAACAGCCAAAAATTTCGAGCTCTGACTCAGGGTGGAGACTTCTTCCTAACTATGGAGAGTTAACGGGACGATGAAATCAGTGTCTACGGCGTCCTAACTGATGTGAACTGTTGGATTTGGTCCCTCTAGATAAGGACGAGGATGACAACGAACCACCAATTTTAGTTTCATTGAGCGAGGCAAGGACATACCTTACTAACCTTCGCTCCTTCGCCCTCAGAACCGACACAAGTGGTTATTTCTTTTCAGCTCTCAACACAATCAAAATTCGTCGAAAATTATCGATGGAAGTCACTCACTGAAAAGAAAATTACGGACTTTTTTCAAAATAAACTTTTGTTTCTAATTATATAAACTACTTGAAATAAAATTAACGAGTTTCAATTAAACTCTTGTTTATTTGAATTTTTTCCTCCCTCCCTCTTGATTACTTGAACTTTTGATATTTTGAAACCTTGGTAATTGCAACTCCCTTGTCCCTTAACTTTCGAATTATCGCGATATTGTAATAAGATGTACACATAGTAAATTGCTGTCGATATTAAAAATAACATTTGTGTTCCAGGTAGAAAAACAATCCTCAGAGGTTTAAGCGGGCGCTTTCAATCAAATCAACTCTCAGCCATTCTTGGACCATCAGGATGTGGAAAAACAACTTTACTTAATACTTTAGCTGGATATAAGTAATTTAATTGATTATTTAAGCTACCAACTTGTAACTTACAGTTTTTTTCGATGAGAAATTAATTGATTTTATGGCAAATTTGCTTCCTATGAAATTAAAAATTCCTTATTCCTGTAATTCCCCACAAAATATTATATGTAATATATCTAATTTTTCCCGCAGATCAAACTCAGCTACAGGCCAAATAAATGTGAATCATCGTTCTAGGGACATGCGACTTTTTCGCAAAATGTCCCGGTTTATAATGCAAAATGAAGTGCTTAGTCCGCATCTGTCGGTAGTTGAAGCAATGCACGTCGCAGCAGATTTAAAACTCGGTAATACAATTACAAATGAACAAAAACAGGAAGTGGTGAGTCCTTTTACGAGTAATGCAGAAAAGAAGAATTACACATAGCTATTAAAAAAAATTCTTAACGCTTCCAGATAGATGAAATCATCAGTATGTTAAGACTCGATAAAGCCCGAAACACAAGAGGTCAACTTTTATCGGGTGGTGAGAAGAAAAGGCTTTCAATCGCATTAGAATTAGTAAACAACCCACCAGTGATATTCCTTGATGAACCTACAACGTAAGTAGAATGCAAAAGTAATGTTATTTCTACAAAATGATTTTTTTTTCACGAACTTATTTCGAATAATTTAAATATTTATTCCTAATTTTAATTATAACAAACTTCGTTCCATTATTTTTGCAGAGGTCTCGATGACTTAGCCAGTGTTCAATGTATTTCATTATTGCAACGAATAGCCCATTCAGGGCGAACGATAATATGTTCAATACACACCCCGTCAGCACGGATATTTGAAATGTTCGACCACGTATATGTAATGGCTGAAGGTCAATGCGTTTATCAGGGATCAAGTACTCACGTTGTGCCTTACATGCAAGAATTTGGACTAAGTTGTCCACTGACATATAATCCAGCTGACTTCAGTGAGTATTACGTAGACAGAATATAATTAAATTACCGAAATTCTATACGTAAATGCCTTATTTATGCGAATTTTGTTAAAGTCACTGGGGATAGGGGTGAATGTACAAAATTTAATGCATCTTATTAGATTTTGGGTTACCTGTTATTTAGTACAATTCAATTAAATTAGAGTTGTATTCATCGAGTAATTACAATGTTTGCAATGAATAAAATCAGTAAAACTATGACCGTTTTAGGAATTAAATTGAATTGAAAATATGCATTTAACAAACATGAAGCAAATTTGAACATAAATTATTAAAAAATGTTATGACCAGCACTTTAGATACATGCATATCTTTCCAAAAAGTTTAATTTTGTATTATTTCTAGTACAAATCATATAAAAGTGAATATTTAAAAAATATAAATATTGGACAAAAGTCTGAAACAAGCCGAAGTAGCAGGAGAGTACTCCCACCAGAAGGGTTTTGGTAACCAATTACTACCTCAAACAACATCTTTTGAACATCAAAAGTTGACTCATATACATATTCCATTAATTGAATGTAATGATTTCATTCTCGTTCGTTCGTTCGAGATTTTCCAAAGAAAATCTAAACCGACCCCTCATCGGTTATAAATGTGAAGACTGGGAACGTGACAAGGGACTGAGAGACTCTTAGTCTACTCCTAGGTGGCTGCTGGCTGGCTTACTAGTTCGGAGATGAATTTCGGTTCCAGGTCTTACGTGAGCAGACTAAGTCCGAAATACAAGAATCAGTTCAAATGCCCCATTTAAAACGCTTCGAACAACTTCCACGCTCTCCCGAAATAACCTACTCAAATCCAAAACCGAAACAATCGACTCTAACAAAAAACGCAAATCTCAAAATATGGCATCGCGTACGAACCGCAACACGAAACCGACGATTCGCAGATTACCAAAACTCTACCCCCTCGGCGGCATACTCACCTGCATATCTTTCTGAAAAAGAACGAGCGCATACTGGAAAGGAAAGAAGTTAGTTCTGTTTAGCAATTCATGATTTTATTCTAAGAAATACGAGCATTTTTTAATGTTAATTTACAACAAAAATAATATAATTTAGTTCTAAGAATCGATTCATCTGTTATTGGAATTTTTGTTATTAACTGACTTGCTTAGCAGTATCTACTTGATTGTTAACTTTATTGATATAGTATGTAGTTAATCTTTATATAATACATTCTGTAGCAAAAGTTTTGTGTGCTCTGACAAAGAAGTAATGTTTATATAACTGATATTTTCTCCTTTCTCGTCATCTGCATTTCATCGTAAACTTTAATCATGGTTTTTAATCTGAGCAGTAAGCCATATTCAGATTTTGAATGCCCACGTTTTGTATTTTCTTATCTTTTCCTTTCCTTCTATAAACTTCTCTCACAATTATTTGGTTTTATACAATTTTACGTTGTTTTTCATTCTGGTTTGTTGCAATAGAAAAATTTTTGTTTATATTATTGATATTTATCTTTTTTGAAGTAAAACTTCTATCGTGTATACAAAATATCAAAAGTATGAGCTCTCGTTTGTGAACAAAACTAAACTTTATTATGACAAAATTGTGCGTGTGTACACTTTTAAGTATGAATCACGAGAGGGAGATTGATAGTTGTTGCCGACTTAACAGCCACGATGCTGCCTTGGTAGTGAGATTAGCAAATGATGATGATTGCGTCGCAACTATAAACTGGTCGGCACAGTACTCCCTCCCAAGTATCAGTAATGTGACACTGATTGTTCACACATCGTAACGTTTTCACTTTCTACTCGACGGGTAAGTCCTTGTCCCTGAAGGCGGAGGCTCACCGGCGTCAGCTGCTGTTTACATGACGGGAGGCGCGCGCTGGGTAAAGACTGCAATAGCGCCGATGAGCTTGCATGATTCTCTTCCGTAGGAGATACGTTAGGTGCTCTGGATGCCGCGGAAACTTTTGGCAGACGCAAGGCTCTCGGCAGGGCCGGATCAGGCTCATCTGGCGCCCTGTGCAAAACTCGTATGTTGCGCCTTTCCTCGGATTTTAAAAGTAGTTTGCTTGCTAACCAAGTCGTAGCCTTAGCGCGGTTTTTAATATTGAGAAAATTGCGAAAAATCTATTGGAATATCAAATTCATCTAAAAAAGTTCTCATCTGAAGCAAAATCTATTGAATATAAAATTAAATTAAAACTTACTTGGTAGGCAGAATTGTTTGCCGGTCATAAGGGCTTTATTCAAAACATGTCTATTTTTGTGGTAACATCAATTAAAGACTCAGGTGAAAAAATAATATTTGACTACCTTTGAAAATGTTTTTAAGGCCTGAATTTTCAAGAAAAGACTACTTTTGACCTTTCTATAAGGTTTGATGATCGAAGCACCTATAGGATCAGAGAAAACTTGCTGCAACGGACGGACGGACAAATAGACATGGCATAAAACTAGTAGATCTTTATAGAATTACAAAGCCCTGAAATATGAAAACTCACTCACCATGGACTAAACAAACTGTACTTTCCGGGCCTTTAATTTTGCGAAGTCCTCTATAAGATCATCATGCTCCAATTCTTCTACGAGCTCTCTCTCAATTGCTAAAATAGATAATCCTACCAATCGTTCTTGAGTCATAGTTGTCCTCAAGTAATTCTTTATAAATTTTAGTTTTGAAAAACTGCGTTCTCCTGATGCCACCGTTATTGGTAAAGTGTTTAAAATTTTGATGGCAATCACTGAATTGGGAAATACTTGATCCAAATTGGTCTTAAATATATAATTCAAAACGTCTAAACTCGAAAGATTAGGTTTAATGAGTGGCGACAGTGTTAATAGCTCCTGATATAACTCTTCACCGTTTAAATCCTTAGATCCATCATGACTTAGAGCCGACTCTAGATTAAAGCACAAAAGTACAAAAAAGAAAATATTGAATTGTGATTGTTCAATTGTTCAAATCTTTCGTTGATAGAGCTGATTGCCTGGTCTAATATTTTGAAATAGAAATTTACTTTAAAACTCATTTTAGGTTCAAGTATAGTATCTGCGCTTTCGTCTTGGTAGATTCTTTTTCGGCGGCGTGAACGCAGAGACGATAAACTAGGGAATTGAGTTTGTATATCCAAGTCAAAAGCAATCTTCTCAGCTTTATTTAAATATTCGTTAAAAATTTCATCTGTACGCATATCTACTAGCAAATTGCGAGTTTGTTGAAGCATATCAATGCTTGCAGGCAAATTCACTCGTTGGCCTTGTAAATACTTACTCGCAATGTTTATCTTTTGCAAAATATCAAACCACACTAACAAACTGCAAATAAATTGATAGTTGAATATTTTATTTCCCAGTGATTCAGCTGTGACCTTCACCTCTGAATTCCCATCTTCAGCGATCTCAATAAGTGCTTCATATATCTCCCCTACATTATTCACAAGAGGCTTCAAAGCATCTATTCTACTCTCCCACCTTGTGTCGGAGAGTGGTTTGAGCGTTAAGTTAGGAACATATTTTTTATATATACTCCATCTGTTTGTAGAACTCGACAGAAATACATACAAATTTTGCACAACGTCAAAAAATTTAACTGCATCTAATGAGCAACGAGCAGAATCATTTACAACTAAATTTAATGAATGAGAGCAACATGGAACAAAAAATGCTCTTGGCTCAATAGATTTTATTCTATTCTGCATACCACACTGTTTGCCTTTCATGTTGGACCCATTATCATATCCCTGGCCTCTACAATTGCTCAATAATATATTTGAACTATTTAGTTCTTGCAAGATAAGCTCTGTGAGTCCTTCACCAGATTTATTGTAACATTCCATTAAACCAATGAAATGTTCCCTGATTTCAAATGTGTTGTCATGTTGATGCACAAATCTGACAATTAAGGTAACTTGTTCAATATGACTTTTATCAGGAGTTGAGTCGACGATAATAGAAAAATGTCTTGCGGCTTTTATCATCGATATTATTTTATTCCTAACCGCTTTAGATATTAAATCGATTAGTTCGTTTTGAATAGTTTTACTCAAGTATTTATTTTGTGACTCTTGATCATTAATTCGTCTCAAATGCTCTCCTAAAACAGAATCAAATTTCGCAATTGCCTCAACAAGCTTCAAAAAATTCCCATTATTTAGTTCATTTAACTTTTCGGAGGAACCCCGAAATGCTAAGGACTGAGTACCAAGAAATTGAACTATTACCAACAATCTACGAAGAACATTATTCCAATGTGCAATTTCAGCTTTTCTTGTATGTTCAAAATTATGACTAATAGTATGTTGTTTTTTTAATCCAACTTCTAATGTTTTCCATGTCCTGAAATTTTCCATGTGAATAGGGTTGTTCTCATGGCTCTTTAGAAGTTGACTTATGTGGCTCCAATCCGAAGTTCCACTGCTTGACAACGCTTGGGCTGTCTTGTTTTTAGAGAATAAAAAGCAACAAAAACAATAAACAGCATCTTTAGATTTAGAATAAACTAACCATGGTCGTAAGATTTTATCTCCATTGGCTAAAATTCTTTTATATAAAGAAGGACTAAATTTTCTATTATTGCTTTTAGGAAAATTAAAGTCAATAATTTGTGTTGGCCCGCAAAGAATTATCCTATCAACTAATTCATTATTAAGTGGCTGCCAGCTGTTGGGATCACTTAAATCTAAAATACCGTCCGAGATGTTTGTTTCCTCTTGTTGAGCTCCAACTGTCGCCACTACTGGCTCACAAACACTTTCAGAAGCACTTTCGAAATTACGGAAATTCACTGAAGTCGCGTCACTTGTTCCCGGCTGAATTAACAGTTTTTGCAACAGTCCTGACTGTTTTTTATTTTCATTTTCTTGAATTTTGCGCCGCTTCCGATACTCGGCACCGGATGGTTTTAGTTTCTTCATGATATCTATATTTTTTATTTATTAATAAGCACTTCACGAACTTTTGAAAAAACATCTGCTCCATCCAAACATTAGTTCCAAAAGAAATTTTTGCATTTCCAGTAGGAAATAAATGAAAAGCAATGAAAAGAAATAATTTTCCTTTAATCATTCTCCTTCTCTTCTTTCGGCGGCTCCATCCATATCCACATCGTCGATATTCGTCCCTACGTGCATTTTCTAAGCCTACACATCGGTCGCCCAAATCATGTATTTGGGCATAACCACCGAATAGAAAAATTTTCATTAATTCTTCTTTCGTTTGTCTTTCAGTTCACATTAAACCAGAAATGAGTTTCTCCAATGGATCCGCTTATCTGGTTCGAAGCGAACGATAGCTTATGATACCTTGGCTATCTGACACATAACCAAAGGGCGCACGATGAGCAAGTTTTTAGCTTGCACAGTCTACGCATTGTATAGCCATCACGAATAACATAAAAAGCGAACAGATAAGTGTTCTAATATGTCTGAAGTTTGTGGGCGCCCAATGTGCAAACATTCAACATGCACATAAGAGAGTAGTAGAATGCTCGTGATGACTTCGACACCCAACGCAACAATTAAGGGCGAACGATGCGCAGTTTTGAATTTGCACGTTCTATGCGTGGAAAAAGCAGCATAGAAGACGAGTAGATCACCGCCATAGAATGAATGGTAGAGATGGGCGCCCGACGTGCAAAGCTGAAACGTGCACATAGGTGAACATCGTTGTTCGCTTAGAAGCAGAGCAGGGAATCTCCAATGGATCTTGATTGAAGGTATGCTCTGCTGGTTCTAAGCGAATATACATATGAACGATATTAGTTTCTTAGTCAGAGCTAGCTACTGGAAAAAATGTTTATATGTAGGAGCATAACGTGTAAATTGCACATTATGCGTACTATTTTTTGATGATTTTTTTTTTGAAAATTGTTTCTAGGTTGGGGTCATAGCTGGCGCCCTGTGCAAATGCACGTTGTGCACATATGGTGGATCCGGCCTTGGCTCTCGGTGAATCGGCGGTACTCGGTGTGTTAGTGGATTGATGCAAATTCTGCTCAAGCTCTTCAAAAGCCGGCTTCAGACGTTCCGTCGAAACGTTGACATGGAGGTCATTAAGATCGATCTTGTATAGTAATTCTGACAGAGGCTGCAGCACACGATGAGGTCCTGAGTAAGGCGGCGACAGGGGTTTACGGACTGCACCCTTGCGCAGGAAAACATGTGTGGAGCTACTGAGCTTTTTGTTGACGAAGATCGTTCGATCATTTTGGTGGGCCGTCAGCACTGGTCGAACTTGCAATACATGCTCACGCGAATTGACGAGAAAACTATGCGGGCTAACTGAAGGGGTGCCGGGACTGATGAAATCACCTGGAATCGACAACGTGATCCATACAACAGCTCTGCACACGATGCATTGACGTCTTCTTTGTAACTGGTGCGTAGTCCCAATAATACAGTCGGGAGAATATTTGGCCAGGAAACGCCGCTACCGTGACACATAATTGCAGCCATGAACGTACGGTGCAAGCACTCGATAATTCTGTTTGATGAGGGGTGATACGGTGACGTAATAATTCTCGTACTTCCGGAGAAAGCAGAGAGAGACTGGAACAGTGATGATTCGAACTGAATGCCTTGATCTGTCGTGATGAGGCAAATTGTACCGTAACGGGCGATCCAGTTATTGAACAGCGCTTTCGCAAGGGTTTTCGCTGTCTGATCGGTGATTGGAATGGCCTCAGGCCACATTGAAAAGTGATCGATCATCTTTAGGCAATACTTGAAACCTTGCGATGAGGTGAGCGGCCCAATGATGTCCAAATGTATGTGCTGGACACGGCCGTCGGGCACTGGAAATGGCTACACTGGATTCATCTGATGACGAGTAACCTTTGAGCGCTGGCAAGGCACGCACGCACGAGCCCAAATGCGGATGTCCCTCCTCATATTCGTCCAAACAAATCTTCTTGCGATAGCCTTACAGGTAGATCGAGCACTAGGATGCGCCAGTCGGTAAAAAATTTCCAAGATTTTCTTGCGCAACGAAACCGGAACGAAGGCTCTGAGCCGGCCCAGGTGTTCGTCCCAAATCAACTTCTGATGCGTACCGCACGAACTCTGGATGAGTTTCAGCACAACTGTTAAAGTTCCATGTCGTGGCTTTGCTCTAGAGCAAGCTTATCCTCGCTGATAATATACGGCATCTCAATAATACTCATACGGGAAAGTGCGTCTCTGACCTCGTTGCTGGCTCCAGCAATGAAATGGAAATCCGTCGTGACTTGCGAAATGTAATTGAGATGCCTGAGCTGGTGCGGCGAGGCTTTGCTAGCGGATTGAGCGAATGCGTACGTCAGTGGTTTGCCGTTCTAGATAGTGTCAAAAACGATGAACGCTGGTATAAATAGCAAGCAATTCTCGATCGTAAACGCTATACCTCGACTCGAGTGCAAAAAGTTTTTTTTTGGAAAAACGCTTAAAGGAGCCATTTTGTTTTTGCTCTAACACGGCGCCTATGGCTATGTCGGATGCATGTGTAGTCAGCCTAAGAGGTTTACCGGCGTGATAATGCACGAGTAATGTGGAATCCGCCAAGCTGTCCCTGGACTTTACGAACGCCTCCTCCGCTTCCAGGGTCCACACAATTGTGGTCCTGTCTCCTTTCTTGTTGCCTTTACATAATTTGTTGAGAGAGGCCTGAAGCATCCGGTGCTTCAGACAAACCGCTGATAAAAGTTCAGTGTTCCCAAAAACCGCCGGAGATCCTTCACCGTGACAAGCCTTTTAAAATTTCGGATCGTATCTGCTCTAGATGTTGAGGTGCGCACGCCTTTCTCGCTAATTATGTGCCCATGGTACTCCATTCCGCTCACGCCCCACTCGCAGTTAGAGACGTTAATGACGATCCTGAAGCTCAATAGACGTTGAAATACTACTCGTAGATGCTGTAAATACTCCTCCTCCGATTTCGACGCGATGAGCACATCGGCGAGATAGCAGAAACAGTAATCGAGCCCTCGGAGCACCTCTTCCATAAATCGCTGAAAAGTCTGCGCTGCGTTTTGAAGACTAAACGTCATCACCGTGTATTCGAAAAGTCCAAACAGCGCTTTTGGGGTGTCTTCCTCGACTTTTAGAATTTGGTGAAATGCGCGCAGTAAGTCAATCTTCGAGAAAACGCGCGTCCCACTTAAGTTCACTGAAATATCCTCGATGTGTCGCATTGGATCGTTATTCAGGACTGTAGCAGCGTTAAGGTGACGATAGTCTCCGCTTGGCACATGTGCCGCCTTTTTTTGAGACGAGGTACAAGGGACTTGCCTATAGGCTCCTTAATGGTCTACAAAAGCCTTTGCCCAGCAGAAACTGGAATTTTTTTCGCGCTACACGTAGCTTGTCCTGGTTTAGTCCCCGCGGGCAGCCTGCTACTGGGTTCCCGTAGTCGTTATAAAATGTTTGGTTTGATGTACCGGAGAGCGCGTGGAGACTGCTGGATTAGTGAGGCCCGGGAATTCTTTCAGCAGGGATACATACCGCGAACTTCCAATGACAGTTGACACGGACGCCTGTTGATGCCAGCTAATCTTTCCTGCTATAAATGCCTTACTTGTAGGGTTCAGGAACTTGAGGTTTTCAAGGCCCACGAGTAAACCGAAACATCCAAGAAAATCAGCGCCCATGATGGGACGCGACACCTTTGCGATGCAAATACGCCAGCGAAACACGCGCGGCAGGCCAAGTGAAAACGCGAGAACCTTGTCACCGAAGATATTGTCGTTCCATCTGCCGCAAATAATTTGGACGAGGAAATTTCTTTTGCTGAGTGCAGATGAGATACCGTAATGATGGAGACATCCGCTTCTGTCTCGAAGAGAAATTACAGACATTGGGTTGAAAACTTTGAGGTGCCTTCCCGGGGAACCACCAGCTGCCGCCTCCTGAGCTAGCAGTTTAATGCATTTTCCGAATACCTGTCAACGAAAGACCATGGTGGATGCGACCGTCTTGCAGTGGCACCAAAACGGCGATGGTAATAACACGGCGGTGTATACTTTTTAATCATGTTCAACTCTGAATCGATTGCGTATAATTTTTGCGTGGGGTCGACTATTGCAACAGGGAGCGACAGGAGCTGCGACCGGAAGAGTTGTTCTGCTGCGACGACGCTTGTATGCGGTTCACTTCTGTTCTCAGCTCGTCGATGCTTTTTAGAATGGACTCGCTGTCATTCATCGGGCTTAAGGCTGAGCCATTCTGTATGCACGAGGCCATGTCTAGTGTGCCGATACTGGCTATACGATCTGCAATTGCCGCTTATTTGTCCAGGCTACCGCGCTCGTTCACGGCGAGGATGGTACGAGTGCTGGGGGAGGCGTAGCAGCCATAATGATTTGATGACGTTATTCGGAATGGATTTTTCCAGCGGAGCACTGCAGGTGACGCAAAAACTGGGACGGTCGCATATCCTCCATCTCAAGCAGCATTTGGCGTGTCCTTTCCTCATCGGTGACGCCAAAAACATCCAGCAGCCTTCGTTTCAGAGTTTCGTATTTACCGTCCTTGGGTAGATTTCCTACGATGTCTGCAACCTGCGATAGAGTTGGCATGTCCCATTCCGCCACAACTTTGTCGAAACGTGCCGTGTCCAAGCTGATTTTTCCGCTGCGGAACTGTGCATTAAAGCGCGGGAACTATCATGTTGATTGGTGTGCCAGAAAGGTGGAAATTTGGCTAGGATGGCGGCATTGACATCTCCTTCATCGGCATCGAAGACTTCGTTCGGCATTATTTAACGAGATACTCATGTCGTTGTCACAAATATCGTGTATACGAAATATCAAAAGTATGAACTCTAGTTTGTGAACAAAACTAGATTTTATTATGACAAAATTGTACGGAGCTAAAGCGCCTTGCGTGTGTACACTTTTCAGTATGAATCCCGAGAGGGAGATTGATAGTTGTTGCCGACTTAACTGCCACGATGCTGCCCTGGTGGTGAGATGAGCAAATGATGATAAGTGCGTCGCAACTTTAAACTGCGTCGGCACACTTCTTTACACACACTTGACTTGGGGAGTAAGCTGGTGAATGCGTGACGAGAGCGTTACGACAAAGGTGATCGGGCGAAGCGAACGGAAGTTGAGTGGGAGATATAAGTTAGTGCAGATAGAAAAAACGTGAGATCAGCAGGAGTGGCAATTTATCAGAAATCAAATGATGTCTCGAATATAGTAACTTCGAACATGGACATTTTATTACGATATACTCGTGATGCCGATATTGGGCAATCATAAATTGGTGATATATGTGCTGCCCCTCTTTTTTTTTGACGATGGAACAAGCATGATCATTGTACTGAAAAAAATAAAATTTCCTTTTATAAGCGCTATTTATTATTAAATGTACTATCCAGATACCAGTAACGCTGGTCTGAGTCGGTCGACGAAGACAGTTCATCGCTGCTTGGATTTCGAAATTGGAGGACGCGGTCAATGGATCAAGACAAGTTGGAGGCGCTATTTGCAGGAAGTAAAGGCCCGAGAGGGGCTGTAGTGCTACGAAGAAGAGGAGGAATCTAGATATCGGTATTTCGAAGACAAGTTATCCTCTTCATCAGTGGCGGTATTCTGAAGCTCTTCTTGCAATCATCCGAATGTTTAAACCTTTCACATTTAATGGCAGAAAAGATATATTGGGTAATAAACATAAATATCCTTAAGTACTACCGTGGGAAATACATACAATTATAATGCAAATAGGGGTTCGCTGAGGCAGGCACAAAATTAACAAAGAACTTAAAGGTAAATTTATTACAGGGAATTACAGAAATGCCATTATCTATTCCCTAGATCCATAAGGATTCGCAAGCATCCAACTTTTTACAGTCCCGGACTTCTTGTACTACGTCTAGATTAGCCCATTCGATAGTATAAGATTCCTCAATAATATGTCTGGCTAATGATAGTCTTGCTGTTTCTATGCCACCTTTTCTGATGATTTTTTCAGCCTCCTATATTTTTTCTTGGAATCTTGCTTTTGCCAAGCGTTTTGTCTGTCCAATGTATACCTTATCGCATTTTGGGTAGTTGGTCCTGTCGATTCCACTCTTTTTCTCCTTTTTCTTATCATCCTTAGTTGATTCAAGAATTGTTTAAACGCTGTATTTTTTGCTAGTGCTAGCCGTATTGTATCCTGTCTTTTTCAAAATTCGTCGCAATCTTTTTGTAGCTGATGAATGAGTGATTGGCATCAATTTTCGTACTTTTCGTCGTTATTGTAGAAATGGTGAGGTGAGTCCATTTTCTTATGTTGTTTCTCCATTTTCTGAATACGTTGCTCGATTAAATTCCTGATGTACCCATTTTTGCTAGCCGTGTTCACAATGTATTGTTTTTCTAGTTCCAGACGCTGGTTATTCAACGGTTATGTTATCATTCGATGGATCATACAATCGTGTGCTGCTATTTTCTGTCCATAAGAATGGTTAAAAGAACTGGGGATTGTTCTTTAGGTATTCGTGCTCTTCCTGTAGATGTTTTAATCCACCTTATGATCAAAAGATCCAGGAACGGTAATTTGCCCTGACTCTCTTTTTCCATCGTTAATATCATTTTGTATCTCATTGAGTACATGTAGTAACTCTTCCGCCTCATTTGCTTTTACCATCGTGGAAATGTCGTCCACATATCGGGTCTATACCTTAGGCATCATTCCTTTTTTCTCCAAGTTAATATCCAGCCAATCCATGAAAATATCACTCAACAGAGGTGAAAGCGGGTTACCCATACCTACTCCTATCGTCCCTTTGAAGAATTTGTCCCTGAAAATAAAATAGTTTTCATTCATACATATAGCTGCTAATTTACTATAGCATTGAACCCATCTTCTCCATTCCATTTAATCACTATGTTTCAACAGCCAGTCTTCAAACAGTGCCAAGGACTGCTTGACTGGCAAGCTGAGAAACAGCGATTTGACATCATACGAAATAATTAAAAAGCCCTCCTCAACTTTCACATTTTGAAGCTTCTCCACCAGTTCGTTTCTATTTTTCACTGATCGCGTGCTAGGTTTATACGGGAGTTGTGCGCATTATTTTAAAAGCCATTGGGCTATGTTCCTTGTAGGTACATTAGTGGCTGCGATCATTTCCCCTAATTCATTCCCCACCGTATGGATTTTGGGCGGACACTTTATTCTTGGTAGGCAGAGGTATGACACTCTTAGCTTTCCAGTGAACAACGTTTAAATAGGGATCTAGGGAATTATTATGTAACCAATTTTTTTGTAATAAAATCTCCATAATTCTTTTACCTTTCGCTAACCTGTAATTGCATTTCTGTAATTCCCTGTAATAAATTTACCTTTAAGTTCTTTTTTAATTTTGCGCCAGCCTCTGCGAACCCTTATTTGCATTATAATTGTATGTTATTTCCCGCGGTAGTACTTAAGGATATTTATGTTTATTACCCAATATATCTTTTCTGCCACTAATGTGATATGTTTAAATATTCGGATGATTGCAAGAAGAGCTTCAGAATACCGCCACTGATGAAGAGGATAACTTGTCTTCGAAATGCCGGTACCTAGATAGTACATTTCTTAAAGGTGTTCATAAATCCATCAGCTGAGCTCTGTGTGCAGACTTCCATGCTTCTCCTCCAGTGTAATTTGTAGCTGTCTATGTTCTTTCCTTGCAGTAAAATTTTAGTTTGCTCTATCTACATTCCTTGTAAATTTCAATTTATGAGCGATTCTTCCCTGAACTTTCTTCCTATATCACCAACAACTATCCTTCATCCTATATTCTTGTTTGTGGTGACTTTAATATTGATTTTGTTGCATGGGATGAAACTTTCTCCACAGTTATTTCAACTGGCGGTTTATCTTTAGCTCTTTCTTCCTTTCTTTCACTTTGTGCCCTTTACTAGTTCAATATTCTTTCCAACATTAATAAGAAAATTCTTGACCTTATCCTATCTAACCTCCCTAAATCTTCACTTAACTTTCTTCCCTCGCCCACACCATATGTGAATCCTAATCGGCATCATCGCCCACTGTCTTTTCTCATTAAGACATGCCAAGCTTCTCATCCTAAAAAGGTGCCGCCTGCTCGCTTTAACTTCTTTAAAGCTAACTACTCCAAGGCTGAACAAGAAATCAATTCTAGAAACTGGTTCTCTCTCCTCAAGAATCTTGGAGTCAATGAGACACTTAGTAACTTCTATACCACACTATTGGAAATAATCCAGGAAAATACTCCCATGTGTCGTCCAAAAAAGCCAGGCAATGTCCCATGGCTCGAGTCTAACTTAGTTACGGCTGTGAAAGCTAAGGATTCTGCTCGTTTAAAATTTCTAAAATCACGTCTCCAGAGTGATTTTGAACTGTTCAAGGAGCTTTAAAAAGAGGCGAGAAATGCAGCTATCTTTGCTCAAAATAAATATATAGAGAACATAGAAATCTCCTTAAATTAAAATCACACTAAGCCGCTTTGATCACATATTCGTTCTCTTAAGAGTTCTCGTAATTTTCCTCAGTTTGTTCGCTACGAAAACATTACCTCTACATCATTACAAGATTCTTGTGACCTGTTCGCACGGTATTTTTCGTCCTTCTTCTCTTGTTCAAATATCGGTCCAGTTGCTAAGGGGTCCTCTACACCTTGGCCCTTATTGGATGCTTCTGGGTTTGTTACAAATCCACTCGAGATCGTGCTTATAATGCAAAACTTAGATCCAAGCATAAGCAGTGGTCCAGATGGAATGCCGAATTTTTTCAGTAAATCTTTGTCATCTTGCTTCTGTGTTCCTTTATCTATAATTATCAATATTAGTCTTGCCAATCCCATTTTTCCTTCCTACTCGAAATATGCGCATGTATTTCCTATTTTTCTGACAGGTGATATTAAATGTGTTATTAGCTTGCAACCTATTTCTATTCTCTCCTGTTTCAGCAAGGTTTTTGAACGTGTAGCATATAATAGAGGCCATCCATTAGTTCTGCCCTTAGTGTCCCGTGAGCAGCATGGCTTCATCAAAGGTCGATCAACCTTGACCAGCCTTTTATCTTTTACCGACACAGTTGCCTCCGCACTTGATAAACAAAGCCAAGTGGATGTTATCTAGTATATGAATTTCATCAAAGCTTTCGACTCTGTGGATCATAATCCCCTTCTCAGCAAAATAAAAAGCGTTGATATTCTCCCCTTCCTTATATCCTGGTTTTCCACCTAAGTCGCTAACCGTGCATGCGTTGTTTTTGTCAACTCCTACCCCTCTTCACCATTTAATCCTGTTTCTGGTGTCCCACAAGTATCATATTTAGGTCCTTTACTTTTTCTCCTTTTCATCAATGACCTCCTGCTTTGGTATCGTCATCCTGTCTCTTATATGCGGATGATTGTAAAATATTCACAGTTATCGATAATATGGAGGACTGTGTTTCATTGCAAAACGTTCTTCATAAATTACGTCGATAGTGCATTTTTAGCGCTCTGAGCTTGAATATTTCTAACTTTCGCCAAATGAGATATTCTAACAAATAAAATCCTTTGATGTTTCCTTACTCCATTCTTGGAGAAGTCCTGCATGAAAGTGATACATAAAGTATCTACGTGTTATCTTTGACGACAAACTAAAGTTTGATCGTCACATAATAATGATCATTTCTAAGGCATCACGGCTTATCTGCTTTATTCTTAGATCCTCTAATAACATTTCGCATTCCTTCTACTTCCATCCGTCTCTTAATTTCTTTAGTTCGAAGTGTGTTAGAATATTGTTCGCCAGTGTGGAATCCGCACCTCAAATATCTTTTTGAACCTATTGAATCCATCCAACGTAGATTCACACGTAATTTATTTTACAGATCCCGGTTGGACTATAAACGTTACGTAGATCGCCCTTTAGCTTTACACATTCCTTCTTGAGAATCGCGAAGATTATTTTTAAGATGAATGCTTACTTTGATGTTGCACCATCATTTGCTTCCGGATAATCTTTGCTCACTTATCTCTTTTCATAGCTCAGTCAGGTCTAGTCACTCTCATGATATTTTCCGCGTCCCTTTTGCGCGAACAAACTTTTACTTTTGCTCTCCACTTCTGCAGTTACCACATATACATGATAGCATGCGTCTTGGTCCTCTGCCTAATTCTTTTCATATTTTTAAAACTAATCACAAACATTCGCTCTCTAATCGTTCTTTTGATATTGTGTAGTAATTTTTACTTGTTTTATATTGCTTTAAAATTTAATATTTGTGTTTGATTATTTCGCCTATTCTGTAACTGGATTAACTATCTATTGATTATGATGTTAAATAAATTAATAAATTGAAATTTGAAAAGAAGTTAGGAAAAAGCCAAAAATTATGTGGCATGAATGACTGGTAAAAAATATAACTATATCCATAATTTAATATTTTGAGCAATTTCCTAAAGACAAGAACCCATGAATTTATATCTAAAAGATAAACGGCAGTAAGTTCCTTTAATTTTAAAAAGAACATTCACTAGTATAACTTCTTATCTACCACCTTTTTGTTTTCTTTTCTGGGCTATAATTGTCCCCCGTTGTTGTCATACTATCTAATAACTAGTGGTCATTATTCCGTTTCGACTTTTCCAAAGCCTAGTAAGTTGAAATGACGAAAGACGCCGAAGAATACAGCTCGCAAATAAAATATTTTATTCAGTTTTGACGATCTTGAAGACCAGCTACATACACAGAAAAAAACAAAGCTCCAAGTATGCAAATCTATGATAAGACCTGTGTTATGCTATGGGCGTGAAACATGGACCCTAAGCCAAGCATCTACAAATACATTTAACGCCTTTGAGTGACGGGTCCTGAGGCGAATAATTGGAGTAAAGCTAGGACCAATGGCGAATTCGATACAACCATGAGCTGTATGAAATTTTTGACTAGCCGAAGGTCTCAACGATTGTAAGACTGCGGAAGCTGCAATGAGCTGGACACATGACTCGTATGGATCAACAACGGATACCGAATAAGGTATTCGCTGGGAGAACTGAAGGCTGGAGACCAGTGTGGAAACCGAGGAAACGCTGGTCTGACTCGGTCGACGAAGACAGTTCATCGCTGCTCGGATTTCGAAATTAGAGGACGCGGTCAAAGGAGCGAGACAGTTGGAGGCACTATTTGCGGGAAAAGGAAGCCTGAGGGGGGCTGTAGGGCTACGAAGAAGAGAATGGTCAGTAGCTCGCCTATATCCTTTTGCTTCTATTGCTCTTGTTTTTTCATCTTTAGAAGGTCTTTGGGTCCAATCCGACCCATTCTGGCAGGAAAATCCATTTTATTTATTAAATATGTGGTTCAGGAACTTGGAACTTTGTGACATTTATTGAAGTGGCTTTTGAAATATTAAATTAGAAAATATTTGCTTTGATTTTTAAAATTAGCCTTGTATTAGACTTTGCCTACACTTAAGATCTTCGGCTCCATTCGGAGCTAAAGCTGATAAGATGAAAGTATTAGAGGTATTTCTTCTAGAGTATAATATTTTTCCCGAAATAATTTTATTGCATCATCCTCAAGTCATCTCTAGATTTACAGTAATATTTTACTTTTCTTTATATCAGTCCGGGATAGCGGTGATACGTGTTTTAAGTTTAAAAAATCAATTACTACTTCGATCGTAAAATGTCGGAAAGTGATATGCAAAATTTAGTATTTACTTTGTCGGACGAAGATGAGATGTGCTCTGAACTGGAAGATTTCGTGGAAATCAGGGAATCTTTAAGCAGCGACAGCGCGTTTGGTAACGAGAAACTGACTACTCAAATTACACGTATATTTTCAAAAAATGGCCTAGTCAAATATTCAAACCAACCGATTTTGGATGTGTATGGCAGAGCCCCAGAAGAAAACATTATGAACATGACTCCATGAGTTACACTGTTTTCATCTTCCAGGATTACCAAAGAAGAAAAATCAAGTTTTGAACTTTTATTTCCATCTCCTATAATTTCTAATATATTGAAGTATACGAATATGGAAGGTAAAAGACTATGCAACGAAGATTGGACGTACATGGAGCAAACGGAGTTGAATGCTTTTATCGGATTACTGATTTTAGCAGGTGTATATCGCTCTAATAATGAAAGCACAGAAATTTTATTGAATTCTGAAACAGGTAGATAAATATTTTGAGCAACTATGTCGTTAAAAAATTTCAAAAATATATCGAGGATAATTATATTCGGAAACACGAACATGACGATACATGATTTATGGAAATATTAACAAAATATAATATTAACAAAACTTTATTAATCTGGTGAAAATGTGACAGTTGACGAGCGGCTCATTGCATTTAGGGGAAGATGTCGTTTCCGTCAGCATATGCTATCGAAACCAGTGTAATCTGGCATAACGTTTTGGGTTCTATGTGATTCATTGACAAACTACGCGTGGAATACACAGCCTTACATTGGAAAAGAATCTGGTGGTGCTCAAGAAAAAAAAACCAAGGCGTGCGTGTTGTTTTTGATTTGACAACTGGCTTGAAGGGGCATAATATTACAGCAGACAATTTTTTCACTTCATATCAGCTAGCGCGAAAATTGCTTGAAAAGCAAATGACACTTGTAGTGAAATGGGGTTAGATAAAGTGTCCGTAAAGGACTGCAGCCATATTCTGCTGCTTCGGCGAGAGAGGATTCGCCGAGATTTGCCTTGTCTGAGGGCGTGTGAATGCGCTGGCATGCTAGCACTGCGGTATCGTGGGGCGGGTTCTTTTCCTCAGCACAAGGACCCACTACAAAAGAAATCTCGCATCCACGAATTTTAAAGTTCAAATAAATATCGACCAGAGGCGAGCGTGAGAGACTACTAAGGGTTAAAGTTGCTTACGTAGATGACAAACCAGGCGGGGAGAAAACAGACGGACTTAAGATAAATTCGTCGTTACCGACGATACTTATGGCCCCCAAATAAGAGTGGAAGCGGTACCCCCTTTGAGGATACAACTTATTACTCCTTTCATCAAAAATAAAACAACGTTTCCGCGAGTACTATTTTCTTTGGAACTTGCAAAAAAATCAAGCAACCGGAAATAAACCATCTTCATCATCACGATGAAAACGCAGTCGTTGTAAAATATGTCCGAAAACAGATAATAAAACGACCTTATATTACAGCTTGTGTAAGAAATATGTTTGTAATAAACACTCCGAAACTATTCTTTTGTGCGCAGGATGTCCTTTTGACTAAAATAAATTGTTTGAATTACCTAGTAATTATAACATTCCCATAGGGTAAATGGATTTTTGAAGCAGTATTTGATTTTTAATGCTTACTAAATTACTGAAGTCTAATGTATTTTTTATAAGATGTAGTACAATGTAACAAAAAAACATAAAAAGTAAGAAGACTCGGCAACAGAGTCTTTTTTTATTAAACAAGAAGTTAACACTTCATACTTCCTAGGTTCAATTGGACCCGAAGACCTTTAGCGTTCGTCGAAAATTGCTTGAAAAGCAAATGACACTTGTAGTGAAATGGGGTTAGATAAAGTGTCCGTAAAGGACTGCAGCCATATTCTGCTGCTTCGGCGAGAGAGGATTCGCCGAGATTTGCCTTGTCTGAGGGCGTGTGAATGCGCTGGCATGCTAGCACTGCGGTATCGTGGGGCGGGTTCTTTTCCTCAGCACAAGGACCCACTACAAAAGAAATCTCGCATCCACGAATTTTAAAGTTCAAATAAATATCGACCAGAGGCGAGCGTGAGAGACTACTAAGGGTTAAAGTTGCTTACGTAGATGACAAACCAGGCGGGGAGAAAACAGACGGACTTAAGATAAATTCGTCGTTACCGACGATACTTATGGCCCCCAAATAAGAGTGGAAGCGGTACCCCCTTTGAGGATACAACTTATTACTCCTTTCATCAAAAATAAAACAACGTTTCCGCGAGTACTATTTTCTTTGGAACTTGCAAAAAAATCAAGCAACCGGAAATAAACCATCTTCATCATCACGATGAAAACGCAGTCGTTGTAAAATATGTCCGAAAACAGATAATAAAACGACCTTATATTACAGCTTGTGTAAGAAATATGTTTGTAATAAACACTCCGAAACTATTCTTTTGTGCGCAGGATGTCCTTTTGACTAAAATAAATTGTTTGAATTACCTAGTAATTATAACATTCCCATAGGGTAAATGGATTTTTGAAGCAGTATTTGATTTTTAATGCTTACTAAATTACTGAAGTCTAATGTATTTTTTATAAGATGTAGTACAATGTAACAAAAAAACATAAAAAGTAAGAAGACTCGGCAACAGAGTCTTTTTTTATTAAACAAGAAGTTAACACTTCATACTTCCTAGGTTCAATTGGACCCGAAGACCTTTAGCGTTCGTCATTTTGAGGAACTTATTTTCCAATCACTAAACTCTCCAGTCCCTATATTATATCCACTGTTGAAACTTTGCTCTTACTTGGATTTCCTGTATGCAAGAAATCCAAATTTATCTAAAAGCAAGTTTTTTTTTCAAAATTATAGCTAAATTTAGCTACGTTATAGCACTGCACCCTATGGGGTGCACTAGGCAAGGGAACAACAATACAATACACTTGATGTTTAACAGTCGTTGGTTTTTTTATTGTTTCAGAATTAAAAGTTGATTAAAAAAACATAGGATCAAATACATATTAGAATTATTATTTCAAAATATTCAGTGAAAAAACATAAAACTTCATTGAAGAGCTGTATGAAATTCATACCAACGGTGAACATGTAGGCCCACTTCACAGTTTTTGCACGTGAATCTCGTATTTTTGTGAGATTTTCTGCGTCGTCTTTGTCCACATGCAATTTTTTCATGATGATCCGTTTTTTTGCATTTTCGATTATGGGTCATTCGAGATCGATCTTACTCGTTTAGGGGCTGATCCGTACTGATAACAGTAAGTTTGAACTACAGCCTTTCTGAAATCGCAATAAGTTTCAGGTGAACATTTTTTTTTGTTTTTTTTTTCGTAGCTGCCATACATTCGGGCAGGCAGCGTTGAGACCAAAAATGAAAAGCGGATATCACCATTTTATAGCCTTCAAACTACATCTTAGGGACGCTACATTTTCATCGAATCTATCTACTCCAAGCATACATCGATTATACATTGTGATGACGTTAGGGCAATTAACAGTAATTTTTGTTTTGTTTTTTCCACAAATCCAATGCGATCAGCATTATAGATTGGGTTCATTCCGTGGCAATTCGAAACAGTTTGACAATGCTATTGTCATTCCATCGTACAATACAAAAATTTTCCGCGGCTCTGATGGACATTAACCCTCTTGCAGTTTTTCTCATGTCAGCTATAGAAGAAAGCGGACATTTTTCGCTTCTGTTCTCCCTTATTGTGCCACAGATACCGTAGCCTTTGTTGGTGACCTGATGTACCAATGGCACTCCTGAAAAGTAGTTGTCAACGTAAAATTTGTAGGGGCCACATAAAGAAGGAAGCCTAGATGATAGTTCAAGTACGACTGAAGCCCCCAAACCATACTCTTCTTGTAGCGGCAATGGGGAGCTCTTTGAACCTTGGTAGGGCTCGAATGAAATAAGGTAACCACTTTGCGTTGCCATGGACCACAATTTATATCCAAAATCGGATAGGCTTTCCTTTTATATGCTGTTTTGATCCATGGCGACCATAATATGGTACCATGGATTCATCGAATGCAATGTCGGATGAAAAATTGATGTCGAAATTCTCCAAGAAAAAATATTTTCTTACTTTAGCGAATTTGTCATTCTGAAGCAAATTTTGGTTGTCACATAAGTGAAGACATTGTTATATCTAAAAAAAACTGGTCACGTCTCATGCTTTTGGCTAACAGTTTATTGTAGGTATCTCTCTCTTTTTCTCAAAACATGCGCATGTATTTTGGAGAAAGATAACCTGTCAGTAGGATAATGGCAACGAAAACGTTCACCTCTCCCACCGTTAAGTGGCGCACGTGATTTTTGTAGCTAGCTCAACATGAGACAAACCGGGGTCTTAATAATTTTCGGTAACTTCTGGATCATCAACTAATCCTGATCTTTTAGCAAAGTAATTTCGATCGCCTTTCCATTCTGTTTCCTTTTTTTTCTTCTGCGCTTTCCTGTTTTTCTGTTTCGTTTCAGATGCGGATACTTGGTTTGATACATCAAGATCACCTTCACGATCAGGTTCAAAATCAAGGTCAGACTCAGGTCTGTTCATATCTTCAACGGCTACTTCAATTTCATTTCGAAGCACACTTCTCGGTAAATGTTTGAAGTCGTTTTCTGCGTCATCTCCACTTACTTCTTCAGTGTTATTTCCATCGACGGGTGGAAAAAGAGTTATTTCGGGGTCATCGATATTTGAGCCGAACTCTAATTCGATATTCGAAAGAGTTACCTACTGAGATGTAGCACCTAAGACATGAGAAATTATTTACAATAATTAAAATTTGCTGAAATTCTAAGATTCGTAACATAAACAGTAGAAGATTCATCAAGAAGATCAAAACATAAACGTTGACTGAAGTCCTAGTGCACACTACAGAGTGTACTGTTGATTAAGTTTATGTTTGAGACAAATGTTTTATGATTCCTCAATATTTTTGCACTAATAGAACCAGCAATTACTTAAAAACTAATAAAATACAAAAAAGCGAAAACTTCCCTTTTTCTTGACATGACGACCGAATATCAACAGGCTGCTCTGATGACACTACAAAACAGGAATGTGACTGACTTTGGAAGATTATTGTCAATCTTGATAAAAGTCTAGTGGCTTGGGACCGCTGTGGCAGGTTAATAGCCACGAAAGACTGCATGAGAACCTTTAAAGCTCGCGGACAAACGAGTTGAGCTTTTTAAAGCAAACAAGAAGAAGTGCACCCTGGAGGATGCATTAGAAACTGAAGAGTTAAGAACGCCATTGTTTTATCAGGTGCTTTACTTTCAATCTAATGGCTGACGAGAGAAAAACAATAACAAGCACAAGGCTTTAATTGAACACTGGCACTCATTACTCAAACGGAAGCACTTTGTAGTCTTGAGGTCGGTAAATACGTTTGAATTATAGCGCTGAATATAAATTACTTACAATCTCATGTCACGTTGCAAAATATCTAGAATAAACCTGCGTAAGTTGTATTGATTACCGCTTTCCTCGCCAAGGGCAGAATTCTCAGCATTTGCCACACTTAATTACTTTATTATTTTAATTTAAGCTTAGCCATGGACTTAACACTTAAATGCAAATTGGACTTCTTAAGATTCTAGAACAACTCGCACTCGAGCGCTTTTTCTATCGACCGGCCGTTATCCACACCTTGCTGACGTCAAGTCCCGGTTCAGTCGCAAAGACCTGTTATCCAGCCTTATCAGCACGTTGGGAAATTTGTATAGGAATGACAGATCTCTGCGGGGTATCGATCCGCGGGATCGGCGGTTATTACACGAGTTTAAAAAACTCAGGCTCGATTATTATAAATTTATTTTTGTTTTCAGTGTGTTGACCCCATTGTTTGTGTAGCCATGATAACATATGAATGATAGAAAACATTTCTAAAATTTTTATCACAATTTCTACATATCTGCAGTTTTCAAATCCGTTGCAAACGTTTGCCTTCCCAGTATACGTATTATTGTTGTAATTGTTACATATTCAATCAGTTGTAATTTAGCTGGTTATGGCCCGATTATCGTGAAATTTTCAGGACACATATATCTGCTATTAAGAAACATAGATAAGAGTTTGGACCACTTATGATTTCATAGACAAAAACGCAAAATTCATAAATAGTACTTAGAGTATTATTAACAAAGTTGATCAAATTTTCACTTCTGCTAATATTGTAGCAAAATACCGGACGCTGAAAATCTATGGTGTTTCTTGAATTTGTTCATTGTTGGAGTCTGTATATCATAGGCTTAGTACGAAAACGTTCTGAGAGGGACATATTTCTGTCTACCCAACTTGCTGAGTCCTAACTTGAGATATCTTATGTACCTGGTTTGAAAGGAATTAATTTAAAATCAAATCAAATATGACATTTTCTAGAGATAGAGCATCGAATAGTCCTGATGGTCGTTTGGGATTGATTGGAAGCAAATGGTGGTAAAACTACAATCTTCAATGTTGAAACATAGCAAACATTTAGGTTTTAGGGAAGAGCAAGTATCTAATGAAATACTGGTTACTTCAAACTCATATTCAAGTTCTACCATAAGTGAATATTCGGATTTAATTGTTTCGTTCAAATCCATGTGAAATTACTAAGTCCTAAGACTTTTATACCTTTTTATTTACAATCCTCACTCCAATCCAATATAAAATGATTCAATTCTTTTCTTATAGTTATCGAAGTCGTCAGTCACGAATATGGCACGGAATATAATGAAAAACTAGTGGCGGCTGTAGACAATGGCAAATGCTTTAGTTGGTGTCCACATACACATCATCACAATGCCGTTGAAAATTTGCAGGACCCTGTGGATGATGCACAGCATACACATCAACATCATAAAGACCATACGAGTACAATGGAACAATTCGAAGAAGAGATAGATATTAAACGACTTAAATCGACATCGAGTTGGCTCCAACAATTCACTGTCCTATTACGAAGAATGCTCCTGGAAATGTGGCGTGATACGGTAAATTAATTTTCATATCTCCATCTATGTATAATCATGGATAAATCCTATTGTCCTTTTGCTATATTGGCCGGTCAAGTACTAACGAGTTCATTTCAATTTCAGAACTATATAAAATTGAAATTTTGCATGACAATCACGTTAGGATTGTTGGTCGGAGGATTGTACGAAGGAGTGGGAAATGATGCAACTAAAGCTATTTTCAATTTCGGATTTGCATTTGGAATAACCATTGCGTATCTTTACAAGCCCATGATGCCTGTTCTACTGCAATGTAAGAAGCTTATTGATAAATTATTTTGATTGAAATTTCCCATTATATGATTAAAATTTGGGTATCAGATTGATGGTTATACGAAGAATATGATGAGGCTTTTATCAGGAACAAATCTTCATTTTTATTTGTGTGGATTTTTAAAATCCTATCAGTGTAAGACCTGCAATCAAAGTTTTGGCTTTTTGAGGATTCTCACAAAGTAGGATTAGCTATTGGAGCTGGAATGCCGCTTAGTATTCTGGTAAATACCGTTACAGTGAAGAGGATGGGCAAGAGTGAAAACTTTCAAACTGAACAAATAGATTTTAGATTTTTAAAATTATGAAATTTTTTTTCAACAATCACAAATTTAATCATAGGGAAATATAAAAAACCTGATTGCTTTGTTTATTCACGCAGATGAGCATTTGGGAGCTAGTCATTACCCAGAATTGAAAATCGAAGGTTCAAACTCATTGAATGTTATTCGTAAATACCACCAAGTTCAAACCGCAGTCAATCACTACATTACATTTATTAAGTCAATCAGTGATCGAAAAGCAGAATGAAACATCTTAAAACTACGCAGGGAATTGCAGGTTTCAAATTTCGACATAGCAGTTGATTGATACTCGTACGCGGAACTGCGGAGTAAAAGCATAAAACTCTACTTTGGAAAATTTTAATGGAGATGGAGATGGTTAATTCGTGTGGTTTTTTAACAGACGGCGTAACTCTATTTTTATTCCAGTGACTCACCTTTCCAAATATGTGTTGGAAAGCTACTGTCATATAGTTTCAGAATCAGTATGTGTCATTTAGCTGAAGCGTAAACAACAATACTTTTTTTACTCTGAAAATGTCGAATTTTGTGCCGAATAAAGTGTTTTTGCGGGGAGTACTTCTTCATTACTTCAATATGAAGAAAAAAGCTGCCATAAGCCATCGTTTTTTGGTGGAAGTGAATGGTGTGCATGCTCTAGCTAAGCGTACGGGCGAGAAGTGGTTTGCACGGTTTAAAAGTGGCAATTTTGACTTGGAGGATGATGAACGGCCTGGACAGCCAAAAAAGTTTGAAGATCACGAATTGGAGACATTGTTCCACCAAGATCCATCCCAAACTTGCAAAATTACTTGGCGTCGCTCAACAAACCATTTCCGATCATCTAAAAGCAATTTTTCACAATAAAGCTTCAATTTTCGAAAAAAAGCCGCATGAATTAACCGGTGCCCCTATAGGTTGACAAACAAGTTGGATAGACAGAACTACCCTCATATCAGAAGGACTTTGTAGGCTAAGTCTACAATATGCGAATATGTACAGAATGATTTAATTCAAGAGTAACTTTTATTACATGTGGAACAAATATATTCTTGCTTTAAAAGAACTCTATTTTAACCAGACAACATTTTGTTCCAATATAACTAAAATCATCAACTGACCTGAACCTTAAATGTAGTTTTGTTATTCGTCTTATTTGAAATTTGGAGAAAATCTAATCAAAAGTGTTGTATCTGGCTAGATTGAAAGCCCATGTTGTAGAAAAATGGTATATGATAGTTGTAATCGTCTATGATAAGTTGTGGAAGTCATTTGATTCAGTTCTGTGTCTAAAGTCAAAGTCAAAGTCAAAGTTATTTACTACTAATCGTTATAAATTTTAAAAGAATTCAAAGCAAAATCCAAACAATAACAATAAAAAACTTAATGGCCCAAATGGCTCTCTAAATTTGAACGTTATCATTAAACACATTTAAAAAAAAAACTCTAGCAAATTCAAATCAATGAAGATTGTTA
Source organism: Odontomyia ornata (assembly GCA_963969285.1). Taxonomy (NCBI): domain Eukaryota; kingdom Metazoa; phylum Arthropoda; class Insecta; order Diptera; family Stratiomyidae; genus Odontomyia; species Odontomyia ornata. Next base: position 103,725,896 of record OZ017740.1, on the reverse strand, counting down.
CATATTTTTAAAATTTAATTGGAAAAAAGAGAAAAAACCAACCAACACTATTCTAAAATTATTTATCATCTAAACACTACAGTGAACTTTGATCCTACACCTAATATGTTTTAACTTAATTCTAATAAATGCTATCAAAAACTTTATCTTATACTAAAAAAATCTATAACTATGTTCCTAACCTAAGCGTTTTACCTTATCTCTAACCTAATATAATAAACATAATATAAACCTAACCTATACCTAATTTTTAACAAAAATAAACAACACTAAATGTAGCAATAATGAGCTGAAACTCAAAAACCAAATAACGAAAAACACCAAAACTGAAAATAAACACGAATAATTTAGACATTGTCATTCAGCCACTAATACCTAGATTGCCCCGTCTCAACTCGATCAGCCTCGACGAATCTAGCAAATGAGTATCTCCATTGGAATCGTTGGTCTCGTGAACTCAAGTTTGGAGGATATTTTATCTTCTTATCGGTGGCCCGTCGATATATGTGATATATGACTGGGACGCCGTCAGAATCAAAAACATATCGATTCTTGTCCAAATACACGAATGCTTCTGGAGGAATGAAGCCTGTAGCGAGGCAAGTCGCAATATACCCGTATGTAGGGTGGAACGGCTGTGAAATCCAACAAGGGTTTTCACTCACAGTCACAGATCTTGCGATATGATTCCGAAGAAGTTTCAATATGAAAATATCGACTCTAGTCACTTCAGCAGTTTGATAAATCCTTCTATTCGATATATAATGTTTCCAATCCGTCTCAGGCTTTCTGTACAAACCAGTACATGCACGAAGACATTTCCTTTCGAAAACTCTTAATTTTTCCGTAGTACTAGCGCTCTGGTTGTACCAGATCTGACATCCATATGTCAAAACTGGTCTAACCAGTGTCTTGTAACAGATAACTTTGACCTTTTGATCAATGTATCTGGAATGAAAGAGCTTTCGAAGGGCCATGACTACTTTAAGTGCCTTACTGAACATGATTTTCACATGTTCAGTATAGTACAGATACTGATCGAGATGAACACCGAGGTATCGAACACAGGATTTATGTGGAACACGTTCAAGACTACCCTCACCAGCCATGATGTGGAAATCTTTCCAATTACGTTTCAGGTCTTGACTGACCCCCCGCAGCGTTGTCCGAAATAAGATTGTTTCACACTTCTGCACATTGATTTTCATTCGCCAATTGTCAGTGTACAGCTGTACATCATTGAACCTTTTTTTGGAAATTGCTCTGAACTATTGTAGCTTTTCGGTCTGCCGTATAGATGATCAGATCATCAGCAAACGCTACCAATGATCGCGTTGGCGAGACGTTAAAATCAAAGCCGTTCAATAGCTTGCGAATAAAGATTGAAAAGAGCAAAGGCGCAGTAACTGTTCCCTGCTGTAGACCATTCAAGACCTTGAACTCGCGCATTGTTGTCAGATTGCCATCAGTTACGACAAACGATTTCCCGTATAACATGTTACGCATCATGGCGACAAGGTTTCTGGGGAACTTGTCCTGAAGGAGTTTAAAAATTAGTCCGTCTAACCACACCGTATCGAAGGCTTTCTCCATATCAATGAGACATGCTCCAACACATTGTCTATCATTTAGTTTCCAACAGATGTCTGAGGTTACTTTCGTTATTGCATGTGTGGTCGAATGCCTGGCACGAAAACCAAATTGGCAATTCGGCATCAACTCATTTTCCTCAATGTGGGCGTTTAATGCTCTGTTGAGTATCACTTCAAACACCTTGCTGATGTTAGGCAGCAAGCTGATTGGGCGATAGCTTTTGGGGCATAAAGATTCTTTTCCTTTCTTCAAGATTGGAAATACCTTAGCCTTTTTCCACTCATTTGGGAAATATGAATTGCTCAACATGTTGTTGAACAATATGCAATAATTCCTAATAGCAACCTCCGGCAAATGTCGGAGAACTACATTTGGAGTACCATCAGTACCACATGATTTCTTGTTGTTTATCCTGCGAAATATGAAGCACAAGTCTTCATAGCTGACAAAATAATCAATAAGATTCAAGTTCGGTATGAGGTCAGATGTTAATGTTTCATTGAAATGAAGAATTGATTGGCCGTTCAGGCTTGACTTGAAGTCGGAAACTTTTGCTTCAACGATCTCTGAAACTATTTCATTCCCTCTCTCAGGGTTTGGTAGATGAACCAATTCAAAATATGTTCCAATCAGGGCAAGTTTATCCAATCCTTCTCAAATGATCCTGTTTCCATTTCTATCCGGAGTCGTACTATCAATTTCGATACCAGCCCTATCGAGAAGATTTATCTCATCACTAGTGACTTCAAGATTCGATACCTTCACTCGAGACTTCTTGCGGAATATGCTATTCACTTTCGTGAACACGCCGTCTGGGTCCTGTGGGCTAATACCCCTCAATTTTTCCGCCCATTGATTGCTGACCTCACTCCTGAAGTATGACCGGATTAAGTTCCGGACATTCTTCAGATGTAATTTCAACAAAGCCAACGAGGGGTGGTTGTAGTCCAAAAATCGTCGTTAAATATTGTTGACGCGTGTAAGAAGAAGGCTTTTCAATCTTTTCAACCTTGCGATGGTTGGTGTTTCATATCCTTCCATATTGTTTCGAAGTTTAATCTTGGGAACTACTTTCTCAATCGTTTCCAAAGTCAGCTTCTCTAACTTCGACAAATAGACATCTATTTCATCGTTAGTTAGATTCCTGTCATTAGGAACCATTGAGCAAGAGTTGCCATCATCAGAAGGGGGACATTGCTTCTGGTACTCGCGATTAAACTTCTTTTGAAACTTTCCCCAGTCTGTTTTTTTGAAGTTCAACCGATGATTTTCATGTTGAACTGGAATGAGGAAGAAATCATCCCTGTGATGATTGATTTCCATTACGATTGCGTTATGGTCGCTATCGTAAGCAAGCACCTGCAGTTTCCGTTGAGGACTATTAAAGTTGAATTCGAGTCTTGCGTCAGCAATGCAGAGGTCCAAATATGAATTTGTCCTAGGGTATGTTGGGAACTCCGACCCATATAGGTTGCACCTGTATTCAATCTGGTTCTCTGTTATCCACGATTTCAGGAATACACCTCTTGGATTATTGGTGGCGTTCAGCCATGATGTATGCTTGGCGTTCAGGTCACCAGCAAGAATATAATAATTATGAAGCCTGTTCAATTCGAGTATTTCAAACAAGGAATTGAGTTCCTCCTTGAGCCTGAGAACAGTTCCACCAGTTGCATAGGCAGAGATAACGAAGAGGTTATCCCCACCTGGCAGTGAAATTTTGATAACGGACACTTCAAGAGATTCAAAGCTTTTGAATTCGACTTTTTCAATATTTTGGAAACGATAGGGTCTTCGAACCAATATCCCGGTGCCACCTCGTCCATCACCTATTACCCTATCGTTTCTTACGAACTCAAAATCCTTGAATCTCATGGAGTGCCATGAATTGAGGTGGGTTTCGGTGAGAAGCATGATGTCAGGCTTTTGCTTAACAATGAATTCAAGGAGATAATCACGGATATCTTTGCACTTAACACAGCGATAGTGCATTGCACAATTGGCGGCCGAATGACCGAATCGTTGACACCTGTAACACTGGTTGACCTCAGTTTTTTGGAGGCGTTCCCACCTCACAACTCTAAAGTTTAAGTACCTTACCTGTTGGAGGGCACTCGGACTGCTGTCGTTGGAAATTTGGACCAAATAAAATGGTAATATTTTACCTTCTACAGTTGATCTCCTTGTAGCAAAATTTTTCACACACATGAACTTAACAGCTGGTGCTGCTTCCTGCAACATCTCAAGGAGATCAACTGTATTCTCCCCACAGTCCAGGCCCTTCAACAGGAAGGTCTGATTTTTTTCCGCCTTTGGCGTATATGTAAAGTGGGGAGCTTGGACACTATTAAGAGCATCTTTCGCCAGTTTGAAGTCAGCCAGTGTCTTTGTCTTGATCGAGAGCTTATCACCGGTCACTCTCTTAATTTCAAAGTTTTTGATTTTATGTTCGGCTGCCAATAACCGAACCATATCTCCTCCACGCTGCCCAAAAACGTTTATTGGAGGAACTTTTTCATTTACCACATTAATTTTATTAGGAGGACCAGCAGACACACCGGTTGGCTTCCTCTCCTTTTGCTTATTTTTTAATTTTAAATATTTAATGAAATTATTATCGCTTTCAATATTACCTTTCTTATCGTTGCTCTCCATCTCGACGTCCATTTCTTCACGCATTGCAGACAGCACCGCATAATAATTGGCGCTGTCGTTTGCTCCTCCTGCGCTCAGGATATTTTCCGCATCATGGATTGTCTTGCTCATATCTTGCGATTTCGTTTTATATGTTGGTACTCCTTTCCCGTTGGTCTTGCTTGTTGTTTCCTGTTTTTCATTCTTCTTAGTTAGTATCGGCTCTTCTTGGCCGGACGTATTCTGTGGCTTCGCTTTTTGTTTGTTCCCATTTGACAACGTCCGGACCATATCTTCTAAACTCTGTATCCGGAGTTTTAATTCGTCATTTTGTTTCATAACCCTTGCATTCTCCATGGCTACTTTTTCATAATCTTCGCTTGAAATCGTAATTCGCTTTCCATGCTCACAATTGTCTTGTTCATTTTTCCGCTTGTTTATTTTATCATTTGTAATTTTCAAAATGCCTGGCTCTGGGCCCCCCAGCGGTGGGAAGCCGTCGGGCTCCTCCATCCCCCCGGTGAAAAAAAACTTTTTTTCTTTCTTGAAACTTTCTCGCAGGTAAAGTCAAGATACTCGATAAAAGTTCGACGATGTAATAAGTTTCTTTATAAAATTACTTTGTAATTGACGTTTTTAAAAATTATTTTAATTTAAAAATTCTTGACAGGAGCGAATTAAAAACACGTCTACACGCAACGAGTGCTAGACGTAGAATGTTGTGTGTCTATTCGCTGCGATTAATTTGTTAGTTATTTGTTGTTTGCAACCCTCTTTGGCTTAATAAAACTGATCAATTTCAAACTCAGTGCGCCCCTTTCGACTTCAGTGCATTCACTAGGTGGGCTTCTTGACTTAGAGCCTAGTGCATTTCAAAGTGTATTTTTTTCTTGACAATTTTATTACGCTTTGTGTTGCTTGTCAGTGATTTACCGCTGTACCAAAGTTTTGAAACTTACACAAGTTACCCAGTGATTGTTTCTAATTTCTGTGTGCCTGGAGGTGTGCAAATTTAAACATTCTACTACTATTAACCCTACAAACATTTAACACTAGAAGATGTACGTTAACATTTTTTAAGGTTTGGGTTAGATAATTTTTATAAACTCGAAATCGAGGAAAATACTTTTGCTTCGAACTAATATTAAATAAGAAAATGCCCTGTGGTGCGAAAAAATGCTTTGTCACTGCCGATAAATCGCCATTATTATTGTGATTCGGCCTTTGCGCTCGATCATATCATGCTGCTTGTGTGAGCATTAAGGGGCCAGTGGCAGATGTAATCAGCAAATCTGAAAACGGTGTGCATTGGTACTGTGAATCATGCAGCCTCTATTTTTGTTGGCCTACTCCACTTGTCTCCAATAAGCAAGCCAAACAGTTAAGTCCTTATCCGATGAACGATATGCTCCGCAAACAAAATGTCAATCGGTATGCAATGAGGTCGACTCGTTGCTGTGATTCACTGATATGTTACCTGATCCGCCCACAACTGAAGGTAATCTGACTCCTCCGCGTTTACTGCTGCCTATGTAGCCTGATCCATATGTATAAGGTTGGATCCATCGCCGTGCATCATAACTCGTAGCAAGTCTCAATCTAAGTTTCCACCACTCGGTAATGCGAAGTTAACGGCTTCCCCAGAATCCGAATTGATGCCCTCATCATCACCTGGATCTTCAACTGTCTGCCAGGGAGCGATACCAAAACCCTTAAGGCACAAACCAATGGTTCTTCTTCTTCTTTGTAGCCCTACAGTCCGCTTCGCTTAGAGATAGTTAGAGTATCTCATTGTCATGATCGATTGTATCGGGACTCCGCAAGGTGATATGATCATTATCCTCCCAGCTGCGATACGTTCTGATTTTAAACCAGCATGTATCATAACTGAACAGGCTTATAGTCCGTCCGAAGAACCACTCGAACTAAATTTCTTTGACGCCAACGAGAATTGAACCAGAGACCTTCGGCTTACGGGCTTAGTGCTCCAACCACTAAGCCACGCGAACTTCAATCAATGTTCCTAAATGTGCTTTATTGCCACAGCAACAACCAGCCAATGTACCGATTATCCAAGCTAATGAGCCCAGCCGTCGTCAACACATACAGCCGCTTCAAATCATCACTCTTCCCATTCGAATCTTGTGTCTCGCCTTGCATCAAATACCTCATGCGGGAAAATTAAAGACTACATTATACACAAATTAGGTATGGCTCCATCATATCTATCCTGGAAGAAGCTCACTGATGAGAGCCGTTTCTTGGCTTCCTTCAAAATAGACATGAATGCTGAGTGCTGAACTATCTTATAGCAGGAATTTGGCCGAAATGTGCTCTGTTATAGGAATTTGTCTCCGGTAGAAGGGAAAATTTTCGACGCTCAAGGAATCCACGGACCGTCAATTAACGTTCCACAGAAAAATTGATAAATTAAGAATTTTTTTATCAGAACGTCAGAGGACTCAGAACTAAGCTCCAAGATTTTTTAATTTCAATCACAGTGGCTAATGATGATATTGTCTGCATCGCAGAATTGTGGCTGAATGATATTATTAGTGATTTTGATATCTCTTCTATACACAAAATATTTCGTCGTGACCGCGATACATCTATGTCGTCTAAGACTGATGCTGGAGGAGTTTTCATTGAAGTCAAACACGATCTTCAATGTACTCCTTGAAATGATTTTTTTCCCTCTTCGCTAGTAGAATGTGTACTAGTCAGAGTTTTGATAAGCCCCGACTATTCTTTATTAATTGATAGTATCTATGTTCCTTGTAATTCTCCTTTAAGGGTATATGAAGACTTTTTTGATGAACTAAATCTGTTCATTATATTTAAATTTCCGCACGACTTATTATTTATTTGCGGAGACTTCAAAACGCGTCTTGAAGAGTGAGATATTTCCACATATCCTAGAATTGCTACATCCAATCAATTATCCAGTTGCTTGTCATCATTTATCTCCTTGGATTCATTAGTACAAGCAAACTTCATTCAGAACATCAATGGAATTCTATTGAATCTTGTACTTGTAATGCAGTACTCACTTTTGGCGATCCTTATGTTAGAGCTGATCTACATCACCTCCAAGATGTGTTGATCTAGCCATACCGGTATTAAGATGTGACCGTGCCTTTCAATCAGCTATTTATAATTTCAGAAAGACAAATTCCCCTACGATATCCAATGCACTTTCTACGTAACGTGGGATAACTTTTTCCCTAGTATCCCGTGTCAGGAAGCCACGTGAAAATTCTATGCCCGGTTGTAGAAACTCATTGTTGAACACACTCCAATCTATCACCGAAAAAATGGTACTAATACTCCATGATTTAATACAGCAGTATGTCAGGTGCTCAAAAATAAAGAGAAGGCTAGTAAGAAATATAAACTCCTACATCAGTGATAAAATGCGCCATCAATAATTATTTCGGCCATATTGAAGAATCACTCTATAATAATCAACATAATCCATTTTGGAATTATATTCGTACACTTAAGAAATCGCCAGATATACCGAATAACATATATTGGTGCAATTCAAGTGCAGATAATCTTGACTCGATTCTTAATCTCTTTGCACGTTTTTTCTCTTCTAACTTTAGTAACCCTCCCGCTGACCATGGTTTAAGTCCTGACTTTTCGTATCATATCATTTTGGATGATTTCAAAATATTGCATTTATTGAAAATATATTTATCAATCTGAATGACTCTGTTGGCCCTGGTCCAGATGGAATCCTGTAATGTGACGCCTACGCCCAGGAATCGAAGTGATTTCGATCCCGAGCCCTTGTAACCGGCCAGATGGATATGTCCTCGAAGTGCCAGCGGACTACATCTGTCGTGCGGATATCGTTGTGCAGAAAATATTTTTTTTTCTGTCCAAATATTTAGATCCGTGGATATAAATATTCGAAATATAGAATTAATCCAACCCCGGCACATTTCGAGACATAGCCATCTGGAAATGCCCCTCAACCGTGGCCATCGAGAAAACTATGCCACTGGCGACATCTGGAGAGGCACATTGCCGCCATATGGCGTGCCATTCCACACACAGATGTTTGTTCCGAGGTGACAACCGGGATTTTTGACAGCCACATGTCGGCTTCGTTTTTCGTTGCGGTCGTCTGCTATCGTGTCCATTGTCGTGAATCGCAAAATTCGTGAAGTTTCTGTGTTTCCCGTAAAAAGTGGGCAATTGTTACATTAACGTCCAAGAATTGTTATAGTTGTACCAATTATGCTGGTGGTTAAGTGTACGAGAATCTCCGGGTAAGCTCGTTGTACGCGCTGAAAGGTTTCGGAAACGAAAGGAAACTCTGTCAAACTCGGCAGGAAGATCAACAGGCTCCAATCATGAAAGAGGTTAGTTTAGTTAAAAAAAAAAAACTTAGGAAATATTAGAAAATTTTGTCTAGGTGAAGGTGAGGCTAGAAGACCTGTCGATCAGCAAAATCAGCAATTAGATGGGAGTCCTTTACGCGGAACCAGTATTATATATAAAGGACACGAATTTACCCAAATCCGTTATCATATGCCAACAGCTTGTGAGGTTTGCACCAAACCATTGTGGCAATTGTTTAAGCCGCCGGCGGCCTATGAATGTAAAAAACTGTCGCAACCAAAATCCACTAGAGCTTTGCTGCTATTATTGCGAAGCTATGCAGCGGCTGATCACCTCATCAAAATTAACGTTGCGTGAACTGCGGACTAAGTGGGAATATACCTTCGATAAAACAATTTCTCTTAATGAATCCAGTAGGAGAATAATTCAACACCAAAATGATTTGACACTTCTTCATGCGGAAATTCGAAGTAACGCTTGCTACTTTGTTCAGATTGATCAATTGGCATATCGCTTGCAATCCGCAGTACAGATTGCAGTCTTCGGTAAAATTGATGAATACCTAGCATCTATCGACGCAAGTCTTTTATTTATAAAAAAAAAACGATACTTGTAAAGATTCAGCAACGTACATTGTACGGTATAAACATATGCTATTAAAAGTGATCAACGTTATTCGCGGGTATGCTTCTCACGTTATCAAAAATGCGGCGCTAATATTGAAAGTTGATCGCGACAAACAACTGATTGTTGGGGATGAATGCATTGAGAACATCTCGATAGCTGAGCTCCAAGAACTTTTACCGGGTCATCAGCCACGTTATATTGTTTACACGTATCGTATGGTTCATGACGATGGTCGAGTTTCATACCCGATGTGCTTCATTTTTATACACCAAGAGACAGTCATATGAGTCTTCAAATGATGTATGCCGGTACTAAATCAGCGGTGCAAAAGGAAGTTGGAGTGACAAAAGTATTTGAAGTACGCGATCTGGATGATTTGACGGAGGATTGGCTTCGGGAAAAACTGAAGTAAATAAACCATACCAATGTTGCATCAGAAGAGAGCAAACTACGCCAATACTCGACGAGTATAACATGAAACAGAATGCTATGTAATAGCAAATACCAAGTCGAAAAAAAATACCATTAGTTTTAAATATTCACCAAAATTTTGCTCACATTTAAAGTATATAATTTGAATGCCTTTTTAAGTAGTAGAGAATAGAAGTAGAAATGGACTTTTTATGATAACCATACTATGATTTTATAATATGTTAAGGATAAAGCTCTGAAATAGAAATATTCAAATTCAAATCGATAATTTTAATCGGGATTATTTATACAAAAATTCAAAAATCAGTCTTGCCGAAAATTTTATAAAACGTAGATTATTAGAAACGAAATGTATCGTTTATAGCAATAAATGTTGTGATTTGGATATTTTTTTTAGATTTGTTCAGAAAAAAAAAATTAGTATAAAATTTTATAACAAAAAAATCCAGTGTTCAAATTTATCAGGCAGTTTACGGTCGGAAGTCTTAAGAAAGTAAATAAGAATCAAATAAAGGATAACGATACAATATATGCAACTTAAATTTAATTACACTAGATAAAAACAAACAAAACGGTAGAATTTCAGACTTAAGTTAATAACATCAATTTAAATGTATTGCAGGATTTAGAAGCATGTAAAGATTTAACTTTAGTTTATGTATCGATTATTACATTATCACAACAGAATTAACAACCTGAACCACTGTCAAGAGAACGCGTAAACGGCAAGCTGGAACGAAAAGTAGACAGCACACCGACAGAGAGAGCACTTAGTTTAAATACACAATAAGGCGGTTTTGTTCGAGCAACAAACGACTGAGCCTAATTTTGTATTTAGATGAAGCGAAAATCCTTTACTAATAATATGAACACATGACAACCAACCAACCACAACATGATAATTTGCATTATCTTAGTTTACTTTACTTTAGCTTCGTTAGGTTACCTTAGTTCCATACTCTTTTAACCTTTGAATTATTAAGAAAAAAAATCAATTTCAACAAATTTGAACAAGGATTAGTAAAATGGCTATTAACCGTATTTTTCAATAATCATTAAACCTAATATTAAACACGAATAATTAATTGTATAAAAGTCTCATACAGATTACGACAAAATATGATATTTAATTGAAGTAGCTTACAGGATAAGGGTAGATAAAAATAGAAATAGTAATAGAAAGATTATACATATTGTTAGGAACTAAATATATAACAACATGAATTGCTAAGTTAACCCACGACTTTCCTTTTCAGTGACTCTTCTTTTTCGGTGGGAACAGAGAGTGTAGGGTAAGTATGCCGTCGCGAGGTTAGGGTTTCGACAAATCCGCTGAAGTCGGTTTCGCGTCGTGCGCGGTACGCGGTACCTTTGCTTGTTTCGCCATTTCTTTAGAGTAGTTTTCTTCGGTTTAAGTTCGAGTAGTATATTTTTCGGTACCGCGTCGGTGAATCGGTAACGCGCCTATGGGATTTTGTAGCGTTTTTGATTTGAGATCTGTGGATAGATCACATCCAGAACTAACGTAATGTAGGTTTCTCGTTCTGGATGAGTAATTGTTGACGCGTTTGAAAAACGGGCAAGTTCAGGTGACTGAAATATTGTAATTGAGCGTAATCCATTCGGAGACCCGCGACCGAAATCCTCTCCGGACTAGCTGGCCGACAAGCAGTCACCGCGTGAATGGATTACGGTGCACGGATTGGTTGACCTGTTGGTACCATCCGTTGGCACTACTCAGACTTAACGTCTAGAACCGATGAGAGGTCGGTTCCGCGTTCGATCTTGAAAAGAGGAAAAATCATTACACATGGCGCCCAACGTGGGGCCAAAAACATCCTAAGGGGGAAAAGAACTTCGCGTCTTCTGACGAGTTGGTCCTTTACGGAGGATGTAAGGTACTTTGGTACTCGAGTCCCACTATCAGGAGCAGTGGAGTTGTGTGATACACACTCGCAGTCGCTTCACGTGAGTTGTAGCTTCCGCTCTCCTTTGTTTGATTTTTTTTTTTCTTTTCGCGACAGAATCCTTCCGATGTGTTGTCCTAGGCTAACCCCTGTAAGGACCTTCTATTTTCTTGATGGAACTGCCAGTCTGATGGGTTTACCTTTCAGCATGGACTCTCAAGAAAATAGAAGGCTACCTTGCCTTTATGTCGCGGAAGGATTCTAACTATTTCTTATGCGTGTTAGACGAGTGGTATCGGTTCAACGTTCGGTGGCGTATGCTGGAGTTGCGAAGCCCGGAATGCTTCCACGCGTCGGGAATTTTGACCGCGTACAAAGTCGTTACGGTAGCTCTACCACTTGTCTCGTCGAGTCATGTAACGTAGTTTAGAGACGGTTTTTTTTGTAATGTATGTGGGTTATGGGGTAATTTTCGTAAATCGACCGAAAGCATCCTTTCTTCGACAGATTACCACGCACTCTCTTTTCCCGTTGAAGGAGTCGACCACTGGAAAGGAAAGTGTATCAAATACATTTTTTTTTCCACTTATCTTATCAAAATAGCTCGCCACTATCGGCCACTAAATTATTCCTAAGTTTTTTAAATATATATTATATTGTAACATTTTCTTTTTAGTTAAGGAACTTACTTCTCCCACCAGATTGAACGAAAATGGCAACGAAGCGGACCCCAGAAAAGCGGTGGACCCGGTCCAAAACGGTCCAACCCGCGAACTGTGGAATCTGTTTCGAGGACGTAGTGGAGGGCGTACACAGCGTGCGATTGGATTGTGGACATCTATTCCATCGTGCCTGTGTACAACAGCTCCTCCTCACGTCAGAGAGTTGCCCATTATGTCGGCGACCCATCGAGCGGACCGCCCTAGACGTCCCCATCGGAACGCCCCTATCAACGCGTGGAGCAGTGGCGAAAGGAGCTCCAGAAGCCGAACCGTCACAACCACTTTTAGACCTGCAAGGAGCAGTAGGCGGTGAAGTTCCGGCTGCAAGTGTCGTGTCCGAGGTGACAACCATGCCTTCCGCCCACTCCATTGACACCCTCGTGGCGTTGATGAGGGATATGTCGGAGAGGATTGGCAACCTGGAGGGAAAGATCCAGAATCTCCCGTTGAGCCAACCACCCAGCCGCGTGAGAACTCCGCTTGGCTGGGAGCCAAATCCCAGTGCGGCGATGCCCCACTCCCGACAATCCGAGCAATGGGTCCCACCTCCAAGGAACTCGGGAATGGATCCCAGAGCTCCCGAATACAGACCGCGACACAGTACCGGACCTCCGTTGGTACCTCCAGCCCCCGAGGCAGTTCAGTACAACAGGTCAGTAGAGGATGTGATTCCCCCCGGGAACGCATTGACACTTTTCCGAGACCCGACGCCTCGTATCATGGAGAGTTGGCGCCTGAACTTTACAGGGTTCAACGATATGATATCGGCGGACCGGTTCCTTTTCCGGATTCAGGCGTTGGTATCCAGCACCCTGGGAGGTGATTCCTCGGCCTTCCTCCGGCATGCACATCTTTTGTTCAGCGGCGACGCTGCCGACTGGTACTGGAGCTTTAAAGAGTCAACGCCACGTCCCACTTGGCACTCTTTCAGTGCAGCCTTCCGCAATCGATTTGAGGATGGCTTCACTGAGAGAGAGCTAAGAGAGCAAATAAAGAAACGGAAACAAGGCGCTCACGAACCGTTCGACCAGTACTACACCAGTATAGTGAGATTGAGCACTCGCCTGCGAAATACCATGCCCGAGGACGAATTGGTAGAAATTATCAGAGAGAACATGCGCTGGGACCTCCAGAACAGCCTGCTACATTTTCCCATCAACACCATACAGGGATTGCGCCTCCATGCGCGTAGACAAGAACACTTGGATGAGCGACGAGGTACCTTCCGTCCACAACCTCGCATAACGGGACCAAATCCCCGAAATCATCACACCGCGGAGTTGATGGCAGCGGACCACCTGCTTGCTGATCCAGTACCAGTACCGAGGAGCGGAGCACCACCGGAGCTTGAGGACCCAGCATTGATTAATCGACCCTCCCTTGAAGCAATTACTAGCCCGACGGTCTGTTGGAACTGCCGACAACCGGGACATCGGTTCTATGCATGTCCAGCGGAGGCAACGCTTTTCTGCTACCGATGCGGAAAGGCCGACACATACGCACCTGACTGTGCAAATTGCAAAGGGCGAAAAAACTTGCCACCGAGTGCCGCGACCACCCGTCGGCACTCCTAGACCCCGGACGAACCAATCCAGACCCCATCACCAGCTATGACCCAGCTCCCAACATGACTCCAACTCTGCTGACTCGCACCGCTAACCACAGTTCTCCCGAAGTTCCACAACCGACGCCGTCCTTCGCCGAGGCCAACGCGCAGGGAAATGATAGCGAGACGAAAGTTCCTTGGCATGTAACACCTTTTCATGTTAGGCTGCGGAATTATTTGGCTACTCGACAGCGCATCTTCCATGAGGAATTGGCCACAACTGTCCCACCGCGAAGCAAGCGAGCCACGCGTCGGATGCGGAGCTTCTGGAGAAAAGTCAGGCAGTCGAGAAAAGTGTTGAAGGACATATACTTAGACGAATTATTGAGGGATGATGTTCGGCCATATGCGTCAGTACACCTCCTGCAAAAACGAGTATCAGGCTTAGTCGATACGGGAGCCAGTGTGAATTGCATATCTGCCGAGTTTGCAGGGGAGGTACTGGCAAAGCACGCGGACCAAATCCGTCATTTCACCTCCTGGTTAAGCACGGCGGACGGAACTCGTCACTCTGTAGTGGGAAAAATTATGACGGATGTCACCTTTAAAGGGGTAACTAAACCTATGGAATTTTTCATCATACCTCAGTTAACCCAGAATCTTTATTTAGGAGTGGATTTCGTTCGAAAATTTAACTTGGCCCCGGCACTATTTTCCGGTTCGACCCTGGAGTCCGTCACCACCGTTCCTGACCAATCTCAACCCACTAACTTATTACGGCATACACTGGATGTAACTCAGCAACTGCGTCTTGACTCGGCTATATCGGCTTTTCCATCGCACGAGAAAGAAGGTCTCGGGCGGACTGCCCTGGTGTTCCACACTATAGATGTGGGGGACGCTAAACCCATAAAACAGAGACATTTCGCCATATCTCCGGCGAAGGAAAAATCGTTATATGCCGAAGTGGATCGAATGCTATCATTAGGCGTAATCGAAGAATCACAGAGCGCGTGGGCTTCTCCAGTCACCTTAGTTGTCAAGCCGAACAAGGTCCGGTTATGCTTAGATGCCAGACGCTTGAACGCCGTCACAGTCAAGGACGCATATCCTCTACCGTTGATCGAAGGCATTTTGAGTCGATTGCCTAAAGCCCATTTCATCACGAGCTTAGACCTCAAGGACGCCTTCTGGCAAATTCCTTTAGACCCCGGTTCAAAGGAGAAAACAGCCTTCACAGTCCCAGGCCGGCCCCTATATCAATTCGTGACCATGCCATTCGGATTGTGTAATGCCCCCCAAACAATGACGCGCCTTATGGATAAGGTGATACCACCTCATTTGCGGCACCAAGTTTTCGTTTACTTGGACGATCTGTTGCTTATAACCGAGACCTTTGACGAACACATCGACCTGCTTCAGGAGGTGGCTCTACACATCCGGAGGGCAAGATTAACCATCAACATAAGGAAGAGCCAGTTCGTGATGACGGAGGTGAAGTATTTAGGTCACATCATTGGGCATGGCCATATCAAGACCGATCCGGAAAAGACTCAAGCGATTGACGTTTTTCCATTACCCAAGACCACCAAACAATTACGCCGATTCTTAGGTTTATGCGGATGGTACCAGCGTTTTGTACGTGACTATGCCACCATTACCACTCCTTTGACCGACATGCTGCGTAAGGGACGTAAATTCGTCTGGGAAGAGCCCAGCTTGCGAGCCTTTGAAGAGCTAAAGAAGAGTCTGACTACAGCCCCCGTACTGCACAGCCCGGACTTTGACAAACCGTTCTCAATCCATTGTGACGCGAGTCAACATGGGGTGGGAGCAGTCTTAGTCCAGGTTGCACAAGACGGCGAGGAGAGACCTATAGCCTTCATGTCTCACAAGCTGAACCCAGCCCAGCGAAATTACACGGTCTCCGAGCAGGAATGTCTAGCCGCGGTGTTGGCAGTGAAACGCTTCCGAGCCTATGTGGAGGGACACACCTTTGAAATCGTTACGGATCACGCTTCTCTGAAATGGCTAATGAGCCAGACTGATCTCAACGGCAGATTGGCAAGGTGGGCACTGAAACTACAGGCATTTGACTTCACAATTCGCCACCGAAAAGGAAGCCAGCATGTAGTCCCCGACACCCTATCCAGAATGTTTGCCCCTGAAGAAGCCGAGTTGGTCCAAGAGGACGACAGCCCCCAATTGATCGATTTGGACCATCCTGCCTTCAAGTCAGCCAGCTACACCCAACTGATTCACACTATCCAGAATCAACTGTCCCAGCTTCCTGAACTGCGGTTGACGGACGGATTTATTTACAAACGGATGGGACACGCATCCGGAGACCCCATACAAGAAGAAGAACAGTGGAAGTTGTGGGTGCCCGAAGAATTAACCACTGATCTTATCAGACGGGCTCATGACCACCCATCAAGTGCGCACGGCGGATACGGTCGTACACTTAGGCGGTTGAAAACCTGTTTCTTTTGGCCTAAGATGGCACAACAGATAAAAGCGTACGTAGCCTCTTGTGAGCTATGCAAGTGCACTAAAGCGCCCAACACCATTCTTCGGCCACCCATGGGTAAGGTTGAGGTCCCCGAACGCGTGTTCCAGCGCTTGTACATTGATCTTATCGGTCCTTACCCTCGATCTGCTTCTGGTCACACGGGAGCTGTCGTGGTCCTGGACCAGCTCTCTAAATTCCCTATCATAGAACCACTACGTAACATGCACACTGGACCTATAATCAGCTTTTTGGAGAACCGAGTCTTTCACATGTTTGGAGTTCCGGAGAAACTTGTCTCCGACAATGGGGTCCAGTTCACATCCAGCAAGTTCCGAGACCTAATGTCCAAATACGGCATCATCCACCAACGAACTGCCGTCTATTCACCACAAGCCAACGCATCTGAACGACTGAATCGTACGCTCATAGCGGCCATTCGTGCCTATGTCCACCCGAATCAGAAGGACTGGGATCGCAAATTGTCCGCCATCACTAGTGCGCTGCGCTCGTCGTATCACGCCACTACCGGCATTTCGCCGTATTTCGCAGTGTTCGGCCAGTACATGATCTGTCATGGGAGCGCTTACCGGCTATTGCGGCAGCTGAAATCGCTAGAGGACCCAATCGTGGTTCTAGAACCGCACGAAAAGCTCCAACTTCTGCGAGATCAACTGCGGGAGAAGATTGAAGAAAGTAGACGGATGGGAGAGGAGCGGTACAACTTGCGATCTCATCCTTCTGGCTTTAAGGCCGGCGACGAAATATATCGTCGAAACTTCCGACAGAGCGATGCCACCCGACATTACAATGCCAAACTAGACAAGAAATTCGTGAAGTGTCGAGTCATACAAGTCATAAGCCCCACCCGATACCTCATCGCGGACATGACTGGTAAAACCCTGGGAATTTACCACGCAAAAGACCTTAGACGATGAAGTGCAACTAATTCCCACGAGAAACCTTGGCTTACCCCAAATCTCTGCTTAGACGAAGACCTCCGAATAACACCCGACTCCCTACTATATAGTCACTGTCGAGTCTTCACGAACATGGTTGTAGCCTATCCGTCGAAACCGACCTTCGACCCGCCACGGCCCTAACCAAGACCTTTTATATAGGAGACGGGATCGTAATTACTTCGATTTTGGGGGGGGGAATGTGTAATGTGACGCCTACGCCCAGGAATCGAAGTGATTCCGATCCCGAGCCCTTGTAACCGGCCAGATGGATATGTCCTCGAAGTGCCAGCGGACTACATCTGTCGTGCGGATATCGTTGTGCAGAAAATATTTTTTTTTCTGTCCAAATATTTAGATCCGTGGATATAAATATTCGAAATATAGAATTAATCCAACCCCGGCACATTTCGAGACATAGCCATCTGGAAATGCCCCTCAACCGTGGCCATCGAGAAAACTATGCCACTGGCGACATCTGGAGAGGCACATTGCCGCCATATGGCGTGCCATTCCACACACAGATGTTTGTTCCGAGGTGACAACCGGGATTTTTGACAGCCACATGTCGGCTTCGTTTTTCGTTGCGGTCGTCTGCTATCGTGTCCATTGTCGTGAATCGCAAAATTCGTGAAGTTTCTGTGTTTCCCGTAAAAAGTGGGCAATTGTTACATTAACGTCCAAGAATTGTTATAGTTGTACCAATTATGCTGGTGGTTAAGTGTACGAGAATCTCCGGGTAAGCTCGTTGTACGCGCTGAAAGGTTTCGGAAACGAAAGGAAACTCTGTCAAACTCGGCAGGAAGATCAACAGGCTCCAATCATGAAAGAGGTTAGTTTAGTTAAAAAAAAAAAACTTAGGAAATATTAGAAAATTTTGTCTAGGTGAAGGTGAGGCTAGAAGACCTGTCGATCAGCAAAATCAGCAATTAGATGGGAGTCCTTTACGCGGAACCAGTATTATATATAAAGGACACGAATTTACCCAAATCCGTTATCATATGCCAACAGCTTGTGAGGTTTGCACCAAACCATTGTGGCAATTGTTTAAGCCGCCGGCGGCCTATGAATGTAAAAAACTGTCGCAACCAAAATCCACTAGAGCTTTGCTGCTATTATTGCGAAGCTATGCAGCGGCTGATCACCTCATCAAAATTAACGTTGCGTGAACTGCGGACTAAGTGGGAATATACCTTCGATAAAACAATTTCTCTTAATGAATCCAGTAGGAGAATAATTCAACACCAAAATGATTTGACACTTCTTCATGCGGAAATTCGAAGTAACGCTTGCTACTTTGTTCAGATTGATCAATTGGCATATCGCTTGCAATCCGCAGTACAGATTGCAGTCTTCGGTAAAATTGATGAATACCTAGCATCTATCGACGCAAGTCTTTTATTTATAAAAAAAAAACGATACTTGTAAAGATTCAGCAACGTACATTGTACGGTATAAACATATGCTATTAAAAGTGATCAACGTTATTCGCGGGTATGCTTCTCACGTTATCAAAAATGCGGCGCTAATATTGAAAGTTGATCGCGACAAACAACTGATTGTTGGGGATGAATGCATTGAGAACATCTCGATAGCTGAGCTCCAAGAACTTTTACCGGGTCATCAGCCACGTTATATTGTTTACACGTATCGTATGGTTCATGACGATGGTCGAGTTTCATACCCGATGTGCTTCATTTTTATACACCAAGAGACAGTCATATGAGTCTTCAAATGATGTATGCCGGTACTAAATCAGCGGTGCAAAAGGAAGTTGGAGTGACAAAAGTATTTGAAGTACGCGATCTGGATGATTTGACGGAGGATTGGCTTCGGGAAAAACTGAAGTAAATAAACCATACCAATGTTGCATCAGAAGAGAGCAAACTACGCCAATACTCGACGAGTATAACATGAAACAGAATGCTATGTAATAGCAAATACCAAGTCGAAAAAAAATACCATTAGTTTTAAATATTCACCAAAATTTTGCTCACATTTAAAGTATATAATTTGAATGCCTTTTTAAGTAGTAGAGAATAGAAGTAGAAATGGACTTTTTATGATAACCATACTATGATTTTATAATATGTTAAGGATAAAGCTCTGAAATAGAAATATTCAAATTCAAATCGATAATTTTAATCGGGATTATTTATACAAAAATTCAAAAATCAGTCTTGCCGAAAATTTTATAAAACGTAGATTATTAGAAACGAAATGTATCGTTTATAGCAATAAATGTTGTGATTTGGATATTTTTTTTAGATTTGTTCAGAAAAAAAAAATTAGTATAAAATTTTATAACAAAAAAATCCAGTGTTCAAATTTATCAGGCAGTTTACGGTCGGAAGTCTTAAGAAAGTAAATAAGAATCAAATAAAGGATAACGATACAATATATGCAACTTAAATTTAATTACACTAGATAAAAACAAACAAAACGGTAGAATTTCAGACTTAAGTTAATAACATCAATTTAAATGTATTGCAGGATTTAGAAGCATGTAAAGATTTAACTTTAGTTTATGTATCGATTATTACATTATCACAACAGAATTAACAACCTGAACCACTGTCAAGAGAACGCGTAAACGGCAAGCTGGAACGAAAAGTAGACAGCACACCGACAGAGAGAGCACTTAGTTTAAATACACAATAAGGCGGTTTTGTTCGAGCAACAAACGACTGAGCCTAATTTTGTATTTAGATGAAGCGAAAATCCTTTACTAATAATATGAACACATGACAACCAACCAACCACAACATGATAATTTGCATTATCTTAGTTTACTTTACTTTAGCTTCGTTAGGTTACCTTAGTTCCATACTCTTTTAACCTTTGAATTATTAAGAAAAAAAATCAATTTCAACAAATTTGAACAAGGATTAGTAAAATGGCTATTAACCGTATTTTTCAATAATCATTAAACCTAATATTAAACACGAATAATTAATTGTATAAAAGTCTCATACAGATTACGACAAAATATGATATTTAATTGAAGTAGCTTACAGGATAAGGGTAGATAAAAATAGAAATAGTAATAGAAAGATTATACATATTGTTAGGAACTAAATATATAACAACATGAATTGCTAAGTTAACCCACGACTTTCCTTTTCAGTGACTCTTCTTTTTCGGTGGGAACAGAGAGTGTAGGGTAAGTATGCCGTCGCGAGGTTAGGGTTTCGACAAATCCGCTGAAGTCGGTTTCGCGTCGTGCGCGGTACGCGGTACCTTTGCTTGTTTCGCCATTTCTTTAGAGTAGTTTTCTTCGGTTTAAGTTCGAGTAGTATATTTTTCGGTACCGCGTCGGTGAATCGGTAACGCGCCTATGGGATTTTGTAGCGTTTTTGATTTGAGATCTGTGGATAGATCACATCCAGAACTAACGTAATGTAGGTTTCTCGTTCTGGATGAGTAATTGTTGACGCGTTTGAAAAACGGGCAAGTTCAGGTGACTGAAATATTGTAATTGAGCGTAATCCATTCGGAGACCCGCGACCGAAATCCTCTCCGGACTAGCTGGCCGACAAGCAGTCACCGCGTGAATGGATTACGGTGCACGGATTGGTTGACCTGTTGGTACCATCCGTTGGCACTACTCAGACTTAACGTCTAGAACCGATGAGAGGTCGGTTCCGCGTTCGATCTTGAAAAGAGGAAAAATCATTACAATCCCTTGCTTTTTTGTAAAATTGCTTTCGTCAGCACTTTTTCCGCATTGTCTTATTTGTTTAACCTCAGCATTTTTAATGGTATATTTCTTGGTATTTAGAAAATGACACTTATTACCCCCATTTTCAAATCTGGCAATCCGTTAGATATTTCAAATTACCGTCCTATTTCCATTCTCTCAACATTTCCCAAAATTTTTGAACGGGTAATGAATTCTAAGCTATTTCCTATGCAAGCTCCTGTTCTATCTAATCAAAACATGGCTTCATTACACATGGGTCCACTTTGACCAATCTACTGGAGTTTTCGGATCATGTTTCGTGAGCTATAATGCCAACTTCCAGATTGATGCCATATATACGGATTTTCGGAAAGCATTTGACACCGTACCACATAAAATCTTGCTAACGAAGTTGAAACATTATGGATTCTCTGGAGGAAACATTATGGAATCTCATGGTTTCATTCCGAAATCACTTCCCATTCATGTTGAGTTCGTATAAATGGCAGGAGATCCAGCATTTTCTCACAATCATCAGGAGTACCACAAGGATCTATATGTAATGATTTTCTACCTTCAACTCGAACGCGGAACCGACCTCTCATCGGTTCTAGACGTTAAGTCTGAGTAGTGCCAACGGATGGTACCAACAGGTCAACCAATCCGTGCACCGTAATCCATTCACGCGGTGACTGCTTGTCGGCCAGCTATATCGGAGAGGATTTCGGTCGCGGGTCTCCGAATGGATTACGCTCAATTACAATATTTCAGTCACCTGAACTTGCCCGTTTTCTAAACGCGTCAACAATTACTCATCCAGAACGAGAAACCTACATTACGTTAGTTCTGGATGTGATCTATCCACAGATCTCAAATCAAAAACGCTACAAAATCCCATAGGCGCGTTACCGATTCACCGACGCGGTACCGAAAAATATACTACTCGAACTTAGACCGAAGAAAACTACTCTAAAGAAATGGCGAAACAAGCAAAGGTACCGCGTACCGCGCGCGACGCGAAACCGACTTCAGCGGATTTGCAGAAACCCTACCCTCGCGACGGCATACTTACCCTACACTCTCTGTTCCCACTGAAAAAGAAGAGTCACTGAAAAGGAAAGTCGTGGGTTAACTTTTAGCAATTCATTCTTAGTTTATTCTGAGATACAGACAAAGCAAAATCCTTTTAATGCTGATTGTAATAGAAATACATACTAGCATATTTCTATGCGAAGCATTCACCAAGAGTGGTCGAACTAGTAAATTATACCTTAAATTTCCCAAGTGAAATAAAGTACTTCCAAAATAAAGTACTCTGAAGATGTAATTCAATAATTAGAAATATATGGAAAAAGATAAAAATAAAATAAATGATTTGCCTTTCTCTACATAACACAAAAATCTTTGAAAACTTGGTATGGTCGGTAAAATTTAATAACTACTTTAAAACAAAAGTAATAAGTACAAACAAAGTATCAATATTAGATATCGCGTATTTACTTTGCCTTCAACCATTTCATAAAGTGTAACATAGAATTATGCACATACAACCCCCAATATGGTTGCATTTGTTTTTGAACCATGTGAGTTATAAAATTTTACTAACGACTACCTTTTGATTTGGTGAGGCGCAACTTAAAAACTTAGTGATTGACCTATTAAACCTAAGATAAACTAACTTAAAACGTTTGAATCATAATAACTAATTTGATTCGCTTATATGGCAACAAACATATTTTTTGTATACTTAATAGATTTGATTTATAAATATTGATAAAAATGTTACCTAAAGTTTGATATATTTTCAAAATATGCTAGAGAATGGTTTGTGTGTAATAATAAAAATGTATAGAGACAGTTTTGGGATTTTAATAAGAGTCCTATAATATATAGTAGAACTATCTGCCTAAATTTGTGTCCCTTACTATCAATAATATTAACATAATTTGTTTCTAGTCTCTTTTTGTTGCTTTTCTTGTTTTGAAATAGTATAATTATTAGTCTACATTACTTAGTACCGAAATAGAGATACCTTCTGTTTTTTTCTTTTTTTTTTTCTAATAGTAATTATAGTAATAATAATGTCTCCTTATGTTCACTTCGCATATACTTAATCAATAAATTTCAAGTATCTATCTCGTTGCGTCTATTGCATAACTAATCGTTTTTCATCTTTAGGGGTTCTTTAATTTTTAAGGTGTTCAATCACACTTGAAATTATATTTACTTAATTTCTTTTGTTTGTTAAAGAATTCTAATTAGCTGCTTACACCTTGTCTATAATTTCCATTCGGTCAAAAATGCAGTCAATGTTTTCTTGTTTTTCTCAACAATTTTGGACACCGTTTAAGGAACATAAACTGCATTGGAATAATTCGATTATTTGAGTAAGTAGACCTTAGTGGAGTGTCGATGGGACACTAGTATGCGAGGAAATTTACAAGTACGAATAATTATAACAATGATAAGTATGTTGCGGCGAGTAGTACAAGCGGTCTGTGTCGACATGACGGCATTCTTAAACTATAATTTATAAATCATCTATATCAATTTTTTCGTTAATAGGTACCTAACACCAAAGAATATTGAACACATAGTCGACTATTATGATTTTGAGTTGTACGTGCATAGCTCTGTGCACACTATATTAGTATAAATGCTCATAACTACTTCTATACGATTACTACCAAATCGTAAATTTGAGGGCGTCCAAAGAGGCTTCATCGGTAAAGTTGGGAGGTATCGCTTTGTACCTTACATTACCGAACATACTTAACATCCAAAGCGTTTCAGTTTACATAATATATGTATATATGTTTCTAATGTGCGAATGTCACTTAAAACTATTACTATATATTACAGCAATGATATCAATTTCGTTAGTGGACATCCGTCACATTGGCTCCTGTTCCAAGTATTCGTGTTTGAGACACATCAAGGCAGAAGGGCGAGATCGAGGCTCAAATGCTAACATTTTGCTCAATAAGTCGTTAGAATATTCGCCCAATTGTCGACATAAATCGACTGGTTGCTTTGGCATCCGGTGAGGAAAGTTTTCGCGAGCTAGATATTCATCAATTTTACCGAAGACTGCAATCTGTACTGCGGATTGCAAGCGATATGCCAATTGATCAATCTGAACAAGGTAGCAAGCGTTACCTCGAATTTCCGCATTAAGAAGTGTCAAATCATTTTTTTTTTGGAATTTAATTAGAAATAGAATAATCGATTTCTAATAAAATATTGCAGACTAAATTTTCAGATTTAGTGTCGATTTTATAAATGTGCATTACAATCGCCTTAGAGCAGGGTAAAATGTGTTGCTTTTCCATATAGGCGAATTGAATACCGAGCACTTAGTCTGTCATCACTTTTATTTGCTCGTTTTCCAGCACAAATGACTTTCCCCCTAAGAATTGCTGCTTGACTTCTCAGGATCCGTACCTTTTTTTTTTTTTTTTTTACGTCCACAATATTTGTTTCTGGATGGCCTCCGCTTACTTAGAATTTTCTTACTAGATAATCTATGTTGCAAACTGCATTCGCTCCGCCGGACATAATCCGAGGGCTAATTCGGTGGTAAATTTAGTCGGCTGCCAATGTCTTCTCGGAAGCGGCTATCTGAAATTGATTAGTCTCTGAAGCACTCGCTCACTAAAATTTGTTTCCAAGCGCAATTGCACTCTAGCTACTGACTTATGTAATAACCTTTTCTATTTAGTTATTAACTAAACTAACCTCTTTCCTAATGTTTCTGCTCCGGTGAATGTCACTGCGTCACGAATAACGTTTTCCAAAAACTCTTTAAGCACACCACGCGTTTCTTCACAGATTAAACAGGGAATACGTTTCACTCCACCACGTCGCGCCAAACGACGTATAGCTGGTTTTGTAATACCTTGGATATTATCACGAAGAACTTTACGGTGACGTTTAGCGCCTCCATGTGGCTGTCAAAATTTCCGGTTGTCACCTCGGAAAAAACATATGTGCGTGGAATGGCACTTCATATGGCGGAAATGTGCTTCGTCAGATGACGCCAGTGGCATAGTTTTCTCGATGGCCACGGTGGAGGGGCATTTCCAGATGGCTATGTCTCGAAATGTGCCGGGGTTGGATTAATTCTATATTTCGAATATTTATATCCACGGATCTAAATATTTGGACAGAAAAAAAATATTTTCTGCACAACGATATCCGCACAACAGATGAAGTCCGCTGGCACTTCGAGGACATATCCATCTGGCAGGTTACAAGGGTTCGGGATCGAAATCACTTCGATTCCTGGGCGTAGGCGTCACATTACACATTCCCCCCCCCAAAATCGAAGTAATTACGATCCCGTCTCCTTGGTAAAAGGTCTTGGTTAGGGACGTGGCGGGTCGAAGATCCGTTTCGAAGGATAGGCTACAACCCTGTTCGTGAAGACTCGGCAGTGACTATATAGTAGGAAGTCAGGTGTTATTCGGAGGCCTTCGTCTAGGCAGAGATTTGGGATAAGCCAAGGTTTCTCGTGGGAATTAGTTGCACTTCATCGTCTAAGGTCTTTTGCGTGGTAAATTCCCAGGGTCTTACCAGTCATGTCCGCGATGAGGTACCGGGTGGGGCTTATGACTTGTATGACTCGACACTTCACGAATTTCTTGTCTAGTTTGGCACTGTAATGGCGGGTGGCATCGCTCTGTCGGAAGTTTCGACGATATATTTCGTCGCCGGCCTTAAAGCCAGAAGGATGAGATCGCAAGTTGTACCGCTCCTCTCCCATCCGTCTACTTTCTTCAATCTTCTCCCGCAGTTGATCTCGCAGAAGTTGGAGCTTTTCGTGCGGTTCTAGAACCACGATTGGGTCCTCTAGCGATTTCAGCTGCCGCAATAGCCGGTAAGCGCTCCCATGACAGATCATATACTGGCCGAACACTGCAAAATACGGCGAAATGCCGGTCGTGGCGTGGTACGACGAGCGCAGTGCACTAGTGATGGCGGACAATTTGCGATCCCAGTCCCTCTGATTCGGGTGGACATAGGCGCGAATGGCCGCTATGAGCGTACGATTCAGTCGTTCGGATGCGTTGGCTTGTGGTGAATAGACGGCAGTTCGTTGGTGGATGATGCCGTATTTGGACATTAGGTCTCGGAACTTGCTGGAGGTGAACTGGACCCCATTGTCGGAGACAAGTTTCTCCGGAACTCCAAACATGTGAAAGACTCGGTTCTCCAAAAAGCTGATTATTGGTCCAGTGTGCATGTTACGTAGTGGTTCTATGATAGGGAATTTGGAGAGCTGGTCCAGGACCACGACAGCTCCCGTGTGACCAGAAGCAGATCGAGGGTAAGGACCGATAAGATCAATGTACAAGCGCTGGAACACGCGTTCGGGGACCTCAACCTTACCCATGGGTGGCCGAAGGATGGTGTTGGGCGCTTTAGTGCACTTGCATAGCTCACAAGAGGCTACGTACGCTTTTATCTGTTGTGCCATCTTAGGCCAAAAGAAACAGGTTTTCAACCGCCTAAGTGTACGACCGTATCCGCCGTGCGCACTTGATGGGTGGTCATGAGCCCGCCTGATAAGATCAGTGGTTAATTCTTCGGGCACCCACAACTTCCACTGTTCTTCTTCTTGTATGGGATCTCCGGAGGCGTGTCCCATCCGTTTGTAAATAAATCCATCCGTCAACCGCAGTTCAGGAAGCTGGGGCTGTTGATTCTGGATAGTGTGAATCAGTTGTGTGTAGGTTACTGACTTGAAGGCAGGATGGTCCAGATCGATCAATTGGGGGCTGTCGTCCTCTTGGACCAACTCGGCTCCTTCAGGGGCGAACATTCTGGATAGAGTGTCGGGGACTACATGCTGGCTTCCTTTTCGGTGGCGAATTGTGAAGTCAAATGCCTGTAGTTTCAGTGCCCACCTGGCCAATCTGCCGTTGAGATCAGTCTGGCTCATTAGCCATTTCAGAGAAGCGTGATCCGTAACGATTTCAAAGGTGTGTCCCTCCACATAGGCTCGGAAGCGTTTCACTGCCAACACCGCGGCTAGACATTCTTGCTCGGAGACCGTGTAATTTCGCTGGGCTGGGTTCAACTTGTGAGACATGAAGGCTATAGGTCTCTCCTCGCCGTCTTGTGCAACCTGGACTAAGACTGCTCCCACCCCATGTTGACTCGCGTCACAATGGATTGAGAACGGTTTGTCAAAGTCCGGGCTGTGCAGTACGGGGGCCGTAGTCAGACTCTTCTTTAGCTCTTCAAAGGCTCGCAAGCTGGGCTCTTCCCAGACGAATTTACGTCCCTTACGCAGCATGTCGGTCAAAGGAGTGGTAATGGTGGCATAGTCACGTACAAAACGCTGGTACCATCCGCATAACCCTAAGAATCGGCGTAACTGTTTGGTGGTCTTGGGTAGTGGAAAAACGTCAATCGCTTGAGTCTTTTCCGGATCGGTCTTGATATGCCCATGCCCAATGATGTGACCTAAATACTTCACCTCCGTCATCACGAACTGGCTCTTCCTTATGTTGATGGTTAATCTTGCCCTCCGGATGTGTAGAGCCACCTCCTGAAGCAGGTCGATGTGTTCGTCAAAGGTCTCTGTTATAAGCAACAGATCGTCCAAGTAAACGAAAACTTGATGCCGCAAATGAGGTGGTATCACCTTGTCCATAAGGCGCGTCATTGTTTGGGGGGCATTACACAATCCGAATGGCATGGTCACGAATTGATATAAGGGCCGGCCTGGGACTGTGAAGGCTGTTTTCTCCTTTGAACCGGGGTCTAAAGGAATTTGCCAGAAGGCGTCCTTGAGGTCTAAGCTCGTGATGAAATGGGCTTTAGGCAATCGACTCAAAATGCCTTCGATCAACGGTAGAGGATATGCGTCCTTGACTGTGACGGCGTTCAAGCGTCTGGCATCTAAGCATAACCGGACCTTGTTCGGCTTGACAACTAAGGTGACTGGGGAAGCCCACGCGCTCTGTGATTCTTCGATTACGCCTAATGCTAACATTCGATCCACTTCGGCATATAACGATTTTTCCTTCGCCGGAGATATGGCGAAATGTCTCTGTTTTATGGGTTTAGCATCCCCCACATCTATAGTGTGGAACACCAGGGCAGTCCGCCCGAGACCTTCTTTCTCGTGCGATGGAAAAGCCGATATAGCCGAGTCAAGACGCAGTTGCTGAGTTACATCCAGTGTATGCCGTAATAAGTTAGTGGGTTGAGATTGGTCAGGAACGGTGGTGACGGACTCCAGGGTCGAACTGGAAAATAGTGCCGGGGCCAAGTTAAATTTTCGAACGAAATCCACTCCTAAATAAAGATTCTGGGTTAACTGAGGTATGATGAAAAATTCCATAGGTTTAGTTACCCCTTTAAAGGTGACATCCGTCATAATTTTTCCCACTACAGAGTGACGAGTTCCGTCCGCCGTGCTTAACCAGGAGGTGAAATGACGGATTTGGTCCGCGTGCTTTGCCAGTACCTCCCCTGCAAACTCGGCAGAGATGCAATTCACACTGGCTCCCGTATCTACTAAGCCTGACACTCGTTTTTGCAGGAGGTGTACTGACGCATATGGCCGAACATCATCCCTCAATAATTCGTCTAAGTATATGTCCTTCAACACTTTCCTCGACTGCCTGACTTTTCTCCAGAAGCTCCGCATCCGACGCGTGGCTCGCTTGCTTCGCGGTGGGACATTTGTGGCCAATTCCTCATGGAAGATGCGCTGTCGAGTAGCCAAATAATTCCGCAACCTGACATGAAAAGGTTTTACATGCCAAGGAACCTTCGTCTCGCTATCATTTCCCTGCGCATTGGCCTCGGCGAAGGACGGCGTCGGTTGTGGAACTTCGGGAGAACTGGGTTTAGCGGTGCGAGTCAGCAGAGTTGGGGTCATGATGGGAGCTGGGTCATAGCTGGTGATGGGGTCTGGATTTGTTCGTCCGGGGTCTAGGAGTGCCGACGGGTGGTCGCGGCACTCGGTGGCAAGTTTTTTCGCCCTTTGCAATTTGCACAGTCAGGTGCGTATGTGTCGGCCTTCCCGCAGCGGTAGCAGAAAAGCGTCGGCTCCGCTGGACATGCGTAGAACCGATGTCCCGGTTGTCGGCAGTTCCAACAGACCGTCGGGCTTGTAAGTGCTTCAAGGGAGGGTCGATCAATCAATGCTGGGTCCTCAAGCTCCGGTGGTGCTCCGCTCCTCGGTACTGGTACTGGATCAGCAAGCAGGTGGTCCGCTGCCATCAACTCCGCGGTGTGATGATTTCGGGGATTTGGTCCCGTTATGCGAGGTTGTGGGCGGAAGGTACCTCGTCGCTCATCCAAGTGTTCTTGTCTACGCGCATGGAGGCGCAATCCCTGTATGGTGTTGATGGGAAAATGTAGCAGGCTGTTCTGGAGATCCCAGCGCATGTTCTCTCTGATAATTTCTACTAATTCGTCCTCGGGCATGGTATTTCGCAGGCGAGTGCTCAATCTCACTATACTGGTGTAGTACTGGTCGAACGGTTCGTGAGCGCCTTGTTTCCGTTTCTTTATTTGCTCTCTTAGCTCTCTCTCAGTGAAGCCATCCTCAAATCGATTGCGGAAGGCTGCACTGAAAGAGTGCCAAGTGGGACGTGGCGTTGACTCTTTAAAGCTCCAGTACCAGTCGGCAGCGTCGCCGCTGAACAAAAGATGTGCATGCCGGAGGAAGGCCGAGGAATCCCCTCCCAGGGTGCTGGATACCAACGCCTGAATCCGGAAAAGGAACCGGTCCGCCGATATCATATCGTTGAACCCTGTAAAGTTCAGGCGCCAACTCTCCATGATACGAGGCGTCGGGTCTCGAAAAGGTGCCAATGAGTTCCCGGGGGGAATCACATCCTCTGTTGGCCTGTTGTACTGTACTGCCTCGGGGGCTAGAGGTACCAACGGAGGTCCGGTACTGTGTCGCGGTCTGTATTCGGGAGCTCTGGGATCCATTCCCGAGTTCCTTGGGGGTGGGACCCATTGCTCGGATTGTCGGGAGTGGGGCATCGCCACACTGGGATTTGGCTCCCAGCCAAGCGGAGTTCTCACGCGGCTGGGTGGTTGGCTCAACGGGAGATTCTGGATCCTTCCCTCCAGGTTGCCAATCCTCTCCGACATATCCCTCATCAACGCCACGAGGGTGTCAATGGAGTGGGCGGAAGGCATGGTTGTCACTTCGGACACGACACTTGCAGCCGGAACTTCACCGCCTACTGCTCCTTGCAGGTCTAAAAGTGGTTGGGACTGTTCGGCCTCTGGAGCTCCTTTCGCCACTGCTCCGCGCGTTGGTAGGGGCGTTCCGATGGGGACGTCTAGGGCAGACCGCTCGATGGGTCGCCGACATAATGGGCAACTCTCTGACGTGAGGAGGAGCTGTTGTACACAGGCACGATGGAATAGATGTCCACAATCCAATCGCACGCTGTGTACGCCCTCCACTACGTCCTCGAAACAGATTCCACAGTTCGCGGGTTGGACCGTTTTGGAACGGGTCCAACGCTTGTCTGGGGTCCGCTTCGTTGCCATCTTTGATTTTTGCTGGTTTTGGGTGGGTGCTATGTCTTAGTGACGAAAAAAAAGAAAAAAATGTAATTATATAATATGACTAAGGACTTAAGTATAATATGACTAAAGGCTTAAAAATACTTTAGTGGCCGATAGTGGCGAGCTATTTACGTAAAAATGAAAAAAAAATTTAATTAGTATATACTTTCCTTTCCAGTGGTCGACTCCTTCAACGGGAAAAGAGAGTGCGTGGTAATCTGCCGAAGAAAGGGTGCTTTTGGTCGATTTACGTAATTTAACCCCATACCCTCATACATTACAAAAAAAAACCGTCTCTAAACTACGTTAAAGTGACTCGACGAGACAAGTGGTAGAGCTACCGTAACGACTTTGTACGCGGTCAAAATTCCCGACGCGTGGAAGCATTCCGGGCTTCGCAACTCCAGCATACGCCATCGAACGTTGAACCGATACCACTCGTCTAACACGCATAAGAAATAGTTAGAATCCTTCCGCGACATAAAGGCAAGGTAGCCTTCTATTTTCTTGAGAGTCCATGCTGATAGGTAAACCCATCAGACTGGCAGTTCCATCAAGAAAATAGAAGGTCCTTACAGGGGTTAACCTGGGACAACACATCGGAAGGATTCTGTCGCGAAAAAAAAAAATCAAACAAAGGAGAGCGGAAGCTACAACTCACGTGAAGCGACTTCTAGTGTGTATCACACAATTCCACTGCTCCTGATAGTGGGACTCGAGTACCAAAGTACCTTACATCCTCCGTAAAGGACCAACTCGTCAGAAGACGCGAAGTTCTTTCCCCCTTAGGATGTTGTTTGGCCCCACGTTGGGCGCCATTTGTAATGATTTTCTACCTTCAACTCGAACGCGGAACCGACCTCTCATCGGTTCTAGACGTTAAGTCTGAGTAGTGCCAACGGATGGTACCAACAGGTCAACCAATCCGTGCACCGTAATCCATTCACGCGGTGACTGCTTGTCGGCCAGCTAGTTCGGAGAGGATTTCGGTCGCGGGTCTCCGAATGGATTACGCTCAATTACAATATTTCAGTCACCTGAACTTGCCCGTTTTCTAAACGCGTCAACAATTACTCATCCAGAACGAGAAACCTACATTACGTTAGTTCTGGATGTGATCTATCCACAGATCTCAAATCAAAAACGCTACAAAATCCCATAGGCGCGTTACCGATTCACCGACGCGGTACCGAAAAATATACTACTCGAACTTAGACCGAAGAAAACTACTCTAAAGAAATGGCGAAACAAGCAAAGGTACCGCGTACCGCGCGCGACGCGAAACCGACTTCAGCGGATTTGCAGAAACCCTACCCTCGCGACGGCATACTTACCCTACACTCTCTGTTCCCACTGAAAAAGAAGAGTCACTGAAAAGGAAAGTCGTGGGTTAACTTTTAGCAATTCATTCTTAGTTTATTCTGAGATACAGACAAAGCAAAATCCTTTTAATGCTGATTGTAATAGAAATACATACTAGCATATTTCTATGCGAAGCATTCACCAAGAGTGGTCGAACTAGTAAATTATACCTTAAATTTCCCAAGTGAAATAAAGTACTTCCAAAATAAAGTACTCTGAAGATGTAATTCAATAATTAGAAATATATGGAAAAAGATAAAAATAAAATAAATGATTTGCCTTTCTCTACATAACACAAAAATCTTTGAAAACTTGGTATGGTCGGTAAAATTTAATAACTACTTTAAAACAAAAGTAATAAGTACAAACAAAGTATCAATATTAGATATCGCGTATTTACTTTGCCTTCAACCATTTCATAAAGTGTAACATAGAATTATGCACATACAACCCCCAATATGGTTGCATTTGTTTTTGAACCATGTGAGTTATAAAATTTTACTAACGACTACCTTTTGATTTGGTGAGGCGCAACTTAAAAACTTAGTGATTGACCTATTAAACCTAAGATAAACTAACTTAAAACGTTTGAATCATAATAACTAATTTGATTCGCTTATATGGCAACAAACATATTTTTTGTATACTTAATAGATTTGATTTATAAATATTGATAAAAATGTTACCTAAAGTTTGATATATTTTCAAAATATGCTAGAGAATGGTTTGTGTGTAATAATAAAAATGTATAGAGACAGTTTTGGGATTTTAATAAGAGTCCTATAATATATAGTAGAACTATCTGCCTAAATTTGTGTCCCTTACTATCAATAATATTAACATAATTTGTTTCTAGTCTCTTTTTGTTGCTTTTCTTGTTTTGAAATAGTATAATTATTAGTCTACATTACTTAGTACCGAAATAGAGATACCTTCTGTTTTTTTCTTTTTTTTTTTCTAATAGTAATTATAGTAATAATAATGTCTCCTTATGTTCACTTCGCATATACTTAATCAATAAATTTCAAGTATCTATCTCGTTGCGTCTATTGCATAACTAATCGTTTTTCATCTTTAGGGGTTCTTTAATTTTTAAGGTGTTCAATCACACTTGAAATTATATTTACTTAATTTCTTTTGTTTGTTAAAGAATTCTAATTAGCTGCTTACACCTTGTCTATAATTTCCATTCGGTCAAAAATGCAGTCAATGTTTTCTTGTTTTTCTCAACAATTTTGGACACCGTTTAAGGAACATAAACTGCATTGGAATAATTCGATTATTTGAGTAAGTAGACCTTAGTGGAGTGTCGATGGGACACTAGTATGCGAGGAAATTTACAAGTACGAATAATTATAACAATGATAAGTATGTTGCGGCGAGTAGTACAAGCGGTCTGTGTCGACATGACGGCATTCTTAAACTATAATTTATAAATCATCTATATCAATTTTTTCGTTAATAGGTACCTAACACCAAAGAATATTGAACACATAGTCGACTATTATGATTTTGAGTTGTACGTGCATAGCTCTGTGCACACTATATTAGTATAAATGCTCATAACTACTTCTATACGATTACTACCAAATCGTAAATTTGAGGGCGTCCAAAGAGGCTTCATCGGTAAAGTTGGGAGGTATCGCTTTGTACCTTACATTACCGAACATACTTAACATCCAAAGCGTTTCAGTTTACATAATATATGTATATATGTTTCTAATGTGCGAATGTCACTTAAAACTATTACTATATATTACAGCAATGATATCAATTTCGTTAGTGGACATCCGTCACATTGGCTCCTGTTCCAAGTATTCGTGTTTGAGACACATCAAGGCAGAAGGGCGAGATCGAGGCTCAAATGCTAACATTTTGCTCAATAAGTCGTTAGAATATTCGCCCAATTGTCGACATAAATCGACTGGTTGCTTTGGCATCCGGTGAGGAAAGTTTTCGCGAGCTAGATATTCATCAATTTTACCGAAGACTGCAATCTGTACTGCGGATTGCAAGCGATATGCCAATTGATCAATCTGAACAAGGTAGCAAGCGTTACCTCGAATTTCCGCATTAAGAAGTGTCAAATCATTTTTTTTTTGGAATTTAATTAGAAATAGAATAATCGATTTCTAATAAAATATTGCAGACTAAATTTTCAGATTTAGTGTCGATTTTATAAATGTGCATTACAATCGCCTTAGAGCAGGGTAAAATGTGTTGCTTTTCCATATAGGCGAATTGAATACCGAGCACTTAGTCTGTCATCACTTTTATTTGCTCGTTTTCCAGCACAAATGACTTTCCCCCTAAGAATTGCTGCTTGACTTCTCAGGATCCGTACCTTTTTTTTTTTTTTTTTTACGTCCACAATATTTGTTTCTGGATGGCCTCCGCTTACTTAGAATTTTCTTACTAGATAATCTATGTTGCAAACTGCATTCGCTCCGCCGGACATAATCCGAGGGCTAATTCGGTGGTAAATTTAGTCGGCTGCCAATGTCTTCTCGGAAGCGGCTATCTGAAATTGATTAGTCTCTGAAGCACTCGCTCACTAAAATTTGTTTCCAAGCGCAATTGCACTCTAGCTACTGACTTATGTAATAACCTTTTCTATTTAGTTATTAACTAAACTAACCTCTTTCCTAATGTTTCTGCTCCGGTGAATGTCACTGCGTCACGAATAACGTTTTCCAAAAACTCTTTAAGCACACCACGCGTTTCTTCACAGATTAAACAGGGAATACGTTTCACTCCACCACGTCGCGCCAAACGACGTATAGCTGGTTTTGTAATACCTTGGATATTATCACGAAGAACTTTACGGTGACGTTTAGCGCCTCCATGTGGCTGTCAAAATTTCCGGTTGTCACCTCGGAAAAAACATATGTGCGTGGAATGGCACTTCATATGGCGGAAATGTGCTTCGTCAGATGACGCCAGTGGCATAGTTTTCTCGATGGCCACGGTGGAGGGGCATTTCCAGATGGCTATGTCTCGAAATGTGCCGGGGTTGGATTAATTCTATATTTCGAATATTTATATCCACGGATCTAAATATTTGGACAGAAAAAAAATATTTTCTGCACAACGATATCCGCACAACAGATGAAGTCCGCTGGCACTTCGAGGACATATCCATCTGGCAGGTTACAAGGGTTCGGGATCGAAATCACTTCGATTCCTGGGCGTAGGCGTCACATTACATATACTTGGCCCTTAATTATTTAATATATTTATTAATGAGCTGCCTTAATGTTTAAGTTCATCATCATTACATTATGCAGACAATCTGAAACTATAAAGAAGAGTTGATAACTCACAAGACTGCCTTGATTTATCAAACGACTTTAATATTAAAGTGATTGGTGCCGTTTAAACCCCCTTCATTTAAACACTCCTAAGAGCCACATAATGTCATTCACAATGAAACAAGTGTTGTAAACAGACCTACGCTCATGTCAAAAGGGTTTTGTACCCAACGTACGAAGTGCAGTCACCATCAACGAATAAAGGCAAGAAATACATCAAAGAGATGTGCACGTTATAAGGAAATACATTGCTTTTCTATTTTCAACGGTCGCCATTTTGTTGCAAACTAGGAAAAGTCACTCAAATCATGCATTCCCAAAAATGTTTATGTTATAATAATAATATTATTTGAAAATTTCAAGAAAATTAAATCAAAACCGCAGAGTCGAATTCAATGGAAAAATACCCAAATAGTATGTTATTGCTGTTATAATTTGAGGAATTTCAAATGGCTATAACTTCCGTGAATATGATTCGATTTTCATCAAACTTGCAGAGTATAAGGACCTTATGTAAGAATACTTAAATGTGTTTCATTGAGTATGTAAGACTACTTAAATGTGTTTCATTGAGTTTAAGGGTATCCATATGATGGCGGTGTGTTGGCACAAATTTTTCGTGTATTTCCCCTTCCTCAGCGCTCCCTGAAACAGAAAATACCAGTTTAAGACCTGTTCTGAACAGTTCTCATCGAGACCTTACATTTGATGCTCATATTGGCTACATTTGATGAAAATTTATTTCAGGGGGCCACTCCCCTATATGGGGGGGATTTTTTTTGCAGCGAAACTTTAAAGAGGATACCACTTTACACCTTTATAAAAAATTTTACGTTTGTAGCTTATACGGTTTGCGGGAAAAAGTGCTGTGACACATGGACAGACATACGGATAGGCGCGATTTTAGTAGGGTTTTGTAAAATTAGTTTACAAAACCCTAAAAGTGTCCCATCTTTTTCACATATTCAATTGATTCTGAGATGCTAGCTCGTGCTACTCAAATAAACGTTTTTGGAGTTTTCTTTTACTCTAGCCTTAGGTTTGATGTCCATACCCAACAAATGGCAAATAAACCTATCAAAATGTCTGGTTTCATATCGCGCCACGTAAAAGTCTTTCATAATATTTAAGTAGCAGTTCGCTTGTTTGTCACACTGGTCCGCTGTATCCTCAAATATTGCTCACAGGTATGGTGACCGCATCATGGCTACTTTGTAGCCACTATTGAATCTGTCCAGAGGCGGTTTACCAGAATTTTGTTGTACAATTTCAATTTACCTCACCATTCCTATGAAGATCGTTTTTCCTTACTCCAATTAGCAACGTTAAACTCTCGCCGTACATATGTAAATGAGTGTCTGTTTTTTAAACTCTACCATCATCGCATAGATTCGCAACTGGTTAATTGCATGCAGGTTCGGAATGCAGTTAGATAAACTCGTTTGTCGGACATTTTTAGAGTGACATTTGCACGTACAGATGTAAGATTCAACGCAACCATGGTTCGCTTACCGAGAACGCACAATTCCTTGCAGCTTGGTCTTATTCCGCAATCCGGTTTGAGATTCAAAAATGTGCTTAAATCTAAATTATAATGCACTATGTATTATTACTGTTGATTGATCTTATTGTTTTATATGCACTTGTAATTGGTATTGTTTGACAATAAATAAATAAATCGGAGGAAATTCAAATAGCTATAAATTTTGTAAATTTTATCGAAGCGTATAGAATACTCGTATAAGTATCTTTTAAAGAACTACTTACATGGCTGATTTCATCCAATTTAATAATACTTATACAGTTTTACTGACGAAAGGGTTAAATCCTACCATTGTTAGCAAGGTTCAAAAAATTCCAACCTCCAAGTTATTTGTTATTGTATGTACCACCATTATTTTTAGGGCTGTGTGAAAGAAATTTTAGGTAAACATACTAGTTTCACATCCTGTCTGTCTGTCCGCCTGTTCGTCTACTTGTCCGTCCGTCCATCTTTCCATCTGTCCGTCCGTAATATTTCAAGATTTTTGAGTAGAAAAACCAGATGTTTTCGCCCGGGAATGTTTTTCGAGCAGTTTACCTAGGCGATTGCTTGATTACTACAAAGGCACGAATTCCTTTCTTCAAAATCGCAAATACCTTCGTCTTTTTTCACTCATTTGGGAAACATGAATTGTTCAACATTTTGTTGAACAATATGCAATAATTTCTAGTAGCAATCTCAGGCAAATGTCATAATGCTATTTTGAAATATCATCAATGCCACATGATTTTTTGTGGCTTATCCTGCCAAATATGAAACACAACTCTTTATAGTTAGCTAAATTTGAGATCAGAGATTTTTGCTTCAACGACTTCTGAAAGTATTTAGCTTCCTTTCTCAGGGTTTGGTAGATGGCCCAATTCAAAATGTGTTCCAATCAGGGCAATTTTCTGCAATCCATCACACATGCTACCGTTTTCATTTCTGTACTATAAATTACGATACCAGCCCTATTGAAAAGATTTATCTCATCACTAGTGAATTCCAGACTCCTAGCGGAATAAGCTCTTCACGTTCGTGAAAACACCGTTTGGGTCCTGTGGACTAATACCTCTCAGTTCTACCAAGTTCTCAGTTCCACCCATTAGTTGCTGACTTCACCCCTATGATATTGTTGTATCCAAAATGAGTATATCTTATTATCATTAAAGTTTCGTACATATCAAGAATACATTTTGTCGTATATAGACTTTTGAAATCAATCGAAACTCA
Source organism: Odontomyia ornata (assembly GCA_963969285.1). NCBI lineage: Eukaryota > Metazoa > Arthropoda > Insecta > Diptera > Stratiomyidae > Odontomyia > Odontomyia ornata. The sequence continues at coordinate 103,687,952 of OZ017740.1, read as the reverse complement.
CACAACTGCCTTTTATTACACTGATCGAAACCACATTACCAAACCATCTCGCTTAAACGCGTTTTAGAAGTCCTTCAACATACTTTTTGTATCCACCAAATCACTGCAATCCTGTCTTGCTTGCTTTCCACGCTCGTCCCGGTCATCCCTGTCTTTAGCTCCACGCACTCTATCTCGCCCTTGCGAAACCAAAAATCAAATTACATCATCCGTTATAATCCGTCTCCTTTTTCTCTTGTCACTCGCACAGCTCAGCGATTGCCAGTGCTATTCAACAGAGCATATACACTAAATAGCACATTCAGTGCTACCAAACTTTATGTCAGCATATAACACTATCCCCTCCTTAGTTTTGTTCGTCCCGAACAACTTCGCTGCCTGGCGCTGGTGGGTTAGCCCCATAATAGCGAGATAATCGTTCCAAATGAACCACTCTCATTTTAGATCTGGGGTTCCGATCGTGCTTTATCCGGTACACAATGTAGTTGATTCGATCTATGATCCGGTACGGCCCCTCCCAGTTCCGTTGCAGTTTTGGGCACAAGCCTTTCTTCCGGTGGGGATTGTAGAACCATACCAGATCGCCCTGTGTGAATCCTCTTGAGTTTGCTCTCAGGTTGTATCGTGCTTTCATTTGATTCGTGTTCAGCCGGATATGACTTCGGACATCTTCATGCACCTTTTCCAAGCGTTGTCGCAGTTCAGTAATATAGTTTGATACTGTTATGCCTTCTTCCGGTGGTATCCCGAATTTCACATCCGCTGGCAACCTGATCTGTCGCCCAAATATTACTTTTGCTGGCGACTCTTGGGTGGTAGTATGCGTCGCTGCTCGATAGACCATTAAAAATAGTGGTATCTTTCGATCCCAATCCCGTTGATTGTCAGCCACTACCTTCGCCAAGTGCTCGATCAATGAATTATCAAATCTTTCAACCATTCCATCGGATTGCGGGTGAAGAGGTGTGGTTCTCGTTTTCTTGATGCCAAGTATCTGACACATTTCGGCAAAGAGCTGGGATTCGAAATTTCGCCCTTGATCGGAATGAAGCTCTTGTGGTACTCCGAATCTGCTGACCCAATTGGATACTAGCTGCTCCGCAACGGTTGATGCTTCCTGGTTAGGAATCGCGTAGACTTCTGGCCATTTACTGAAGTAATCACCAACAACTAGAATGTATCGATTTCCCTGTTCAGACTCTGGAAACATCTGCTCAGCGAACAATTGCGATGGCGACCATCCTTGGCTTGGTGATACTGCAATCAATTTTACTCGTTCGTTCACGTTTTTCCCTTCCAGCCTTTGGCAGTGTCCGCTCTCCGGTCTACATGGTCGACGAGAGAGAGCATCAGCATTTTTGTGCATGTTCCCTTTACGATGGACAATTTCGAAATCATAGGCTTGTAGCCTCTCTATCCATCGTGCTACTTGACCCTCAGGGTCCCTAAAGCTCAGGAACCATCGTAGCGCAGCGTGATCAGTTCGTTAGACAAATTTCCGGCCATATAAGTACTTGTGGAAGTGTTTTGTTGCCTCAACCACCGCCAATAGTTCTCTCCTTGTGACACAAAAGTTTCTTTCACTTTTCGAGAGGACACGGCTGTAGTACGCGATGACTTTCTCTGTGTCACCGTCTCGTTGCGACAAGACTGCCCCTATTCCCATGTTGCTGGCGTCAGTATCGATGATGAACATCTTCTCTGGATTTGGATATGCCAGTACAGGAGCATCGCATAACTCTCGCTTTAATGTCTCGAAGGCTCGTTGACATTGTGCAGTCCAGGTTAGTGGTCGATTTTTCTCGGTCAGCTCATGCATGCATTTTGCAATTCTCGCGAAGTCCTTCACAAATCGTCGATAGTACGTTGCTAAGCCAAGAAAACTTCAAAGTTGGTGTTTGTCTTTCGGAACAGGCCAATTTCTTACAGCATCCGTTTTCTCGGGGTCCGTCCGAACACCGTCAGCGACACAATATGACCAAGGTATTTCACTTCCTTCGCGAAAAGGGTATATTTCTTGGCACGCAGCTTCAGATTCGCTGCTTGTAATCGTGAGAATACCTCCTCTAACCTCTTGATGTGCTCGTCGAAGGTTTTGCTGAAGACAATGACATCGTCAATGTGCACCAAGCATGTCTTCCAACTGAGTCCTCGCAGTACACATTCCATCAGATGTTCGAAATTGGCTGGAGCGTTGCAAAGGCCAAATGGCATGACATTGAACTGCCATAATCCGGAGCCGACGGAAAATGCTGTTTTCTCCCGATCACCTTTTTCGATATCAACTTGCCAGTAACCACTCTTGAGATCTAAAGTTGAAAACCATCTTGCGTCAGTCAATGTATCGAGAATGTCATCGATTCGTGGGAGCGGATAACTGTCTTTCTTGGTTACATCGTTCAGCCGTCGGTAGTCTACACAGAACCGGGTACTTCCATCCTTCTTTTTGACAAGAACAACTGATGAGGTCCATGGGCTACTAGATGGTTCAATGATGCCCTGTTTCTCCATCGCTTTTATCATGTCATTTGCCTCACTTCTTTTGGCTAATGGTAATGGCGTAGGCGGTTGTCGGGTTGGTTTTGAGTCTTCAGTGTTGATTCGGTGGGTTACCATGTTCGTCCTGCCATGGTCTCCCTCTTCGATGGAAAATACGGTGTTGGATTTTTAATCATTATTTCTGCCTTCGCCAGTTGTTCTGCTGTAAGCTCACTTTTCCTGAGGGTAGACTGTACCATTTGCTGAGTTTTGTAGATCACTGGCTTCTCCTTGCACTGTTGTTTCTCAGTCACTTCTAAACATGTTACAGATGAAATGGGTTCGCAGCTTCCAAGAGTATCACCTTCCTTGATACTGATCGTGCAATCCGACACATTAAGCACTCTTACAGGTACGCACTTATTTTTGTCAACTCTTACTAAGCTTTGCGCTAGCATCAGGTTCCTTAGTGCTGGTGTTTTTGTTGGCTCAACGAGAAAGAATCGATGGTCCCCAGAATCACCATCTTTTTTGGCCCATATAACTCTCTCAGATGACTTTGAAACGTTAATGTCATTATCCACAACAACTCTTAATTTGGGGGTTTCCGTTTCCGAGATGTCAATTGGAATCTGTACATTTCGCCATATTAGGAGTCGCTGCTCCAAATCCAATCGAAAACTATGCAACCGCAAGAAATCCACTCCTAGTATGCATTCATCAGTTATCTCGGCTACTAGGAACTCATGCTGGAACTTCAAATCTCCCAATTGTATCTCTTACATAATTTCACCACATACTGCTGTGAATTGTCCTGTTGCTGTTTGCAGCCTAAAATTCTTTCGATTGGTCAATCGAAGATTTTCCACAATGTCTGGTCTCAGGATTGATCGAGTTGCACCAGTGCCGATGGTGATTGTACAACGAACTTTTCCAATTTTTCCATCAAGACACAAGTCGTTTTCGATCCCAATCCCGTTGATTGTCAACCGCTACCTTCGCCAAGTGCTCGATCAATGAATTATTAAATCTTTCAACCATTCCATCGGATTGCGGGTGAAGAGGTGTGGTTCTCGTTTTCTTGATGCCAAGTATCTGACACATTTCGCCAAAGAGCTGGGATTCGAAATTTCGCCCTTGATCGGAATGAAGCTCTTGTGGTACTCCGAATCTGCTGACCCAATTGGATACTAGCTGCTCCGCAACGGTTGATGCTTCCTGGTTAGGAATCGCGTAGACTTCTTGCCATTTACTGAAGTAATCACCAACAACTAGAATGTATCGATTTCCCTGTTCAGACTCTGGAAACGGTCCCACTTTGTCGACAGCAATTCGTTCGAATGGTAGTCCCACATTGTACAACTTCATCTCCCCTCTAGACTTCTTCCTCGGCCCTTTAGTGGCTGCGCATACGGAACATTTTCTACACCAATCTTCCACATCTACTCGAACATGTGCCCAATAGAATCGTTCACGTATCTTCTGCAGGGTCTTATTCATTCCTAAATGGCCTCCTAATGGTCCCTCATGTATTTCTTGTAGCACTTCCTGGACTTTGTTACGGGGAACAATGATCTGCATACGATGTCATGTTCCATCGGTCGACTCCCACTTTCGCTTGAGCATGCCTCCGTCTAGGTGCAAGTTTAACAACTTCATTCCTACCAGAAATGCTTTCTCGCTCTGGTCGATGATGAATCTCCTTCCAAGCAATGATGTCTCGGAGATCGGGGTCCAACATCTGCTCAGCGAACAATTGCGATGGCGACCATCCTTGGCTTGGTGATACTGCAATCAATTTTACTCGTTCGTTCACGTTTTTCCCTTCCAGCCTTTGGCAGTGTCCGCTCTCCGGTCTACATGGTCGACGAGAGAGAGCATCAGCATTTTTGTGCATGTTCCCTTTACGATGGACAATTTCGAAATCATAGGCTTGTAGCCTCTCTATCCATCGTGCTACTTGACCCTCAGGGTCCCTAAAGCTCAGGAACCATCGTAGCGCAGCGTGATCAGTTCGTTAGACAAATTTCCGGCCATATAAGTACTTGTGGAAGTGTTTTGTTGCCTCAACCACCGCCAATAGTTCTCTCCTTGTGACACAAAAGTTTCTTTCACTTTTCGAGAGGACACGGCTGTAGTACGCGATGACTTTCTCTGTGTCACCGTCTCGTTGCGACAAGACTGCCCCTATTCCCATGTTGCTGGCGTCTGTATCGATGATGAACATCTTCTCTGGATTTGGATATGCCAGTACAGGAGCATCGCATAACTCTCGCTTTAATGCCTCGAAGGCTCGTTGACATTGTGCAGTCCAGGTTAGTGGTCGATTTTTCTCGGTCAGCTCATGCATGCATTTTGCAATTCTCGCGAAGTCCTTCACAAATCGTCGATAGTACGTTGCTAAGCCAAGAAAACTTCAAAGTTGGTGTTTGTCTTTCGGAACAGGCCAATTTCTTACAGCATCCGTTTTCTCGGGGTCCGTCCGAACACCGTCAGCGACACAATATGACCAAGGTATTTCACTTCCTTCGCGAAAAGGGTATATTTCTTGGCACTCAGCTTCAGATTCGCTGCTTGTAATCGTGAGAATACCTCCTCTAACCTCTTGATGTGCTCGTCGAAGGTTTTGCTGAAGACAATGACATCGTCAATGTGCACCAAGCATGTCTTCCAACTGAGTCCTCGCAGTACACATTCCATCAGACGTTCGAAATTGGCTGGAGCGTTGCAAAGGCCAAATGGCATGACATTGAACTGCCATAATCCGGAGCCGACGGAAAATGCTGTTTTCTCCCGATCACCTTTTTCGATCTCAACTTGCCAGTAACCACTCTTGAGATCTAAAGTTGAAAACCATCTTGCGTCAGTCAATGTATCGAGAATGTCATCGATTCGTGGGAGCGGATAACTGTCTTTCTTGGTTACATCGTTCAGCCGTCGGTAGTCTACACAGAACCGGGTACTTCCATCCTTCTTTTTGACAAGAACAACTGATGAGGTCCATGGGCTACTAGATGGTTCAATGATGCCCTGTTTCTCCATCGCTTTTATCATATCATTTGCCTCACTTCTTTTGGCCAATGGTAAGGGCGTAGGCGGTTGTCGGGTTGGTTTTGAGTCTTCAGTGTTGATTCGGTGGGTTACCATGTTCGTCCTGCCATGGTCTCCCTCTTCGATGGAAAATACGGTGTTGTATTTTTAATCATTATTTCTGCCTTCGCCAGTTGTTCTGCTGTTAGCTCACTTTTCCTGAGGGTAGACTGTACCATTTGCTGAGTTTTGTAGATCACTGGCTTCTCTTTGCACTGTTGTTTCTCAGTCATTTCTAAACATGTTACAGATGAAATGGGTTCGCAGCTTCCAAGAGTATCACCTTCCTTGATACTGATCGTGCAATCCGACACATTAAGCACTCTTACAGGTACGCACTTATTTTTGTCAACTCTTACTAAGCTTTGCGCTAGCATCAGGTTCCTTAGTGCTGGTGTTTTTGTTGGCTCAACGAGAAAGAATCGATGGTCCCCAGAATCACCATCTTTTTTGGCCCATATAACTCTCTCAGATGACTTTGAAACGTTAATGTCATTATCCACAACAACTCTTAATTTGGGGGTTTCCGTTTCCGAGATGTCAATTGGAATCTGTACATTTCGCCATATTAGGAGTCGCTGCTCCAAATCCAATCGAAACTATGCAACCGCAAGAAATCCACTCCTGGTATGCATTCATCAGTTATCTCGGCTACTAGGAATTCATGCTGGAACTTCAAATCTCCCAATTGTATCTCTTGCATAATTTCACCACATACTGCTGTGAATTGTCCTGTTGCTGTTTGCAGCCTAAAATTCTTTCGATTGGTCAATCGAAGATTTTCCACAATGTCTGGTCTCAGGATTGATCGAGTTGCACCAGTGCCGATGGTGATTGTACAACGAACTTTTCCAATTTTTCCATCAAGACACAAGTCATTTGCGCCGCGATGCACTCGGGAAACGCCTATGATGATGCTGGGGTCGTCGAATCTCCAAGCCAACCTCTGCCCCGTGAAGTTGGCTCTTAAGAGTTTCCCGCTTCCTCAGATGAAGAAGCAGATTGGTCAGCTACCGAGGGATCCAATCGTTGCCTCTTAGCTGTACATCCAGAACAAAATAGAGGTCGTCTCGCCTCGCGGCACTCGCGTTGCAGATGCCCGATTTTTCCGCATTTCCAGCATTTCGGGGCTCCATGCCTCTGACTTCCAGCTGGTGCGTGCTCCATCAGACTTCGCAGCCGTTGACACTGGCACTCTTCGACGACTTCACGTACTCGGACTGCGCTTCGTGAAGCATGTTTTGCTGCTTCGAAGGTTAGACTATAAGTCAACGCATCCTTAATAGTTCGCTTATCCGCCAAACGGAGATTCTGCTGCAGCTCTCGGTCCTGCAAAGCGTTGATAAATGTTTCCGTTGCTGTCCCATTGCGGTGCTTGAATCAATTGCGTCGACGATACGATGGTTTGCAATAAAAATTAACTTCCGACTATGGTCTTAAAAAAACTAGTGATAGGAGCGATTAAAAAACACTTTTGTACTCATTGAACGTTAGACGTAGAATCATCGTATATCCTCATAAGCGCCTTACGTTCGAAAGCGTCCAGGGCCTTTTTGGAAACATTTTTAGAGCCTTGGTTTGGTATCAATTCAGCAGTAAAACAGATCTTATTAGTGGCTATATGTATATGCAAATCGTATTTTCCCTGTGAGCATTTCTCTATGTTATCTTATCATAGGAAGTACTCAGAAGTAGGCTTTATTGACTGCGTTTATTCTTTTTCATATATCGTTTCTTTTCTTTCAATCAAGATGGACTCCCTTGGTATGGGGTTCGATCCACATTTTCCAGGTTGTAGTCTTTGCCATGTCTTCCCTTGTTTAGGTCATAAATTTATTTTAGTTAGTTCAGTTTATCTCAGGTATTCAAGTTTTCCCATGTCTTTCAAAAACCCTGCGCCATAAGTTTCTTTGACTCCTGCAGTGGCGCCGGTAATCATAACGCAAGCTGATTATGCTATAGTGCCGCATGGTGTTGTTGTTTCGTCAGATATCCCAGATTTGCCGGAACTTTGTAGTATGTCTCCGTCTGTTCAAGTGTTTGTGTCTCGATTCACATATCATACTACAGCTGAAACAATCAGGAATTACGTCGTTGCTAAACTGGGTTCTAAGCCTCCATTACTTAACTGTAAAAAACTTATTGCACCTGAAAATCTGAGTCCCCAGACAATTTCGTCATTTCGGATGACGATCAGTTCTGGTATCACGAGTCTACTGTGCAAGCACTTCTGGCCGCAAGGTGTGTTCTTTAAAGAGTTCATCAGTAGACCAAGAAATTTCCAATCACAAGTCTCCTGAACTCCACCTAGCTTCTTTTATCGCCTCTGATGACATTGTGTTTCTCACTGAAACTTGGCTTACTGAAGATATTCTTGATAACGATACTCTTCTCTCTTGCAATGTTTTCACACGGGGCCGTGATCACAAATCTCTGGAAAATTGGACGGGGGTGGCGTATTTGTTGGAGTGAGAAAATTTATTATTTCTAGTTGTGTATAAATTTCATTCCTTCCCTTCCAGTTGAAAGTATCGCTGTTTTTGTTTCCTTATCATCTGCCATAAAAGTATTTATAGTGTCTGTGTATATTCCGTGTAATAGTGCCGTTTATACCATGAACAATTTTTCACTGATTTGTCTTCATATGTTAACAATCTCAATTCCAAAACATTCATTTTGATTTGTGGTGATTTCAACCTTCCTCACATCTCCTGAAGTCACTTATACACTGTCATCCTCTCCAATAACAACTTCTCGATTTCTCTTTCACCTTTCTTGTCACTTTGCTCCCTTACACAGCTTAACTCCTCACCGAATGTTAACAATAAAATCCTGGATCTTATTTTCACAAATCTTCCTGAATCCTGTAATGATTTAAACATTTTAAGTCCAACGCGGAACCGACCTCTCATCGGTTCTAGACGTTAAGTCTGAGTAGTGCCAACGGATGGTACCAACCGGTCAACCAATCCGTGCACCGTAACCCATTCACGCGGTGGCTGCTTGTCGGCCAGCTAGTTCGGAGAGGATTTCGGTCGCGAGTCTCCGAATGGGTTACGCTCACGGATTGGTTGACCGGTTGGTACCATCCGTTGGCACTACTCAGACTTAACGTCTAGAACCGATGAGAGGTCGGTTCCGCGTTGGACTTAAAATGTTTAAATCATTACAAATGGCGCCCAACGTGGGGCCCTAAAACATCCTAAGGGGGAAAGAAATCCGCGTCTTCTGACGAGTTGGTCCTTTGCGGAGGATGTAAGGTACTCTGGTACTCGAGTCCCACTATCAGGAGCAGTGGAGTTGTGTGATACACTCTGGCAGTCGCTTCACGTGAGTTGTAGCTTCCGCTCTCCTTTGTTTGATTTTGTTTTCGCGACAGAATCCTTCCGATGTGTTGTCCCAGGCTAACCCCTGTAATGACCTTCTATTTTCTTGATGGAACTGCCAGCCTGATGGGTTTACCTATCTGCATGGACTCTCAAGAAAATAGAAGGCTACCTTGCCTTTATGTCGCGGAAGGATTCTACGTATTTCGTATGCGTGATATGAATTGCGGAGCCCGGAATGCTTCCACGCGTCGGATGCGGAGCTTCTGGAAAAAAGTCAGGCAGTCGAGGAAGGTGCTGAAGGACATACACTTAGACGAATTATTGAGGGATGACGTTCGGCCATATGCGTCAGTACACCTCCTGCAAAAACGAGTGTCAGGCTTAGTCGATACGGGAGCCAGTGTGAATTGCATATCTGCCGATTTTGCAGGGGAGGTACTGGCAATGCACGCGGACCAAATCCGTCATTTCACCTCCTGGTTAAGCACGGCGGACGGAACTCGTCACTCTGTAGTGGGAAAAATTACGACGGATGTCACCTTTAAAGGAGTAACTAAACCTCTGGAATTTTACATCATACCTCAATTAACCCAGAATCTTTATCTAGGAGTGGATTTCGTTCGAAAATTTAACTTGGCCCCGGCACTGTTTTCCGGTACGACCCTGGAGTCCGTCACCACAGTTCCTGACCAATCGCAAACCACTCACTTATTACGACATACACTGGATGTAAATCAGCAACTGCGACTTGACTCGGCTATATCGGCTTTTCCATCGCATGCGAAGGAAGGTCTCTGGCGGACTGCACTGGTGTTCCACACTATAGATGTGGGGGATGCTAAACCCATAAAACAGAGACATTTCGCCATATCTCCGGCGAAGGAAAAGTCGTTATATGCCGAAGTGGATCGAATGCTAGCGTGGGCTTCCCCAGTCACCTTAGTAGTTAAGCCGAACAAGGTCCGGCTATGCTTAGATGCCAGACGCTTGAACGCCGTCACTGTCAAGGGCGCATACCCTCTACCGTTGATTGAAGGCATTTTGAGTCGGTTGCCTAAAGCCCACTTCATCACGAGCTTAGACCTCAAGGATGCCTTCTGGCAAATTCCTTTAGACCCTGGTTCAAAGGAGAAAACAGCCTTCACAGTCCCAGGTCGGCCCCTGTATCAATTCGTGACCATGCCATTCGGATTGTGCAATGCCCCCCAAACAATGACGCGCCTTATGGATAAGGTGATACCACCTCATTTGCGGCACCAAGTTTTCGTTTACTTGGATGATCTGCTGCTTATAACCGAGACCTTTAACGAACACATCGACCTGCTTCAGGAGGTGGCTCTGCACATACGGAGGGCAAGGTTAACCATCAACATACAGAAGAGTCAGTTCGTGATGACGGAGGTGAAGTATTTAGGTCACATCATTGGGCATGGCCATATCAAGACCGATCCGGACAAGACTCAAGCGATTGACGTTTTTCCATTACCCAAGACCACCAAGCAATTACGCCGATTCTTAGGCTTATGCGGATGGTACCAGCGTTTTGTACGTGACTATGCCACCATTACCACTCCTTTGACCGACATGCTGCGTAAGGGACGTAAATTCGTCTGGGAAGAGCCCAGCTTGCGAGCCTTTGAAGAGCTAAAGAAGAGTCTGACTACAGCCCCCGTACTGCACAGCCCGGACTTTGACAAACCGTTCTCAATCCATTGTGACGCGAGTCAACATGGGGTGGGAGCAGTCTTAGTCCAGGTTGCACAAGACGGCGAGGAGAGACCTATAGCCTTCATGTCTCACAAGCTGAACCCAGCCCAGCGAAATTACACGGTCTCCGAGCAGGAATGTCTAGCTGCGGTGTTGGCAGTGAAACACTTCCGAGCCTATGTGGAGGGACACACCTTTGAAATCGTTACGGACCACGCTTCTCTGAAATGGCTAATGAGCCAGACTGATCTCAACGGCAGATTGGCCAGGTGGGCACTGAAATTACAGGCATTTGACTTCACAATTCGCCACCGAAAAGGAAGCCAGCATGTAGTCCCCGACACCCTATCCAGAATGTTCGCTCCTGAAGGAGCCGAGTTGGTTCAGGAGGACGACAGCCCCCAATTGATCGATCTGGACCATCCTGCCTTCAAGTCAGCCAGCTACACCCAACTGATTCACACTATCCAGAATCAACTGTCCCAGCTTCCTGAACTGCGGTTGACCCCATACAAGAAGAAGAACAGTGGAAGTTGTGGGTGCCCGAAGAATTAACCACTGATCTTATCAGACGGGCTCATGACCACCCATCAAGTGCGCACGGCGGATACGGTCGTACACTTAGGCCGTTGAAAACCTGTTTCTTTTGGCCTAAGATGGCACAACAAATAAAAGCGTACGTAGCCTCCTGTGAGCTATGCAAGTGCACTAAAGCGCCCAACACCATTCTTCGGCCTCCCATGGGTAAGGTTGAGGTCCCCGAACGCGTGTTCCAGCGCTTGTACATTGATTTTATCGGTCCTTACCCTCGATCTGCTTCTGGTCACACGGGAGCTGTCGTGGTCCTGGACCAGCTCTCTAAATTCCCCATCATAGAATCACTACGTAACATGCACACTGGACCTATACTCAGCTTCTTGGAGAACCGAGTCTTTCACATGTTTGGAGTTCCAGAGAAACTTGTCTCCGACAACGGGGTCCAGTTCACCTCAAGCAAGTTCCGAGACCTACTGTCCAAATACGGCATCATTCACCAACGAACCGCCGTCTATTCACCACAAGCCAACGCCTCCGAACGACTGAACCGTACGCTCATAGCGGCCATTCGCGCCTATGTCCACCCGAATCAGAAGGACTGGGATCGCAAGTTGTCCGCCATCACTAGTGCTCTGCGCTCGTCCTACCACGCCACTATCGGCATTTCGCCGTATTTCGCATTGTTCGGCCAGTACATGATCCGTCATGGAAGCGCTTACCGGCTATTGCGGCAGCTGAAATCGCTAGAGGACCCAATCGTGGTCCTGGAACCGCACGAAAAGCTCCAACTTCTGCGAGTTCATCTGCGGGAGAAGATTGAAGAAAGTAGACGGATGGGGGAGGCGCGGTACAACTTGCGATCCCATCCCTCTGGCTTTAAGGCAGGCGACGAAATATATCGTCGAAACTTCCGGCAGAGCGATGCCACCCGACATTACAATGCCAAACTAGACAAGAAATTCGGCAGAGCGATGCCACCCGACATTACAATGCCAAACTAGACAAGAAATTCGTGAAGTGTCGAGTCCTACAAGTAATAAGCCCCACACGATACCTCATCGCGGACATGGCTGGTAAAACCCTGGGAATTTACCATGCAAAAGACCTTCGACGAGGAAGTGCAACTATGTCACGCGAAAGAAAAAAAAACCATGGCTTACCTAAATCTCTGCCTGGACGAAGACCTCCGAGTAACAAACACCTGACTCCCTACTGTATAGCCACTATCGAGTCTTCACGGAATGGTTGTAGCCTATACCTCGAAATCGACCTTCGACCCGCCACGGCCCTAACCAAGACCTTTTACATAGGAGGCGGGATCGGAGTTACTTCGATTTTGGGGGGGGGGGGGGAATGTGTAATGTGACGCCTACGCCCGGGAATCGAAGTAATTCCGATCCTGAACCCTGGCAACCGGCCAGATAGGTATGACTTCGAAGTGCAAGCGGACGTCATCTTTCGTGCGGATATCATTGCGCAGAAAATATATTTTTTTTCTTTTTTTCAAATATTTATATCTGTGGATATAAATATTTGAAAAATAATATTAATTAAACACCGATACATTTCGAGGCATATCTATCTGGCAATGCCGCCCACAGTTGCCATCAAAACGTCGAATAGATAGAAAAGTGGAAACTGGTTAGAAGTGTCATTCGGAGATAACCTAAAAAGTGCGGCATGGTGATGTCTCGGGGGTGTTCCCGCAAAATTTTCTACTTAAAATCTAATAAATAATAGTGAAGAAAGTGCTCCATTAGTCTACTTATCCAATGTTGGCGGATTTTCCTATTCGTGTGCATCCTTCGAGTGACATTGGCAGTTTGTCCGACAAAGTGTGCTTGCCAAAATATAAAACAATGCACAATTTCCTTTGTCTCGGTAAGTTCATGCATGACTATTTACAAAAATGTATTTATATTAAATACGATTTAAACCTGGCAGCAAAAACTATCAAAATATCTATCCACCATCAGCACCATTGCATTTAAGCAACATTCCATCATCCTGTTCCGAAGAAGATATTAAAGAAGCATTCACTAAGAATGGCTTCGAAGTCAAAGGCTTTAAATTTTTCCCGAAAGACCGCAAAATGGCACTAATCCAACTTGCATCCGTAGAGGATGCTGATTTAGCTCTCATTAAAATGCACAATCATCAACTATCTGAATCCAATCATTTACGTGTAAGCTTCTCCAAATCAAACATTTAAACAAATGATATTGAATGTGTGAGAGAAAACTACAAATAAGAAAATTAAGATAAAAATACAGAAATGAAATTGACACATGTAGGCGAAAGATGTAAGCAGCTAATTAGAATTCTTTAACAAACAAAAAGAAAATGAAAACGACGGAGAGCTTACAAATGGTGATTCTGGAGAAGATATTTCTCGTGATTCAGTTACAGGTGAACTTATTAAAAATCCGCGGAGGTCGGTTTCGCGTCGTGCGCGGTACGCGGTACCTTTGTTGTTTTGTCGTTTTATTAGAGTGGCTTTCGTCAGAATGAGTTAAAGTAGTATACTTCTCGGTACCGCGTCGGAAATTCGGGAACGCGAAATAAAAATTAGCTTTTGGCACTTTTGACTGGATAATGAAGAAATACAGAGTAACGTAGAATAGGTTTCCTCTCCGTATGGTTTTGTTTTTGTAACGCGTTTTGAAAACGGGCGTGTACAGGTGGCTGAAAATATGTAAATGAGCGTAACCCATTCGGAGACCCGCGACCGAAATCCTCTCCGAACTAGCTGGCCGACAAGCAGCCACCGCGTGAATGGGTTACGGTGCACGGATTGGTTGACCGGTTGGTACCATCCGTTGGCACTACTCAGACTTAACGTCTAGAACCGATGAGAGGTCGGCCCCGCGTTCGGACCTAAAAAAAGGTTGAAAATCATTACAATCCTCCATCTTCTTTTACACTGTCCTCTCTTCGTATGTTGATCCCGACCCCCATCACCCTCCACTTCGTTTTGTGGCATATTTCGAGCTAGTACCCAATAGAGGGAGCCCAACTCCTATTCGATACAACTTCAACAAAGCTAACTATTTTGCCATGCATAACGAGATTTGCAAAATCAATTGGTTTTCTCTCGCAAATTTTATCACTTTCTTTAGTCTTTAATAGCAGTTTATACTCCTACAGCTCGTCTAAAAAGAAGCAAAGATGCGCCGTGGTTCAATATGCAAATTGCTGCAGCTTTAAAAGCAGAAGACAGGGCTCGCAAAACATTCCGTATCAGTGGGCTCAGTTCAGATTTCCAGAACTTCAGATGTCTAAGAGCGGAAGTGAAAAAACTCATTGCTATAGCCCAATTAGAGTATCTTAATTATATTGAGGTTCAATTCATCGGAACCAGACGAAACCATTTTGGGCGTACATTAAGTCGCTAAGAAATGTCGAATGGCTCTGTGTACCTTGGTAGTATCGAAACTTCAAATAATGAAGAGATTTGCGAACTGTTTGCTCAATATTTTTCTACCTTTTATGCTAGGCCGACTTCTCCCTGCTTTGTCGAGTATGACCAACAACTTTTGCAAGCCAATTTCTTTTCTTGTATTAGTCCAATTGAAGTGGAGCTGCTTCTTAATCATATAGATGTAAATTGCAGCAACGGCCCTGATTATATTCCAAATATATTTGCTAAAGCTCTCTCCTCGTCTTTATGTGTCCCGTTATCTATTTTGTTTAGCAACAGTCTAGCTTCCGGTACTTTTCCTTCTCTCTGGTAGAAATCAGTTGTTTTTCCTATTCAAAAATTTGATAATAATGCTTCCATCTCAAACTATCCAATAACCCTTCTTTCTGCCTTTAGCAAGATTCTCGAACGAATAGTTCATAACAAGCTATATTCCCTCCTATTTCCTCATCTAGCCTTTGAACAACACGGTTTTATCAAAGGTAGATCTACTCTTACTAATCTTCTTTCCTTCTCCCACACTGTGTCCTCTGCCTTAGATAAAAAGTACCAAGTAGTGTCATTTATACTGATTTCTCAAAAGCTTTCCACTCAGTCAACCACGGCCTTCTTATGAGAAAGCTTAAGGCTTTAAATGGTAACTCATCGCTTCTCCACTGGTTATTCTCCTACCTCTGTGGTCGTGAGTGTATGGTTACATATAGGTCTTGCAAGTCTTCCTCATACTGTCCTTATTCTGGTGTTCCCCACGGTTGAATCCTGGGTTCTTTATTATTTTTGGCGCTTATAAATGATCTTCCTTCTTTATTAAACTCTTTGTCGCTTCTCCATGCTGATGATTTAAAAATCTTTAGGGTTATAGATTCCATTAACGACTGCTTGGGCCTCTAGGTAGATCTAGAGTTGCTGGTTTTCTGGAGCACCACTAATTCCCTTCCCGTGAATATTGACAAGTGTTTCCTTATATCCTCTTTCCGTAAAAAATCCTCCGTTTCATTTGCTTATTTAAACAGCGGTACTCCTCTTGAGGTTGTTTCTAATCACAAAAATCTTGGCGTTATTTTTGATGATAAATTTCGCTTTGATCACCATATCTCCTTTATTGTTTCGAAGGCATGTAGAATGGGTGGTTTTATTTTAAGAACTTTTTAAGGCTTAACCAACATTTCCTTTTGTATCTATCTATTTCTCTCACTTGTTTGCAACCAATTAGAGTACTGTGCTCAAGTGTGGTGTCCTTATCAGCATTACTTAATTGATTCTCTTGAGTCAGTACAGCGTAGATTTACAAGATCTCTTCTCTTCAAATTTCATATACCATATGTTTCCTATATTGAACGTCTATGACTCCTACACTTGCCCTTCTTTAGATCACGCATGACCTTTCTGGATGAATGCCTGCTCTACAATTTTTATCACAATCTGTTTGAAATGTTATAAATGAAATAAATATCTCCTATATAATGTTATGGCAGGATCGCCATGAAATGGTTTAACATTATTTCGAGTCTCGCTTCTAGGTGAAAAAATCGATTAATATATTAGCTTCTAGTTATCTTTATCCAAAGCTACGCAAGCGGAGAATTGCTCCGCGGAGAACATGGCGAGGATATTGTCCGCAACCCCGCAATTTCTACATCCGCAAATATAGCTTCGCAGAAGGAAGACTTGCAATGAAAATCCCAAGACGATTCAATCACAAGTCTTAATTTTATTCAATCAAACTTCAGTGTTTATACACTTTTCTTTCAATTAACCTATGTCTTACGCAGTTAATTTGTTTTTTGTTTTACAAGTGTAAGCAAAAATTCATTCTTTGACACAATTCCACCTATGCTTTGTAGTGAATTGTAAGTCTCAAAGGTCCGTAAAGGACTGCAGCGATGTTCTGCTGCCTCGGCAGAAGAAGATGGAGATATCTGCCGAGAATGCCCTCGTCTGGGGACGCGTGAATGCGCTGGCAGGCTAGAATTGCGGTGTCATGGGGCCGGTTCATTTTCCCCAGCACGAGGACTCACTACAAAAAAATTTCGCACTCACGAATTTTTGTGGTCAGTCTAACACGAGGCGACCGAAGTCGCAAAAAGTGTAGGTAACTATATCGAGAGAAAAAGTACTTGTTCCGAGAACAAGTGGAACCTGTAAAAAGGGGCGGACTTGGGGTAACCTCGTCGTTACCCGACGAAACTCATGGCCCACAAATGAAAGAAGGGCTACCGGGTGGTGATGGAGCACCTTCGCACCCACCCAACCGGATTTAAATCCATATTTTGTTGCAGTGGCCAGGTATTCCTCTTCTGAGTGGAAAACTCACACAACTTGACTTGTATAAACTTTCCCATCAGAAGGAGAGAACCGCGGTGACCAATTTATGCCATAGAATTATACAATTCGATTGCATAACTCTATGACATAAAGAGGCACTCTGCTTGGGCCACTCAACCCGCTAACAAACGCGTACCAAACCATGCACGTCGCCGGGAAACAGGGAATCGCTTTTCTCGAACAATAAGTTCCAAATTTTCCACGCATATGATTAGCGGTGCTTCCTATTCGAGCGGGATTGCCACAAATTTTCTCCGGCCATTTTCACTAGGCGATCACTCCACAATCCCCGTACAAAACTCAAACATTCACTTACGCGAACCCGCTACCGATTTTATCTTTTGCGTTTTTCTTTCATTCGCGAGTCGATTGAAAAATTAAAATTATTAAACAGCTGCGACGTCTCCGTCCACTTCAACCGGTTCCGCGATCTCCTACCGTTTTCTTTGCGATGAACACTACCATTTCTTCACCGCTGACTCATTGAATCAAATTCCTCTATTCATTTCCATCTTGACGAGATCCGTTTCATGCAATGTAATAACCAGTTCTACCAATATCGGTCAGCTTAAATTTTCCGTTTCAACCACACTCCGCGAGCATTATTTTGATCCATTTCTTGTTCGTGATGTCTTCTCAATTGACCATTGTCATTGATTGGTGGGGACCCGTTGATATCGGTTAAATCCTGGTCTTGGCTTGCTTTCACCACTGAATAGAGTGTAGATGATGTTTTAAGGGCTCGTAGTTTAATTGTGTTTTGATTATCACCCCTGTCTGACCTTTTGCGTTGATCCAGGATTTTTTTGCGGCGAAGATATGTACAAATTTTCGCGATGATTTACTTTGAAGCTGTCTAAGTTGCGAACACCAATTTTATCGCTAACGGAGTTGGATTTGCGACGATGAGTTTTGATGAGATCACAATTGTTTGGAAAATAGGACGGAACTTTATCGTCAATATTCGTTGATTTGCGGTGGGCTTTGTTAAGATCAACACTTTCGGAATCAATGGATTGGGTGGATGTGTTCCTCATTTTTGGAGAAGTTTGGCCAAGATTCTGATATATATGCGAGGGGTTTTCTTCCAGGTCATTTTCTGGCGACGAGGAATTTTAGATAAAATTCATACTTTCATACACTTCATCTTCGCGCTTCTGTTTATCACTACTTTCATTTTCTTTATCACTATCCGATGACTTCTTCCTGTCTTTTATGATAGGCGCCATAATGCAATATCCTGACAAATCGTCTAAAACGACCAGTGAAGGAGCTTTCTTAATGTTTAGATTGGAACCGACTAATTTAACGGCCGACATATTACACGAAAATTGAAGTTTGGTTGAATCTGCTCCGAAACATTCAAATCTAATACAAAACTTTCCGGTGAAGGATTACAAGCATGAAACGGGATACACTCATTTGAAAGAGCTTGGTCATCCGCGATGAAAACATTTGAATCAAACGATTCAAGGCTAACATCCTCTAAGCTTTCAAAATTATCGAACAGACAAGGATAAGTCAAATCAGGAGTGGAAAAACTGTTCCGTTTTGAGTTGTAACGAGACAAACTCTCGCACGCTGGCTTTTTGAGCCATACCTACTCGATTACTACAGCTTCCCATTGAATCGGTTTTATTGCCTCATGAACGAAAACTCACGTGGCTCGATATTACCATGTGCATAAAGCCGCATTTATTTTCTTCATAGGATAGATATCCATATTCCATACATTATGCATGCACTCATAAGTCAATAATCCATGTTCGTACGTATCACTTGGGCATGGTCGCTGACCTCTTGATGAGTAATATAATTAGCATGCGTTGAGTGTGGTCAGGGAATACCTCTACACGTGACGGGCTATGAATGAATTGCAACGTGATATGGGTACACTCGATATTCAGAATGAGTGCATAAGAAATAAAAGAAATTGCATTATATGATTATGCAACTGGTATGTTTACGTGTAGCCATGCGATTGGACTGATATTTCATGGTTGTGTTTTTGTTTGCTTAGGTTGGACTTAAGTTGGTAAACAAATGAATTTTGTTAGTAAGCAAAAGAATTGAGTGATGTACAATTGAACATGTGTATATATTTGCTTATGATATGTACGTATGAATGTTATTATGATTGTTGTTTTTGTTCATGATATGTGAATTGAATCTACTTTTAAAGTAAATGAATGAATGTGTACATATGTTTGCTTAAGATGTGTACGTATCAATATTATTATGATTGTTGTGCTTTGATATGTGAATTCGATCTATTACATGTTTTCGCCTACTTTGTGTAATAACATCTCGGTCTATACTTCTGAGCGTGTCAGTCGATCTCCAGTAACCTTCAGCGTCCCATTTGTACGTACAAAAACTATTCTTGATTCGCCATTTGTATGTTTGCTTCGGAATCACAACATTTTTGGTCTTGGTTCTATACCTTCTAGCTTGTACGAACATAAAACTCGATTACAACGAGATGTTTTGAATTTTTCTGTCAGGATTAAGTTTCTCCCATGTGTCTAATTTTTAAAATTTACTGTTTCGCTTGCCGTTTTTGCTGATTGTATATAACGTCTATTAAGTTATTAGAATTCTTTCTTTCTTAATCTATCTAGCTTGAATTTTCTTTAGTTCTGTAATCTTCTTCTTCTTTTTCTTAGAAATACAGCCCCTCTCCGGCCTTCGCTTCCTGCAAATAACGCCTCCAACTGTCTCGGTCTATTGACCACGACCTCCAATTTCGAACTGTCTTCGTCAACTGAGGCAGACCAGCGTTTCCTCGGTTTCCCCACTGGTCTCCGGCCTTCAGTTCTCCCAACGAATACCTTTTTGGGTATCCGTTGTTCGTCTATACGTCGTCCATTACAGCTTCCGAAATCTTATAATCGTTGAAACATCCGGCTCGTAATAAAATATCATACAGCTCATGGTTGTATCGAATTCGCCATTGGTCGCCGTCTAGCTTCGCCCCAATTATTCGCCTCAGGACCCGTCGCTCAAAGGCGTTCAATATATTTGCGGATGCTTGGGTTAGGGTCCATGTTTCACACCCATTGCAAAGCACAGGCCTTGTCACAAATTTGCATACTTGGAGCTTTGTTTTCCTGTGTATGCAGCTGGTCTTCAAGATCGTCAATACAGAATACAATATTTTATTTGCAAGCTGTATTCCTCGGCGTATTTCGTCTCTTTCATTGCCCGTTTTCGTTATTTTTGTGCCTAAATACAAAAATTCGTTCACATTTTCGATACTATATTCGCCAAGTGGGATACTTTGTGTACTTGAGGTATTTTTCCTCGACTGCGTCATGAGATTTGTTTTATTTTGATTAATTTGTAGCCCTACTAGTTTTGCTTCGCTGTCGAGTTTCAGGAAAAGTTCTTTGGCAGTTGTTAATGACTGTGACAAAATGTTTATGTCGTCTGTATAGGTAACTACTTGGCTCGACTTGAATAGTAATGTAATTCCTTCTGTAATCTATCTGGCTTGAATTTTCTTTAGTTCTGTTTAACTTGCTTAGTTTTGTGCAATTGCATGTCTATATTATGTTATAATTGGAATTTTCTGTATACATAGATATATCAATAAATAAATAAGAGTCTTTCTTCCATCAAATTACTCTAAAGACCGCTTCCCGATGCAATGAACCGACGGAAAATTTAAAATATCGCCATTATGCTTCTATACTACATTCCACACATTTGTAGAGGAGGCACATATTAGATTTGAAATGTTTCTACCTAGTTAACCGGACCAACTCAAAAAAGAATTCCTTCAATATTCATAGAAATCGAATTGATTGATGACGTTGTCTATGTATAAGTTGCCGCGAAAGAAGTAATTTACCTCATTTTTTCTGTATAGTCACAACTTTCAACGAAGACCTCATACGTTATTATACCAAATTAAAATTTTAACTAATAAGAATAACATGTAGATCATAAAGTTCTCATATAATATACAATGCATACTATATTTTGTATATTCAAAAGAGGGATAATATACACTATAGGCTAAGTAATAATGTTTCATTAGAAATTAAATTATTCCTTATAAAATGAAACAATATTTTCATTTCAGTTCCCACGGAAGTTCGATTGCTCAAACGAGAATATTTCAATCAGTGGTACAAATTAGGCCCGTACTATTGTGCTATGATATGTGCTAAAATGCCATTTCAAATATTCCTGGCATTAATATACTTGACAATGATCTACTTCATGTCGAGCCAACCTGTAGAGCTGTCCCGCATTGTTATGCTTTATGCTGTGGCCTTCCTCATTGCTATGAATTCCGATAGTTTTGGCGTGCTTGTGGCCTCTAGACTAAGCATTGTGGTAAGTATAATCATCGACCTTTGTCTCCCGTACTATTGTATTTGTGTGTACAGAGTAGGCAGTATATACTTAACCCCAAAGGCTTTTTATGAATATGCCCATTATGATTGGCTCAGCCTTGAGTCCTTTTATAACTAGAAAATGGTTTTCTGCATGTACAGAAACTCCATAAAGTAAAATTTTGTGTCCTTTCATCACTTCTATAATTACATTCAACTTTGATTTCATACTCATCTTTCAACATAACATATGTGCATGCAATTTCTGAGCAAGCAATAACTGACAAACTTTTCCATTTGTTCCTTTTCTACTCTTTCAGAATGCCATGTTTATTGGACCCGTTCTTGCCTGCCCGATGATATTGCTCTCGTGTTACGGATTTGGATTCGGACGGGACGTGTACCTTCCAACGTACGTTCGAGTCCTAATGTCATTAAGTTACATACGCCATGGACTCGAAGGAATTTTAGCTGCCTTGTATGGAAACAATAGAGCGGACACAATTTGTCCGGATGAGGAAGTGTTCTGCATGTTCCGAAAAGCTGACTTCCTCCTGAATCTTCTTGGCTTCAATAATCTCAACTATGCTGTATCGGTAGCGGCCCTCATTGGCTACTACATTTTCTTTACGGTCACCGCATACTATATGATTAAGAGTCGGTTGTCCTTCAGTACTTGTAATTATGCTGCCGTACAATATGTATCGCAATTTATTAAGACACACTTGAATTTCTCCTCATATAAATATTAAGTTGTCTCATACTCATAGTTCTAGGCAGAGTTAGTGTAAGAGTAGATAAATTATAACCAGAATGTGTGATGGTTGAATAGAAAATAGATTTAAGAGACTTCGGGTGCTCCTCCTACCGCTGCATTGTTATTTTTGAAAGGATTCGATGTGATTTGATAATTGCGGTAGAATATCTACAAAGATGAATAAATATATTTTTTAAAGATCTAATGTGTTTTAAATATCAAAATTTAGAATTGAATTATTACTGGCTTCACGAATGGAGAGCGTGGAAATAACCAGCATAATTTCCGTGGCAAATACTCGTAATTAACACAAATAAATGTTATAAGATACTTGTAGGCAGCTTCCAGGGAATCAATGATTCAGATAATTTTTCTGGAGGTTTCCTTTAGATTCGAATAAAAATAGTTTTTTTCAAGTTAATGGACTAGTAATACGGCACTGAAGAAGGAAAAAGCTTGTTTCCAAAACAACGGTGTGTGCACGTTATCTTAATGAAATTAAAACACTAGTTTTGAATTCTATTAAAGGTATTAAACAAACACTCGTTACCGTTACAATCTTCTTCTTCTTCGTAGTACTACAGCCCTTCGAGGCCCATCACTTTCCACAAAAAGCGTCTCCAACTGTCTCGGTCCATTCACTGGGTCCTCCAATTTTGAAATCCGAGCAACGATGAGCTATCTTTGTCGACCGAGTCAGACCAGCGCTTCCTCGGTTTCCCCACTGGTCGCCGGCCTCGAGTTCTCCCAATGAATACCGTTTTGGATATCCGTTGTTCGTCCATACGATTTATGTGGCAAGTCCATTGCAGCTTCCACAGTCTTACAATCGTTGAGGCGCTACCTTGTCAAAAATTTCATACATCTCATGGTTTTATCGAACTCGCCATCGGTCTCCGCCTAGCTTCGCTTTGATTATTTGCCTCAAGACGTGTCACTCAAAGGCGTTCAATATACGTATTTGCGGATGCTTAGGTTAGGGTCTATGTTACACACCCATAGCATAACACAGCTCTTATCACAGATTTGTATACTTGGAGTTTGTTTTGCTGTGTATGCAGCTGGTCTTCAAGATCGCCAAAACTGAATATTTGCGAGCTGTATTCTTTGGCGTATTTCGTCTCTTTCAACACTGGTTCTCGTTATTTTGGCGCCTAGATACACAAATTCGCTCACATTTTGATATTGTATTTGCTAAGTGTGATATGTTGTGTACTGCAGGCATTTTGCCGTGACTGCGTCATGAGCATTGTTTTATTTCCATAGATTGGTAGCTCTACTAGTTTTGCTTCGCTATCGAGTTTAAGCAAGAGTTCTTTGGTCGTTGTTAATGACCGCGACAAAATGTTGATGTCATCCGCATAGGCTACCAATTGACTCGACTTGTATAGTTATGTACCTCGTTTATCGACAAGTAGTTTTCTTATGACGTACTACAGAGTCAAATTGAATAGTCATGGAGCTAACCCATCTCCCTGTGCTAGTCCGATATTTGTGTCAAAGGCATCGGTGACTTGGTTATTGATGCAGACTTGGGAGGTCGTCGACGTCATTATTATTTTAGTAAGATGGACTCATTTGGCTGGGATGCCAAGGCAAAGCATTATCCGGTACAGTACGTTACTATCAATACTGTCGTTTGCTTCCTTAAAGTCAACGAACATTTGGTGTACGTCTATGTTGAACTCCCAGGATTTTTCAAGTACATGCTTGACTGTGAACAATTGATCGGTCGTCGATCTAACTGTTCTAAAGCCACCTTGATACTCCCCAATAATACTGTTGGCACATGATCCGATTTTATTTTCTAAGATCTTTGAAAATATTTTGTGCGTCTTTCAAAGCCATAATTTTCGCACTGTAGATTTTCACCTTTTTCAATGGATAGGGAATATAATTGATTTATTCCACTACTTTGGCATATATTCTTGTAGCCAAATGTACTGGATAAATTTGTAAATAGCTTTATGAACACTGCTGCCACCATATTTGAGCACATCGATACCCGGCGCATAATTATTCTTTTGGGCTTTGATGGTGGATCAAACTTCATCCAGAGTTAGTGAGGTCAATGTAAGCTCTCCGCAGGCAACTATAGACTGCAATGTTCTGGAGCTGTGCGAAAGATTAAGGAAGTTCTTGAAATATGATGCCCATTTTACCTTAATCTTGGTTTCATCAGTGATGATATTGCCGATGTCATCACGACAGAGCGTAGTTTTGGGCCGATAACCACGTTTGCGCCGTTTCACTGCTTTAAATGCTTGTCTTGTGTTGTTGCTCGCTAGACTTAGATCGATGCTTCTCAATTGGTCGTCATAGTATTTTCTTTTCTTAATCGTAATTATCTTATTCCCTACTCTTCTGAGATTCTTACAGTGTTCTCTATTCGTCCTGGTTTTCTAACCTACGTATTCTTTGTACGCCTGATTCTTTTTATCTAACGCATTCTGGCACTCATCATCGAACCAATCATTTCTCTTGCGCCGGGCTTGATGTCCGATCGTCTGTTCTGCCACGGTCTTAATAGCCGCTTTAACTTTCATCCATATCTCGTTGCTCGTCTTTAACGATGCGTCTGATAAGATGGGAGCCAGCTGGTTGTCGAGGGCCTCCGTGCAATTTTTGGCACAGACGCCCTTTGGAGCCTTTTGATGTCAAGTTTATCTTTGGATTAGGTGTTTGTGAGTAACAACAACAATAAATGTCTTAGAAATCAAATTTCGCTCAACTTTGTTGATAATAGTATGATCTTCGATTTCACATTTTTCCCAATAAAACCGTACAGGTATCCTTAAACTCAATGAAATTTGACATTGAAGTAGTCTTACCAAAGGTCCTCATATACTATCCTTTGTAAGTTTGATGAAGATCAAATGATGTACGCGGAAGTTATAGCCATTTGAAATTTCTTTAATTACAACAATAACACATGATTTTGGTATGTTATGGACTTTCCATCGAATCGGACACTGCACTTTTGATTTGATCTTCTTAAAATTTTCAAATAAGATCAATAACTAAAATTTTATTGGGAATTCATGATGTGAGTAGTTTTTTTCAGTATGCAAAAAGTGACGACCGTTGAAAATAAAGAAACAGTGGATTTTCGTGCACATCTTTTTGACATTTTTGGAGATTATTCGATGCTGGTGACTACATTTCTGAGAAGTTGGGTAAAACAAGTTGGGTAAACAGACCTAAGCTCATGTCAGAAGGGTTTTGTATTCAATTTACAAAATGCAGTCACCAGATCGAATCAAATCAAGAAAAATGTCAAAGACGATTTATTGGAGAAAATATGAAATACGAAGATCATACTATTATTAACAAAATTGAACAAATTTCGACTTCTGAGGTTTTTGGTATTGTTATACTCATAAATATTGTTGCGAATTCCGGCGTACCGACTTTCTCCCATTCGCAACTTCAACTGCCGCCGTAACACTTCCACCTTCCTTTGGGCAATTCTACCTTTTCCTCTATAAATTTATTTATTTTATTAACATTTTTCCAATTTCCCTTCAATTTTTATTTCTTCATCATCACAATCCTACCCTTATTTCCAACTAAAATCATATAACATATACTAATAATTTCAATTTGCCCACTAACAACATTCCATTTATTAATTCCCACTAACAAACTTCATTCAATACCTTTTCCCTAACAAAACCTAATTCCTTTCCTTCATACTAACTAATTCTATTTACTAATTCCCACTAACAAATTTTATTTTTTATACTAACAAAAAATTAATTCACGTTCCCTACTAACAAAATTCAATCCCATGCCCAAATGCAACGTTCAAGTTGCTTACGAGATGAATGGGCGATCGACAATCCATGGCACCATTAGCTGCGTCGTGAGTTCTCGATCGAAGATCTGCTGGAACCCTGAGTTCAAGTTCTCCCGGACGCACGGAAGCACTCTTTATGGGGTATCGGCAAAACCAATAGCTTCCGAAATGTGTATATGTGACACTTTGAATTCAACCAAGCGCTTCTTGGATTGGGCAAAGTGCCATATGTAAAACAATGGATACTATTGGGTTTGTCGATATGGAACAAAAGATGTGTGGGTAGCGGAATCGAAGTGTAATGAACTTCGATTACGTTACCCTGATGCGGCAGCGGTAATTGGGAAAAGGGATTGCGGGATCGAATTGGATGAAGGTGAAATGTGAAAATTAGGTGGTTGGAATTGGGGAGTCAGATTTTGATTTGGAAAAGATAAGGGTGTTTTATGTGCGCATTAAAATTGATTTTTGGGGGGTTTTAAAATTGGGAAAAAATGGAGTGAGTATTTGGAAAAAAGCTATAGGAGTTTTGCTGTGCGAGATAAAAGTGATTTTTGGGTGTTTTAAGATTGGAAAAAAAAAGTTTTTTGGATTGAGAATGTGATGGTGAATTAAATAGATTTTTCTTTGAAGTTTTAATGAGTAAGAGAGTGAAAGTATTGAGAAAGTGAGGTAAATATTGGATTTTGGAAGAGAAGGGAGTTGAATTTGTGCGGTGTGAAAAAGAAAAAGGAAAGACTTTATTGATCTGAAGTGCGGGGAGACGAAAATTGAATGTTTTTGATTTGAAATTTAGCAAAAAAAAAAAACAAAAAAAAACTAAATTTTGTTGGTTTGTGGAGAGGACCAGGTGCCTTAGAGTGAAGTTTTCTGTGGGTACGGATCAGAAAGTTGAAAGTGGCCGTTGTGTTTTTAGTTTTTTTGTTATTTTAATCATAAAATCTGATTTTCAGTGGCCCCACGCTTCTTTTTTTGTACATCACCGGGCGCTCGGGATTTTGCAAGGAAAGAAGTAAGTATCAATCATATTTTGTTTCAATATTTTGCAATAATTTTTATATTAAATTGAATTGATTTGTTGTGTTGTATTTTGGTATATATTCTTTTGTTTAAATCTCGAAAGGGCCTTTTACTCGTAAGGTTTTTTTTGGTTGTGAATATAATTGTTGGACTAAATAAAACGGCCATGTCAGTTTAAGCTCATCATATTTTATTTCTCAAAATGAGCTCCCATTTCCCATCCTTTTCCCTTTGTGCTAGTTATTTTATGTAAGGTGGCTCAGCACGAGCAGAGGGTGTCCCGGAAGACCCACGACACGACTGAGCGCTAGCCGGCCTCAGTATGCCACCCCGGGCTACGCACCCCTCTGCTAATATTTAATGTCTGCAACTGCGGTGACTTCCGTGGTTGCTACAATATCTCCCTTGATAATTATTTCAGATGTCCATCCGCGACGGACGGAACACATTTTTCATGTATTTCCCTCCTGTGCCCCCACTGAAGCAAAAACTGACAGTTTAACAACTGTTTTGAAAAGCTCCCATGAAAACTTTCATTTTATACTCATTTTCAGGGGCCAATCTCCTGTACTGTTATCATCGATTAATGGTCAATTTTTTCGAATCCTAGAATGATTACAAAACCTTTTTGCTAGGTTCTCTCTCCCACCTCCTTGACTTGTTTCACTTATGAGCATTAATTGTTGGTACTCATCTTCAGTCATTCATTAAATTGAATCAAGTGTTCAACGCATGCACCTTAAACGTTGAAGTTGGGAAAAAATAACTCAAAATTATTCAATCTTCGCATTTACAACAGCCACTATTTTGTTTTACGATTAGTGATACCACTAGCTGAACCGATTCTCAAAGATCTACATGACACCTATCATTCCTGAAGTTTTCATACAAATCCTAGCAAAACTGTAGTGTCTGAGTCGGTAAAAAGCGCATGTTGTTCCATAGCCTTATGTTGCCATAGTAATAAATGCAGCGCATATTGTTCCATAGTAATACAGGAAAATTCAAACCGCTATAACTTCGCTAAACCATCAATCTTATAAATAGACATCTACGTACTGAATTTCATTGAATTTAAGGGTACCGTTAAGATTTTATTCAAGAAAACATAAAATCGATAAATCATACTATTACTAACAAAGTTGAGTGAATTGCGACTTCTAACGTATTTGTTGTTGTTATACTCACCATGGCCTACATTCCTGATTTTTTGGATCACAGGTGTCCAATCGCGAGGGGGGGACACAAATTTCTCGTGTATTTCCCCTCCCTGTGCGCCCCTCGAAGCGAATTTTGCCAAACTAAGACCTGTTTTGAAAAATTCTCATCAAGACCTTTCATTTGATACCCATATCGGTTACCTTCAATGAAATTTTTTTTCGGGGGGCACTCTCCTATATGGGGAGGCCACCCTTAAATACCTTATAAAATTTTTTTGTAGTTGAACTTTGAAGAGATCACCACTTTACACCTACACACAAAATTTGATGTTTCTAGCTTAAGTAGTTTCCGAGAAAAACTGCTGTGACACACGCACGGACGGACGGACGGACGGACAGACTGGTCGCGAAACTAGTAGGGTTTTGTAAAATTATTTTAACAAAACCCTAAAAACATTTCTGATATGAGCGTGTTATGTGAGCAGACGTATTTCAACGCTTTTCATCTTTAGTGTCTAGAGGATATGTCGAAGGAAATGACTTTATATAGGTTTAGGATGGGTTAAGCAGGTAGGTACCAAATAAGGTCAGGTAGAGGGATATTGGGTTTTCGTCTATTGGATTGTTGGATATCCATTTGCTCGAGTTCGTGTCGCTTCCGTTTTCCTCAGAGGTTGAGGTCTAGTGCTGCGAAAATTTCGTCGGAATTTGTAATAAGTTATTCGTTGATAATGTTACTGACACTCTCTCTCTATGTTTATATATTTCAAGCCTTTCTAGGAGTCCTTCGCACTAGTTTTGTAACAATGTCATAGAGGTTGTCATTGCGTCAGGCTCATGGGCATGGTTTTGTGGCTACGTCGCATAATTGGACTTGGCCCTGTTGTGTAAGAAAGTTCATAGGTGCTCTTTGTATCTTTTCTTTAGTTTTTGTGTGATCCTTTCTATGTATACCATATCGCACTCCTTGCATGTCAGTTTGTATATGCCGCTGTCCTCGCATATTGATGTGTCATTCGGTTTCAGTTTGTTTACAATGCTGTTGTTAATTTTAAATGCAGTCTGCAGTCCGTATTTCCTAAGGAATAGTTTGTATGTACATATCTTTGCCTACGTATGCTAGCGAAATCCACTGTCGGTCGTCCTTGTGCAGTTCAGTCAGTTGGCGTTCCTGTTTTTGCGTGGTCTTTTTAATAAGCTTGTCAATATCACGTTGTTTGTATCCGTTATTGCTAGCTATTTTGTAAATGTTGTTAAGTTCATTGGAGTAGTTAGTAGAAGTCATGGGGATGCTGTGACGCCTCTCTCTCTGTGGTGGGTTTTCCGTAAATTTATAGTCTAATCGTGTTTGTTCGTACATATGTCACATTTAGGTTCATATAGTTGAGTTCTCCGTTTGTTTCTTTCTCCACAGCAACATTCATATTCGGGTGTATTTCATTCATATAGGTAAGTAGTTCGTCTTGTTTATTTTCCAGTGAGTCAATAACGATGAAGCACTCATCCGCATATCATCTGTAAAATATTACATTAGATCTTTTTACGATTTTAGGTAGAAAGACTTCTTCCAAAGATCGTAAGAATATTTTTGACTTTATTGAGGAGGTACAGGTCCCGACCGAAGAAAAGCACGAAGAAACGAAAGGAAGGTTCTACAATCACCTGGAGAAACTAGTTGACCCATTGCCTACAAACGACATTAAAAGTAATTGTGGGTGATTCGAACGCTAAGGTTGGCTGTGAGCTATCTCACCGGGGAACGACTGCAGTATATAGCCTCCACGATGAAACGAATGGCAACGGCCAGCGCCTGAATAACTTTGCATGCAGCAGAAATCTAGTCATATATTCGACTTGCTTTCCACATCGATGCATACATAAAATGAGATGACGATCACAAAATCAGGTTGACTATGCAGAAAAACGTGGATTAAACAGTAGCCATCAGGGATGTTGGGACACTTTCACAAAGTATATGCCATCAAAACCTGCCGAATATGGTATCAAGGTTTGGTGGTTTCTAAAGAAAACCTGCCAAATGAGCTAGAGAGAGAGTAAAACAAGAAGAAAACGTCGTCAGGATGTTACTGCAGAAGTATTAAGGAACCGGACGAAACATTATCATGGCTAATTTTTTTCAATCTTATCACTGGCAAAACTTTTGACTACGGATAGTATTTCAATGGTTAGAATACTATGAAAAAACAATCCAATCAACTTTATTTAGATCCCACGAGAATGTAGCAATGTGCTCGTACCTGATCAAAAAGAAGAAATTCGTGATACTGATTTCTGTAAACCATTTTACGACGAATAAATCCAGGGCTGAAAAAAAGCCAGAAATGATTCAGCACTACAACAAAAATAAAGCCGCCATCGGCATTATGGACAAAATTTTGGAAGAATATACTACAATGCATACAAGCCAGCGCCGGTCTTGCACTTAAACAAAATAATGATGATTTATATGTGAAATAGTTGCAGTAAATTATAATAATTTCAAACTACTTTTGATTTAAAATGAAGCTGAAATTTTAGCATTTTAACCAAGATTTACATAAAATTTCATACAAAATTCAAGTGAGCTCCCAGGTACCCAAAAACGGAATGAGGTAGTTTGAAAATGGTTAGTGACGAAGGAACCTAAACTGCTGCTAGTTTTTCAATTGGATTTTTTATGGTTTGAAGGTGAAGGGCACTTACACATTGAATGTGGAATCCCCATGCCCACAAGCAACTGGACTACCAATCAAACACCTCCCCTGTCTACCCGAAAACCCAGCCTGGAATCGTTTGACATATTGCTTCGGGCTGAGTCTCGTTTTGCGATGCCATGAGGTCGCTTCAACCTGAGGGATTCCTACTCTAGCAGCAGGGGAAACGGAAAGATGAATTACCAAATAAGCGATCCCCCAGCCCCGACGTTCCCGGCAGCTGTGAGTCGTTTTATCTTTAAGGACTGCCCAAAAAAAATGTGCTACATGGTTCCATTTGTCAACCGATCCAAGCACCATCACAACTATCCTATTTGGGGTGAGCTCTTCCGTCTCACTGTTGAGGTCCCGACACATCTTGTGCCATTTTGTGCACGCAAAAACTGGGTTGCAGGCATTGTTTCCCCCTCCTGGGCTAAACTGACAATCGGGGGACCATGACTTATCTACCTTGTGCAGTTAAGACAGAAAACACCAATGCCCGCCCAAAAGCTGGGTCAGATAGAAGTCATTCTCACCATGCCTTCGATTTAGCCACGGTCTCATATCCGGAATGAGGGCGCTGTCCACCTTCCAATCATGTAGTTCACCTAAAACTGCTGCCAACCCTTGAGTGAGCACTGTTTCTCCTCGCGAGCAACCATCTCGAGGCTAGTAAATAGTGCGACGCCCTTTAGCAATGAAGGCAGCAGGTATTACACCAGCAATAATTAAAACTGCGAATGAGAGACGGTCGGATATGAAGATGCATTCCTCAGTGCTCTTCTTCTCTTTACCTGCACCAAGCGTTTTCAGTATACCTCCTTACTAAGAGCATCGTCCCATAACTCTGCTCCATACAATAGCACTGACCCTATAACACTCATCAAGAGGCGTCTTCTTGATGGACTGGATCCCCCTACGTTGACCATAAGTCGACTCAGAGCCGAAACTCCCGAGGCAGCCTTCTCAGCCGTTGCCCTGATTTGCTCAGCAACCCGAGGTACTTCACCGCTGGCTTAAATTCGATTAGCATGTCTCCAATACTGATCATCCTTACTCTAGGGATTCTCTTTTTAGTCAAGATGATCACTTTGGTTTTCCCCAGTGCTAAACTCAACCCATGAGCTCACTCAGCCCATGTGCATACCTAGCCTAAGCTGCATTTATTCAATGCTGTGTCCGGCTACTTGAGCCGCAATATCATTGATATAGCCGATCAAACGCAACTCATCTGATATCTCCAGTCTCAGAAGCTTGTCATAAGATAGGTTCCACAGACCTGGACCAAGGATAGTCTCCTGGCAAATACCCGAAGTAACTTCCATTCTTCAATTGCCCTGTGTCGTGTCGTAAAGGAGGCTTCGGTTCTTCAAGTAGTACCTCAGATGCCAAATTGGATATTGTGAAACATGAAAAGGTTTTCCAGCGCATTTAGAATATTCACCCATCTAGTGGAGTTGAAGGCGTTCTTAACGTCGAGTGTCATCAACAGGAAGATCCGCCGCTTGGTGCGGCTATATGCCTCTGCTTTTTGGACCACGCTCATGACCTCTACAATCGCATCAATGGTAGAACATCCTGTTCTAAAGCCATACTACCGAGGAGATAGGTCCCCAACAGGACGAATCGCATCAGTGAGTCTTCCTTTGATGAGTTTCTCTAGCACTTTCCCAGCAGTGTCTAGCATGCACAACAGGCGGTATACAGACGGTGATTTGAGATTTCCCTTCTCGTTGTTGGTCAGCACGAGCCTCACCACCATCCATCGTACCCGGGAAAACTCCGTTCCGTAGGCAAGCGTTGAATATACTGAGCAGCAAGTCAGGACGATGGTAATGGAAAAGTTGCAATATCTCAGTTGGAACACCAGCTGGATCTGGAGCCTTCCTAGCTTTCAATAATATGACTGCCTCTTCCGGTGCTGATTGTGTGGAGATTGGGCACTCAATTGCTATTTCACCGTGGACAACGTCAATATGGATGGCATGGGTGGGGAAGAGTGCCCGCACTATCTCGTCCATCTTTCCCGCATCAAAGTTTCCGTTGGGCACCAAGCTTCCATGTAACCAGCTTTTAGCCAAGGCCCCACGGATACTCGGTCATATTGTCCACTAGATCTTGCCAGCAGTGAGCCTTGCTGTTGTTAATTGATTTGCGAAGGCATTTCCTGGCTGACTTATGTACTGCTACCCAATTGCATGTTTCGTCACGGTTCCATGCCCATTGAGCCTCACGCCGAAGCTTGCGACAGTCTTGCCACTTTTCATCGATTTCAGTCAACCACCAGTACACTGTGGGCTTGGTGTGCCAGAATTTTTACCGGGACATAGAATCGGTGTAAGTATTCCTGTTGACGCTTATAGTTGGGTTCCCTACATCTTGAGCCGCCAGCTCTTCTGTCCCGGGTAAACCACCGTGCAGTGGAGCTCCTGGTATCAGCGCCTCAATGAACATCTTGACGTCCATCCTTCCAATGTTCCACCTAATTCTAGAACTTCAAGAGCATGTACGTTGGGAGACAACATCACTGATCTCAAGCAGAATGCACTAATGGTCCCTGGCTGAGTAGTCCTCTAATACTCTCCAATTTTGTATCCTCCGTACTAAGGACTCCGAGGCGAATGTCACGTCCAACATGGTTCTTTCCCAATCAAAACCATGGAAAGCGCTAATCGGGTGTTGGCGTATTTCCGATTTTTAGTACGACGAGTGCCATCCTGGCCCCCATTTCTAGGATTGTAAAATATTTTCAGCATAGAGCTGTCGATTTTTTTCTTCTGCATTTCGGATATCTTAGACCTTAGAAACGGAGAAACCGTTGGTTGATTATTTATCCTTATAGTTGCTATAGTTGACTCGTCACGGTGACATACATTTAAAGTAGAAATATTTTCATTTGAAATCTGTTTGAACTGTGGGGCGCTTTCTTTCCAAATGTTTGATTTTTCAGTTTGTAGAAGAATGATTATAACTAAGGTTACACTTATATAAGTTACAATTCGCGAATTGACTGTCCAACATCGACTTTAAAAAAATCCAAAATTCGGCCTTTTGTTGTTTGAGGTATGCCACATTCGATTGGTTCGAGACAGCACACTCCAAAGCATTAATCTTGGCTTAAAAAGGTGACATCTGTTGGTTTGGCGTTAAGTACACAATGAAGAAGGTAGTCCCTGAGCACCGAACCCACACGAAACCATCCCCCCGTCCACAACTCTCCACTTGGAAATCACTGTTCTGAACCTAGACGGTGGCAGTACCCGTTTTATCAAGACCCAATGATGCAGAATTTTCATCATGGTGTTGCTCGCTCTGCAGTAAAAAGTCGGCTTACATGTCAATCGCAAACTGTTTAAGCAGGTTTTAGTCGGTTGAACTGCGGTGTTTGTTCAACTTTTGGATACGGATCATCAAACATTTGACATTGCCTTGGCTAGGGCTTCCTGAAAAACTGAACATTTCCCTGATCCCAAGACGTGCCCAATATCCGGTCTTGAAGCAGCATCCTTGCAAATGGTACAGTGTGCCTCTTCTGTACACTCTTTTCTTTGATGTCCCATTTCACCGCTTTTATAGCATGGGGAACTCCTATCGGGTCCCTTGCATACTTCTCCAGTGTTACCATAGCCAAGGCATTTGAAACATTAAAAGGTGCTGCGCCTTGCCGAATCCTGCAGACAAATCACCCTATTCTTACTTTGCCCTTTATTCAGAAATTCTTCAACGCCTTTTCCGGTCAAATCATTGCTGGCCATGCGTTGTCCCCTATGTTTTTCTGGTGTCATCATCGCCTTAATCCTGTTCCCGCTAGGCAACTAACTATTGATAGCCTCTTCTACCTTTGCCAGCTCGGTGACGCAGTCAATGCCTCTTATTTCGATCGATGTTATCAGCTCGAGCGAGCCCATAGCTGCGATTTGTTGCATTGCGGAATGCTTCTTTATTGTCGGCCTCTTCTACAAATTCGACCAGTATGTGGCCCGATTGCGTTTGTCGTACTGCTTTTATTGCTATGTTGGTGTCCTTAGGCTTTACATTTCCCCTGATATACCGCAGCACTTCTACGTAGGATAGGCCAGCTTGGGGTTTTACGAGCAATGCCTGCTGTCGGGATATTTGTCACAACTTCTTTCTCTCCTGTTTTGCATTAGATCTTCGTTCTTTCTTTCCTCCTTTTATCAGCACTATTTAAAACCTCTGATTTGGCTTTTATTGATGTTAGATGGTGGAGGTACCTACTCGTGCCTTTCAGGTTTGCCTTCAGCGCTTCTTTAGCTTTCTGCTCTTCTTTGACCTTCGTTGGCCTTCAACCAGCCCTTTTGGTAATGCCTTGTGTGGTCTAAGAGCTCCTCCAATTCAAGGAGCCTAATTTTTGTTTTTTTACTGATATTTGGCGAGTCACAAGCAGATATCATGCTTCTTAGAATATCTCTCGCTTTTTGCATTAACTTTTTTTCTTCATGTCGCTGGGTGGCAATTGTACTTTGCGATCATCTTTTCTAGGAGAAGTTATTGGCTTCCGTTTCCGAGTACAGTACATTCGCCAGATTTTCGACGGTGACAATGTCTTTATTTGTCTGGTCACTCCTGTTTTTCCTGCCGTGACCGCTTTGTGGATTTCAAGATGGTTTGTTGTTATTTCTGAATTTAAGGTCTTTGCTCCAGTCGCTTCGGTAGCGATAGCAGCAGTAACCATTGAATTCCCGATGCTCCTTATATTTGCTGCGAACGCTCGAACATCTGGCGTGACCTGCAGAGTTTCCCACTCTTTCTTTTCGTGACATTTTGGTATTTACATAGTTTTTTGCTATACCCGAATGCCGCAGATATGTCAGTCTAGATAAGACTGTCCACTAATCTCCATTTCTTGTCTTTCTTCACTGTCATTGTATTCATCGTCGTTTTTTTCATCGTTACTATCGTCCCCATGTGCTGTGAACATGATGTCCACAGCCGCTGGTTACGTCGTCGTTCTTGCTAATTTTGCTCACTTTTTTTTTAAATTTTTGAACTGAACTTTTCTTCGGGTTTTTGGTTGAAGTTCCTCCAGTTTGTGTGTAGTCGCCTTTTTTGTACCATAGTCATCTTTGCAGAGCAGGGAGGTCATACGAGGTTCGACACAAACCTTTTTAGGGACAAGTGGTCAGAGCTAGACCAGCGCTAATCAGGAGTCTGTCTCAACCAAATCTACTCCACTAGCTCTATGGTGCGAATTTCGAATGCACTCCGACGCCTGCCGAGGTTTTACTAGGACGGAGACGGTATGATAGTTGAATTGGAGCCGTGCATGAACGAGTGTTATCTCGGCGGTACCATGCAAATCAACTAGGTCCAAACCATCTTATCCCCCAGCGCAAAGCATTAATTCCAGTGCGTTGTCCAAAGTGTAGTCCAGATTCAGTCAGAATCGTTGCTTGTCATTTCAGGAGAAACCTCATGGTGATTTATATATAATCGGGTTCGTGCTCTTCAAAGAATGCTAGCCTCCAAGAGTACTCTTCTCGGCCGGCATTCCCCTGCGGAACTTTCCTCAGATGCGTCTGGGTGGCACTCCCAAAAGAATGCTAGCCTCCAAGACTACTCCTGTCGGCCGGTCGGTGGTTAGTAAATACAGAACCATATGTACAAAATGTACATCATCAATAATTTGAAAAATATTTCTTTCCTCCATATTTTACGTCGTAAAATTCATGAGATACCCTTATAATATTCTAACTATCGGTGGCCAAATTACTTAGTAATCTTACCATTGGGATAAATATACTTAAAGATTGCATGGGATATATTTAAATTTATTTTCAAGAAGATGTTACAAGTACTATTCAAAATCAGCACCAATAGTTTGAGATTATACGTTAAATCGGTAGTTCTAATCTTAAAAAAAATTGAACTGTTTTTCTACCGAGTTTCGTACATCAAATTCAACGGCTACAACTGTACCAGATAATACGCACTGCCGAAACCACAAATCTGTCATATTTCTAGCAAATATTCTATCCGACATAAAATATAAATTGCTTCTGCTCCTCCTTATGAATATTCAATTTCAAATTTTGCGACAATTTATTCGATTTCTATCGTCTCATGTTTGACACGGGAAGATGGAACTGTATAAAATGGCGTATAACGTATTGAAATCCATTGAAGCACTGAAATCCTTACAGCATGTCGATAGCTCGGACAATTGTTTGCATATTCAAGCTCATAAAGTATTCCACCACATCTGCCATGGGGGCGATTGGTAACACATGTAACTACATCCCCATGATCATCCGCAAGGACCCTGTTACACATTTTCACGAGGATGCTGAATTAAATTTACATGTTCGCAATGTGTCAGTGGGAAACGATGAAAGGATTAATGAATTTTCGGTGGACGGAACAGTTACCATGTAGTTGTCCGGAATTTATTGTATTTAGATAAATGAATTATTGAGAATCCTTCCTTCGTGGGTATCAAATACGGGTTGTGTTATTGAAGAAGAGTCTAGTCATGCTACAAAAAAATGTCTGACTGAAGTAAATTCTGCGTATATTGAAATAATTTCTTTGGAATTAGATATAGTCCCTCTGATGGGGACGAGTGGGAAATCAATGCTTGCAAAAGTCACCTATAAAACGTCCAATAAAGCACATTTATTCGTTTAAAATTTTTTTCAAGGATCAATTCTCGCACTCGGGCTACGTTATGAAGCAAACTGGAAACGAGCATAAACTCGACATTATTCTGGTGTCAACTAGAACCTAAAGATATTAAAAGTTGAACAGTGTCTCCCCTCGGAGCAATAATGTTTAGAATTCGACGCAGATAAGCGACACTCACGTTAAAGCCGAAACACGAGCAGCATGAATAAATTCCGCTCAAGTGGTGAAAGTCTCGTCCATTTCACCATGCACCCACATTATATACAGATGATGCACTTCGACTACCACTACTTCCACTATCGCCAGCGTCAAGGAGCTGAATTCTCGCAAAGTTGCATCCTAATGGGAAGTCATTACCGGATCGCTGCCTCAAGCTATGTCACCCGAAACAGTTCGAGACTTGTACAGGAGACACAGCTAGTATCCTTGAAAATGTTGCATTTCAGCATGACGATGATAAATCTAATGGTGAGTATTTTCCTCGTTTTCGTTTTCCATCCTGTTTAACAACTTAGCGACGAGCAAGTAATCCAAATTAATTTTATAGAACGAAACTCCAACGGAAGAACCAGGAAGCAACTGCGATGCTAAGCTGTATTTGAATGTCATGGCCGATGGGAAGAATGGCGGCTATGAGATCGACGTGTTGGTAGTTGATAGCATGTCAAACCAATTAAAGGATATTTGCCAGTGGCTATTTAATAAATAGAACAATTATAATTGGTTCAGCGTTTACATTAGAATCGTGAATCTGAAAATTGATTTAATTTTCTGTGCTTGTTATTTGAAATAGGATTGGGAATGTAGAGAGCTCAAATCGAACTCCTTTATTTGAGAAAAACGTATTACAAAGTACTCGTATATTATAAGAATTACTACCTTTGGGGCTTTGGACTACATCACAAACCCCTATTGAAATCGCGGGCTCTCTGTTCATCCGTCTGATGCTACAATTTTTCTTCCAAACTATAATAGTTTCAGACATGAAACTTGGTTGTTATAATAAAAGTGATTGTCTTGTCAGGATTGGGGTACTAAAAAATTTCAAAGTGAAAGGAAAAGTGTTCGGGAGGATCCCAAATTACGTTCAATACAATTTATTGCAACTTTCCAAAAACGAGGTTTCACAAGTACTTATAGTGAATTTGTGTTATTAAATGTTCGTGAAGGACTTGCAGCGGTGCTAGGCTGCCTCAGTGAACCACGTGTTAGTTTTTACTGATAGTGACTTGGTAAAGAGATTTGTATATGCACTTGCAGGCTAGCGTCTGTGGTGTCGTGGGGGGTTCTTTTCGCTAGCACCCAGTCCCACTACAAATTATTTGATCGCATACATGATTTTTGGGTTGACCACAAAAAATAGTAGCGCAAAATCAAAACTAAGGCGTATGCCCGACTGAAGGTTTGATCGTTTTGATACTTGCGGCTCTTGTTAACCCTGCGTGCTGTCAGAAAATGACCTCATTCCTAACGAGGAAATTGGGGCATCCCGGTGAAGTTGATGCCTTCTCTCAACTGAACTTAACGTCTTGATGGCAAGAGGCTATGCAACGAAAAGAAGAACCGATACCTAATGCCGGCTCGAGGATTCAGTCTCTCATTGGAGAAAACCGAAGTGGTCATCTTGACAAAAAAGAGAATCCCTAGAGTAAGGAAGATCAGTCTTGCAGACATACTAATTGAATCGAAGCCAGCGGTGAAGTACCTGGGGCTACTGATCGACTCGAGGATGAGTTTCTCTAAATAAATCAGATTAACGGCCAAGAAAGCTGCTTCGGAAGTACCGGCTTTGAGTCGACTTATAGTCAACGTAGGGGGAACCAGCCAATCAAGAAAACGCCTCTTGATGAATGCTGTAGGGTCAATGCTACTGTACGGTGTCGAAACGAGGATGCGAGAAAGATAGTTGTCTGCGAGGAGAAATAGCGCTCACTTAACGATTGGCAACAGTCTTGAGCGCTTGTCTGGCACTTCTTCTTCCTCTTTCCCTCCCGCTAGAAGAGGGATACCTCAGCTTGAAGGCACCTCACGGCGTAACGAAACAGGATTGGTCCGAAGTAATGTGTCAAACGGTTCCAGGCTGGGCTCGCGGGTTGACAGGGGAGGTATTCAGTGGGTAGTTCAGTTACATTCTTGCGAGCATGTGAGTCGCACAGTCTGTTCGTAAGTGGAATTCACCTCACAACCAAATGCCTGGGTCAGGAAAGTTTTCTATCCATCGTTAAGCGTCTTTTACCTGGTTTCTTCAAACAACAAAAGAAAAAGAGCGATCTTTCCTTCTTTAGCAATTCATTTTATCACAACCCAAATATTCAAAATTATCAAATCTCTTTCAGTTATAAGCGCTAAGATACTCTATTTAGGAACATTTTTTGCATCATCATCGCTTGCACCAAAAATTTAAAGTCATAACTTCCATTCTTTCTACAAAGTTTCATGGCTGTAGCTGCCATAGTTTCAGAGAAAAGCTGCTGTGACATGCAGTCGGATGGATGGACGGATGGACAGATGCACACAGGTACCGATTGCAATAGGGTTTTTTATTTTAGTAAAAAACCCTAAAATGGAGAAAATGACATATAATAATAACGTAATAGTTTTCGGTCTTCTAATTTTTCAATTTTCATAAGTGTGGAAGACCCGCAATCATAGCTGGCTATCCTCAAATGCATTCAGCCATCGGGTTGTGCTTTTTTTGGTGTGACAGTTGCTTTTGTTGGAATAAGGAGTCATCGCTTGTTGACTCGCGCCATTGGGAGCCTATTTCTGGCTGGGAGGGTGAAAGGAGGCACCAATCCCATCAGGATTTCCCGCCTCTTATCGTGGGCCACAATTTCTCTTGCCAGCAATCACGCGCGGTCATAATAGGGAAATATGTGAACCTTTAGGTAGTCCCGATAGTTCTGGCCTCAACTTGTTCTCTTTTCGTCTGATTTTCATGACCGCCCGCGAGAAATATTTTATAGTGGACTCTTATGCTGGCGAAAAGAACGCGCCCTGAGATAATGCAGAGGTTAGTTGCCAGCTCATGTAAGAGTCACTAGGCAAGGCCATTCCAGTGATTCCAGAGCTTTCGTTTGCTGTGGCAGCATTCCATCGCTGCTGTTTTTAACGGACAACATAAACTCTAAAAATGCTACAGAGAAATGGAGATTAAACAGTTGGTTGCAATGCTGAAGAGAAAACTTGGCCAAGATACCCCCCTAGAGGGCAAAAGGAAACTGAAATAAGTTGGGTAGACAGACCTATGCTCATGTCAGAAGGGTTTTGTACTCTACTTACAAAATGCAGTAACCAGTAACGAATAAAATCAAGAAACATGTCATGTTCCAGGATCATACTATTAGTAGCAAAGTTGAAAAAAATTTTACTTCTGAGGTGTTATACCCATAAACATCTCCCTTGATAATTTTTTCAGATTTTTTAGATCACGGGTGTCCATTTGCGAGGGAGGAAACACATTTTTCATGTATTTCCCCCCCCCCCCCCCCTGTGCCCCCACTGAAGCAAAAACTGTCAGTTTAAGAACTGTTTTGAAAAGCTCTCATAGAGAACTTTCAGTTGATACTCATATCGGCTACCTTTCATGACATTTTTTTTTCAAGGGCCACTCCTCTGTACTGTAATCATCGATTCATGGCCTGTTTTTTCGAATCTTAGAATGGTTACAAAGCCCTTTTGCTAGGAGCTCTCTCCTGCCTCTTCGACTTGCTTCAATTGTATGTACTCATCTTCATGATACCTATCATTCCTGAAATTTTCATGCAAATCCTAGCAAAGCTGCAGTGTCTGAGTCGGTAAAAAGCGCATATGGCTCCATAGCCATATGTTTCCATAGTAATACAGGGCATATTGTTCCATAGTAATACAGGAAAATTCAAGTCACTATAACTTCGTTAAATACTATTCGATCTTTATGAAAATTTCAGAAAAGATCAATCTTATAAATAGTCATCTGTTTGCAAAACATTATTGAATTTAAGGGTACCATTTAGATTTTATTCAAGAAAAAATAAAATGGATAAATCATACTATTACTAACAAAGTTGAGTGAATTTCGACTTCTCATGTATTTGTTGTTGTTGTACTCATAAAGGCCTACATTCATGTTTTTTTTCAGATTTTTCGGATGGCAGGTGTCCAATCGCGAGGGGGTGGGGGGTACGCGAAAAGTTCACACATTTCCCCTTCCCCTGCCCCCTTCGGTACTCATAAGGCAATTTTAAGACTTGTTTTGAAAAGATCTCA
Source organism: Odontomyia ornata (assembly GCA_963969285.1). Classification (NCBI taxonomy): domain Eukaryota; kingdom Metazoa; phylum Arthropoda; class Insecta; order Diptera; family Stratiomyidae; genus Odontomyia; species Odontomyia ornata. The sequence continues at coordinate 103,646,397 of OZ017740.1, read as the reverse complement.
TTGAGACCTTTCCAATGACACCCTACTCGACTACCAATGGTGAAAATTTTTTTTTGAGTTGTCACCTCCCTATACGGGGAGACCCCCCTTAAACCCTTTTGAAAAATTTTTCCACCCTTGAACTTTCAAGAAGTCACCACTTCTGACCTTTCCACAAAGTTTCGTGGCTGTAGCCTCTATATTTTCGGAGAAAAAGTGCTGTGACATACAGACGGACGGACGGACAGACGGACACAGGTCGTGATTGCAATAAGGTTTTGTATTTTAGTACAAAACCCTAAAAATGAGAAATATTGGCAATATAGAAAAGATTAAGAATGAAAATGAAGAGCTAAAGTAGCGTATCTTGTCCCTTGAAGCATAGAACAAGAAAGAGACAATGAAGAATCAGAAAGCAAAGCATCTTAAATAAGACAAACTAAAAACGAATGTGAAAAAGCCTGAAGAAACCAAAATAAGGTATGAAGCAAGTAACCCCAGATGATATCTCAAGCGCTGGCAGCACTAATGAGATTTTAATGAATGTTTCTAAAACACCAATGAGAAAAAGAAACCAAATTGCGAATTTGCCCGCTTTTAGGGTTTTGTAAAATAATTTTACAAAACCCTTCTAAAATCGAGTCCTGTCTGTCCGTCTGTCTGTCTGTCCGTCCGTCCGTCCGTCCGTCCGTCCGTCCGTCCGTCCGTCCGTCCGTCCGTGTGTCACACCAGTTTTTCTCGGAAACTACTTAAGCTAGAAGCATCAAATTTTGTACGTAGGTGTAAAATGGCGATCTCTTCAAAGTTCAACTACTAAAAAATTTTATAAGGTATTTAAGGGGGGTCTCCCCATGTAGGGGAGTGACCCCCCGAAAAAAAAATTTCATTGAAGGTAGCCGATATGGGTATCAAATGAAAGGTCTTGATGAGAGGTCTTAGTTTGGCAAAGTTTGCGTCGAGGGGCGCACAGGGAGGGGAAATACACGAAAAATTTGTGTCCCCCCCCCTCGCGATTGGACACCTTCCATCCGGAAAATCTGAAAAAAATCAAGAATGTAGGCCTTGATGAGTACACCAACAACAAATACGTGAGAAGTCGCAATTCACTCAACTTTGTTAGTAATAGTATGATTTATCGATTTTATGTTTTCTTGAATAAAATCTTAACGGTACCCTTAAATTCAATGAAATTCAGTTCACAGATGTCTATTTATAAGATTGATTAACCCTGCAAGTTTCATGAAGATTGCATCATATTTAGCGAAGTTATAGGGGTTTGAATTTACCTGTATTACTATGGAACAATATGCGCTGCATGCATTACTATGGTATCATATGGCTATGGAAAAACATGCGCTTTTTACCGACTCAGACACTACAGTTTTGCTAGGATTTGCATGAAAATTTCAGGAATGATAGGTGTCATGAATAACTTTGAGAATCGGTTCAGCTAGTGGTATCAGTAATCGTACAACAAAATAGTGGCTGTTTTAAATGTGAAGATTGAATAATTTTGAGTTATTTTTTCCCAACTTCAACGTTTAAGGTGCATGCTTTGAACACTTGATTCAATTTTATGAATGACTGAAGCTGAGTACCTACAATTAATACTCATAAGTGAAACAAGTCAAGGAGGCGGGAGGGAGCTTCTAACAAAAGGGCTTTGTAACAACTCTAGGATTCGAAAAAATTGGCTATTAATCGATGATAACAGTACAGGAGAGTGGCCCCTGAAAAAAAATTCATCAAACGTAGCCGATATGAGTATGAAATGAAAGTTTTCATGGGAGCTTTTCAAAACAGTTCTTAAACTGACAGTTTTTGCTTCAGTGGGGGCACAGGGGGGAAATACATGAAAAATGTGTTTCCTCCCTCGCGAATGGACATCTGAAATAATTATCAAGGGAGATATTTATGAGTATAACAATAACAAAAACCTCAGAAGTCTAAATTCGTTCAACTTTGTTAATAATAGTATGATCTTCGAATTTCATAGTTTCTCCAATAAAATCGTCATTGACATGCTTCTTGACTTTATTCAATCTGGTGACTGCATTTTGAAAATTGAATACAAAACCCTTCTGACATGAGCGTAGGTCTGTTTACCCAACTTGTTTTGGTTAATTCAACAATAAGACTCAAAAAAGCCAATGAATGTACTTGAGTGACGCGGTACCAATATAGTTCAATTTTCGGAAGGTGAAAATAAGCTAGCTGATTTCGATATTAAGAGAATAAATGCAGAGGGAAGACATTAAGAGTAAAATCACTGAAAGACTTCGAGTCAGCCGAAAATGCATTGAATTCTGGTTAGGTTCAACACTTCACCTATACCTCAAGAAGCTAAACAATTAGGCTCTTCTGTTGAAGGATCTGGACTGCAGTGAAGATATGGTTAATCTCCTAAAAGTGTGGTTCCCTTTTTTTTTTGTGGGTAGGGGGGTGAATGCCCATTTACGCACAGAGTGTGGGACTCCCATGCTCGCAAGAAGACAATTGGACACGAAACACCTCCCCTGTCAACCTGAGAGCCTAGCCTGGAACCGTTTGACAAATTACTTCGGGCCAGGTCTCGTTTTGTTTTGCTTCAAGCTGGGGAATCCCGCTTTTAGCGGGAGGAGAGAGGAGAAGAGGAAGTGCCGGCAAGCGATCCCCCAGCTCAAACATCCCCGGCTGCTGTGAGTCCCTTTTATCTTTTAGGACTGCCCGAGCTTAAAGTGCCACCTGATTCCATTTATCAACCGATTCGAGCATCATCTTGACTATATTATCTGGGGTGAGCTCTCCCATCTTCCTGTAGAGGTCCCTTCGCAGCTTGTCCTATATTCTGCACGCAAAGAATGTGTGGCAGGCATTGTCTTCCTCTCATGGGCAAAACCGATAATCGGCGGACTGTGACATATAAATTTTGTGCAAGTAAGACTGAAAACACCGATGCCCGCTCAGAAGCTGGGTCAGGTAGAAGTCTGAGCCCGCGAGCAGTCATCCACTCCCTCACTTGGCGCATTAGCATACCTGGCATAAGTTGCGCCTGTTCAACGATGCATCCAGCGACCAGAGCCGCAACATCATCCGCATAGCCGACCAAGCGCGACTCATCTGGCATCTTAAGTCTCACTAGCCCGTCGAAAGACGCGTTCCACACGTCCGGACCAAGGATAGATCCCTGAGCTACACCCGATGTAATTTCCAGCCTTCGTTGGTCCTGTGTCGTGTCGTAGAGCAGGCTTCGGTCCTTTAGGTAGTCCCTCATAAGCCGCATTAGATATTCTGGAACTTAAAAAGAGTTTTCCAGCGTATCCAGAACATCCACCCATCTAGCGGAGTTGAAGGCGTTCCTGACGTTGAGTGTCACCAACAGGATGATCTGTCGCTTGGTGCGACTATATGCCTCTGCCTTTTGGACCGCGTTCACCACCTCTGCAATCGCATCAACGGTAGAACGTCCTGCTCTAAAGCCGTACTGCCGAGGAGATAGGTCCCCAGCAGCACAAATCTCTAGCACTTTTCCAGCCATTTCCCTTTCCCTTGCTGATCAGCTCGAGCCTCACCACCTTTGATCGTACCGGGAAAACCCCGTCCCGTAGGCAAGCGTTGAATGTGCTGAGCAGCAAGTCAGGACAATGGTGATAGACAAGCCGCAACACCTCAGCCGGAACACCATCTGGACCTGGAGCCTTCCTCGCTTTCAATGAGAGGACTGCCTCCTCCAGTTCCGGCTGCATGAAGAGTGGATACTCGACTGCTGTCCCACCATGGACAGCGTCAACACGGACGGGATGGGCGGGGAAGAGTCCCCGCACTATCGCGTCCATCTTTTCCGTGTCATGTATGCAAGGCTTCCTTAGGGCATCAAGCTTTCGCACAACTAGCTTGTAGGTAAGGCCCCACGGATCCTTGTTCACATTGTCCACTATGTATGATCTCTTATGAATTAAGATTTTTCATTTTAAATTCATTACCTTTGTAAGCTTTATTCACTATGGTGATTAACCGATGATGATGAGAAAGTGCTTTACCTTGATAGTTCTTTCGTCTTTATATGAATTTTCTATTTCAATTTTTCTATTTATTAAGTATTTTAAAAGGCTTCACATGGAAACTTTAACTATGAATTGATACAAACTGAGCATATAACTCAAACTCGGTATCAATTTACAACTATTTTGTATAGCAGTCAAATAGCGACTCCGCTAGCCAGTGCCTTTGAAATTGCCCAGGCGAATTTATCGACTGCATCTTTGATCTGGTTAAACACGCAACTTGGAAAAATTAGTTTAAGACTATTTTTCACACAGGCCGCATTTTCATTGCGAAATCTCTTTCTTTGACAATCTTTTTGCGAATCCTGCGCATGTTATTCGACATAATTTAACACGCAAAACGCAAAATTATTGAAAAACAATCAGAAAACTGATATTTACTTTAACATAGCTGCAGTAGCATAGAAGTGGGGGGGGGTTTTGGGGAGCCGGCGGGCGGGACTGGACCAGTCAGACATATTTATCATCTCTCAACGGGCAAAATAGTAAGCGCTTCCATAGGAAGCGTACACGAAGCGCTTCGTTGTCCCTTCATTTGTAAGCGGATTCGAAGCCCACAAGCAACCAACTGCTTCAAAAGCGCTTGTAAAGAAGCGACAATGAAGCGCTTTGATGTCGCTTTTTTGGAGCGCTTGCAAGTAATCCAAACGTAAGCGCTTACTTCTACGGACATCTAATGCTAAGATGATGATGAACGATCATGTGTAGAAGCGCTTCGTTGCCCGTTGGGCTGGTTACTGATGCGATCGAGTGAATGTAAACATGCACACGGGCGCAAGCAAATTCATCCTTTGAAATCGCCAAAAAACCGACAATCGATAAAGAAACACTGATCGTGAAAGCCACAGCACCTACAGATTCGTGCAGTCATCCTCAGTCCCTAAAACGAAAATTTTATTTATACATACCGCGTTTCTATTTCACAAGTTTAACTGTGTACGCTGACTAAGTGAAGTTCTACAGAAACTACAGCAACGCTAAGTTCGTAAGTAATACAAAATTTGTCAAATAAACATTTATTTTGCAGACTATTTAAGAATCCAGCTTTGAAACTCATCACTTGTTTCCTTTATTAATGACTTAAAACTCGTGCGATTATATGTACTCTTGGTAACATACGAATGTATTACACTCATCGGTATCTACTTTTCGTATAATTGAATTTGAGTGCGATTGAAAAAAAACTGTAAATACAAATATGTAGTCAAACACAAACCTTGTCACCCTGGGTTTGCTGAACCTTAAAAAATAACACAGGAACCGTAAAAATGTCAAAAGGGCAACTGGCAAGAAAAATATAGGAAAAAAACAAAACAATATAAAAAACACGAAATCAGAAAAAAAGAAATCAGAAATATGGACGTTACCAAACATAAAGATTGGAAACAAGAAATGAGTTTCACAGTCGTATAGTTTCAAGAAAAAGAAATGGGAAATTGTGTAGGGACCGATAAGATAAAAAAAGTGTCTGAAAATCAAGTTTAATATCGCTTTTTCATTACATCTCCTCAGCTACGAAAAAATTCCTATAGAAAAAAATAATCATAAGACTTTATAAAATTATCGTAAAAAATCGAGTACGTTATTCTCGTGACAAAAATAATATGTGGAAGAAATAATAGAATCTTTATGAAGAAGAAGTCTCTAATTTCTATTGTATTTATTGGTCAATATAATTATACTATATTAAATATTTATGCACCTATATTGTTGACAATGATTTCTATCTTTTCGAATTCCAACATATTCTCTCTTCTTCCATTTTACTGGTCGTTCGCCCTTTTGGCGTTTCTTGGGAGAAAATTTATGAACTAGCTTTTTGTAAGCGATATTTTACACTGCATTTTTGAAATGTTACAATTGTGTTTAGAAATTTTTCTGTTACAAAACTTCTTTATTCAATAAGTATTGTATTTAAGATGGACCACAAAAATTGCAATTCAAGAATGAAATTTTCAAAGCAACTTGTTCTAAAAAGTAATACTTAGTGAAATCTGTAGGTTATGTGAGATCCTTTGCCAAAATGGATAAATGGCTAATCAAGCGACCGAAAACTAGCAACGTTCAAGAACATCAAGAAACGCACGAGGAAGAAAGCGCCAGCAATGAACAAAAAAGAAACAGGATTGTTACAAGGGAAAATGTTGAAGATAATGGTAAAAAAGAGTTCTTATTACTTAATGATGAAAATTATTCTCATTTTTCAGCAAGAAAAGTTTGCCGAATAAAAAAAACTAAAAAATTTTTTAAACAAAGTACAATTGTTAAACGTAAAAACCGCGTCAATTAACCCATATTCGTTGTATCGTCTCACTACAGAATCGGATCAAGGATCGACGACAATAACGTAGATCTGGAGTTGGGTGACGTTAGTATCCACTTCAAGAGAAAACTGACGGATGAAGAAAAGTACCGCATTTTGGAAAATCGCTGGATACCGGAAGATCTTCACGCGTTTCCAGCCAGTGGTCCCAGAAAATTGAAGTTTCAGGCTAAGCGGCTGCAAGAGTTTGCCTGGCTGGTCTACTCAAAGGAGCTTGATGGGGCGTTTTGTCAATTTTGCATGTTTTTCGCCTCGAAAGAAGTTGGAAAAGGAAGACATGCTGCAGTTCGAAATCTAGTGACACAACCATTCCAACGGTGGAAAGATACTAAGGAACAATTTCTACTCCATCAGGATTTGGAATATCATAGAAATTCACTTGTCGCGGCGCAGAATTTCATTGACATCAAAGAAAAAAAGAGCAGTTAATATCGGTTTGCAGTTGAATACTGTAAGAACAAACGTGATTGAACGAAATCGCGAAATTCTAAAGTCGATTGTGGACACGATAATTTTCATTGGCAGACAAGAAATCGCTGTGAGAGGACACCGTGATGCTGGTCCTATTACATTGCAAACTCCACTTCATAATGATGGAAATTTCAGGTCTCTGTTACGATTTCGTATGAATACTGGCGACGAAGTTTTAATGCGACATTTAGTTAGAAACGAAACATTGAAGAATCGCGTAACGAGTTACACAAGTCCACAAATTCAGAATGAATTAATTGATATTTGCGGAAACTTAATTACTGAAAAACTTGTATCGAAAATTAACAAAAGTGAATACTGTACGATTCTCGCAGATGGGACAACCGACATCAGCGGTATAGAACAATATTCATTATGCTTTCGCTACACTGGAAAAACTGATGGGACAGTTATTTTGAGAGAAGATTTTATAAAATTAATTCCCATCAAAGACGCAAGCGGAAGAGGACTTGCATTGTCTTTGTTGGAAGTTTGCAAAGAATTGAAGATCAATTTGAAATTTTTAGTTTCACAAGGCTACGACGGGGCAGCTGTGATGAGTGGAGAATGGAATGGTTGTGCCACAGCTGTCATGGAAAAGCATCCTTCTGCACTGTATGTTCATTGCGCAAATCATTCAATGAATTTGGCTGTTGGTGGAGCTTGTTCAGTCCCTTTAATCAGAAACTGCCTTGCATTGATCAAACAAATAATATCATTCTTTAGGCCTTCTGCTAAACGTGAAGCTATCCTGATGGATTCCATTGAAACTCTGGATTGTCCAACAAAACGACAACGCCTTAAGAATATTTGTGAAACAAGATGGACTGAAAGGCTCGATGCAGTTATATGTTTCAAAGAAATGTCTGTCCCAATTTTTTACAGCTTGGAAAAAATTCAAGAATGTGGGAAAGGTGAAAGTGCCAAAAATGCCTTCACCTACTATCAGAGCATCAAAAGTGGCACATTTATTGTTTCCATGGTAGTTATCACTGAAATTTTTTCCTTGGCTCACCCACTAACAATTTACCTTCAAGGTAAAAAGTTGATCTTGCTGCTGCTGTTTCGTCAGCTGACAATCTCATTGAGTTGATGAAAAATATACGAGAGAATGCGGAATCAGAGTTCGCAAAAATGTTCGCTGCCGCTGAAAAAATCGCAAATGTTTTTGGAGTAAATATCGTAGCGCCTAGAATAGTGCAACGCCAAAAAAACAGAGAAAATCGCCAAGCAAATTCGCCAGAAGAATACTTCCACAAGTCTGTGTTTGTGCCGTTTATGGATCATTTCATAAGTTCATTGAATGATAGATTTGTGAAACACAAACGAACCTTGTCCATGATCCAAAACGTGATTCCCAGCAAGTTAATTCAACTTTGCTCCAAGCAAAACAAGAAAGACAATGAAAAATCGAACCAAAGTGTTCCCGAAATTGTTTCTGAAACTGTCGAGGCAATAATGGACCAATGGCCAAGAGCAGCGTCGTCACTTTGAACAATAATTGAAAAAGAAATACTATTATGGAGGCAACGTTGGATCAAGGCGAAAGAATATCCGCGCACATTCATCGATGCTGTAAATTCCTGCAATGAAGAACTTTTCCCAAACGTGTTCAAGTTCCTGAAAATCGGAGCCACATTAGCTGTTACCATTGCCAGCAACGAAAGAAGTTTTTCGACTTTAAGAAGACTTTAGGATTGGCTAAGAAATGCGAGTGGGGAACAACGGCTGAATGGTTTAGCTCTGTTAAGTATTCATCGTGATATTAACATTACTGCAGAAGAAGTTATTGACAAGTTCGCTCAAAAGCGGAGGATGCTTGATTTGTAGTTTTTTTTCGTTTCTACATTATTCAAAAGTTAAAATGTGTTAATAAAAAAACCTGCATTTGTATCAAACTTCAGTAATCATCACCTTGACTCCACAGTTAAATAAATCAGAATTCATTTTCAAAAATGTTATTGCATTTCGTTTTCATTTAAAACAATTGCTCCTATCATAAACCTTTCCACCTTCATAATAAATAAATAAACCCACTTTTATTCAATATTGACACCTATTTATTATCAAATTATGAACAGCTTTCCATTTACCTGATTACTTTAAAGTAAGGAGTAACAGTATGAACATTTTACTATTCATTAATAAAATCATGTTAGTAACGCCCTCCCCTAAACCAAGAAACTATTCTCGAAAGCAACTGGAACTTCGATATTTGAATTATTTATTTAACCCCCCCCCGAAAAAATTTTCTACTACGCCACTGCATAGCTGTCAAAGGTTAAGGAGACACAGAAAAGATTTGTATCTATATTATAATCACTGAAATTCACCAAACAATAATATATATCGCATACACTTTATCAATTGAATTAGTTTTTAAGTTAATATTTCAATATGAAATTCCAAACAACGTTAAATAAGTATTTTTCAACTGCACTAAAATTCGCCGTTTGAGTATACTACACTGGACAGAGAACGATTCTCCTCGGCTGGTCCAGTAAGAACGCCATGCGCATGAATGTCTTTGCAATGAAACTTCCGCTCGAGGAGGAATTTTACACCGTAGACCTACAGACTTCTGGATCACTACCGCATGTTTGCATGTCATCCAATTTGATCCCCAAGATATTTTTTGTTTTTTCATATGCCGCCACGCAAAAGTTTCTCAAGCACATCAAGCAAAATATTCTGCCACTCGCAGATCTCTTCACGATCTCCTCTAATTCAAGTCCCACTTGACAATCATCTGCTTCGACGAGCCTCTTCATGGCGATAACGGATGTTTTCTCGTCAATACAATCTAGCAATTGCTTGGCTGGATTGCGTAGTAAAGGCGGTTGCCATTATCAATTTTTTTGTAGTTTTATTTCATTTTTTCATTAGTTTCTTTGGAAAAACTTTTTTTGATAATGGTAGCAATGGTAGTGACGGGGCTTAGGCTGGGTTAGAAATAATAATGTTAATAATTTGCATATCAAATTAATAATGGTAATAATTTGTACATCCAATTATTCCGAACTTATTCATCTATTATTTTCATAAAAATGAAATTTTCTTCGCAAAGGTCTTTCGAGCAGTTTGCCTAGGCAGACTGCTTGATTACTTCAATCATTGAAAAAGTAGTTTCCAACATTGGACATGGAAATAATATGGTAGGTAATAGAACATCAACCATCACAAGCTTGAAAAGATTGAAAAGCTTTCTTCTAAAATGCATCAAAAATATTCATCGGTGATTTCTCGACTACAATCATCTCTTACTGACCTTATTGAAATTACACGTTAAGAATATCTGGAACGTTATTTGCGTTATTTGTTCATACTGCAGAAGTTTGGTATGCATGGAATGCAAAGGTATTATCCCACAGGATCCCAAGAAAGTGTCATTCACTTAGCCATACGATGCCGAAGCTGCTTTTGAACACTGCATGTGGGACATCGCCACAATAGCTATGTCAGCCTCACTCTCGCCTTCACTGCTCACCGATGCATCCCACTCGTCATCGGTATTGCCTTGAATCACCAGCAGAACGATGGTACATGGGTACACCTAGATTTCTTCTTGAGGAACCTTTCCTAGACCAAGAAGTGTTATTCCACCTACTACCGCAAGCTACTGGTGATCTTCACCACCATCAAGTATTTCCAGCACATTTTGGAGAGAAGGCATTTCTTCTTCACCAATCATGTGCCACTAATTTTTACTCTCACGCAACGCTCAGCTAAAGTTTTGTCTCGCCAAAGCAGACAGTTGGGCCTCATCCGACACGCTATTGGAATACGCACTAGGCAAAGATAATGTTGTTGCCCACGCGCTCTCACTTATAGACTCAGTTGCAGTACCTACTGCACTCACTGTTCGAGCCATCAGTGAGGTTCGGACCACAAATGACCAGCTGCCATACCTCTTGACAAACCCCCGCCATAAGCTGCATCAGATGGAGCTGGAGGGCTACTTAGCATACTATGTTGATTCAACAGTGCCATTAAGCCATACTTGCCAGCTACCCTTCACCACCAAGCTTTCGAAACAGTCCATCAAATCTTGCACCTTAGGGGGCGCGCGACCACAAAGCGCATAGCATTCAAATTCTTCTGACTGAGATTGCAAAAGGATGTCTTTCGCTGAGCCCAGATGTTCATTTCATGCCAGACGTCAAAAGTCCGTGGTCACATACATACGTGCCAAGCTAGGTAGTTTTAAGACACGGGATTGGCGTTCCAAAAATATCTACATCGATCTTATCAGATGTTTGAGGGCTTCAAGCAATGCTTCACTATCATTGTGACCATTATTACTTTTGAAGATTTACGGACCAATTATTCCACTGGCCCATCAAACGTAACAAACGGTGACTTTTTCCGGATAAATGGTGTTTTGACAACTGTCCCATATGCGGTAATTTTGTTTGTTGACTTAGTAGGTTATAACCTAAAGTATGGTCCAGGACATCGGAGCCTACAGATATTCTTGCAGAGCTTCCATTGGCCCCACCAACTCGGGATGAGGTTTGTGTCACCATTAAAACACAAAAGAATAATAAAACACCCAGAATTGATGCAATTCTAGTGGAGTTCATTACATGCGGTGGCAAGGCTGCTCAAGAAGCCATCTATGAAATCATCCAGCTCATTTGGCAACAAGAACATATGCCAAAAGAGTGGAGTCAATCAATTATATTCCTTAACCACAAAAAAGATGACAAGATTCAATGCGAAAATTATAGAGGCAAATCACTTCTTTATACGGCGTACAATATATTTTCAAAGATCTTAGAAAGTAAAATCAGAGTGTTATTGGGAGTATCAAGGTGGTTTCGGAGCACGAAAACAGTGGATGCACACAAGTTTAATTGATCAGCTCAATGACGGGATGATACATTCCGATCATCATCAATACTACACTGCACTCACTTGTTCTATGCGCACTACATGACCTCTTACGGGATACATATTATCATTTACTGTAATAGTGTTGCAAAAGCAATCCACAGTTTCCTGAATTCAGCGCTCAGATGGACGATTGTGAGCACCATTAAAATGTTTATAACACCCGATGTGTTTCTCAAATTGAACTGTGCAACGATTTGTAAACGTTGCTATGACGTGATGATGAATTGCCAAACAGAATTAACCTCAAAACAACCAAGAACATTTACATTGACTGTCTTCGGAGACAGTGTTGCCATTTTTACGTTTTTCACCTCTAAAAAGCCATCCTGTATTTTCATGGAACATTTGAAGTTGTTATAAAGCGGAAATTTATTTTAGACAGTGTTTGACTTCCAAAGTAGCGGCCAATCAAATTATTATTTACTTATTAAAACTAAAAGTGCGTATAAAAATTTGTTTTTTCGGCTGGCGGTGCCAACTGGGATTTTTTAAATAGAGTTGGATGGTTTTTCCTACTCTTTTTCAATAAATTCATATTATACTCGAAGAGTATTTTGTTCATTTAATATCCGCAGGCCATTTTATTTCTTTAATAGCCGTCGGGTCTTTCCTTTTTACATGAGCTTAAGTGTTTTGACTCCTTTGAGTTAATGACACTGAAGAAGCCTCAAAGGAGTCGAAACGCGTCTGTTCACGTAAAAAGGCAAGGCCCAACGGCTTTTCAAAAAATGGATGTTGTGTTGTAGTTCTAATTTGATGAAGATATTGTTGTACTATCTGACTTTATCAATCGGCGGACAGCAGGACTGATATACATCCAGATAGCAATGGTTAGAAAATTAATTATTTCAGAAAAATCATGTAAATGAGGTCAGAAATGAATGCACAGATGTGACAAAAAAAAAAATTAGATGCGACTGAAAGAAAGTAAAATGTTTTTTCAACACAAAGTTTGTATGACAAAAACAGTGTGTACTCATCACATTGATTCTCGGTATTTTATCTGAAATATAGCATTGGTATAAGACACAGTATTCCCGTATGTTCTAGCTCAAAATGTAGATTCGGCACTTCATTAAAATACTGCGCATTGAGTTGGGAAAATACTTGCTCTCTTACTTATGCTGCTTTGAATTTCAATTAAATGTGCACTAGGTTTGTGTTACAAAATTCTCATTATCTTCTCCATCATCCCTGAATACATTAAACTTTCATGATTCACCCCGGATAAGTGGACAGTTACCACGAACTTCACAAACTCTATAAAACTTTCAGGATGTCATCTACGAGTTTATACTTTTGTATTTAATTCTGTGATGGCCTTGTGATTCTGAACTTTACTTTATCAGCCGTTGGCTTATTAGCAGCAAAAAAATACTCCATCCATGGAAAACTGCATACGCCAAATGAAATTACAATTTGGGAGATTTTCCAGCGCAATTAAACTATAATAAAGTAAAAATATAGTGAAAGTTGTGACATCCGAACAGGATATGAAATATTTACAACGTTGTTACTTGGGCTGCAGTTGTCGCTACGGAAGATAGTAACATACAACCGGTGTCAGAGACATAATGGAAGGATAACACGTGTTTAATGTTGAATTTTGGAATGTAACAACATTTTTAAAAGCACAGAAACTTGTCATGGTATGTCCGAGTATTTTTTTTAAATTTAGCGGATACATAAGACCCTGTACAAAGTTTACATTACCAGAGGCATTTTTGCTTTAATGATGGAAAAATATCCTGATTCTAGAATGATACGGATATGTTCATAAAAAAAATGATTTCAAGGGCGTAAGAAAACATTTTGTCCAAGTGTAAATGCTTATATAATTAACATGGGGTGTTGACAAGTTTTGATCAAATATTTTACGAAGAAAACTCAGAGAAGTCTGACCTCGGTTATCTTAAACATGAATGGGTTGACTTTAATTCCGAAAATCGAAATGTAGGGAAATTTGTGCCAAATTCAATTAAAATTGCTTTTTGGTTCACATTTGCGTCCTCATTTCCAGAAAATTGATGCTTTTCTTTTCTATTACATATAGCCAAACAAAGTATCTATGAGATTTGCTATTTTGATGCCAAGGAAATTAGACTTTTAAAAACTAATTAGCGTAGCACCAAGCTGTTTAAAATTCACTACGAGGCTATGGGCCATGAATCTAATATCAATACTTGTGTATGTGCTTATTTTATTGGCATACTTTTTTACGCATTTTAACTTTTTAATTGATTACTTTTGAATGGCGACAATTAGGTATACAACTTTTGATCATGCTCAATGATTTGCAGATCCACCGATGGAATGAACACCTAGTCAAGCTAGTAGCTAGTCAGTATCAATCCTTTGTAGCTCACTGCAGAGGGTTCGACTCAGTTGTTATAAATCTGCTCCTTAACTATGAAACACCTGTAACCGATAGCCCAGAAAAAGGAAACACTTGAGTTCACCATGTGGACTTCTCGCACTTATCACCGCTATCACCCACACTTGAAGGCCGCCACTGAGTGCCTCTACCGCTTCTTTAAGAACGAAACAAGATTATTCAAAGAAGAAATCATAGTTTTTGGTAGGACTAACAGTCTCGACCTACCACAATTGTACCCAACGTTAATAACTTCTCAAGACTGGGTGCTAACCTTGAATACTTGGTGCCCTACGGAAGCCTTGTATACATGACGCGGAAAAGATGGACGCGATAGTGCGGGGACTCTTCCCCGCCCATCCCGTCCGTGTTAACGCTGTCCATCGTGAAACAGCAGTAGATTGCCCACTCTTCACACAGCTGGAACTAGAGGAGGCAGTCCTTTCCCTGAAACCGAGGAAGGCTCCAGGTCCAGATGGTGTTCCAGCTGAGGTGTTGCGGCTCGTCTTCCACCATTGTCCTGACTTGCTGCTCAGCACATTCAACGCTTGCCTACGGGACGGGGTTTTCCCGGTACGATGGAAGGTGGCGAGGCTTTTGCTGATCAGCAAGGGGAAGGGAAATCCCGAATCGCCGTCTGCATACCGCCCGTTATGCATGCTAGACACGGCTGGGAAAGTGCTAGAGAAACTCATCAAGGGAAGACTCACTGACGCGATTCTTGCTGCTGGGGACCTATCTCCTCGGCAGTATGGCTTTAGAGCAGGACGTTCTACCATTGATGCGATTGCAGAGGTGGTGAACGCGGTCCAAAAGGCAGAGGCATATAGTCGCACCAAGCGACGGATCGTCCTGTTGGTGACACTCGACGTCAGGAATGCCTTCAACTCCGCTAGATGGGTGGGTATTCTGGACACGCTGGAAAACTCTTTTCAAGTTCCAGAATATCTAATGCGGCTTTTGAGGAACTACCTAAAGGACCGAAGCCTGCTCTACGACACGACACAGGGCCAACGAAGGATGGAAATTACATCGGGTGTTGCCCAGGGATCTACCCTTGGTCCGGACCTGTGGAACGTATCTTACGACGGGCTACTGAGACTCGCGATGCCAGATGAGTCACGCTTGGTCGGCTATGCGGATGATGTTGCGGCTCTGGTCGCCGGACGCACCGTTGAACAAGCGCAACTTAGGCTGGGTATGCTAATGTGCCGAGTGAGGGACTGGATGACTACTCGCGGGCTCAGTTTAGCACTGGAGAAAACCGAAGTGGTCAAGAGAATCCCTAGAGTAAGGATGATCAGTATTGGAGATATACAAATCGAATCGAAGCCAGCGGTGAAGTACCTGGGGCTACTGATCGACTCGAAGATGAGTTTCTCTGAGCAAATCAGGGCAACGGCTGAGAAGGCTGCTTTGGGAATATCAGCTCTGAGTCGACTCATGGCCAACGTAGGGGGACCCAGCCCATCAAGAAGACGCCTCTTGATGCGTGCTGTAGGGTCAGTGCTACTGTACGGAGCAGAGGTATGAGGCGACGCTCTCAGCAAGGAGGTATACCGAAAACGATTGGCGCAGGTACAGAGAAGAGGAGCACTGAGAATTGCATCTTCGTATCCAACAGTCTCCGACTCGGCGGTAAGAGTGATTGCAGGCGTGATACCTGTTGCCCTCCTTGCTAGAGAGCGCCGCGCTATTCACCTGCGCCGAAACGAGGATGCGAGGCAGATGGTTGTCCGCGAGGAGAGAAAACGCTCGCTCAACGATTGGCAGCAGTCTTGGGGGAATCGCACGAAGCGAAGGTGGACTGCGCGCCTCAGCCCGGATGTGAGCCCGTGGCTAAATCAAAGACATGGTGAGACTGACTTCTATCTGGCCCAGCTTTTGAGCGGGCACGGGTATTTTCAATCTTACCTGCACAAGATCGGTAAGCCATGGTCTCCCGATTGTCGGTTTTTTTTTATTTATTTATTTATTGATCCATTTCACAGACTAAGAAGTCCAATTACAAAGTAGACTTAATAACTTAATAAATTTGAAGAAAGTAAGTGCAAAATTGAGTGGAAATGTTATTCCTTGCAAAGAAACAATATGAAAATAGAATATAATAATTTAAAATTTAAAAGTTACATACAGTATTATTATTTATTAAATGGGATTCGTAATTACCAAAGTTCGTAATCTATTTTGGAAATCAAAGTAAGATGAGGAAAAAGGTCCAAGCTCGAGCCCATTTTGCTTCCTGATGATTCGCGTCATTAATGAGTGAAAATATAGTTCTGTCCGAGCATACGGAACCTCAAGAAGACTACTGGAACGGGTAGTACGTGCAATCTGCCTGAAGTGCAAATCGTCGCTAAGAGCGGATGCAATATGATGGTGGTACAGTTTGTATAGGAAACATTGATCTAAAAACTTTCTACGTGACGACAAAGAAGAAAGACGAAGTATAGATAACCGACGATCATAGGATTCATACGGCAAATTAAATTTATAGAACAAAACCCTGGTGAATTTTCGCTGGACAGTTTCTAGTGAGGTCACTAAATACTGTTGTCGAGGAGACCACACAGCTGAACAGTACTCAAGAAGTGGGCGAACAAGGCAGGCGAATAATTGAACAGCGATAGGAACGCTCCCAAATTTATGGAGATGTCCCAGAATAAATCCGGAAGTCTTCGATGCTCTGGCAGTTATACTAAGGATATGGATATCGAATTTGAGCTTGGTATCGAAAATTACACCAAGGTCTTTGCATGAGTCCACTGAAGAGAGTATAACATCACAAAGGGAGTAGTTGTACGTTAAAGTAACTGTTTTAAGAGTAAAACTCATCTTAAAACATTTTGAAACATTTAAACAAAGGGAATTTGACAAACACCAGCTACAGAGATTAAGTAGGTCATTTTGGAGAAACTGACAATCATCAAGAGTCTTAATTATACGAAACACTTTGAAATCATCGGTATATAGGAGGCAGGGAGAGGATATTACAGAGGGGAGATCATTAATAAACAGTAGGAAAAGGAGAGGCCCGAGGATTGACCCTTGAGGGACACCGGAAGATGGGGAAAAAGGAGAGGAAGCTGTTCCATTAAGAACAACACGGCACGAAAGATTGGAGAGATATGACGAGATCCAGGCGAGTAGGGAACCGGAGATACCAATCATGGCATGGAGAGGAGGACAATGCCTGTCACACATTTTTTGCGTGCACAAAATGGGTCAAGCTGCGAAGAGAACTCTATAGGGAGACGGGAGAGCTCACCCCGGGTAATATAGTTGCGGTGATGCTCGAATCGGTTGACAAATGGAAACAGGTGGCACATTATGCTCGGGCAGTCCTAAAATATAAAAGGGACTCACAGCAGCCGGAAGCGCTGGGGCTGGGGGATCGCTCTTCTGGCATTTCCTCTTCCCCTCTCCCCTCCAGCTAGGAAAGGGACTCCGCGGCTTGAAGGCGCCCCACGGCGTAACAAAACGAGACCTGGCCCGAAGTAAAGTGTCAAACGGTTTCAGGCTAGGTTCTCAGATTGACAGGGGAGGTGTTTAGTGGGTAGTCCAAGGGTATCCTCCATGGGAGTCCCACACTGCCAGACTCGGCGGGCGTAAATGCCTTCACCTCCCTACCATAAAAAAAGAAACCCTGAATACAATTACAACTTGGAATAATTCACTGAACTTGCCCAGTCACTCTTTATGCCCAGGGAAGACTCAGACCAAAAAATATACATAATGGCCGATTATGCAAAAGTAGCCAAACTGATGGCACAGATGAACCCACTGTTCTCCGGTGTTTTCAGTCCATCGATAGTGGAAGACCTACAAACATTTATAGGTTGCAAAAAATAAGTCCAGCAGTGTCTAGAAACACAGGAACGCGCAGTCTTCATGCAGATTTTTCCAACTCGTTTCCGAGGTGAAGCTTACCAACTTATCTCCTCTAATTTCCCTGCTACCAAAGAACCCACGGAGGAGCTACTCTCACGGGTATATCTGCCAAGAAAAATTTACCAGTAACTGGTAAATCGTCTATTCATAGCAAAACACACCCCAACAGGACCACCCCCCACTTACGCATCACGTTTGAGGTGGATACTTAGGCACTGCCAAGAAGCAGCCGCACAATCCTACTCAGAGACATCATGCGGGTTCGCCAACGAGCAGTTGGAGGATTTTGCCGAAGGTATTTTCAAGAGAGGTGTTACCAACCCATATCTTTGCCAATATCCCCTAACACAAGAAACCAAGCCGTTTGAGGACCTTAAAGCAAAGCGCCTGAACATGGAAAAGCTGCAACAGGAAACATCACTCACGTAACTCCACCCCCAACAGCCCTACCACCAATTAACACACCAGTTCACTGGTACAACTTCATTAAACCCCAACTTTCAACCGTTGCTAGGTCAGAACAACGCAATTGTCCCAACACAAGGAGTGCTAATCAACACCCATAGCTTCCATGATTCCCCTTGCATTCTCCAACCCATAGCTTTCATGATTCCTCATCATCCCAACACCCCCTTAAGTAATCTTTATTATCCACACTCACAACTCGTAAATCCTGATAGACAAAAGCACCAGACGGCCCCTATGCCCAATATTACTCCACATCAACAGCTCTTAAACCGTGCTGGTCGTGAAAAGTTGAGATGGGCAAGTAACGGCGCTCCACCAGTTCATTCTTTACCTGTTGAAATGCTTGCATGCACTTTTCCATCCAGGTGAACCTTACGTCCTTTCGCAGGAGGTTTGTAAGTAGTTTCGCTATTTTTAAGAAGTTTGGTATGAACTTCCTATAGTAGTTCACTAGTCCTCGGATTGACTGATGCCTCCGAAAAGTGTTGGGCACGGGAAACTCCCGTACACAGCTGGTTTTCCTCGGGTCCGGTAGAGCGTCAGTCTGAAAGCATGTATATCCCAAATATATTATTTCCGTAGGAACTGGTACTTTTCAGGTTGTAATTTTAGGTTGTTTAATCTGAGTCAGTTGAATACTCTCCGCAGCTTATCAATCAATGTGGTCTGCTAAATTTTTTCAGTGAACGACTATGTCGTCTAGGTAGATAAAACAGTCGGACCCTTGGAGACCGGTTAGTATTTAGTTCGTCATACGTTGGAAGCTTACCGGTGCTCCTTCCAACCCAAACACATTCGCTTAAATTCATAATGCCCATACTAACTGCTGAATGCTATTTTGGGTCAGTCCTTGGGTTGTACTTATACTTGGTAATGGCCGCTGGCTAGAACCGGTGTACTAAAGTATTTGGAATGCCCAAATTGGTTGAGAATTTCCTCGATACGTGGAAGGAGAAAGGCGTCACCTAGAGTTTTCTCGTTTAGTTAACAAGCTCTACATTTTTTGAGCTATCGGATCCTGCTTTCTTTGGTACGACCAGCAGGATTTAAGAATTGTGGATGTGGAGTAATAGTGGGCATGAGAATCATCTGTTGCCACTGTCCGCCAGGATTTACGAGTTGTGAGTTTGGTATATAAAGGTTACTTAAGAGGGTGTTGATTGGCACTTCTTGTGTTGGGACTATTGCGTTGTTTGGCCTAGAAACGGTTGAAAGTTGGGGTGGAATTGCGTGAGTAATGCTTTCTGTTGGAGCTTCTCCATGTTCAGGCCCTTTGCTGTAGGGTCCTCAAACGTCTTGGTTTCTTGTGTTAGGAGATATTGGCAAAGATATGGGTTGATGACTCCTTTTTTGAAAATACTTTTGGCAAAATCCTCCCACTGCTCGTTAGCGAACTCGCATCATGTCTCTGAGTAGGATTATCTGACTGCTTCTTGACGGCACCTTAGTATCTGCCTCAAACGCGATGTGTAAGTGAGGAGTAATTCTGTTGGGGCTTGTTTTTGGTGCCCAACATGAGGCGTTAATAAGGATTGAAAAACCAATAAATAAAAATTCACTGATAGCATTTTGTACCTTCGACACGTGAATAGCGCTTTTTGATAATTGCCTGGACGATCGGATTGGGGTGAATATATGGAAATTGGTGCGTTAGAAAATCGTTTCACTCACTGTACCTGGCAATAAATATGGTAAAACATCCCTAAGCGGCAATTATTGCCTATATAAATGAAAGAAGTCCTTGAAGAGACGCACTACACTAGACGCATCTAAAGTCAAACTTAGGTTTTAACAGGCCTTCCAGGATTGACTGCGCCTTGACTTCAGTGCAATTTAAGCTATTTACGCAGCTTTCAAAATTGAGCAGCGTCAATCTCGTCAACGTAAGTGGAATTTAGGTTGCCTGCACGCTTTCCAGCATTACAAGACCACCCAGATCCTGTTAAAGTGGAACTCAGGCTACCGAAAGCCCTCCAAAGTATGTCCACAATTGTCTTTCCTAAGTGAAACCACGGCTGTTGCAGCCATCCAGGAAGACTTCAACAACACTCACCAAAGCATCACTTCGGTCTTAACAGGCCCGCCGATGGTAAAAAGCTTTAAGCATAGGTTCTGCTCTAGGTTTTAGAACTCTTTATCTCCTCCAATCCCTTCATTTATCTGGAGGCTCTCACAACCAGCAGGATTCCCTTGGAGCACTCAGAGGCACTGTATGCGGTCCACTCTAAGGCGTGGAGGTGAAGAAAACCCCCCTCCTCAAGCCTACGCTGGATGGAGCACTCCGTAACGACCCAGGTGCAGCACTTTGGCTCGTGACCCTAGCCAAATATCGGAGACGCCACTAAGCGGAACCCAGCACGAACACGTCGTCACTTTCTCCACCCGCGGCACCGCGCAAACGTCACAAGGGCAGTCTTCGAACCAAGCTTGACCAACAAGTAACGGCGTTTCTCCGGTCAGCCCTGATAGCCGTCACTTCTGAAGAGCGGGCTCTCTTCGAGGACCAGGCCACTGCTCTTCAGCGTGAATACCTCCGGACTCAGCGAATGAAGCTTACACAACATCGCCGGCACCGTCAGGCACACCAGCCGCAAGCACCGGTCACAACCACAGACAAAGGTAGCCCAGTCCAGCAGCCGACCCCGGCCTCGACCGGCCTACGTTGGAGCGACTTGTTAGCATTAGTGGAATAATTGTTGTAATACTTGAAGATTCAGTTGTAATACCTTAATATGTTTTAATAATTGCAACGAAAATCCATCATTAAGTCTTTCTTTCTCTGGACTCAAGGTTACAACTGTTTCATAGGTGAGGAGCGATTTCTAGTAGTAGTGGCGAAAACAGATTTATAACACAGTGCTAAGTTGGACGCTCTACTTGTGTTGAGAGTGTAGATTTCTACTATTCCCTCAAAATTGGAAGTCACATGGAGATTTTTTTTATTTTATTGCTCGTCGGGTTTAGCTTGCCCTTTTGCGAGGATGCATTTCGACTATCTTTAGCCATCTCCAGCTAATTCTGAGGGAGATTTGTTAAGGTGTTGCTTTTTGTGGCTATGATCAATACCGTGGCCGTAACAGAATGACGCCTAACACTGGTTTTTATTCGTTTTGATACCTTCTAGTCTTAATGACTTATTTTTGATAACTTGTTACGAGGTAAATAGTATATCGGAAGGAAAACTTTTCCAATCATGTACACTTGAAATGCACCTCCTATTCAGAACAAGAGCATTTCAATCAAATGAGCCGCGACTACTCCAATTAAAAATAGTTAATTGTAGCGTGGTGTGTGAAATTAATTATATTTTGATTTGAATCAGTACTTTAATCGCAGAAAATTAATTTTAGGTGGATGAATTACTTTAAAATAGTAGGTAAAGACCACCAGAGGGTGCGAAACAATTATGAATGAGGCGCAAAGCACGAACGATGTAAGTAGTAAAATCTGGAAGTTTATTGATTCCAATCCTTCATTCACCAGCATTTTGTATTTAATTATTTTAACTAACAATTTTCAACGCATCGTTCTGATATCAACAGCTTTCAAAGCTTGTGTAATTACCTGCGTAGATATTCAATTTAGGCCCTAATTATTTATTATTATTTATTCAGTCGCCAAACAAGGCCCATTTTAAATTAAAATACAAATCAAACTTAACTGAAAGTAAAATACCAATACAATAAATTTAGGCGTGCCTAATGCGGAACGTAATGAATCACCACTCACTGCCTAAATCAGGCTGTGATGGAGCTTGCCTAAACAGTCCCTGATTTAGAGTCTGATGGGGCTTACATAAATAGTTCCTAATTTAGGCAATGATGTAGCTTGCCTAAACACTTGCTAATTTAGGTGGTGATGGGGTTGCCTAACAGTTCCCAAACGCACACAACTTTCTTTGCAAAATCAACATATAACGCATAAATTTAGTTTAATGCTTACCATTCTCTTCACTTCACTACAAGTTTTCCCATTTTCCAAAAAAATCTACATTTGCGTCGTTTCCGGGGTGGCCTTCAGTTCCGTCTTCGCTGTGGCTTGAATCTCCTCTATCGTATCAAAACGGTGTCCCCGGAGCGGTTTTTTGAGCTTGCTGAACAGCCGGAAGTCGCACGGTGCCAGATCAGGTGAATACGGTGGTTGCGGAACGATATGGGTTGAGTTTTAGGTGAAATGATCACGAATTACGAGTGCAGTTTGGGATGGTGCATTATTGTGGTGTGAAAACCAAAAATTGTCTTTCCACATTTCCGGTCTTTTTAGGCTGATAGCGTTATGCGAACGACGCATAACGTTCAAATAATATTCCTTGTTGACTGTTTGGCCCGGCGGAAAGAATTCATAATGCACAACACCACGAGAATCGAAGAAGAGAAGAGGTTGATGGTCACCCAGGACGCTTTTTATCTTCGACACATTCACGGCCGGCTTGGAACTCACTATACCACATATAAACATTTTTTAGAAATAGCCTCAACACCAAAGGCTTTCTGCACCATCCTCAATGTATCCGCAGCAGAAAATTGATTCCGCAAACAAAATTTAATGCAAATTCAACAAATTTTAACATCGCAAAAAACGCAAAACTCACTTTTAGCAGCTCACAAAATGACGCGTATCTCAAACACCAATGAGTATTTTGACATGTAAATTTGACATAGATGTCACTGACAGTACTACCAAGCTAAAAAAAATAATTCTCCAAATCCATCGACGCGCGCAGTTTAAATTCAAATGTCACCTTATTTTTTGGACCCAGTAGTATATGTATATACAATCTCAACAACACGGCTCTGGTGCAAGTTATATGCCGTGAAATGCTTTGATTTAATTTATGCATGCCACATTAGGCATGCCCTGCTTGGAAAAAAGTGATAAATTCCCCATCAGATCCGGACTTAGAAGTATTTATCTTTTCATCCTCTACGTATAATTGTAATTTATTCCTAAAAAATGTTATTTTGTTCCGACTTTACAGAAAAAATGTTTATTTAGGAACTGTTTAGGGACAGCTCCATCACTGCATAAATTAGGAACTGTTTAGGTAATCCTCATCACCGCCTATAATAGGAATTGTCTAACACATAGGCATGCCCAATGACCGCCTAAATTGACATTTTTTTGTAGAATGAAGAAAATTGTGAATATTTAAACACTTACCAAGAATTTAAGGATTATTTGTTTTTCTAACTAAACAAAATTAATGTTTAGAAACAGTCAAGGTAAGCGCTATCACTACCTAAATAAGGAAATGCTTGGGCATGCCCCATCACTGACTAAATTAGGAACTGTTTAGGAAACTTTTGTCGATTGAAATGATTGCCAAGGAAACGGATTTTTCATTAGCAAACTGTAAAATGATCATAAAGCAATCATAAAACTCTCATGAATCTATCGTAACAAAATTAAAATTATCGTAAACCTTTCGTGAAACTATCTTAAAACTATCATAAAACTATCGTGCACCGATCGTAAAACTATCTTAAAACTAGCATAAAAGTATCGTTCAACTATCGTAATACTATCGTCGAACTATCGTTAAACGTTCGCAAAACTATCGTTAAACTATCGTCAAACTGTCTTACAACTATCATAAAACTTTCGCAATTTATCTCAAAACTATCGTTTTTAACAAACGTTCCAAATGCTATCGTTTTTGACGAATGTTCGTAAGACTTTCTTTTTCCAACCAAGATTTTTCTGCTTAAGAAACACCTCATTAGGCTTTATTGCGGTAAGCTCCATCAGTGTCTAAGGGCGTTGAGTTAAGGAATTGCTGGGGTAGTAGACTATGACATTAGAGCCTAATGGGATTTTCCTAAACAAATACTAAGCTCAACAAGTTTAGGCATGCCTGATTCGGCCTGCAATAAGCATGCCTAACTTAGACATTCCCCATTAGGGCCCCACTCGATCCTCATTAGGCATGCCTAAACTTACAAAATGCGAAAAATACCTAATCTCATTTTCAATTGCTAAATTTTCATGCCAATATTTTTTTCATTATCCAGATTGAAATAAAACGCGAAATTTCCAAAATTGCTTAAGCGAAGGAAGAAAAGACGAGCATCGCGTAAATTTTCTAAAACTGTGTCAGGACGATACGATTTGTGAATAATTTTAATGATTGAAACGATTGTGAACAATTCAAATGGTACAAAAGTGAAATTTTATCCGTACCGCGTGGAAACCATTTCGGCAAAAGAAGTTTTTTATGCTACTGCTCCACCTGCGTTAATGTTAGTGTTAGTGTCTGTGCCTTAATGCGCACTAATTAACGCGTTAAAAAATAACGCATTAAACGAGTGGCTACACATACGAAGCCCGGCTGCAAAAGTTATTTCTTCGTGAATTAGTGCGCTAAATATGTTCGGTATGGAAGTGCAAGCTGCTGCTCTAGTGTATTATATGAGTACGATTAATAATTATGTACGTGTTCTCAAGCGGAAAAATATTAGAAAGCAGAAAATGAAACGAAGATGGTGGATGATTCAAATGCATCGCCGTCGAACAGAGTAAGTGTTTTTATCGAGAAAGTTGTATCCTTTCTGTTTTCAGTACACCATGGATCATACAGCTTGAATGTTTTACTCATTTTTGAAAGTCATCTGCGGAATTCTTCTCAGATCTTATGGCTGAGAATGCAATAGAATTTTACAATTTTGTACGAATGTCGCCCACTGATTTTGAAGTTCTGTTAAAAAAAGTCGAGCCACTGATATCCAAAACAGATACTAGATTCCGAAAAGCAATTCCTGCCAAAGTTCGTCTGGCATTAACTCTTCGGTACTTAGCAACAGGAGACAGCTTTAGAAGCTTACATTTTTTATTTAAAATATCTCACCAAGTAATCTCAAAAATTATTAGAGAAGTCTGCGCTGCACTAATGGCAATTTTAGACAATATGATCAAGGTAAGTAAACAGGACCAAAAGAATATAGTTATTAAATTTATTGTTAAAATTTTCAAAAACATAATAAATTCAGGTAATATAAGTAAAACAAAAATAAAAAATTCAGGTCAATTAAGAATAGTATGAGGCTAGATAGAGTTCTTCATGGGTTTTCAGCATAAGGGGGAAGTACTTGTTCATTGCTAAGTATTTGAATAGACCCCTCGTTGGTTATTGACATCGTATACTGTTGTTGTTGTTGCGATGTTTGTTGCAGATTTGGGGATGTAGATGTCTCGCTTATAGGAGTAGAATGTGCAGATGTAACTGTGTGGGCTGATAAATTACTATTTCGACTTTTAACGTAAAATTCGTAAGTAAGGTTTTGAATACAGTTCATTAATTGTTCTCTATCATTAATATTTTCTATTTTTCGTATTTTGGATGCAATCATACCAGCAAAATAATCATATTCATCCAATTCTTTTTTCTTGTCGGTTATAGCCTTCAAACAGCCAAAGGCTTCATTCATTTGCTTCTCAGCGTTGGTAATCTCAGTAGCAGTTGTAACTTTGGTTCTTACACTATAAGGTTGTTTGAACTTTTTCACTGGATGTACAGATGTTGATGTGGCTTTATTATTTGATGAGCAGTTTGTAGGGAATAGGCTTTCAGAAACTGATTCATTTTCAATTGAGTCTTTTAAACATGAATTTTCCTCTGCACTGTTTTCTTCTGAAGTTGACTGAAACGATTACAATAAAAATAAACCTTATTTTTGTATTTCAGATGCCCATCAACGAATGTGAGTGGTTACAAAAAGAAGCCCAGTTCCAAGATATATTTCCTCATTGTGTGGGCAGCATTGATGGGAAACATGTAGCTTTAATTGCACCAATACACTCGGGTTCTGACTATTTTAACTACAAAAATTCATTTAGCATTGTATTGATGGCTGCAGTAGACAGAAATTTCTGTTTCATGTTTTGTGATATTGGAACTAAAGGCAGAATTAGCAATGGTGGAGTCTTCCGAGATACTATTTTATATGAAAAACTATATACAAATAGCTTAAATCTGCCACAATCTACACCAATCCCTGGGACAAATTTGGAGCTGCCCTATGTTTTTGTCGCGGATAATGCATTCCCACTTCATGAAAATTTAATGAAACCCTACCCTGGTGAACATGCAGAAGGTAGTGAAAAAAGAAACTTTAATCGAAAATTATCGTCAGCTCGAATTGTGGTAGAAAATGCATTTGGCGTTATGTCTGCCCGTTTTTGGGTGCTCAGAAAACCTATGTCACTGCAACCACAATTAGCATCAAAAGTCGTCATGTCATGTGCATTGCTACATAATTTCTTACGGAATAGTGTGACCTCAAGAAATGTTTACACTCCATCAGGATTTTTGGACACTATTGGAATCGGAGGAAATATTTTAGCACCTGGGAGATGGAGAGAAGAGATAGATCTCAATTCTAGCGCCCTTAGGCCACTAAACATCTCAGCTAGACGTTCTTCCATGTCAGCTATGCAAATTAGAAATAATTTCGCAGAATATTTTGTCAATTCATTATAAGGAAAAATGTAACACTGATGTCTTTCATTCAAATAAATAATTTTCTTAACTTACCTCGGTGTTTATGATTGAGTTTGTTACGTAGAAAGGTCTCAGAAAACTATCCATTAGACCAAATGCAAACCAATTAGTTTTATAGATGTCGTCAGTGCCGACACCTGATTTCTTTGATTTTTTCAATTTATTCAAATGGATACGATAATACCCCATTAAAGACTCTTTTTTGGCTTTTAATGCATCCAATGAAATTTCAAATGAAAGTGACTGGATGATACGTCGCCATGCATCACTTTGTGCTCCGCGGTTTTTATGTAATTTCGATCGGGGATCCCAAAGGCTCGATTCCATTGCAAATAATTCTAAAAATTCTATA
Organism: Odontomyia ornata; assembly: GCA_963969285.1. Lineage (NCBI taxonomy): Eukaryota > Metazoa > Arthropoda > Insecta > Diptera > Stratiomyidae > Odontomyia > Odontomyia ornata. The sequence goes on along the minus strand of OZ017740.1, from coordinate 103,619,103 downwards.
ACTTTTTCGTTCGACCATTCCATTTTCTGAGCAATAAATAAATGGTACGTACACACACAATACACTGCACATATAGAATACTGCACATGCACAGATGTAGCCAACACAGATTAACGCCCAATGTAGCGCGCTAAATTCCTTTGATGTGTCGGAAAAACCGCCACCCCATTTATCGCTTAACGTCTAACGTCATTAACAATGCCACATCTCAATTAGCGCACTTAACTGTTGGCCACATCTGTGTGATGTGATTGTTAACGCATTAATTAACGCGTTAAGGCGCAGGTGGAGCAGTAGCATTAGTGAAAATTTTCAACATTTGGACCATATTTATATAACACACTACCAAGCGCATCAGTTTTTATAGGTGTTATAGATGTTTCATACAATAACGTGAAAAATTGCGTAGCTCATTTGTTGTACTACGGCATTAAAAAAAAACAGGGTTCTTAAGTATTTACTTATAAATAACGGCAACCCGGGAAGGTGGAATCAGTGTCTTATCGACCTAAATTTCCAAAAAAATACGTTTAAATCACATTAGTGGCCGACATTTTATTCATTTTATTAAATTTAATTCATATTCAGGAATATTTAAAGGAATTTTTTTAGTGCCAACCCCCCTCTCCAGTAGCAGAGCACTCGACATCATTGGAAGGTCTGAGTAATTTTTTTAATAACCTCATATTATATATCAAAATAAATTTTTACTATCCATTTTTTTTCTGTTAATCAAAGAAAATTGGGCTATGAGTGTTTGAAATATTTTCTTTCCTTTCGGAAACAAAGGGGGTTTAATTTTCTTGTTGTAATTAATTTGGTATTTTCATTGATTTCGATTTTTTTGTATATTGAAATGTTTCATTTCTTGCAATAAAATGGCCCGTACATATTAAGACAAAAATTTTTTAATTTCTAAATATAACCTCCCCCCTTCCAGTCCTTATCCCTTCGTGTTAGCTTTTATGTGTAGGGTGGCTCAGCACGAGCAGAGAATGTCCCGAAACACCCGCAACACGACTGAGCGCTCGCCAGCATCAGTATGCCACCCCGGGTTACTCACCCCTCTGCTGAAACTTAATGTCAGCATTCCTTTTTTGTTTTTGTTCCAATTTTCCAACGATTATTAAAAGCAGAAATTTCAGAAGCGATATGAGCTTCCAAGAAGAAGACCTTCCGTTTGGAAAGTACAATAAGAAGATTCGATTTGTAGTCATCGAGCAGTCACACTAGCACACTGCTCGAAAACCTTCCTATCTCCTATTCGAAATTTCAATGGCCCAAAAGAAAAAAATGAAAGCACAATTACAGAATGCCACAAAATTGCGACTACAAGGGCGCGATCAAATAAAATGGCAAAGACGTAAAGTATGGCATCAAGTCGTGGCAAAATGGGCTGAAGTCCTAACAAAAATGGAGCTCTGGCGCAGTTCACTTACAGAGATTGAAGGAAATTTCGGGACTGGAGTTGTAGCGTATTTTCTCTTCCTTATAAGGCGGATGTTTCTGAATCTGGTCTAATGATTTAACGTCTACGTGCGAACGCGGAACCGACCTCTCATCGGTTCGAGACGTTTAGTCTGAGTAGTGCCAACGGATGGTACCAACCGGTCAACCAATCCGTGCACCGTAACCCATTCACGCGGTGGCTGCTTGTCGGCCAGCTAGATCGGAGAGGCTTTCGGTCGCGGGTCTCCGAATGGGTTACGCTCATTTACATATTTCAGCCATCTATACACGCCCGTTTTCAAACGCGTTACAAAACAAAACCATACGGAGAGTAAACCTATTCTACGTTACTCCGTATTTCTTCCTTTATCAGTCAAAGATCAAAATCTAATTTTTACTTCGCGTTCCCGAATTTCCGACGAGGTACCGAAAAGTATACTACGTTAACTCATCCCGACGAAAGCTACTCTAATAAAACGGCAAAACAACAAAGGTGCCGCGTACCGCACGCAACGCGAAACCGACCTCAGCGGATTTTCTCAAACCCTACCCTCGCGACGGCATACTTACCCTGCACCTCATATCCCGCTGAAAAGCAGAACTACTGGAAAGGTAAGTCTATTTTTTTCGTTAGCAATTCATGTTGTTTTATTCATTTCAATATTATTTTAAATTTATCCTACTATAGAAAGCGTCATTAATGTAATATATATGCTGTGTTAAACATTCAATTTTCAAATTAAATTTGTAATGTTAATAAAATAAGTACATTCATTTGTAGGTGTAAATGCTTTCGATGTTAATATAACATTCGCCTTATTAAACGATTTTGTTTTTTTCATTTGATTTTTATTTTTGCAAACGTCGCCTTTTGAATTGGAGCATTTAATGCAACAGGTACAAACTAGTTTCTAGTGAAATGTAAATCTAATTTTAGCTATGCAAAGTAAATTTAAATGAAGAATTGGATTTGCTGGGCAATATTTTCAAGAAATTATTATAAGTATTCAATTACGTTTGTTAACTTTCAAAATTCGATAAAAAATCTTTGATTTGATGTAACGTCCAGCGAGGAATTATATATTCCTTTGCTTCAATTCGAGGTCAGCTTGAAAAAAATTTTTCTTCAATAGAACTGCGTGTGATTTGTAGCTTAAAAATTGGAAGCGGAAAATTTTGTTGATCGTTGGGTAATTTATTTTAGCAGATATTTAATTATTCAAGTTATATTGACGAACATAAAATATCTTCTGGATATGCAGAATTAAATGCCGCCCGACGAATATTTTCGCGATTCCCTCAAATAAAATGCCTACTTTTTGATCAAATTTTGTAATTTCTAAGAATCACTAAACAATTTTCAGTTTATTATTTTAAAAGAAAATCTTCTCTCGAAAATATAGACTCCACAGATGCCTATAGTATACTACGTAGGTTCAATTGCGGAACCAACTATATAAAAAAATATAAATTGTTTTAGGATACACTCTATACTTTTAATCTATCCAAGATAGTTAGATTGAATCTAACTCAATGTTTTATGCACACTTGAGTCATATTTCATATTCAAACATGCTATTCAATAACTTGCAAAATTTTTATTATTCTGAATAAGTTTTGGTACGAAAATATTTCATTTTACTTTCAGAGGTTTTCTTTTTTATCAATTTTGTGCTTTAATGTGCGTACTGCAATATTTTTGTTATGGTATTTTTTTTGCATTTGAAATCAGGCGGGCAAATGGACTTTTCACATTTTAATGTCCAGAAATTTTCAAATTGGTACCAATTTTGAATTTAATTAATTTATACCTAAGGGCTTATGCCACCATGTTACTATGAAAGTGTTGTTAATTATTCTGACATCCCTAAAATTCCACAATATTTCAGAAATATTTTTCTCATTTGCTTTTTTCAATTGTAAATCGTATAAACAAGTTGCAAATGTTAAATAATTCTTCTCTTTCATACTAAAACAAATTTCGATGATGTTTTGTTTTCATCTTCACTTACAATTTTCGCACGTATAAAATGTACAAATGAAATTTTAGTGCTTAAAACAGAAACGTTAACCTTCACGAACTCCTTATGGCTTCTAAGTTCTTTTCTGCTATTTCACTTAAATAATTTACAAGTTGCAACAAATACTAATAGCAGCTTTCATAACCACTCATGTGTTGATTTTTAAAGATACACGGATTTACCCAATTATAAAAAAAAAGAATTATTTCGAATAGTTTTGACTTTACAAAATTACTTACAATAAGATTGAAAATGCTATGAAATAGATTTACTTGATTCGTTACTGAAATGAATACATTTCTACCTTGTGAAATGGCAATAGTATCTATTATGGTGTAAAGCAAAAAGTATTCTAGAATGCTTTAGGCTCTCTGAATTTTACATCAAAGATGATTATGATACGGCGAACATTTACAGAATAATCGGGGAAAATTTCTAAACTTTATACGTCTTACAGTAGTGGTGTCTAGAATAATAAATAATTTATAGCTACATTATTTCAACTATTTACAAATTTCATTTTGATTTATTTTTACACATTTAGTAAGAACGAGCATAGAAAAAAAAACATTTGCAATGAATGGCAATTAGTTGGAATGAAATGCAATTGGCTTAGGACTGTTTTTAGAATGGCAATCATCAAATTTATGCGTTGTGGACACAATGCATTCACGAGTAGAATCTTTCGCGACCTTCCAAAAATGTAGTGTGAATCGTAAATGCGAACGTTTTGGAATATTGGCAAAATATCTTTTTGAAAGCATCTCTCGTTTTATTCCAGTGATTCACTCAGGCGTCCCTAACATTTGCATTGTGATCTTTCGGTTATGCATATTTTGTGTGTTTAATCATAGTAGTACCTTCCGATTGGATCGGATTTAACATCATGCAACATAATCACTGCAATATGGCCTTTTAGATACGGGGTTTACAAGCAAGCACCGTGTTTCCAGCTCTTTGAGGTGCGTGAGTGGTTCCAAACCGCTCAACTCCTGAATATTGCTCCCAAATTTTCTATTTGCGGTGTTTTGTATCCTCATTGCAATCGTGGCAGACATGTGTCGAGCGTATGGATTTCAAATGACGGATTGGCGAAAGCATCACAGATTTATCGCCTTTTTATACACGACCACTTGCAAAATGGCTAAGCATTAGCGGCGCATTGATTGTATCGGTCTAGCGAGAATTAAGAACTAAGTTATATCACCTGTTACCCTCGTCCAAAAGCATATTTACCTGAACTGTTTACGTTGGGTTTAGGTGGTAACACAGAATCTTCACTTTATCCACAAAACTCACAATAGAATTTACATACTCAAATCCCGCTGCGATACAAGAAATTCCTTTTTATGACTCTCGCTACCCACATACTCTGCCACCATGTGGCTGTTAAAATTCTGTTGGCATCCCACGATAAAATAGACGTGGGATGTGCACTGGTCGCAACCAACGTAAAATGACAAGCCACCTAGCAGCAAAGTGTGTTGGTAGTGGTCACCAGCGGCGTCGCATGATTCATTACACTGGCCATATTTGTATTAATTCTCTCATTATTTGTAATACCACATGTGGTGTTGGAAGAACCTATGGATAAGCCATGTGACGCTATCAATGAAATTAATTCGACGTACTGTTGCGCAGAAGATTATTTCAATCGTACGTCAGAACAATTCTCGATATTAGATATTAACCAAGGAACTGGATTTATGGAAAAAACGTTAATGCTCTACGGAATGTATACGAACAAAATTTTGGGTTACTATCCATTTGAGAATTATTCAACATCTAGTCAGAGTAGTTTATATAAAACAGATCTTTACTACGATCTTCCATTGGCATTTTCTCGTATCACCGTCAAAGCGGCCTCGCGGGAATTCACGGATCGTCTAGTTGATGACAAAGCCCAATTTTATCAGTGTTGTAACTTCGCTTGTGTTGGATGGAATTTTTGCATACACAATGAGAAGTCGGCTGACATTAAACATAAAGCGCTATGCAACGAGATACGAGGCTTGTTACATTCACAGCGGCTAGAATATGAGCGCCACAATCGTTCGCGTGGTTTCATGCTAAAACTGATCGTTATACGATTTCCAATCAACATATAAGTGTTAATTATTCTGGTGATTTCGGCTGTTGTAGTATATTTTCTGTTTGAAATAAGCCTTCGGCATCTAGAACCCTATTATAAGCATAATCAAGCACCCTACAAGCTTTTCCAGTCCACTTCTTCTTCCACAACAGCATCGTTCAATGTATATGGAACGGTTAACTCTAATACATCATCGGTAGACCTGCTCGATACAGATATAGCGAATAGCGATTCGTTTGTTCTTTGAACGGGGCCAAGTGACGGGATTGTAATGATTGAAATGCAATTGCTGAATCTTTTTCATGAATTCCTGCAATACATAGCAATTGTATATTTGAACGTGGTGGTTCCCAGTGTGCTTAACTATTTGAGAGGATTTGAAGGAGACTCGCGAATGTTTGTGACCAAGAGGAGTCTGTTTTGAACGATATTTTTACGTTTATCATCGCTAGCGGTGCTATTGAGTCGCTTTTATTAGCGATAAGAGCGATTCCGCTTTTGATCGCTACAGCGATCACGTCGGGGGAGAGATGGACTGAAGACGATGTAGTCAAGTGTGTTTCTTATTAGAAAAAATAAAAATTAAATATTTTAAAAAGCTCAAAAGAGGTATAGTTTTTTCAATTAAAATGAAGTGATATGAAATGGTTGAAAGAATTAACTTGATGTGACCGAGGTACTGAATTACAAGAAGTGAGATTATAAATGACAGAAAAAAGTTTGACAGAATTGATTTCATATGCAGTAGGTATGGAAGTGATAGAAGTGAAATTAAAATAAAACTCGTATGTATGATTAAGAAAATGAAAGACTACTTGAAAAGGTTTAATTGCCAACATTAAGTTACACTTATTGCGAACAATTTGAAAGGTTTAAGCGAATTTAAGTATGCGTAAACTGGTTCAGCAACTAGTTGGGGTTGAGACGTGTAGGCAGTAAGGGGTGATTACAAAAGTTGGTAACGGGAGACTGGTGAGGACGACCAGCGTTATAGGTACGAATTGTTTTTGCTTGTATGATCCGTGAATAAAAAATTTAAAAGAGTGCAAAATCTAATAATATGAGAACTGTATACAAGTGAATATTGACGTAAAATAAATGCCCAGTGAACAATTAATAGAAAAGCCCAATAAATTGAATGTCCGGTACAAAAGCACAATACGTAGACAATTAAGTGTCGGAAATCTTAAATTAATCGTTCCCGAATGAACCGGACTTTATAAGGCCAAGTTTAATTCTCATGATTTCGAGGCGCTGACAAGCGGATAAGTGATGTTTTATAGCGCTCGGCAGCGTGATAATGGGAAATAGGTTGTTTTCTTCGCCTTTGTTTGAAATTAATTTGATTGCGATTGTTGTGAATTGATTAATTTAAATACTCTGCCATGAGTTGACTTTCAATAAAAAGAGGGTTCAATTTATCCATGTAATCTAATTGATTTCCAATTTCGTTATTTTCTTTATTTTTCAGTGCAAATTTAAAGTAAAGAAATTAAAATAAAAAATATAATTAAAAAATATAATAATAAAAAAAATTTGATGCGAGTGACAGATGTACCCACCCCATCTGTGAGCGCTCGTCCAGGAGGAGGGGTAAGTACCCTACTTTTTTAAATTTTTCTGATATTATTTTCGTATTATATAAAGTGTTCATAAATGCATATTTATTTACGTTTGCAACAGAAGCTTTTGAATTAAGAAAGAAAGTAAACAAAAACAGAGATATTTAATGGTTGCATTTTAATATATCAGAAGTAAATTAATTGAAAAACAAGGTCTTTATATCCACTTATAATTTACATTGCTCTAGTATCTTCATGTCAGTCTCGTTTTAAATTGAAAATAGTCTAACAAGTTAAGAACTCATTGTGTTGTGAAATTTCAATTATTCATACCATCATAATTAGGAGGGACTGAGATTTATCCTTCTAGTCGGTATTAATTTTAGTAAATCACAAGTGTGCTTATCGATGTCATTGAATTTCAAACCGATGAAAATAACATCTATTAAACTCCTATAATATAGTTCTGTCGCATAATTATTTGCAATTTTGAATAATGTATTTAGCTTTCATGTTTTATAACCAAAATATGAAATGCTCCACCGATTTGTAATTTTCAGAGGCTCTTGCCGAGTTGAGTGGCTTTCCGCTCGCGTGCCCTTTTATAGTATAGAATTATGTGATCCGATCAAATAGTGCTATAACATAAAGCGGTCACGTCTATACTTCTCTCTTGATGGGAAAGCTCATGCAAAGTATGTTTGTATGAGTTTTCCACTCCAAAGGGAAATACATGGCCACATCAACCACAAGAATCGTCAGGTAACGAAGAAGTCTCCGCAAGTCCGTTTGTTTTTACTCGTTTCAACTTATTCTCTGACCAAGCAATTTCCACGATCAGGAAGTTTGTTCTGAGACCCAAGAATTCGTGAATGCGAAATTCTTTTGCAGTGGGTCCTTATGCTGGGGGAATGAACCCGTCCCATTACACCGCAACGCTAGCCTGCCAGCGCATTCACGCGTCCCTAGACAAGGCCAACCTCGGCGGATCTTACCAACCTCTTTTGGCGAGGCAGCAGACCATCGCTGCAGTCCTTTACGGACATTTTTATACTTACCGTTCACTACAAATAAGGCTACCCTAGAACCACCCTAGAAGAGAGGCCTTCCTATTTTCATACGAAACTAGTATGTCAATAAAAGTGACAACTGTCGGGTGGTGACGTGAAATTTATCAGCTCTATAGAAAAAACGTTCAAAAAGTGGAATTTCAAAGTGAAATCATCTGTTTCTTGATTTGGTGCTAGAATTTCGGTATTTTCAAGAGTGAAAATCAAGCATAAGTACATTATCTTAGAAGAAATTCTACATTTTAAAAATTCTGCATTAAACTGCTATATTTTCCAATTATTCTTTGTACGAGGAGAGGGATTCTCGTGTAGTACGAAGATAATTTGGAAAATTTATAATAAATTTAGAAAATTTATAATAAATTTATAAAATTTAGAATAAACTTAATAACAATTTTTCCAACTTATTATTATTGATAATTTTCAAATTAATTTTATAAGGTGTATTAATATTATTTCCCCTACGCGTAATAAATTGATATTGCAGACAATTTATAAAATATTAATTATCATCATAAGATTAAAATAGTGGTGATTGAATCCTTTTCAACTATTATTGGTAAGAGTTCCTAAAATAATAAATAAGGAAAATGTCGACGGTGGAATGCAACAAATGTGGTAAATGCAAAAAGACCGCTAAGAATTCGGAACAAGGAATAGGGTGTGATGGAATATGTAATAAGTGGTTCCACATAAGCTGTTTTAAAATGTCTGAAGAAAGATATGTAAAGCTTATGGAGATTACTCAAGATGTTCTTTGGATATGCTCCGCTTGTAAATCTTATAACAAAAAATTAAAAGATGATCGTCTCATGGAACAAATGAAGCAAACAGTCAACCAGCTAATTGAACTGAAGTCTACCGTCAGTGCCTTAATGGAAAAAAACATTCATATAAATAAAATTACACATGCAGATGTGACCAAATTGGATACTGGTTTGCAGAAAGAAAAACGCACAAACACAACATCACAAAAAGGCATAATCATCAAGCCCAAAGCCCATTCAAGCTCCGATCAAACTCTTTCCGATTTCAAATCGAAAATCCGACCCTCTCAATGCAAGATTCCACTCCAGCTAGTCCGTCCGATTCGAAATGGTGGAGCAATTATTAAGACTTTTTCGAATGAAAATTCATCTACGCTTCTCAATATTATTAAGGAAAATATGAAGGGATACGAAATAATGGAAACTAAGTCTTGTCAACCAAGATTGGTTATAAATGGATAAGAGAAGCGATTCACAAACGAGGAGCTAAGAATTGAAATCCAAAGTGTGAACCGGAATGAAGATGAAGATAAAATGGAATTGGTTCACTCTCGAAGAATACGGAGCGGAAAATGGTTACATATTTTAGAGGTGAATGGAACAATATTCAAGAAGATAGCGAATAGATATGTTAATATTGACTATGGATCATACTACATAAAGGAAGATTTTAACATCACGAGTAGCTTCAAATGCCAAAAGTTCAATCACAAGACATCAAAATGTGAAGGGGAACTGAGGTGTGCAAAATGTGGATCACAGCATGATACAAGAGACTGTTAAAGCTCTTGTATCATGGTAATTGTATGGAAAATGTTAAGAAAATTGGCCATGCACACCGGGCAGATTCGACGGAATGCCCAGAATTAAAACGTAGGATTTTGATTGTTAAGAGAAGCATTAACTACGATGATTAATATGCCATTCAATAATACAAAGATATTTGAAGACACCCAAATTCCTATCTCCTATGCTAATATAAGAAGTTTAAGACAAAAACTTAACGAACTTCAAATTTATGTAAAGCAACATTCGAATAAAGATTTAATTATACTTAATGAAGTCTGGATATATTCCGAGAAAGTGGAGTACTACAACATTCAGGGATACGATTCTGTATTTTCCTGCAGACCCGGGAGAGGTGGAGGAACAGCAATTTATATTAAAAAAACTCTTAATTTCGTACAAGGCGAGTAATACCGGATAAATACAATATGATAGTCATCGAACTAGTATACCCTGGAAAGAAAAATAAAAATTGGCACATTTTACAACCCCACCCGACTTAACGCGCAAGACCTGTGCTTGACATTAGATGAACTATATTCTATGGAAAATAATTTGATCACAGTTGCCGATACGAATATAGATCTAATGGTTGAATCTAATGAGTCAAGGATTTATAACGACGTACTAGAAACGAATGGTGCCACTATTGTGAACCCACTTCAACCTACCTGACTAGCATGTAATACCTGCCTGGATCACATTGTCACAACTGATAATCAAATTGCTGGGAAAATTGCTTATACTCTAGAGGACTGGCCTGAACTTGATCATCGTGTTTTGAAAGTTGTTATTCAAGGCATTAAAATAAATAAAAAGCAAAAGCCTGCTTACAAAGTTTTCCAATACTTAAATAAGGACCTCTTTTGATCAAATCTTAAAGGTTTATTAATTAACCAAAATCTTCAAACTTAGTGGAGCTCACAAACATCATAATGGAAGCCAAGGACACCTCGACTACGGAGAAAAAAATAAGATGTCGTCAATATTCATGGATAACCAAAAAAGTTATTGAGGCAAGTAAGAACAAGCGGAAGGCTTATATGAACTACAAACGGAACATGAATGATCAATCGCTCAGTTTTATATACATCGAAGCCAATAAAACATCTAAACGTGTTGTGAAAGAAGCAAAACTTTTGTATTACTCCAAAAGACTAGATGCAGCATCCGGCAATGCGCATGAGATATGGGACATAATAAATGAAGTTAAAAGAAACTCACCGCGTAACTCTACGATCCAGGATTTCACCATAGAGAACTCATCTTCAGCAAATGCATTTGAAGCTGCAAGTAACCAAAGTCAAAGTCAAAAGCGCTTTATTTAATACTAATTGTTCTAAATTTTAAAAGAATATAAAGCAAAATCCAAACAATAACAATAAAAAACTTAATGGCTCAAATGGCTCTCTAAATTTGTACGTTATCATTAAACACATTTAAAAAAAAAAAACTATAGCAAATTCAAATCAATGAAGCTTATTACATATTTTTAAAATTCAAATGGAAAAAGGAGAAAAAACCAACCAACACTATTCTAAAATTATTTATCATCTTAACACAACAGTCAACTTTGATCCTACACCTAATATGTTTTAACTTAATTCTAATAAAATGCAATCAAAAACTTTATCTTATACTAAAAAAATCTATAACAATGTTCCTAACCTAAGCGTTTAACCTTATCTCTAACCCAATATAATAAACATAATATAAACCTAACCTATACCTAATTTTTAACAAAACTAAGCAACAACACTAAATGTAGCAATAATGAGCTGAAACTCAAAAACTAAATAACGAAAAACACCAAAACTGAAAATAAACACGAATAATTTATACATTGTCATTCAGCCACCAATACCTACCTAGATTGCCCTGTCTCAACTCGATCAGCTTCAACGAATCTAGCAAATGAGTATCTCCATTGGAATTGTTGGTCTCGTGAACTCAAATTCGGAGGATATTTTATCTTCTTATCGGTGGCCCGTCGGTATATGTGATATATGATTGGGACGCCGTCAGAATCAAAAACATATCGATTCATGTCCAAATACACGAATGCTTCTGGAGGAATGAAGCCAGTAGCGAGGCAAGTCGCAATATACCCGTCTGTCGGGTGGAACGGCTGTGAAGTCCAAGGGTTTTCACTCACAGTCACAGATCTTGCGATATGATTCCGAAGAAGTTTCAATATGAAGATATCGACTCTTGTCACTTCAGCGGTTTGATAAATTCTTCTATTCGATATATAATGTTTCCAATCCGTCTCAGGCTTTCTGTACAAACCAGTACATGCACAAAGACATTTCCTTCCGAAAACTCTTAATTTTTCCATAGTACTAGCGCTCTGGTTGTACCAGATCTGACATCCATATGTCAAAACTGGTCTAACCAGTGTCTTGTAACAGATAATTTTGAACTTTTGATCAATGTATGTGGAATGAAAGAGCTTTCGAAGGGCCATGACTACTTTTTGTGCCTTACTGAGCATGATTTTCACATGTTCAGTATAGTACAGATACTGATCGAGATAAACACCGAGGTATCGAACACAGGATTTATGTGGAACCCGTTCTAGACTACCCTCACCAACCATGATGTGGAAATCTTTCCAATTACGTTTCAGGTCTTGACTGACTCCCTGCAGGGTTGTTCGAAACAAGATTGTTTCACACTTTTGCGCATTGATTTTCATTCGCCAATTGTCAGTGTACAGCTACACATCATTGAATATTTTTTGGAGATTGCTCTGAACTTTTGTTGCTTTTCGGTCTGCCGTATAGATGATCAGATCATCAGCAAACGCTACCAATGATCGCGTCGGCGAGACGGTGAAATCAAATGCGTTCTATAGCTTGCGAATGAAGATTGAAAAGAGCAGAGGCGCGTTAACTTTTCCCTGCTGTAGACCATTCAAGACCTTGAACTCGCGCATTGTTGTCAGATTTCCATCAGTTATGACAAACGATTTTCCGTATAACATATTGCTTATCAAGGCGACAAAGTGTCTGGGGAACTTGTCCTGAAGGAGTTTGAAAACTAGTCCATCTAACCACACCGTATCGAAGGCTTTCTCCATATCAATGAGACATGCTCCAACGCATTGTCTATCATTTAGTTTCCTACAGATGTCTGAGGTTACTTTCGTTATTGCATGTGTGGTCGAAAGCCTGGCACGAAAACCAAATTGGCAATTCGGCATCAACTCATTTTCCTCAATGTGGGCGTTTAATGCTCTGTTGAGTATCACTTCAAACACCTTGCTGATGTTAGGCAGCAAGCTGATTGGGCGATAGCTTTTCGGGCATGAAGAAGCTGCAAGTAGCCTCAATATCTTTTTTTCAACTATAGGTGAAAAAATTGCCAATGGAATCCAGCCAGTGCCAACAAGCAATTTTACTCCTACAATGACGTCGCGCAAATCTTCCTTTTACATGCATCTAACTAACAAAGTTGAAGTAATAAAAATTATTGATGAATTGAAGCAAAATACAGCACCAGGTATAGACAATATCACCATGGATGTAATAAAACTTATAAAGGAAGAGATAGCAGAATGTGTTGCAAATTGTCTGAACAAACATATTAGGAAGGGAATGTTTCCTGAGGAAGCAAAACTAGCAAAAATAGTCCCAATCTTCAAGGGAGGGGACCGTATGGATCCAGATAATTACCGCCCGATCGCGCTTTTAACAGGATTCAGTAAAATATTCGAAAAATTAATAAACATCCGTCTATCATCATTCATTAAGGAAAATTCAATTTTAAATTTACAACAGTTTGGTTTCCAGAAAAGTGAAGGAACTTTTGATGCTCTTCTCTCAGTCACACATTTCATAAATACAGGACTTGACAAGGGTGACTATGTTGCTGCGATTTTTGTGGATCTGAAAAAGGCGTTTGATACGGTGGATCATAAGCATTTACTTCGTAAACTCGAATTATATGGCATTCACGGGAAACCAAATCAAATTTTTAGGAATTACTTAAAAAGAAGATCGCAGAAAACAGTAGTCAATAATGTATTGAGCAACTTGGCACCTATGAAGTCAGGCGTTCCTCAAGGCTCCATACTTGGCCCCACCTTATTCTTGTTATGCACTAACAATTTAAAAACATGTGGACTAAAGGGACACAATGCACTATATGCTGATGACACATATTTACTTTACTCGGGATGCAAAAAAGATTACTTAGAGAATACCATTAATGAGGATCTAAGTACACATCATTCGTGATTAAGTAATAATAAGCTAGCGTTAAATACTTCGAAGACCAAATACATTATTTTCAAACAGAAGAACAAGGAAGACATTAACATTGATATAAGAATTAATAGCGAAAAACTGGAGAGAGTAGCGGAATTCAAATATCTTGGACTCATTATCGACAAACGATTAGCATGGCTGTCGCATATAAACAACTGAAGAAGACAATTAGCTCCTGTTATTGGATTACAGAGAAGATATTAAGGATTTCCAAGCAATATCAAGCAGATGGTGCTAAATGCATTCGTTCTGTCGAAACTACATTACGGAGTAGTAATCTGGAGCCAGTCATCAAAGCAACACCTTATTATCATCTCCAGGTTGCTTACCAAGGCTTATAAAAATATGCTAAATCTACCAATACGTACACCAACCAGATTTGTGTACCAATCAGCGAAAGCATTAACATTTACTCAAATCGTTGAAGCAGAGAAAGCCAAGTTTATTTTTAAATGCTTGAATTCAAATTCGTCGTCACATATTCAATTTATGAAAGTATCGCAGAAAAATCACTACAATGCTAAGAACGCAAATCTATTCATAATAACTTTTGCAAGAACGGATCGTTTAAAGAATGATGCTACGCATGATGCCTTGCGTATATACAACAATCTCCCAGATTCAGTTAAGGATGCAAACTCACTTATAGTTTTTAAAAAAAGGCTTAAAGAATATTTATTTAACAACGATTGAATCTCAGTGCAATAAATTTCTACATCGCATCTTAGGGCCTTTCTTGACCCTATGGTCGAGATTGTATAGCAGAAAGATATTATTATGGAGAATCTCAGTCCAATAAATTTCAAAATAGCATCTAAGGGCACTTTAAACCCTATCGTCGAGATGCTTGAAATGACAGCTAACTTTATAGCTCAGAGTTTTTTTCCCACGGCGTACTACAAAGTTGTTTTTTATCTCTGAGAGCTGATCACGAAATGGACAAGATGAGATTAATAGGATAAATTCACATAATTTGTGTGCCCCCTGATACCGATGGTCTAATCATTGTCTGGGTGGCACACCTGAGGAAACGACGAAATGTGAAGTGCAGGTCGCACGAGCGTTGTGCGATGAAGAAAGTGTGATGGAGAGAGTGGAAGGGAATGGAGGTATGAAAAAAAAGATCATTTTACAAAACCCTGCTAAGATCGCGTCCTGTCTGTCCGTCCGTCCGTGTATCACACCACTTTTTCTCGCAAACTACATGAGCTAGAAACATAAGATTTTGCTAGTAGGTGCAAAATGATGGCCTCTTCAAATGTTCACCACAAAAATAAATTTATAAGGTGTTTAAGGGGGGGTCTTCCCATAAAGGGGTCCCTGAAAAAAAATTCCGTCGCATGTAGGCAATATGGGTATCAAATGAAAGGTCTTGATGAGAACTTTACAAAACAGGTCTTAAAATGACAAGTTTTGCTTTGAGGGGTGCAGGGCATGCGGAAATGACACGAAAAATCTGAAAAAAATTACACATGTGAATGTTTTTGAGTACAAAGGCAACGAATACCTCAAAAGTCAAAATTAGATTAACTTTATTAATAATAGTACAATTTATAAATTTCACATTTTTGCCTATAAAATCAAAATGGAACCCTTAATTCCTTAAAAGCTACAATTTAAGTTTTTTGATAGATATTATATGTGTTCTGAAGATTTCACAATAATCGAACAATAAACAGCATAGTTATAGCCGATTGAATATTTCACAATTACAAAAACATTAACACGAGATACTAAGGAGATACAAATGTGTAGGGATTTTGATAAAAATTTTAGAAATGGTTTGTAATATTGATATGTTATCATGACTAACTAAGCGACGGGGTCAAAACACTTGAAACAAAATGGCTGCGAGTTTAAAAAAATAACCATAATATTTTTTCTAACTCAGTTTGTAGAATCTGTATATTAGTCAAGTTTTGACATGCAGAATATATTGTTTGAGTTAGGGTTTTACAAAACCCTTCTGATAGGAGCACTCTCATGCTACTCCAACTTGTTTTTATTTTACAAAGCTCTAAAAACCATCAACAAAATTATACTGATAACCTTCTCTCCTTTAAAAGTCGGTTAATAAGAAAGTCTGAACACTATAACCAGTAGACGTGGAAGCTTCCGCCATACAAATAATTCAAGCGTAACAGTTAAATTAACAGCAAAAATTAACAACTTCCCTCCAAGGCATTGCAATACTGTCGCTAACAGTAGTAATGAGAATCACATATCTTTATACTACGTCAATTTGCCGGCTTTCTTATCCTTACCCAGTCGCAAAATGCTCAAAACTTTGGCCTACTGGATAGTCTCACACTATATCATTCTTCTTTTGCAAATAAATATCACCCAGATTATAAAGCTCATACACCCACAATAAGGCATCACAAGGTAGGCACACAAGATCTACAGCAGGAAATAAGGATAGAGTTTTAATCAGCTGATTGAAGACGCTGTGCGCATGTCCTTGCGCAGAGTTTTACATTATAACAAATAACGTCCCCCATTTGTAAAATTTCGCTCCCGGGAGATGGCTTTTAGCATTCATTTTCCCCTATATCAGAGCTGAAGTCACCGGGCGAATTGATATGGGGGAGGATTATTTTATAGCGAATTGAAAAAGTGATAGTAAACAAAAGAAATAACATTCCATGAATGAATGGTTTGAAACAAATAGGAAGGTGCTCAAAATACTTCAAACATACTCGAGATCCTGAATCCTTTTTTTCAGAACATTATGGTCGTATTCTCGTATATATAAGAAATAAGGGTTGAATTTTTCTAGAAAATTAAATTGCATGAATGATTGTACTTTTCAGAAAAAATTACATCGTAAAAGTCGTTACGATTACGCCATTGATAGTATTTTTCATTAATATATCCAACCACTTCAAGCATACACTGTCCAACAATTCTAGGAAGGGTGGCTTTTCGTAAGGGGAGCGTTACTGCATAGAGCATGAACTTTCATCCCCTTTAGATTGTGTGATGGGATTTCCTTGTACTTTCCCGTCTGCTCTCCGATAATCTTTCGCTCCTGGCTCCGTTTCAATGTCTGGTTCGTCGGCGTGTCTTTCACGCGTTCTACTTTAAACGAGATTCTGTTTTCCTGAAAATGTCATAAACATGTGAAGTGGTTCGGCGCGGAAAAATCAATTTCTTTCAAAATACTTTAGATACGGAACTTTCTTTGCCACGGTAGCGCTACAATATGGTACCGAAACCAAGATACGGAATTCCTGCCAAGTTTTTGTTTTTGCAAGATGAAAGAGTTGCCAAAAGATTGCTGTCGCCACTGTGACCGACCATCCCCCAAATAACTACTGCCTGACCGCCCAGTGACCTGTGTGAGTGGAAAAAGCTAAAAATAATGCCCAACGTGTTTTGAAATTCGTTGAAAATAGTGCATTTTGGTATTAGTTAGCCAGCCACCCCTATTGTCTAGAATGATGTCTGTGAAAGGATTAATACGAAAGGGTGCTAGATTCCATGCGGTATAATTTAGCGTGCTATTGTGGAGTGAATCACAACAAAGTTGTGATTGATATGGTGATTGCGGAGAAGTTATGAGTGCTCGTTGCCGCCAATTAGGTCAAAAGGATTCAACCGTTTAAATTCGAGGTTTTAAATTTCAGATAATGTCAAGTTGAAATGTTAGCCATACAAAGCAGAAGGGTTATTTATTCATAAGTTTAGTGAGACAAGGGATTGCCAGCCTAGGTGAAATAATTATTCATTTTTCATTTTACAAAAAATCGCGACCTGTCTGCCCGTCCGTCTGTGTGTCACGGCAATTATTCTCGTAAACGATAGAAGCTAGAAACATCAAATTTTGTATTTAGGTGCAAAGTGGTACCTTCTTCAAAGTTCCACAACAACAAAATTTTATAAAATAGTTAGGGGGTCTTCCCATACTCGAACAAGAGCGTGGCCTGCGAGAAAAAAATTCATCAAAGGTAGCCTGCATGGGTATCAAATGTAAGGTTTTGATGAGAGATTTTCAAAACAGTTCCTAAACTGACATTTTTTTCTTCAGGGGTATACAGGGAGGAGAAATATATGAAAAATCGGTCCCCCCCTCGCGATTGGACATCTGTGATCTTAAAAATCAGAAAAAACTTATGGAGGCGGATATTTATAATTACAACCATAAATACCTTAGAAGCCAAAATTCGTTGAATAATAGATCTTCGAATTTAATAATGGATAGATCTTCGAATTTCATACTCTCCTCAATAAAATCGTATAAATCCCCTAAAACTCAACGAAATTCGATATTTAAGTAGTCTTATGAAAGATCCTAATACTCTGTAAGTTTAATGAAAATCGAATAATATTCATGGAAGTCATAGCCATTTGAAGTTTCCCCAATTATAATAACAATAACACATAATTTTGGTATGTTATGGACTTTCCATCGAATCAAGCCCTGCATGTTTTGATTTGATCTTATTAAAATTTTCAGATAAGATCGATAACTTTTTTTGGGATTTATAATTTGAGTGATTTTTGTTGGCTTGCAACAAAATGGGGACCGCGGGAATTGGAGAAACAATGGATTTGGCAGGTCTGTCTACCCAACTTGTATTTAAATAATCCTAGGTATATAAGTTTAAGAATTGGTTAAAAAAAGAAATCCCAAAAAATCTCGATCTCAGCATAAGATAAGCAACTATTTATAAATTTACATTATATAATGATACGTTCAATTAATCGTCTCTAAGAAGCTCCTTAGAAAAAGAAAGAAATCTGACTAAGTTATCTTATGAGGGGTGTAGAAGGGGGGAAGAAATAAAATTTGATGTCCCCTCCGCCCCCACCAAACCAATAATTTGAAGAAATCATGCTTATGTAACGTAAGGATGGTAGTCCACGTGGTTAGAGTGCCAACCCAGTAAGCTGAAGGTTCCTGGTTCAATTCCGTTGGTGACGACAAGATTTGTTTCAAGTAATTAAAATGAGTCGTATTTGGGTAGACCAAAGCAGGGTACTGGCCATATTACTTTCCTGAGTGACGGCACATTTGATTATTTTGTTTATTTGATATCCGCAGGCCGATTCTGTTTTTTCTTGAAAAGAACTTCTTAAGTGAGCAGCCATGGTTGAAATTCTTTGAGTCTTCTTCCATGTCTATTGGATTCTAAACATCTTTTGGATACTGAAGATGACTCAAAGGCGTCAAAACACGTCTGCTCACTACAAAAGGCAAGGCTCGACTTTTTTTCAAGAAAAAAAAAATAATTAGATACTCTCACTATCTCTAAGCGAAGGCCAGAAAGAAGCTGTAGTGCTAAAATAAAAATAGATGTAAAGATATCCGAAACCGTAGGGCCCAAATTTCACTCGACATTGTTGGCAATATTATTATTGGTCCCTTCTTTATCTTCGTAGCATAACAGCCACTCTCGGGTTTTCGCTTCCTGCAATAAGCACCTCTAACTTTCTCGGTCCATTGACCACGTCTTCCACTTTCGAAATCCGCGCAGCGATGAACCGTCTTCGTCGATTGAGTCTGCCCAACGTTTCCTTGGTTTCCCGACTAGTCTCCTAGCGAATGCCTTTTTGGGTATCCATTGTTTGTTTGTCCATTATTCACTTGGCTAGGCCATTTCAGCTCCCATAGTTTTATAATCGTCGAGGAATCCGGCTCGTCGAAAACTTCATACAACTCATGGTTGTATGGAATTTGCTTTTGGTTCCCCTCTAGTTTCGCTCCAATTATCCACCTCACGACCCATTTTTCGAAGGCGTTCACTATGTTTGCAGATGTTTGGGTTAGTTTCCATGTTTTACATACATCGCATAGCATAGGTTTTATCACAGATTTTTACACTTGAGGCCTTGTTTTTCTGTGTATGCAGCTGGTCTTCAAAATTGTCAAGACTGAATAAAATGTTTTATTTGCAAGCTGTATTCTTCGGTGTATTTTGTCTTTTTCATTAGCGGTTCTCGTTATTTTGACACCTAAATACACAAATTTGCCCAGATTTTCCATATTGTATTCGCTAAGTGTGATATTTGGTGTGTTTAAGGTATTTTTCCTTGACTCCGTCATGAACTTTGTTTCATTTTCATTGATTTGTAGCCCCAGCTGTCAAGTTTCAGCAAAAGTTCTTTGGCGGTTGTTAATGACCGTGGCAAAATGTTGCTCTTGTATCAACAGGAAGCTTTTTTATTACGTATTTCAGAGCCAAACCGAATGGCAATTGGGCCAGCTCATCCCTAAGCTTTAGCGCGATATTTGTGTTAAAGGTGTTGGTAGATTGGTTATTGATGTGGACTTGGGGGGTAAGTGACGCTATTGTCATTTTGGTAAGATGGACTTATTTGGCTGGGATGCCAAGGCAAAGTATTATTTGTTTCAGTACGTTAAGATCAATACTGTCTTATGCTTGCTTAAAGTCAACGAAAATTTGGTGTACGTCTAGGTTGAACTTCCTGCATTTCTTCAGTACCAGCCGGAGAGTGAAAAATTGGTCTATCGTCAACCTACCAACTCTAAAACTACCTTGATATTCCCCAACAATACTATTGACGTATGCTCTGACTTTATTTTCTAAGATCTTTGAATATATTTTGTATGCCTTACAAAGTAGTGATGTAGCACTATAGTTTTCACACTGTAGCTTGGCACCTTTTGAGTAGATAGGGAATATCATTGTTTGGCTCCACTCGTTCGGCATATGTTCTTGTTGCCAAATGTGCTGGATGATTTTATGGATGGCTTTTTGAACACCGCTACCACTTTTAGACCTTGATAGTGGTACCCATTTCATCCCGAACAGGTCAGGCCAATGGAAGCTTTCCGGGAATGCCTATAGAATTCGAAGCTTTGGTACTGAGTAGAGTTTCTTGGAATGTGATGCCCATCTTTCTTTAATCCTGTTTTCATCAGCGATGATGTTGCCGATGTCATCACGGCAGATCGTGATCTTGGGCTAATAGCCTTTTTTCAGGCTTTTCGCTACTTTGTATATCTGTCTTGTATTGTTCTACGCTAGACTTACATCGATACTTCTCAATTGATCACCATAATAGTTTGTTCTCTCAACGCTAATTATCTTATTAGCTACTCTTCTGAGATTTTCGTAATTTTCTCTCTTTGTCTTCGTTTTCCTATCCAAATTTTGTTTGCACGCCTCATTATTTTTGACCGAATTTCTGCTGCATGCAAAGTCAATCAGGCGCTGGTCATTGTCATTCGTACCATCATGTAGGCTATATCCTCCAGTCATCCCCCGATAGCTCCTTGCCAACCTTAGTGTTGTGTTCACCCATGTTTTTGTGTTATTTATAGGCAATAAGCCGAGTAGTCTTCCCAAATGATCATGGAATGTTTCCTTCGTTTCTTCATTCTTTTCTTCGGTCGGGGCATATACGTTTATCAGACAAGTTTTGAAGAATTTAGCTTTTATACGGATCGCACACAATCTTTCATTGACTGCTTTAAAACCAATAACGTGTGATTTCAACTCCCTATCTACGATAAATGCCACTCTGAACCCTCTCTTTCCAGCAAGCTCGCACTTTTGAATATTGTGTTTGATATCATATCTTGAAGATCACCTCAGTCCTGCTCGTTTCCTGGATTGCCATATGATTAATTTATTTTGCAAGGCCTGTGATAGAAGGTCCTTAACAGCACCAGGGTTGTTCAGTGGTTTGACACTCCAGGATCCAATGCCATAGTCCTTTTTTCACTTGCAGGGTCCTTGCCGTGAGTCTAATTTATTTATTTATTTATTCATGAACCAAACAAGGTACAAAATATTTACATTGCATTATAGTTCCATTTTATTTTCTTAATAATTACAAAAGGGGGGGAAATGGGACAGAGGATATTTAAGGATTCAAGGTTTTAAGTAAGCTTATTTTAAAAGTGGCCTTCAAAATGCCTGGTGTATAGCAATTCTTCACGTTGTTAAAAATTCTGCAGCATTTATTCATAGGGTCACTATCTGCATAGACAGTTCTATGATGAGTTACTTTGAGAAAAGGACTATGCCTAGTTTGTCTCGTTGCGTTATTAAAATTAAACTTCGTGGAGAGTGATTCAATCTGAATACCTTTTTCGATATTTAAAAAGGCGAAGCAGCAAGATGAGATTTGTCTTCTTAATGACAGAGAAGTTGTTTAAGCCTTTGCGAGTATTCTGGTAAGGTTGAGAATTGACTGGGATCGTAAAGATCCCTTAAGGCAAATAGTACAAACTGCTTCTGGATGGATTCAAGTCTATTTGAGTGTATTTCAAAGATAGGGTGCCAGACAATGCTCGCATATTCTAAGATTGGGCGAACAAGGGCCGTGTACAAAGATTTTGTTACCCATATATTCTTGAACTCCTTCGCACGTCTTTTAATGAAGCCTAGCTGCTTATTAGCCTTCGCTAAAATTTTATCATACTGTAAATTAAAACGCAGCTTGTGATCCAAGATGACACCAAGATCATTAACATGCTCAACTCTTGCCAGTTCGACATTATTAAGGAAGTAGGTATTGCTAACGAAGTTTTTTTTTGCGAGAAATCTTATGACCTGACATTTACTTGCGTTGAGTTTAAGTTTATTAATCTCACACCATTGTTGAAGGCAAAAAAGTTTAGTTTGAAGAAAGCTCGCTTCAGTTTGTGAGCCAATAGCGTGGTAAATTTTTAGGTCATCAGCATACAATAGGTGTGGTATACCCGCCAGTTCTTTTGATAGATCAGATATGAACATGTTAAACAGGAGAGGTCCGAGGTGACTACCTTGTGGCACACCCGATGATGCTACAATTTTCTTTGAATAGTAACCCTGAAATTTTACAGTTTGAGTGCGATGAGAAAGGTAGGATATAAGCCAATTCAGAAGAGACCCAGAGATCCCAAAGTTTTGCGATTTTGTTAATAAAATGTCGTGATTCACTTGATCAAAAGCCTTACTAAAATCAGTGTATACTGCATCAAACTGCTGGACTTTTTCCATGGCATTAAGTGCATCTGAAACCATGATTATGAGATTAGTGGCAGTTGAGCGACCTTTACGGAAACCATGTTGCTGGTTGTTAAGGAATGGATTAACAAAGGTAGCGAGCCTATCATGTATCATTTTTTCAAATAGTTTTGGTATAGTGGATAGTAGTGCGATGCCTCTGTAATTCTCCACTGATTTTTTGTCTCCACTTTTGTGGATGGGTGTGAGGTTGGATAATTTCCACACAGTCGGAAAGACAGCTGATGCGAGAGATTTATTAAAAATTATGTGCAGTGATTTGGATACCTGTGTTAGACACTAAAATAAAAAAGGTGGAGGAATATGGTGTGGACCAGGGCCTTTATGCAGGTCCAGATCGTTAATGGCTTTATGGATTTCTTCTAAAGTAAGAGTTGTTTCTGCAATACCACCATTATGAGGTATTTGCGTCTGATGATGTACCGGTGAGCTAGCAGGCAGAAAAACTTTCTGGAAGTATTCAGCAAACATATTACTAATTGTTATACAATCAGAGGAAGTAGTTTCTCCCTTAGTCATTGTTGCTAGATACCCAGACGATTTTCTTTTAGTATTAACAAAATCATAGAATTTCTTAGGGTCACGCATTATATTTTCTCCTGTTATATTAACGTAGAGATCGTATGCCTCTCGAGACTTTTGAGAAAATTCGTTGGCCAAGTTTTCATAACTTACCCTGATTTGTTCGTTTCGTAATTGTCTCTATCTAGCTATGGTTCAGATTTCTTATTTCTTTTCTTTATTTTAGGGACGAAATTTTCAACGGCGTCAAATAATATCTGATAGAATGATGATACTGCATCATCTACTTCTAACATTGAAAGAGTTTCTATCCATTCTATAGTTTCTAAATAGGCTCTAATACCTACGTAGTCTGCATTTTTAAAGTCATATACAATTTCATCATTGTATAAATTCGATGTTTTCAGATCAGATGTAGAAAGTTCAACAGAGAAAGCTCTATGATGTTTAGTATTAGAAAACAGGTTTTCTTCGTCAGTTGTTGGACATACTACTGCTTCGTCAACAAAATTCATGAAAATTAAATCTAACCAGTTGCCATTTGGGTTTGGGGTTGGAGCAGTTTGCTGCAAATCATTGTCATAAAATGTATCGACTAATTTATTGTCAACGGAATCTTTAAGGTTCAAAGGAAGGAGATATTTTTCATTTTCTTCAACAACAAAGGATAAGTGAGGACGATTGAAGTCACCTAAAATGATGATTCTATCCTTTTCATTAAGGGATGACATGACTTAAGAAGCTACCTCAAAGAAGTCGTTGTAAATAGTTTCGTCAGAATTGGGAGGTATATACACTACACCGATGTATAAAAAAACATGACCTAGGATAACTCACACAAATATATGTTCGAAGTCTTTAGAGGATGCAGTTGGAACCACTTCACATGATAGGAAATTTTTTATAGCAATTAAAACTCCACCTCCTCTAGATTGACCTGTGCGCTGATAGTCTCGATCACAGCGGTGGATAGTCCAACTATCGTCAAGAATTTCCGTATTTATATACGAGCTATTCAACCAAGTCTCGGTGATGGTAATAACATTAAAGTGGCAGGATTCGGCGTCAATAAATAAATAATTTAATTTTCCTCTTATACCACCGCAATTGTGGTAGAAGAGTTTAATGCGCCTTGAAGTTAGACTTTGGTTAGGAATGATATTTCTTAAAGTCATCTCGAGATTTTTGAAGAGCAGCGATGTGTTTTGATCTCACATACGATATATAGGTTGCTAAATCCTTTTTAACCTGGTCGGAGCTCACACTAAATTGCTCATGGAAACGTGTAAAGACAAGTTTCAAGGTTTTAAGGTCAGTAGCAAGCCCTTTCTGTTGGTTTTTGTCTTCCTTTCGACACATGTAGTTTCAGGAGAATCGTTCAGATAGGAAAGAAAAAGAATAACATCATTATAAATGTTGGGGTCTCGCAAACGTGATATAAGGTATTTACTCTCTAGATCACATTGAGAGTTGATCGTGGCCTTAACTCTAGGAGGTACTAGCGGATCAAAAACTGTTTGCGTCATTGCTGATTCAACAGGTGGAGCTTCTGGTATACTAATATATCCAGAAGAAAATGGTTTTTGGTCATCACCGCGTACAAATTTTCTTAGTGGGAAGCTATGGTTGGTTTTAGGGTTTGAATTATTAGTTGTGATGACTTTTTGTTGAATTTCGGAATTTTTATCTATTTTGTTACTTTGAGCCACAGGCGATTTGTTGATGGATTTGTTGGATAAAGGAATATTGCTCAAAGGTGAGGGTTTACATTTTATATTAGAATTAAGCTTATTTTTAATACTTTGCTTACTACTTTTCTTCACATTATTCTGGTAACGCCACTTGAAGCACTTGATGCCATTCCATGATAGATATGTAATCTCTCCCTGATGATTGCTGAAAAACCAAGCATACTGCGTTGGAATGTGAAGTTTGAACGTTGGTCGATGGGTTTTTTTCTTTCTAGGGAGAGATTCGACATAGCAGTCGCTAGTGCAAAACTCGTTCCGAACAAAACGAAGAACCCAAGCCTCATCAGCAGCTGGTGGTGCACCTTGAACGAAAAACTTCTCGTAATTGCTCTTTCCGTTGTGTAGTTGACAAGTTGTACTCGTTGACTTTGCGTTTGCCTCATGAATTCTGGCTACCCGTTTGCGCCATTCATCCTCGGACCAGAGAGTGCCAAATTTTGATACCATGTTAGATGTGTCTTCAGCAATTTCATTTAGTGACAAGTCACATACAGATGTTACCTCATCAACGTTTGTTACATGCTGGTTTTCGTTTACTAACACAGTATTATCGGCCTCAAGCATTTCCTCATTTATTGACTTGGCACCATAAGAGGATTTATGCTTTGAGTGATCATGTTGGTAATCGGATTGATGGTCCAATTTCTCTAAAAAATCTAGAATCTGGCTACCAGCAGATGCGAGCCAAATAGATTCCTGTTCCTCCAATTGTAAGCTTTGAGTCCGGAAAAGTTTCGTCAAATGATTTTCAAGATCCGTGTTGTTTTGAACAGATAAACTGTGGGAGGGAAGTGTAGGCGCCATAGATTTATTCATCAAAGATAATGAATCCTCGATTGCGTTGAGCTTTCTCTCGAATTTATCAAAAATTCTCTCAACTGCTAGGCTATTGTTGTTTGTTGAGATCTTGCTTGCCAACCTGTCGAAGCAGTTAGTCATTTCTGTGAAGCTTTTGTCATTAGCTCGCGTTTGGGCTTGATGCTTAGAAACAAGTTGAGCTGTTCCCTGCATTAATTGATCGATATGCCCTATGATGTTGTCGTCCATACACTTCAACAGCCTACTCGTGTTTTGGCAATCCGAACAAATAAAGTGCTCATCCATATATGGATTATACCAATCCCTGGGAGCATAAATACAGACACCATGAAACTGCCTATTACAAAAAGCCTTGCACGAAACAAGCTTAAAGGTGTTATCGAAGGCCACACAATTTGCCATACTGCACTTTTTGGACATTTTTATTGTTTTTATGGTTTTATTTAATTTTCAAAACAACCTTGAGACCACGAAGAAAAATAAAAGCCAGCAAGAACTTGACCTTGCCCTATACGTCCATAAACAATGATTTTGCACTTCATGCAATTAAATTGTCCACATAAGCACAATAGTAAACAGTTGTGAAATTGTATAGTTTTTATATTGATTTTAATTTTTTCAGAATCGACAGTTATTCCGTGGACATAGGGTTTCCAAGGCATGGGGAGCTAGTCCATTACCTAACCTCCATTCCGGCGGCATGGTTATTACTTACCATTTTGTTTTCAGGCACGGAAGACTTGATGGAGTTAGAAGATATTATACTGCGGTGTATTTGTGTCTTGTTTTGAGGAGAATTTGGCTTTTGCATCTCAATATCGTGAACATAATCGATATAGTGCTGGATGACAAAATACATACATCGCAGTTTACACAGTTTATTTTCTTTTTAGCTTCATCTAAGCCAGTTTGCACTCATCTGCGGTATGAACGTCTTTATCATTGATGCCCCGATAGTACATGGTACTTATAACACTGCTTGACTTCGTTTTTTTTATATCGCTCCACCTCACAAATCTATAGCTCAAGTACCATGTCGGTTGGATGGCATTTTGAATACTACCGCTTGAAATTTTTACTAATTAAAATGGTAGTGTTTTGCCTTCAATAGTTAATCTCCTTGTTTGCCACAGCAATAAATTTGGCCGCTGGTGCTGCTACCTCGAACGTTTTAAGGAGATCATCTAAATTCTCTCTGCAGTCCAAGCCCACCAACAGAAAAGTCTGATTGTTCTCCGCCTTTGACGTGCATGTGAAGTAGGGAGCTTCCCACTGTTTAAAGCACTTTTGGCTTACTTGAAACTATCCAATGTTTTTACTTCAAAATTTATTTATCTTATGTTCGGCTGCCAATAAATGAACCACATCCCCCCTATGTGCCTAAAGACGTTAATCGGTGGATCTTTTTTAGTACTCTTATTAGTTTTGAAAGAAGAACCAGAAAACACACCAATTGGCTTCTTATCCTTATTTTAAGATTTTAAATATTTAATAAAATCATCACTAGGATCACAGTTTATATTTCCTATATTGGGTTGACAATTTATTTCAGTATCCATAGTAACTTCCTGACTTCTTGTATCACTGGTTTTCCTCCTTTTTGTGCTTTTTATGTAGCTTCTTTTTTCACTCGTGTTATGTTACGTGGCTTCTTTTCTCTGCATTTTGTTTCTTTACTTTCAAAAGTTCGTCATTCAATGGTATATCTTCCCGTTTTCCATGAAAAAATTTTCAGGCAGAATTTTTCTATTCATTCATTTGTCGTAGAAGACATTTGATGTGCCTGGTCCTAGGTTCCCCAGCGATGGGAAACCATTGGTTCCCTCTATGCCACCAGTGAGAAAAACTTTCCTGCTTTTTCTTTTTCTAGTTCAAATTATTATGCAGCACTAGCTAGGCTACAATGAACATCGAATAGCATGAAGGTGATAATATAAAATCTTAAGAATTCCTATAATGTTGGTCCATCTGTAAGTGCTAAAAAAAAGAAAAAAGTCGGATCAATTATGTATTCGGGCAAAGTGGCAAAGACATGGTTTGGCTGTTGTGGCCGAAAATAAATTAAATGATTTTGAAATAAAAAGTGTAAATGCTGACAAACTATCAAAATCAAGTATCTAGTGGACTTTCAGACAGCAAAAAGTGTTTTGAATCCTGGAGAGGCCTGCACTTTGTGTGTACCCCAAGACTACAAAAAAGCAGACGTTCTTGTTGAAGTGTGTGGACTTGTGATAAGGAAATGGTCCAGTTCTTTCAAGTGCTCAAAGAAGTTACATCAGAAATAAAATTTATCGCAGTCAAAAATTTCGCAATAAGAAGATCGACAGTCGAAAATAAAATTTTGATTTTTTACCTAGTCCATATTTCCAGCAACAGCAGTCCAAGTTCCCTTCAACAAAAAAGAACTTGAACTTGCGGGATGTGAAGTAGGAGCATCTCCAGAAGAAAAAGACTGACCAGTGCTATTACTGCCATCGATTCGTCCATTTGGTTGCCAACTGTGCCATGAAATACATATGCGTGAAGTGTAAGGATGCCCGTGCTCCCAGTGGATGCAAATTGGCTCAAACAGGGCCGCGAAAACTATACTGTGTGAGGCGTGGTGTATTTGGTCATCCAGCATCATGTCGAGGATGCTCCCGATATCAAGATGCAACAGTCAGATTCAACACGTAACAAATACAACTACACCACAGTGTTATACCTTGTGGCTCCGTCAAGCCCGAGGTAGCTATTGCACTCGCCACTAGAGGACCTGCAGACAACAAAATATATAATGCAAATAATTTAAGCTGCAATAATGAGTTGCCTATCGAAATCAATCAACAGTTTGAGTCACTTTCAACAAAAATTAAAAAACTAGATGAAAATATTAAGTTTGTGTTTCGATGTTCAGGATGTTCTTTCTTCAAATAACTGGTCATCCAGTCTCTTTCCCATGGATGGGCTTCGTCTCATCTAAATCAACGTTAACACCATTGTCAGTCTAGATTTACGTGACCACCTCTTGGAATTCCTCATCGAGCAAAAGCCTGACATCATACTTCTCATTGAAACCTGTCTCAATTCATGGCACGTTCAAGGATTTTGAATTCGTAAGAAACGAAAGGGTAAACGGTGATTCGGAAGCTGGCAGTTGAATATTAGTTAGAAGACCCTATTGTCTCCAAGCCATTGATAGAGTCAAACTCAAATGTTTTGAATTTCTTTAAGTGTCCATTTTGCAAGGTGGGAATAACCACTTGGTTATCTATGCCTATGCAGGTCGTAACGTTCTTAACTTCAAGGAGGAGCTCGATTTATTGTTTGAAATACTCTAATTGAATAGGCTGTATAGTTATTATATTCTTATTGGCGAAATATCCCAAAAGGAGTATTCCTGAAATCGTGGATAGTAGAGAACCAAATTGAACACAAGTGCAATCTATATAGGTTGGAGTTTCCAAAATATCCTAAAGCGAATTCATAATTGAACCTCTGCATTGCTGACACACGACTTGAATTCATGGTTAATGATTCTCAATAGAAACTACATGTACTTTTTTATGACAGCGACCATAACGCAAATGTAATGGGAATCAATCATCAAACGGATGATGTTTTCCTCATTCAAGTTCAATATGAAAATCATTGGTTGAATTTCAGAAGAATGGAATGGCGTACATTTTAAAGGAACTCTAATCGGGTGTTCCACCAATATCCACCTTCTGATGACGGGAACTCTCACCCAATGGTTCTCAATGCCAGGAATTTAACTAAAGATGAAACATATCTCTATTTGTCAAAGTAAGAGGAGCGGAAACCATGGAGAAGGTAGTTCTCAAGACTAAACATTCAAACAATATGAAACAAAAAGTTGAAAGCCTTTTTCAAACATGCGTCAACAATATTTATCGGCGATTTTCAGACTACAAATTTGCTGAAACTAGACCTGAAGAATATGCGGAACCTATTCCGTTCATACTTCAGTAGTGAGGTCAGCAAATCAAGGGGTGGAAAAACTAAGGAGTATTAGCGCTCAGGACCCAAATGATGTTCTTGTGAAAGTAAACAGCTTATTCTGCAAGAAGTTTTTAGTGAAAGTGTCAAATCTTGGAATCGCTAGTGATGAAATAAATCTTCTTGATAGGAGTGGTAATGAAATTGATAGTACGACTCCAGATAGAAATGGAAACAGGATTATATTTGATGGATTGCAGAAACTTGCCCTGATTGGAATAGATTTTGAATTGGTCCATCAACCAAATCCTGAAAGGGGGAGCCAAAAACTTTCAAAGCTCGTTGAAGTTAAAAATTTTCAACTTCAAATCAAGCCTGCACGTCGAATCAATTCTTCATTTCAACGATCTCAAATTATATTGATCATTTGCTTGGATATGAAGACTTGCATTTTATGTTTAGCAAAATAAATAATCAGAAGTTATGTGGTATTGACAGTATTCCAAAAAACAGTTCTCCAATGTTTGCCTGAGGCTGCTATTAGAAATTATTGCATATTGTTCAATAACATGTTCAACAATTCATATTTCCCAAGTCAGAGGGGGTGTTTCTAGCTTTGAAGAAAAGAAAAGAATCTTTATACCCTAAAATCTATCACCCAACCAGCTTGGTGCCTAGCATCGCCAAGGTGTTTAAAGTGATACCAAACAAAGCGTTAGACACCCACATTGAGAGATATGAGTTGATGCCGAATTGCCAGTTGTTAACTCCCAACAAGAATCTGCTGTCAGATTATATTGTGTCTTGCCGTCGAGTCCTCGGGCATCTCGCTGGACCACTTTCCTGTGCTCTGCACTTTTGGGTAGCCGGTTTTCTTCTATTCTTGACATAGCCGGTCCATTACAGTTTGCGTAACTTAATGCAAGAGGAAACTGGTGCATCATCAAACAGCTCATGCAACTCATCGTTGCAACGTGGTCACTGTTCTGTTCCATGTTCCATTTTTTGGATCACTTTACCTTGAAATACGTCCACGGTCTTTTCAGATTTGCTCGTCAGGGTCCATGTTTCAATTTCATATAGCAGCACAGTTTAGAATAGTGTTTTGTAAACGTTGAGCATCTTTTATCGGTGCAAAAACTTTGGTCCTTAGAATGGGAATTACGGTGCAGCATGCTTTATTTGCGGCGTCTAATCTCATCGTTTTTGGCGCCTCTTCTATTCAGGTTGGCTTAAACGTAGATAAAGATATCCACACTTTCAAGGTTGCAGTCGCCTACGGTCAGTTTTTGTCTAGCTGGAGTGTTCTTCCTGGCTTGAGTCATGAATTTAATTTTAGTTTGATTAACTCGTAGGACGTTTTCTTCAGATTCAAAGTTCAGAAATGCTCCTTTGGCATCCAAGATTGAATGTGCCATAATATTGTAGTCGTCAGCAAATGCTACAATTGTGTGGACTTGAACATTATTGTAGCCGAAAATTCAACTGATGTCTTCCTGATGCCGTGTTTCAGCGCAATATTAAAGATCATTGGGGCAAGTTCATTCCCTTACTTTAAGTCTGATTCCATTTTGAAGCTGGTGCACATTGAGCACCTGCTTTACTGAGAATATTTAGACTATTGAAGACCATCTGCTTCACAAGTCTCCCTGGTACTTTCTTGAAGTATGTTCATAGTATGGCGTTAATTTTCTTTCTATGATTTCGAAGAGCACTTTATAAGACGTGCCCAGTAGAGCAATGGCTCTAAAATTATCACATTTTAATTTGCCCTCCTTTATGTATACAAGACATATTATACCCTTTCTGCCAGTTCACTGATGACTGCTCTCCTTACCATATTCTGCATATTAATCGATGCATAAGATTATTTAAATGGGGGTC
The DNA here is from genome assembly GCA_963969285.1 of Odontomyia ornata. Lineage (NCBI taxonomy): Eukaryota > Metazoa > Arthropoda > Insecta > Diptera > Stratiomyidae > Odontomyia > Odontomyia ornata. The sequence continues at coordinate 103,587,186 of OZ017740.1, read as the reverse complement.
CCTCGCTCTGGAGCAGTTCGGCTGGTATTTTATCTATTCCAAAAGCCTTATTCTATCTGAGGTCCCGTACTGTTGCCTCTACTTCGTTCCCAGTTGGTGGGGAGACAAGTACCTCCTGCTCTGCTTCTGAAATGTTCACAACTTTAGTTGTTGTTGGGGATGCTGTGAATAGCTTCTCGAAATATTGCAGTGATCTGTTATTAATTTCGACTGGTTTAACAGTGATTGCTCCTTGCACACTATTAAAAAGAATTGTTTGTGGATTGAAGCCCTCTCTTAGTTGTTTAATGGTGGCTCTCTTCACACAGCTGGAACGGGAGGAGACAGTCCTCTCATTGAAAGCGAGGAAGGCTCCAGGTCCAGATGGTGTTCCAGCTGAGGTGTTGTGGCTCGTCTATCACAATGGTCCTGGCTTGCTGCTCAGCACTTTCAACGCTTGTCTACAGACCGGTTTTTCCCGGTGTGGCGAGGCTCGTGCTGATCAGCAAGGGGAAGGGAAATCCCGAATCACCGTCTGCATACCGCCCGTTATGCATGCTAGACACGGCTGGGAAAGTGCTAGAGAAACTCATCAAGGGAAGACTCACTGACGCGATTCGTGCTGCTGGGGACCTATCTCCTCGGCAGTATGGCTTTAGAGCAGGACGTTCTACTATTGATGCGATTACAAAGGTGGTGAACGCGGTCCAAAAGGCAGAGGCACATAGTCACACCAAGCGACGGATCGTCCTGTTGGTGACACTCGACGTCAGGAATGCCTTCAACTGAACTAGATGGGTGGATATTCTGGATACGCTGGATAACTCTTTTCAAGTTCCAGAGTATCTAATGCGGCTTTTGAGGAACTACTTAAAGGACCGAAGCCCGGTCTACGACACAACACAGGGCCAACGAAGGATGGAAATTACATCGGGTGTTGCCCAGGGATCTATCCTTGGTCCGGACCTGTGGAAAGTGTCTTACGACGGGCTACTGAGACTGTAGATGCGCAACTAAGGCTAGGTATGCAAATGCACTGAGTGAGGGACTGGATGATTGCTCGCGGGCTCAGTTTAGCACTGGAGAAAACCGAAGCGGTCATCTTGACAAAAAAGAGAATCCATAGAGTAAGAGTGATCAGTATTGGCGACTTATGAATCGAATTGAAGCTAGCGGTAAAGTACCTGGGGCTACTGATCGACTCGAAGATGAGTTTCTCTGAGCAAATCAGGGCAACGGCTGAGAAGGCTTCTTCGGGAATATCGGCTCTAAGTTTACTTATGGCTAACGTAGGGGGACCCAGCCCATTAAGAAGACGCCACTTGATGAGTGCTGTAGGGTTAGTGCTACTGTATGGAGCAGAAGTAAGGGATGATGCTCTCAGCAAGGAGGTACGAGTATACCGAAAACGTTTGGCACAGGTACGGAGAAAAGGAGCACTGAGAATTGCATCTTCGTATCCAACAGTCTCTGATCCGGCGGTGAGAGTGATTGCAGGCGTGATACCTGTCACCCTCCTTGCTAGAGAGCGCCGTGCTATTTACCTGCGCCGAAACGAGGATGAGAGGGAGATGGTTGTCCGCGAGGAGAGACAACGCTCGCTCAACGATTGGCAGCAGTCTTGGGTGAATTGCATGAAGGGAAGGTGGACTGCGCGCCTCGTCCCGGATGTGAGACCGTGGCTTAATCGAAGGCATGGTGAGACTGACTTCTATCTGACCCAGCTTTTGAGCGGTCATGGGTGTTTTGAGTCTTACTTGCACAAGATCGGTAAGTCACTTTCCCCCGATTGTCGGTTTTTTCCAGGAGAGGAGCACGATGCCTGTTACACATTTTTTGCGTGTACAAAATGGGCCAGGCTGCAACAGGGAGACGGGAGAGCTCACCCCGGATAATATAGTTGCGGTGATGCTCGAATCGGTTGACAAATGGAACCAGGTGGCACATTATGCTCGGGCAGTCCTAATATATAAAAGAGACTCACAGCAGCCGGGGCACTGGGGCTGGGGGATCGCACTTCTGGCATTTGTTCTTCCATTCTCCCCTCCTGCTAGGAAAGGGACTCCTCAACTTGAAGGCACCACACGGCGTAACAAAACGAGTCCTGGCCCGAAGTAATGTGTCAAACGGTTCCAGGCTGGGTTCTCAGGTTGACAGGGGAGGCGTTTAGTGGGTATACTTGTCGCACCTGGGAGTCCCACACTCTGTGCATGAATAGCATTCACCTCCCTACCATAGAAAAATGGTGGCAAGCGCCGATCTGACCTCGTATAGAGTCATATTTTCGTTTATCTGTTGGATCTTGGGGTTGATGCTTAGTCGTTTCTTTCTTCGTTGCGTTTTTTAGCTTGTCGTTGGAGGGTATCGTATTGTTCTTCTTTGGTCCAAGTTATTCGCTGGATACATTCTTTGTTCGCCTTGCTCCTACTTTTAATCGCTTCCTTGCATTTGTCATCGTACCAGTTGTTCCCCCTTTTCTTTGGCTGGTGTCCTAAGATATCTTCATCTGCTTCTTTTACGGCATCTCTTACTCTCTTCCCTATGGTTTCGATGTCATCATTAGTTTCTCCCGCCAGCGGAGATGTGTTGATGCGATTTTCCAGCACGGGCATGTATGTAGGAGCTACTGATCTATCATTTTGCTAGTCTATTTGGTACCTCGGAGTAACTGATGCTCCTTGTGTACAGTCCTTGTAGATGTGGCATCGGAACATGACTCTTATAAGGTAGTGGTCCGAATCACAGCAAGCGCCGTGGAACGAGCGTGTGTCAAGAATGTTGGTGGTGGTTAGTTTTTGTATGAGAACATGGTTTATCGGGTCTGGGGATGCCTACGTTCTCTTACGGATTTCTCGATGTGGAAAGCGTGTGGAGCTTATTGTGAAGCTTCTACTAGTAGCAACGTCTATCAGCAGTTGTCCGTTGTCGCTCGTGACTGCATGGAATTATAGCGCAAGATCTGTAACTGTGAGTTAAAACCCGTGGTTTTCACAGCCATATCACCCTATAGACAGGTATATTGCAACTTACCATGCTACTGGCTTCGTTCCTCCAGAAGTATTCGTGTAATTGGACACGAACCAATATGTTTTTGATACGCTGCTGGAATGTTCCCGCTAATTCGCCAATATACGAGAACTGAGTTGAATGACTACAGACCCTATATAAAGGCGAGCTGAATGAATGTGGGGTTCATTCATTACAACCGCGATAGAAAACTGCGATATTGATTGTTTGAGTGTGAAGTGATTTTAAGTAGACAATTCCGATAGAAATTTATGGACAAGTGGAAGGTAGAATTTTAATAGTGAAAATTAAAGTTGTAAAATTGTTAGTGAATTGATTGTGCATTTTTGACGAATTAAATAAACTCTTTTAATTTAATTTAAAAGAGTTTGCGTTTTCACTTTCCCGGAACATTAAATTATTGCCCGCGAACCAAAAACACGCGTCAGTGGTGTCGAGAAGTGAGAAAGAAAATTTCGAAAAGTGAAAACTTTTAAATATTTTTAAACTGCACAGTTGTGAAATATAACGTGGAAACTGGTGGAAAAATAACCGAAACCATAAAAATGCCAGGAAACTTTCATCTAAAAATTGATCAATTGACCATATCGGAGCTCAAGGAGGAGTTGGAACAGCGGAATCTGGCCACACAAGGTACAAAGGCCATACTGATTGCACGCTTGCGTGACGCGATCGAGCCGGAAGGCGTGAATCTGGATTCGGGTGAGCTCTCAGATGCGGAAAAAGGCGCAGAAGGTGGAGAAGTAGAAACACCAAAATCAAAGGAGCCAGAAAATGCGCTAATGCAAATGTGACTGAGAAGCTAGATGAACAGTCATCTAATTTAACTGCGAAGCTAAATGAATAATCAGCAAAAATGGACCAACAAGCGATCGAAATCAAGGCGGATTTGCAAAAACAGTCAGGCAAAATAAAGGCGGAGCTCGATAGTCTGAACCAGCAAATTAAATGCGTCGAAGAAAAGGTTTATCAATTCGAGGAGAGAATTAACATGAGATTGGCCTGGTTGGGGAGAGAATGAACCATGAGATGGAAAAAATGAAAAAGGACTTGGAAGCAGCGAAGGCAGTAGTAACCACCTCACCAGCCCCGCTTATAACCGCAGCGCAAAGCACATGCAGAAATGTGAAAGCACCAATATTCGACGGGCAAACGGTGTGGACTATTTACAAAACCCAGTTTGAAGCTGCCGCTCGCATAAATCACTTGAATGAGCAGGAACGAGCAACTGCACTGATTTTTGCTCTAAGAGGCCCAGCTGCCGAGTTGTTGCAGACGATCCCCATTTAATTGCACTCAAACCTGAATGCTGTAATGAATGCGCTCGACATGCGGTATGGAGACGATCATCTAAAGCAATTTTTATCGGTCACAGCTAAGGCATCGGGTGCAGAAGTCTGGTGAAACCCTACAGCAGCTAGCCCAAGACATTGAGCGACTAGCACTTTTGGCTTACCCAGCCTACGACCCAGAACATCGAGATGATGCAGCGACAGAAGCATTTATCAGCGCACTAAAGGACCCGGAATTGCAACAAGCCGTGCGTTTAGCTCAAAAGCAAACGGTTAAGGACGCATTGGCTTACAGTCTGAACTTTGAGGCAGCGAAAAAATCTGACTCGTACCACTGCCCGGGTTCGTGAGGTAGTGACAGACGAGTGCAGGTGTGAGCGCGTGGAAATTGAGCGAGACCCGCATGTAAATGGTGCGCCTAGATGCTGGAATTGCGGAGAGACGGGGCACCTGCAAACAGACTGCAAGAAGCGAAGAAAACCGAGCTATTGTCCAGGGTGTGCAGCTAGGAGGAGATCCAGACCGAGTCAGGTGCCCAGAATGGAAGCCCTTCAAACAGAAGGGTCGGGAAACATGTAAGAGCCAACTTCGTGGGGCAGAGGTTGGCTAGGAGGATCGACGCCCCCAGCACCACCATCACCGTGTCAAGACTACATCGTGGAGAAGCGGACTTATGCCTTCTGGGTCAAGATGACGGAGAACACTGCACCATAACAATCGACACTGGTGCAACCCGATCGATTATCCGACCAGACCTAGTTAGACAACAACAACTTCACAAGGGCAGAATTTTCTCACTACGGACAGCTACGGGAGAAACTGCACCTGTTCATGGAGAGGTCAGCCTTCAGATACAGTTGGGAGACCTTGTGTTCCGACATAATTTTCTGGTCGCGATTATTATGGATGACTGCATTCTTGGAATGGATTTTCTGCGACCACATGGAATCACGTTGGATCTGGGCAAACGTGTATTGAAATGGCAGAATGTCGAAGAACTGATGGAGGATCCCAGCGTCCAAATTCCCAAGATGAATGTAGTGGTATGTACTGACACTGATGTACCGGATTCTTCCGAAAGCATTGTATGGGCCAAGCTTGATGGTGATTCTGGAGACCACCGATCTTATCTGATAGCGCCAACGAAGACGTCTGCATTGCGCAGCTTGATTGTAGGACGAACCCTTTTTTTTGTGGTAGGAAGGTGAAGGCATTTACGACCGCCGAGGCTGGCAGTCTAGGACTCCCATGGAGGATACCCTTGAACTACCCAATAAACACCTCCCCTGTCAATCTGAGAACCCAGCCTGGAACCGTTTGACACATTACTTCGGACCAGGTCTCGTTTTGTTACGCCGTGGGGCGCCTTCAAGCTGGGGAGTCCCTTTCCTAGCGGGAGGGAAGAGGAGAAGAGGAAATGCCAGAAGAGCGATCCCCTAGCCCCAGCGCCCCCGGCTGCTGTGAGTCCCTTTTATATTTTAGGACTGCCCGAGCATAATGTGCCACCTGGTTCCATTTGTCAACCGATTCGAGCATCACCGCAACTATATTATCCGGCGTGAGCTCTCCCGTCTCCCTGTAGAGTTCCCTTCGCAGCCTGTCCCATTTTGTACACGCACAAAATGTGTGACAGGCATCGCCCTCCTTTCTTGGGCAAAACCGACAATCGGGAGACCGTGACTTGCCGATCTTGTGCAGGTAAGACTGAAAACACCCGTGCCCGCTCAAAAGCTGGGTCAGATAGAAGTCAGTCTCATCATGCCTTCGATTCCGGGATGAGGCGCGCATTCCACCTTCCCTTCGTGCAATTCACCCAAGACTGCTGCTAATCGTTGAGCGAGCGCTGTCTCTCCTCGCGGACAACTATCTCTCTCGCATCCTCGTTTCGGCGCAGGTAAATAGCGTGGCACTCTCTAGCGAAGAGGGCGACAGGTTTCACGCCTGCAATCACTCTCACCGCCGAGTCGGAGACTGTTGGGTACGAAGATGCAATTCTCAGTACTCCTCTTCTCTGTACCTGTGCCAAACGTTTTCGGTATACCTCCTTGCTGAGAGCGTCGCCCCATACCACTGCTCCGTACAGTAGCACTGGACCTACAGCACTCATCAAGAGGCATCTTCTTGATGGGCTGGGTCCCCCTACGTTAGCCATGTCGACTCAGGGCCGATATTCCCGAAGCAGCCTTCTCAGCCGTTGCCCTGATTTGCTCAGAGAAACTCATCTCTGAGACGATCAGTAGCCCCAGTTACTCCACCGCTGGCTTCGATTCGATTTATATATCTCCAATACTGATCACCCTTACTCTAGGGATTCTCTTTTTTGTTAAGATGACCACTTCGGGTTTCTCCAGTGCTAAACTGAGCCCGCGAGCAATCATCCAGTCCCTCACTCGGCGCATTAGCATACCTAGCCTAAGTTGCGTTTGTTCAACGGTGCGTCCAGTGACCAGAGCCGCAACATCATCCGCATAGCCGACTAAGCGCGACTCATCTGGCATCTCAAGTCTCAGTAGCCCGTCGTAAGACACTTTCCACAGGTCCGGACCAAGGATAGATCCCTGGGCAACACCCGATGTAATTTCCATCCTTCGTTGGCCCTGTGTCGTGTCGTAGAGCAGACTTCGGTCCTTTAGTTAGTTCCTCAAAAGCCGCATTAGATATTCCGGAACTTGAAAAGAGTTTTCCAACTTGTCCAGAATATCCACCCATCTAGCGGAGTTGAAAGCATTCCTGTCGAGTGTCACCAACAGGATGATCCGTCGCTTGGTGCGACTATATGCCTCTGCCTTTTGGACCGCGTTCACCACCTCTGCAATCGCATCAATGGTAGAACGTCCTGCTCTAAAGCCGTACTGCCGAGGAGATCGGTCCCCAGCAGCACGAATCGCGTCAGTGAGTCTTCCCTTGATGAGTTTCTCTAGCACTTTCCCAGCCGTGTCTAGCATGCATAACGGGTGGTATGCAGACGGCGATTCGGGATTTCTCTTCCCCTTGCTGATCAGCACGAGCCTCGCCACCTTCCATCGTACTGGGAAAACCCCGTCCCGTAGGCAAGCGTTGAATGTGCTGAGCAGCAAGTCAGGACGATGGTGATAGACGAGCCACAACACCTCAGCTGGAACACCATCTGGACCTGGAGCCATCCTCGCTTTCAATGAGAGGACTGCCTCCTCCAGTTCCAGCTGTGTGAAGAGTGGGCACTCGACTGCTGTTTCACCATGGCCAGCGTCAACACGGAAGGGATGGGCGGCGAAGAGTCCCCACACTAGCGCGTCCATCTTTTCCGCGTCATGTATACAAGGCTTCCGTAAGACACCAAGTTTTCCCATGAACAGCTTGTAGCCCCACGGATCCTTGTTCACATTGTCCACTAGGTCTTGCCAGCACCGAGCCTTGCTACTGTTGATCAGTTTGCGAAGGCATTTCCTGGCCGACTTATATGCTGCCACCTGGTTGCATGCTTCGTCACGGTTCTGCACCCGTTGAGCTTCTCGTCGAAGCTTGTCACACTCCCTTCGCTTTTCAGCGACTTCAGTTGACCACTAGTACACTGGGGGCTTGCCGTACCGGGGTCTTCGACGGCGCATAGAAACGCAGGAAGCAGTCGTAATTATGCTCATAGTAGAGTTAACTATGTCTTGAGCTGTCAGTTTTTCCATCCCCGCCGAAACTCCTTGCAGCGGCTCACCTGCTGTGAGCACCCCGACAAACCTCTCGACGTCCATCCTTCCGATGTTCCATCCAGTTGTAGAAGGTCGAGAGCACGGACGTCGGGAGACAGCATCACTAATCTCAAAAAGAATGCACTGATGATCACTGGTTGAGTAGTCCTCTAATACTTTCCAGTTGTGTTTCCTCCGTACTAAGGCCTCCGAGGCGAATGTCACGTCCGGTATGGTTCCCTCACCGCCAATACGGCGGAAAGTCGGCGTGTTTCCGGAGTTTAGTACGACGAGGGCCGTCCTGGCCGCCATTTCCACGATTCTTTTTTCCCGCGGACCCGTCTGAGGCATACCTCATTCGATAGCTTTAGCGTTGAAATCGCCCCCAACGAGCACTTTGTAAGTTTGGCTTGGAAAGATTATATCGGCTCGTTAGGCGTTAGGTACACACTAAAGAAGGTGGTCCCTGAGCACCGAACCCACACGAAACCATCCCCCCGTCCACAACTATCCGCTTGAAAGTCACTGTTCCGAACCCAGATGACGGCAGTACCAGTTTCATCAGAATACCATAATGCAGGACTTTTATTATGGCGTTGCTCACTCAGCAGCAATAAGTCGGCTTGCATGTCCCTCGCAAACTGCTCTAGCAGATTTTGGGCGGTTGAACTGTGGTGTAGGTTTATCTGCAGGATGCGGGTCACCGAAGCTATGATTTTGCCTTGGCTAGGGCTTCCTAGAACACCCGGCATTTTCCTGACTCCAAGTCGTGTCCAAAATCAGGTTTTGGATCAGCATAATTGCAAAGAATACAGTGTGCCTTATGCACGAATGAACGGGCGCAGATAAGAAAATTAGAGATCTCTAAATCTGTATGGTTCGCACATATAGCGACGATGACAGCATGTCTCTTCATTTCTTGAGTGATGTTGTAGTCCACTATTTATCTGAAAAGGAAAAAAAATTTAAAAAAGAATTCGTGAAGTTATAGTCACATTTATGCATGTCCTCAAATACTGTACGCACCCTGCATATATATATATATATATATATATATATATATATATATATATATATATATATATATATATATATATATATATATATATATATATATTGTTACATGTACAAATAATTTTGCGAGCTACTGTCGCAATTGTTTCCACAACAATGAAGAACACGAATTCACTCGAAGACACGAGAACCCAACAAGCATGATCAACATCTGCAAGTGACGTCACTCCATTCATTAAGTTTTCTCGAATCTACCAGCTACCTCTCGGTAGAACATTCGCCAATAAACGAGAAATGGGTGAATAGGTAGAGACCCTATATAAAGGCGAGCTGAATGAATGGGGGGATCATCATTCGACCGCGATAAGAACTGCGATAGTGTGTGGGAAGTGTGTTTCGTAATAGTGAAGTGATTTAGAAGACAATTGCGATAAGAAATTTATGGACAAGTGTTAGATTTATTTTTATAGTGAAAGTGTTAAACTGATTATTGTGCATTTTCTTGAATTAAATAAACTCTTTTAACTTAAATTAAAAGACATTGCGTTTTCACTTTCCCGGAACGTTAAAGTTATAGGCTGCGAACCAATAACACGCGACAATATATATATATATATATATATATATATATATATATATATATATATATATATATATATATATATATATATATATATATCTGGTCGAGCTGGGACGGAGTAATCTATGTATTGGTGGCTGATACGAAATGTCTAAATTATTCGCAGAAATAACGAAAGAAGAAATTCAAAATTTTTGATTTCAAATTTATCAATGTTCCACCAACAATGTTAGTCTACTATTGAATACATACACCGCGAAGCACACCATGTTTAGTTTTCAATTCTAACCTTGTATTCAGATGAAATTTCATTAAGTTATGGAAAATTTTCCAAGATAAATTTTTTTGCCGTTATATTACAATTCGGGACCCTGAACGTTTCAGCATCCAATTAATTGTTTCGTATGCATGAGCAAATGTCTACTCTTACAATCTTTTCTTGCGTTTACCTTGCATGCATAATTTCCAGCGCCCTGACGCATTTCCTCGTCCTTTACGTACAAAAACGTCTTTTAAGCGTAAAGTACAATATGCAGGTACAACTGTTTGGTTTGTAATCAAATTTTATTTAGTTGTAATCAATTATCTATTTGAAAACTATTCATACAAGTTCACCGCTTTTTCCTTTTGATACTTAGAGCACAACTGATTTTATTTGTTTGCTGATTCTTATAAATTTAAATTTTGTTTTTGCATTGCCTTTTTATAACCTAAACAACCACTTATAAAAATTGCCGTCTTTCAAACGTTAATATTTGCAGCTTTACAGAGTTTCTAATAACATTTATCAAAACCAAAATATTTTACTCATCTGGCACTTCCCTCGAAACCAACAAATTTAACTGTTTAGTATTTAGCTTGATTGAGGGGTCGGAAATTCGCTCCGAAAAAATTCAATTTATGCTCTTGATGCACGCAAACTTTTCGTTTCCCCGAACACATAACGAATTTCTCTTCTATTTGCCGTAAGCTTTTCGAATTCGCTGGAGCGCGACTTCAACTCGAGAAGCTCCCCATTTCGCCGCAACCTCCATCCTCTCCAAGCTTGCACTTATCAACTGATAAACTGAAACAGATGCAGATGTTATGACGAAGTTGGCGCTCGCATCTTTGAGATACAAAGATACAGTGCGTGTCGCGGCTGAAGTAATGAGCGTGGGAAATGGGGAAAAACAACTTGGAGACAATGAAGAGGGAGTAGATAGCAGTGGCAATTCTCCTTTGCAAATATGCAAATTGCTGAAGATGGACCCCCGATGGGACGTTGGATACGGGTTTGGGCGAATTTCAGATGGTGGTGGCGCGAATTAACCGGTGGAAGGTTGACTGTGACCGTTGTTGCCGAATCAGTTTCATGCAGTCGGCTGTTTACTCCAGCTCGTCTTGAGTGTGGCGCGCGAGCGATTCGCTTCGATTCCGTTTCGAAAAGCGTTAAGCGTTGAGCATACGAAATTCGGTACATATCCGGCGGATTATTGTCGCGCGACTTTTTGTATCGCTGTGTCATCTGCACTTGGTACGAATTTGTTGGTTGAGGGCATTTTTCGCTGTCCCGTATTTATTCAATTATTCGGCAAAGTCAAATTAATTAAATTTCGCTAATTAGCTCCACCGAAACTGGCTCGGCTCGGCCGTTCCCCGTTGGCTGTGTACTTTTCATTGGCTGCAAATTATTTATTGCTTTACAGAAGTAATTAAGTTTGAGCTGCACTTGCCGAAAGATTAAATAAATACAAACAAAAAGTGCCGTTCCACTAAGGAATTTCCAGGGAGACCTTTCGCGGAATAATTTCTGCGACTATCGGAGAATAATAATTAGGAGGAACTTTGCGCTGTGGCGGACGCGGTTGGATTGAGTTATTACCGCATTAATTCGGGACGTGCTTTGATTAATCTAATAAGTGATTACTTCCCGCGGTGACGAAGTCAGTTAATTCGATGATAGTGGAGCTTTCTTCCACTGTCCATTGGCTAACTGCTGCGTCCCTCCTTACGGCGGCCACGAGCAATCTTCTCGTTATCGCTTTAATTCGCCACCGGCTCCCTGTCCTACGTCACTAGTCCGGAAAACTTTTATTTACTCTACAATTACCTGCTACTTATTTTTTGGATTTGTTTACACTGGTCCCGGGAAAAATCAGCTTGTGAAGAAAAGTGTTCCGTCCTTTTCTGAGTGAAGCGAAGTGTTCAACCAGAATAAATTCTATAAATTGGATTTTCTCGTTTTCCATTCCAGATCTTCGATTCCGGGTTCCTTTGATTTTTGGCGAATTCGTTTATTTATTCGCAACTTTGTCGGCATCGTCATTTGTTTATTGCAAGTGTTCGCGGGTTTTTGTGTGATTCTGCAAAAATCGTTTTCGGTTTGCTTTCACTTTTCCTGATTTCAAGAGTGCGTGCTTTGATTGGTGAAAGGCGTTTCTGTCAGGTGAAGGAGTTCAACTGAAATTAATATTGAAAAGTCCTCCAAACATGCGGCGAAATGTTAAACTGATCGTCTTTGTAAGCATCATTTGGATGTTTTTCATGGTCTACTATTTCCAGACAAACAGTGCAAAGGTGAGTGATGTTTCATATTTCGATTTAATTACTGTTATTACAATTTATATGATGAATCAGACAGGTATTACAGCTTCACAATGAATTGCTGATATTCATGGAACTAGTTTAATAGCAATCTGCATATGAAATTTTACGAAACTTGATTGAATTTGTGAATTTTAATGTCTTTGTTAATCAGCTTCCAATAATAGATGCTCATTGGCTAGAAACACAACAACGTTATAAATATTATTCATTGTTTCCTTATTGTTTATCTTCCGAAGTTTGAAGGACAAGATAGAAAGAAACTGGTGAAATGTGCATCATGAACGATTTTGACTTTGATCGTCCTCATTCACATTGCCTCATTCACACTGCGCACTATTAGATACCCAATAACATGGCTCTGGAGGTGTACTTAAAGGTGCTCTCGTCTGTTAGATCCTTGATCATATACGTAACTCTTTCATTTTGAATTTGTCCCCCAGGGAATTCCATGCAGGGTTCGCAAAAATAAGATATTTATAATAAATATGAAAAATCCGATATTTGATATACATCCGATATATGTACTACTGTGTCTAAAAAATAAGGTGACATTTGAATTTAAACTGCGCGCGTCGAAGGATTTGGAGAACTATTTTTTTTTAGGTTGGTAGTACTGTCAGTGACATCTATGTCAAATTTACATGTCAAAATATTCATTAGTGTTTGAGTTACGCGTCGCTTTGTGAGCTGCTAAAAGTGAGTTTTTCGTTTTTTGCGATGTCGAAATTTGTTGAATTTGCATTAAATTTTGTTTGCGGAATCAATTTTCTGCTGCGGATACGTTGAGGATGGTGCAGAAAGCCTTTGGCGATGAGGCTATGTCTAAAAACAATGTTTACAAATGGTATAGTGAGTTCCAAGCCGACCATGAACGTGTCGAAGACGAAGAGCGTCCTGGGCGACCATCAACCTCTTCTCTTCTTCGATTATCGTGTTGTTGTCCATTACGAAATCCTTCCGCCGGGCCAAACAGTCAACAAGGAATATTATTCGAACGTTATGCGTCGTTTGCGTAGCGCTATCAGCCTAAAAAGGCCGAAATTGTGGAAAGACAATTCTTGGTTTTTACACCACGATAATGCACCATCCGATACTGCACTCGTAATTCGTGATCATTTAGCCAAAAACTCATCCCATATCGTTCCGCAACCACCGTATTCACTTGATCTGGCGCTGTGCGACTTCTGGCTCAAAAGACCGCTCCCGGGACACCGTTTTGATACGATAGAGGAGATTTAAGCCACAGCAAAGACGGAACTGAAGGCCATCCCGAAAACGACGCGTATCTCAAACACTAATGAATATTTTGACATGTAAATTTAACGTAGACGTCACTGACAGTACTACCAACCTAAAAAAAAAAATCTTCAAATCCTTGGACGCGCGCAGTTTAAATTCAAATGTCACCTTATTTTTAGGTCACAGTAACGCCAGTAATATCGGATAAATAGAGTCTTCCAATAAGAGGTGTTATTTTAAATAGATCTTGTGATTTAACACCTTGCGACTTCTACCTTTGGGGCCACGTGAAAAAAAAGGTCTACGCCAACTGCCCAGCTTCAATTCAAGACCTCAAATATGGAATTCGTGGGGCTATCGAGGACATAGAGCAACCACTTTGTGATTTGGTTATAGAAAATTTAATGAAAAGGATATGGTCCTGTGAGCGTGTCGTGGTGATCATTTGCCTGGTGTTATTTTTCACTATTAGCGGCATACCTTCCTCTTTATAATGAAATAAACATCCGATCGTTCATTTTAAAAAATAGCATTTTTCTTTTAATATCAAAATAACACCTCTTATTAGATTTGGCTATGGAAAATTTCATGAAAAGGATATGGTCCTGTAAGCGTGGTCGTGGTGGTCATTTGCGTGATGTTTTTTCCACTATTAATGGCATACCTTCCTCTTTATAATGAAATAAACATCCAATCGGTCATATTAAAAAATGGCATTTTCTTTTAATATCAAAATAACACCTCTTATTGGAAAACCCTACATATCAAGATATGGACTAATTTATGGGCTTTTTCGATTCCTAATCGGTTACGTACCCTCGGCTGCACAAGACCAAAGGTAGAGGATATTCTTTCGAGATCAGCTGTCGATGCTACCGCTGACAGTAATTGTTCACATAGTGTTTGAAATCTTTCATTGCCATCCCAGTTGAGCCATCGATTATCGTTTGTGTTCATATTTTGGAGCTTCCACCATTCTAATGGTGGAGTCTGTTTAAAATTTTCCACGAAAGATACTTAGAAAACATTTATGATTGTGTTAGCAATGGCGTTACAATAGGCATGAAATCGGGCGGCATTTCAGCAAAAACCTTATCTCTTTGATCATTGCTAAAATTTTTGCCCGGAAATCGGTGATTCAACATATTATCCAAAAAATGAACAGACTCTAATGCTATGTCACGTCGATACCGAAATAAATTCTTGACTTCTTTTTCATTTTCTAAATTCTTTTCTACCCGGTGCCATATTTCTACTGCCACCGATTTTTTGTTCCATTTCTTTGGGCTCTGTCTAAGGCTCTAGCTATAGGATCCAAGCGTGACAAGAGTTGAATTGCATTGTTCGGGATTTGTGCATCATTTACGATTTCGAGTATGTTTGTGTCAACTTCATTTTTATTATTTTACCATATTTGTACCAATATTCCTCGATTAGCAAGGTAAGAGCTAATACAGTCTCTCGTTGTATTCCATCGAACGGGTATGTGAAGCCTTGTACCAACTGGGAGCAGATGTTTATTCCTAAAACATTTGATCACCTTAATTATGTTTCCAGAAACGCCTTTGATTTCCACATCTTACGCTAGCAGGTTTAGTATGTATATGCGCACAGCAACCATATTGAATTATGCTATGACAATCTTTACATAATTCGTGCCTCATTTTTTTGACGTTAGCTGCATTGTCGGTAACGAAGCTCTTAACAATCACTTTGAAGTTTTTGTTCGTATTTGTAATTATATCCGTAGCAATTTCTTTGAAATAATCAGCAGTATGAGGATGGAATGATGTATTGATAGTATCAAATAGCATCGATTCTCCTTCGGGTGTAGTGAGCCTGCAACAAATTATAGGCTCATTGTGAACGTTAGACCAACAGTCCAAAGGTAAAGATACGGACTTGCCCTCGATTTCATCTTTTTGTTTTTGTAAGGTATCAGCATAACTTTCTTCTAGGAGACGGCCTCCTATTTGACGAGATGTGGGAGGTTTATAACCTGAACAGAGTGCCATGATCATTTCTTTAAACTTTAAGTGATAAGCGTGCAAAAGCGGGGTATTGGTGGCATAGAAAAAGTTTGCGACCGCCATATCAATTTTTTTTCTCTTGGGATTTCGATGCAACAATTATATTTTCTAATATGTTGAATGATGGTCCGCCAGTCGACAATGCGCGTTTTTTGCCACTGATTCGATTATGGTGTCATTTGATGTTGAGGGGTGGTCATCATGAACAGAATCTGCAGGTGGCAAATATGAACTAGAAGCCCTTGATACTGGATAAACATTCACATGTTTCAATAGCCGCACAGGAATACCTTGCAGCTCTTTCGTGCACTTTTTACATTAGGCCCATTTGCCCATCTTTAAAATAATATTAAATTTTCCCCATACAGCATTCGCAGGTTTCGGCATGGATCAAGTTGTTTCGAGAAATGTAGAAAGAAAAACACTTAGGCTCAACGATCTGACAACCTGTATTGTTTTCGCCCCACATTCAAACTTATCATTCAATTAGTCAGTTATCTACTTCAATGAGTATCGCGCAGCAGACTAATGCAAAGATCACTGCACTACACCAACTAAATAACAACATCAAAATGAAATACAACAGTAGGATTGTAGCATTAACCTTTTAAACTAGCAAAGAATTTCTTAGGTAGATATTAAATTGACAGTATACTTGAGTTAACAATTGTAAAATGCTAGCCCGCGTGCACGTAAGTAAAACGGGGGGTCACCGAACTTCTGATGAGATAGCTATTCGGGGGAAAATAATCTAAATTTTCGTCTTTTTTAGTGTTGCCAAGATGCTAGATAGAAAATATCAATTGATACATGTCCGCATAAATATCAAATTATATATATTGTGATATATATATATAATGATATATATCCTCTGATATAGGAAGTGTGACAATTAAGCAATGAGACTGATTTGATTGCCGTGCTTGTGGTAAACCTACGACCTTGAAATTTCCTTTCTCTTCCCCGGCATTCTTCCCCTCTCTATTGATATATTTACCATTGTTCTAGCTTGCTTAGTTCGCCTGCTGTGTCGTGTTGAGTAGACGTGTATTGGTGGTACTCGTCACGAAAATGGAGAAATGAAATCAAAAGCAACGCGTCACGATAAAATGTTGCGCCAGATTGGGCGAAACAGCTTCGGGAACGTACGCTAAAGTGATAGTTCTCTTAGTCGTACCCAATTGTTTTCATGGCATAAAGTGTTTAAGGAGGGGCGTGAAGCGGGAGACCAATCGAGGTGCGGACTAAAGTGAATGCACAGCGTATACGCGCCCTAATCCGTGAAGATCAGCGTTTAACAGTTCGAATGTTGGCCTCGGAACTAGGTATGAACCGTGAAACAATCAGACAAATTTCAACCGACGATTTTGAGATGAAAAAGTTGTGCGCGAAGCTGGTCCCAAAGAGCCACACTGCCCTCAGCGTGTCCCAAAATTTGGTCTCTAAAGGGATCGCCGTATTGCAACAGCTGCCTTATTTGCCCGATATGTCATCCTGTGACTTTTTTTGTTCCCTAGCACAAAATCGGCGGAACCCATTTTTAGTCGATTATGGACATCCAGGCGGCCGTGACGAGGATACTCGTGGACATGCCAATCGAAGCGTTCCAGGAATTTTACGAAGAATGAAAAATGCGCTGAAATCGTTATATTGCTGCCCAAGGGGACTGCTTTGAAGGGGATGGCAGAGTTGTGGAATAATTTTTAAATGTATGGTTTTCATGGAATCAGTCTCATTACTTACTTGGCACACGTCGCATATCGGCGAGCCCTGATTCCATGACATAAATCGACCACAGGTGCAACCTCACCACTACCGATTTCGATGAAATTTCTCAAATTTATAGCGCTTGTGAAAAGTAAACATGCTCCGCGCTCTTGGAAAGGCTGCGTCAAGAAAAAAAAATTCAAAGGATTTTAAGAGGCTACTCCCCATATGACAATTTCACCTCTTCAAATCTTTTTTCCAACGAGAATAGTCGAATGGGGTATCAAATGAGAAATATTATATAATTACAAGTCACCACTTGTACAATTAAACTCGAGAAACTGAGGCAATCAAGATAAGATTATTTATTAATCGAGAAATATACAAGGGTATTCAAATTTTTACAGACCGTAGACGAGAATTCAAACTGATGACGTGGTGACTCTTTGTTCGACTGACGCTTGTTTTATTTTAGTGTGGCCAGTGTTGTTGAAATTTAACGAGTGACTACGGTGGTATTGTCAGATGGTGTAGTATCTCTCAATAGAGTTGTTTATAGCATTAACATTCCACCTCCCGTGAATTCTGACTGGCTCTGGGATTCACCATATGCTAAAGTGACTAGCTTGGATACAGGGCGATGTAGCATGTCGTTAGATGTTCGAACCTTAGCACTGCTAACTTGACCATCCTTTGCCTTGTAAACGTCTACTATATGTCCCTCTTTCCATCGACTACTTGGCTGCCTGAAATCACAGATTATAACCAACTAGTCCGGCTTGATAGGTTGAGCTCCTTCTCTACACTTAGTGCGCCGAAGTAGTTGTGGAAGATATTCAGAAATCCATCTTTTCCACAGCCTAGCCTTGAGATTTTGGGTGATTTCCCATTGCTTACGCAAGCATCGAGGCTCACTCACTGTGTTCGGCGTTTGCGTTGAATAAAGACAGCCAACTAAGAAATTGTTTGACATTAGCGGCTCGTCATCTTCAGGCGATATAGGTAACTTAGTTAAAGGCCTGCTGTTTATTATGTTTTCTGCTTCAATTTGGGTGCTTTGAAACGTCTCCAATCGTGGTGCATCTTTTTTGAATCAGACGCTCCCAACATTCTCCAGCATTGGTATGAAGTGAACAGTTGAACACCCATTATATTTTATTTCTGCACATATATCTTTGCACTTACGCCATACCTATGCGGCGATTTGCGACTGTCCATTCCTTCTGTGCTCGTATAAAATTTGTGCCGCTATCACTTCGAATTATGATTGGCGTTGACAGACGAATGCATCAGTAGATAGATCCCTAGAAATCTCGAAATGAATTACTCTAGTTGTTAGGCATGTGAAAAGAGATATCCACCTTCTCTCCTTTCGACGTCCAATTGTTATTCAAAATGGCCCACAGTAGTCAACTCCAGTTTAGCTAAATGGACTGACATACTGTGTGAGACGATCAGGTGACAGTTGTCCCATTAATGGAATTTTTGGCATGGCTGATTCGTGAGGCACACTGAGCAATTTCGTCGTATATTATTCCTTAGCGCAACGGCATTTGAAATCCAAAAACGCGGACGCATTTCATTAATGACGAATCTATCGTTCTAGTAATGATGTCCGCAATGATATTCGCTGAATAGAAGGTGAGATACATAATGCTTCCTTGGCATTATAACCGGTCGACGGGCAAAATCGGGAAGGCAATAGGCAGCATCAATTTGTCCATTTCTGCGAATAACTCCATCTGAGTGTAGAGTTGGCGGTGACTGAGATATATGTTTTAAATTGCTGTCAAATGGTTCAAGGTCACCAACTGTTTAAAGTATTGCCAGTGATTTTGGGGAGACCATCAGAAAATGTGTCGGGATATGCAATGCTAGATGCAGGATCATTTATTTCCCTCATGAAGGAAGAAACCGCAAAAACTTTAGGCCTAAGTGGTCAGGCGATGAAATTTACACTTTAGTAGTATGGAAATAGAAAAAGACAGAAAAATCAGAGTTTCACTAACAATAAAAGAAAATTTACTGAACGCTCTATGGTACGCCTTAAAAAACGTACCTACTGTCAGAGCTTTAGGTTTTCCACTCAAAACGTTCCATCGTGACAGTTTTTTTCATTCAAAGTCTTTGCCAGTGACTAGCTATTAAAATGCCAGACCGATCTTTTTGTTGGGTTTGGATGACTCAACTTTGAGCGTATACCAAAACGTAGTCAAAAATGAAGCTAACCAACCAATTGCAGCACAAACAAATCTGAGTTGGGTAGTTTTCGGACCTGTCAGTCAAACGATGGATATAATGGTATATCAAAGGATCTCAGCTATCAACAAAGTTGTCCAAGCTAGTCGAGAAATATGTATAGAAAATTTTTGCGTGCGAAGTACACATTTAGTTCTGAAGTCTGATGAAAGCACTCGAGCCAGACTGATATTAGAGAATACCACAAGGTACAAGGAGGGTCATTTTGAAACCGGACTCTTATGAAACAAGAACAAAATTCAATTTCCTCCTATTTATGAGATGGCTGAGCGTCGCCTAAGGAATATTGTGATAAAAATGCAGAAAAATTCCCAGTTTGCCGATAAATACGAGCAGAAACAGGCGATAACAAAGTATTTTGAGGAAGGGTACTCTAGACTACTTTCGCCAGAAGAAGCAAACATGAGTGATCCAAGAACCTGGTACCTGCTACCCTTTGGAGTCTCTAATCCTAACAAGCCGGATAAGCTACGCATAGTATTTGATGCCGTGGGTACTGCCTCAATTGATCACTTCGTTCAGTATTGCTGAAGTGACTGGAGCGTGCACAGTTGTGAATACCTATATTATTCAAATTTTGACAAGGTATTGCAGTTGCCGGATATATCCAAAAGATCTCCTGTGGATCAGATCAAGCACACGAAATTACAAAAAACTTGAAGCCAACCGAATTTCAGAAATTTTATCGTCTTCTACTTCAACCCAATGGCACTGGCTGCCTAGTGCTATGAATGTCGCAGATTATATTACGAGAATCAAAGTCTACGATAGCAATACCAGGTGGAAAACAAGTCCAAGTTTTCTTCACAACGATTAAAATTTATGGTCGACGGAGCCTGATGACATGTCCATCGAATAAAGTAGTGCAAAGGAGCTTCCATTTCGATTTTTTATTACATCTGACGAGCAAAGATTAGTTATACCATATGAAAATTACTCATCATACCTGAAATTGTTACGAGCTACCGCATGGATTTCAAAATTTATTCAGAATAGCAGGCTAAATGACGCACGTCATCGCGAAACCGAGGAAATAACCGCTAACGCGTCGCCTTGTCGAGAATAAAAACTTCATAGGAGAAATTGGCGCACTTCGATCAAATGTAAAGTGTCAAAGTCGAGCAAGCTATATCAGTTAACGCCAACTCTAGAGTTAGATGGAGTTATTCGCATATAGGGACGAATTGATGATGCCTATTTTCTTCCCGATTTTGCCCGTCGGCCGATTATAATGGCAACGAATCATTATGTATCCCGCCTTCTATTAAGCGAACTTTGATACAGACGTCATCACCAGAACGACAGATTGGTCATGAATGAAATTCCCTTTTCCTCAGGATTTCATTTTCGCAGCCAATTATGAAGCCATCCAGCTAAAGCTGGATAATATTGATTGGCATTCATTGCCACAGCAGCTATCAAGAATTTGATACAGCTCATGGTTGGATCGAATTCGCCATTGGTCTCCGTCTAGCTTCGCTCCGAATATACACCTCAGGGCCTCTCGCTCAAATGCTTTCAATACATTTGCGGATGCTTGGGTTATCACAGATTTCTATACTAGGGGCTTTGTTTTCCTGTGTATGCAGCTGGTTTTCAAAATCGTCAAAACTGAATAAATTATTTTATTTGCGACCTGTATTCTTCGGCTTATTTCGTCTCTTTCATTACTGGTTCTCGCTATTTTGGCGCTTAAATACACAAATTAACTCACATTTTCGCTACAGTATTCGCCAAGTGTGATATTTTGTGTGCTTGAGGTAGTTTCCTCGACTGCGTCATGAGCTTTATTTTAATATTCATTGATTTGTAGCCCTACGAGTCCTGCTTCGCTATCAAGTTTTAGGAAGAGTTCTTTGGCAGTTATAGATGACCGTACCAAATTGTTGATCACCTCTGCATAGGCTACTATTTGGCTCGACTTGTATAGTAATGTACCCCGTATATCGACAGATAGCTTCATTATGACGTACCCCAGAGCCAAATTGAATAGCAATTGGGCAAGCTCATCTCTCATATTTGTGTCAAACGCATCGGTGAGTTGGTTATTGATGCGAGCTTGGGAGGTGGCCGAAGTCATTTTGGTAAGACGGACTAATTTAGCTAGGACCCCAAAGCAAAGCATTATTTGGTACAGTACGTTACGATCAATACTGTTGTATGCTTGCTTAAAGTCAACGAAAATTTGGTGTACGTCTATGTTGAACTGCCAGCATTTTTTTAAGTGCCTTCTTGACTATAAACAAATGGTCTATTGTCGATTTACCTACTCTAAAACCAGCGTGATACTAGCCAATAATATTGTTGGCGTATGATCCGATTTTATTTTCTAAGATTTTTGAAAATATTTTGTACACCGTACAAAGTAGTGATATGCCTCTATAATTTTCGAACTGTAACTAGTCACCTTTTTTGTGGAAAGGCAATATATAATTAATTGGTTCCACTCTTTTGGCATAAGTTTTTGTTGCCAAATGTGCTGGATGACTTTGTGAATAGTTTTCTGAACACTGCTGCCACCATGTTTGATGAGCTGCACTGGAATATCATCGATGCCCGGTGCTTCATTATTTTTTTTGGGCTTTGATGAGGGAACAAACTTCATCTAGAGTTGCTGGGGCAAATGGAAGCTCTCCGCCAGCATCTATAGGCTCCGATGTTCTGGAGATGTACGGAAGATTAAGTAAATTCTTGAAATATGATGCCCATCTTTCCTTAATCTTGGCTTCATTAGCGATGATATTGCCGATATAATCACGACAGAGTGTGGTTTTGGGCCGATAACCACGTTTCAGGTTTTTCACTATTTTGTATGCTTGTCTTGTGCTAGTGCTCGCTAAACTTACATCTATACTTCTCAATTAGTCGTCCTTGTTTTTTCTTTTCTTAATTCTAATGATCTTATTCGCTACCATTTTGATATTTTGATAATGTTCTCTCTATGTCCTGATTTTCCTATCTACATATTCTTTGTACGCCTGACTCTTTTTGTCTAACGCTTTTTGGCACTCATCATCGAACCAATCCGATTGTGTGTTCTGCCGCTTTCGCTTCCATTTAGAGCTTGTTTTCAACGATGCTTTTGAAAAATTGGAAGGTAGCTAGTTGTTTAGGTCTCCGTGAAATTGTTTGCCACAGACGCCGTTTGGAGCCTTTCGATGTCAAATTTTTGTTGCGGGCTGGTCTTCACCGAATACGCGTATGACATACCACACATAATGACCTGAGTTACAATTGTTTCCGCGGTATGTACGGACGTCAAGTATGCTCAAGATACAACGTTGTTGGATCAGAACATAGTCGAGCTGGTTTTATGTATTGCCATCCAGTGATACTCAGGTCATTTTACGAATACGTCGATGTGGGAAGCAAGTGGAACATATGATTAGAATCAGAATCAGGCGCTGGCCGTTGACATTTATTTCATCGTGTAGGCTATATCCTCCAGTCGTTCCCCGATGAGATAGCTCATTGCCAACCTTAGCGTTGAAATTTCCCAGGATTATTTTTGTGTAGTTTGTAGACAGTGAGTCGACTTTTGTTCTCAGGTGATTGCAGAACATTTCCTTCAGTTCAGTAACCTTACATTCCGGGATAAAATACCCTAGTCCTTTTTTCGCCTGCGAGGTCGTTAATGTGAGTCCAATCCATTCCGAGGCTCTGTTGCAGGTTTCGAAACAATGTAGGGTTTTGTAGGGACGGGGAGCTAGCCCGTCATCTAACCTCCATTCCGGTGGTACGGTTATTACTTTGATTCCATTATCGGGCGCGGAAGACTCGCCTTCATGCTCTTACATCCCCACAAAGGCAATGTAAGACATTTCTCGGCATTCAATGTTGCATCATTGGGAACCAGTAAACCCAGTGTGCGGCCCCGAGGACATTATGTATCCTTTAATCGTAGGAATCATGCAAGGTGTAGGTTGGGAAACAAAGGGTTCCCTTCTCCTTTCGCAAACGGGTTCGAGACCGTCTACGGCGGATTACAGGAGTCAGACTACTCTCTGTGAAACTTATTTAAATTTTGCCGCCATTAAAATTTGGTGCCCTGAGCAATTGCCCGGCTTGCACCCTAGATCGGGTCCTGCTCTCGTCTGTTAAATCCATTTTCATATACATAAACCTTTCTTGTCGAATTTATCCCTAAGCCATTCCATGACATATATCGGACACAAGATTAG
This sequence comes from Odontomyia ornata, assembly GCA_963969285.1. Taxonomy (NCBI): domain Eukaryota; kingdom Metazoa; phylum Arthropoda; class Insecta; order Diptera; family Stratiomyidae; genus Odontomyia; species Odontomyia ornata. Next base: position 103,563,627 of record OZ017740.1, on the reverse strand, counting down.
CCTCACCACCGCGCTTTTTGAAACTAAAAAGCCTGTCTCAAAAAGAAAAAAATCATAGGATTTTTTTAACCAAGGATAGTCGAGTGGGGTATCTAATGAGAAATAAAAGAAGAAGGAAAAAACGAAGAAAGTATAGAGAGATACATGTTATCCCAAACAATAGAAGACAAATTGAATCCCCCGCAGAACAAAAAACGGGTAGATGAGAATCAAGTATTAATGTAACTTAAGAATTCTGCAAAGAAACGTGAACTAGCAAATAGCAGGGCTATTACAAAGAATGTAAACATATGATACAAGAAGAGAAAGAGAGTCAGATAGAAAGACTAACACAATGATTCAGCAGATGAAGATGGAAAAAATCATCACAGGATTTGCTAGCAAGGGAAGCATGCATGAACGCCTCCACCGTCAGGTTTACCTCTAGCATAACTGTCTTTATTTCTGCGGAAGATTAAGTGGTTCGGGAAGATTTCACTATTATAAATGTTATCTGCCAGCCGTGTTTCAATGAGACTGATAATATTATTCGACAAAATCATCACAGGATTTGCCAGCAAGAAAAACGTGCATACCTACAAGAATGCCTCCACCGTCAAATTTACCTGTTGCATCACAGTCTCTATTTCTGCGGAAGATTAATTGGTTTGGAAGGGGTTCACTATTATCAATGTCATCTGTTTGCCATGTTTCTGTTAGGCAGATAATATTGTATGACAAAAGGATAGCAGACAAGCGAAGTTCAGTAGTCTTACTCAGACCATGATGAATGAAATAGAGCAGTCTTCATCTCTAGTGTGTGAAATGAGCGACAACACAAGTAAGGAGATACGAAAAAGTTATCAGGTGACTTTTAAAGTACTATTTGAGTAGAGTAAACAATAATTGTATTAAAAATCATTTTCGGTGCAATAAGGTTTAAAAAGTCAAAGTCTTTGTATAAATTAATTATATTTCAACTAAAAGACAGTTTTTACTTCCAGAAAGGCCAAAATTATAAATATCACTGCCTGAGCGTAATGTCTCACGAAGTTCCATATTTTAACTGATGCGAGCATCTTCCTGACAAAAGTCTCCAGAGAGAGTTCCCAAATTTCGTTTCAGAGATCATCGCATAGCCTTTCCTTTCTTTTGCAGATGACAAATGCGTGGCAGGCAGCATGCACCACTTCTCTACAAAGCACGCAGTCCGGAGACCGTTACTTATCGTTCTTGTGCTAAGAAAAACTGAAACAGCCATGCCCGCTCGAGAGCTGAGTTAGGCAAAAGTCAGTCTCACCATGCACCCGATTGAGCCACGGCCTCAGATCAGGGATCAGGCGAGCAACCCATCTTCCTCTGGTATCACCCTCTCAAGATTGTTGCCAAACGCTGAAATGGCTGTCATTCTTCCTAGCAACTGCCTCTCTGTCGCCCTCGTTGCTGCGCAGATAGACGTACTTTCGCCCTCTAACAAAGAGCGAAATGAGCATCACACCTGCAGTCACCAATACCGCCGGCTCAGAGACTGTTGGTGTATACGTGTGATTCGCAGCACTCCTTGTATCTACACCTGTGTCAATCACTTTTGGTGCAACTCTTTTTTAGACCGTCGCTCCATAGTTCTGACCGGTAGAGTAGGACAGATTATACAGCCCTCAGTAGGAGGCGTCCCCTTGATGAAACAGATTCCTCTATGTTGGCCATCAGCCGACCAACCGTGATACGTTCGGCATCTGAAATCTCAGTAGCCCGTCATACAAGATGTTCCACGAATTGGGACCAAGGATGGAGCCCTGAACGACACCGGATGTGTAATAGCTATACTTTGACTCCCTTTTTGCCGTAGATCAGGACTCCGGCTCCTCAAGTAGTCTCTCAAGATTTGCGTAAGGTATTGTGGCTCTTTGAAATTACGTTTCAGTGCTTCCACGATATCCATCTCTCTGGCGGGATTGTACGCATTTCTGATATCAAGATTAACTTGGAGGACGACTCTTTAAGCGAAATCGGTGTGCACTTTGGCGCGCTAGGCTACGTATGTTATACGACAATGGAAGAGCGACTTGATCTGAAGCCATACTGCCTTGGAGATAGATCTCCAGCGGCGCAGATCACGTCTACGAGTCTCTCCTTGATATGTTTTTTGAGTACTTTTCCGGCTGTGTCTAGCATACATAGCGGTCGGTATGCAGTAGGTGACTCGAGATCCCCCCTACATTAGCTTTCTAGCTGGGAGTATACTCTACAGCAAGTCAGGGCAGAACTGATAAACTATCTGCAGGATCTCAGCTGGAATTCCGTTCAGAGGACCACCAGTGCACTGGAGGCTTGCAGTGCTGAAGCTTTCCGCAAGGCATGAAAGGCTTGTAGGCAGATATATGATTCTCATAGTTGAGTTCACTATATCTTGAGCTGCTAGTCCCTCACTCCCCGACGAAATTTTGGGTAGTGACGATCGTGCTTTTAGCACTTCTGCAAACCTTTCGACGTCCACCTTCTCAGTGCTCCACCGGAGCCTGGAAGGCGTGTGGGCATCGTAGAGTGCTGTCATGGATCTCAAGTATTATGTACTGGTGATCATAAGCGAAGAAGTCTTCTAGAACTCTCCAAGTTTTAACCTTTTCTACTAGAAACTCCGAAGCCCGGTCGTTGAAAAGTACGGGCGTGGCCTGTATTCAGTACAACGCGCCCAGTTCTAGCTGCCATATCCAGGATCCGTTTGCCTCTTAGATGTAATAGGAGCATACCGCATTCAGCTGCTCTTCCGTTGAAGTCGCAACCAATGACTTTGTGTTCTCTGCCTCTGCATCCTCCAAAGCATTGAGATGTACACTAAAAAGTTTAGTTCCCGAGCACAGAATCCAAATGAAACCATTTCCTGGCTGCACTTGGAAGTGCACTGTTTTAAACTTAGATTGCTTCGATTGGGGTGCTGCTCGCTAAGCACTAACAAGCCAGCTTGACTGCCTCTCGCAAACTGCTCGAGTAGATTTTGAGCGAGTGTGTTCGATGTAGATTAATTTGCAGAATTCGTTTCATTGCAAAAGTGCTTTGGCTTCAATTAGAGCTTCTTAGAAAACCGAGCATTTTTTCAACTCATCTGTCCCTGGGTGTCTGCGTCTTGGCAAAGGAAACAGTATGTCTCTTCTGTGCACTCCTTCTTTTTATGCCCTATTTTGCCGCAATTATAGTGCAGGGAATCCCTGTAAATTCCTTTAAAGCCTGTTGCAGTACGTCCGTATCTAATAAGCTGTCGCCCTCCTTGGTAGAGAGCGCCACGCTATTTACCTGTGCCGAAACGAGGATGCGAGGGAGATGGTTGTCCGCGAAGAGAGACAGCGCTCGCTCGACGATTGGCAGCAGTCTTGGGTCAGTTGCACGAAGGGAAGGTGGACTGCGTGCCTAATCCTGGATGGGAGACCGTGACTAAATCGAAGGGATGGTGAGGCTGATTTCTATCTGACCCAGCTTTTGAGCGGGCGTGGGTGTTTCCAGTCTTGCCTGCACAAGATTGGTATGTCACGGTCTCCTGATTGTCGGTTGTGCCCAGGAGCGGAGGGCAATGCCTGTCACACATTTTTTGCGTGTACAAAATGGGTCAGGCTACAAAGAAAACTCTACAGGGAGACGGGAGAGCCCACCCCGGATAATATAGTTGCGGTGATGCTCGAATCGGTTGACAAATGGAACCAGGTGGCACATTATGCTCGGGCAGTCCTAAGATAAAAGGGACTCACAGCAGCCGGGGGCGTTGGGGCTGGGGGATCGCTCTTCTGGCACTTCTTCTTCCCTTCTCCCCTCCCGCTAGGAAAGGGACTCCCCAGTTTGAAGGCGCCTCACGGCGTAACAAAATGAGACCTGGTCCAAAGTAATGTGTCAAACGGTTCCAGGCTGAGTTCTCAGGTTGACAGGGTAGGTGTTTAGTGAGTAGTCCAGTCGCGTATGGGAGTCCCACACTCTGTGCATAAATGGCATTCACCTCCCTATCACAAAAAAAAAAAAAAAATAACCCGACCGATTCGGATTATCCCCTTTCTATCATTTATTTGGCATATTTTTCTGAGGTGTCCACAATGGCTATGCGCTGACCTCTATTGTTTGAATTAGCCAGTCTAATTTCTTCTCTGCTCAAGCTTAGAAAATCTCACTTTAAGGCGTCATCTATCTCGGGTAAATCCGTAACATAATCAATATCTCTTATTTCGAGAGCTACGGTTGTCTTCTCTCCAAGGATATTTTTTACTGCGTCATGAAATGATCTTTTTTAGTGGCTTCTGGTTCGAATTCCACTAATAGGTCACAAAAGCGAGTTGGCCATACGGTTTTGATGCCAGTTTATATTTCTTCCGGTTTTACCACTGCTTTAATCTTTCGCAGAACATCCGCATATGATGTCCGTCGATGACTTTGACCAGTATTACCTGCGCAACAGCTTTGCACCACTTTCTATTTCGCATCTGAGGATTCTATGTTTTCCAATCGTTGCGACTTACTTTTTTCTGTCCTTACGGTAGCAGTTTTAGTTGGCTTTTTTCTGCTTTTTTAGCTGCCTAGAAACCGTCCCCCAATAGAATCGGGACCTTTGTTGGCTCCGAATCCCTTCTCTGCCTTTCCTAATCTCCTTCAACAGAGCTGCAAGCCAACCTTTTGCTGTAATTAGGCATAAACAAGACTATCAAGCCTTTAGAAGGCTTGATCTTTTGCTCTTCTTTTGCCTTGCGATATCTGCTTGCGTAATGGTAACGATGCATTTTACAATCGATTTCGCTTTATGGTACAGTTGCTCTTCTTCCGATGGGTCCAAGATGATTGCATTGCTCGTTGTTTTCACTGCAGGGCTCTTTTCCGGTATTTAAGTAAGTCTTTTGCTTCAGCCGCTTTAGTAGCGATCGCAGAAGCGATTATTGATATCTCCATATTCTTTACGTTTTCTTCTACCGCTCGCACATATGGTGCGTCCTGCATAATTCCCCGCCCTTCTTTTTAAGGACGTTTGCATAGGTGTTCTGGTGTGTCAGAATGCCGCAAAAGTCTTTGTTTGGCCAAGGGTGTCTGTTGTTATCCTTTTTTCGTCATTCTTTACTGCCGTTGCATTGGTCATCGTTTTTGTCGTTAACGTCGTGGCTGTAACCTTTGGTTCTGTCGTCATTATTGGCATTTTTATTCATTTGTGTTTATGTTTCAACTTGAGTAGAGTCGAGATTAATTGCGTTTCCCCTCAAAGCCGCTATCTCCGCTCGTGTGTATAGTCGCTTATTTTGTTCCATGATTACCTCTGCACAGAAGGAAGACTATGGGAGGGTTGAAACAAGCCCTTATTAGGACAGATGTTCAGAACCAGACCAGTGTTAATCAGGAGTCCGTCTTAACCGAACCTACATCACCTACTCAATGATGCGAGCTTCAAACGTACTCCGAGGCCTGTCAACGTTGTACCAGGACGGAGGCGATACAATAGTTGGACTGGAGCCTTTCATGCACGACCGTGCAAAGCAACTAACTCCAAAATATCATGCCCGCCAGCCAAAAGCATCAATTCCAGTTCGTTTTCCAAAGCGTAGTCCAGATTCAGTCAGGGTCGTTACCTGTTATCCCAGGAGGAACCTCACGGCGACCTCAATTTTTTCGGGTACGTGGAGGCCGCACTCCCCAAAGAATACTAGCCTCCAAGAGTATTCCTGTCGGCCGGCACTCCCCCTGCGGGAAAGTTTGTATTCTTGCACTTGAATTCGTAGCCCCCCATTCCGGCTTTTCAACGCGCAGTATGTGAGATGATTTTCCAAAAGATTCATCAATATTACCTTTTCGACTTCCTTAGCTATCATATAGACGTTTTAATATTATGTTATTTTCGGGCTTTTGTTAATAGTCTTGTAATTGAATTTTCGGACCAAAATTATCGAGATTTGGCAAAAAAGTTTGAGCTTACCGGTGGGAGACATTTTATTTATTCGTTAAGCCCGGTCCAGACACTACATCTTTCACAAGATTTTGCCTGCGCAAACCAAAACGTTGCAGGCAAAATGTTGCGTATGGACGAGGAAAATGCAACGTTTTAGAACTGCGCACAGAACTGTGCAGTTGCAGCGATGTTTGAGCTGGTAGGGCTTAAATATCCATAAACTGCGCAAACAAGTTGGTACGTGTGGATGATTAGCAACGTTTTTAACTCATTTTTCCAAGTATGTCTGACCTTCAGTAATGCTCCCGGGAATTTCTGAGCGAATTTATCGCGTTATATCAAAGCTATCCGTGCCTTTGGCAGATTAAATGCAAGGAATATTGCGACCGCGATAAGAAGAACCAAGCATATGAGGCTTTGGTAAGTAAATATCGAGAACTCAATAGTTCCGCAAAAAGGGAAACGGTGGTGCGAAAAATAAACTCGATGAGGAGTGTATTTCGCAAAGAGGTGACGAAAGTGAACAAGTCGTATCGATCGGGTTCTGCAGAGGATGAAGTTTACACGCCAGCTCTGTGGTATTATGACTTGTTGCTCTTCTTAAGAGACCAGGAAATACCTAGGCAATCGAAGAGCACGATTGATGAGGAAGAAGCATCAGCGCAAGAGGTAAGAAAAATAAATAAGTTTTTTGTTTATGAAATCACTTTATTTAAATTTTTTGAACACGCTGTTAGTTATTAATAGCAATAAAATTATCCTGCCAATATACAGACCCTTCATTGTCGAAAGAATCTTTGAAGTCATCTCTAATCACGACAGCATTTCTTAAAATTTGGCCTCTTGGTCCACGCTGAAGGTCATGTAACAATTCGGGATTACATTTTTCTCCTAATTCAACGCTGTAATCTGAAAAATTTTCTCGATCCATACTCTCAGGAGGAGTATAATTTTGTGGGGGCCTTTTGCCCAAAAAGTTGTGCAAAGCGCAACATGCAAAAACGACAGTATCGATGTTACTTAGTTTCAAATTAATGCTGGTGTGAAATATCCGAAATCGTGACGCCAAAATTCCGAAGGTATTTTCAACAACCCGCCTCGCCCTTGATAGCCGGTAATTGAAAATTCTTCGCTCCTTTGCTAATGCTTCTCGCCGATATGGCCTTAGAAAATCTGGACGCATAGCAAAGGCCTCATCACCAACAAAAACATATTTTAGTGATCTGTATGAAGTTCCAACACACCGTGATTTTGGTATTCTTAATTCGCTGCTAACTAATTTTTCATAAAATTTGGTGTTATTTATAACTCCACCATCTGATATCCTGCCATTTGTGCCAACATCACATAGTAAAAATTCGCAATTGGCATTAGCTATTGCCAAAAGAACAATACTATGTGTTTTTTTGTAATTGAAATAATAGGACCCACTTCCTTTAGGTGGAACAATCCTAATATGTTTTCCATCAATAGCCCCTAAGCAATGGGGAAACTGCCACTTTCTTTCAAATTCCGCTGCAACCTCCAACCACTCCTCCTCAGTTTGGGGAAACTGAAATAAAGATAACAAAGTATGAATTTAAAGTGCTTACATAATGAAGCTAACTACAGAATAATAGTAATCGTAGACTTCATTAATTCTTTAATCTTTTCGGTTTCAGGAAGGTGCACCTGAAAGTGATCTAGATGCTCCTAGATCAAGCGAAGCGCCTGCCAATCCAATTTCTGAAATCAATTCAAGTGGGTCGTTATCCCGGAATTCTTCAACGCGCAAGAAAAAGGGGATATCAAATAAGGGTGCTACCACAGAAGTCATCGCATTGGTGGGAAAAAAATTGGAGTCATTGCAGGCAGAAGATGAGTTCCAAGTATTTGAAAACATGTCGAAAATAAACTCCGCAACGTGAATAGCGAGCAAAATACAGTTGCCCAAAAACTGATTAGCGATATTCTATTTGAAGCGGGAATGGGCTCGCTAAACAGAAATTTTCGAATGGTCGATATGAGCGTCCGGCAACAGGACAATTTCGCCACTCTGAGTGGTCAAAACATCTGCCTACAAAACATACCTAGGCAATGGGACTCTGCTTCTTCGCAATACCAGATTTTGGTAAACTCTACACCACAATCTGGAACACCATCCGAAGAGTTTCCATCTCACCGCGGTTACACTACCATTGGGGACTACATTAACACTTTTGATGGAAATTAAAATGTATTAAAGTTTGTGAAGCCTTGAAGTTTTTGTTAAGTTTTGTTTTTTTAAATTGAAATAATTTTATTTTACACGTAAACATTGAACTTTTTGTTAAGTTTTTTTAAACTATTGAAATAATTTGTTCTCACATTTAAATGTTGAATTTGTTTGATTTTGGTTATTTTATAATAAAAAAGTATTTCGTTTATATAAATACAGTATTTTAAATTACCTTCAAGTATGTACTTTTCAACACTTTGTAGATAGCTTCACATGTTTCAGGAATGATTTGACTCAATGATTGTTTGGACATAATCGTTGTGAATTCGAGATCTTTGTAACTTCGCCGGTTGCTAAGAATCTCAATGTTGCTGTCAGCCTTTCATGTGGTGATATTGCTAATCGCATGCAAGTATTTTGTTTCTCGATGTGTGGTTTCACTAATTCTAATAAGTGAATCTAGTTATCCATGTCCATCCTCAAGTAGTTTCGCCAATCGTTAGGTTCATCACGCAGTTCACGCAATAGTTTAATGTGGGAAAAGTGTTTTCTTTTAAGAAGCCATTTCCTCAACCAATTTGAGCGCCGGTTATTTTCAAACCGTTCAATTTGTGTCTTTTTCCTTGCAAGACAACACGCAAAAACTGACCAGAGCAGTACTTCCTCCATCGCGACGTGAACAAAACTGCGTAAAAATAAAAAAATCCCCGTTGGCAGCACCAGCCGGAAAGATAAATTTCTCGTATGTGGCGTAAAGTTTCGAAAAAGAATTTGGCTTGCCTACTACTAAACTTCTTTCTGCAATTTTCGTAGTACCACATGGGTATTTATTAACATAAAAAAAATCTGGCCACGTTCGTTTTTAGAGACCTTCTATCGGGGCGCAAATATTTTGCTAATTAAATTGAGTTGCACGCGTATGGATTACATATTGAAAATCGGCGGATCATAAATTGTTGTAAACATATAAATTCCGGTTTCGCCCTTCTCGCATTTGCTGTTTACACAGTTCACAGTGGTAACCACACAAAGGCTTAAATAGCTCGAATAGTTAATTTCAAAAGATTTCCATAAAAGTTTAATCAGCACTTGCATTGCCATTAATATATACATTTTCAATTTTTTTCTGAACTATGAGGGCCGTCATTTCGATTTTTATTGAAATGGGATGCTAAAAATATTAAGCTGTAAATTTTCGACTGTTTTATTTGTCATTCGATTTGCATAATTAAATTAAATTAACTTGCCTTAATAACTTATAATTTCAAGTTTCAACGGAATCTGTTGAGAACCTTGGCTGCTAGAGGGCTACAGAAATAAAAAACATTGTATGCCACCCCCCTGTATGGGGAGACCCGCCTGTATGGGGAGACCCCCCTTAAATACCTTAAAATATTTTTTTGCACTGCAAATTTCAAGAGGCACCACTTTTGACCTACGTAGAAAATTTCCTCATTCTAGCTCATGTAGTTTGCGAGGCACGAACAAACGGGCGGACGGACGGACAGACAGACAAGTCGCGATTTTATAACTTTTAAGGGTATTGTTAAAAATATTTTACAATATCTCAAAAATGATCTGGTTTATAAGTTCTTTCAAGTAAAGTCATTTAGAACGTTTCCATGAAAAATATTCATTATATCAGTTGGCACTAAAATAGCGAATTGCGCTTGCCTTCAGACCTTTGGGGGCCGCCATTTTGAATGCATGCATTTGATTTTGGATTATTTTAAATCTTTGTATGCTAGGACCTCATCAATCAATGTACTATCTGGACGTTGTAGTCGGATTCTTTTTAACAATTCTTAAGATTTTTCGTGCGTCTGTCTCTGTTAGTTTACATGGTCGACCACTCCTAATTTCGTTTTCCACCTGATTATTTTTTCTGAACCGTTTCACGATATCGAAAACTGTCGAACGACTTCTTCCAATTATTTTTGATATTTCAGAAAAGGATTTATTCTCTTTATACAACTTTATTATAACTTTTCTTTCATGTATACCGGTTTCTTTGCGATTCTTAGCCATGTTTAACTTTCTTCACTTAAAACTGACAAGTAAATGACTGATATCAGAAAAACACATATCAACATATAATTAGGGGAATTCCCTTTTAAACTCGGAAATGAAAAGAAAAGAATTGCTCCAAACTTCAATGACTAATTTCACACTTTTCAAAATGTCCGATTACTTTTGTCCACTTGATGCAATGTGAATTTGAATTAGTTGTTAATTTTCTTGTGAAAATCTTTTTATTTCTGTTTTATTTTTTTGTGCAATTAATTGAGAATACAAGTAACTTTTATATAAGGGAAAAATTTTTATTTCATTTCAAAGCTTATGCTCGTAAAAGTATTTTATTGCTTGTTTCTTGTATTGTCCGATCACTTTTGGCCACCTCTGTATATATATATATATATGTATATATATATATATATATATATATATATATATATATATATATATATATATATATATATATATATATATATGTATATATATATATATATATATATATATATATATATATATATATATATATATATATATATAAATTTCTCTCGAGAAATTTACCTAAAAAGATGTGCACCGTCTGGACGCTCTTTAAACTTTGCTACGTTTTGACTGCGCAGGCAAAACGTTGTACAAGACATAGCGTGTGGACCGGGCTTTAGAATAAATTAGAAAATGCGCATTTTTCTGCCACTTTTCAAAGAATTCTGTAGTTTCTATTACTTTTTAAAATCATTTCCAGGAAAATTATTTTAAATTTTCGTTCCTTACTTTCCAAATCTCTAACATGAATTAAGTTTTTATGTAACAACTTCATTGCTATAACTTTCTAAGGTCACTATGCTTAATTTTAATCTCATTTGCATGAACCTACGAAACATTTAACTCATCTCGATGTGACGATTAGCAGTCTCCAAGTCTCACTAATGTGCGGTAATCACCCACCAAACTCTTAGCAAGCATCACGAAATTTTCATTTCATTATGCTCATTATTTCATACTTTTTCATTGTCGCTACTTTGTTTACAAGTTTATTAGAAATTCATTTGTTGCTTAATCGTAGAGCGCTTTCTTCATGCTCCCTGAGCACCAAAAACCATCCCAGGTGCATCAGTTCGCATGGAAATTGTTTTTCCCTTGAAAAACAAACCCAAAAATAAATCTTTTTTCAGTGAAAGTGCGCTAATCTACTTAAATAATACAATCATTTTGGGTTTATTCATATCGTCATATGGCATTTTGTTTTCTCCGTTTTTTTGGGAAAGAAAGTCAGATAAAAGATACTCGTATCTACTTAGAAACTAACAATCGTACGAGTATCTGGGTGTAGTTTTTATATCGTGTGTGACGTGCGTGGTTTATCAACGATTGTAATTCAGTCAACTGATAACAGAGAAATTAACATCATCAATTAGGAGTGTTGATGTCTCTTCCATGTGACAACATGAAATTGTGATAAGATTTTGCTGTAATCTTTTTAATATAACACTTACATAGTAAATAAATTTGCACTATACTGATAAGATAAAATGCTATTAAGGTACTGATTGGGTGGCAAATTGTTGCTCGCGTGTGTGAATATTTTAAGGCATGCAGTTCTGTTTATTTGCAAAATTATTACTGGATAGTAAAAAGGAAATTGCTACATTCTACAACGAGCTTTAGTAAGAATTTCAATTAATCTATTAAGGTGTGTTAATAGCTTTAATTTTAAAGTTGTTTGTCATTGTTATGTTTTTAATTTAAATAATCGTCCAATTACATTGCCTCGTAGTCAAATTTTGAGCAAAAAACTTGAAAAGAAGCCCCGAGGCTAATGTCTACGAAAATTTCAGGTCGACTTTCGGTAAGGTCGTCGGCTTAATTTCTTAGCTGCATAAGTTAGCTCGTATGTTGTACGATATTTATGGATAGTAACCTTGAACACTACGGAAGAAGATAAAGATTTAAATTCGTAAATTTTATAGTTAATCTGGAGGGGTTATTTTGATTTCACAATAGAAAAAGCATTGGCTAGTAACACACTTTAGTGAGAAAAGTTATGCAAAAACCAAACTTTGCTCGCTCAAGTTTAAGCTCATAAGAAGTCCTCACATGACATTGATTCATCTGAATCGTCTCTCTTTTGATAATTAGTTGAGTTTCAACAACAAATCGACGTCAGTTGTGTGAGGAAAAGGTCACCCATATATGAATGATTCAAAGAGAATGGCTGAGGTAGTTTTAAAAGTAAAATACCAAAAAATGAATGCTATTAACCTTCGTCAACACTTCACTGTGAATAAATTTAAAACAGTTGTGTAAAAGCAAATAATATTAACAAAATTAACTGACCTTGATTAATGTCTAAGAGAATAATGGAAGATTGAGTCAAAGTATCAAAAGCTTTTCTTGAACTTTAGCATGTAAGTGGGCATAAAGTCAGTTTTAACTAATTAATATGAATGCGATTGTCGATAAGGTATCACTGAAATATCGTGACGCAAAATTTCAGAATACATTATCAAATCAACCGCTTTTTGATTTTTCGGATACGTTCACGCATAACTTTTGTACGGAGATAGGAGAAAGGGTCCTACTTTGACCAAAGTAAACGATTTGGTTTGCTCCTTTTTGGGCATTTTGGTGTCAAATTTATATTTGTTTCTGAAAAATTGTTGTTTTGATTCACGCATGTTGGATAAATTACGAATGCTATTTAAGTTTCAAACCATTTTTGGGACTCTCGCGTTAGTCATGAAAACCACATCAAAAATTTGTAGACCTTCCATAGACTAATCGTGTTGGGGGATCATTAAAAGGCAAAACACTTGTTTAAAACAACAATACAATTTATTTCGGAGCAACTGCTAAAATACATTTGACATCACCAATAACATTTTACGAAGTGCTCTTGTTCTTCTTGTAGCTCGCAGGGCCAGTTGCTGATGTCTGTGGTAGAGAATTGAAATTCGAACTGCTGCAATACTCTCCCCTAAGTTTTATTGTTACGTGGAAATGTCAAAGTGTGAATTGGATTTGAAGTTTTGGAGGGTATGTTTGGTGACTATGTGCAGGTCTTGGATTGAAGGGAGCCTTTAAGACGACTAATACTGTCTGCGGTGTTGATTGGATTGTTTGGCTCGATTCTAGGAAGCAATTGATTGGAGCAACCAAAAACACATAAAAAAGATTTTAAAAAACCCAAAAAAGAAATAAAAAATAATAACGACGACGCAACCAGTAGTTGCAGCCGCGATGTTGACAGTACATCGAGAGCGGTACTAACGATGACAAAAACCACGGATATTACCATGACAATGGAGACGGACGAAAAACGGATATTAGCAGAGAGTCTGGTCCAGACTGAGATTCCTGCGGTGTTCGGGAGCAGCGAAAAAATTATGCGAACGCCAGAGCGTCCTATGAAGGAAAAGTGGGAAACTCTGCAGGACGCTTCAGGTGTTCGACGGGTGGAAGAAAATATCAAGAACATCGAAAATTCGATGGTCACTGCTGCGATCGTTACCAAAGCGATCGATGCAAGGGTCGTAAATGCCGACATAATAAAGAATCACCCTGAAGCCAAAGAAGAGATTACGGCAGGGAAAGAAACTAGTCATCCGACAAATAAAGCGACGTTGCGTGATTGCATCGCCAACGTCGAAAATATGGCGGAAGTACTGTATTCGGAAACGGAAAGCGATAACCTCTCCCATGTATGGTCGCAAAGTACAATCGCTGCCCAGCGACACGAAGAAGAAAGGCTATTCCGAAAAGCGGGAGATGTTCTGCACGTGACTCCCCAAAAATCAGCAAAGCAGTAAAGATTGGGCTCCTTGAACTAGAGGAGCTCCTAGACCGCATAGGGCATTATCGGAGGAGCTGGTTAAAGGTCGAAGACGAGCAGAAGGCTAAAGAAGCGCTGGGGGCGAAATCTAAAGGCCACATGCAGATAGCTCCACAAGTAAAAATCAATAAAAGAATGGCGTCTAGCCCAATCGAAGGAGATCGGGATAGTAGAAGGAAGGAAGAGGCACTTGATGTACGTTTAGCAACAGATCTCGGGTTCCAGACAGTGCTTACAAAAGGAGCGAAGAAAGCTGCAAAGAAGTCCTTTCATTAAAAGCGAGGAAATTTCCAGGTCTAGATGGTGTTCCGGCTGAGGTGTTGCGGCTTGTCTATCACCATTGTCCTGACTTGCTACTCAGCACATTCAACGCTTGCCTACTGGACAGAGCTTTCCCGATGGAAGGTGGCGAGGCTCGTGCTGATCAGCAAGGGGAAGAGAAATCCCGAACCGCCGTCTGCATACCGCCCGTTATTCATTTATTTATTTAAATGCATTTAACAGACAAAAATCCAATTACAAAATAGACTTAGACAATTAAATATACTTAAATATAGTTCAAAGGAAGACAGATAAATACAACAAAATCAAGCAGAAAAAGTTAGTTAAAACATGTAAGAAATGAAATTAGAGTCTAGATGAAATTTTAAAAAAATTGAGTGATAAGGAAACATTAATCACTATTCACAAAAAGTAACGTCTTTAATTTATTTTTAATAACAAAGTAGGACGTGGATAGAGAACCAAGCTCGAGGTTGTTATGTTTTCTGATGATTCGCGGCATAAATGACTGAAAATATAAATCTGTCCGGGCGTGCGGAACCTCGATAATGTTATTATACCGACTAGGACGCGCATACTGTCTGTAGTGCAAGTCTTCGCTTAGAGTGGAAGCAATTTGTTAGTGGTACAGCTTATAGAGGAAACATTGATTTAAGAAGGTTCTACGGGACGACAGAGAAAGGAGACGAAGTATAGATAGATGACGCCCATAAGACTCATAGGCTTAGTTGAATTTGAAGAACGCAGTACGGGTAAACTTATGGTGAACAGCTTTTAGGGAGCTCACAAGATATAAATGTCTAGGAGACCACACTACTGAGCAGTACTCAAGAAGCGGGCGGACAAGACATGTGAACAAGCGAACAGCGGTAGCAATATTTGCAAACTTATGCGAATGCCGCATAATAAAACCCGAAACTTTTGATGCCTTGGTAATTATGCTAAAAATATGGGCATCGAATTGAAGTTGGGGTCAAATATTACACCAAGATCTTTGCATGAGTCTCCAGAGGAGAGAACAACATCACATAGGGTGAAATTGTAAGTTAAAGGAACAATTTTCAAAGTAAAAGTCATTTGAAAACATTTGGAAACATTGATGCAAAGGGAATTTACATTACATCAGTTATAGAGGTTAAAACGATCAATTCGAAGCTGCTGACAATCTTCAAGGGATCTAATTATCCGGAATACCTTGAAATCATCAGCGTACAGGAGACTAGAAGAGGAAATTACAGAATGAAGATAATTGATAAACAGTACGAAAAGAAAAGGTCCAAGGATTAACCCTTGAGGGACGCCGGATGTAGGATTGAATGAAAAGGAGATTGTGCCATAGAGATTAACACGACATAAACGAGAGGATGGATGCGATGAAATCCAAGGGTGTAGGGAATCGGATATGCCAAGCAAAGCTAACTTTTGACGGAGGAGAACATGGTTCAACAAGTCAAAAGCCTTGGAGAAGTCCGTGAATATTACATCAACTTGAAGCTGTTTATCTAAAGCTCTTGCAATATAATCTTCGAACTCAGCCAAGTTTGTGAAAGTTGACCGACTCTTCAAGAATCCATGTTGCTGTGGTGTGACAAATGAACTCAATGACTCAAGTAGCCTATTGTGTATAAATCATTCCAGCAGCTTAGAGAAACAGGAGAGGAGTGATATGGGACGATAGTTTGAGGTAGATGATGGGTCGCCGTTTTTAAAGATAGGAGCAACATTTGCATCTTTCTTTCTAGAGAAACTCATCAAAGGAAGACTCACTGACGCAATTTGTGCTGCTGGGGACCTATCTTCTTGGCAGTATGGCTTCATAGCAAGATGTCCTACTATGGATGCGAATGCAGAGGTGTTGAGTGCGGTCCAAAAGGCAGAAGTACATAGTCGCACTAAGCGACGGATTGTCCTGTTGGTGACACTCGACATCAGGAACGCCTTCAACTCCGCTAGATGGATGGATATTAAGGATACGATGGAAAACCCTTTTCAAGTTCCAGAACATCTAATGCGGCTTTTGAGAGACTACCTAAAGGACCGAAGCCTCTTCCACGACACGACACAAGGCCAACGAAAGATGGCGGTTACATCGGGTGTTGCCCGGGGATCTATCCTTGGCCCAGACCTATGGAATGTATCTTACGATGGGCTCCTGGGACTGGAGATGCCAGATGTGGCGGCTCTGGTCACTGAACGTACCGTTGAACAAGCGCAACTTAGGCTACGTATGCTAATGCGCCAAGTGAGGGACTGGATGACTGCTTGCGGGCTCAGTTTAGCACTGGAGAAAACCGAGATGGTCATCTTGACAAAAAAGAGAATCCTTAGAGTAAGGATGATCAGTTTTGGGGACATATTAATCGAATCGAAGCCATCGGTGAAGTACCTGGGGCTACTGATCGAGCCGAAGATGAGTTTTTCTGAGCAAATCAGGGCAACAGCTGAGAAGGCTGCTTTGGGAATATCGGCTCTGAATCGACTTATGACCAACGTAGGGGGACCCAGCCCATCAAGAAGACGCCTCTTGATGAGTGCTGCAGGGTCAGTGCTACTGTATGGAGCAGAAGTATGGGGCGACGCTCTTAGTGAGGAGGTTTACCGAAAACGCCTGGCACAGGTACAGATAAGAGGAGCGCTGAGGATTGCATCATCGTATCCAACAGTCTCTGATTCGGCAGTGAAAGTTATTGCAGGTATGATACCTGTCGGCATCCTTGCTAGAGAACACCGCTCTATTTATCTGCGTCGAAACGAGGATGCGAGGGAGACGGTTGTCCGCGAGGAGAGACAGCGCTCACTCAACGATTGGCAGCAGTCTCGAGTGAATTGTACGAAGGGAAGATGGACTACGTGCCTCATCCCGGATGTAAGACCGTAGCTGAATCGAACGCAAGATGAGACTGACTTCTATCTGACCCAGCTTTTGAGCGGGCACGGGTGTTTTCAGTCTTACCTGCAAAAGATTGGTAAGTCACGGTACCCCGATTGTCCGTATCGGCCAGAAGAGGAAGACAATACCTGCCACACATTTTTTGCGTGCATAAAATGGGACAGGCTGCGAAGAGCCCTCTACATTAAGACGGGAGAGCTCACCACGGATAATGCAGTCGCGGTGATACTTGAATCGGTTGACAAATGGAACATTATGTTCGGGCAGTCCTAAAAGATAAAAAAGACTCACAGCAGCCGGGGGCGCTGGGGCTGGGGGATCGCTCTTCTGGCACTTCATCTTTCCCTCCCCCTCTCGCTAGAAGAGGGATCCCCCAGCTTGAAGGCGCGTCACGGCGTAAAAAACGAGACCTGGCCCGAAATAATGTGTCAAACGGTTCCGGGCTAGTTTCTCAGGTTGACAGCGGAGGTGTTTAGTGGGTAGTCCAGTCGCCTTCTTGCGAAGATGGGAGTTAACACTTTGTCTAGTGCAGATACCAAATAAGAACAGTCCAAGTGCTCTTCAACTTCCGTGTGGTGAGGTGAGAACGCCTCCAGAAAAAAAATGTCAACCAGTGTTATCAGTGTCAACGATTTGAGCATTCGGCTGCCAACTGCGCAATGCATTACCGATGCGTTAAATGTAAAAACGTGCATGCTCCGGGTGAGTGCAAATTGGCTCAGACGGAGCCAAAAGAGAAATTATACTGTGATAACTGTGGCATATTTGGTCACCCGGTATCATCTCGACGATGCTCACGATATCAAGATGCGAGAGTAAAATTTGTCCCAAAGAAAACACAATTACACCGCAGTGTCTTAGCTCCGAACTTCGTCAACCCTGGAGTATCATTTGCACTCGCCGCTAGAAGACTAGCAGAAAAGGCGGGAAATAATGTAATTAATGTAAGTCGCAATAATAAGCAGCTTCTCCAAATTCACCAGCAATTAAATTCTTTATCGGAGAGAATCGATAAACAAGATGCGAAAATTAATCTTGTTTTTCATCGTTTAGGGCTTAAAAAATCCCTCAAAATAACTTGTCATCCACTCACATTCCCATGGATAGGATTCGTCTCATCTCGAGCAACGTTAACTCCATTGTTACTATACATCGGCTTGATTATCCCCTTGAATTCATTGTTAAGCAAGAGCCTAACATCATGCTTCTCACTGAAACCCACCTCAATTCATGGCGCTCAATGACATTCAAGGACTTGGAATTCGTAAGAAACGATAGGGTAATAGGTGATGGGGGAGGTGGCACCGAGATATTTATTCGAAGACCCTATTGTTTCCAAAATATTGAAAAAGTCGAATTCAAAAGCTTTGAATCTCTTGAAGTGTCCGTTATCAAAATCTCACTGCTAGGTGGCGATAACCTTTTTGTTATTTCTGCCTATGCAACTGGTGGAACTATTCTCAAGCTCAAGGAGGAGCTCAATTCCTTGTTTGAAATACTCGAATTGAACAGGCTTCATAATTATAATATTCCTGCAAGCGACCTGAACGCCAAGCATACATCATCGCTGAATGCCACCAATAATCCAAGAGGTGTATTCCTGAAATCGTGGATAACAGAGAACCAAATTGAATACAGGTGCAATCTATATGGGAGGAGTTCCCAACGTACCCTAAAAACAAATTCATATTTGGGCCTCTGCATTGCTGACGCAAGACTTTAATTCAGCTTTAATATTCCTCAACGGGAACTGCAGGTGATCCTTATGATAGCGACCATAACGCAATCGTAATGGAAATCAATCATCAAAGGGATGATGTCTTCCTCATTCCAGTTCAACTCGAAAATCATCGGTTGAATTTGAAAAAAAACATACTGGGCAAAGTTTCAAAAGAAGTTTAATCGAGAGCACCAGAAGCAATGCCCTCCTCCGGATGATGGCAACGCTTGCTTAATGGTTCCTAATGACAGGAATCTAATTTATGATGAAATTGATCTCTATTTGTCGAAGTGAGAGAAGCTAACGTTGGAAACTATTGAGAAAGTAGCTCCCAAGATTAAACATCAAAACAATATGGAAGGATATGAAACATCAACCATTGCAAAGTTGAAAAGATTGAAAAGCCTTCTTCTCACATGCCTCAACAATATTTATCAACGATTTCCAGACTACAACCATCCCTCGTTGGCTTTGTTGAAATTATACCTGAAGAATGTCCGGAACTTAATCCGTTCATACTTCAAGAGTGAGGTCAGCAAGCAATGGGCGAAAAAATTGAGGGGTATTAGCCCACAGGACCCAGATGGCGTTTTTGCGATGGCGAATAACGCATTCCGTAAGGAGTCTCGAGTGAAGGTATCGAATCTTGAAGTCACTGGTGATGAGATAAATCTTCTCGAAAGGCCTGGTATCGAAATTGATAGTACGACTCCGGATAGAAATGGGAACAGGATTGTATGTGATGGATTGCATAAACATGCCTTGATTGGAACATATTTTGAATTGGTTCATCTACCAAACCCTGAGAGAGGGAATGAAATATTTTCAGAGGCCGTTGAACCAAAAGTTTCCGACTTCAAATCAAGCCTGAATGGCCAATCAATTTTTCATTTCAATGAAACATTAACATCTGACCTCATATCAAGCTATGAAGACTTGTGTTTCATATTTCGCAGGATAAACAACAAGAAATCATGTGGTACTGATGGTTTTCCAAATGTAGTTCTCCGACATTTGCCTGAGGTTTCTATTAACAATTATTGCATATTGTTCAACAACATGTTGAGCAATTCATATTTCCCAAATGAGTGGAAAACGGCTAAGGTATTTCCGATCTTGAAGAAAGGAAAAGAATCTTCATGCCCTAAAAGCTATCGCCCAATCAACTTGCTGCCTAATATCAGCAAGGTGTTTGAAGTGATACTCAACAGAGCATTAAACGCCCACATTGAAAAATATGAGTTGATGCCAAATTGCCAATTTGGTTTTTGTCCCAGGCATTCGACGAAACATGCAATAACGAAAGTAACCTGAGACATCTGTTGGAAACTAAACAACAGAGAATGTGTTGGAGCGTGTCTCATTGATATGCAGAAAGCCTTCGATACGGTGTGGTTAGATGGACTAGTTTATAAACTCCTTCAGGACAAGTTCGTCGGACACCTTGTCGCTAGGATGTGCAATATGTTATACGGGGAATCATTTTTTGTCTTTCTTTGTAGCCCTTCAGCGCCTTTCGGGCCTTCGCTTAGAGATAATTAGAGTATTTCATTGTCATGATCGATAATGATCATTATCACGCTTTGGTCGTGTGTTCGTCCACCCAGCTGCGATACGTTCGGATTTTGAACCACCACGTTTCACAACTGAACAGGTTTATAGTCCGTCCGAAGAACCACTCGACATAAATCTTGTTGACGCCAACGAGACTTGAACCAGAGACCTTCGGCTTACGGGCTTAGTGCTCTAACCACTAAGCCACGCGGACTACTAATCATTTCTTGTAACTGATGGAAATCTGACAACAATGCGCGAATTCAAGGTTTTGAATGGTCTACAGCAGGGAACAGTTACTGCGCCTCTGCTCTTCTCAATATTCATTCGCAAGCTATCGAACGGCGTATTTCGTCTCTTTTATACCGGTTCTCGTTATTTTCGCTTAAATACAGAAATTCGCCAACATTTTCGATATTTTATTCGCCAAGCGCGATATTTAGGGTGTTTGGGGTATTTTTTTCTAGACTGCGTCATGGGATTTGTTTGGTTCTATTTGATTTTTAGCCCTATTACTTTTGCCTCGCTGTCGAGTTTCAGGAAAAGTTCTTTGGCGGTTGTCAATGACCGTGACAAAATGTTGATGTCGTCCGGATAGGCTACCACTTGGCTTGACTTGTATAGTAACGCTCCTCTTATATCGACAGGTAGCTTTCTGATGACATACTTCAGAGCCAAATTGAATAGCAATTGGGCCAACCCATCTCTGTGCTTTAGTCCGATATTTGTGTCAAAGGCGTTGATGAGTTGGGTATTGGAGCAGATTTGGGAGGTTGTCGATGTCATTGCCATTTTAGTAAGAGGGATTTATTTGGAGGGCATACCAAAGCAACGCATTATTTGGTACAGTACGTTACGATCAATACTGTCGTATGCTTGCTTGAAATTAATGAAAATTTAGTGCACGTCCATTTCTTTAGCCAATTCATAACAACTTAAAACTTTAGCGGATGATACAAACTTTTTGGTGACATAACGCTTTAAGTTTTCAACGGAAATCTCGTGTGCCACTCTAGAGATGAAGATCTGCTTCAAAGGTTCTTGAAGGAACGTGGTCACGTTGAATTTGAGGAGGTATTTTCTTTGGAATCGCTTTCCGGCTTTTGAACGAGAATCAGATGGGCTGATAATAAGTAAATCAAATTTCGAGACCGCTAGTTGTTGATTAATTGAAAGCGGCTTCAACAGCGATTTGCTCTTAGCGAACATTCATTGACCAGGTTCAATTGTTTGTGTAAAATTGTAGTTCGAACTCTGGATGTAGCTGCATGTCTTGTTAAGCAGTCAGTGAGGTATCAGGCACATTCAAATTGTCAGCTTCTGAAACGGCTGATTGTTGGTTAATAGATAGCACCTTCAACAACGACTTACTCCTAGTTACCATTAAGAGACCAGGTTTAATTATTTCTGCAAAATTGTGGCGATTTAAGTTGTCGCTGAAGGACCAGGCTGGCAATTCTCCTTGAGAGGAGACATTGGTTGATTTTACCTGTGGTTTACTCCTTGTGGGTATTGATAAAGCTGGGTCCAATAATGAATACACAGCCTTCCCGATTGATGCATTGGAAGGTGAGGATTCCGCGAATTGCAACAAGGAGTCGCCATCAAAACAAGCAGAAGAGCACTTCGTTAGTTAAAAATTTTAAGCTCACAGGTGAGGGCGAGTAACATAGGCAGATACTGAGTAGCGCCTACATGTTGCACGGTACCAATAAACGCCGCTGTCCACTTTGTTGATAAGGTTAGCTGCAGTGCCTTTTAGGTTAATGCACGCCGCATGAAAAGGAAGCTCACAGAACCCGACACACAAAATCATGAAGGGTTGCCGCTATTAACGACATATTTCAAAGAACTAAGAGACATTGTGGTTAGTGCCTAGGTAATATTTATTTTTATTTATTTTGAGCTTTTATTTAACTTTCTTTTTATTATTTTTATTTTTATTTTCGCTTTCCTTTAAAGTTTTTTTTTGTTTAATTTTATTTACATTCAACGGTGTGTTGAATCTCACATTAAAAAAATCCAATGTTAAACCGTCTGAAACATAAAAGCGGCCGCTCAAAGGCCGAAAAACGTGCAAAAACTTGCTATTGTAGTTGTGACCAAACTTTTCAACCAATTATGATGAACTTCGACAGTTTGATAAAAATTATTAGTGTCTAAAGAACAATTTAAAAAAAAATTACAATTCAGGTCTCAACAAAAAAAAAAATGGCGGCTCATTGAATTTTGAAATTTCCAAGGCTTCGATTCGATTTATATAAAATTTAAGTTGAAAGTATGAAACATTAAAATCTCGAGATTTTGATATTTTGGTGATCATCCATGGGCCATGTTTTTCAATGGATTTTGATGAAATTTGAGATTGTGGATAATTGTATTAAGATATTATTAAATTACCAAAATCAGATGAAAAATAAAACAGTTGGCGGCGGCTTAAATATGCGATTTTTTAGATGTACGTGGCCCTCAATCAAAGTCAAAAGCGCTTTATTCAATACTTATCGTTATCAATTTCAAAAGAATATAAAGCAAATTCCAAACAATAACAATACGAAAACTTAATGGCGCAAATGGCTCTCTAAATTTATACTTAAAATATTCCTAACCTAAGCGTATAACCTTATCTCTAAGCCTTATAAAATAAACATAACACATACCTTACTTTTAACAGGAATAAACAACAACACTAAATGTAGCGATTATCAGCTGATACTCAAAAACTAAGTAACGCAAAACACAAAAACTGAAAATAAACACTAATAATTTAGATATAGTCACTCCGAAGAAGTTTTAATATGAAGATATCGACTCTTGTCACTTAAGCAGTTCGAGAAATTCTTCTATTCAATATACAGGGTTATCCATTTCGTGGTAGGAAAGTATAACCCCGCCATTTGACATCTGTCAGGATTTAATGTCATTCAAAGCATGTTTTTTTTTAGTTGAAGGTTTGCCATTTAGAAATATGGATCGTTTAACACTCGAAGAATGCGTTAAAATTATTAAATTTTATTATAAAAATGGTGATTCTGCTGTTTCAATATTTAGGACTTTACGAGCCGATCACGGTCGACGAAATCGACCTACACAGCAAACAATTTCGAACACAGTGAGAAAATTAGAAGAGCCTGGATCAGTTATTGATATTGCAATTCCTGTGCATCATCGCAACATACGTTCTGCTGAAAATATCGCTGTCGTTGCTCAAAGTGTGGAGGAAGACCCGAATTTGTCGATTCCTCGACGTGCTCAACATTTGGGCCTGTCTTAAGGCTCATTGTGGCGGATTTTGCATTTGGATTTGCATCTCCATCCGTACAAAATCCAACTCACTCAAGAACTTAAGCCTCAAGACCATACACAACGCAGAATGTATGTGAATTGGGTGATTGAACAACAAGCCATTGATAACGATTTTTCGAACAAAATTTTCTTTAGTGATGAGGCTCATTTTTTGCCCAGTGGTTACGTAAATAAACAGAATTGCCACATATGGGGCTCTCAAAATTCTCAGATGATCGCAGAAAGGCCTCTGCATTCGGAAAAAAGTAACCCTTTGATGTGCATTATAGTCTGGTGGTGTTATTGACCCGTATATTTTTGAAAACGACCAAGGAAGAGCCATTACAGTCAATTCTGACCGCTATGGGCGGTTGTTAGCCGATTATTTTTGGAGCGAAATTGAAGATTATGATCTGGAGAACATGTGATTCCAACAGGACGGAGCCACAAGCCACAAAACACAGGCTAATCGAGCATTTTTGGAAGTGAAATTTCCAGGACGCGTAATTTCGAGATTGAGTGATGTCAATTAGCCCGCAAGATCCTGCGACCTAACACCTTTTGATTTCTTTTTATGGGGCTATGCGGAAAATCGTGTTGACGCGAACAATCCTCAAAATCTTAAGCAATTGAAAACCAATATTCGTGAAGTTATGGGCGAGATATTGCCGGAAATGTGCCAAAAAGTCATTGGAAATTACCTCAAAAGCATTGAGGCCTGTAAGAGGTCCCGTGGAGAACATTTAAATGATGTTGTGTTTCACGTATAATGGCAAGGTTCAATCTTTATACTGAATAAAAAAATTCGTTTCCATCTGGATATTTTATGTGTTTTTTTAAGCTTTACTTTCCCAAGTGTAAAATAGATAACCCTATATAATGCTTCCAATCTGTCTCAGGCTTTCCGTACAAACTAGTACTTGTACCAAGACATTTCCTTTCAAAAACTCTCAATCTTTCCATAGTACTAGCACTCTGGTTGTACCAGATCTGACATACATATGTAAAAACTGGTTCAACCAGGGTCTTGTAACAGATAATTTTGACCTTTTGATCAATTTATTTGGAATGATAGAGTCTTCGTAGGGCCATGACTAGTTTGACTTGTTCAGTACAGTACAGATACTGATTGAGATGAATACCGAGGTATCGAACACAGGATTTATGTGGAACCCGTTCTGAACTACCCTCGCAACCATGATGTGGAAATCCTTCCAATTACGTATCAGGTCTTGACTGACCCCCTGCAGCGTTTTCCGAAACAAGATTGTTTCGCACTTCTGCGCGTTGATTTTCATTCGCCAAATGTCAGTGTAGAGCTGCAAACTATGGAACATTTTTTGAAGGTTGCTCTGAACTATTTTAGTTTTTCGGTCTGCCGTATAAATGACCAGATCATTAGCAAAAGCTACCAATGATCGCGTTGGCGAGACACTAAAATCAAAGCCGTTCAATATTGAGAAGAGCAGAAGCGCAGTAACTATTCCCTGCCATAAACCATTCAAGACCCTGAACTCGCGCATTGTTGTCAGACTTCCATCAGTTACAACAAACGATTTTCCGTGTAACATATTGCGCATCATAGGGACAAGGCGTCTAGGGAACTTATCCTGAAGGAGTTTAACAACTGGTCCATCTAACCACACCCTATTTAAGGCTTTCTCCATATCAATGAGACCCGCTCCAACACATTCTCTTATGTTTAGTTTCCAACAGATGTCTGAGGTTACTTTCGTTATTGCATGTGTCGTCGGATGCCTGGCACGGAAACCAAATTGGCAACTCGGCATCAACTCATATTGCTCAATGTGGGCAATTAATGCTTTGTTAAGTATCACTTCAAACACCTTGCTGATGTTAGGTAGCAAGCTGATGAGGCGATCGCTTTTAGGGCATGATGATTCTTTTCCATTTTTCAAGATCGGAAATACCTTGGCCTTTTTCGACTCATTTAGGAAATATGAATTGCTCAACATGTTGTTGAACAATATGCAATAATTTCTAATAGCAACCTCAGGCAAATGTCAGAGAACTACATTTGGAATACCATCAGTACCACATGATTTCTTGTTGTTTATTCTTCGAAATATGAAACACAAGTCTTCATAGCTGACAAAATAATCAATAAGATTCAGGCTCGGTATGAGGTCAGATGTTAATTTTCATTGAAATGAAGAATTGATTGGCCATTCAGGCTTGATTTGAAGTCGGAAACTTTTGCTTCAACGACTTCTGAAAATATTTCTTTCCCTCTCACAAGGTTTGGTAGAAGAACCAATTCAAAATGTATTCCAATCAGAGCAAGTTTATGCAATCCATCACATATAATCCTGTTTCCATTTATATCCGGAGTCGTACTATCAATTTCTATACCAGCTCTATCGAGAAGATTTATCTCATCATCAGTGACTTCAAGATTCGATACCTTCACTCGAGACTTCTTACGGAATATGCTTTTCACTTTCGCGAAAACGCCATCTGGGTCCTGTGGGCTAATACCCCTTAAATTTTTCCGCCCATTGATTACTGACCTCACTCCTGAAATATGAACGGATTAAGTTCCGGAAATTCCTCAGGCGTACTTTCAGCAAAACCAACGAGGAATGTTTGAAGTCCAAAAATCGCCGATAAATATTGTTGACGAGTTTGAGAAGAAGGCTTTTCAGTCTTTTCAACCTTGCAATGGTTGGTATCCTTCCATATTGTTTTGATGTTTGATCTTGGGAACAACTTTCTCAATAGTTTCCAACGTCAGCTTCTCTAACTTCGACAAATAGAGATCTATTTTATCGTTCGTTAGAACCATTGAGCAACCGTTACCATCATCAGAAGGGAGACATTGCTTCTGGTACTCTCGATTAAACTTCTTTTGAAGCTTTCCCCAGTCTGTTCTTCTGTAATTCAACCGATGACTTTCATGGTGAACTGGAATGAAAAAGAAATCATCCCTTTGATGATTGATTTCCATTACGATTGCGTTATGGTCGTTATCATAAGGAAGCACCTGCTGTCTCCGTTGAGGACCATTAAAGCTGAATTAAAGTCTTGCGTTTGCAATGTAGAGGTCCAAATATGAATTTGTCTATAGGGTATGTTGAGAACTCCGACCCATATAGATTGCACCTATATTCAATTTGACTCTCTGTTATCCACGATTTAAGGAATACAAGTCTTGGATTATTGGTGACGCTCAGCCATGATGTCTTCTTGGCGTTCTGGTCACCAGCAAGAATATGATAGCTATGTAGCCTCTTCGATTCGAGAACTTCAAACAAGAATTGAGCTCCTCCTTGAACTTGACAACGGCTCCACCAGTTGCATAGGCAGATATAACGAAGAGGTTATCCCCACCTGACAGTGAGATTTTGATAACGGACACTTCCAGAGATTGAAAGCTTTTGAATTCGACTTTTTCAATATTTTGGAAACAAAAGGGTCTTCGAACAAATATCTCGGTGCCACCTCCCCCATCACAGTTTACCGTATGAATTCAAAAACCATGAATGTCACGGAGTGCCATGAATCGAGGTGGGTTTCAGTGAGAAGCACGATGTCAGGCTGTTGCTTAACAATGAATTCAAGGAGATAATCATGTCGGTGTTAAGTAGCAATGGAGTTGACGTTGATCGAGATGAGATGAATCCTATCCATGGGAATGTGACTAGATGACAAATTATTTTGATGCATTTGAAAGCCCTAAACGCTGATAGACAAGATTAATCTTTGTGTCTTGTTTATTGATTCTCTCCGATAAAGAATTCAGTTTCTGGTAAATTTTGAGAAGTAGCTCATTATTGCCACTTACATTATTTACATTATTTATCGGATTTATTGCTGGTTCTCTAGCGGCGAGTGCAAATGGTACTCCGGTTTTGACGAAGTTCGGAGCTAAGACAATGCGGTGTAGTTGTGTTTGCTTTGGGACAAATTTTACCCTCGCATCTTGATATCGGGAGCATCCTCGATATGATGCCGGGTGACGAAAAACACCGCCGTTAACACAGTATAATTTATCTTTTGGCTCCATCTGAGCCGATTTGCACTCACTGGGAGCATGAACGTCCTTGCATTTGATGCATTTATAATACATGGCGCAGTTGGCAGCCGAATGCTCAAATCGTTGACACCGATAACACTTCCCTTTTCTGGAGGCGTTCCCAGCTCACCACTCGGAAGTTTAAGTATAATTTTCGTTGAAGAGCACTTGGGCTGCTCTTATTGAGACTTGCACCCAAAAGTGGTTAATTTTTTTCCTACCGTCGACCTTCTTTTCGCGAATGTTTTACCGGAGATAAATTCAATTTCTGGTGCTGCTTCCTTGAGCACCTGAAGAAGATCGAGGGTATCTTCTCCGCCGTCCAATCCCTTCAACAATACGGTCTGGTTCTTCTTACTTGTGGGGGTATAGGTGAAGTGTAGAACCTCCCCAGAATTTGGAGATCTTTTAGCTGATTTGAAATCAACCAGTGATTTCGTTTGGATTGTTAGTTTTTCGGTATTGATTCTTTTAATCTCGAAATTGGTTAATTCATTTTCGGCTGCCAATAGCCGAACCATATCCTTTCCACTTTAACCGAACACATTAATTGGTGGAACTTTCTCTGTATTTTTGGCAACTTTTGGAGGAGGACCAGCAGATCTGCGAGCAGATTTCTTCTCTTTATTTTTATTTTTTTAAAGGAAGCATAAAATTATCATTGTTATCTTCACTCACATTACCTTCAATACTTTCGTCAACGTCCATTTCTTGTTGGGGTCCGGCCAGCGCTGCATAATAGTTCTGGCTGTCGTTAGCGCCTCCAGCACTTAGTATATCTTCTGGGATGACTTGTTTGACAGCTTTTTTCGTCTTAGTTTCCGTATTTGTTGACCTTACCCGTTCTGCATCTTGAGTTTTCTTCGCTCTCTTGTACATATCTCCGAACGTTTTCAGTCGTAGTTTCAATTCCTGAATTTCAGCTTGAAGTCGACTCATTTCTTATTTGTCTTCGACTACTTGAGTCTTACGCTCGCCACCTGCGGAGTCCTGGTTACTCGTGTGTCTTCTTTAATTGTCACTTGCCGCCGTCGCGCTCCTCCATACAGCAGTCCCGAGTTAGTCTTTGGTTAATTTGCTTTTGTTGATTTATTAATTCCGTGGGTCGATGCCTTCGACGATAAATGCTTTTTCCAATAAAATCAAAATTTGCTTTTGACTGACATATAAAAAAATTAATTTAATTTTTTGAAACTGACTTTTGTGAAAATTTAATTGATTTTAAAAATTAATGACAGGAGCGATTAAAGACACGTCTACACGCAGTGAGTGCTAGACGTAGTCCCTAATCAAATCGCTATAAATTTTATAAAAATATCAAGCATGTGACACAACTTTTAAGTAGTCAAAAAAACTTAATTGCCCACGAGGCACTCAAAATTTAAACAATATTCAGTCACACAAAAAATAATAAATAATGCTTGTCATTAAATGAAAATTGCCAAAAATTGCACATTAATTGCAAAAAAATTAGAGAAAACCAACCAACTCCATTAAAGATTAAAAAATTGAGTTTATAAAATCCAAACCCCTGTTGTGATATCAAACGTTTTTATTTTGAAATTGAAAAAGATTTTTCAATGATAAGCGAAACAACTTAAAAAAAGTAAAGAAGCACCCATTTACATATCAAGTCTTATAACTATAAAATTTAACAAGCATTCTTTTTTGTAGTACCCTGCAAAAAATTCTTCTCTCCTGCTTTGCTTGATGCATATTCAAATTTAGAACTTACGCCGGAAACAATATTTTTTGATCAATTCAAATTTGAGCTCGATGAAGGAAGGGATTTTAAATTAAAAAATAAATAAAAATATTTTTAAGGTTTATCGCCTGTGGAAATAATATAATGTAGTAATATATGACAAGGTGATTTTGCTGTGAGCTGACGACCTTTAAATATCCGCATTTAAACTCATATTAAAATTCAGCCTCAGAAACTTTGCATAACCTGTTTTACGGAAAAGATTTGATCCAAAATTACAATAGTAGTCAGAAGTTTATTTTCCAACACGAGCCTGCTTTTTCAGTTTTTAACGGAAAATGCTTTTTGCACAAGCTAGGTTGCAAATATAGTAAAATAGACATCGATTGACCTAAAAGATTTAGATTGAAATTTAAATACTTTAACGCGACCATCGACCTCAAATTAACAATAGATACCATCAAACGATTGGCACTTTGTAAACTTTATAGCAGACGTTTGATTTACTTAAGATACCAATGATGATATCCATGTTTTTATATGCTCTAAAATCAGTAATAAAAACTTTAGACATTTCCGGAATAACAAATTTTTCCTTAATATTGGAAATGACTAAGTCACTTCCAAAATCCGTTAATCTGTTAATCTCATATCTCAATAATGATAGAGTTGCATCACTACACACTGTTCTGGTGTAAAAACTTCGTCGCTAATTTATTTAAATTGGATATCGGAAAATACAATGACCCAAACCGCAGTTTTAAAGGTAAATCTAAAAATATACATGCATAAATGTTTTTCAGAATTTGGCAGTTTGAAAAACTATGCATCTTTGATATCGAACAAAACATTTGAAGCTTTCAATCGGATTATCTTCAGCGCTGGCCTTAAAAACTGCCAGAGCATCCGGCCATCAAAACAACCCATGTATCATTTGAAGATTCTGCAATATATTTTGGTGTCGAATGTCTTCCTAGGCTGATATTGAATTATTTGAAATTGATCGATGCAATAAATCTTCATTATTGTACCCAAATCATTGCGTTCTATAAGATGAAGTTGAGTAAAGATTAATCAGATGCTTCTTTTCATTTAAATCTTAAGTATAAATAGATTCGAAGAATATCTTTTCAGCTAAGCTTCCAAGCATAAAAAGTTGTATGCACCTGAGATTATCGATCTCATTCACAGAAAGAACTGGTGTGAAAAACAAGCGCTTCGATTGATGTCATGAATAATGACCTCTTCTGACTGCTTGGTAATGAGAAAGCGCTGCATTAATTTATGGAATGGAAAATACCAGGGACGCAAAATTTGGTGTCGTGAATCGTTAACGTATGTTAATACTACTGAAATATAAAGATTAAATCTTACATACTCAGTCCATCAAAGTTGTTGACAGGGTTTGTCAGCCCAATTATATTCTATTTAAGGTTTAGACCACCGGTGAACCTAATTTACTCAAACCAATCTGCCAACCTCACAGTAGGGACTCTCTTCTTACTTAGCAACTCGATCTGAACTCATTTATTAATGAAAACCAATTTGAAATCTTACCAAATTATTAATTTTTTCCTCTACCACCATAAATCCGTTAGAATTACGTCACAGTGAGAAACGCCCTAAAATTTAAGCTTCATCACAAAATTATGACACCAACCGCAGCCATAATTTAAGCTTTTTTCCTAAAATCAAACATAAATGTCAAATGTGAAAATCGTTAAACAAGCTTTTCCACGTAGAACCAAATCAGCATCTTTGAATTGATCAAATTCAGCATTTAGCGATACATTTGTGTAATTCATACCCGTAATATGTATCTTGTGTCTGGTGCTGATAATGAAATAATTTGCTGTTTTTGTTACATTTTCAATTTGTATGCCAGACTCAGAGGTAAAATAACTTGATTTTTGAATTTTTATCGAGAAAATTTGGTAATCATTATTTGCATACGAAAACCAGATGGTATTGCCAAAAATTATATGACATTTTAATAGTGTTAAACTCTTTGTTTTTCTTCGTATCTGTGACGCAAATGTAACCGTAAAGCGCAAATCTTACTCAGATTAGATGCGTTCAATGTGAAAATTATGGTGATTTATGTACAGTCTTCTGAAATTTGAATTGCCTCTAGTTTTTCTCTATTTTTACAAATTTGGTGATTTATTTATCGAGGTCAGTTACTGCAAATCAAATTGAGCCCAACCTAAAAATAAATAAACTAACGTATCAGTTAATGGAAATAAAGTAGGAAATTCCTCTATAAGGTGAGGAAAACCAAATTCCAATCCTTAAAAGTTATCAAAAATCTAAAGAATTAACTTCTAAAGCTGTAAAGCTGTACTATGAAAGACTTAAATTTAAAGCCCGAAAATGCCAGTGAAACACCTTCTACTGGGCAAAGAATTTTACAAAAACCTGCCAGTTTTGCATTCTGTCTGTTTGCCCGTCCGCCGGCCCGTCTCTCCGCCCTGTGTTACAGCAAGTTTCCGCAGAAATTATTGAAGTCACAAAGCTGAAATTTGGTAAAAAGGTTAAAAATTGGTGGTCTCCCTAAAATTT
This sequence comes from Odontomyia ornata, assembly GCA_963969285.1. Taxonomy (NCBI): domain Eukaryota; kingdom Metazoa; phylum Arthropoda; class Insecta; order Diptera; family Stratiomyidae; genus Odontomyia; species Odontomyia ornata. The sequence continues at coordinate 103,531,670 of OZ017740.1, read as the reverse complement.
AGGTGTTATCAAACTTACCTTGAGACATTTTGTTATCATTGGTAGTCAAGTGGGATATCAAATGAAAGGTCTTGATTAGAACTCTTTGAATCTGGAGCAAAAAGTCATTTTGTGCATCAAGGCGCGTAGGAGAGGCAAAATAGGATAGTTTGTGTCCCTCCCTCTCACGATCGGATACCTTTGAGATCTAAAAAAAATCAAAGAGGTAAGTTTCCATGAGTACAAGGGCAATAAATACCTCAGAAATCGGATTTCACTCAATTTTTTTAACAAAAGTATGCTTTGTGAATTTATCGTTTTGCTCCAGGAAGTCGGAACGGCGCTTTAAACTTATTAAAAATATCACAATTATGTACACTAACATAAGACTCTTGCATCCTCAAAATGTTGTTGAAATCGAATCAAAATCAAATGAGGGACAGCCATTGATATTAGGGTAAGTCCCGGGAGATGGCCGTATATGATAGCCAGTTCCATTTTTTCTCAGTAGAGGTAACTCGCAGCATGGACATAGTGATTGTGAAATTGAATCAAAAAGTGAGTAAACCCAGTTTATTGTTTTCCAATAGTGCTAAAATTTTTCAATGAATCACTTCTTATTTATGTTTGATATTTTATTATGTTTGGTAGTGTCATTATGAACCATTTTAAGCTCGAAATTTCAATAATCGCTAAATGGCTCATTTTCATATTGATTTGATCATCTCTCCCGGTCGATCAAAGAGAGATGACATTATTATAAATTATTTTTCTCATGTCCAATTTTGCACATTAAGAAAGATTCCAACGACGTAAAGACGGACGAAAAACGAAGGATAATGGACAGCCTTGTTCAAACTGAAATCCCTGCAGCATTCGGGTGGAAGACCGAAGAGGACTGCAGGATGGGCCAGATGTTCGTGCGGTGGAAGAAAATATAAAGAACATCGAGATTTGATAATTCCTGTTGCGACCGCTACCGAAGTGACCGAAGCAAGGGTATTTAATGCCGAAATAATAACGTACCATTCCACAAGGTGATCACGGCAGGAAATGAAAAGATTGACCAGACAAAAGAAGCACCGTTGTATGATTTCACCGCCATCGTCGAAACTATGGCCGAAGTACTGTACGCGGAAATGGAAGAACGTCACAAAGTACAATTGCCGTTTAGCGGCATCAAGAAGAAAAGATAATCTGAAAAGTGCGAATTGCCAACAATCAGCAAAGATGTAAAGAATGGGCTCCTTGAATTAGAGGAGCTCCTAGACCGCAAGGACTTGAAGGCTAAAAAAGAATAAAAGGCCTAAAAGCACGTTAAAAAGGCCGCAAAAAGAGCATGTGCAGACAGTTCCACCATCAAATATCAATTAAAGAATATATTTTACCCAATCGAAGGAGATCAGGATGAAGGGAAGAAGGAAACTTGATGGCCGCAGAACGTTAGATCAGGAGTTCCAGACAGTGCTGAAAAAAGGAGCGAAGAATACTGCAAAGGAACTTCTTCAAAAAGTGCCAGAAAATAAAATTTGCAGGGTTGTCCAGTAAGAAAAAAGACCTGATGCGAGATAGGAGAGAAAAAAGCCAGAACGAAGTTCCCAGCAACATGAATTGCTCGTTAAACCTTAAAATTGCCGAAGTGTTGCGGGACATCAGGAGAAGTGTAACGGCCTGATGACACCAACAGCGCTATTAAAGCAGTACGACCGACCCGGTCATGCCACAAATTGATTGAACTTGGAGCAGAGGCCGACACTAAAGAAACATTCTGCGATGCAGAAAAGAAAATCCTCGACAAAAGCGCAACTGTAGCCTCGTTCGAGCCGATGACAACGATTGAAATAAGGGACATTGATTGTGTCATGGATTTGGCCGGAGTATAAGACGCCATCATAAGAGAGCTCCCTAACATAGGCAGACTTAAAGCGAGGCTGACATCAGAAAACCATAGGGGACAATGCATGGCCATCATAGACTTGAGCGAAAAGGATGCCGAAAAATTTCTGGATAACGGCAAAGTAAGAATAGGCTAGATGGGATGTGGCGCAGAGCAACGCCTCTCAAATGCTTCAAATATTTTGGCTATGGGCACACCCCACAAGTATGCTGCAAATTCGACAGGAGTTCCATATGCTACAAATGTCATGATAACCGTTCTGCATCATAGTATCCTGATAGAACTGGTACTGGCGCCATTTGGGTTTTGTCACAGTGTTTTTCAGGCAGGGAGCTATGGACGGGAGATAGTTTTGTGTGGGTTCGTTGTTCAGGTACCAACTTCTTCAGTGTGTACTTTACGCCAAACAACTCGATATAACCTTTCCAAGCCGAGCTGAATGCTTTGGAGAATGCTTTCTTGAACGAAGATGACAACGTAGTCGTTGGGGGAGACTCAAACGCTAAAGCGATCGAATGTGGCATGCCTGAAACAAATTCGTGGTGAAAACGAATCCTAGAAATGGCGGCTCGTCGCCCTAAACATCGATAATATACATGCCGGACGTGACATACGCTTCGGAGTCGTTAGTATGGAGGACCCACAATTAGAGAGTATTCGAGGATTACTCAGCCAGTGATTATCAGTACATTCTGTTTGAGGTTCGTAATTTCGTTTATCGACGTCCGTGCTCTTGACATTCTACAATGAAAAATGCGCTACCGAGACTGGAGACGTTAGATGATTCGCGCTTTATTGGCTATATGGCTGATATTGTCGCTCTAGTCGTTGGACGCACCGTTAAACAAGTGCAACTTAGGCTAGGTATGCTAGTGCACCGAGTGAGAGCCTAAATGACTGCTCGTGGGTTTACTTTAGCACTGGAGAAAACCAAAGTGGTCGTCTTGATAAAAAAGAGAATCCCCAGGGTAAGGATGATGAGTAACGATGACGTGCTAATCGAATCGAAGCCAGCGATGAAGTATCTGGGGCTTTGAGGTGATGAGACTTATTCCATGAAAACCGTATATTTAAAAATTATACTACAACTCTGCCATCCCCTTCAAAATAGTCTCCTTGGGCAGCTATACAACGATTCTAGCACGTGTTCCATTCTTCGTAACATTTCTGGAACGCTTCGACTGGGATGTCCGCGAATACCCTCGTCACGGCCGCCTGGATGTCCTTAATCGACTCAAAATGGGTTCCTTTGACCACAGATTTTATTCTAGGGAGCAAAAAAAGTCACAGGGTGACATATTGGGCGAATAAGGCGGCTGTTGCAACACGGCGATCCCATTAGTGGCCAAATGCTGGGACACGCAGAGGGCGGTGTGGTTTGGTTCTTTGGAACCATCTTCGCGCACAACTTTTTCATCCCAAAATCGTCGGTTAAAATTTATCTGACTGTTTCACGGTTCATACCCAGTTCCGAGGCCAACATTCAAACTTTAAAACGCCGATCTTCATGGATTAGGGTGCACACATGCTGTGCATTCGCGTCAGTCCACACCTCGACTGGTCTTCCGCTCCGCGCCTCGTCTACCACGCTTCCACGCCCCTCCTTAAACTTTTTATGCCATCGAAACACCTGAGCACGACTAAGAGCACTATCACCATGCACTTTTACAATTTAGCGAACGTTTCGCCCAATCGGGTGCAAAATTTTATCGCAACGCACTGCTCTTGATTTCGTCTCTTCATTTCCGTAACGAGCACAACCAACACACGTCCACTCCACACGACACAGCAGGCGAACTAAACAAGCTAGAGCAATAGTAAATACAGGGTTTTCCAATAAGAGGTGTTATTTTGATATTAGAAGAAAAATGCCATTTTTAAATAAAAATGATCGAATGTTTATTTCATTATAAAGAGGAAGGTATGCCGTTAATAGTGAGAAATAACATGAGGCAAATGACTACCACGACCACGCTTACAGGACCATATCCTTTTAATGAAATTTTCCATTACCAAATCGCAAAGTGGCTGCCCTATGTCCTCGATAGCCTCATGAATTCCATCTTTGAGGTCTTGAATCGACAATGGGCTGTTGGCGTAGACCTTATCTTTCACGTGGCCCCAAAGGAAGAAGTCGCAAGGTGTTAAATCACAAGATCTCGGTGGTCAATTGTGATCACTTCTTTGAGAGAGATAACACGATCCGAAAACTTTTCCCGTAAAAGATCAATGGTTTCGTTGCATGTGTGGCATTTAGCGCCGTCTTGTTGAAAGTAAACGTTGTCCAGATCAATATCATCCAATGCCGGCCATTAAAAATCATTAATCGTCTCTGGATAGCGCAATCTATTCACCGTAACTGTTGCTCCAGCCAGATTTTCGAAAAAGTGAGGTCCAATGACTCCGCCGGCCCATAAACCGCATCAATTAGTCACACGTTGAGGATAGAGAGCCACAGAGGTGGAAATAGGCCTCATCACTCAAGTTGATTTTTCGATGGAGTTCCGGATCATTTTCATGCATTTCAAGGACCAAATCAGCAAAGACACGACGTTGTTGATGATCGACCGGCTTAAGTTCTTGTGTTAACTGAACTTCATAAGCCTTAAGACCCAAATATTTATGCAAAATACGGTATAATGACGTTTGTGCAGTGCCTTATTCTAAAGAACGACGAGGAATGGACAAACCTGGGTTTTCTTCAACACTTTTGGCTGCAGCAGCAATATTCTCGGCTGTTCTTGAGTCACGTGCACGGGTTTTATTCTTCACATCACTAAGTTGTCGCAACAGCTCGAATTTTTCCACCAATTTCTGTATTGCGGCTCGACAAGGTGCTTCACGACGGCCCAAAAATGTTCGAGTTTTACGAACCATCTCTGCCAAATGTTCACCATTTTTATAGTGAATTTTAATAATTTCAATGCGTTATTGAAGCGTGTATCGTTCCATTTTTATTAATGGTGTAGATTTTACTTGTCAAATGTTCAAAAATGACAGCTTCAAAAGTGGCATCTACCGAAATAGCGGGCTATTTAAAATAACACTTCTAATTGGAAAGCTAAAAGAAAGGTTTCAGTAAATCATAAACAGGACAATTATTGCAGTAAGAATTATTGTAATAGCGATCAAGAATAGTACCAGTGCAAAGTTTGTAGCGGTTAGGCCCATGGATGCTTCGGCGGAAATGGGATTCCATTATTTTTGTAAAAAATATTTTTGACGTGACGCTAATTTATTTTTGTTTTTAATTTTGGATTTTCGATAACCGTTGTTTTTAGCAACTCATTGCTTATAAAAATACCATAGTACTTAACTCAGTTTGTAGTGACATAGAGACATAGTTCCGCATCACAATGGACACAGACAGCAAAAGCATACGTGAAGCTGGCAAAAGTTTGCATGGAGGCAAACTATTTTACATTCAGGGAGAAGTATTACAAAACAACAGCAGCAACAGCAGACCTCAAAATTATTCGCAGCAATCAACACCTAAAATTTGGCAGCAAAAAATGGCAGCCTATCATTCGATGGTTCGTAGGTTAATAAAAATACCGTTGAGTAGTGAAGGATTCAAAAAGAACGTGATTACATTATCAAGACAGTTAAATAAATGGATTCCCAGCAATAAAAGTTGATCAATTAATTCGCAAAAAAATGAAGTGGCAAAGGCAGGACGAACTAATAACGCTGTACACACAAAATGAGCAGCTTGAACGAATCCGTAGAATCTCGGTACCATACTCTAGCCTAACGAAGAAAGTTGAAAATTATTTAAAGCGCATGATATTCAGGTCGTCACACATAGCAGAAACCATCAACTGAAGACGATGTTGGGATCAGCTAAAGACAAGAAAACCAAGGAGGAAGTCAGCGAAATTCACCGGGTAAGCTGTACACACGGTTATATCGGCCAGACGAAGCGATTAATCAAAACAAGATTTGAGGAACATATTAAGGAGGCGGAAGCGGCAGTCAGGCACAACAAAAGGAGCAGTACAATTAAATCATCGGTAGCAAGACATATTGTAGAGCAGAGGCACAGCATGAGCGACGAGAATCGTGAGTTAATCAAAGAACTCAAATCTACATACAAATTGGACGCCTACGAAAGCCTTGTTGTAGCAAGACCACCACAGGAGATACTTTTAAACACCAATCTAGGTAATAATTTCTCACCCCTTATGAGAGTAATTAGCCGTAAAAACCAATTAGGGAAGTAATAAGGGTAGTGAGTGTAAGGTTTAAAATTGTAAAAGTAGTAGGTATATAAGTAGCTTTAAGGAAAATGTAAGGTTAGTTATTGTACCACTGATGAAGAAGCAAGTGTGTGCTTCAAAACGTCGGCGTATGGTCAAATAAATAGTACAACGAATAAAAAAGGGAAGCAATAACTTTGTTTATATTATTGGTTAGCTAGTTCGTTGAAGCAGCCGGCATAATTAATAGTTGATTAAGAATGTTAACAATTGTAGCTATTTAAGGACTGTTTTTTTAAAGAAGAATGTAGTGTAGCACTGAAGAAGGAAGCAGCTTGCTTTCGAAACTTTAGTGTATGCTGAAAAATAAAATTAATTTAGTGTCATTGGAAAAGTTTTTTAATTTTTTAAATTAAAAAAAAAGAGTTTTTCTTGTTATTTTAGTATTCTTCTCCTTACTTTGTTCGTATTTGATAAGTAAACGTACATGAAATGTACAAAAGATATGCAGGGATGAAAATGAAAACCTTCTTTCCAATAAAAGATGGTTCAAAATGGTAACTACAGTCAAGAATTGTCTAGTCAAGTCTGAGCAAATAAATTGGATGGTTCGATTTGCAGATGTTCAAAATAATGCTAATTAAGAATCGTTTTAACCGTTATTTGACACTAATACCTCTAAAATTCCACAGCTACGCAAATACGTTTACAAAATATATAAAGTGGCCATAAGTTAATTGGCATTCAAAATTTCAGTTTTATGTTTAGGATTGTATTTCATTCTATAAAATCGCTTTTAAACTAGTAAAATGGAAGCTTATGAAGATCTGCTGAATATTATTAACATAAATTTATATTCCAGCTCATAAATAGACTACTTAACCATTTGAGAATTCTTAGAACAATCGATTTTAATTATGAGATACTCATGATATCTTTGAATATGTGTTTAAAGGATTTTCGTTCCAAATCAAATGATATAATATGTAAATTCGGGATTCCCGACCTAAATGGCAACTATGAGATAAAAGTCCATAAGCCCCTATTGAATGGTTAAAACTTTTATTTTGTATGAATAGTATCATTCCGCGCTTATTCAGTCAGCTTGAGGAAGTCGCAGAATATCCCATGAAGTTACACTCCGACTATCTATCAGATACAAGTACCCATTCTGAAAATCCAACTTTTATGCTTCGCCTAACATATTTTATCGTAAAGTGATGATGGTATATCATTGTATTTCCCTATAAAATCGAACAAAAACAAAATAGTCCCATTAACTATCCAGCATGGCTGGGGACCAGAACAGTGGCGTAGCGTCTATCCAGAAACAATTTAAAATAATTAGATATGCAAAGTATGTCCGAGTTGGAGTCGTTCTATTCCCTAGTCTAACCAAGTGTCCAATCTCCAAGACTCAATGTTCCCATAACTCTGCAAAATTAATGGAGGCAAGAAAAATGTTGTTTAGTTCTTTTTTCTTCGCTTGCTGACAACGTCTTGACTTTGTGCTTTCATTTGAAATATAAAATGACATAATTGCCAACCGTTCATCTCACTAAGAATAAGACGAGGGTGCATTTGAAATGAAAGCAGATTTTTTTTATTGAATTTAATTAATTGTCGGGTATCCATTTCATTGTGCTGGTTTTTTGTTTATTGTTTGTTCGCACTGCTTGCAGTGATAGTACCTATCTGGAGATCTCGATGAATGGCAATCATACACCCTTGCAGTGATGATGTAAGAATTAACTTTTTGGATGAGGAATAAAATGAACTTTATTCTTAGGTGTGAGCAATATCAAAGTTCACTCGTTGGAGTAGAAGGAATTCAATTATAAAGTCGAAAGAAAAAAAAACTGTTGTAGTGTATTGTAGCAATTTTTTGTTTTGTTATATCAATTTGCTGATTGCTTTTGAAGTTTTTACCCGCTGTCAACCTTTTTATGTATTCGTTTGAGAAAACTAATAGGTTATTATCATTGATGGATTGATACCTACCCTAAATCAGACCGTGACTTCTTGGAGCAGTCGTCTCAAATCAGTTTAACCAGCGTTGTCAATTTAGTATATTTTATGCTAGATTTGGCATATTTTCATGTTGTTTAGCATAGTTTTTCGGTGTTTGGCATATAGCATATTTTTTTTCGCATAAATTCGCTAGAGTCTGTCCAACGAAATTTTTCCACCTGAAAGAACGCTAATTTTAAAAATCGACATTATCAGTACCCAGAGCGATAACGACCATATAAATTAGAAGAAAGTTAAGAAGTTTTCTCTATGGTTTTCATCCAAGAAGATAGCCATATTAAAACCACAAAGAAAATCTTTTTAAAAGCTTGAAAAGCAATTCATGAGGAAACTGTATACTTCTATAGAGAGACTTTTTGTATCTTATATATATATATATATATATATATATATATATATATATATATATATATATATATATATATATTGTTACATGTACAAATAATTACATGTACAAATAATTCTGCGAGCTACTGTCGCAATTGTTTTCATCATCATTAAGAACGTCAACGAATGAATTTACTCGAACCCGACAAGCATGATCAACATCTGCAAGTGACGTCACTCCATTCATGAACTCGCTCGAACCTACCAGGTACCTCTCGGTAGAACATTCGCCCATGTACGAGAAATGGGTGAATAGGTAGAGACCCTATATAAAGGCGAGCTGAATGAATAATGATTCATTCGACCGCGATAGAAAACTGCGATATAGTGGATATAGTAAAGACAATTGATTGTTTGAGTGCAAAGTGATTTTCGTAATAGTGAAGTAATTTAGAAGACAATTGCGATAAGAAATTTATGGACAAGTGTTAGAATTTTAATAGTGAAAATGAAAATTAGTGAAAGTGTTAACTGATTATTGTGCATTTTATTTAATTAAATAAACACTTTTAACTTAAATTAAAAGACATTGCGTTTTCACTTTCCCGGAACGTTAAAATTATTTCCGCGAACCATAACACGCGACAATGGTGTCGAGAAGTGAGATTAAAATTTTGGAAGTGAAAACGTTTAAACAATTTTAAAGTGCACAATTGTGAAAATTAACGTGGAAAAATAGCCGAAACAATAAAAATGCCAGAAAATTTGCATCTTAAAATTAATCAATTGAGCATATCGGAGCTCAAAGAGGAGTTGAAACAACGAAATCTGGCTACACAAGGTACAAAGGCCATACTGATTGCACGCTTGCGTGACGCGATCGAGTCGGAAGGCGTGAATCTGGATTCGGGTGAGTTCTCAGATGCGGAAAAAGGCGCAGAAGGTGGAGAAGTAGAAACACCAAAATCGAAGGAGCCAGAAAATGCGCTAATGCAAATGTTAATGCTGATGTCATCGAGTCTGACTGCGAAGCTAAACGAACAATCAGCGAAGCTGGACCAACAAGCAATCGAAATCAAAGCAGACATCAAGGCAGACATCACACAGAAGCTGGAGAAACAGTCAACCGAAATAAAAGCGGAGCTCGGTAGTCTCAACAAGCAAATTAAAGGCGTCGAGGAAAAGGTTGACCAGGTCGAGGAAAAGGTTTACCAGGTCGAGGAAAAGGTCAGCCAGGTCGAGGAGAGAATCAACAATGAGATGGAAAACATGAAAAAGAAATTGGAAGCAGCGAAGGCAGTAGTAACCGCCCCACCAGCCCCAATTATAACCGCAGCGCAAAGCTCATCTAGAAATGTACAAGCACCAATATTCGATGGGCAAACGGTCTGGACTATTTACAAAGCCCAGTTTGAAGCAGCCGCTCGCATAAATCACTGGAATGAGCAGGAACGAGCAACTGCATTGATTCTTGCTCTAAGAGGCCCAGCTGCCGAGCTGTTGCAGACGATCCCCGTTGAATTGCACTCAAACTCGAATGCTATAATGAATGCGCTCGACATGCGTTATGGAGATGATCATCTAAAGCAGATTTATCGGTCACAGCTAAGGCATCGGGTGCAGAAGTCTGGTGAAACCCTACAGCAGCTAGCCCAAGACATTGAGCGACTAGCACTTTTGGCTTACTCAGCCTACGACCCAGAACATCGAGATGATGCAGCGACAGAGGCATTCATCAGCGCACTAAAGGACCCGGAATTGCAACAAGCCGTGCGTTTAGCTCAAAAGCAAACGGTTAAGGACGCATTGGCTTACAGTCTGAACTTTGAGGCAGCGAAAAATGTGACTCGTACCACTGCCCGGGTCCGTGAAGTGGCGGCAGACGAGTGCAGGTGTAAGCGCGTGGAAAATGAGCGAGAGCCGCAGGGTAATGGTGCGCCTAGATGCTGGGATTGCGGAGAAAAAGGGCACCTGCAAAGAGACTGTAAGAAGCGAAGAAAATGGAGCTATTGTCCAGGATGGTGGAGATTCAGACCGTGTCAGGAGCCTAGAATGGAGGACCATCAAACTGCAAGTGCCAAATTTGTGGGGCAGAGGTTGGCTAGGAGGATCGACGTCCCCAGCACCACCATCACCGTGTCAAGACTACATCGTGGAGAAGCGGACTTATGCCTTCCGGGTCAAGTTGACGGAGAACACTGCACCATAACAATCGACACTGGTGCCACCCGATCGATTATCCGACCAGACCTAGTTAGACAGCAACAACTTCACAAGGGCAGAATTTTCTCACTACGGACAGCTACGGGAGAAACTGCACCTGTTCATGGAGAGGTCAACCTCCGGATACAGTTGGGAGACCTTGTGTTCCGACACAATTTTCTGGTTGCGAATATTATGGATGACTGCATTCTCGGAATGGATTTTCTGCGACCACATGGAATCACGTTGGATTTGGGTAAACGAGTATTGAAATGGCAGAATGTCGAAGTACTGATGGAGGATCCCAGCGTCCAAATTTCCAAGATGAATGTAGTGGTATGTACTGACACTGATGTACCGAATTCTTCCGAAAGCATTGTATGGGCCAAGCTTGATGGTGATTCAGGAGACCACCGATCTTATCTGATAGAGCCAACGAAGACGTCCGCATTGCGCAGTTTGATTGTAGGACGTAGCCTTGTAAGATCTTTAAGGAACGGATATGTGCCGGTTAGAGTCCTTAACACCGCAGATTCAACCACGAGCATCAAAGCGGGAGAAGTCATCGGCAGCTGCCAGCCTGTTTCCACCATCACCTCTTTGGAAGCTACTCACAACCATCATTGGAAAAGGAGGCAAGGCACAGAAAAAGCCAGGGAATCCACGTCTGCAATATTGAAGCAAGTCAAATTGCCGGTGCAGCTATTCAAACGAGCCTCTGATCTGGTCACCAAGTACAGTGACATCTTCTCAACAAGCCCGGATGACCAAGGCCGAACGAGTTTGGTAACTCACGTCATAGACACACAGAGAGCCAAGCCGATTCGACAAGCACCAAGACGTCTCCCTATAGCCAAACAAGGAGAAGTGAGCGCGCTGATCTCGGACATGGAAAAACAAGGCATTATCGAACCTTCTGTAAGTCCATGGGCCGCGCCTGTAGTTCTAGTAAAGAAAAAGGATGGTAGCACTCGCTTTTGTGTCGACTATAGGCAGCTTAACGACGTCACTAAGAAAGATAGTTTCCCGCTCCCACGCATCGATGACATCATGGACACTTTAGCCGACGCAAAATGGTTTTCTACACTCGATCTCAAGAGTGGCTACTGGCAGGTAGAAATTGACAAGAAGGACCGTGAGAAGACCGCATTTTCAGTTGGGACCGGATTGTGGCAATTTGTGGTGATGCCGTTTGGGCTTTGCAATGCTCCAGCCACTTTCGAACGCTTGATAAAATACGTGCTACGTGGTCTAACCTGGAAAACCTGCTTAGTGTACCTAGATGACATCATCGTCATCGGGAGAACGTTCGAAGAGCATGTGCGGAACTTAGAAGAGGTTTTCTCCCAATTACGACTGGCAAATTTGAAACTTAGTCCCGACAAGTGTACTCTTTTCGCAGATGAAGTAAAATACCTGGGACACGTCGTATCAGCAGAAGGGGTCAAAACAGACCCTGAGAAAATTGAAGCCGTGAAAAGTTGGCCAACACCAAACAACAAGCGCCAACTACGAAGTTTTCTGGGTCTGGCGACCTACTATCGAAGATTCGTCAAAGACTTTGCCAAAATAGCTAAGTGTCTCCATCAGCTAACCGAGAAAAATCGTCCGTATGTCTGGAATGAACAATGCCAGACAGCCTTTGAGACCCTGAAGGAAAAGCTATGTGAATCACCCGTACTGGCGTATCCGAAACCCGGAAAAATGTTTGTGGTTGACACCGATGCAAGCAACGGCGGTATTGGAGCTGTACTCTCCCAGCAGATCAATGGCGAAGAAAGAGTCCTCTCGTATTACAGTCGAGTTCTTTCAAAAAGTGAGAGGAACTACTGTGTGACCAGGAAGGAGCTATTGGCTATAATAGAGGCCACCAAGCAGTTCCACAAGTACCTATATGGCCAGAAATTTGTTCTTCGAACGGACCATGCATCATTGAGATGGCTACTTAACTTCAAAAACCCCGAGGGACAAGTTGCGAGATGGATCGAAAGATTGCAGTCATACGACTACGAAATTGTTCATCGAAAGGGCGGAGTTCATGGAAATGCTGACGCCCTATCTCGTCGCCCATGTCCAGCTAACTGCAAGCATTGCCGACGGATTGAGGAAAAGGAACCGCCCGTTGATCTGCGACTGATAACGGCCGAATTCGATGAAGGTTGGTCATCGGAGGAGATTCGAAATGCCCAGCTAGCCGATGAAGACATCGGACCATTGCTCGTATGGAAGGAGACGACTGGGCGACCTGAGTGGAAGGACGTTTCAACGCATGGCGCAACCCTGAAAAGCTATTGGGCACAATGGAACTCCCTTCAGGTGGAGGGTGGTGTACTCAAGCGGAAATGGGAAACGGCGGATGGCAGCTCCTATAGGATGCAAACTATACTACCCAAAAGCCGAATCCACGATGTGGTAAAGAAAATGCATGAAGGATCCTCGGGAGGCCATCTTGGTGTTAACAAAACCTTAGCGAAATTGCGGGCAAGATTCTACTGGCTCCACGCTTGAGAAGACGTAGAGGACTGGTGTCGCAGATGCACAATTTGCGCTTCCGTCAAAGGCCCAAAGCGACGACTGAGAGGACAAATGCAAACCTATAACGTAGGCGTGCCATTCGAAAGGATTGCTGTTGACATCGCCGGACGCTTTCCTGAATCTGAATGGGGAAATCGATACACGCTGGTGCTAGCTGATTATTTCAGCAAGTGGCCCGAGGTCTACCCCATTCCCAACCAGGAAGCAACTACTGTAGCCGAACAGCTAGTGTTAAATTGGGTCAGCAGGTACGGCGTGCCTTGTGAACTACATTCGGATCAAGGCCGAAACTTTGAGTCACTAGTTTTTAGCGAAATGTGCGAGCAGCTGGGAATACGGAAAACGAGGACAACACCGCTGCATCCCCAATCCGATGGAATGGTCGAACGTTTCAACGGCACGCTCAATAAACACCTGGCCAAAATGGTTGACGAGAACCAAAGGGACTGGGACCGACATATCCCACTATTTTTAATGGCGTATAGAGCCGCTGAACATGCGTCGATGGGCCAAGCCCCAGCCAAAGTCATTTTTGGAAAGACTATTCGTTTGCCAGCCGATATAAAGTTCGGAACACCCCCTGAGAAACCCCAAACGATCTCGGAGTACGCAAGTGATCTAAGACAACGGTTGAACCAGATACATCGGACAGTGCGAAAACACCTCGAATCGGCTACTGACCGCATGAAGACCAGGTATGATCTAAAGGCTGATTCTACTGGCTTCCAGCAAGATGACTTGGTGTGGCTTTATAACCCGCAACGGCGAAAGGGTAGGTCTCCAAAGTTGCAACATAATTGGGAGGGACCATACCGAGTTACAAAGCGAATCAACGACGTCGTATACCGAATACAGGAACATCGTAAGCCGAGAGCTAAAATGAAAATCGTGCATCTGGACCATCTTGCCCCATATTACACCCAGGGAGAATCGACTACAAATAGCGACACATCTTTTCGGGGCGAAAAGAACTGAGGTGGGGGCAGTGTTACATGTACAAATAATTACATGTACAAATAATTCTGCGAGCTACTGTCGCAATTGTTTTCATCATCATTAAGAACGTCAACGAATGAATTTACTCGAACCCGACAAGCATGATCAACATCTGCAAGTGACGTCACTCCATTCATGAACTCGCTCGAACCTACCAGGTACCTCTCGGTAGAACATTCGCCCATGTACGAGAAATGGGTGAATAGGTAGAGACCCTATATAAAGGCGAGCTGAATGAATAATGATTCATTCGACCGCGATAGAAAACTGCGATATAGTGGATATAGTAAAGACAATTGATTGTTTGAGTGCAAAGTGATTTTCGTAATAGTGAAGTGATTTAGAAGACAATTGCGATAAGAAATTTATGGACAAGTGTTAGAATTTTAATAGTGAAAATGAAAATTAGTGAAAGTGTTAACTGATTATTGTGCATTTTATTTAATTAAATAAACACTTTTAACTTAAATTAAAAGACATTGCGTTTTCACTTTCCCGGAACGTTAAAATTATTTCCGCGAACCATAACACGCGACAATATATATATATATATATATATATATATATATATATATATATATATATATATATATATATATATATGTGTATATATATATATATATATATATATATATATATATATATATATATATATATATATATATATATATATATATATATATGAAGGGGTTAAAGTCAAAGTGGTGTAAGTCAATTTTTGGTAGAAGTTGACTTAGGCACAGAAATGCGATGTAGAAGTAAAAAACTGTTTATAGAAAAAGTGGAGTAAGTCAGAGCTTCACTCATGTCGTCGTTAGGATGGCAGCACAAGTTAGATTGATAATGGATCATCTGTTTTGTTGATAGCTGAAGTGGCGTAAGTCAGACTTACACCAGTGTGGTTGTAATTGTTTTCATCGAGTGTTGAATGCATGCGTGAATACTCAAAGAAACGATGGATTCTGAAATAAGTTTAAGGGATCCATTGGATGAACTGGAGTCCAGTGATGAATGGGAGCGTGAACAAGGAGAAAACACATCAGAAACAGATGATGGTAAGTACTATTCACCTTCTCACCTCTCAGTTACTCACCGACTAACCTATTTTGTTGCAACTTTTTTAGCAAGTACTTACATTAGATTATGCCTTAGGTCCTTTTGGTCTATTATTCTCTGAATAATACACCTTTGTAATCGGTTCGGAAAAAAAGAAAGGAAAAATAGAGAAAAAATGCATGAAGAGTGATATTTTTAGTGAATTTTCTGCGATTATTGAAAACGGTCGTGTTGAGTATCGTTTCTCACGGTATTTTGGATGCTGAATCGAGGCTTCCCTGCAGTTTTTTTATTTCGGTAGTAGGTGTAACAAGATGTTTGTTGTTTCAGAATCAGAAAGAGACGAAGAGATCGACGGCGGAGGCCAGCGTAACCATTCCAGCGAATTTCCTACTGCTGGAACTTTTGAGAATCGAGAAAACGCTCACACGAGAACGAGGAAAAGACAAAAACACGAAAGTAAAGCTCAAAAGCGAACAAAACGTATTTTTATGTGGTTTGATTGTGCAACAGAAACCTTATGTAAGACGCCCACGAAATTCAACGAGAAATGCAAAGTCTGTTTCAAACAGCTTCAGATTCCAAGTCAGAGGCAATAGCGTTACTTTGTGCAAGCGTTTTTTCTAACAAACACTTCAAGTTTCGGATGGGCGAATAACAAGGGCAATACAAAAAGTACGAGAGGGTCAACAACCAGGAAGTGATGGCCGAGGACGCCATCCCCCCAAAAATAAAACATCGGAGGCTGCCATGAATGGTGTGCGTGACCACATAGCATCTTTCCCATCGTATCAATCGCACTACAGTAGATCAGAGAACCCTAACAGGAAATACCTTCCTCCTGACGTGAATGTACGTACAATGTATGAACTGTACAAAGAAAAGTGCACGGAAAAAGGTGATATTCCTGTTTCTGAAGCCATCTACCGTCGAACCTTTAGCAATGAGTTCAATTTGTATTTCCACCGGCCTCTCAAAGATACGTGCACCAGATGCGATGTGCTTGACAAGAAGAGTGAAATGTGTGAAGATGAAGACGAATCTACAAAGCTGAAGGATGAAAAAGCATTACACCTCAGAAAAGCCGAAAAGGTGAGAGAGGCTAGAGATCGAGACACAGTGAAAGGACGGGAAGACGAATCTTTCTATGGTCTGACATTCGACCTCGAAAAGGCTTTGCAATTTCCTGTTTTGACGACGTCCATGGCTTACTATAAGCGGAATATGTATTTTTATAACCTTGGCTGCCATGAACTTGGACAAGTTTTAAGCTTGATGTTCTGCTGGGATGAAACGATCGCTTCTCGTGGGTCTCAAGAGATTGGTTCCTGTATCGTCAAACATCTTGCAGCAAGAGCGTCATCTGCTAAGCACATAGTGCTGTACAATGACGTATGTACGGGCCAAAACCGTAATATTAAGTTTCCTTTGTACCTCATGAAGTACATACAGGGCCCTCAAAGCAATGCAGAAATTATCGATCACAAATTTATGGTAAGTGGCCACTCTTTTCTACCCAAAGACTCTGAATTTGGATCAATTGAATTGTACGCCAATACTGCAGACGACTGGTACAGTATCATAATGAAGTGCCGAAGGAACAATCCATTCATGTTCACGAAAATGGGCCGAGAGGATTACAAATCTGTTGCAAAGTTTGGAAAATTGTATCACGTGAAGAAAGAAAAATGAGAACAACATTTCTGTTAATTGGTTGAAAATTCAATGGATACGAATTTTGAAAGATCAACCTTACACTCTCTTCTACAAAGAAACTATGAATGAGGACTTCCCATTTTCTAAACTAAATCTAAAGGCAGCAAGGCCCGGTAGGCAACATTCTCTGGCCAACGTTTCTCAATATGTTTTGTACCCAAGGGGAAGGCCTGTTACCGAGGCCAAAAAAAAGATATGCTTGGTCTTCTGCGATACATTCCACGAGTGAAACATGATTTCTTCGTTTCCCTGCGAATCACTATTGAAGAAGGTGAGGAGCTTGTAGATGTTGGACCTCTGGAAATTGTGGAAACCACAAATCCTGATGAAATAGACTGAATCCGTTTTGCCATGTTAAAAAAATTAAGAATCCATTCGTGATAAAAAATTAAATTGTTTGTATTATTCTTATACTTTGTGTAATGTTCAATAAAAATGTTTTTGAGAAGTGCAAGTCAACTTTACATCATTTTGTTGATGTCCACAGTGGTGTAAGTCTTTGGTTTGAGGTCATACAGTGGTGTATGTCACAGGCTTTGGTAAGGCCCAGTGGTGCAAGTGACTTTGGTTAGTGTGTGAGGTACAACTTTTGAGCAAAAAAAAATTTTAAATCAAGCCTAATCACTAAGTTTCGACCTAAGTAAAACCTCTAAAACAATACCATCTCCAAAAGCTTGTCTACTGAATTAACTACAATACCTTTTGCATTATGCTAATTTCCTAAAAACGATGATAAAGTGACTTACACCACTTTGACTTTAACCCCTTCATATATACAGGGCAACCTCTATTTAACAAATCGGAGGGGAACAAGAAAATATTCGTTATATCAAGTAATTCGTTGAACTGAGGTTTGTAGTGTTGAGGTTAAGTTGGTCTAAAATTCGTTATAACGAGGTAAAAGAATAGTTTTATTCACCTCAAAATTACGTACTTATCTTGTTATAGCGAACAACTTCTACTAATAAATGATAACATATTTTTATCAAATTACTACATATATGTATTTTCTATGTATTTATAAACAATTAGGTAGGTAATAAATTTTTTTCTTGCATTAATAATCAAAATTAAATGCAGCGAAATCCGTAAAAGTAGGTAGATGTCTTGGTAGGTACATACATTATGTTGGTAATTTAATGTTAATTCTAAAGATTCGCACAACAAAACTCACGAATTAAAGGTAAAAAATTAAAAATGTGGTTCTAGTAGCTTAATCTCAATTTTGTTCATCTTGATTAGAAAAGAGTAAGAGTCATCACATCCAAAGTAAGAGTTATCACATCCAAACCGCAATCTAATTTCGTGATGGATTGCACTACATCGTCACTCGAACCTCCCTTTTTGAGAAACACAGATTATAACCATCTTTTATTGTGAAGTTATGCTCATAAATTTCACCCCCTTCTTCCTCGTCTTCATCCGCTTCTGCATTAGTAACTGGCAACACAGATGTGACGATGTCAGCATCAGTTATTTCCCCACAGATGGCTAAATCATTATCAAAGGTAACAAAGTCTTCGAACTCAGTCTCTTGAAGGTGTAATTCTTCTTGAACTCTTTGCCAGGTCCTAGCAAGTTCTGCGACTGGTAAATCGTCCTCCTCATCTTCGCATGTTACTTTAAACCCACTTTTCTTGAAGCAGTTTGCAATGGTCTTTTCAGTGACTAGATTCCAAGCTTTGGCAATCATCCACATGGCTTGTAAAACGTCAATTGTAGTTGGTGTTTGACGTTCAACATCAGCAAGAAATCGTCTTACAACTTCCTTCCTATAATGCATTTTGAAGCTTTGGATGATGCCTTGATCCAGTGGTTGTAGTTTTGAAGTCGTATTTGGAGGTAAGTACTTTATTTTTATATTTTTCAGGTCAGGAATTTCTCCGTGTGAAGTACAATTATCGATGAACATTAGAATTATCTTGTTTTTTTTTCTTAATCTCTTTATCCAGGCTTTTAAGCCAATTGCAAAAAGCATCACTGGTCATCCAAGCCTTATGGTTGGACGTGTAATCTGTTGGCAGATTATTGACATTTTTAAAACATCGCGGTTTTTGATATTTTCCGATGATGAGTGGCTTAAGTTTGTAAGTCCCAGTACAATTTGTTCCTAGCAGTACTGTTAAGCGAAGTTTGCTGTTTTTTCCACCACTAAATTCATCGCCTTTGAATGATAAGGTTTTGTCAGGTAAACATTTATAGAATAGTCCAGTTTCATCGGCGTTAAAGATGTCTTCGGGATCGTATCCGGTGGTCAGCTCTGCCAGTTTGTCTTTCCAATCATCACATACTTTTTCATTAACACTACCACTTTCACCGCATATGTTTCGAGAAACAATCTCGTTTCGTTTTTTGAAATTTTGAAGCCACCCGTTGCTAGCACGGAACTCTTCATGTCTCAATTCTACTGCAAACCGCTGAGCCTTTTTCTGAAGAATAGGGCCTCCGATTGGGATTTTTTTTGTCTTGCCACTGGTTCGACCACTTTAACACACATTCCTCTACGTCTTTGAATTCGCATGATTTTAATCTTTTACTGTTTACATTCAAACCACTTTCTTCTGAAAAGTTATCTTTAAATTTTTAAAATTGTAGCCACTGTACTTGCGGGAATCCCGAACTTATTAGCTATGTCTAATTTTTTCGTCATAGGTTTTTTGTCAACATAATTAATGATGTTTCGCTTTTCTGCGACTGATAGGGAACACCTTTTAGTTTCTGAGCCGTGTTAACTTAAATCTTTAACAATAGTGACGAGCAGAAGTGTTTACATTACTTTCCATCAAACAAGAATGATTGTTTTACGAACAAAAGCGTGTGGAAACATGTCGCGACTTGAATCACATACTATAAGATTAAGAGTTATATATTGGTGGGAACTTTATATAAAGGTTTTGGGTTGATAAAATTCGTTAATTTGAGGTATGAATACTTTTTCTTGATAGTTGAAAATTCGTTATAAAGAGGTTGTTCGCAAAAAATGTTCGCATTGTAAAGGTATATTTGATATTGACTCTTATGGCCAATTCAAGAGGATTACGAAGAATTCGTTAAATCGAGGAAGTCGTTATATTGAGGTATGTTACATTATGGTTGCACTGTATATCTATATATATATGTATATAAATATATATATGTTTTTTTTTCGGCAAATTTCTCGAGATAAATTTACATATTGCGGAGATTATCAAAGGTTGAAAAACGTTCAAAAATTTTGTTGTAATAGTGGTTGAAGCTTTCAACAGATTTTCATGAAATTCGGCAGTTAGATAGTGAAAAAACTGGCGGTCAGGTCGCAAAAAACAAAATGGCGGCCAGTTGAAACTCAAAATTTCAAAGGCTTCTAAAAGTCGCAATTTTGATCCGACATATATGAAGCTTGGTTTCAAGATAGGCATTACTTGATCTACAGGCTTTGATATTTTGGTGATATGCGAATTTCAAAATAGCGGCGGTTTAAATATGCGTTTTTTACCGGTTTTTGTGGCGCTCTAGCGGTCACATTTTCCAGCGGATTTTGATGAAACTTGAAATTATGGATCTCTGTACTATGTTCTTGTATTATGCAGAAAATCATTAAAATTGAATGAAAAATAAAGCAGTCGAAAATTTAAAACCCAATATTTTTAGCTGCCATTTTCAATAAAAACTGTATTATTTTGCGCTGTCTAGAGTGAAACTCCGAGCTGAACGAGATTTGGCACATTAATTGATGAGGTCCTAGCCCACAAAGATTTAAAATAGTTCAAAATCAAATGCATGCATTCAAAATGGCGGCCCCCAAAGGTCAGGAGGCAAGCGCAATTCGCTATTTTAGTAGTAACTGAAATAATGATTTTTTTCCATGGAAACGTTTTAAATGACTTATCGTGAAAGCATTAATGAATCAGACTTTTTTTAAATACTGTAAAATATTTTTAACAATATCCTAAAAAATTATAAAATCGCGACTTGTCTCTCTGTCCCTCCGTCCGTTTGTTCGTGCGTCACAAGTTTTCTCGCAAATCACATAAGTTAGAATGAGGAAATTTGCTACGTAAGTCAAAAGTGGTGCCTCTTGAAATTTGCAGTATAAGAAAATATTTTAAAGTGTTTAAGTGGGTCTCCCCATACAGGGGGGTGACATAAACATTTTTTTTATTTCTGTAGCCCTCTAGCAGCCAAGTTTCTTAACAGATTCCGATAAAACTTAAAATTATAAGTTATTAAGGCAAGTTAATTTAATTTAATTATGCAAATCGGATGACAAATAAAAAATTCGATAATTTACAGCTTTATATTTTTAAGCAGCCGTTTTTTTGCCAATTTTTTCACGTAGTTCTTTAGATACTTATAATTTTTATCTAACTGCCGAATTTCATGAAAATTTGTTGAAAGCTTTGACCACTATTACAACAAAATTTTGCACGTTTTTCGACCTTTGAGCGGCCGCCATTTCGTTTCTGCCGTACCGACTTTGGATTTTTTATTGTGAGATTCATCACATACATCAGTGAACCTTTGTACCAAATTTTATTCAAATCGGAGCTATACATTGGTCAGAACAGAAATTCCGATTTTTCGTCACGAACTTAACTGAGATATTTATCCTATACACCTTTCCTGAAAATTTGATGAAAATCGGAGCAAAATTGAACCGCTAGCGTGGTCACAAATTTCGTTATATCCCATATATATATATATATATATATATATATATATATATATATATATATATACATATATATATACATATATATAAATAAATATATATATATATATATATATATATATATATATATACATATATATATATATATATATATATATATATATATATATATATGTATATATATACATATATATATATATATATATAAATACATATATATATATATATATGTATATATATATATATATACATATATATATATATATATATATATATATATATATATATATATATATATATATATATATATATATGTATATATATACATACATATATATATATATATATATATATATATATATATATATATATATATATATATATATATATATATATATATATATTGTCGCGTGTTATTGGTTCGCGGCCAATAATTTTAATGTTCCGGGAAAGTGAAAACGCAATGTCTTTTAATTTAAGTTAAAAGTGTTTATTTAATTCAAGAAAATGCACAATAATCAGTTTAACACTTTCACTAATTTTAATTTTCACTATTAGAATAAAATCTAACACTTGTCCATAAATTTCTTATCGCAATTGTCTTCTAAATCACTTCAATATTACGAAACACACTTCCACACACTTTCGCAGCTCTTATCGCGGTCGAATGAATGATTCCCCCATTCATTCAGCTCGCCTTTATATAGGGTCTCTACCTACTCACCCATTTCTCGCACATGGGCGAATGTTCGACCGAGAGGTACCTGGTACGTTCGAGCAAATTCATGAATGGAGTGATGTCACTTGCAGATGTTGATCATGCTTGTTGGGTTCTCGTGATTTCGAGTGAATTCGTGTTCTTCATTGTTGTGAAAACAATTGCGACAGTAGCTCGCAGAATTATTTGTACATGTAACACTGCCCCCACCTCAGTTCTTTTCGCCCCGAAAAGATGTGTCGCCAGTTGTAGTCAATTCTCCCTGGATGTAATATGGGGCAAGACGGTCTAGATGCACGATTTTCATTTTGGCTCTCGGTTTACGGTGTTCCTGTATGCGATATACGACATCGTTGATTCGCTTTGTGACTCGGTATGGTCCCTCCCAGTTATGTTGCAACTTTGGAGACCTACCCTTTCGCCGTTGCGGGTTATATAGCCACACCAAGTCATCCTGCTGGAAGCCAGTAGAATTAGCCTTTAGATCATACCTGGTCTTCATGCGGTCAGTAGCCGATTCGAGGTATTTTCGCACTGTCCGATGTATCTGGTTCAACCGTTGTCTTAGATCACTTGCGTACTCCGAGATCGTTTGGGGTTTCTCGGGGGGTGTTCCAAACTTTATATCAGCTGGCAGACGAATAGTCTTTCCAAAAATGACTTTGGCTGGGGCTTGGCCCGTTGATGCATGTTCGGCAGCTCTGTACGCCAACAAAAATAGTGGGATATGTCGGTCCCAGTCCCTTTGGTTCTCGTCAACCATCTTGGCAAGGTGTTTATTGAGCGTGCCGTTGAAACGTTCGACCATTCCATCGGATTGGGGATGCAGCGGTGTTGTCCTCGTTTTCCGTATTCCGAGCAGCTCGCACATTTCGCCAAAAACTAGTGACTCAAAGTTTCGGCCTTGATCCGAATGTAATTCGCAGGGTACGCCGTACCTACTGACCCAATTTAACACTAGCTGTTCAGCTACGGTAGTTGCTTCCTGGTTGGGAATGGGGTAGACCTCGGGCCACTTGCTGAAATAATCGGCTACAACCAGCGTATATCGATTTCCCCAATCGGATTCAGGAAAGGGTCCTGCGATGTCAACAGCAATCCTTTCGAATGGCACGCCTACGTTATAGGTTTGCATTTGTCCTCTCAGTCGTCGCTTTGGGCCTTTGACGGAAGCGCAAATTGTGCATCTGCGACACCAGTCCTCTACGTCTTCTCGAGCGTGGAGCCAGTAGAATCTTTCCCGCAATTTCGCTAAGGTTTTGTTAACACCAAGATGGCCTCCCGAGGATCCTTCATGCATTTCCTTAACCACATCGTGGATTCGGCTTTTGGGTAGTATAGTTTGCATCCTATAGGAGCTGCCATCCGCCGTTTCCCATTTCCGCTTGAGTACGCCACCCTCCACCTGTAGGGAGTTCCATTGTGCCCAATAGCTTTTCAGGGTTGCGCCATGCATCGAAACGTCCTTCCACTCCGGTCGCCCAGTCGTCTCCTTCCGTACGAGCAATGGTCCGATGTCTTCATCGGCTAGCTGGGCATTTCGAATCTCCTCCGATGACCAACCTTCATCGAATTCAGCCGTTATCAGTCGCAGATCAACGGGCGGCTCCTTTTCCTCAATCCGTCGGCAATGCTTGCAGTTAGCTGGACATGGGCGACGAGATAGGGCGTCAGCATTTCCATGAACTCCGCCCTTTCGATGAACGATTTCGTAGTCGTACGACTGCAATCTTTCGATCCATCTCGCAACTTGTCCCTCGGGGTTTTTGAAGTTAAGTAGCCATCTCAGCGATGCATGGTCCGTTCGAAGAACAAATTTCTGGCCATATAGGTACTTGTGGAACTGCTTGGTGGCCTCTATTATAGCCAATAGCTCCTTCCTGGTCACACAGTAGTTCCTCTCACTTTTTGAAAGAACTCGACTGTAATACGAGAGGACTCTTTCTTCGCCATTGATCTGCTGGGAGAGTACAGCTCCAATACCGCCGTTGCTTGCATCAGTGTCAACTACAAACATTTTTCCGGGTTTCGGATACGCCAGCACGGGTGATTCACACAGCTTTTCCTTCAGGGTCTCAAAGGCTGTCTGGCATTGTTCGTTCCAGACATACGGACGATTTTTCTCGGTTAGCTGATGGAGACACTTAGCTATTTTGGCAAAGTCTTTGACGAATCTTCGATAGTAGGTCGCCAGACCCAGAAAACTTCGTAGTTGGCGCTTGTTGTTTGGTGTTGGCCAGCTTTTCACGGCTTCAATCTTCTCAGGGTCTGTTTTGACCCCTTCTGCTGATACGACGTGTCCCAGGTATTTTACTTCAGCTGCGAAAAGGGTACACTTGTCGGGACTAAGTTTCAAATTTGCCAGTCGTAATCGGGAGAAAACCTCTTCTAAGTTCCGCACATGCTCTTCGAACGTTCTACCGATGACGATGATGTCATCTAGGTATACCAAGCAGGTTTTCCAGGTTAGACCACGTAGCACATATTCCATCAAGCGTTCGAAAGTGGCTGGAGCATTGCAAAGCCCAAACGGCATCACAACAAATTGCCACAATCCGGTCCCAACTGAAAATGCGGTCTTCTCTCGGTCCTTCTTGTCAATTTCTACCTGCCAGTAGCCACTCTTGAGATCGAGTGTAGAAAACCATTTTGCGTCGGCTAAAGTGTCCATGATGTCATCGATGCGTGGGAGTGGGTAACTATCTTTCTTAGTGACGTCGTTAAGCTGCCTATAGTCGACACAAAAGCGAGTGCTACCATCCTTTTTCTTGACTAGAACTACAGGCGCGGCCCATGGACTGACAGAAGGTTCAATAACGCCTTGTTTTTCCATGTCCGAGATCAGCGCGCTCACTTCTCCTTGTTTGGCTATAGGGAGACGTCTCGGTGCTTGTCGAATCGGCTTGGCTCCCTGTGTATCTATGACGTGAGTGACCATACTCGTTCGGCCTTGGTCATCCGGGCTTGTTGAGAAGATGTCACTGTACTTGGTGACCAGATCAGAGGCTCGTTTGAATAGCTGCACCGGCAATTTGACTTGCTTCAATATTGCAGACGTGGATTCCCTGGCTTTTTCTGTGTCTTGCCTCCTTTTCCAATGATGGTTGTGAGTAGCTTCCAAAGAGGTGATGGTGGAAACAGGCTGGCAGCTGCCGATGACTTCTCCCGCTTTGATGCTCGTGGTTGAATCTGCGGTGTTAAGGACTCTAACCGGCACATATCCGTTCCTTAAAGATCTTACAAGGCTTCGTCCTACAATCACACTGCGCAATGTGGACGTCTTCGTTGGCTCTATCAGGTAAGATCGTTGGTCTCCAGAATCACCATCAAGCTTGGCCCATACAATGCTTTCGGAAGAATTCGGTACATCAGTGTCAGTACATACCACTACATCCATCTTGGGGATTTGGACGCTGGGATCCTCCATCAGTACTTCGACATTCTGCCATTTCAAGACACGTTTTCCCAAGTCCAACGTGATTCCATGTGGTCGCAGAAAATCCATTCCGAGAATGCAGTCATCCATAATGTTCGCGACCAGAAAATTATGTCGGAACACAAGGTCTCCCAACTGTATCTGGAGGTTGACCTCTCCATGAACAGGTGCAGTTTCTCCCGTAGCTGTCCGTAGTGAGAAAATTCTGCCCTTGTGAAGTTGTTGCTGTCTAACTAGGTCTGGTCGGATAATCGATCGGGTTGCACCAGTGTCGATTGTTATGGTACAGTGTTCTCCGTCAATTTGACCCGGAAGGCATAAGTCCGCTTCTCCACGATGTAGTCTTGACACGGTGATGGTGGTGCTGGGGACGTCGATCCTCCTAGCCAACCTCTGCCCCACGAAGTTGGCTCTTACATGTTTCCCGACCCCTCTGTTTGAAGGGCTTCCATTCTGGGCTCCTGACTCGGTCTGGATCTCCTCCTAGCTGCACACCCTGGACAATAGCTCGGTTTTCTTCGCTTCTTGCAGTCTCTTTGCAAGTGCCCCTTCTCTCCGCAATTCCAGCATCTAGGCGCACCATTTACATGCGGGTCTCGCTCAATTTCCACGCGTTCACACCTGCACTCGTCTGTCACTACTTCACGAACCCGGGCAGTGGTACGAGTCACATTTTTCGCTGCCTCAAAGTTCAGACTGTAAGCCAATGCGTCCTTAACCGTTTGCTTTTGAGCTAAACGCACGGCTTGTTGCAATTCCGGGTCTTTTAGTGCGCTGATGAATGCCTCTGTCGCTGCATCATCTCGATGTTCTGGGTCGTAGGCTGGGTAAGCCAAAAGTGCTAGTCGCTCAATGTCTTGGGCTAGCTGCTGTAGGGTCTCACCAGACTTCTGCACCCGATGCCTTAGCTGTGACCGATAAATCTGCTTTAGATGATCGTCTCCATAACGCATGTCGAGCGCATTCATTATAGCATTCGGGTTTGAGTGCAATTCATCGGGGATCGTCTGCAAAAGCTCGGCAGCTGGGCCTCTTAGAGCAAGAATCAGTGCAGTTGCTCGTTCCTGCTCGTTCCAGTGATTTGCCCTTGCAGCAGCTTCAAACTGAGTCTTGTAAATACTCCAGACCGTTTGCCCATCGAATATTGGTGCTGGCACATTTCTGGATGTGCTTTGCGCTGCGGTTACAAGCGGGGCTGGTGGGGCGGTTACTACTGCCTTTGCTGCTTCCAATTCTTTTTTCACTTTTTCCATCTCATGGTTCATTCTCTCTTCGACCTGGCTGATCTCATAGTTAATTTTCTCCTCAACCTGGCTGACCTTCTCCTCGACCTGGTAAACCTTTTCCTCGACGCATTTAATTTGATTGTTCAGGCTACCGAGCTCCACTTTTATTTCGGTTGACTGTTTTTGCACTTCCTTGATTACGATCGCTTGTTGGTCCAGCTTCACTGATTGTTCATCTAGCTTCGTCGTTAAGTTGGATGACTGTTCATTGAGCTTCGTAGTTAAATTGGATGACTGTTCATCTAGCTTCGTTGATTGTTCATCTAACTTCGCAGTCAGACTCGATGACATCAGCATTAACATTTGCATCAGCGCATTTTCTGGCTCCTTTGATTTTGGTGTTTCTACTTCACCACCTTCTGCGCCTCTTTCTGCAGCTGAGAGCTCACCTGAATCCAGATTCCCGCCTTCCGACTCGATCGCATCACGCAAGCGTGCAATCAGTATGGCCTTTGTACCTTGTGTAGCCAGATTTCTTTGTTCCAACTCCTCTTTGAGCTCCGATATGCTCAATTGATTAATTTTTAGATGTAAATTGCCTGGCATTTTTTTATTGTTTCGGCTATTTTTCCACGTTAATTTTCACAATTGTGCACTTTAAAAATGTTCAAATTTTCACTTTCAAAATTTTTCTTTCGCACTTCTTGACACCACTGTCGCGTGTTATTGGTTCGCGGCCAATAATTTTAATGTTCCGGGAAAGTGAAAACGCAATGTCTTTTAATTTAAGTTAAAAGTGTTTATTTAATTCAAGAAAATGCACAATAATCAGTTTAACACTTTCACTAATTTTAATTTTCACTATTAGAATAAAATCTAACACTTGTCCATAAATTTCTTATCGCAATTGTCTTCTAAATCACTTCAATATTACGAAACACACTTCCACACACTTTCGCAGCTCTTATCGCGGTCGAATGAATGATTCCCCCATTCATTCAGCTCGCCTTTATATAGGGTCTCTACCTACTCACCCATTTCTCGCACATGGGCGAATGTTCGACCGAGAGGTACCTGGTACGTTCGAGCAAATTCATGAATGGAGTGATGTCACTTGCAGATGTTGATCATGCTTGTTGGGTTCTCGTGATTTCGAGTGAATTCGTGTTCTTCATTGTTGTGAAAACAATTGCGACAGTAGCTCGCAGAATTATTTGTACATGTAACAATATATATATACGAGTATATGATACTCTCCGCAATAGGTAAATTTCTCTCGAGAAATTTACCTAAAAAGGCTGAGCTATGTTTCGAATGACTTCTCCTAGTACTGACTTTTCGTAATCTTTGGAAACTATATGTTCTACTTTTTTCTGAAATAGGAGTTGTAAGACATTGCGTGAATTGTTGTTGTATTTCTTTAATACTTTTCTCGAGAGAATGTGGCATTATAATGAATTTTAAGTGAAAATGACAGCATCGATTTCCAAAATATCGTAATGAGATCTGTAAGAGATTCTTGTTTTACGGAAGATGAAGCAGTCATGCACGCAATTGAAGATTTACTACAATGGCTTAGTTCGTTATCATTATTTATGGCTACAATGGATAGTTCATTTTCATGTGTTCCCATATGTTTTTTGAAAGCTTGAATGTTATGAAATTGTTGTTTGCGTTTATTTTATCTGCATTTGCATTTGTAAATTGCTTGAACACTGTGTTGAACTTTCAAGTGCTCAATTAGTTTTTTGGATGCCGAGAAAAAATTCTCACACAAAAAGTGTAAAAGATTGGGCATGGCTTTCGAATTTAATTGAAATTGAGCTTACTTACCAAATTTAACACAGTGGAAAATTTTAGAGACTTTAAACCAAAAAAATAATGCTCAATAAATACCCACACCAATTCGCCTCGTTGGGAATAATTGACATTGTACACATAGCATAGTTTCACTATAATATCAATCCACTTTATAAAAGAACTATACTTATACCTAATTCCATTCAAGAATACAAAAAACTCTGTGATAGTTTCGATTCTGTGCCCAACAACGATTACCCGTGGTTGAAGCTGTTCTTTCCTCTTCAAAAACTCTTGCCTAAGCTTTTCTATTCCTGGAATCATATCATTAATTGTATTGATATGAAGCACAAAGTCTGATTGTGCGTCAGCTTTTATAGGCTTATACCCTTTACTGACCTGAACAGGCTGGAGTAACGTATGGAGCAGAAAAAATACTACACAATCTTATGAATCTGAAAATAAGCCTTGCAAAGCATAAACGTTTTCATAAGTAATTTTTCCTAGTGCTACGTTTTGAAATATCTTCATTATATAAACATCGCAGCAAATCCTTTGATGCTTTGTCCTTTACATCGCTTTCAAATTGGAAGATAATCTTCGAAATAAATTACTGATATTTCATGAAAAGTACGTTTCCTTTCCCAGGGTGAATAGTTTCAAAACCGATGTCAACCTGTGCATCAAAAAAATTTATGCCTTAATTATATCACCTGAGAGATTTAATAAATGTGTCATACCAGCTCAAAACCATCAGGGTCATCAAAACGTGGCCATTCTTTTAATAATGCGGTCAAATTGCCACTTCGTGACTGCATTTGAGAAGTCCTGATCACACTGGTCTCCTTCCAATAACTTACGACTGTTTGCCATGGGGAACAGTTATGTTGAAGCCAGCATTTTTTTCTGGAAATTGCTCTGAAATATAATTTGACTATAAACATTATTTTTAAAAGAATTGATTTATTGTTACAACTAGTTAAGTCATCAGTGAATTTGTTCATTTCAAATATTGGCCGGGCATATTCAGTCTCATTCTCATGTTCTATGTTACACCAGCGAGAAAATAATTTTCCTGTTCGATTTTTGTTGCGTCGTTTTTGTGGCAAAAAATATGTTCACTGATATAAATGAAATTTTATTGAGATTATGCTCTGAAGTAATATTTACTTTACAATACCGAAGTTTCTGTAGGAAATACTTCAACAATTGCCTGAGCCCAATCCTGCATACCCTTATATGACATTTTCACTTTTCTTCCAATGAAACCGTCAACAATGCAGTGAGTCAACTCCTGTTGTCTTTTGTGGTCCAAATGATTGTATTGCGCATAGTACGATAAAATCAGTTGACCCTTGACCGCAGATTTTAATAGGCTCAGAACATTACAGTTGTATGGAAAGGATGAAGCCTATAATGACTCAGAGGCCCGCAAAACTGGTGAGCAAGAGTCTCGAAACGAAGTGGCGTTCCTCAAACTGTTTAAAATCTTTTCAAGCCAGTCCAAAATTTTGGCAAATAAAGTTACTGACAAAGTATGCAATGATTTTTTTTTAATGCCCGTGTAGGATACGGGTGCCGATGGTCTGGCATAAGTGTCAGCGAGCTATAAACAACACCGAGCTCAGCTAACTTGCTTCGCTTAACGACCGCGTACGCGTGCTTGACGACTAGCATTTGCGGGATCATATGAGGCGGGTTCTTGTCGAGCCACGAAGCTACACTACAAAATACTTATCATGCGTACTCTACTCTACAAGACGCACCGATCAATTTGTATTGTCTTTAGAAAAGTTCTATTAGGTGTCAATTAAGCTACTCTACAGTAATTCAATATTTTTTTGCCTCGTTAAAGTTAGCGGACACGGAGGCTTGAGACAAACGCAAACATTACACAAAAAGCAACCGTTACTTTCACCAAAGAAGGTCGTTGCATTACAAGGGGAATGTCAAACCTAAAGATGTTAAAGTGGCTGAAGTGAACCACTCATCTCTGCCTAAAGGATGGAAACTTGACGGATGTAGTTTACTTTACACTAGTAAAACAACAAACTAAGCAGTTTCGACGGGGTGACCACCTTATCTCTTCAGGAGCAGCCACTCCTGATCACCACGGGGCTGCTCGACTGCTTATGTTTATTACAAGTATCTTGACCGCAAAGGAGTAGTTTTCCCTGTTCATTATATAAAAAATAAAAAGTAATTAAAGAACTATCTTAATTTATATTAATAAAATTTGCAATTTGTGTTCTCCATTGCCTCAATTCAGCTTTGAATTGTATGCGATCGCTAAAATAGCCAAGGCTATCTACTCCACTAAGAAAGTGTTGACGTCCTCCATTTCCATTTTCTCAAGGATTTCAAGCGAGTTTAAGCCATATGCTCTTAATAAAGAGCATACTGACTCACTCAAGCCCCATTCCCGTAAAACTATCTGAACACATTCAATTTTTTGATTGTTCTACACTAAAGGGGGTACATTCAATACTTCTCCGTCCAAACGGCACTCCGTTACTGAATTACATTCACTTAAGTTTATGTTATGTGTCATTTGATCAATAATTTAAACACTTGAACAACAAGTTACAATAAACTATTAAATTTAATGCAAAATATCCTTCGGACCACAGCCAAAAACCCTTGTACACTTCTCCACTAGACGCACGTGAATGATGAAATAGCGTTTTGCATAAATTTATTGTATCCATATGAAATGCAGCTCGCCTATGAAAAGCGGTGATTTAAAAGAAAATCTTATACTTTAATAGATACACTTTTTTAATTTAAAGGGTTGTCTTTAAGGTTTTATGTGGCCACATTTCATACTTGAATTTCATGGAAAATATATATAGTATAGTAGTAGCCCGACACTATGGGTATAATATGATTTGATATGTTTTGAAACACATAGTTTAAAAGAAAGGCTTATAGTTTCATTAATGCAGTCCTCTTAATTTAAAAGATTGGTCTTATAGTTTTAATCGACACTATTTTATTTTTTTTTGGAAAACATATATTATCCACTTATTGCAGTGGCCAAACGATATGATCGACATGTAGTTTGATGTTTTTATATGCGAAGACATTTTAGACTAAAGAATATTATGTGAAAATTTTAAGACGTTTTTTCGTATTATTTTGCTAACATTTCTGCATGAAAAAAAAAACACATTATTTAATACATTCAAGCAGAATTCATAGTAAAATATCTCAATAAGGCATTCTTAATAATTTTACCTAGAAATTTTCCTCTCTGTGCAGCAACACAGCACACACAATGCGCTGAATAGCTCAGTTGATACTTTAAAAAAGTCATTGATAACCATTCGAAAATGAAATAGTGTCTGCTCCGTTTAAATTCGGAGTTTTCGGCGACTTGCGAGTGTATCGCACGAAATGTACTAATATCATAAAAAATGTTTTGGTGCCGCATTTTATAAAAGAAATAGTGTCAGATTTGAGAGATCTTGATTATAGGCTCTTACTGGATGAGTCTACAGACATTTCCGTCAGCAAAATGTTGGGAGTTTCGATAAGATATTTCCGCCGATACTTGAAGACTATAATATCCACCTTCTTGGGGTTAGTCGAGATTGAAGATGGCACTGCAACGAGCGTTGTCAACGGCATTCAAGAATTATTGTCTGCCCTCAACTTTGATATAAAAAAATTGATAGCTATCGGCACAGATAACGCTACCGTTATGACGGGCATTAGCAATGGAGTGCATGCCTTATTAAAAAAAGCAAGTGGCAATGATCACTTGGTTTTAGTTCGCTGCGTGTGTCATTCATTACAGTTGACTTTATCTCATACGACAGAAGAGACACTACCTCGCACCATTGAATTCCTCATAAGAGGAACCTACAACTAGTTCAGTCACTCATAAAACCGTCGGCTATATCATAAAAATATATACGAAGTGATCAACTGTGGCTCTGACCCATTACTAATTCCACAAATGTGCAACACCCGATGGAAATCAGTTGAATCAGCGGTCAACCGTGTTTTGGAACAAGCAGATATACTATTTGCTATGAATTGGATCTTAATAGAATTGAGCTGGTCGGTATTAAAGGTATACTGCTGCAGTTTTTGAGGAAGCAGTAATATGCTTACTTTGCCCGCCAGACTTTACTTACTTACTTTAACATTTTTTTTCCTGCCAGCTTTAAACAATAACAAACCTTATTTTCAAGAAAGCATAAGCTTTTTATTTTAAATCTTGTTTGCTTCATTACAATTTGCATACATTTAAGTTAATTAATAAAATTCATCTCTTTTTCTTTTTAGGTAAGAATCAGCATTGCAAAATTTGGGGCTTACTGTAAGTAATAAACGTATTTTGACAGCATTTTCATACAAAGAAACTGCAATTAAATCTCAATTAGGGAAACGTAACCGTCTGAAATATTTTCAAGGCACATATTTTGATCTGGACGTAATTTGCAATGGATTCGGTGGTGTCGCGGAGCCTATATAAATAGTTGTGTAAAATTTATGACTTACATCTTAAGCACACCGCGTGGCATAAATTTTCCGAGTTTTTTGTAAAGGCTTCTTTGAATTAAAAAATCAATCAATATTTTATTTGGCGAGAGCCTACGATGACCCTTCATTAGATTAGATTAGATTTACAATGAAAAGCAACCTAAACCATCCGATCGACAAAGCAACCTAAACCATCCAAATAAGCGATCCTCCAGCTCCCACGTCCCCGGGTGCTGCGAGCCCTTTTTATCTTTTAGAACAGCCTGAACATAATGTGCCACTTTGCTCCATTTGTCAACCAATTCAAGCATCACCGCGACTATACTATCCAGGTTGAGCTCTCCCGTCTCCCTGTAGAGGTCGCGTCGCAGTCTGTCCCGTTTTGCGCACACTAAAACTGTGTGGCGGACACCGTCTTCCTCTCCTGAGCAAAGCCAACAACTGGGGGACCGTGACTTACCGATCTTGTGCAGGTAAGACTGGAAACACCCATGCCTGCTCAAAGCTGGGTCAGATAGAAGTCAGTCTAACCGCGCCTTCGATTTAGCCATGGCCCCACATCTGAGATGAGGCGTGAAATTCACATTCCCTTCGTGCAATCCACTCAAGACTGCTGTCAATCATTGTCTGAGCGTTGCTGTTCCTCGCGACAAACTGTCTCCCTCACGTCCTTGTTTTGACGCAGGTAAATAGCGTGGCGCTCTCTAGCAAGGAGGGCAATAGGCATCACGTCTGCAATAACTCTCACCGCCGAATCAAAGACTGTCGGATTTGAAGATGCAATCCTCAGTGCTCCTCTTCTCTGTGCCTGTGGCAAGCGTTTTCGGTATACCATCTTACTGAGAGCGTCGCGCCATATTTCTGCTCCGTACAGTAGCACTGAGCCTATAGCACTCATCAAGAGGCGTCTTCTTGATGGGTTGGGTCGCCCAACGTTGGCTGTAAATCGACTCAGAGCCAATACTCTCGAAGCTGATTTGC
This sequence comes from Odontomyia ornata, assembly GCA_963969285.1. NCBI lineage: Eukaryota > Metazoa > Arthropoda > Insecta > Diptera > Stratiomyidae > Odontomyia > Odontomyia ornata. The sequence continues at coordinate 103,497,429 of OZ017740.1, read as the reverse complement.
TCAGAGAAACTCATCTTCGAGTCGAACAGTAGCTCCATGTACTTCATCGCTAGCTATAATTTGATTAGTATACCTAAAATATTGATCATCCTAACTCTAGTGATTCTCCTTTTTTGTCAAGATGACCATTGTGGTTTTCTCCAGCACTAATGTGAATCTGCGAGCAGTCATCCGATCTCTCACTTGACGCATTAGCATAACTAGCCAAGGTTCTGCTTGTTTAATGGCGCGCCCAGCGACCAGAGCGGCAACATCATCCGCATAGCCGATCAAGTGTGACTCATCTGACGTCTCCAGTCTAAGTAGCCTGTCGTAAGACACGTTCCACAGGTCTGGACCAAGGATAGATCCCTGGGCAACACCAAATGCAACTTCCACACTTCATTGGCCCTGTCTCCTGTCGTAAAGCAGGCTCAGTCTCTCAAAAGCCGCATTCGATATTCTTGAACTTGAAAAGGGTTTTTCAGCGTATCCTTGATTTGTATTATTACCATCAAAACGCTATTTATTTTTCTTTTTTGACATAATTTCGGGAGTAAGGTGCTCATTTCTTCAGTGGCAGTTATTTTCTGATGTTAAATGGCCCTTTCAGGGATATTTATACTAAGATAAACCATGTTCTAATTGCCTAAAATCGAATTGCTTAAGGTGTGATTACTATAAGATTTCTTTATTACCTACGTACATGTCCTAATCTTATTTTGCTTATTTTTAATTAGGTCTAATTACTAAGCCTCTTGTTACTTAGGGTCTAATAATTTTGTTTTTACTTTATTACCTGAATACATACATAACACATACATACATACATAATGATTAATTGCTGTTGTTTCTTTTATTCCTGTTGTTATTATTATTTTAATTAAATGCAATCGTACAAAAAGAAAGAAAAAAAGGAAAACCCATAACTATTCCACTAAATTCAGGAGGCCAGAGTATCTACTGCCCAGGTCATCGCTGAGTCTTGTTTCGGTTCGCTGCCTCATAATCCACAATGATTCGTACACATCAAGTTTACGCATGTTCCTTACTTCCTTCAATACCGTGAGATCGTCCAATTCAATTTGATGTCCTTCGCAAATATCTTCAGCTACTGAAATTTAACGTTGCTCATGTCGAACGTCTTGTTTGTCCGATATATGCTTTATCACAATGTTTGCATTGGATTTTGTAGATACCAGACTCCTCTTCGTTCTTGTTACTGTCCTTTGCAATCTTAAATCTACTCATCAGTTAAAACTGGGCGCTGCTTGAAATTAGCAGGATGTTACTTGCATAAGTAATCTGCTAATGCCTCCTGTTAGATCAAAATGTACGACCACTGCTCTTTGTTGTTGCCTTCAGTTTTGAGTGTACATTGTAGTGAAATTTAACGTTGCTCATGTCGAACGTCTTGCTTGTCCAATATATGCTTTATCACAATGTTTGCATTGGATTTTGTAGATACCAGACTCCTCTTCGTTCTTGTTACTGTCCTTTGCAATCTTGAATCTACGCTTCAGTCGAAACTGGGCGCTGCTTGAAATTAGCAGGATGTTACTTGCATAAGTAATCTGCTAATGCCTCCTGTTAGATCAAAATGTACGACCACTGCTCTTTGTTGTTGCCTTCAGTTTTGAGTGTACATTGTAGTGAAACTATCCCGTGTTCTTCTTGCTTCGATCTTCTTTATCATTCCTAAGATTGTCCTTGCTTCATTCTTCGCTGTATTCAGGATGTAATTTATTTCCTTCATTCGGTTTTCCATGCTCAATGGTACTGACAGCATCCTGTGTATCCATGCTCGGAAAGATGCCATTTTTAGTCCTTGGTATGATCCTTTGAGTCCATGTCTTTTTTCGGTGTATGTACAGCTCAAATTTGGTATCATGTCTTTGGTATCATCCTTTGAGTGTTTTTCTTTTTCGGTAAATGTCCAGTTCTAATTTACCGCTAGCTCCATTATTTTGAAATCAAGAAAACTTAGCTCATTGTTGGTTTCTTCTTTAATTATAAAATTTATATTTTTGTGGCTGTTGTTTAATTTTGGCAGCAAGCTGTTGATATGTTTTTCGTTTCTTCTTCTTTGTAGCACTGCAGCCCCTCTCGGGCCTTCGCCTCCTGCAAACAGCGCCTCCAAATGTCTCTGTCCATTGACCGCGTCCTCCAACTTTGAAATCCGAGCAGCGATGAACTGTCTTCGTCGACCGAGTCAGACAAGCGTTTCCTCGGTTTCCAGTGGTGAAACCAATGGGTCTCCAGCCTTCAGTTCTCCCAACGAATACCTTTTTGAACATCCGTTGTTCGTCATTATAATCCACGCACTCAGCACTCTGCAGCTTCCGCAGTCTTACAATCGTTGAGATCTCCAGCTCGTCAAACATTTCATACAGGCTATATCAAATTCGCCATTGGTCCTCGTCTAGCTTCGCTCCGATTATTCGCCTCAGAACCCGTCGCTCAAAGGCGTTCAATATATTAACGCATGCTTGGGTTAGAGTCCATGTTTCACACACATAGCATAACACAGGTCTTATCACAGATTCGTATGCCTGGAGCTTTGTTTTCCTGTATATGCAGCTGGTCTTCGAGATATTCAAAACTAAATAAAATATTTTATTTGCGAGCTGTATTCTTCGGCGTATTTCATCTCTTTCATTACTGGTTTTCGTTATTTTGACGCCTTAATACACAAATCTGCTGACATCCTCGATACTCGCCAAGTGATACTTTGTGTGCTTTAGATGTTTTTCCTCGACTGCGTCATGAGCTTTGTTTTGCCCTTATTGATTTGTAGCCCTACTAGTTTTGCTTCGCTGTCGAGTTTCAGGCAGAGTTCGTTGACAGTTGTTAATAACCGTGACAAAATGTTGATGGCGTCCGCATAGGCTACTGCTTGGCTCGACTTGTATAGTAATATACCTCATGTATCGACAGGTAGCTTCCTTATGACGTATTCCAGTGCCAAATTGAATAGAAATAGGACTGGTTCGTCTCCCTGTTCTAGTTCGATATTTTTGTCAAAAGCGTCGGTGATTTAGTTATTGATGCGGACTTGGGAGGTCGTCGACGTCATTGTCATTCTGACAAGCCGAACTAATTTGGCTGGGATGCTAAAGCATTCGTTTGTTTCCTATGGCGAAAATATCGTCTACGTATTGAACCCAAAATGTTGCATTATACCTTCTTGTTCCACTTTGTCCTCAATCCAGCTCATAAAAAACTTACTTAAAAACGGTGACAGAGGATTACCCATTGCTGCTCCAGACTTCTGCTTGTAGTACTTTCCTCTAAATGTGAAATATTTCTCTGATATACTCAGTATTGCCAACTTTATGATTGCTCTAGCTGGCTTCACTGGTACTCTTGGGAATAGCACCTTGACACCAAAAGACACCATTTTGTCCTCACTTTGTAAACAATCATACTGCATCAGCTTGTCAACTAATTCATCTCGGTTCTGAACGCAGTATTTGTTAGTCGAAATCCCTATATTTTCAAATTCTTGTCAAAGCCGCTTGGCTATTCGAGATGTTGGAACGTTTGTTGATGTTATAATTTCCCTCATCTCCATTTCGTTCTTGTCGATCTTGGGTTGGCATTTGATTCTTTGGAGCAAGGGTTGGTAACGCTCAAGCTTGTCTTCTTTCCAGATAAGTGCTTGCACTTTTTCAGGACCTTTTCCACCCGTCTAACACTTTTCGGAACCGGATCCTTCCTGAGTACAAAATAAGCACCAGGTAGTCATACTTTTCACTTCTCCATTCTTACTACTTTATTTCCTTTGTCGGCTTTTTAATAAAAGATTGGTTCTTAAGTTGCCTTCTTTTGCCTCGGTAGAAACATTGTTACTTTTTCCACGTCCAGCGTTTTGATGAAAATAATACAAATTAAGGATAGCTTGGAAGCGCTAATCATGAGGAAATACACACAGTATATTTTCCAGCATATCCAGAATATTCATCCATCTAGCGGAGTTGAAAGCGTTTCAAACGCCGAGTATCACCAATGGGATGATCACCATCTCCGCAACCGCATCAATGACACATTGCCCTGCTCTAAAGCCATACTGCCGAGGAGATACGTCCCCAGCAGCACGAATTGCGTCAGTGAGTCTTCCCTTGATGAGTTTCTGAAGCACATTTCCAGCAGTGTCCAGCATGCATAACGGACCGTGTGTATTCCATTTGCTAAGCAACATGAGCTTCACCATTTTCAATCGTAACCGGAAAAGCAAAAAGTAAGGGCAATGATTGTACACAAGTAGCAACACCTCAGCTGGAACACCATCTGGACCTGGAGCCTTCCTCGCTTTCAGTGGAAGGACTGCCTCTTCCAGCGCTAGCTCTGTAGGGAGTGGACACTCGATTGCTGTTTCACCACAGACAGCGTCACCACGGTCGGGATGGGCGGAGTACTATCTCATCCATCTTCCCCGCTTGATGTATGCAAGGTGGCCATAGGGCGCCAAGCTTTCCCAACTAACTTGTAGCCAAGGCTGGACGGATCCTTGCTCACATTGTCCACTAGATCTTGCCAGCAGCGAGCCTTACTGTTGTTAATCAATTTGCGAAGGCATTTCAAGCACGACTTTTATGCGACCCAGTTGCATGCCTCGTTACGGTCCCGTACCCGTTGAGCCTCACGTCGAAGCTTGTGACACTCCCTTTGATTCAGTTGACCACCAGTACACTGGGGGATTGCCGTGCCGGGGTTTTGGATGAGGCATAGATGCGTTGCAAGCAGTCGTAATGATGCTCATAGTTAAGTTCACCACGTCTTGAGCTGCCAGTTTCTCCGTGCCCTGCAAATCTCCCCGCAGTGGAACACCTGCTGTGAGCACCACAATGAACCTCTCGACGTCCATCCTTCCGATGTTTCACCCAATTGTAGAAAGTTGAGAGTATGGATGTTGGGAGACAACATCACTGATCTCAAGCAGAATGCACTGATGATCAATGGCTGATGAGTCTTCTATTGGATATCCTCCATACTAAATACTCGAGGTGAATGTCACGTTTGTTATGGTTCCTTCGCAGCGAGTACGGTGGCATATTTCCAGTGTTTTGTACGACGAGCGCTGTCCTATCCGACATTTCTTGACTTCGTTTTCCCCGCCGATCTGTTCAAGGTATACCCCATTCGATTGCATAAGAACTGAAGTCTCTCCTAACGAGCACGTTCCCTTCTGCGTTCGAGACATTGCCTTCCAAGGCATTAAGCTTGGCTTGGAAGGATGGTATCGGTTCGTTTGGCACACACTAAGGACTGTGGTCCCTATGTACTGAACCCACACGAAACGTTCCCCTCGTCCACAGTTCCCCGGCTGGAAATTACTGTTCCGAATCCAGATGGTGGCAGTACCAGTTTAATCAGGATATCATGATGCCAAACTTTTATCATCTTGTTGCTCACTCATCAGCAAAAAGGTGGCTTTCATGTCCCTCGCTAGCTGCTCAAGCAGGTTTTAGATGGTTGAACTGCGGTGTAGATTTAGTTGCAAAATGCGGATTATCGAAGCTTCCTAGAAAATCCAACATTTCCTTGCTCTCCAGAGGTGACCAAAATCCGCTCTTGGATCAGCCTCCTTGCAAAGGCTACAGTGTGTCTCCGTTGTACACCCTTTTCTGTTAAATCTTATTTTACCGCATTAGGACATATGGAACTCCATTTGGGTCCGCTGCATACTTGTGACCATTTTAAACCTTGAAGAAGTGCTACTCTTTACCGTATCCTGCAGACAACCCACCCTATTCGTACTTTGCCCTTATTCAGAAATAGTTTGGTGTCCTTTTAGGTCAAGTCAATGATGGCCATGCATTGTCTCCAATCGTTTTCTGGTATCAGTCTCGCTTTGATTTTGCCCACGCTAGGAAATTCCCTTGAATTGGCCACTTCTACCTTGGCCAGGACCGTGACGCAGTCGATGTCTCTTATTTCGATCGTTGCCATCGGCATGAGCAAGGCTATAGTTGGAGGACTTTCTTTACTGCGTTGCAGAATGCTTCTTTATAGTGGGCCTCTGCTCTGAGTTCGACTAGTATTTAGCCCGACCGTGTTGGTCGTACTGCTTTAACAGCAGTGTTGTTGTCTTCGGATCGTACATTTCCCCTTGAGGTTTTATGAGCAGTGCCTGTTGCCAGGGTCTTCGTCGGGGCTTTTTTCTCTCCTCGCATCAAATTTTTTTAAGGTTTTGTAAAATAGTTTTTTCAAAATCCTACTGAAATCGCGTCCTGCATGTCCGTCTGTCCGTCCGTCCGTGTGTCACAGCAGTTTTTCTCAGAATTTACTTAAGCTAGAAACATCAAATTTTGTATGTAGGTGTAAGGTGGTGCTCTCTTCAAAGTTCAACAACAAAAAAATTTTCTAAAGTATCTAAGGGGGGTCTCCCAGTGTAGGGGAGTGACCTGCGAAAAAAAAAATTCATCAAAGGTAGTCGATATGGTCGTCAAATGAAAGGTCTTGATGAGAACTTTTCAAAACAGGTCTTAAACTGACATTTTTGGCTTCAAGGGGTTCACAGGAAACTTTGTGTCTCCCTTGCGATTGGACACTTGTGACTTAAAAAATCTGAAAAAAATTATGGTGGCAGGTGTTTATGAGCACAATAACAACAAATACCTTAAAAGTAAAATTCGCTCAACTTTGTTAATAATAGTATGATATTCGAATTTCACATTTTCCCCCATAAATTGTATAGGTATCCTTAATAACAACGTAATTCAATATTCAGGTAGTTTTATTAAAGGTCCTACCCTGTTAGTTTGATGAAAATCGAATGATATACACTGAAGTTATAGCCATTTGAAATTTCTCATGATTTGGTATTTTATGGACTTTCCATCGAAACTATACTGCAGTTTTGATTTGATCTTCTTCAAATTTTCAAATAAGATCAATAACATAAATATTATTGATTTTATTCGGCGCTGCTGGCTGCATTTCGGCAAAATTGGGTACAAAACCCTTCTGACATGAGCGGAGGTCTGTCTACCCAACTTGTTTCTTGTTGGGCGTCCGTGCGGACTTTATTTTCTTGTAATTTTCGAAGGAGTTTCTTTGCGCGTTTCTTTACTCCTTTTGTCAGCACTGTCTGGAACCCCTGATCGGGCTTCTTCCTCCCTACTTTTAACCCAAGCTCTTTCGATTGGGCTAGACGCTATTCTTTTATTGATGTTTGTTGGTGAAGCTATGTGTTCGGCTTTTAAACCAGCTCCTCCGGTAATGTCCTTTGCAGTCAAGGAGCTTCCCTGATTGAAGGAGCCCAAAATTTACTCCTTTTCTGATTTTTGGCGAGTCACACGCAGATTTATTCTTTTTAAAACATCTCCCGTTTTTCGGATTAGCATTTTTTCTTCATGTCACTGATCAGCGATTGTACATAGCGACCACATTTCTTGGGAGAGGTTATCGGCTTCTATTTCTGAGTACAATTTTTCTGCCACATTTTCGAAGGTAGCGATAAAATCACATAACGTTGCTTTTTTTTGTCTGGTCCCTCCTTTCTTTTCCTGCTGTGGTCTCTTTGTGGATAATTTGTTATAATTCCGGGAATTACGAGCCTGGCTTCCGTCGCTTCGGTGGTGATCGCAGCAGTGACCATCGAATTCTCAATGTACTTCATACTTTCCCCCACCGCTCAAACATCTGGCCTATCCTGCAGGCTTTCCCCGCTATTCCTTTTTAGAACGTTCTAGCGCTCGCATCATTTTTCTTGCTGCGTCCGAACGCCGTAAGAGTCTCATCATGAACAATGCTGTCTGTTAATCTCCGTTTTTCGTCCGTCTTCACTGTCAATTGTATTCATCGTGATTTTTTTTTGTCGTTAGTACCGCTCCCGATGTATTGTGTCGTGGTTTTTAAAATGTTTGTTTTTTTTTAAATTTTGATCTGTTTTTAAGATTTTGTTTTAAACACACTTTACTGGCTTGTTGCTTCTGAAACTAAAATATTGGTAATTTTATATTCATTAACACATACCCTGAGTATATAAGTCATGTTTGTATAATAGTTTATACAGTCTGTTAAGTAAGAGCGTGTCCAGCATAATTTTGAAATAGTTTATTTATCAACAGTTTTTGACTTCTACATACATTAAATACATTATGAGGTAACGCGCTTTCAGTTTAATAGTGAGTCCAATCACCACCCGCATCAATTATTGCTTGGCATCTCCGAGGCATACTTTCCACTAAATTTTTGGCGTATTCGAGAGGAAGCGCCTTCCAAATGAGTCGAATTCGTCGAGAGAGCTGCTTCAAAGTGTAAACACGTTTTCCACGGAACTTCTGCTTGATGTAGGCCCAGACGTTTTTGATAGAATTTGCATCAGGCAATCGCGAAGGCCAATCAGGTGTCACAATGCATTTTTCCCGTTCCCATTCAGTACACAGCCGGCTCCGGTGTTTGGGATCACTATCATTATCGGTTTTTGGGAGCATTACGCACATATGTCCCGAATGGCGACGTGTGAGAACTCGAGACCTTTTTGGTCACTTTTCCTCCCGAACCACGATTTAGAAGGTCATCGACGGTTTTTGACTCTTTAAATCGTTGAACCCACTTCTTGACAAACGATACAGACTTTGGAGTCTATTAAGCCGCCACTACATAGTTCATTTTTGGTCCTTTAGGGTGTGTTCAAAGGAACACGGCCTCGAAGCGCTTTGCGTAAATGGCACTCATCGCGATTTTAGTGTTTTCCCAACGGAAGATTGACTTCGAAATTTTTTTTCAAAGCGCCAAAGACAGAGGTTTTCTCTAACGATCAAAAAAAAAAAATTGAAGTCGATATCACTTACCGATCGCAAGCTATGCTGGACACGCTCTTACTTAATAGACTGTAGTAAGTTTATAGAACCTCACTCTTTACTTTCAGTAGTTAAGATTTCCGAAGAGGGAAGAAGCGGCCGGTGAGTATACCGTCGATTTATCGGATTGCTAAATAATTTGAGACTAATTGGTTGCTTTCAAGTCGGGTCCACAGTGCCTTAGTTTGGAAGTTTGCATTTTAGTACCGTAGATTATCTTGATTCAAATGAGAGTAGTTAAGGTTTCCGCTCCGTGTAGGTACAGAGATCGGAAACGAACGAGTTCAGTATTTGCTTTTAACATTAAGTTTATCTCTATCATGATAATACTAACTTTTTTGTGTTTCTGTTTCGATGGTAAATTCCTAATCCTGAAGAAATTTACTTAGCTTATGATTTTACGTTAATTGCAGATTAAATTCACTTAACCTATAATTTTACGTTACTTGTAGGCTAAGTTTAAATTTTCTGTAGGTTTGTCATAATAAATTACCTAAGCACGGTAGTGAATTTTCAAGGTATTTGGCCTGGGACTAGTGCTACGTACCTGGTATCGTGGGTCCATTCGGATACAAGCTAGTACATGTCTTCGCTTCTAGCAAAAATTATGCAGCCAAATTTTGGCACCGCCCGTAATATAAACGTAATGAGATCACACCAAAGCATGTGTGTATGTGCCAAAAAGTATGAGAATTACAAAAATTAAAATATCTGCAGCTGGGTCCATTTGGACACACGAAACCGGATATTGCATAAGGGTTAAAACCAAACCAGTTGCGGATTAAAAAGTAGATCAGCAATACTAACCTAGATTAAAATATTTCTTAAAATTTAAAACGAAAGACATTAATTAATAACAACCTGATAACAGTTTAAAAGCAGCAATTTGATATTTTTAGTGAAACTTCTCCTCCTCCTCAATTTATAACAATTTTTTTCATCGTCAAACTTTCAAAATGTCTCGACATTTCCGATACAAATTCGAAACAAGTTGGAATTAAACCAATATTCAGAAGAAATTAGCATAATTCTGCGTATTGATTTCACATATCAACCGCTGAACCATCTTCTTCATTACCAGTTTCAAAAGACCATGAAGAAAGACAACTCAAAATTCAATCCCAGCTAAATGATAAATTCGAATAAGCTCTTAACAAGACAACATTCAAAGATACTCGTACCTACAAACGATAAAAATAAAACAAGAAATAAGCTTTCTTTGAATAATTTAGTTCGAGGGTAAAAGTTAATGCCATGCCGATAACCTTGAAAATCTCTCAAGACGATGGCATTTCCACGTGATGGTTTTGATGATGGTAAACGGATATAATAGTGTCTTTAACATAAAGATAGACAAGAGAACAGGTTTAACGTTTTAGTAACCAATTAAATAATTCTGATTTTATGTTCAGTTGCCACGAGCGCGTGTTTGATTTGTTAGAATAAGAAAAGAAGACAATTTTAATATAGTCGCGAATTTTCTTTGACTCTAAACTACTAGAGGAGTTGAGTAAATTGCATTATAAATAAGTTAGAACGATTTTTTGAAAACTCAGTTTAGTATGTATCTATTTATTTCAGCTGTAACACCCCACACGCTCATACATAGTCGCAGCAATGTCAAGGTGAAATTCTCTTAACGACACATTGGAAGTGAAAAGAAGTGCACGAAGACGTAATTTAATCTCTAGTGGCATACCCACGACCACACTATGTGACTTTTTACGTTACTCCCCTAAGTAGTACCTGTTCATTTGTACGCTTATCATTATGTAGAAAATCCCACGATTCCCAATAGAATAATGTCTCCCAGGAACTCATCAAAATGCAGATTTTCGTTATACTCGTATCTCTCCCTCAAAGATTCACGTGGAAGGTACCACAGGCCTAAGATACTGGTGTACATATGTACATATGTTTGAAATATAATTTTGTTGGATAGTAATTTATAAGCTCTTTAATTACAAGTGGCTTCAGATCTTTTTGGATAAAATCACTTTCTGTGAAATATATGTGCATATTAAAAAGGTAGACCGGAACATGAGTGCATCATTTGTTGGTTCTGTTGCGATGCGAGAAATATCTTTTGAAATTTTGTGCATTATGGAGGAAATATATTTTATCCTAATATGAACAGAATTAATTAACTGTCGCTATCGACAGCGGCAACAAAAGCTAATTAGTGGTTGGGGTTTAGTTAAATAATGAGAAACACAAACTAGCTTTTAGAAAAAAGAAAAAAAACGAAAACCATGGTCATAATGCTCTAAAAAGAATTCCATGGAAGCGGAAAATTTCATTTTCCATGTCTTTCAAATAGGACTTAATAGAAAGCAGATTCTTTACTTTGATTAAAGCAGAAATTCTCTATATGTCTCAGTTCAAAAGTTATGTATGCATATACGTGAAAAATCAATAAGAAAAATTCGGGTAAAACTTCGTTAAAAGTTGATCCGGTTTTGATGTTAAACGAGTATTTCATGTTTTGAACTCGTTTTGGTCTAAATAGTGTAGCTTTAACTTTTAAGGACTAAGCCCAAAAACGCGAAGAATTAAAAAACAATTGTTTTTAATTGGCGTTTTGACTACTCTCGTGGTCGTCTTTAGAATAACATTACATAACAGACATATACTCGTATACACATACATGGAGAGTTTTGTTATTTTTAATGAAACCTAGTTTTATTGCTCAATTTATTGATAAGAAGCAAAATGCGAAGGAAGGAGGCAAAATGCGTAATCTTAGATAGGGATACCCAACGGCGTAACCCCCTAAAGAAGCAGGCTCTACCTGTGAAACCAACCGATAATGGTATGTCTTACGTGGATATCCTGCGAGAGGTAAAAATAACGATTAAGCCAATTAAGATACAAACTGCCATTAAAACAGTGCGGCCCTCTCGGTCTTGCTGTCTCCTAGTAGAATTCAAACCAGAGCCTACATACACTCTTCCCATGATGCAGTGAAAAAAGCCTTCGAATTGTAACTTCGTTTGAATGCTCCATATCATGGAGATTGACTGCATTGCGAGGACGAAAACATCATTAAGCATGAGTTCCCTGGCTTAACCGAAGTTAAAATAAGGCTCACCAAAGCAAATACCGAGGGCAATCAATGGCCATCGTTTACTTTCCAGACAAAGAGCCACAATAAGTGCTTGGCAAGGGGTAAATAGGAATGGAAGGAGCTTATGGTGCTACAAGTGTGATAAAGTAGGGCAAAAAAGGGAGCGATGTCGACAAAAAACACATTGCGTCCTACGTGAGGATGCTGATTTTAGTTTAAACGAACAAAAAGGCCTAGGGACAGGGAAGTGTCACATTTTCAAGGAGGCTCTAGCCATGACCAAACCAGTGCTGCAATGATCCATATCTTGCAGATAGCTCCTATTGCCAAAAACCTGCTAGAGCAGTTTGGAATTGCATTGAAAGCCGGCTTGCTGCTTTACAGCGAGGAGGAGTTCGTCGGCTTGGTTTCCTGATAAATCTGGTACTGCCGTCATCTGGGTGAAAGACAGCACCCATATGCAAGTGCAGAGTCACAGGCAGGAAGATAGCTTTCCGTGGGCTCGGTGTATGGATAGAATACTCTTTAGTGTATATCTTACCCCAAATGAACAGTTACTGTCTTTTAAGGCCAGACTCAAGGCTCTGAAAATAGCGTCTTGAGCCGAGACCAGCTTGTTCTCGTTAAGGGAGATATCAATGCGAAAGACATTGAATGAGGCATACCTCGGTCAGAAGCAAGAAGAAAATGAAATTTTTTTCACATAAACTGTCATTTAAAGTTCGAACTTTCTCCCGCGTAATCAAACAAAAACTGGGGAGCTTCCAATCGCATAGCCATAAAACTGGGCCAATTATGTTAAATACTGGCAAAACCCCTACTTTCCGCCGCTGGGGCTGCATTGGGACCATCCCAGATGTGATATTCACATCTGGCTTCCTAGTACCAAGGGTACACAACTAGAGAACTATTCGGTTAGTGATCACCAGTACGTAGCGTTTGAGATTAAAGACGGTCCTTCTTGGCTTGCGTATGCCGAGTCTCCCAGTCTTGGATGCAACATTGGAAAGATGGACGTTGAAAAATTTACCCGCGTGCTTGTGGTATGGGCTTTGAGGCCAAGAATTTCATAAAGAAGTGGGGGCCTAGCAGCTATGGATGTGGTAAACTCAACTGTGAGTATTATTACGTCTGCCTGCAGGTCTTCCATTCTTCATCAGAAACTACAATACGGAAAGTCTCCAGTGTACTGTTGGTCATCTGAAACAGTGGAAGACTAGCAGCTACAGATGGGGTAAATTTAACTATGAGTATTATCACGTCTGCCTGCAAGTCTTCTATTTCTCATGAGAGACTACAGTACGGCAAGCCTGTAGTGTACTGATGGTAATCTGAAACAGCTAAACAGAAAGGGAATGTTATAAGCTCCGACAAGAGGCCCAGCGGGCATATACTTTGGAAGAGGCATACATGGACCTTCCAGCATGTATGCTGGAAGATCGGCCAGAAAGCGCCTTCAAAAATTTATCAACAATAGATAGGTCAGTTACTAACAAAAGCTAGTGAATGTCGTTAACAGGGAGCCATGGTGCCTGGGCTACAAACTGGTCATGCGGAAGCTTGGAGCCCAACATTTGCCTTCACATGCGAGGGTGGTCCAACAAGTACTTAGCCTGCAAAAGAAAAACTAAAATTTTGGGAAAGTGACTATTTATTTCTCAACATAATCTCCTCTAAGCTCGAAACACTTGACCCAGCGATGCCTCAACTTTTTAACTTGTCTGGAAAATACGTTTTCTTCAGGTCTGCAAAGTCTTCGTCCGTGGCGGCGATAATCTCCTCATGCGACTCAAATTTCTGTCCAGCGAGCGACTTTTTCAAGTTTTTAAGCAAAAAGAAGTCACACGGGACCAAATCTAGAAAATGCGGTAGATGGGGTAACATTTCGTAGCCTAATTCGGTTATGGCGACGGCAGAAGTGTAAGCCAGTGTGTTGAAATGGTGAAAGAGCACTTTTTTCTTCGCTAAATGGGGCCTTTTTTCTGAAATTTTGTGTCGAATTGGCCAAATAATTCGGCATAGTAGAGCCATGTGACCGTTTTACCCTTCTTCAGATAGTCGATGCAGATCGCACCTTGTAAATCCAAGAAACCGGTGGCCATCACCTTGCCGGCCCATAGGACAGTCTTCGCCTTCTTCGGAGCACGTTATTCAGGTGGGGTCCGCTGTTTCGACTACTTTTTGGTGTCTGGTGTATATCAATAGAGCCAATTTCGTCAACGGGCACGAAGCGATGCAGAAAATTCTTTAGATTACGCTTAAACAGCGTGAAATACTGCTCTGAAATGGTCTCAAGGTTGCATTTGTTGCCCGGAGTGAGCAAATGCGGCTCTCTTATGCCCAAAATTTCACACAGGACAGGAATCACGCGGTCTTTTGAAATTCCCTCAGCTATCCCGCGTACCTTCAACCGACAGTCAGCCAATACAGGATTGTGAATTTTTGTTATGTTTCCCTCCATGGGAGGCGTTTTTGGACCACCTGGACGTGGCTCATCAAAAATCGACGTGCGACTACGTTGAAACTCGTTAATCCAATTTTTCATGGTCGCTGTCGTAGGATCAGAGCCACCGTTCACAGTATTCAAGCGGCTTTTGATTCCAGTTCGCGATTTCCCTGCCAAAAACAAGAATCGAATCGCCGACCCATATTGCTTTTTCTCCATGTTTCTAAAACCCGCGGACATGCCCACTTCCACACTCGCTCAAAACAAAACGACAAGCTCGATTCGGCTGAAATTTTGTTAGTAGCTGTATACGAGAATGTACTACTTGATAGTGAATCTCCCTTGTGATAGTGGTGCCATCGGGCGGTAAGGCTAAGTACTTACCGGCCCGCACGCCTATGAAAAAAAAATCAATGCCGGAAGAAAAAATATACTAATATGCTAATATAAAGTTCTCTCCTTCGGATTTCGTTCAAAATAGTTAAACGTTGATCAGATTTTGATGTTAAAAAAGTTCATTTCGCGTTTTGAACTCAGTTTGGTCTATATACAAGTAGTATTGATGGAAAATGGTCTATATACAAGTAGTATTGATTGAAAAATCGTTTATATTGACGTTTTGAATACTCTCGTAGTCATCTAGAGAATAACATTACGACATTACATTAAAGAAATACAAAAACATAGAGAATTTTAATATTTTTAATGACATCTAGTTTTATTAGTCATTTTATTGTTCGGAAGCAAATTTAGCTAGGGGCAACCAACGGCGCCAACCCCTAAAGTAGCTGGCTCTGCTGGTCAAACCTACCGGTGGTAGGTCTTATGAAGAAGTCTTGCAAATGATAAAAAGAACGGTTAAGCCAAGTGAGGTAAAAACTGCTATTATAGCTGCGCGATCCACTCGTTCTGGTGGCCTTCTAATGGTATTCAGGCCAAAGGCAACGGACAGAAACTCTTACTGGGATGCAGTGAAAAAGACCCTCTGAGGGGCGCTCCAGTAGTCTTGCTCGAGCCAATAGCAGCGTTCCATATCAGGGACCTCAACTGCTTTCACGGAAATGACCAAGATCGCAGACGTAATTAGAAGACAATTCCCTAGCTTAATCGGGGTTAAAATAAAATTTATCATCATGACAGGTGCTTGTCAGCATGGTCTTCTGATGCATCTGCCGCCATATGGATTTGCGGTTTTTCATGGGTTCAGTGTGTATCTTACCCTGAATGCGCTGTTACTGTCCTTTAAGGCTAGACTCGATGCTCTGGAAGACATCGTCTTGAGCGCAGAACGGCGTATTCTTATTAAGAGAGGCTTCAGTGCAAAAGCCATTGAATGGGGCGTGCATCTTGTAAGGATTTCAACTTATTTGTTTCGATCGAGACATCCCAAAGTAAATCTAAACCGACCTCTCATCGGTTTAAGATTTGAAGTCTTGAGATGCATCAACGAACCATTCCTCTTACGGGCTACTCGTTCGGATGCTCGCAATCTAATCTAAGGTTGCTGCTTGTCGCCCAGTTAGTTCGGAGAGGATTTTCGATCGTGGGTCTCGACGCGATTAGACTACGCTCGAATACAATCTTTCAGCCAGAGATTCAAATTGCCCATTTAAAATGCTTTCAAAAATTCTTCAATAGAAAATTTCGACATTACTCTACTTTAGCCTTTCCGAGGTTACCAACGACTCAAAACTTGATCTCCCTACCGACGCGGTGCCATATATACTCTGCTCTAATTAAAAAATGACATATCCTATGCTAACTTAAAATCATAAACTCGTATAAGGGTACCGTTTACTCGAACCAAAGATGCGAAAATGTGTTATACTCACTTACTCCTGGCCAAAATGGCGCGGGGCATGCTAGTCAGCACTGTGCTTGCTGTGTTAAATACCGAAAACATCCCTACTTTCCGCCGCTGGGGTTACGTTGGAACAACTAGGGAGCTCTAGAAGAATATTTGGCCAGTAATCACCAGTATCAAGCGCTTGAGATTAACACGTTCCATACCATGTATTACTAGTCGTCACAAATAACATCTTTCCCTAGACACCATGTATCACCGATGATCACAAATAAAAGCATCACCCACATGCCAGCACAAGTTTCAAATTTTAGAGTCAATTATCTTCCCAGGAATTTTAGTTTATGTTTTGTGTTTGACTCAGAGCGATGATCAGCAAGTTTTAGCTACGTGATTACTGGTGATTACTGGTGCCACTGTCGTTCAATCTGGAGTATCTTATACGCCATTTTATCACAAGTGAACCTTAGTATTTTTTATATATAATGAATGGAGATTAAGTAAGAAGAATTCTTGAGAAAGACAGTAATGACACGGGTATGTATTTAAATTACCTTTGCCTCCTAAAACGCAACAAACTTTTCCTCTTTCGCTCTCAGAACCATTTTCACTTTTTGGTAAAATTTCTTGTGCCGTAGTTATTTAAATAGATTCTATTTGAATTCTATAGGATGACTTCGATAGATAATATAACCCCTGACTTTGATCGTTTATTATAATTATTCTTCAATACGATACAAAATAACTAAACAAGTTGAGTAAGTAGGAGAGTGCTCCTACCAGAAGGTTTTTGTAACTACCCTAGGGTTCGAAACAAGTTTTCTAATAGCGTAAATCGGTGACTTGAATTATATGTTACTGCGGTAAAAAATCGTTCAAATTTATGCAAAAGATTCAGAGATTCCTTCATAAGCAAGTTGCAACCGTCATTCTGTTTCAGCTTATATAATTTTTCTGAATGCTTGGCCGATTGAAGATATTCAAATTAAAAACTATTCCGTAGATTTTCATGAAAATTGGAAGAAAATAAAAGTGCCTAGGTCAATTTGAAATATGTATCATCCATCAACACGCGTTATTGTTGTGGAAATACTATAGAATTGGAATGGCTATACCTCACTTGATCATTATTGCATTTCCGTAGCATTTTGTAAGCTTAAAGATCTTGTGCCAATCTATATAATTGCTGAATTTCAAGAAGTTTAAAGTTTAAAGGTACCGTTTTGTTGATATGGGCGAAAATGTAAAATCTACAAATCATGCTTTTATTAACAAAGTTGAGTGAGTTTTGATTTCTGACGTATTTGTTGCCCTTGTACTCATAAACACCTACCTTCATGATTGTTTTTTTCAGATTTTTTGGCTCAAAAGTGGGAGGGGGGCTACAATTTTGGTACATTTTGCCTCCCCCTGGACCCGCTGATGGACAAAATAACTTTTTAAATTCAGATTCTAAAAGTTCTAAGTCAGATCTCTCCTTTGATACCCTACTCGACTACCTTTGATTAAAAAAATGTTTAAGGGCCACTACATAATAAAATATTTGAAACGTTAGGTAAGACCTAAACTTTTGAGAGACTACCACTTCTGACCTTTTCACAACGTTTCTATGGTATAGTTTCTGAGGAAACTTGCTGTTACGCTCAAAAAGACGGACAAACAGGTCGCGAAACTAGTATGTCTTTGTATTTTTTTTAAGACCTAAAAAAGAATGAAATTCTATAAGATACTACCACACGTGAAGCAAGTTCGATACAAAAACCCCAGGGCGGTGCAAACGGTTAAGTACAGTGCGGCTTAGGGATGGTGGTTTTTGGCAAAAAAGCAGTGCTTCGGTTCTCCAGTTTTTCCTGCCTCCGGTTTAATTCAGCGGTTTTAACCGGCAAAAAAAAAACAGTTTTTGTAAGAACAGGTTTTTCGTTTTTTAACCTAAGTCAAAAAAAAAATTCGATCGTTCTGCAGCGTATTTTAATTTATTAACTAAAGCCGTGAAGCAAAGGAAGTTCACGGAACTGCAAATGGTTGCATACTGAACTTAAGGATGTTCCATCTTTATAATGTGGGTGTGGCCAGGCTTTATGTAGTCACAAACAGGATTGCAGCCTCTTTGAATATTTTGCGAAAATTCAGATTTTTACACAAAATCTCGAGGGCCAAAATACAGGGTTTTCCAATAAG
The DNA here is from genome assembly GCA_963969285.1 of Odontomyia ornata. Classification (NCBI taxonomy): domain Eukaryota; kingdom Metazoa; phylum Arthropoda; class Insecta; order Diptera; family Stratiomyidae; genus Odontomyia; species Odontomyia ornata. Next base: position 103,479,145 of record OZ017740.1, on the reverse strand, counting down.
AGGTGTTATTATGATATTAAAAGAAAAATGCCATGTTTTCATATAAATGATCAGATGTTTATTTCATTATAAAGAAGAAGCCGTTGATAGTGGAGAATAACATTAGGCAAATGACTACCGCAGCCACGCTTACAGGACCATATCCTTTTCATTAAATTTTCCGTAACCAAATCGCAAAGTGGCTGCCCTCTGTCCTTGATAGCCTCACGTATTCTATCTTTGAGGTCTTGAATCGACGCTGGGCTGTTGGCGTAGACCTTTTCTTTCACGTGGCCCCAAAGGAAGAAGTCGCAAGGTGTTAAATCTTAAGATCTCGGTGGCCAATTGTGATCACCTCTTCGAGAGACAACACGGTCCGGAAACTTTTCCCGTAAAAGATCAATGGTTTTGTTGCTTGTGTGGCACGTGGCGCCATCTTGTTGAAAGTAAACGTTGTCCAGATCAATATCATCCAATTCTGGCCATGAAAAATCATTGATCATCTCTCGAAAGCGCAATCCATTCACCGTAACTGTTGCTCAAGCCTCATTTTCGAAAAAGTAAGGTCCGATGACTCCGCCGGACCATAAACCGCACCAAATTGTCACACGTTGAGAAGAGAGAGGCTTTTCAACAATAACTCTTGGGTTTTCCGAGCCCCAGAGGCGATAATTTTACTTGTTGACGAAGCCAGCGAGATGGAAATGGACCTCATAACTCAAGATGATTTTTCGATGGAATTCCGGATCATTTTCATGCATTTCAAGGACCCAAACAGCAAAGACATGACGTTGTTGATGATCGACCAGCTTGAGTTCTTGTGTTAAGTGAACTTTATGAGCCTTAAGACCCAAATCTTTATGCAAAATACGGTGTAACGACGTTTGTGGAATGCCTAATTCTAAAGAACGACAAGGAATGGACAAACCTGGGTTTTCTTCAACACATTCGGCTACAGCAGCAATATTCTCGGCTGTTCTTGAGTGACGTGCACGGATTTTATTCTTCACATCACTAAGTTGCCCCAACAGCTCGAATTTTTCCACCGATTTCTGTATTGTGGTCCGACAAGATGGTTCACGACGACCCAAAAATGTTCAAATTTTACAAACCGTCTCTGCCAAATTTTCACCATTTTTATAGTGAATTTTAATAATTTCAACGCGTTGTTGATCAATGGCGTAGTTTCTACTTGTCAAATGTCAAAAATGGCAGCTTCAAAAGTGACATCTTCCGAAATAGCAGGCTATCCAAAAGAACACCTCTTATTGGAAAACCCTTAATAACAAGGTGTCATTACAGGTAACAAGACTTTCCATGTAAATATATGTATGTGCATATGCCTGTAATATTATGCTGTAATATTATTCTGAAAACAACTACAAGAGTAATTGAAACGTCAATAAATCTTAAATTTCGAGAGAAATTTACCTATTTTAAAATCGTTCCCGTTTTTGTCTTGGTTAGAAAAGTTAAAATTAGACTGAGGAGCTGATCACATATTCTATTCTCAAGAAATTATTTTAGCCTGTATTAAAATACCCCTCAATCACACCTAAAAATGTTCAATATTAGATCATTTGAATGCGTTTAGATTTGAATGTAAATTGACATTTAAAAGCTGTGTGCTAAAACTCCGTCTGAGTTCAACGGTTTTTCTAACGCTGCTTTTGTTGCAATATGAACAAAAAAGCTTAGCATCATGAAATCACGTAATTTATTGATACTTAATCAAAGCAAAATAGTTTGGCTTTTGACTGTTATTTACGGCCTTCTCACTTTAAGATGCGTGAAGTGATCAAAAAATTTATTGTTGTTGTTGTTAGAATGATGAGAATCAAAATGATAAGATTACTCAGTTTTGCATTTATATTCAAATTAGCCAAGCTGGAAAATTCTAAAGAAATACGCATAAAAATAATCAAAGAGCGCAGAAAATTTCAACCAACTAAAAGAACTTAATTAAATCGATATAAAGACCTGTTAAGATCAAATCTGCTTGCCTGACATTTAATTTGAATTGTCCTATAAATTTTCCCTTTTCTAAAGAAATACGCATAAAAATAATCAAAGAGCGCAGAAAATTTCAACCAACTAAAAGAACTTAATTAAATCGATATAAAGACCTGTTAAGATCAAATCTGCTTGCCTGACATTTAATTTGAATTGTCCTATAAATTTTCCCTTTTCTACTGTTTATTAAGCATAAATGGAATTGATACAATGTTGTTTCTGAAGAAATATGTGACGTCAGAAAAATGATTTAAGGCCTCAATTGTTTTTGTGGGTTTATATTTTCATAGCTTTTGCCATTGGTCAAGTGATAGAATAAGATACTCGTATCTTAGAGCTACACGTGAAAATATGTTCTTTTAAAAAACCTGGGCGGTTAAAGACGTGCTCTGTTCACTATTCTGTACAAAACATTAGGAGATTTATTGCAGAGTTAAGAAATTTATTGTAGGAATTAGGATAAGCCTGTTTCTGAGCAGAAAAAGAACAAGACATATCTAAATATATTTCATTTTTTTTCTTTAAAAGCCTTCGGGCCTTGCTTTGTTGTGTGAGCAGTTCATTTTATTATTGATATTTTACCACACATAAGAAGGTTGACAGCTGTATACGTTTTTTGCCTCTTTTACGAACATGTATGCTAGCGCATATTTTTTGAATGAAGATAGGTAAAAATATTCTGTTTTTGCCAAACTGCGAACTTTTCTGGTTGTTGAGTCCCATCTGAAAGACATTTCAATCGAGCAATGATAAAGGTCGAAATCCGTTAGATAAATTTCAATTATCTGGCTTTTGTAACGATTTCTTTCCACTGCAAATTGACCTGTATCTCGTTCCATTGACCGCGTCCTCCAATTTTCAAATCCGAGCAGCGATGAACTGTCTTCGTCGACCGAATCAGACAACCGTTTTGTCGGTTTTCCCACTGGCCTTTGCCCTTTAGCTCTCCTGACAAATACCTTTCTGGGTATGCGTTGCTCGTCCATACGGTTCATGTGACCAGCCCCTTGCAGCTTCTGCAGTCGTTCAGGTCACAGGCTCGTCAAAAATTTTATACAGCTTATGCTTGTATCGAATTCGCCATCTGTCCCCGTCCAGCTTCGCTCCGTTTATTCGCCTCAATACTCGTCTTTCCAAGGCGTTAAATATGTTTGCGGATGCTTGGGTTAGTGTCCATATATCACACTTATGGCATAGCACAGATAATATCACAGATTTGTATACTTGAAGCTTTGTTTTCCTGTGCATGCAATTGGTTTTCGGTACCGTCACAACTGAAAAAAATATTTTATTTGCGAGCTGTATTCAACTGCCTATTTCGTCTATTTCTTTATCGGTTCTTGTTATTTTGGCGTCTGAATACACAAGTAACCCAGATTTTCAATCTTGTATTTGCCAAGTGTGATATTTTATGTATTTGAGGTTTTTTTTCCTCGACTGCGTCATGAACTTTGTTTTTGTTTGATTTGTAGCCCTACCAGCTTTGCTTCGCTGTCGAAAATAGTTCTTTGGTGGTCTTTAACGATCATGAAAAAGCATTGATGGCGTCCACAGAGGCTACCACTTGGCTCAACTTAAATAACAGTATACCTCTTGTATCGACAGGTCAAAGACGTCGGTGAGTTGGTTATGATGTGGACTTGGAAGGTTGTCAATGTCATTGTTTGTTAGTTAAAACGGACGAATTCAGCCTGGATACCAGAGCAAAGCATTATTTGGTACAGTACGTTACGATCAATACTATCGTCTGCTTGCTCAAAGTCAACGAAGATTTGGTGCACGTCTAAGTTGAACTCCTAGCATTTTTCAAGAACCTTCTTGTCAGTGAACAATTGGTCCATAGCCGATCTACCTGCTTTAAAACCACCGTGATACTCCCCAATAATACTGTTGGCGTATGATCCGATTTTTTTTTGTAAGACCTTTGAAAATATTTTGTACGGCATATGTACGAAAATACTCGCTTGGTTGTATACAAATTCGACATGGTCAATTTTACTGTGCATTAATCTTGATTTTTCTGGTTTCCAACCGCAATTGTTTTCATACTAACGTACTGGTAATTCATAGTGTGTACTTCTTGGTTTAAGTGACAGTGTTTCCGTACCTGTGTTCCATTTTTTCCTCAAGACAAAGGTATTATTTACAATTTTTTCTCAATCTTGTCGAGTTGACTACGCCATCTGTGTGAGAATCGCCCGACCTATTTTGCTTTTATACTGCGTAGTAGATTTCAATTTGTGCTTGACGGTTGGTGCCTGCGCTTCTTTTAGGTGTGCGTTTTGTGTCCACTCTTATTATTATTTACTTATACTGTGCAGACGCCTAATTTAGCATGGACTCAAACCGGGCTAGTGACTTATTTTCTACTTTTTCTACTTAAAACAAATAAAGCTTCATTGCAATTACATACTGTGCAGTGTGGCGCTCGTGAAACATTTAAAAATATACCACTTTTTCCTGATATCATACATAAGTCTCCTTCTATTCACCAATAGTCTTAACATCTGCATCATGTTGAACTGCGCAGCCCTATCATGTATCGACAAAATCAATACAATAATCTTAGTCACCTGTTATGGCTTATGTGGATTGCCATTTCATGCTAAGTGCATAGATTTTGTTGGGGTCCACTGCTGACACAATCATGAAAAAGGACACCGGTGTCTTCTGGTATTGCCAAAAATGCAGAAAATATAACATCGCTGCCTACGCAACTGGGCTTCATAAGGCTAAATCAATTGTGGACACACTTTCATCCTCTGCGCTCAAATCAAAGGAGATGCTTAGTAATGCGGAGGCGGAAATATCGCAACTTCTCTCAACTGAGGGCATTGAAGAACAACCGCTATTACCGCTTACAGTGCCTCTCAACCGCAGTTTATCGAATCCTTTACCGTTATCTGGCTCATATGATAATATGGATCCAGCGGAATCGAACAGCAATTTAAACTCACCAAGTGCTGCATGTGCTTACTCTTCTACAACGATGCGTACGACGAGAAGCAAATCAAACCAACCTGTTAAATAGGGAAAGACTCAACTTACATCGGACGCTAATCGTATAATTCATACCAGCAGCAAAAAATGATAGTAAATACTCCTAGCGCCAACAACCTTGTGAAGGATAATCTTCTTCAGCAAGCCTCAATGGAAAGATTAAAGAACATTGATTCTTTATTTTCTTTCAATTTCTTTTACCAAAATATGAATGGTTTGTGGACCAAGCTGAACCCAATAAACCTTGCATCTTACATCGCCAACGATAACATAATCTGTTTTTATGAGACTTGGCTTACAAATGACTTTACTGATGAAGAAATTTTTCTTCTTCATGCAGTCTTAAGACAAGATAGGGATCGCCTATTATCTGGGAAATCAGATGGTGGGGGTGTGCTAATAGTGATCAACAATAGTTTCCAGACTTCACGCTGTTCTGATTTCAACATTTCTCCGCCTGTTGAAAGTATTGCAGTCCAAATAACCTTTTCTACCAATCCTCGAGCTTGCGTCGTATGTCTGTACGTTCCACATCGCCACATCGCTCCTATAAACAGCTTTTTATTGAACTTGCCTTATTTATAAATAATGCAAATTTTTCTCTCCAAACCCCTATCTGTGGTGATTTCAACATGCCGTCAGTAAGCTGGATCACTTCTTCTATAACTTCAGTTAATGAAATTTCCATTGCTCTTTCGTCTTTCTTGTCCCTTTGCATCCTCACCCAACTCAATCCTGTATTAAATGGTAACAAAAAAATCCTCGACCTCATTTTATTAAATAATCCATCTGCAGTCAGTCCGATTTCTCTGGCGGTGTCATCGTATGTTATACCGGATATTCATCATCCTGAACTAGAAACACAATTAACGGTGCATTCAATACGTTTGCGCCGGAAAACAAACCCTCATCATTTTAACTTTTACCAAGCAAACTACGAAGGAATAGCATCAACGCTTGCGAACATTGATTTGGTTTCTCTTTTGGATCCAATTAACCCCGACCTTGCTGTATAATCTTTCTACTCTGCGCTGCTCAACATTAATGCTCAGTTCACGCCATTGACTTGTACATCAGCATCCAGTGTGGTTCAATGCTGAGGTTGCACAAATACTGCGTGTAAAAGACAAAGCCCTTGAAATCTACCTTTGATCGAGATCAAATATAGATTTTTTAAGGTACAAAGCTATTTCTCAAGCCTTACTTGCCTACTACCAGTCCATTGAAGCCTCTTTCTGCTTCAATAAACCCAAATCTGTTTAATCATAAGTTCATCCACTTAAATCTTCCAACACTCTTCCTAATTCAGTATCATTGCTTAATAAAGCAGCCGCTGATGATCAACACATATGCAGTCGCTTTGCCGACTTTTTTTCATTCAATTTCAGATCCTCCTCGCCTTGTTTCATAAATTCCTGCAATACATTTCACTTCAATTTCGGCTTTATCTCTACCAATTCTGTAGAAGTGAAAGATATCATCGCCTCGATGGATGCAAGCGGATCTTTAGGACCTGATGGCCTTCCTAACTTCTTCACTAATTCGTTATGCTCTGCTCTGAGTTTTCCTCTATCTTTAATTTTTAATTTGAGTCTTTCGACTGTTGTTTTCCCAGATGCATGGAAACGTGCTAATATTTTCCCCATGCTTAGGTTTCGCATTATAAGCCAATATCTCTCCTCTTCTCCTCCTCTTTTAGAGTGGATTGTCCAATCCAGAATTTACGATGCTTTCCATACAAATCTCTCCATTTAGTAGCATGGTATAAAAGGTCGCTAAATCATCACTAATCTACTTGTGTTTTCCAATTTCATAGCTCTTGCTCTAGATTCCAGTTGCCAAGTTGACGTGATCTATACCAATTTCGCAAAACGTTCGACAGCATTGACCACCATACTTTAATAAACAAACTCAGTACGGAATATCCGGTCCCCTCCTTACCTTGATCAGTTCCTTTATCCATAACCGCTCTTGCTCGGTAACTTGGAACGGGTGCTCTTCTGCCCTCTTCACCCAGACTTCTGGTGTGCCACAGGGATATATCCTAAGCCCTCTCTTATTCAATCTTTTCATCAATGACCTTTCTAGTGTTTTTACTTCCAACTGTCTTCTCTATGCCGACAATCTTGAAATCTTTAGGATCATGCGCTCAATGAATGACTGCTTGATACTCCAAGATGACGTTAATGTATTGGACGAATGTTGTTATATCAATCATCTTGCTCTCAACGTTCCTAAATGTTTTGATATGTATTTTCTAATAAACTAAATACCTTAAGCTTTGACTATTCGATAAGTGGCTCAGTACTTTTATCAGTTGACGATTTTAAGGATGTTGGTGTGACGTTTGACCAACATCTCAAATTTGACCGCCACATCGCCCATATAACATCTACAGCAGCTCGAATCGCGGACTTCGTTCTCCGCTGTCCCCACACTTCTTTTAACACTCAAATATGTGTCCGCCTATTTATCTGACTCGTTTGTTCTATTCTAGAATCTGCATGTCTAATATGGTTTCCCCGTCATATATACCTTTCGAATGCTGTTGAATCCGTGCAGAGGAATATTACTCGCTTGCTTTTCTATAAATACAAACGATATGACGAACGTCTTATCTACCTTGCCATCCCTTCCTTAGAGAGCAGGCAGCAATACCTAGACCAATGTTTGCTCTTTAAGTTCATTAGAGTTTATTAGATATGACGATGCAATCCTCAGTGCTTTTCTTCTCTGTACCTATGCCAAGCATTTTCAGTGCACCTCCTTTCTAAGGGCATCGCCCCATATTTCTGGGTCATATAGTAGCATTGACTCTACGACACTCATCAGGATGTGCGTTCTTGATGGTTAAGGTCGCCCTACATTGACTATGGGTCGACTTAGAGCCGATACACCCAGAGCAGTCTTTTCAGCTGTTGGCCTGATTTGCTCACAGAAACTCATTTTTGAGTTGATCGGTAGCCCCAGTTACTTCACGGCTGGCTTTGATTAAATGAGTTTGTCTTCTATACTGATCATCCTCACTCTAGGGATTCTCTTTTTTGATAAGATGACCACTGCGGTTTTCTCCAACGCTTAGGTGAACCTGCAAGCAGTCAAGCAGTCTCTCACTCGGTGTATTAGTATACCTAGTCTATGCTGCACTTTTTCGAAGGTGGTAGCAGTTAGAGCCACAATATCATTAACATACCCGACCAACCGCGACTCATCTAGCATCACCAGCCCGTCGTAAGATATGCTCCACAGATCGTAACCAAGGAAAAATTCTTGGGCAAAAACCGATGTAGCCTTCATCCTTCTTTAGCTCTGCTTTTTGTCATAAAGCAGGCTTCTGTCTTTCAGGTAATTCCCCAGAAAGTGCATGAAATATTCTGGAACTTTCAAACATATTTTCGACGCATCCAGAATATCCATCCATCTAGCGGAGTTGAAGGCATTCCTAATGTCGAGTGTCACCAACTGAACGATCCGTCGTTTGTTGCAGCTATGTGCCCATCCCTTTCGGACCACACTTACTACCTCTGCAATCGCATCAATCGTCACCAGTAGCAGGAATCGCGTCAGTAAGTTTTTCCATGATGAGTTTCTCTGGCAATTTCCCTTCCATGTCTGTTATACATTGCAAGCAAGAGATCGTGATCGTGATCCGGAATTTCCCTTCCCCTTGCTGATCAGCACGAGCCTCGCTACCTTCCATCAGAATCCCATTCCGTAGGCAAGCGTTGAATGCCCTGAGTGACAAATCAAAAAAATGGTGATGTACAAGTTACATTACCTCAGCTGAAACGCCATCGAGACCTGGAGCCTTCATCGCTTTATCTAGTACTGGTTTTGTGAAGAGTGAGCATTAAGTTGCTATTCTACCATAGATGGCATCAACCCGGACGGGGTAGGTGGGGAAGAGTGCCCGCAATATCTTCCATCTTTTCCGTTTCATGTATGTAAAGTGTCCGTAGGACGCCAAGCTTCCGCATAACTAGCTTGTAGCCAAGGCTCTACCGAGTTTTATTCACATTGTCCACTAGATCCTGCCAGCAGCGAGCATTTCTGTTGTTAATCAGTTTATGAAGGCATTTCTTGACAAATTTTAATGCTGCTATCCGGTTGCATACCTCGTTACGGTTCCGTGCCCGTTGAGCCTCTTAACGAATCTTTTGACATCCCTTCAACCACCAGTACATTGGGGGCTTACCGTAGCGGGATTTTGGACGGAGCAGAGAGGCAATGCAAACAGTAGTGCTGATGCTTATAGTTGATGTCACCACGTCTTGAGCTCTAAGTGTTCTGTTCTGCAGTGGAGAACTTGTCGGGAACACCACGATGAACCTTTCAATGTCCATCTTTCCAATCGGCTCAAGTGAGCTCAGTGACAACGAACTTTTAATAGCTTAAGATGAAGGCGGACATAGGTTGCTATGTAGCGAGATGTAAGGTCTGCCTGTCCGTGAAGCTGGAAAGGAATTCCCCTTTCAGTCCTATGGTGGCTCGGGTTGAACAGGCAAAGGAAGTCTTGTGCGTAGATTTAGTAGGTCCTTTGCCACGCTTTTCACAAGAACACAGCTATATATTGACCTCGTTAGATTATTTTCGAAAGATGCCACTTATTTTCCCTCTAAGGCAGGCAACCGCCTTAGCAGTGATGCGGATTCTGGAGGAACGCATTTTCATGCTATTTGGGGTTTCGGCAATGATCATATGTGATAATGGTGTCCAGTTCCATTGCAAAGAGTTTTAAAAACTGATGGCGTCCTATGGGACCAAGAGTCAGTACATGAGCCCTCTACCATCCGTAGGCGAACTCGGCGGAACGCATAGATCAGAACAATAGGCGAATGCTGCACTCGTATGTTGGCACTAACCACAGAAAGGGGGATCAGGACTTATGGAAAACCGAGTGTGCGCTGCGAACGTTCACCTACCAAGCTATGAGAGTCACACCTTATTTCGTAAACTTCGGTCGGAAAATCATTGATTCGACGAAGGAACCAAGAATAACCACACAAAACGGAACCAGAGACACAGCGAAAAGAGCAAGGCTATCAGAGGAGGTAACACGAGGCGCTTAAAGGAGGCCGCGGAAAAGAGCGCGAAGCGATGTAATCTGCGGAAGCGACTACAGCCTTTTGAGGCCAATGACATGGTCTGGCGACGAAATTTCCCAATTTCGAACGCGGCCCAGTTCTGCTCTGCAAAATTGGAACCCGAATTTCTGGGACCTTTCAAGGTTGCCCAAAAGGTGTCTGCGTCAATGTATAAATTAGTAGATATGGAGGGGCGCGAGGCTGGACTGCGGCATGCCAAAGATATCAATCCGTATATCGAATGAGATGGGCACAGGGCAGGAGCAAGAAAAAGGGCGAAGGGAAGTGCCTTACGAAGGAAGACATGACACAGAAAATTTTACATTTAATATGAAATGGACGACACCACATAAGGAATAAGGAATACGTGAACAAGATCTGTAGTCCGGGACGTTGCTCGCGTGGAATGGTCCGTCGAATCGGTACTATCCTAGTCGTCTAATTTTCGTTTTTATTTTTTGCTTTTTCTTTGCTTTTGTTCATTTTCCCCTCCCTCTCTTTAATCCATTTGTAGGGGAGCTTAAATAGACTTTGATGTACGTTTTTTAGGCTAGCGAGTTTAATCTAGGACAGGATAAGTTGCGGATTGGCCAGAAGAGTTTTCTGGGTTTTAGTTTATAGTTTGGGTGAGATAAGCTAAAAAAGGCACTCGATTTTCAGAGTTTGTGGGCTAGGTCTAGAACAGCAGAACAGGGGTAGTTGAAGTTGTCATTAAGTTCACTGTCAGGGATACTAGGAAATTGGTGGTTCACTTTGAAACTGTTTAGGGTTTCTGTTTTAAGTTGTATGAGTCGTATTACCTAAGGGCTTTGGATCTGGTCTAGTTTTTCCCCTTTTTTCTTCATTCTCCTTCACCTTACCTCTATCAGGTTGGACTTTATTTTTTGTTCCCTTTTTCTGTCTTTTCTTTCCTTCTGTCTCTCGCTCCTAAAAAGAAATCTAAAAATTTAGGAGTTAGTGCGAGTCAGAACTGTGAAATTAAGTTTAGGAATAAAACAAGTTGAGTAAGCAGGAGAGTGCTCCTACCAGAAGGTCTTTGTAAACATCCTAGGGTTAGAAGCAAGTTTTCTAATGGCGTGAATCAATAACTTGAATTATTCATCCAATACTTAGATATGAAATCGTTCAAATTTATACAAAAGATGCACAGTTTCTTTCATAAGCATAGTGCAGCCGCCATTTTAATCTAGCTTAAATGATTTTTCTGAATGCTCGGCCAATTGAACATGTTCAAGTTAAACACTATTCCTTAAATTTTCATGAAAATTGAAAGAAAATAAAAGAACCTAAGTCAATTTTAAATATATATAGGGTTTTCCAATAAGAGGTGTTATTTTGAATAGATCTTCTGATTTAACACCTTGTGACTTCTCCCTTTGGAGCCACGTGATAGAGAAGGCCTATGCCAATAGCCCAGTGTCAATTCAAGATCTCAAAGATGAAGTTCGTGAGGCTATCGAGGACATAGGGCAGCCACTTTGCGATTTGGTTATGGAAAATTTCATGAAGAGGATATGGTCCTGTAAGCGTGTCGTAGTGGTTATTTGCCCAATGTTAGTTATTGCTATTAACGGCATATCTTCTTCTTTATTATGAACTAAACATTCGATCATTTGTTTTAAAAAATGGCATTTTTCTTTTAATATCAAAATAACACCTCTAATTGGAAAACCCTATATGAACCATCAACACGTGTTATCGTTGTTGTAATTCCATATAATTGAAATGGCTATAACTCACTTGATTATGATTTGATCTCAATTAAATTTTGTGAACATATATATCTTATATTAGTCTATATAATTGCTAAATTTCAAGAAGCTTAAAGGTACCGTTTTGATTTTATTGGCAAAAATGTAAAATCTACAAATCATACTATTATTAACAAAGTTGAGCGAATTTCGATTTCTAAGGTATTTGTTGCCCTTGTACTCATAAAGGTCCACATTCGTGATAATTTTCAGATTTTTCGGCTGAAAGGTGTCCAATCGCGAGGGGGGGGGACACAAATTTTGGTTACATTTTGCCTTCCCGTGGAGCCCCTAATTCATAAAATGATTTTTTTATTTCAGATTCTAAAAGTTCTAATCAAGACCTTTCATTTGATACCCCACTCGACTACCTTTGATGAAAAAAAATTTTTAAGGGCCAATTCGTTATTAGGGGGGACCCCCCTTAAACATTTTTTAAATTTTTGTCAAGACCTTAACTTTTGAGAGATCATCACTTCTGATCTTTTCACAAAGTTTGAGTATTCTAGCTTCTATAGTTTCTGAGGAAATCTGCTGTGACGCACGGACAGACGGACAGACGGACAGACGGACAGACGGACGGACGGACAGACGGACGGACAGACGGACAGACAGGTCGCGAAACTAGTAGGTCTTTGTAAAAAATTTTTTTACAAAGACCTAAAAAGTAAAGTAAGAAAATGAATTGTTTAGTAGGCAGAGTAAGGTATAGGCTAGGAAGTAAGTTTTGTATTAATCTTGAAATGAAACAAAAGCGCATGATCGTGCTTAGATTGAACGATAGATAGGATGGCGGACAGACTGTAGATTTAAATAAAGTAGATTGTTTGGTAACGGAATTCTAGTTATGGAAATAGTTCTCCTCAAAACTTTGTTGAAGTAATCTTGTAACTAACCGTTTAGAAAATAACATGGTGGTGGACATTATAGATATAACAAGTTGAAGTAGCAAAAGAGTTCTCCTTCCAGAAGGGTATTGTAAAACAATCAGTAAATCAAACAATATATTCGGTATATCAAAACTTGGCGAATATCCAGATTCCATAAATTGAGTTCAAAGAATTATTTTGGTTATTATATTTTTTTATATTCGCCGCCATTTTGTTTCGAAGGTTTTGACCCCGTCCATCAATATTGCAAACCATTTCTAAAATTTTTATCAAAATTCCTGCATATTTATAGTGTCTAGGTCCGTTGCAAACGTGTATCTCCGTAGTATCACGTGTTAATGCTGTTGTAATTGTTGAATATTCAATCGGCTATAACTTAGCTGTTCATTGTTCGATTATTGTGAAATTTTCAGGACGCATACAATTACTTTCAAAAAACTTAAATTGCAGTTTTTGAGAAATTTAAGGGCTCCATTTTGATTTTATAGACAAAAATGTAAAATTTATAAAATGTACTATTATTAACAAAGTTGATCGAGTTTTGACTTATAAGGTATTTGTTGCCTTTATACTTGTAAAGTCTCACCTCTGTAACTTTTTCCAGATTTTTCGGGTCAAAGGTGTCCAATCGCGAGGGGGGGACACAAACTTTTCGTACATTTCCCCTTCCCCTGCACCCCTCAAAGCAAAACTCGTCATTTTAAGACCTGCTTTGAAAAGTTCTCATCTAGACCTTTCATTTGATACCCATATTGCCTGCATGCGATGAAATTTTTTTTCGGGGGCCACTCCCCTATATGGGGAGACCCCCCTTAAACACCATTTTTACTGATGAAACTTTGAAGAGGGCATCACTTTACACCTACTTACAAAATCTTGTTATTCTAGCTTATGTAGTTTGCGAGAAAAAGTAGTGTTACACACGGACGGTCGGACATACGGACAAACAGGACGCGATTTTAGTAGGGTATTGTAAAATGATTTTACAATACCCTAAAAATAAGAGGTTTGCAAAGCATGAAAAAGTGTTCGCTAGGTTAGTAGGAATTATAAGACTATGGGGCCAAACAGAACTAGTCTCGAACGAGTCGATAATTACTAGCAGATTGCGGGCCGATAGTTAGGATCATTAAAATTCACTTAGGCACTGGAGATATCTTTCCTAAATACTACCAAGTGGATAACTTTTATGAAGAAGGATAGATTTGAGCGTACAGAATCGGGGCGAGCAGTATTCAGGTTATTGTCGAAATCTTTCTTTAAACGTGAAACAAAAGTAAGCTCCAGCAGTGGATTTCGATTAAGCCCACTTAAAGCTGGAGGGAAATGTAACGAGTAACCCCTGTTTCCCACCCGACCACCTTGAAGGAAATATTGGGATACTCTTCACGCAAGACCATAAGAAAATGAAGAACTTATTTTGAGTACCGGGATAGAAGTTTGATATTCTTGTAATTTTACAATACCCTTCTAGCAGTAGTAGTTTCCTGCTACTGCCCCTTAAAGGGACAAATGACAGGCCAGCGCTAATCAGGAGTCCATCTCATACGAACCAACACCAATCCAATGATGCGAATTCTGAGCCTACTCTGATTCTTGCCAAGGTTTTAGTGGAACGGAAATGGTATGATCGTTGGATTGCAGCCGTTCTGACTCGGTGCTACCGTGCAAAGCAACTAGGTCCAATCCATCATGTCCGCCAGCCCAAAGCATCAATTCCAGTTCGTTGTCCAGAGCGTAGTCTAGGTTCAGTCACGGTCATTACCTGTCATCCCAGAAAAAAGTCACGACACCCTCCATATCCTTAGTTTCCTGAGGGCGGTACTCTCCAAAGAATGCTAGCCTCCAAGAGTATTCCTGTCGACCGGCATTCCTCCTGCTGCACATCTTGGCTATCAATATGATAGCCCTATTATTGGCCCGTTAACTGGAATGTCTATACTGCTGCTGCCAAAGAATTTTATACCAGGCTGTTTTTCATACTACACATAGTAATACTAACAAGTTGGGTAGACAGACCTATGCTCATGTCAGAAGGGTTTTGTACTCAACTTACAAAATGCAGCTACCAGTAACGAATAAAATCAAGAAACATGTCATGTTCGAGGATCATACTATTATTAACAAAGTTGAACGCATTTTGACTTCTGAGGTATTTATTATAGTTATACCCACAAATATCTCCCTTGATAATTATTTCAGATTTTTTAAGATCGCGAGGGAGGAAACACATTTTTCATGTATTCCCCCCTATGCCCCCACAGAAGCAAAAACTGTCAGTTTAAGAACTGTTTTGAAAAGCTCTCATAGAGAACTTTCAGTTGATACTCATATCGGCTACCTTTCATGAAATTTTTTTTCAGGGGCCACTCCTCTGTACTGTAATCATCGATTCATGGCCTGTTTTTTCGAATCCTAAAATGGTTACAAAGCCCTTTTGCTAGGAGCTCTCTCCTGCCTCTTTGACTTGTTTCAATTATATGTACCCATCTTCATGATACCTATCATTCCTGAAATTTTCATGCAAATCCTAGCAAAGCTGTAGTGTCTAAGTCGGTAAAAAGCGCATATGGCTCCATAGCCATATGTTTCCATAGTAATACAGGGCATATTGTTCCATAGTAATGCAGGAAAATTCAAATCGCTATAACTTCGTTAAATATTATTCGATCTTTATGAAACTTTCAGAGAAGATTAATCTTATATTTGGTCATCTGTGTGCTAAATTTTATTGAATTTAAGGGTACCGTCCAGATTTTATTCAAGAAAACATAAAATCGATAAATCATACTATTACTAACAAAGTTGAGTGAATTTCGACTTCTCATGTATTTGTTGTTGTTGTACTCATTAAGGCCTACATCCATGATTTTTTTCAGATTTTTCGGATGGAAGGTGTCCAATCGCGAGGGGGGGGTACGCGAAAAGTTCGTACATTTCCCCTTCCCCTGCCCCCCTCGGTACTCATAAGGCAATTCTAAGACTTGTTTTGAAAAGATCTCGTTGAGACCTTTCCAATGACACCCTACTCGACTACCAATGGTGAAAATTTTTTTTAGGGGGGTCACTTCCCTATATGGGGAGACCCCCCTTAAACCCCTTTGAAATTTTTTTCCATCATTGAACTTTCAAGAGGTCACCACTTCTGACCTTCCCACAAAGTTTCATGGCTGTAGCTTCTATGGTTTCGGAGAAAAAGTGCTGTGACATACAGACGGACGGACGGACGGACGGACGGACGGACGGACGGACAGACGGACACAGGTCGTGATTGCAATAGGGTTTTGTATTTTAGTACAAAACCCTAAAAACGGAATTGTTGAAAATATGTAAAGATCTTAAAACGACGGCTTAAAGCTATGTGAGTTTAGCTGAAAATAATATGCGTATAAATGCGACCTTATGTGTATGGCAGGGTATTTGACCGAAAATTAATAAAAATTTGTCAACCCCCTTAAAACTGTTTATGCTTTGTTGCACACCATTTTCTCAACACTTAAGATCCTTCTCCATAAAAACTACTAGTACTTGAAATTCTGTGGTATGTTATACTCGTATATCTATTATTGTTGTAACAAACATATGTCAATAGAGCATGAGTTCAACCAATTGTAAATATAAACTAAATTACGCAATTATTCAATTTACCCACGCAAAGAACCGTGTCACAAGAAGTGCCTCTATTTGGAGACTTCCATAAACTATTTATATTGCATTTCTGTGTCCGCAAGTTGCTTACCATACTATAACATTTCAATGTTACATGAAGGCTATTGTACTTAACATATTACGAGTATGTTTGTCCACGCTTCATTTTCTTTTCAAGTTTGTGATACATGTACGAGTAGTTTACAAAAAGAACTCGTTTAATCTGATTGGATAAACTTTATGAGGAAGCTTTTGGTAGGCGGAAAACTGTTTCAGCTAAAAAATTGAAATGTAATAGATATTAGTTGAATATTCAATTCTGTTAGTACACTGTTATTCTCCAAAAGAAAATGTCAGGTAAAATTTATAATTTATAGATTGAGTTAAAATACAACAACTGTCTAAATAAATAAACTTAAAAAGAACAAACCCTTCACAGTAACTGCAAACTGTTTGGAAAGTAAATATATAATTAATACTCATCTCGAAAAATTTTCAATATTGTACAATACTTAAAAAACATTTTTAATATTATTTAGTCTCTTGTTTTACATTATGATTTAATTTTCAAACTGTAAATATCTTTTTCTCAATCGGTCAAAAATAGATATATTTACCATAGATACTTTTTCCTTGGATTTACATTTAAGTGTAATTAATGAAACTTCTTGGGCTATTTCAGACTTTTACATACAGTTTTTAAGGGCCCAAAGGTTCTACCTAAATTGTTTCGTTTTCGTTGAAATTTCAGTTTACTATTCTACTTCTCTACCAGCAGGAAAGGAATACACAGAATTACAAACATTTTATACTCACTATAACAAGCAGCGCATAAACAATTTTTTAGGTATTCCCTGAATGCATGATTGTTCTTTTGATTGAAGCGCACTAAGGTGAACGATAAAATTAGATTAGATATATCAATCAAATATGTGTTACGCACAAAATAAGACCTACCGATACTCGTACATATCAATATCCATGGTGCAAAAACAATTTATTACTTATTTGAAGGTATGACTTTGATTGAAAGTGATATGATCAAGCGAGACAACCAAGCCAGACTTAAACAATGTAAAATAAGGAAAATGTTAAATATTGTAAAACCCTCTTAGTTCAAAAATTAATTTGAAAATCATGGAATTCATGAAAGCAACGATCTTTTAAAGGTCAAAGAACAGTTTGATGTTTTTAGTAGCTTTTTTATGCTGACTAATTTACGCTTATTAGAGCATAGAACCAACAATTTATATAACTTTTAATTAGTAAAAAATAAAATCTGTTTTGTGATCAAGTTTAAAGTGGAAAATATATTGTTAGATGAATATTTATAAACCAATTATGTTAATTTATATTGAAAGTTTTATTTCTAGAATTGCAACATAAAATAAAGAGAAGAGTCGAAGCGGTGTATCCATAAGATGATACACATCAAAAGCATTGTGAATGAACTCATTGGCGTCACATCTGGTTTTGAATATGCATGCTGCCACTTTTTTGGAAAAATTGAGTTTTTTAAATATTCTCGGTTTCTTTTCGGCTCGATAGACTCTTCTATGAAGTATATAATGATTCTAATATGTTTAAGATTTTCTAAATAATCCAGCGCATGCCTGAAGGCATTTTCTCTCAAAAATTATGATCGTTTCCATTCTATTAGTCAGTACTTTGGTTAAACTGTAAGTGTAAAATTCCTCAAAAGAAAAATTGAAAAAGAAACTATAACCGGCGAAATAACAAACAATGCAGATTTGGAAAAAGTAGTGAAAGAAAATAAAAGGCTAATTGTCGAGGATTCTTTCATTGGCGGAAATGCCGAAAAAGTTCATTAGTGATACCAACAAAGCGCGCGCTATGGTTCGCGGCCAATAATTTCAATGTTCGGGGAAAGTGAAAACGCAATGTCTTTTTCAATTAAGTTTAAAAGAGTTTATTTGAAACAATGCACAATTATTAATTTCACTATTAAAAGTCTAACTTCCACTTGTCAATAAATTTCTATTGCAATTGTCTTCTAAAATCACTTCACAATCACTCAATCTATATCGCCTTTACTTCGCGCTCCACTCTATCGCAGCTTTTATTATCGCGGTTGTAATGAATCATCCCCCCCATTCATTCAGCTCGCCTTTATATAGGGTCTCTAGCCATTCAACTCATTTCTCGTACATTGGCGAATGTTCTGCCGAGAGGTACCTAGTATATTCGAGCAGCTTAATGAATGGAGTGACGTCACTTTCAGATGTTGATCATGCTTGGTGGGTTCTCGTGGTTTCTAGTAAATTCACTTTGTTGATCATGAGGTTCTTAATGGTTGTGAAAACAATTGCAACAGTAGCCCGCAGAATTATTCGTGCATGTAACAATATCTAAGCTGGAGAATGAAATTCATATAAAAGCTTGAACGTGAAAGAATAAAGAAGAACAAACTTTTCAAGACACCGATTAAATAAAGGGTTTTCCAATAAGAGGTGTTATTTTGAATAGCCCGCTATCTCGGTAGATGTCACTTTTGAATTTGTCATTTTTTGACATATGATAAGTAGAAACTACGTCATTGATAAAAATAGAACGATACACGCTTCAACAAGGCATTGAAATCATTAAAATTCACTATAAAAACCGTGAAAGTTTGGCAGAGACGGTTCGTAAGACTCGAACATTTTTGGGTCGTCGTGAAGCTCCTTGTCGGACCGCAATACAGAAATTGGTGGAAAAATTCGAGCTGTTGCGACAACTTAGTGATGTGAAGAAAAAAACCCGTACACGTCACTCAAGAACAGCCGAGAATATTGCTTCTGTAGCCGAAAGTGTTGAAGAAAACCCAGGCTTGTCCATTCCTCGTCGTTCTTTGGAGTTAGCATTCCACAAACGCTATTACACCGTATTTTGCATAAAGATTTGGGTCTTAAGGCTTACAAAGTTCAGTTAACACAAGAACTCAAGCCGGTCGATCATCAACAACGTCGTGTCTTTGCTGATTGGGTCCTTGAAATGCATGCAAATGATCCGGAACTCCATCGAAAAATCATCTTGAGTGATTAGGCCCATTTCCACCTCAGTGTCTTCGTCAACAAGCAAAATCGTTGCATCTGGGGCTCAGAAAACCTAAGAGTTATTGTTGAAAAGCCACTATTTCCACAACGTGTGACTGTTTGGTGCGGTTTATGGTCCGGCGGAGTCATTGGACCCTATTTTTTCGAAAATGAGGCTGGAGCAACGGTTACGGTAAATAGATTGCGCTATCGAGAGATGATCAATGATTTTTTATTTGCCGAATTGGATGATATGGATCTGGACAACGTTTACTTTCAACAAGACGGCGCTACATGCCACACAGCAACGGAACCATTGATTTTTGACGGGAAAAGTTTCCGGACCGTGTTATCTCTCGAAGAGGTGATCATAATTGGGCACCAAGATCTTGTGATTTAACACCTTGCGACTTCTTCCTTCAAGGCCACGTGAAAGAGAAGGTCTACGCCGATAGCCCAGCGTCGATTTAAGACCTCAAAGATGGAATTCGTGAGGCTATCGAGGATATAGGGCAGCCACTTTGTGATTTGGTTATGGAAAATTTCATGAAAAGGATATGGTCCTTTAAGCGTGGTCGCGGTGGTCATTTGCCTGTTGTTATTTTCCACTAGTAATGGCATACCTTCCCCTATATAATGAAATAAACATCCGATCATTTATATTAAAAAATGGCATTTTTCCAATATCAAAATAACCCCTCTTATTGGAGAACCCTGTATCAAGCGCTAGACCATTAATCTTAGTGCATATTGCTACGATAGTGCACACTTCTACGATAGTGCACACTACTACGATAGTGCACACTACTACGATAGTGCACACTATTACGATAGTGCACACTACTACGGCGTCTTTGAAGCGATGACTGATGCAATAGATTACGAAGACTTGGACAACCAGATGGGTTATGAAGATTTAAACAACAAGAATGTCGGTATTTTATATGATAAAAACGAATTAGGAAAGAAAAAACTAAAAAATTTTATTATCTTAAGAACCAAAATACGGAGAAAATGCTAACCAGCGGCTCTGCTGATCGTCGGGGCTAAAATAATAAGAAAGAAAAACGACAGCGATATGGTCCGGCTTTGGCGGCTGAACAAACAAGTTGTGTAGACAGACCAACGGTCATGTCTTTGTTTTGTACCCAAATTCTTTGAAATGCAGTCACCAGCGCCACATGAAGTCAAGAAACATGTTAAACAAATGTGCACTTTTAGAAGAAAATTCATTGTTTTTCTATTTTCAACGGACGCCATTTTGTTGCAAACTAACAAAAATCACTCAAATCATGAATTTCCAATAATAACAGTCCATTTAATAAGTCCAAGGGATGACACATATACATAGATGGCTTTACTGGAAGTTTTCCTATAGGGGTTCACTCCACTTAAGTCTACTAAAATAACAACCAAGTCTTCTTAATTTACAGATATATATTTCGCAGCGAAAAAATCATAATTTCACACAAAAGCGGTTAGATAGTGAGGGCGAAATAACAAGGGACGTCAACATAATTTTACTCCACCGGCCCGTTTTGCTTCGCTGACACGCGAGGCATGATCTGGCCCATTCGAGGATATCTTTGAACATGCTGGGCCAAACGTACTTCTGACTAACGATTTTCTTCGTTGCTCGTCCACCAGGATGAGACAGACCATGGGTCATATCAAATATTTCCCATCGCAGTATTTTCGGAACGTATGGCCGGATTTCCACAGTATATATATCACAGTAGACAGTTGTATCAGTATCATCGATACGAAGTTTACGTAACTGTAATGCTGTATCCGCTCGAAGTAATTGACTAAGTTCGTCATCCTCTTTTTGAGCTGCTGCCAAGTCCTGGCTGGTGATTGCTATCGGCATTGTTATCGAGTTGGATCGAGATAATGCATCTGCCGTGGTGTTCTCATTTCCCGCGATGTGGACTAAAACCGTCGAAAATTGACTAATGAAGTCCAATTGCCGCAGCTGTCGTGGTGAAGCTTTATCGGTTTATGGTCCGTTTTGATAATCAATGGCCGTGATGCACTTCCGCAGCATGATAGATCATACTGAATGTATGTGGGTTCCAATTCTCAATCAATTCTCAATCATAAGTGCTGTATTGGGTTTGAGTGGCGCTTAACTTTTGAGAGAAGAACCCAAGCGATTCCCACTCGTTGTTATTTCTTTGTTTCAATACAGCTCCCATGGCAGTGTTCTGTACTGTCTCAGCTTCAGCATTCCATATTTTTAACGACTTATCTTTTTCTTAGCGCCAACTAGAAATCGATGTAGTGGTGCTTGAATTTCGGCTGCGTTCTGTAGCGATTTCCGATAGAAATCGATGACACCAAGAAATCTTCGTAGCTCCTCAATTGTTGACGGTTTCGTGAATTCCAGAATGCTTTGCACACGAACATGAAGCGGACTGATGGCATTTTCATCGATGAGGTTTCCAAGATATTCCACGGATGAGGCTCCAAAAATGCCATTCGAGGCGTTAATCGAAAATCCATATTCTTGAAGCCGTTCAAAAATAATTCGTAAATGCTGTTCATGTTCTTCGTGCGATTTCGATGCTATCAAAATATCATCGATGTAAGCATAACAAAATCTGAATCCTCGTAACGCTGAGTCGATGTAGCGTTGGAACGTTTGAGCAGCATTGCAGAGTCCAAATGGCATCACTGTAAACTCAAAACCCCAAATAGTGTTATAACGGCAGTTTTGAGAACATCTTCGGGCGCTACCGGGATCTGATGGTATGCACGTGTCAAATCTAACAAATCCCGAGTTCAAGCATCAGATCGAATTCTGCATTAGCTTCACGCAATTTTTCCGGTGGTAGTCTCCTTGCCCGCTCAGCTACTGGTGGTCTATTCATCAATATGTGGTGGTAGACGCCGTGATTGATGACCTTTTTAACATAATATTGCCAGGGAGAGTCATATCATGATATTTTTTAGAAGATGATGATATGGTTCACATGATGAAACGGTTGATAATTTACAGCTGGCACTTTTTGTAATATGTGTTTGCTGTCCAGATCAACCAACAAACCGAAATGCTGTAGCAGGTCTGCTCCAATGATGGGCTGTTGAACATTCGCGATAATGAATCTCCAAGGGAATGGTCTTTTGAAACCGAGGTCTAGCAATGAAAATTTTTCATCATATGTAAGTATAGGTGTGTTGTTGGCAGCGTATAATTTAAATTTCGAGGGAACAATGTGATGCTTGTTTTTTAGAAGAACTGACACATCAGCAACGGTATCCACTAAGAACCGCAAACCAGACTTTTTATCTACTATCATAAGTCGGCGTTGGTGGAGTGAGTCGTCCTCAGCTGCCGAAATGCGGGACGAAGAATTTAGTTTTCTGACACCTTCTTAATATTTCTCCATTGACAGGGTGCTTTGCAATTTCTTGCCTGTTTTTCGAAGCGTAGGTGGAAGAAGCAAAATTTTCCTCTCGATCGTGACCGCTTATTCGACCTGCTGCGAGGTCTGAAATTGGTTCGATTTCACGTTCAAATTACCAATCGTTCAAGTTGGTCTAAGGTTTGCGATAATTGGTTGTCTGGTTGCTGCTGAACTGCCATGACTCTTGTAATTTCAACATTAAATCTGCCATCTTGGCTAGTTTCTCGACGCCAGGCTTGCTTGATATGGCTAATACCACCCTTATGTTTTCGGGGAGTTGCTCCAACAACACTGAGCTAAGCATGGTTTCAGTTACCTGCTCTCCTCCTGTATTGCGACGTACCTGCAGGTAACGCGATGGTTTCTTGAAAGCGAGATAACAGGGAACAAGGAACGTCAAAATAATTTTACTCCACCGATCCTTGTGTTGTCATTTCAATGGTCGAAATTACGATTGTTACCGCTAGTCGTCATATACCATATGATTTTTTACGTGTATAAATTTGTCAGCAATCGGACGATTTACTCGTGAATTATAGCATTTTGTGCGAAGCAACTTTTGTTATTGAAGAAAAATATGGAAAAAAGTGAATTTCGAGTTTTGATAAAACATTGCTTTTTGATAAAAAAAAAGTACAGTGGAAACAAAATAATGGCTTGATAAACATTATCCGGCCTCTGCTCCATCAAGACGAATGGTAGAGACGTGGATTGCTGAATTTAAACGTGGTCGTACCAGCACAAATGATGCAGAGCGCAGTGGACGCCCAAATGAAGCTGTTATTCCAGAAAACATAAAAAAAATCCGCAAATTCAAGGTGCACGAGCTAGGTGATATTGCAAAAATATCAGATGGTAGTGTTTTTACCATTTTACAATATCATTTGGGTACGCGAAAGCTCTGTGCAAGGTTGGTGCCGCGTGAGCTCACAGTCAGTCAAAAACAACAATGCATTGATGCGTCAGAGGAGTGTTTGGCACTGTAAACCGCAATAAAATCGAGTTATATTGTCGATATGTGAAAATGGATGAAACATGGCTTCACTTTTACACACCAGAATCCAAAAGACAGTCAGCTGAGTGGACAGCAGTGACGAACCGAACCCAAAGCGAGCAAAGACGCAGCAGTCGAGCAGTAAGTTGATGGCGTCTGTATTTTGGGATGCTAAAGGAATAATATTCATCGACTATCTCCAAAAAGGAGCCACCATCAACAGCAACTATTGCTGTGCAAATTGGATCGATTGAAGGCTGAAATTGCAAAGAAACGGCCGCACTTGCAAAAGAAAAAAGTATTGTCTCACCAAAACAATGCATCGTGTCAGAAATCGACGAAAATGATGGCAAAATTGAATAAATTGGGCTTCAAATTGCTTACTCGCCATATTTAGCCCCCAGGGACTTCTTCCTGTTTTCAGATTTCAAGAGAATGCTTGCTGGAAAGAAATTTAAGTCCAATGATGTAATCGCTGAAACTGAGGCCTATTTTAATGAGAAAGAGAAATCGGACCATAAAAGTCTTATCGAAAAGTTGGAAAATCGCTATTCTCGTTGTATCGCCCTCGAAGGCAACTATGTTGAATGATGAAATCGAGTCTTGTCAAATTTTGTTGTCTTCTTGCTTATCGTACGGACTTATTGAATGGTCTGGTACTTATTTTATCGATCTTCTTTGAAAATTATAAGAAGATCAAATCAAAACTGCAGTATCTGCTTCGATAGAAAGTCCATAAAATACCAAAATCATGCATTATTGTTGTTGCAATTTGAGAAATTTCAAATGGCTATAACTTCCGTGGATATCCTTCGATTTTCATCAAACTTGAAACATATAAGAAACATTTATGAGGCATATAAGAAACATTTATAAAACTGCTTAAATATCATTCAGTTTAAGGGTACCTATACGATTTTATTGGGGGAAATGTGAAATTCGAAGATCATACTATTATTAACAAAGTTGAGAAAATTTTGACTTCTAAGGTATTTGTTGTTGTTGTGCTCATAACCACCTACCTCCATAACCTCCATTTTTTTTTCGGAGCACACGTGTCCAATCGCGAGGGGGGGGGGACACACATTTTTCATGTATTTCCCCTCGCTGTGCGCCCCTCGAAGCAAAAAATGTCCGTTTAAGACCCATATCGGCTACCTTTAATGAAATTTTTATTGGGGGCCACTCCCCTATATCGGGTAACCCCCGTAAATACCTAATAAATTTTTTTGTAGTTGAACTTTTATGAGACGGGCAGACGGACAGACAGGATACGATTTCAGTAAGGTGAGGTAATTCTCTGCCATTTTTATTTGAATATAATTTTGGGCATGTGAGTGTCACTACTGGCGCAGAAGAAGTCCAAACGAGATGTCATATTTTCGACTACTCTAACCAATAATTGGGGCCGTAACTCTCCGAGAAAACGACCAATCTTGCCTTCCGTTCCATCCTATTTATGATACAATGGCAAACCAAACTAACCATAAAGCACATGTCACACCATACGTAGCATTAAAAAGTGTTGCCCACTTAAAGTTCTATATCGCTAAATAGAACACCCTCTAAATAACTTTGACAATTTGGTCAATATAACTTCAATGTAAGAATCATAAAAGAAATAAGAAAATTCAATGTCTAATATTCGTTGCATACAGACATGGTTTTCAATAGCTCCTGTCTCTAATTAACTAAATTTTTCTAAACGTCATTAAAAACAGTTTTTTGTTGGACGAATTTTATTGCTTGCCGCATCCTACAAACAATTAATTCATCGCTTGCTTTTATCACTATCGAAAGAAATATTGACAGTGCCTTCTCCACTAAAAAGTTGAATGGAGAAACCAGCCGACCATTTCAACGTTAGGAGAAGTGAACCTCCATATTTAAATTTTTTCTATTTAAAAATCAGTATTTCGAATTTGCAACTATCGGAACCACCGAATGTGAAGATGAGAAAAAGAAGATTTGCGAAGATATATTTGGGATTGCAAAAAAATTCGAAAATTCGTTGTCACTACCAGTCGAACAGGCGAATTTTTCGTAGGTATCCTTAATTTTTCAAACAAATAATAATTTTATTGTTCGTTGCTTCGAAAGTCAAACACTATTAAGGAAAATGTTCTATTGTATAAATACTTCCAATTGAAGCCATTTCAACATTTCAGTAGCTACTAAAATAGCACATTGTGCTTACTTTCTGAACTTTGGGGCCGCTATTTTGAATGTATGTATTTGATTTTGGAGTATTTTTTAACCTAATTGTATCCATTTTAGAGTCTCGTTAATCACTGCACCAAGTCCCTTTCAAATCGAAGTTTTACTCGAAGCATGGCAGAAATATTCAATTCTTATTGCAAATCCTCCTCCTTAATAGCACTATAGCCCCTTTTTAACCATCGCTTCCTGCAAATAGTTCTCATTCCATTGACTGCGTACTCATATTGTGAAATCCGAGCAGTGATGAACTGTCTTCAGGAAAAGTCCTTCCAGTACAGTCAGTCAATGAAGCGGTAAGATTTATAAAATATATTGGAAAAACTAAGCATATCAAAAGCACCTTCAAATGAACGTTGCCTCAAATTTTCATGTCAATTGCATGTAGTAGGTATGGGCACTATATTTTAATTTCCTCTTAAAAAAGTAATGATCGTCTGGATGCACTTTCATCGTAGTCAAAAATGGGCCATACAAGAACTTACACCTGACTTAACATTAAGCTGACGCAAAGAGCATTCTCAATCCTCAAGAACGGTGATTATCTTCTTTTTCTGCAACAAGTGCCTCCATCTGTCTCGGCCCGTTAACCGTATCCTCCAATTTCGAAATTCGAGCGGTAATGAGCTGTCTTCGTCGACCAAGTCAGACCAGCGTTTTTTCGGTTTCCCCACTGGTCCCCGGCCTTCAGTTCTCCCAACGAATACCTTCTTCAGTATCCGTTGTTTGTCCATACAATTTATGCGGTAAGCCCATTGCAGCTTCCGTAGTCTTAAAATCGTTGAGACCTCCGGCTCGTCGAGAATTTCATACAGCTCATAGTTGTATCGAATTCGCCATTGGTCCCCGTCCAGCTTCGTTCTGATTATTTGCCTCAGGACCCTCCGCTTAAAGGCACTCAGTATATTTATGGATGCTTGGGTTAGGGTCCACGTTTTGCACCCATAGCATAACACAGTTCTTATCACAGATTTGTATACTTGGAGCTTTGTTATTCTGGTCTTCAAGATCGTGAAAATAATATCTTATTTGCAAACTGTATTCTTCGGCGTATATCGTCCTGGTTATTTTGACGCCTAAATACCCAAATTCGCTGTCATTTTCGATATTTTATTCGCCAAGTGTGATATTATGTGTCTTTGAGGTGTTTTGCTTCGAGTGCGTCA
Organism: Odontomyia ornata; assembly: GCA_963969285.1. NCBI lineage: Eukaryota > Metazoa > Arthropoda > Insecta > Diptera > Stratiomyidae > Odontomyia > Odontomyia ornata. Next base: position 103,451,958 of record OZ017740.1, on the reverse strand, counting down.
TGAGCTTTGTTATATTCTCACTGATTTGTGGCCCTACTAGTTGGCTTCACTGTCGACTTTCTGGGAGAGTTCTTTGGCAGTTGTTAATGACCGCAACAAAATGTTTGTCAGCCTGGGCTACTACTTACCCTGAGTTGTATGGTATTGTACCTCGTGTATAGACAGGTAGCATCCTTATGACGTACTCCAGAGCCAAATTGGCTAGCGATGGGGCCACTCGTCACCCTTCTTTAGTCCGATATTTGTGTCAAAGACATCGGTGAGTTGGTTAGTGATGCAGACTTGGAAGATCGTCGACGTCATTGTCATTTTGGCAAGACGGGCTAATTTGGCTGGAATACCAATGCCAAACATTATTTGGTACAGTCCGTCACGATCAATACTATTGTATGCTTGCTTAAAGTCAATGAAAATTTGGTGTACGTCTATGTATTTTCCAAGTACCTGCTTGCAATTGGTCTAAAAGTATAAGTCGTTCTCACTTCCAAAACAATACCTAGTGAGACAACAATTGTGTAATTCTTTTTAACGGTATAGAGACTTCTCTCCCGTGGCCTGAAATCTACTCTGACTGAGAAGTTGATACCGATCACTAGCCGTTGAATAAAAAAAGGAGGGTGCCCAAACGAGCAGCTCGTAACTTATCATGGATAATCATGGAGTAGCTTAACAGCTCCTTGCAATGAAAGACGTATCGGTGTTGTAATGGTTTGGGGTGCGAATAAGAGCTCACCAAATATATGTTACGGTAAACAAACTTTTAAGCAACATTCACTTAGCGTTACTAGTTATTCAAAAGCGGTAAGCCGTCAATTTATGAATCAAAAGCAAGAACAAGTGATATTATTGTCCTAAAACAACCCGACATGCTAAAGCTGTTCAAGCATCTTCAGCTCACTTGCCTGCGTACGTGACACATATGGGTGTTGCCTACAGATGATGGTCTATCTCGTACACACGACTGGCGATACAGCCGAGCTTTTCAGACCCCACGCTGGGCGCTATTTGTAGTGTTAATCGAAGGATGTTGGCCTATCGTTCGCCTACTTAAAATTAAATTAAATGCTCTTCCGTTGTGTTGTGTTCTGTTGTAAAAATATGGAGCATAACAAATGCTCAATAATTAAATTTCCAAGCACTTGTATTTTTTTTCTTTCTCTGACACTTTTGTGCCTCTAGCATCAATTCAAAATTTATTCTTCAGACACTTCTCGTGTTTGATGATATTAAATAATGTTTATATCAATCAGTGGCCACCTGCTACGAAATAAAATCTGATGAAGTTTTTAACAAACTACTGCAGACATATTTTTTTTCTAACTGTAGTTATATTAATTCATATTAAAACATACATTTGGGGTCACTATACAATTCACTAAGTATAACCATATGTATCGGAAATTAAAGTTGAAATAGTGCATCTGAAAAATTCAGAATGGAACAAATTAACTTCTCTAAAAAGCTAATGAATTAATTAACTCCTAGAATTTTATATGAGTATCATTTAATGAGTTAACAGCTTCTACTATTCTCCAAAGTTTTTCTCGTAATTCTTGAATAAACTAATGCTTCAGACATAAATTAGCATAACGCAACTGTAAATATCGATCTAACAATAACTTTTCTTTTTTAAAGTTTATTACAAACACATGTTTGCTGGAAAACTGTACTTATTTTTTACTAATTAGAAGTTTTATTAATTCTTCATTCTTCTTCGTTTCCATGTTTTAATGGTTATAAATCAATCAATATAAAAGCGCCATTAAAAATAACAACCAGTTTGTAGAATATCGCTGATATCATTAATTTGTCTGTATATCCATCCCTGTATGACAGCAACTTATCTTGAAAACTGCAATAGCAACAATCCTAATATTTTACATTTAGGGTTAAAATTGATGACTGCTATAAAATTTTCCTTTTGCTGTTGAAAGGTCTAGTAGGGGGTCCCGCCAATATGTGCAGATGAATCTTAAAATAATTTTTTGTAAACCAATTTGTCAATTTGCTAAGAACTTCAACAGTCTGGTGTTGAAAATTTGGTGACAAAGTTAATGGCATCAATTTCCATACATCATCCGCGCGAAATCAAATCCGAATGCGCTTTATTGATTCAATCGTTATAAATTTTATAAAAACATAAAGCAAGTTTTGAAACATTAAATTAATCAAAAAATTAATGGCCCGAATTTAAACGATATTCAATCAAAATATGCGTCATACAATATCAAATGTTATCAGATGGAAATTAATAAATCTTATAAATTAATTGGAAAACTGGAGAAATAAATGAACCAACTATGTTGCTAATTACATACATATAACTAAAAAACATAACAAACGAGTGAAACTAATAAAGAGGTGTTATTTTGAATAGCCCGCAATTTCGGTAGATGTCACTTTTGAAGCTGTCATTTTTTGACATTTGACAAGTAGAGACTGCGCCATTAATAAAACTGAAACGATACACGTTTCAACAACGCATTGAAACCATTAAAATTCACTATAAAAATGGTGAAAATTTGGCAGAGACGGTTCGTAAAACTCGAACATTTTTGGGTCGTCGTGAAGCACCTTGTCGGACCGCAATACAGAAATTGGTGGAAAAATTCGAACCGTTGCGATAACTTAGTTTGAAGAATAAAACCCGTACACATTACTCAAGAACAGCCGAGAATATTGCTGCTGTAGCCGAAAGTGTTGTAGAAAACCCAGTTTTGCCCATTCCTCGTCGTTCATTGGAACTAAGCATTCCACAAACGTCATTACACCGTATTTTGCATAAAGATTTGGGTCTTAAAGGTTATATAGTACAGTTAACACAAGAACTCAAGCCGGTCGATCATCAACAACGTCATGTCTTTGCTGATTGGGTCCTTAAAATGAATGAAAAGGATCCGGAACTCCATCGAAAAATCATTTTGAGTGATGAGGCCCATTTCTACCTCGATGGCTTCGTCAACAAGCGAAATTGTCGCATCTGGGGCTCGGAAAACCCAAAAGTTATTATTGAAAAGCCTTTTTATCGTCAACGCATGACTATTTGGTGCAGTTTATGGTCCGGCGGAGTCATTGGACCTCACTTTTTCGAAAATGGGGCTTGAGCAACAGTTACGGTGAATGGATTGCGCTATCGAGAGATGACTAATGATTTTTTATGGCGAGAATTGGATGGCATTGATCTGGACAACGTTTATTTTCAACAAAACGGCGCTACGTGCCACACAAGCAACAAAACCATTGATCTTTTACGGAAAAAGTTTCCGGACCGTGTTATCTCTTGAAGAGGTGATCACAATTGGCCACCGAGATCTTGTGATTTAACACCTTGTAACTTCTTCCTTTGGGGCCATGTAAAATAAAAGGTCTACGCCAACAGCCCAGCGTCGATTCAAGACCTCAAAGATAGAATTCGCGAGGCTATGGAGGACATAGGGCAGCCACTTTGCGATTTGGTTCTGGAAAATTTCATGAAAAGGATATGGTCCTGTAAGCGTGGTCATGGTGGTCATTTGCCTGATGTTATTTTCCACTAGGGGAGGGCCCTATATAATGAAATAAACATCCGATCATTTATATTAAACAAGGGCATTTTTCTTATAATATCAAAATAACACCTCTTATGGGAAAACCCTATAAATTTTCAAAATTTCATTCACTTTAACGTTGAAGTCGACGCCGAATTTAAGTATCCTGTTAGTTTGCTGTTTCCAGATTTTGAGTTTTATTCTAATCAATTTTATTTTGTTGTGATACTCCTAATATTAAATACTTCTTAAGTTGATTAATTTATCGAAAATCATTTTGCTAAAGCTCAACTTCTGACTTATATTGCGGACCTTGAGGTAATCAAAGGGTATCAAAGGGTATTCAAAACCACAAGTGCAAAAAGTCTTTTATGTTCCAATTTATTGAAATACAGTCAACCATCAATCACTGGTTTAAAAACCTATCTTAGAGCAAAACATTATATAATATTAGATCAGAAAAGTACAGAGCTCATAGCAGAAGCGTCCACTCCATCAGAAAATGTTATTGAGGAAGGAATTTCTAAAAAATCGGTGATATTCGGGAACGCGGAAGTAGATCCAGTTTTTTTGTGTTGTCTGGAGGAATGAAAGAAATACGGAATAAAGTAGAAATAGGTTTCGTTTCCGTATGTTGTATTTTTATACGCGTTTGAAACGGCCACGTGATGGTGGCTGAAACAATGTGATCGAGCGTAATCCATTTGAAAGACCTGTGACCGAAATCCTCTCCGAACTAGCTGACCGACAAGCAGCCACCGCGGTATGGATTGCGGGTGCACGGACTGGTTGACCGGTTGGTACCATTGGTTGGCACGACTCAGATTTCACGTCAAGAACCGATGAGTGGTCGGTTCAGATTTTCTTCGGGAAATCTCTTCGTTCGAGCGATTTGAAAAGAAAATCATTGCATAGTTGTGATTGTGTAGTAATCGAGCAGTCCCCTAGACAAACTGCTCGAAAAATATTTGCGGAGGAAATACCATTTTTCGTGCTCGAATCCACCGCTACCATTACAAGAAAAATTGCTTCCCAACGAAAAAATTGAAAAATTAAATTAAAAACTACAAAAACTGCAATTTAGCAAAGAATTGAAGTTTATCTCGTCGAGAAAAACCTCCGTTGCTGCCTCGAACAGGCTCGTCGAGGCAAGTGGGAAGTTTGTGCGGAGGGAAAGATAGTGAAGCGGGACCGTATTTTGAACAACGTGATTGCACTCGTGGGTTTGTGGCGATTTTTCATTTACTAATCGTATTAACTAGATGTAAAATAAATTGAGTGAAAGTTTGCGGTTCTTGTTTAGATATTATCATCGTTTGTTGTTTGGAAACGAGAGATATTTTGTTTTTCACCTAGTGCATTTGTACGCGAAATCGTAAGGAAAAAGAAAAGGAGAAAACGCCGTTCGCCCATACAATGCAAAACGACGAATAAATGAGTTGGAGTTTGAAACTTTCGCGATATTAGACGGTCGATACGAGTAAAATTTGGGGTGAATGTTTGTTTTCATCCATAAAATGATTTCCCTTGTCGCTTCTATGAAATAGTTAACTATAGTTTGCAACTGAAAAATTTTTTTTAATTGAACTAAATCAGTGGCATTGGATTCTACGAAAGTTAATTTTATGAAATTTATTATTTGGTGTTTGAAATCGAAAACAAGATGGTGATGTTAGAAGAGTCCCAGGTCAGCAAAGGAATAACAAGTACTCACCCAGAGTCCCGGTATGATATCTTCTATCTCTTTCTTTCTTCTCTTTATCACTCTGTCTACTTACTCGCTCTATCTTCTATTTCTTTCTATCTTCTTACTTGCTCTATCTTCCGTGTCGCTCTATCTTCTAACCCACTATCTTACATCTCACTCTACTTCTCTCCTATTCGCTATCTCCCCTTCGACTTCCACCTCTACCTATCTTCTGTCTCCTTCTTATCTTCCTTCTCCTTATCTTCTGTCTCCTTCTTATCTTCCGTCTCCTTCTAATCTTCTATCTCCTTCCTCTTCTTACTTGAATGCACTTACTTTCTACTTTCACTCTCCGTCAGCACGTAGATTTTATAACTTGACTTGACTTGATTGATTGGTCTCATGATACCTTATCATTCCAGAAACTTTTATGCATATTTTAGCAAAGCTGTGGTGTCTGAGTCGGTAAAAAGTGCAGACTCGTATTGTTCCATAGCCATGTTTTTCCATAGTTATACAGCGCATACTGTTCCACAGTTATACAGGAAAATTCAATTGAATACCATTCAATCTTTGTGAAAGGTATAAAATTTTATTCAAGAAAATGTCAAATCTACTAATTACTAACAAAGATGACTGAATTTTGACTTCTCACGTATTTTTGTTGTTGTACTCATAAAGGCCTACATCCATAATTTTTTTCCCGATTTTTCGTAAGTAAGGTGTTCAACCGCAAGGGAGGGAGGGGGGGGGGGGGGGGGGTACGGAAAACTTCTTACATTTCCCTTTTCCTGCCCCCCACGGTACTTATAAGGCAATTTTAAGACTTGTTTTGAAAAGATCTCATTGAGATCTTTCCAAGGACACATTTTGAAAGGGTCACCTTCCTATAGAGACCCCCTTAAATACCTTGGAAAAACTTTTTACCCCAAAACAGACATTCCGGTCAATGACCTAAAACACTTTTTCGAAAAGCTTTTGGATCGCGCAAAACAGTGTATCGAGGCCGGAGGAGACTATTTTGAATAAATAAACTCGAATTTATCAGAACAAAGCTCCTGTCGTTCGTATTTTAGCCCAGTTTGGTTTATTTTGGAAACCTTGTTATATATATACATATATATATATATATATATATATATATATATATATATATATATATATATATATATATATATATATATATATATATATATGTATATATGCTATATATATAAATACATATGTACATTTATATATATATATATATATATATATATATATATATATGTATATATGCTATATATATAAATACATATGTACATTTATATATATATATATATATATATATATATATATATACATATATATATATATATATATATATATATATATATATATATATATATATATATATATGTATATATATAACAAGGTTTCCAAAATAAACCAAACTGGGCTAAAATACGAACGACAGGAGCTTTGTTCTGATAAATTCGAGTTTATTTATTCAAAATAGTCTCCTCCGGCCTCGATACACTGTTTTGCGCGATCCAAAAGCTTTTCGAAAAAGTGTTTTAGGTCATTGACCGGAATGTCTGTTTTGGGGTAAAAAGTTTTTCCAAGGTATTTAAGGGGGTCTCTATAGGAAGGTGACCCTTTCAAAATGTGTCCTTGGAAAGATCTCAATGAGATCTTTTCAAAACAAGTCTTAAAATTGCCTTATAAGTACCGTGGGGGGCAGGAAAAGGGAAATGTAAGAAGTTTTCCGTACCCCCCCCCCCCCCCCTCCCTCCCTTGCGGTTGAACACCTTACTTACGAAAAATCGGGAAAAAAATTATGGATGTAGGCCTTTATGAGTACAACAACAAAAATACGTGAGAAGTCAAAATTCAGTCATCTTTGTTAGTAATTAGTAGATTTGACATTTTCTTGAATAAAATTTTATACCTTTCACAAAGATTGAATGGTATTCAATTGAATTTTCCTGTATAACTGTGGAACAGTATGCGCTGTATAACTATGGAAAAACATGGCTATGGAACAATACGAGTCTGCACTTTTTACCGACTCAGACACCACAGCTTTGCTAAAATATGCATAAAAGTTTCTGGAATGATAAGGTATCATGAGACCAATCAATCAAGTCAAGTCAAGTTATAAAGTCTACGTGCTGACGGAGAGTGAAAGTAGAAAGTAAGTGCATTCAAGTAAGAAGAGGAAGGAGATAGAAGATTAGAAGGAGACGGAAGATAAGAAGGAGACAGAAGATAAGGAGAAGGAAGATAAGAAGGAGACAGAAGATAGGTAGAGGTGGAAGTCGAAGGGGAGATAGCGAATAGGAGAGAAGTAGAGTGAGATGTAAGATAGTGGGTTAGAAGATAGAGCGACACGGAAGATAGAGCAAGTAAGAAGATAGAAAGAAATAGAAGATAGAGCGAGTAAGTAGACAGAGTGATAAAGAGAAGAAAGAAAGAGATAGAAGATATCATACCGGGACTCTGGGTGAGTACTTGTTATTCCTTTGCTGACCTGGGACTCTTCTAACATCACCATCTTGTTTTCAATTTTAAACACCAAATAATAAATTTCATAAAATTAACTTTTGTAGAATCCAATGCCACTGATTTAGTTCAATTAAAAAAAATTTTTCAGTTGCAAACTATAGTTAACTATTTCATAGAAGCGACAAGGGAAATCATTTTATGGATGAAAACAAACATTCACCCCAAATTTTACTCGTATCGACCGTCTAATATCGCGAAAGTTTCAAACTCCAACTCATTTATTCGTCGTTTTGCATTGTATGGGCGAACGGCGTTTTCTCCTTTTCTTTTTCCTTACGATTTCGCGTACAAATGCACTAGGTGAAAAACAAAATATCTCTCGTTTCCAAACAACAAACGATGATAATATCTAAACAAGAACCGCAAACTTTCACTCAATTTATTTTACATCTAGTTAATAAGATTAGTAAATGAAAAATCGCCACAAACCCACGAGTGCAATCACGTTGTTCAAAATACGGTCCAGCTTCACTATCTTTCCCTCCGCACAAACTTCCCACTTGCCTCGACGAGCCTGTTCGAGGCAGCAACGGAGGTTTTTCTCGACGAGATAAACTTCAATTCTTTGCTAAATTGCAGTTTTTGTAGTTTTTAATTTAATTTTTCAATTTTTTCGTTGGGAAGCAATTTTTCTTGTAATGGTAGCGGTAGATTCGAGCACGAAAAATGGTATTTCCTCCGCAAATATTTTTCGAGCAGTTTGCCTAGGGGACTGCTCGATTACTACACAATCACAACTATGCAATGATTTTCTTTTCAAATCGCTCGAACGAAGAGATTTCCCGAAGAAAATCTGAACCGACCACTCATCGGTTCTTGACGTGAAATCTGAGTCGTGCCAACCAATGGTACCAACCGGTCAACCAGTCCGTGCACCCGCAATCCATACCGCGGTGGCTGCTTGTCGGTCAGCTAGTTCGGAGAGGATTTCGGTCACAGGTCTTTCAAATGGATTACGCTCGATCACATTGTTTCAGCCACCATCACGTGGCCGTTTCAAACGCGTATAAAAATACAACATACGGAAACGAAACCTATTTCTACTTTATTCCGTATTTCTTTCATTCCTCCAGACAACACAAAAAAACTGGATCTACTTCCGCGTTCCCGAATATCACCGATTTTTTAGAAATTCCTTCCTCAATAACATTTTCTGATGAAGTGGACGCTTCTGCTATGAGCTCTGTACTTTTCTGATCTAATGTTATATAATGTTTTGCTCTAAGATAGGTTTTTAAACCAGTGATTGATGGTTGACTGTATTTCAATAAATTGGAACATAAAACACTTTTTGCACTTGTGGTTTCGAATACCCTTTGATACCCTTTGATTACCTCAAGGTCCGCAATATAAGTCAGAAGTTGAGCTTTAGCAAAATGATTTTCGATAAATTAATCAACTTAAGAAGTATTTAATATTAGGAATATCACAACAAAATAAAATTGATTAGAATAAAACTCAAAATCTGGAAACAGCAAACTAACAGGATACTTAAATTCGGCGTCGACTTCAACGTTAAAGTGAATGAAATTTTGAAAATCTATGGGGTTTTCCCATAAGAGGTGTTATTTTGATATTATAAGAAAAATGCCCTTGTTTAATATAAATGATCGGATGTTTATTTCATTATACAGGGGCCCTCCCCTAGTGGAAAATAACATCAGGCTTGATGGGCTCTTCTTGCCGAAGACGGTCAAATAGTTGCGACGTTTCCTTGCAGTGGATAGTATTGACGGTTCGTTTGATACTATGCAACGGTGTCAGCATCTTTGTCAGGCATGCTGCACTAGGGTAAGTCCATCTGGGTCAAGCACAGCCAAAAAGCATTCGAGAAGCTCAAACCCCCCGTACTGCACTTTAATAAGCCCTTTCCTATCTATTTTGATGCAAGTAAACATAGATTTGGTGTTATATTAGTGCAATTAATGGAATGTGGAGAAGAAGCTCCTATCCCTTTCACGTTGAGTAAGCTGAACTCGGCCCAGAGGATATACACCGTGTCAAAGCAGGAGTGTCTGGCAGGTGTGATGGCTATCAATAAATTTCGAGCATACATAGAAAGCCATCCATTTCAGATCATTATCAACCATGCTTTCCTGCAATGTCTGACGAAGCAAGCAAACTTCCACAGATACTTTACTTAGTGGGCTCGTAAACTGGAAGATTTTAGTTTCACCATCATACACAGAAAAACGACGCAATATTTTCAACAGATGGAGCTACTAGACTTCGTATTTTTTCTGTTCTTTCTAAGAAATTTAAAAACTTGAAACAAGAAGCGTCAATGTAGAGCGAAGCTAAGACTATCAAAAAAGTGTTCTCCCTTCCCCCTCGTTATATGGCTCGTTTGAGTCAAAATCAAAATTTACCTCTATATATTTTCTTATACGTTGATTGATGCAACATAACGAATTTTAAATAAAGTAATAAAGTATTTTTGCTAAACTTTTTAAATTGATCATTTCACCCTTTTTACATCAACTTAGTGTAAATCTATACGATAATTTTGTGCTCTACAGTGAGGTTTCATTGCATCATGCAGGTATCGATCTCGATTTCGGATAGCTCCAATAGCTTGAAATCACTTATGAAAATTCTTTGCGTGTAACTACATAATTGAGTTACTTTTTAATAATTTTTCAGAAAAATTTTTAGACTAGAAAAATGTTGGAAGGTGGTTTCGATATCCATAAGATATCTTTTACCTTCTGCTTAATTTCTGACATATTCACGTTCATTTGATTTCCTAGAAAGACAGCTATAACAAATCTCTTAACTTTAACTGAAATATGATTTAACCTGACCTTCGTCAGAGTGTTATCTGAGATGCACATACTAAATAAGAAAAAAATAAATCTGGCAGTCATCCGTGGCTGAATTTTACCACCAACACGTTGCTAGCTCTTAGTCTAAAATTGTATTAAATTTTCACTTTTAGCATGACTCAGTTTCGACGTGATTTAAGTTAATTTCTTATTATTGTATGTCAAATACAATGTTTTTCGTAGTTTTTGATAAAAAATGGGGCGTGTTCTAATGCAAAACGAATACTGCATATTTTCATAGGAAATATCACCTTTAAGCATTGCAAAGTCAATAATGGTAGTCTTACATTTACTCTTTTCACTCAGAGTACCACTTGTCAAAAATGACTATTCTAAATGATCATTAATCATTGGAATGTTCACCTTATTTCAGTGTTAATGTTTTACCTAAGCATCATCAATTACTGCAAAATATTCTTTGCTAAGCCTCTATTTCAGCCGTACTCGTACCTTCTTGATATACGCAATAAGTGTGTGGTTTACTTAATTAAATGCTAAAAGCTCTTCAATACTCTTCACTTAAATTAATAATCTGCTAGAATAGCGAACTTCTCTGAGCATACTTAATTGAACGTAAAAAACATTGAGGTGCACTCAACATGCATCATAAACTCTTGGTTTGATAGCCTCAACTTAGCTGTAAGGTATTAACGCAATTACCGCGATTACGAGTCTTGCAGATGTGCACTGTTAGATGAAAATCTTTCTGGTATGGCGTTAAGAACAGGTGAGATTAGTATAGTAGTAATTAAATGTAATAATTTGATATTCAACCAAGAGCATAGCGAAAGTGATAATTAGTAATAAAGAAAAAAATACAACTTCCTGGAATGAGGAAGTTAATTTTGTTTTGGTAGCTATGGAAGCAAATCTAATTGTTGGCGCGCTATTGTTCTAGATGGTAAATTATCTGTGACTTTGGAAGGAAAATTGAATTTCCTTTAGTTTCTGACAGGTTTTATTATGGAATTACTTTTACAAGTATTGCAACATGTATTTTTGCATATTTTTCGAAAAAGAATTAAACATGGGTCAATTTGTCATTATTGGCTGATTTCGAAGAATAACTGTTGATCGGTGGTGAAAATTTAGAAAGTGATGATTTTGAATTTAGTAGTATGGCAAAACCAATTATTACTCTTTTCAAATAAGAAAGATTAAAAAAAAAAAAAGAATTGCATAAATAAACTTAAAGATCAGTCAAATTGGAGAGAATATTTTGTGATAATTTGTAATGCTTCTAACACAAAACTACAGTTCTATAATTAAAACTGTTATCAATTATTGTAGTATTGTATTTTAAATTAAATTAACTTTTTTGCAAATCTGGTCTTTAAGTGGTTAGGTTAGTTTATGTAGTGGCCTAAATCTCACATAGATCCTAAGAGTCCATAGCCATACACTTGAATGTTGTGCCTAACTTTAAGGAGCATGCCATTTTATCGCCCGTGATGTTTCCTTGTTGAGTTTGAACGTGCGATTGCTATAAACGGTTCTCCTTAAATTATTATTGAAAAACTTACAGACAGTTTGTATACAAATCTTCATCTGCTATATAATTAGCGTCACTTGTTTTTTTTTTAAATGTAATACATAGGTAAAGCTATTTAATTTGCAAAAGAGAAGATTCTATACAAAACGGAGAATTAATTTGAACAAAAAGATTTATTTTGTTTGCAAAATGGTGAATTTAAGCAAAAAACAGCTTCTTTATTTTTAAATTCTGTACAAGTAAGACTGAAGACACCTATACATGCTAAAGAGCTGGGTCAGGTATTAGTCAGTCTCAATGTGCGTTTGTTTTAGCCACGATCTCAGATCATGGATGAGGCTCGCAGTCTATCTTCCCGTCGTGCTGCTCACCTAAGACTGCTGCCAATCATAAAACGAGCATTGTGTCTCCCCATGGGCCACTGTCTCTGTCGTGTCTTCGTTTCGATGTAGGTAGATAGTATAGAGGGCAATAAGTATCACGACTGTAATGACTAGCACCCTCGAATCAGAGACTATCGGGTATGAAAATGCGATCCTAAATGCTCCTTTCCCTTGTATCTATGCCAAGCGTTTACAGTATAGCTACTCACTGAGAACGTCATCCCATATTTCCGCTTCGTACAGTACCACAAACTCCACGGCACTTATAAAAAGTGGCCTTTTGATGGGTTAGGTCCCTGGCCATATGTCGACTTGGAGCCGATAAGCTTGAAGCAGCTTTATCAACCGTTGCTCTGATCTTCTCAGAAAAACTCATCTTTAAGTCGGTCAGCAACGGGGCATTATGCACACGGTGACCTGAAACTCACCATCCCCATGCTGATCAGTACGAGCCTTGCTACCTTCCCGCCGGTAAGCTATAAATATATCGGGCAGCAAGTTAGGATAATAATGATAGAAGAGCTGCAGTACCTCAGCTAGGACGCCGTCTAGACATGGGGTTTCTTTGTTATCATTGAGAGGACTGCCTCTTCATGTCGCAGCCATGTAAAAAGTGAGTATTCGACCGTCTGTCGCCGTAGACAGCATCAACATAGACGAAATGGGTGAGGTAAAGTGCCCGCACTATCTTGTCCATCTTTTCTACTTCATATATACAAGGCGTGTGTAGGAACCAAGGTTCCCCATGACTAGCTTGTAGCCAGGGCCCCATCAATCCCTGTTCAGGTTTTCTACTAGGCATTACCAGCATCGAGCCTTACAGCTGTTAATCATTTTGTGAAGGCATATCCTGGCTGACTTATATGCTGCTAACTGGTTGCATGCCTCGACCGTTCCTTCACTTTTCGGTGATTTCAGTCGACCACCAGTACAACGGCGGCTTGCTGTGCCGGAGTCTCCAGCGGGACTTAGAACTGGTGCGAGCAGACGTAATAATGATTATAGTTGAGCTTACCATCTCTTAAGTTGTCAGTCCTTCAGTCTCATGCGAATGTTCGAGGAGCGGCACACTTGCCATGAGCACTTCAACGAATCTTTCGATATTCATCCTCGCAATGTTCTACCCAATCGTGGAAGGTCGAGAGCATGAGAATTGGGTGACAGCATCATAGATCTCAAGTAGAATGTACTTATGTAGTCCTCTAATACTCTTCAATTGTGTACCTTCCATTAAGGTCACCTTGAAATATATTTGAGTGAGATATATTGAACCATTTTACCAATAACTAAATTTTATGTATTGAATTCTTTTCATTTATGGTAAAACTACTCCTGTTTGGTTAACAAGAGGTTCCTATCAAAATTTTCCCAATACATACCTTATATTTGAGTTTGATTTCTTGAATCGAAGGTGCGTTTTTATGGGAAATTCAACATTACCTAAAAGTTGATACAAATTGAAATATTTTTTTCTAATTTTGACGGGTGAAAAAAGCAACAAATAAAACTTTCATCATGGATTTGAAGAAATCTTATACCATTAGAAATCTATCAAAAAACCTAGGCCTTAAAATTTTTTACAATTTGATGTTTCTAGATATTGTAACACACTTCAGCAATGCCTAAAGTTACATGAGTCTGCTTATGGCGCAGTAAGTTTATATGTAAATCTCCTATGTTCAAATTCATGACTTTTTGTCACCACTAAAGTGTATAAATTTGTTTTGCTAAAAACTGCAGATCAGCAATGCTCGACGCTTGGTGCAAAATATTATTTATTTTTATTTTTCATAGCACTACAGCTCCTTTCATGCCTTCGCTTAGAGATAGTTAGAGTATCTCATTGCCATGATCTAATGTATCGGCACTCCACAAGGTGATATGATCATTATCATGCTTTGGCCGCGTATTCGTCCACCTAGCTGCGATACGTACTGATATTAAACCAGCGCGTATCATAACTGAACAGGCTTATAGTCTGTCCGAAGAATCACTAGAACTAAATCTCGTTGACACCAACGAAACTCGAACCAGAGACCTTCGGCTTACGGGCTTAGTGTGCTAACCACTAAGCTGTGCAGACTGCTGTAAAATATTATGCTCACTTAAAAAAATTGCCTGGAATTGTCATCGTAGTAGTCAATTTTCTCACAAAAGTGCGTAAATTTCACACAAATGGTGATAAAGCACAACAAAAAATATGGAAGAGATTTATTTTTTGTACTAATAACCTACGATTTTTATATAATTTTAAAATTTAAGTGACTTACCTACTCTAAAATGATGGAAGATCTCACACTTTCTAAAAAAAGCAATTCTCTTACAAAAAACATAAATCACGTAACATTACGGTTTTTCCCACATCCTGAAATAACCACAAAATTCTGGGGTATAATCACACTAACAGCAACACGGGAAAAATTTTCCTTACCACCGCCTTAAATCAGATGTCCTTGAGGTTGGTTTAAGCGGCAAAGAGATAACAAAATATATATAATCATGGCTACAGAATAAGTTTCGGCTGTAATTTCTGGAACAGTAAAGTTCTTCACTATATAGTAGTGACAAGACCGTTGAATCGATGTTGATAACATTTCGTATTGTGGTAGAGACCAAAAATCTATTGAAATTAATAGAAAAAACTTTAAGGACAACTCCCAAACATCAAAAAACCGTTGGTACTACCAACCAGATTTAATTGGCCACCATTTTGATACTCAAACACTGTTTCAGGAAAATGTTGTCATAAATTTGTTTCGTTAGGATTGCCTTCTGCTCAAAATGGGAGCTGGTGTCGTGGCAGTCAACCCGAAAGAAGTATGAGGGGACTTCCAGCTCACAATCACTGCTACCGAAAATTGCTACCAACCCTTGGAACACCTGTAATCGGGAAGCCAGAGAAAGGGAATACTGGTTGTTTTCTTAAAACGTTGTAATAAAAATGAGTTTTGATAATTACAACATATTTAATAAGATAGACAACATATTTAATAAGATGATAGATCGCTCCAGCGTTGGCGGGTAGATGTCGTAATCGGCGACTTAGCGAGACTTCGTTGGCCTGCGGTTGTAGCGGGTGATGGTGGTCTAGATCCCTGCCGTCTCCTGCGACTTTGTACGCGTTTAATCCGTTGAGTCCGGTGGATCGCTCCAGCGTTGGCGGGTAGATGTCGTAATCGGCGACTGAGCGGGACTTTGTTGGCCTGTGGTTGTAGCGGGTGATGGTGGTCTAGATCACTGGCGTCTCCTGCGACTTTGTACGCGTTTAATCCGTTGAGCCCGGTGAAAGTCCTGCTGAAGGGCGATGGCCTGGTCTTTAAAACGGACCCGCTTGTCTGGAGTGACGGCGATCAATGCTAGTCGGAGGAGCTCCGCCGACTGCTTGTCGATTTTGCTTCGTAGGCCACCCCTGTGGTATTTACAGGGTATCACGGGAGATGCCTCTGGTGTCGCGTTTACGCTGGATACTACTTGGCGATGTGCCCGGTATTGTTCCAGTGTCAGGGGCCGAGTGCAGCGGGGGGATTTTGGCGAAGCGCTTCCTCCAGCGCACGTTTGGGGAGAGTATTCACTTCCGCTGGTTTAGTCGGTCCGATGGGGTGGATCACGTTTAAAGACTTCGGGTATTCCCGGAGGTTCTTACTGCTAGATGTAGCCTGTAAAGAATTCAATAGATAGTGAGAAAAATTTTAAGATGTTAAAACCTAGAGCAGGACTTTTGCTCAAAGGTTGCTTACCGTCGGTGGGCTTGTTAAAAGCCTGAGTACCGCTTTGGCAAGCATCGTCGAGGTCGTTCTGGAGGGCTGGAGTAGCCTGGATTCCACTCGGAAAGACCGTTCTTGACCTGCTCTGGAGGGCGTTGAGCGGCCCAAGTTCCACTTAAGCTGGGTTTTCTCCTGAAGGATCTCGTAACCCTGAAATGCGCGCGAGCAGCGACCTAGGTGGAGGTCGTATGAGTCCTGTTCTTCAGCCTTGGAAGGTACTTAGGCAGCCTAAGTTCCACTAGGGGTTCCTGGAAAGCCCGCTAAACCCTGAGTTCCACTCTGGATGCGTTTGGCGACTAAGTGCGCTTCTTCAGGCACCTCATGGATTTTATCCGAATTAATTGCCGATTAGGCAGCTTTTGCCATAGTCAATACCTGGTACGGCGAATAGAGCAAAATGCTGACAGTCCAATTTCCGTGTACTCACCCCAATTTCATCGACCAGATAGTTAACCAAAAGCAACGCTATTCAGACAAAGTGCTGACAGTGCATTATTTTTTCTTTCATTTTTCTTTCCATATCAACATACATAGAATGCTATTCCTACATCGAAAATGCACAATGCTGTTTATATTCTTTGAAAATTTCTTAGGGCACAAATGGCTCTCTAAATTTATACACTGTAGATCAAAAACAATATCAAATTCAATTTTATTAGAATTGTTACATATTTTATAATTCAATTGAAAAAATGAGTAAAAACCAACTAACAACAAGCGAAAAATAATTATAATACTAACATAACAGTGAATTTTTATCCTACATCTAATTATGTTATCACCTAATTCTAAGCGAAGTCAATCAAAAACGTTACCTTGTACTAATAAAATGCTATCACAATGCTCCTAACGTAATCGTCAAACCTTATCTCTAAGCCTAATATAATAAACATAACCTATACCTATCCCAAATATTGAAGCCTATCCTTAATTTGTAACAAAAACAAACAATAACAACACAAAATGTAGTAGTAGTGAGCAAACTAAGCAACGAAAAGCATAAACAAAGAATAACCACGAATAATTTAGGCATTGTCATTTAGCCACCAATACCTAGATTGCTCCGTCGCAGCTCGACCAGCCTTGACGAATCTAGCAAATGAGTATCTCTATTGAAATTGTTGGCCTCGTGAACTCAAATTCGGAGAATACTTTATCTAGTTATCGGTGGCCCGTCTATATATGTGATATATGATTGGGGTCAAAATCAAAAACATACTGATTCATGTCCAAATACACGAATGCTTCTGGAAGAACGAAGCCAGTAGTGAGATAAGTCGCAATATACCCACCAGTAAGGTAGAACGGCAGTGATCTCCAGGGTTTTTCACGACTCTCGTCACTTAAGCAGTTTGATAAATTCTACTATTCGATATATAGTGCTTCCTATCTGTGCCAGGCTTTCTGTACGGTCTAAGACATGCACGAAGACATTTCCTTTCGAAAACTCTTGATCTTCCCATAGTACTAGCCTTCTGATTGTACCAGATCTGACATCCATATGTTAAAACTGGTCTAACCAGGGTCTTGTAACAGATAACTTTGACCTTTTGATCGATGTTTCTGGAATAAAAGAGTCGTCGAAGGGCCATGACTACTTTTTGTGCTTTACTGAGCATGATTTTGACATGTTCATATAGTACAGATACTGACCGGGATGAACACCGAAGTATCGAAAACAGAGTTTTTGGGAAACCCATTCTGAAATGCCTTCACCAGCCATAATGTGGAAATCCTTCCTATTACATTTCGGGTCTTGACTGGCCCCCTGCAGCGTTGTACGAAACAAAAATGTTTCGCAATTCTGCGCATTGATTTTCATTCGCTAATTGTCGGTGTAGAGCTGCGCATCATTAAACATTTTCTCTATCATTTAGTTTCTAACATATGTCTGGTTACTTTCGTTATCGCATGTATGGTCGAATGCCTGGCACGAAAACCAAATTGGCAATTCGGCATCAACTCATATTTCTCAATGGGGACGTTTATGCATTGTTTAATGTCACTTCAAATACCTTTCTGATGCTAGGCAGCAAGCTGATTGGGCGATAGCTTTTACGGCACGAAGATATATACCTTGGCTTTTTTCCACTTATTTAGGAAATATGAATTGCTAACATGTTGTTGAACAATATGCAATAATTTCTAACAGCCAGTTCAGGCAAATGTCGGAGAACTATATTTGGAATACCGTCAATGCCACATGATTACTTGTGGTTCATCCTGCCAACTATGAATCACAAGTTTTCATAGCTGACAAAATAATCAATACGACTCAAGCTCAGTATGAGGTTAGATGTTAATGTTTTATTGAAATGAAGAATTGATTCGCCGACTTCTGAAGGTATTTGATTCCCTCGCTCGGGGTTCGGTAGATGAACCAATTCAAAATATGTTGCAATCAGGGCAAGTTTCTGCAAACTATCACATAAAATACCGCTTCCATTTCCTATTTAGACTCGTACTATCAATTCCATACCAGTCCTATCTCATCACTAGCGGCTCCAAGGTTTGATACATTCACTCGAGACTTCTTAAGAAATAAGCTATTCACTTTCGCGAAAACGCCATCTGGGCCCTGTCGGCTACTATTCATCAGTTTTTCTAACCGTTGATGACTGTCCTTAGTCCTTAAGAAATTGACGGATTAAGTTCCGGACATTCTTCAGGTGTAATTTCAACAAAGACAACGAAGGATGGCTGTCGTCCAAAAATCGCTAGTAAATATTGTTAACGCGTGTGAGAAAAACTTCAACAAATAGAGTTCGATTTCATCGTTAGCTGGATTTCTGTCATTAGGAACCATTGAGCAACAGTTGCCATCATCAGAAAGAGGACATTGCTTCTGGTATTCTCAACTAAACTTCTTTTGATACTTTCCCTAACCCAGTTTTTGAACGTTAACCGATTTCAGTAGCGCATCTGTTGTTGTGCCATGATGTATGCTTGGCATTCAGTTCACCAGTAAGAATATAATACTCGTAATTATACAGCCTTTTAAGTCCGAGTATTACAAACAAAGAGTTGAGCTCCTCCTTGAACTTGAGAACGTTTTGACCAGAGGCAGAGATAACGAAGAAGTTATCCCCATCTGGCAGTGAAATTTTGATAACGGACACTTCAAGAAATTCAAAGTTTTTGAATTTGACTTTATCAATATTTTGGAAACAATAGGGTCTTCTAACCAATATCCCTGTGTCCCCTCGGCCATCACTGTTTACCCTATCATTGCTTACGAATTCAAAATTGTTGAATGTCATGGAGTGCCAAGAATTGAAGTGAGTTGTAGTGAAAAGCATGATGTCAGGCTTTTGCTTAATAATGAATTCAAGAAGATAGTCTCGTCGATGTATAGAAACAATGGAGTTGATGTTGATCGAGATGAGACGATGCTTATCCATGGAAATATGACTGGATGACAAACTATTTTGAAGCATGTTAGCCTAAACTTTGAAGAACAAAATCGATTTTTGATCTCGCTTATTACTTCTCTCTGGAAGAGACTCCAGCTGTTGATAAATTTTGAGAAGCAGTTTATATTGCCACTTACATTGTTTACATCATTTATTTTATGGACATTGATGTCTGGTGGTCCTCTATCAGTAAGTGCAAATGATAATCCGGGTTTGACGAAGTTGGAAGGTAACGCACTGCGATGTACTTGGGATTTTTTTGGGAAAATTTAACTTTTGCATTTTGATACCGAGGACATCCTCGATATGATGCTGGATAACTAAATAAACAGCAGTTAACATAGTATAATTTTTCTTTTGGCTCCATCTGAGCCAATTTGCATTTACAGGGGGCATGAATATCTGTAGATTTAACGCAGCGATAGTGCTTGGCACAGTTAGCAGCCGAATGGCCGAATCTTTGGCACCTGTAACACTGTTTGAAGTCAGTTTTTTTAAGACGCTCCCACCTCACAACTTAAACGTTCAGGTACCTTATCTGTTGAAAGGCATTTGGACTGCTATCGTTAGAAATTTGTACCAAATAAAATGGTTATATTTTGCCTTCAAGAGTTGATCTCCCGGTAGAAAAATTTTCCACACTAATGAATTTGACAGCTGGTGCTGCTTCCTGCAAAATTTCAAGGAGATCAACTATATTCTCCCCATAATCCAAGCCCTTCAACAGGAAGGTCTTATATTTTTTCGCCTTTGGTGTGTATGTGAAGTGTGGAGCTTGTACACTATTAAGAGAATATTTCGCTTGCTTGAAATTAGCCAGTGTTTTTGTTTTAACTGTGAGTGTATCATCGGTCACTCTCTTAACTTCGAAACTATCGATTTTATGTTCGGCTGCCAATAGCCGAACCATATACCTTTCGCGCTGCCCAAAGACATTAATTGGAGCAACTTTCTCAGTTATATTATCATTTTTAATAGGAGAACCAGCAGACACACCGGTTCGCTTCTTCTTCTCATCCTTATTTTTTAATTTTATGTATGCCATAAAATTTTTAATAGAATCATTAATATTACCTTTGTTTTCTTGACGCTTCATCTCGATGTTCATATCGTCTCTCATCGCAGCAAGTATCGCATAGTAATTTGCGCTGATGTTCGCTCGCCCCGCGCTTAGTATAATATCAGCATCATGGATTGTTGACTTCTTCGTATCTTGTAATGCTGCTTTATTTGTTTGTTGAGCCTTTTGCGTTGCTATTTTTTTCATTCGTCTTGCTTGCTAACGCTTTTTTGGATGTATTTTGTGGCTTCATCACTTTTATTTTGTTGACGTTTGATTAATGCCGGAGCATTTCCTCCAAATTTGTAGTTCGGATTTTCATCCCCCTATTTTCTGTAGTAACTCTTGCGTTTTCTTTAGTTACCCTTTCCAATTCTTCACCTGGAATACACTCGAAGCTTTCTTGGTCATTTTTTCTTATAATGATTTTTTTCATTTGTAGCGTTTGCAATGCCTGGCCCGGTACCCCCAGCGGTGAAAAGCCCCCGGCAAACAAAAGGTTTCTTCTTTTTTGAACTATTTGAGACTTCCTCGCAAGTAGAATGCAGACACTTGATAAATTGTTCGAATAGTTCGACGACTTACTAAATTTAAAAAAAAAAAAAAAACTTAAAATTGACGCTTTGAAAATTATTTTAATTTTTGAAAATTATAGACAGGAGCGATTAAAAACACGTATGCAACGACTGCTAGATTCGCTGGTTTTCTTTAAAAACACTTCTGTACGCAAAGAATGCTACGCGTAGAAGAATGGAGATTAAATGAAACCTATCTCTTGGTGTATGGTC
The DNA here is from genome assembly GCA_963969285.1 of Odontomyia ornata. Taxonomy (NCBI): domain Eukaryota; kingdom Metazoa; phylum Arthropoda; class Insecta; order Diptera; family Stratiomyidae; genus Odontomyia; species Odontomyia ornata. The sequence goes on along the minus strand of OZ017740.1, from coordinate 103,430,472 downwards.
TGTGGCAAATTATTTTGCAAATTAAAATTTCAAAATAATGATTCATCATCCTTGTTTTATTGAATTATCGTTTCATTTAAATTATCCTTGTTATTTAAAGTTTAGAGCAATACACCATGATTATTAGATTAGTTTCATTGTTGACCCCCTGATAATGGATGCATGTAGACCCGCAATATATAAAGCCTTTATATCGGGGACATCTTCGGTACGATACAGGATGATTCTCTTTACAACAGTTCACGTAAAATAACTTCTCTTTAGGTTTCGCTGATATAATTTACATTCATTAGCTGCATGTAATTCTCTGCACTTGACCCAGCTGAGTGGCCAAATCTTCGAAACCTGAAGCATTGGCTAACCTAATTTTTTTTCGAAGCCACTCCCATCTGGAAATCTAAGTATCTGCTGTGGGGCGCTTTGACTGGTGTTTTTCGAGATTTACACCGAAAAGATTGATAGCAATCTTTTCTCAGCAGATGATTTCATTGTTCCGAACTTAGTAGCTTCAATGAACTCCATATCGTTTGATTGGTCATATAGAATTTGGAGGGGATCATCTAAATGGTTTGTAAATAAAATTACTTCTACTAGCACTTCCTCTTCTTAATCTAAAATATCTTATGCCACACTCCGCCGAAAACATTCCTTCCATATCAGAACCAATTTGTCCAGGAACATTATTCTCCTTAGCACTACAGCCCCTTTCGGGCCTTCGCTTCCTTCAAACAGCGCCTCCAACTGTCTCAGTCCGTTGACCGCGTCTTCCAATTCCGAACTCCGAGCAGCGATGAACTGTCTTCGTCGACCGACTCAGACCAACGTTTCCTCGCTTTCCCCACTGGCCGCCGGCCTTCAGTTCTCCCCACGAATACCTTCTTGGGTATCCGTTGTTCGTCCATACGATTCATGTGTCCAGCCCATTGCAGCTCCCGCAGACTTACAATCCTTGAGAGCTCCGGTTTATCAAAGATTTCATAAAGCTCATGGTTGTATCGAATTCGCCAGTGTTCTCCATCTAGCTTCGCTCCAATTATTCGCCTCAGGACCCGTCGCTCAAAGGCGTTCAATATATTTGCGAATGCTTGGGTTAGGGTCCATGTTTCACACACATAGCATAACACAGGTCTTATCACAGATTTGTATACTTGGAGCTTTGTTTTCCTGTGTATGCAGCTGGTCTTCAAGATCGTCAATACTGAATAAAATATTTTATTTGCGAGCTGTATTCTTCGGCGTATTTCGTCTCTTTCATTGCCCGTTTTCGTTATTTTAGCACCCAAATACACAAATTCGCTAACATTTTCGATACTGTATTCGCCAAGTGTGATATTTTGTGTATTTGTGGTATCTTTCCTCGACTGCGTCATGAGCTTTGTTTTATTTTCGTTGATTTGTAGCCCTACTAGTTTTGCTTCGCTGTCGAGTTTCAGGAAGAGTTCTTTGGCAGTTGTTAGTGACCGTGACAAAATGTTGATGTCGTCCACATAGGCCACTACTTGGCTCGACTTGTAGAGGAATGTACCTCACGTATCGATGGGTAGCTTCCGTATGACGTACTCCAGAGCCAAATTGAATAACAATGGGGCCAGCCCATCTCCCTGCTTTAGTCCGATATGTGTGTCAAAGGCATTGGTGAGTTGGTTATTGATGCGGACTTGAGAGGTCGTCGACGTCATTGTCATTTCGGTAAGATTGATTAATTTGGCTGGGATGCCAAGCCAAGCATTATTTGGTACAGTACGTTCCGATCAATACTGTCGTATGCTTGCTTGAAGTCAACGAAAATTTGGTGTACGTCTATGTTGAATTCCCAGCATTTTTCAAGTACCTGCTTGACTGTGAACAGTTGGTCTGTTGTTGATCTACCTGCCCTAAAACCACCTTGATACTCCTCAATAATACGTATGGCGTATGGTCCAATTTTATTTTCTAAGATTTTAGAAAATATTTCGTACGCCGTATAAAGTAGTGATATGCCTCTATAATTTTCGGAATATAGCTTGGCACCTTTTTTGTGGATAGGGAATATAATTGATTGGCTCCACTCTTTCGGCACATGTTCTTGTTGCCAAATATACTGGATGACTTTGCGAATAGCTTGGTGAACACTACTGCCAGCATATTTGATGAACTCCACTGGAATCTCATCAATGTCCGGCGCTTTATTATTCTTTCGGGCTTTGATGATGAAAACAAACTTCATCCAGAGTTGGTGGGGCCAATGGAAGCTCTCCGCAGCCATCTATAGGCTCCGATGTTCTGGAGCTGTGCGGAAGATAAAAGAGGTTCTTGAAATATGATGCCCATCTTTTCTTAATCTTGATTTCATCAGCGATTATATTGCCGCGTCCAGGAACATTTATAGATGAAATTTCTTCGATAATATAGTTTTCAGCATTAGACTTTATGGTTTTTGCTAGGGATTAGGGCTCATGATTTCTCGAGTTTTTCAATTTCTCGGGTCTCGAGGGGCTTCTTGGGTTGTCGAGAAATTTACATTTACTTACGTTTTTTTCATATTATTTGGTTCCATTAACGTCAACAAATAAAAGTATCAAATTAATTATAAAACTTTTATTGATCATATTCAAAAATATTAATCTTATGAATAAGCTAATTAACTTAAAAAAAAAGTACAGAAATTATATTATTATGACTCATGATTATAATGTCAGCACCATTTTTGGCTGGTTATTTAGAAAAAAATCAACTCAAAACTTGTAAACAAAAATAGTTTCTATAATACAAAAAAAAACATGAAAGAAAACATTAATATCTTAAATTCAGGTAGAAAATAAATGTAAATTATAATTAAAATACAATCACAGGACCATTAATGGCATGCTAATTAGAATTAAAACAAATGAAAACTTTGCAAGATCAATAGAACACCTCACGCTGAGGAGCTGAACATACAGACAGACAGATACATAACAATTAGGTCAGCTTACCCTGTCTGATGAAATATGCCTTTAGAAAAACTAAAGCATTTATAGCTTTATCATACAGCCAGTTTCTTATTTTATTAACTATATTTCCTGAAATTGAAAACATTCTTTCCTTTTCAGTTGAAGTAGGCTTAATTGAAAGCAATGCTTTGTACATCGGTTCTAAATTTTGTGACCTCTTCCCTGTCTGTTCAAAAAGCAAGAACTCTCTCTTTACTATAGATTTTGACAGTGTCATTGCACCTGCCTTCTCATTTGTTGAAATGCCTTTAATTGCTTTTTCTAATTGAATTTTGAAGCTTTCGGGTTCAGGTTCTGATGGGTATACTTCTTCTACCACTCTCGACTCATTTTCGGTCAAAGTTGTGATGGCAGGGTATAAACGATTATATTCTCTTTCAGCGTATCAGCTCAAAAATGTAGTAGTTACTTTTATTGTGCATGACATTGTCAGGGCTGTTTATGTATGTTAGCAGCGATATTAGAGACGTATTGCGCCACTCTGATATTTTCAATTTAAGTGTATCTATTAATTTGAGGGCCAAAGGATAATTGATACTTTCTACTTCTACTTCTATTATAGCCTCTGCAGTCAATAAATTGGCCTACTCACTACTGCAAGTTTGTTTTGTGGTCATATCATCTGCAGTTTTTGTAGCATCGTAATATTATCTTCATTCCATTTTTGTGGGCTATCTAAATCTATCAATGCCTTTTTGATTTCATTTTTTATTTTCAAGAAACGTTCAATCTTTGCCAGCATTGAATTCCATCTAGTTTTGGCATCGAGTAACAAAACTAGTTCAACTCCTAATTTGGCTACTACATGTTTCTGCAGTGTGATTGATTTCAGAGGACTCTTTCTGAAAAATCTTATAATAGATCGGGTCTCAGTCAATAGATTGTTTATGTCATCAATTATTTGCGGTCTAGGTTCTTCATTAGATATATAAGATTCATCATCGTTATCAGTGCTGCTGGTTTCATCGGAGCTGCTGTGTTCTTCGGAGCTGCTGTGTTCGTAATCTTATTCATTCATTCCTAGCAGCTGTAACTTCTGTCTGTTTTTTGCAAAATATGCCGAGAATAGCTAAATGGATGGCATGATTGACACATAGAACCATTTCACAGGGGCTTTCTCTGCCAAATTTCTTCATTATGTTTGGCCCATCGCTTGTTACGGCAACAACATCACTCTCAAATTTCATTCCAAAATGCTTGAAGCGTTCCTCCACTATTTGTCTTACTTCAACGGCCCCACATTTACCGGGTATGTAGACTAACCCCGAATTACAATGTGTTGTTTCTGAAGTATGACACATAACACTAAAATAGCGTTTGTTACGCATGCTTAGCCACTCGTCAATACTCACACAGCCGGTTACTTGAAGAACAAATATCTGAAAGTTCTTTTATCATTTCCTTTTCTTTATCCTCATAGTATTTTAGTATTAGATTCATAACATCATTAACACACATGGGCAGTTTATATCCTTTAGCAGAAAGTGAATCATGAATGAATTCACTCTTTGTGATTCCATTTATGATGAAGCCATCTTCTGCAGCCAGTCTTGCCAATATTTCACCCAATGATTGTATCGGTGAAGTTTTGAATTTTAGTTTCTGTTGCTGCATACTTTCATACCCAGGCCTGCTTTTTCGGTGCACTCACATCTGAACTTGTAGATGCTTCAGATTCAGATTCTTCTTGGGTCCCGCATTTAGTGATATTGATTTTATGCATGTGATAAATGTCTCACCAACCCGCTAGGATTTGAACCTTTGCAAGCAATGGTTTTTGGGTACAATAGGCATCGCGCATTTGTAGATTCCTTTTTTTTTGTAAATATTTCAATACTTTTTATGCTTCTGTCTTTATTGCTATAGTGACGTTAGAAATCTATAACAAACGCAATTCAAATTAATAATAAGCCCTTGGATTAATATGTGGTACACACACAACACAACTGGCAATTGGCGTCTCACAAATTTAAAATGGCACATTAACTAATTTCAAATTTACTAACATAAGAAAAACATATCAGAATAATTAAAAACTATGCTTGTGTGTTATTTTTTTACAAAAATAGGAAATATAATTGAATCGGTCATTTCAAAAACGTCATAAGTCACACAATTAGAATTTTTCAGGAATCAATAAAAACTGTGCCATTTATCAAAAAACGAGTTTGAGAGTCCTTTTTTGGGCTTAATATAGTATTTGAATATTGAAAGATTGAAATGGTGGATAACCTCCACGTTTCATCAACAATAATAATGAAAAAAAAATTGAAAAACTGTTCTTGACTTATGTTGCTTTAGCAAGAAACAGGGTTAATTGTATATAATTTAGACAAATCAATCATATCAATCAAATCTTTTATTGCTTATTATTGAAAATAGCACTTCAACATAAAAATATCAACCTGTTACATGTTTTAATAACTTTGGCACATAATCGTATTCTCCATTTTTCTCAATCGGATTATCTTCAACATTTCCAGTTATCCAGCAAAATATGTTCGCATAAAATGGTATATACTCTTCCGGAATGCTATCCTGTACTTGTTTCAAATCACCGATTTTTTTACAATTAATGGGCATTCTCAAATTATAAGCCTTGGTTGATGGAAGTGAAACAGAAGTTGTGAGTTTTTTTAAGTAGTATGAATGAATGGTTAATGAATCCATCAATAAACTCCTCGGCTATGATAGTACCTTTTTTATCTGAATCATACTGAAAACTCATATATGTCGAAGGCGCGAATGATGTTTTTTGTTCTTTTGGGACATTTTTTCCATACGACTCAGTTGACAAACACGACCACGTATCGAAAAATACTGATGTACTTTTTCAAATCGTTTAGAGTTGGTTAAAGCCAACATGAATCTCAACAAAGTATTATTTTTATTTTGACCGGGGCAGCCGTCGGAAAATACATATAAATGCTTAATATGTGGCCCAATATTATTTTCAATATAATGCATCAACATTGAACAAACCTCATTTGCTCCCTTGTTAGCAATACCTTCATGATACATGTAAAATGTCGATCTGCCTGTTTTTAAATCTTTAACGCCAAAACAGTGAACCCACAATTGCGGTAAATAAAATATATTTTGTACAGGTATGTGTGGCAACGGCAAGTTTTGCATAAAATTGAATTATAGCTACAACACTCTCTCGTGCCTTGCATAGATCTTGAACTGATGAAATTTTGTTGTACAACTTCTTGGCACGTTGTTTATGAATCATTAACTCAGCGACTAATGAACGTGTCGCATTTTCTGTTATGTTCGATTGTTTTATTTTAGTTGATAGTTCTTCGCAAGTTATACATGTGTCGACTTGTGGTCGACCGAATCTAAGAGAAAAATTATCCTTAAAGTATTTTAAATAAAATTTATACTTAATATTGAGAATTGGATATTTTTCCATATACAAAGAATGCATTTTTTGACATCTAATCGTGTCTCGAGATATTCGATGTCCTTTCCAGCATAATGAGTCTTTTTCCTTGGAAAACAGAGAATGTGCTCGTGATTTTCTGGCATAAATTAGAAGACACTGTATTTGCTTTTGGGTGACATCCTCTGTTATCTTTCGGGCTCTTTCCTTCATTAAGTAAATCACAAAGCCTACGAACTCTAGCTTCAGTAACTCCATATAGGCTTATAAATGCTTTCTTGCAGACTGTTACTTTACCAGTATGTTTTAAAATATGAAACTTAAAAGCACTTTGCCTCCATGTAGCATTTTCTTTCCGAGGACGTCTCTGTTTTACATGTAGCTTTTCTATAAGTGATTGAAGAATATATCCTGCTCATTTTTTGTTGTGAACCTGTTAATCTTTGAAATGCAAGATTCCATATCGTCCTGGTTGAAATTTGCAAAACATTCCTTTTTACATCTGCAATAAATATACGGTATATCGTAACTAACCATATATGTGTTTAGGTAGTTTACTAAATGCAACGGAATTTATTGAAGTCTTAATGCACAAACGATTTTATAATTTGTATTTATTTAAAAATTAACAACGACTGACAGAGATGTCCTCAAATTGTACTGAAAAGTCAAATTGAATAAAAGTTTGTGGTTAACTTGCCTGCAATTTACACCCGTAGATCTTGGAGCTATTGGTTTTCCTCTGTAATTGGTGTATGCCTGTTCTTTAACTTTAGACTTTTTAATAATATTTCTTTTATACGTTGACGAATTACACATTCTCTTCTTTCTTGGCTCACTACCAGTCGCTGTTTCACTAAAAGACATTTTTAAGGCAAAATTACGACAAATGATATTAAGTGTCAAATTGAAGATATGAACACTGCTATTTAAACAAATCACAACGATGCAATTTTTAAACTTCTATCTCAGATTTTGGGGATACACTAGGACCAAGTTCATAAAATAAAAGGATTTATGTACTAACACAATACAAAAACTCATTCGGAACGACTAAAAAATGTTCTAACGGTATGGCGATTCGCTTGCGAGAGAGATATAACCAAGCAACGTTAAAATTTTTATCCTCTGTCGATCCTTGCGCTGTCATTTCGATGATCGTAGTAACGGATGTCACCACAAGTCGCCATAAGATATAACATCCACCGCCATCTAATTGTGCATGCAAAAACCACTTAAGTCACTGACTTGTGTTGTTTATGCTATGAATGTCGAATACGCGGTATTATTTGAAAAGGAAGGAATGTATTGACTTATGTAATTTACATCCAGAATACGTATCTAGTATCAAGGACGAGTTTTCAGCAAAAATAGCATGTTCGGAAAAAATGTGACTTAAGTGGTTTTTGAAATGACTGATTCAATTAGACTATGCAGTATACTTAATGTATCGTCAGTTATTTTATGTATGCAATTTTAACTAAAAAATAATAGAAAAGAACAGGTAAGTGCTCGTATCTATTAAAATTTAAGATCATATTTAGATTATATTATTGATAAAAATAATATGAATAATAAAGCTATGCTGTGTCATTAAAAGTAAAAAGACTTACCTGTTTGATTTCAATTTATCACGTAATCTGTAAAACACTACGTAAACTATACTTGGCTAGAGTCAAAACACGAATGAACGTGTAAAAATAACGCCACAGAGCGCTTGCAGCGAGTTCAAAGGGTGCCGCTGCGCTTTGGCCCACGCCGCTACGCAACACAACAAACGGCGTTTAAATTTCTATATATGTACATGATTTCTCGAGTTCTCGAGCTTGATTTCCCGGGAACGAAGCCCAACGATTTCCCTTGAATGCTCAAATCGAGATTCAATAGCTTGGTTGGTTGTTTGGATTTTTTGTAGTTGTTTGTCAATTTGCTTTATTTTTCTTATTAATTGTTATTAAGCCTCAAATTTTCTGACTTGTTATTCTAAAAAATTTACCAAATCACCAAAAGTATCGTTTTCATCTCCCAGTAGTTCTTCCGATTTATGCATAGCCAGTGCTTGTAGTAATTTTTACTGATGTTAAATCCTCCAGCGTTCTATATTTTCCATTGAACTTCATTTGCCTCTTCTGCGTACTCTTTTTTTCGTTTCTTCTTTTCACCGGATTTAACGTGCAACTTAGTTTCTTTCTTCAGGTTATAATAAATTTTTTGTTCATGGCTTTGACTTTCAGTTGAAGCGACGCGATTTCAATTTTGAGTTTGTTGTTCTTCATCTCAAGAGTTTTACTCACTTCTTCCTGCTTATTGGAAGATTTTCTTTTGGGGGCAAAGGTTGATTTTATAGTTCAATTAAACGGGTCTCTTCAACAGCTTTCTACCGATCGAAGAATATTTCCCCTTATTGGATGGTCGAAGTCATCCGGTCACTCCATCGTCACCCTCGAGAAATCTTCAGCAAATACAACTTACCTGATTTCCTCTTGATTAAGTTGATAGCTGATAAAAAGTTTGTTGAACTATATGTATAACACCAACCAAAGTTATTCAAACAAATGAGCAACAATCACAAATAAGATTAATTTTGAAATAATTCGATTAATGACCGGAACGAATAAAAACACACATGAACAACTAAAACAGCTGAACTCTCAGAACTGTTCTTAAATAATACTCAAGCAGTATTTTAAGATAATCATTTAAAAAAAATACAAAAACTCCCAGACTTGCTATTGATTCATTGTGGAAATACAATTGCTTCGAGGTCTCCCTTGGGCATAGTGTTAACTTTTATCCGATTTTGATTTTATTATTATTTTTATTCTAAATTGTATCGATATCGAAGATATTTTTCAGTTCACAATAATTCTAGCTGATGCTTATATTTTGCATCAAATTGATGCCGATGCCGCGGGACTCGGTGCATCAAAATTCTTTTCGGATAAGTTGAGGAAATAGAATTATGTGTTTCCGAAAATACAGCTATTATTTGAGTGGAATACTTTGGAAATTCAAATAATTTTTTTAAAAATTTAAGAAAGCATTAGCATATTATTCCGTTGTAAAAGCAAGTAGAATTTTTTTTTATTTTCAATTGATATGTGTACTGTATCAAAAGCCAAAAAAATAGCAAAGAACAGAAACATATCCAATTATTGCCATCAACCAACAAGACTTCATTTCACAAATATGCCTACCATTCAAACAACCAACTACTCACATGACCCATCAAGCCATACTAATGCGAGCTCTAATTAGCATTTTCCATGATAAATGCAGTACCAGCTATAATTACTCGTAAGCTTGGGATATGCAGAACACATGTCCGCACTTAGGCTTACATCGAACTGACCTACGACCTTTGAGTAGTTATTTGGTCAAAGAGCTGAAAGCTCTCATTCAGCTTTGACGAAAATAATCATCAAATTGCTAATGAGAACTCGAAAAAAATAAATAAATCGCATGTTTTGCGTAACTGAACGTCTGGTTACTTTCAACGAAACATATTCAAATGAAATGTACATATCGGCAAACAGTTGAATTTCAGTGAAAGTTAAATCCACCGTGCCCGGCGCCCACTTCAAGAAGCTCTTCAGAAATTTGCAAGTAAATAAATTTATTCTATCCAGCAATGACTGCGAACTTGAATAACTTTAACAAACACGTAAAGCGGCAAATATTTGCACAAAAGCTATTTTGAGCGGCAATAGTGAAAATTTCACAAAGATTTCCCATTCATTCTCTATTGTTTTAATGCCGCTCCAACTCGCTGCACAGTTTTCTTACGTTAGTTGGCGCTTTACGCCTCCGTTACATATTTCAGTGTTAACCGAGTTATACAAATAGGAGGACACGCAAGTCTATAATTTAGACATAGTCGTACTGGCAATTGGAGCCAGTAGTCATTTGGCGTGTTGTATGGTCTAATAGGTTTTTATGATATTGTTACAGAGCAGATAGATTCCAAGATATTGCAGAAGATGCCAAGATGCGATGGCGCTTCCTTGGAGAGGTGTGGAGAGTTGGATAATAATACAATAAAAAATTTCATAGTACGTGGTACTCGCAAGCTCTTCTACAGTTCGTCATGGCCATCGTCATCGGTTGACGTCGCACTTCTTTTGCATGTCCCCCCCCCCCACCAGACTGACTATTGTCTTGCCGTCTTGCTTGAGAGCAGGTGAGTTCAATGGGAGTTTTATTCTAATGTCGAAATTGATGAAATCTGATATGAATAGGAAAAACGTGAATTGAATGTGTTTTCGGATGTAAGTGGGAGATTATGGCAATGACGATGGTTATCGCGAATAACGCCATGGATATTGCAATGGGATATGAATCATTGAATTGCTTTAATAGGAAAATTTAAATAAATTATTTGAATAGGTGAATAACGAATTTTGATGGGAACGGTTTAATTGGACAAGTGAAAGATTTGTAGAGCATAATAGCTTTGATTGATATTTTACGATTATAGAGTCCTCCGCCTACTTTACCTTAGCATATATCTAGTCTCACAGCCTAAGGACATAAAACAGTTTTTTTTGACGATTCCTGTTATGCGAATATCTATATTTTAAACGTTTCCGTAAGGCAAGTCTCGAGGCGCGTTGCGTGTGGTAAACGAGAAGGGGATCAAGTCCGCATGCTATAAAACTACGAGCTCTATTTATTACTCACCGAGGTAGTTATGTTTAAGTCAACGTCTGTTCCCACAAAAAATGAACAGTCGATGAAAAATGAATCTTCAATGCAATACGAATCCGCGTTGCAAAATGTGAGAAAATTCGTTGCAAGTTTTCAGGAACCCTAAAACCCAGACGCTGACTCGACTTAACTCTTCTTGTAGTTTTCTGTAATTCGGAAAACAGAGGCAAGTTCTAAGCCGGTCGTTGTATAGATAAAACACGTTTAGTGAATCTTCTCAGTAAAATAAAATTAACTTTTCGGTTAAACAACTGGTTGTTTCTTTAGTGTTATTCCGTCGGGAGTTGGTCCGACCTTTTTTATTTTTTAGCATCCCCGTTATAATATTACGTTTCTGGTGCAGTCGGTTTTCTTTCGAACCAAATCAGTAAAGTGAGAAACTAAGTCCGTAATAGGCAATTTCACCCCGATAATAAATCGGCAACGACGTGTGTGTAAATAAAAGATAAATAAAAATAAACTTATCTAATAATTTGTTACCGCGATCGAGTGTAAAATTGTTGAGCAAGAGCAACAATCAAGCCTAAAACGTTGTTTAAAAGAGGTTGTGAGGCTGCTCTTCATCTTGCTGCAAAAACTTGTCACGGCTCAGAATTCCCAGGATCAAGTTGGGAGACTAGCAATGCAATCGAACAGATATTCTACGAGGTGGAGCGAATCCTAGAGATTGGATATATAAGGAGCTTCGACACATGAGTACGTATGGGGACAGGTGAATTATCCATGAACTCATTTATAACGAATATTGAACTTTTCACAAATACAGAACTAAAAATTGAAGCAACGAGAATAATATTCCTCGAAAAGATTCAGGGTGAAGCAAAAGCAGCAGTTCTGAGTACCCGAAACACAGGCGATTGGCAGGCGCTAAAAACAGCCTTAAAACTACGTTATAAACCAGGAGAAATCTATCGCCGCGCATTCGGAATGAAGGTGAATACTGTAAGTGAATTAGCAATAGAATTGCAGAAAATTAAGCTTAAAAACTTTGAACTGATTTTAAGCTTTAGTGGAAACCGACATATTGATTAAAGTAATGTAGATTCTCTCCTCTCAAACACGGACAAAGAAATGACGCAAGGGATGTTATTAGAAAAAGTCTTTAAAATGAATAAAACTTTAGATATCATAGATATGATGTGTGAAGGACGCTAAGAAGATTCGTGCTTTCGGGAAGAATATAAAAAAGTTAAATTTTCATCCGATACCAAAAGTTTTGTCGATAACAATAGAACGAAATTTCAAGCAAATCATGGGAAAGGACAAACTGTGACAAATACGCTTCAACGTACATATTATCAGATCCAAACTGACCACAAGCCACTATCAGAATCAATACGACAATCAGAACAATACAAAACTATAAGACATAATCAAAACTTAAGTACTAACCCCCCGCAAAATGTGTTTTTAGGTCAAAATCAGTTAGAAAATACAAACAATTATGGTAAAAATAATTTCAATAGTTTTCGACAACAAAAGAATAATTTTCAGAAAATCCCGAAGGGCACTTTCGGTTTCCGTAGGCAACAAGTTACACCTATGGAAGTCGATAACGTGCATGCAAACACTTTTTGTGTTGCGTGCCAAAATAAGATATTAGAAAATTTTGGACCCGAGAGTGTAGTGGATGAAAACAGAAATGTTGAAAATGAATTGAACCATGAATTAAAAATTCGTTGGAAGATATGATTTTGTTATTGGTATCGACCTTCGAAATAAATTAGGAGCGGTTATAGATATCCAAAATAAAATTCTAGCACTCAACAACCAAAGAATCAACTTTTTAATAATCCCATTTCCACGAGAGAAGTATGTGCTCTTGAAACAATTGAAAAGGGATATTTTGATCGTCTTGATCTCGGACACCTTAATGTCCAAGAACGTCAAGCAATACCAGACCTCATTAAAAAATTTGAAATTTCATTTTTTAAAGAAGGTGATAAGCTCGCCCCAAGTGTCCAACATGAGATCATCACCACAACCAATAGACAATCAATTCAAAGCTTCACAGATACCCCCTTAACATGAGCAAGAAGTAAGAAGGCAAATCGCGGAAATGGAAGAGTAAGGAATTATACGGAAAAATAATTCCAAATATTGTAGTCCGCTTATTGACGCACCCAAAAAATGTGATAAATCTGGCAAAAAGAAATTCAGAATCGTCATTGATTTTCGTAAATTGAATGACGTAACGGTGGATGATAAACTCCCGTTACCCAATTCCATTTTAGACCAATTGGGCAGAGCCAAAAATTTCTCGAAAATTGACTTGGCCAAAGGTTACCACTAGATTCTGATCCGAGAAGAGGATCGAAAAAAGACAGCATTCGTGACCCCGTATGGCCTTTATGAATTTGTCAGGATGCCTATGAGATTCAAATTGATAAATGTAGATTTCTGGAAAGAGAGACACCATTTTTGAGCCATGTCATAACCCAGGAAGGTTTGAAGACAAACCCTGATAAAATTCAAGTTATTGAAAATTTAAAATTACCAAAAACCGAAAAAGAAATCAAAAGTTTTTTGGGTATTACTGGCTTTTATCGCAAATTTATTAAGGATTATGCGGAAGTCGCACAACCCATTACCAAATATTTGAAAAAGAACGAAAAAATCAATACGCATGATCCAAATTATATTAATGCATTTGAAAAACTTAAAAGTCTTATAAGCTCATACCCTGTACTCCGTTTTCCTGATTTTTCTAAGCAATTTCAATTAACTACAGATGCCTCTAACTTTGCAATAGAAGCCGCCTTGTCGCAAGATGGTCACCCTGTTTGTTTTGCATCAAGAACCTTGAACTCTCATGAGCAAAATCATTCTGCCACGGACAAAGAATTTTTGGCCACATTGGGAATAAATTCAAAATTTTGACCGAATATCAACCTATAAAGTACCTTGAAGCGAAGTATAGAGGAGAAGATTTATCTCCACGTCTCCAACGATGGCTTATTAACCTCAAAGAGTACCAGTTTGAAATTGAATACCTCAAAGGCCGAGAAAACAAAGTGACCGACTTCTTAAGTCGAATCAAACCTGGTGATATGAATGAAGAGATAGTTTCCATAACAGATAATCACACTAATTTTTTCTCCGCTTTGGGTATTCTCTGTAATGTCGAAGAAGATGATATGAAAACATTGGCTACTATACACTCTGCACAGGAAGAATTACTTGATTATACACCAATCAAGGAGGAGATAGTCAATAAATATTAAACCCAAATTATACTAACAAACAATAAGACACAAGAATTCGAAATTATACATAAAAAACGTAAGATATATTGCAAAGTATGACTTTGAAAACCTCACGGATATTCTGAGGAGGTATATATCAAAAGGAAAAATTGGTATATTGACCGAATCAGAAGATACAAAACATAATATTGTGCAAGAGAAAATTAGGTCCTTATATTCAAATGAAAAACAACTAAAATTCATTCGATGCTCTTATCACGGTCAAGGAGGTAGAAGCTGTAAAGCAAATATCGTTCTATCATGTTAAAGAACGTATGCATTCAGGTATACACGAAAATTTCAACGCACTCAAAAACAAAATTTATTTCCCTAAATTGATGGAATTGATCACGATCCTAATAAGTCAGTGTGATATATGTCGGCAATTAAAGTATGATAGAAACCCAATTAAACCCAAATTCAAGCATACTGAAACACCATTCGACATAAATGAAATCTTATATGTTGACATCTACACAATTATGAAACACAGCTTTCTGCTGCGTATTATTTGACAGACAGAAATCATATTACAATAGTAGAACAATTTGAAGATCACTTCGCGAAAGTAGGCAAGCCTAATATAATTGTCGCAGGCAATGAGTTTGATGGAATAAGAATCAAAGAGTTTTTGCAAGAAGAAGATATAACCTTGCACTTGACGCAGGCGCACAGCCAGACGGGACTAGCCGACATTGAAAGAGTACATAGTTCATTCGAGATGAATCCTTCAAAAAGTTATTAGGAACTACAATGATCGATTCCATTCAACAATTAAAGCTACTCCAGCTGATTTGCAATTCCGTAAATTATCACCTGAACAAATAAGAAAAAATTTAGAGAATGCTAAAGAAAAATACCGTCAAAAACAAAACGAAAATAGAGAAGAATACGAAGAAACTCGGTCAACAGGCTTCATAAAAAACTACACAGCAGCCAGGCTAAAACAGTTACCCAAATTCAGAAAGGCAAAACTGGAAAATGTACATCCGATCAATATAAAAAGAAGACCTAAATTGGCAGACCCTTGAGTTTGTGATTTCGACGCGAAAAATGAGTCTGAGGAAGAAATTATTCAGGCTTCATTAAATAATGGTGCAGAGGAAGATATACTTATTTCAAAGTTTAATTTAAATATTACCCGAAAGGATATTAGGACTTTAGATAAAAACAATTGGCTCAACGATAATGTTATAAATTTGTATCTTAATTTGTTTGCAGAGCGAAGTGATCAAAATACCCCTGATGAGAGACAGAAACTCACTCTTACATTCGAAAAAAAATTTTTCTTCCTTTCCAGATTATGGCATTGGTTATATCCTTACTTTTCGTAATCAATCCCGTTCAAGGTCTTTAAAATATTTACCACATTAATTAACAATCAGGATTCACCCAAATTAAGCTTGATGAAGTTTAAATAGTGTCTGAAGCTAACATTATTATCCACCTCATGAACACCAACGAAATTCTTGACACGATAATTGATTTCAAAACCAACGCAGACAAATTAACCGGACCCCATAGAGAACTAATACTTAACAAACTGGATCATCTGTATAGCAAGGTTAAGACACTTACCCCGCAAGCAAACAGGACAAAACTAGGACTTATAAATTTGGCTGTAACTACGCATAAATGGCTTTTTGGTACAATGGATGACCAAGACCGTGGTGACATTGACGAACATCTCGATATTCTAGAACGAAGCACTCATAATGTTATCGAAACAATCAATCAACAAGTTGATAGAAATCATAGCGTTTGATCAAATTATTTTTCAAAGTACAAAAACACATCAAATTCAAGAGCTCCAAGTTCACAAAAATTATAATTATTGAATTAATATCAGCATTATTATGACAGTTGTACTTATCGTTTTCATATTTTTAATTATTTTAAAAAGTGAAAATCCGGGAAATTAACATCAAATTTGTAACACGAATCCGATCTTTTTTATTTTTTTAGCATCCCCGTTAAAACACTACGTTTCTAGCTGGAGGTGTCCACCGTGATAAAACTATAAAACTCAGGAGTAAGTAGTTTTTGTAGAAGACTGCTCTCACCCACCCGAGGTGAATCTACCCACAGGAGCCACATAGAAAATGATGCTCAGGTAGAATGTCAAGAGAAGCTGAGCAGAAATTAAATCTGTACCACGTGTTAGGTGGAACCCATGGCAGGTTACTGTCACCTGTGAGGAGCCTTTGTTGACTGGAATGTGGTTTTGTGGTTGGAATAGTGAAGAAAGTAATTTTGAGCATTAACACTAATGTTGTGGGTATCCTGAACGAGAGTAAACTGGGACCCCATTCCAATCGGTGGGAGGCGATGGTTGGCGCATCGCATCAATATTTGTTTTCTGGTGACCGTGGGGTTAGGTTGTTGTGAACGCGCAAACGCACTGCTTCATGCCTTCGCCAGCCAATGGCATCAATACTAATAGGTATGAGCAGCTTTCCGCTTTACATTCATTTGCATGATAAGAATTATTAAATTGCAATCAAGCTGTGTTACCTCATAAAGCAGGTATGCGGCGAAAGTCAAGAGATGGCAGCAGCATATTTCTCACAAGCAAGTACGAGTCAGCCAGCAGAAATTAACAACGGGCGTAGAAAGAAGAAGGAAAAGACAGCAGCAAAATGTATCTCGCAAGCGAGCGTAAGTCAACCAGATTAAAGTTCCCGAGAGGAGAATGCTTCAATCAGCTCAAAAGCTCTCCTAGCTCTTCTGCAAGTATGTTTCCCCTAAGAGAATATCGTTTGTTGGCTCTCTTAGTTTACGTACAAAAAAACGAGACGCGAAGAAAGAACTTCTGTGGAATGGTAGCTCACGTATTCGCGTATTCAGCAGTTTTTAAGGAAAATTGAACCAAAAGCCCGCTTCGCGGCTAAATTTAAGCGCTTGGTTGAGTACTAGCCGATCAGTTTTGTGCTTCGACTCTACTAGGGAGCGTGTTGCTACTCATATAACTACCGATTTCACAACGAGTAGTAATTAAAGCGACCTTCGCGATTGAAGTTTAACCGCCGAAATTAGGCTGAGGTGTTGTTTGGTGATAACTGAATGCTGAAGGGTGGGGATTTAGGTGGAGCCGTGAACTTCTTTCGGCCTTTTGGCGTTTTCCGCCGTGTAGCCACTCCGATGCACTAGCTCAACTTCTTGGTTCCCTTTACAGGCATGAAAAGGGTGTTGTAAATAATGTTTTCAACCAATCTTGATCCGTGTGGCTGGCAATTGCACCTTACCCTAGAAACGCCTGAAAAGATTCTTCCCAATGGAGTAACGGAAAAAAGCTATGTACGTAAAGAAGTTGATCCTTGCATCTGGTTTTATTCCCTGAGCACAGTAGTATGAGCATATATTCGGCGTGCTCGGCTACTTCAATTTGTTCTTGGACTTTCCCTAGGTTCAATCCCATTTGAATCTTCCAAGTACTGTGGTAGATTAGTAGGTTGCCGATATCTTCGAGAAGCACGCCCGTGTTTAGTAGGAGTTGTGTTGAGAAGGGTTCTGGTTCTGCGTTGGTCAATAGGAGAAGCCAGCAAATAATTATTGATGTTAATGCAATTGCTAGGAAATAGAAAACTTTGGGTTCTAGTCAAAACAGAGTTCGAGGCGATTGTTATGAATACCAACAAGTCTCTTTCCTATCACAATGGTTGTATTAACTGGAGAGTTTATGCATTTTACTTCGTAGGGACTGACCCAGATCTGTGTTGGTTTGTTTTTCTGGTTTTCATTCTGTAGAAGAACTTTGTCCCCTACATGGAAGTTGATTGGTTTGATTTTTGTGTCATAGTTTGTTTTGGATCTCTGCTTGCTAGTCAGGGTATTTTTTAATGGCTATGCCATACAGTTTTTGTAGTTTGTATATTAGCATGTGGTAATAACTTTTGTGGTTGTATAGAGGGGCGGGTTCTCGTTTTAGATTAAAGCGGATGTCTGAGGGCAAGCTGAAAAGACAATCCATAGGGGTGAGTTTAGTGCTATCATGAATGCTGTTGTTATAGACTAACGCGACCGTTCGCATATCTGTGGATTTTGGTCTACCATGGTGCGCAGATATTCAATCTGTGTGCTTGTTCCAAGGGTTTGTTTTATTGGGAGTGGTAGGCAGTAGTCTGCAACTTCTTAAAGTTAAGTGGTTTGCAGATCTGTTTGAAAAGTTGTCCCTTAAAGTTGGTACCCTAAACTGTGACTATGTATTCTGTAGCGAATGATGATTTCCTCGCAGAATACCTTTGCCACTGCTTCTGTCTCTATATTGGGTAGAGCGTACGAATTACCGAACTTTGTGAGGTTATCCTGGAATGTTAGTATATATTTGTTGTCGGTTGGTGTTTCGAGTAACGAGTCTACAATGTTCAGGTATACCTTATCGAACGGTCTCTCTGCTATATCTGTGATTACCATCGGTATGCAGTAATGTGGTGTATTTTTCATTGTTTGACGTTTGCCGCACTTCTTTACGTAGTGTTTTATGCTGGATAACATGTTTTTGCATGGGTATTTTTTGTGTCTTTGCTACACTTTGGTGCCCACCGAAGGGGTAGTCATGATACTCAGATAGTATTGTTTTGATTTCTTCGAAGGTTGTCAGGGGCTATTTTGGTGTTCCGTTGTGGAATTTTGTATTTAGTCTGCGGAGGACGGTTTTCCCAGCATTCAGAATCCTTATAACAGGCGATGTAGACGCCATCAGCTATGCCTATGCCGGAGCACAACATATCTTGCTTGAACATTATCGGCATTATTACTAAATATTGGCTTCGTGATTGGAGCGTAATGATTTCTTTCTAGATCACCTGGTGACATTCGCGATCTTCTTCGGCATACTCAACATCTCTTTTCTGTCGGGGGCGTCACACCTTGTGCCGGTCCGAAGGACCATGCATTTGTGTTTGTCGGCGCCTCAGGTGAGGTATGATCTTGTAGAGTATCCATTGCCGTTACTTGGGCCGTACCCGTAGAAGTCTGAATAGGACTGATGAATTCCACATCGGCTCGTGCTGATTGGACCTCCACACTTAGGGCGGACCTTAGTGGTCGTGTGCTAGTGCCTTTAGAAGTCTCAGTCACGTTTCGTTGTTGCTGGACTTCTCCTGTTGGAGCTTCCAGTGGAATTAAGAGCTTTTTCGGGCTTAGTTAGGGGTGCAAGTTAGCTTTCTCTTGGGACCCTGAACGTTACTGTTGTGGGATAGGAAATTGTTACCCAATATCCCATCATTGGGCATGCAAGTGGTTTCATCCACCACTAGTTGGGGGGCAAGTTAGCTTTCTCTTGGGAACCTCAACGTTACTTTTGTGGGGTAGGAAATCGTTACCCAAAAGCCCATCATTGGGCTTGCAAGTGGTTTCACCCACCACTTGAAACGTACAAGAAAGTGTGGTGGGGAGTTGGAAATTGCCTTGCACAGAGCCAAGGGTTTCCCCTTCACCAAAGGGACTTACCAGTGTCAGTTTCTTGTGTCCATTGATTTGGCAGTCGCTCTTTAATGCCTGTTTTATGATTATGTTTATTTCCGCATCCATATCGGTAATGAGTTGAGTCTGTATGTTTTTGCTTATATCTAGTGAAAAAGAGGTTGTTATTGAGTTGGATTTAGTTGTTTGTTCTTTAGTAAGTTTTGGTTTGTGTTGAGGTCTGCTTTTGACTGGCCTCCTCGTGCTAGTTCCGATTGTTGTCGAGCCGGGCATTTTTGACTGGACTTTCCCCCGTTTCCCTGAGTTCTTGATTGCCATCTTTTTTCTGGAAGCAATCGTCTACCGCGTGCGTTTTTCTCCCGCAGAACTCGCATATTCCTTGGATGTGGTAGACCCTGAGACTATCGGATCTGTTGCATGAGGGTTGTTTCTTGCAGTCTCTCTGGTCGTGTCCATACTCTTTACAGGTATTTTTGCGCCCGAGACACTCAGAGTAGGTGTGTCCTCTTATATTGTAGAAACTGCACGTTACTCTTTTAGCTAGGTTTGATGTTTTGCTTTAGGTGCTCGTATTAGGCAGGGGGACTATTTGATGCCGCTGACCACCAGGGCTTAAGAGTTGTGGATGCGGTGTAATAGTGGGCGTGAAGACCGTCTGGTGCTGCTGACTACCATGGATTTACGAGTTGTTATTTGTGGTCTACAAAAGTTACTTAAGTTGATGTTGATTGGCACTCCTTTTTTCGGACTATTGCGTTGTTCTGACCTAACAGTGGTAGAAAATTGAGGTTCAATGGAGTCGTGCTAGCAAACTGGTGTGTTGACTAGTGGTAACGCTATTGGGGGTGAAGTTGCGTGGGGGATGCTTCCTGCTGCAGCTTCTTCATGTTCAGGCCTTTTACTATTAGGTCCTCGAAGGTTTTGTAAGGTTGGTTTTATGCATAAGCGATATTCAAGCTTTCAAAACGGTGTCAAAAGTATGTAGACAACGCAGGACACTACATCGAGAAATGCTGATCATACGGTTTTTATGTAATACAATAAAAGTATAAAAAAAAATTACCTCGTATTCCAATTTCCAGCCTGTAGATTGTTTATTAATAGAATGTCCAAAAACGGTAGTTCCTCTTCTTATTTTATTTCATATTAACTTGTAAGTTCTTCTGCAGTCCATTCTGAGAAATCAAGGTTCCTATTAAGGAAACAGGCAGAACGAATATAAAACTCGCTAAATTTTATTGGATGTCCTATTTGTAGTTAAGGTGACCGCAAGTAGCGTTATCCGGATAATACTAATATACGATTTGGTGACCTTTATGAATGCTTACTTACTTTTAGTAAGTAAACGTAACATAACAAAAGGAGAAAAAAGTATAATGGTTACTTTGGTACCGTTGGCGCAGCACCATGTTGCCGTTAATCGCATTTTAATATTTTATTATTTTTGCTCTGTCTATTGTGTGTATTAGATATTAATTTCTGCTCATAACGTAAAACTTTAAAAATAATAATAATTTTTCTAAAGCAAGTAATAATTTATTTTTCCTTTTTTCAGGTAAGACATTTTCTCAAAATCAAAAAATTTTGTCGTCAAGGTGAGGAGAAATCCTTCCACTACAGTCAGTCAATGAAGCGGTAAGATTTATAAAATATATTGGAAAAACTAAGCATATCAAAAGCACCTTCAAATTAACTTTGCCTCAAATTTTCATGTCAATTGCATGTAGTAGGTATGGGCACTATATTTTAATTTCCTCTTAAAAAAGTAATGATCGTCTGGATGCACTTTCATCGTAGTCAAAAATGGGCCATACAAGAACTTACACCTGACTTAACATTAAGCTGACGCAAAGAGCATTCTCAATCCTCAAGAACGGTGATTATCTTCTTTTTCTGCAACAAGTGCCTCCATCTGTCTCGGCCCGTTGACCGTATCCTCCAATTTCGAAATTCGAGCGGTAATGAGCTGTCTTCGTCGACCAAGTCAGACCAACATTTTCTCGGTTTCCCCACTGGTCTTCTCTCTTCAATTCTCCCAACTAATACCTTTTTGGGTATCCGTTGTTCGTCCATACGATTCATGTGGCCAGCCCATTGTAGCTTCCGCAGTCTTACAATTGTTGAGTCCTTCGGCTCGTCGAAAATTTCATACAGCTCATGGTTGTATCGAATTCACCATTGGTCCCCGTCTAGCTTCACTTCAAGACCCGCCTTTCGTAGGCGTTCAGTATGTTTGCAGATGCTTGAAATAATATCGTCTTTTCATGCAACGCTCTAGCCATCATAAAATTTAGAGTTTGCGAAGCACGTCCTAAATAAGCACTTGCTTCACACATTTGCGATCTTGCACTTTGCACAAACTGATGGTGTAGGTCTTTAGGTATCTGATCATTTCCCACCATTGTAGAAAGCGATGCGTTCTACTGAGCTATAATTTCAACCGTCAGGACGGCATATTGCTGTTTCTAGTCCTTGAGTAGTGACATTTTCATTTCGTTTGTAGGAAACAAGGCAGGCCAGCTTATGTATGTGGATACACTTTTTGCAGATGTTACATTTTTTGTCGGGTGTTTGACGCTGCGGCAAAGTAAGCGACATTAAACATCCACTAGGATGAACAAATTTATACAGGAGGAGTTCAATGCGTTGCCAAGTTCCTCCACCATGGTTTCACGATAACTTCTTCCTTCCCGAGTTGGAGCAAGGTGTTTGTTCGTTGTTAGCCCGTAATGCGTAATGAAGATGATTAGAGAATCGGCATCATAGAAGTTGCTGCTGTCAGGGTCCGGTACACTTGATGAGGCTTCTCTGCCCCAACGACGCGTTGTTTGAGTTACATAAATGAAATGATTCAGGTGGATTTGTCCTCTCAGGCCTTCCCTTCCCACAACAAGTGCCTCAAACTGTCTCGGTCCATTGACGGCGTCCTCTTATTTTGAAATTCGAGCATCGATGAACTGTCTTCGTCGAGCGAATCAGACCAGCGTTTCATCGGTTTCCCCACCGTTCTCCGCCCTTCAGTTCTCGTTGGGAGAACAGTCTTATAATCATTGACACCTCCGACTTGCAAAAAATTGCATACAGTTCATGGTTATACCGAATTCACGATTGGCACCCATCTAGCTTCGCTCCGATTATATTATTGTTTGCGGATGCTTGAGTTAGGTTCCATGTTTTGCGCTCATAGCATAACATAAATCTCACCATAAATTTGCATGCTTAGGGCTATGTTCCTGGTCTTTAAGGTCATCAGAACTGAATGAAAAACTTTATTTACGAGCAGTATCCTTCACCGTATTTCGTCTCTTTCATTACCCGTTTTCCGTTTTTTGGCGCCTAAATACACAAATTTGACTATATTTTCGATATTGTTTTCGCCAAGTGTGATATTTTGTGTATTTGAGGTATTTTTCCTCGACTGCATCATGCGCTTTGTTTTATTTTCATTGAATTGTAGCCCTACTAGTTTTTCCTTCGCTGTCGAGTTTCAGCAAAAGTTCTTTGGCAGTTGTTAATGACCGTGACAAAATATTGATGTCGTCCGCAGAGGCTACTCCTTGGCTCGACTTGTATAGTAATGTACCTCTTGTATCGACAGGTAGCTTTCTTATGGCAAAGAGGCCAGCCTATCTCCCTGCTTTGTTCCGATATTTGTATCAAAGGCATCGGTGAGTTGGTTATTGATGCGGACTTGGGAGGTTGTCGATGTCGTTGTCATTTTGGTAAGACGGACTTATTTGGCTGGGATAACAAATCAAAGTATTATTTGGTGCAGTACGTACGATGAATACTTAAAGTCAACGAAAATTTGGTGTAGTTCTATGTTGAACTCCCAGCATTTCTTAAGTACCTGACTGACTGTGAACAATTGGTCTATTATCGATCTACCTGCTCTTAAGCCACCTTAATATTCCCCAATAATGCTATTGGCTGATGATCCGATTTTATTTCCCAAGATTTTTGAAAATATTTTGTACGCCATACAAAGCATCGATATGGCTCTGTAGTTTTCGAACTGCAGCTTACCGCCTTTTTTGTGGAAAGAATAATAATTGATTGGATTCACTCTTCGGCATATGTCACTGTCTAAATTAGGAACTGCTTAGGCAAGCGCCATCACAGCCTAAATTAGGAACTGTTTAGGCAAGCCCTATCACTACTTAATGGAGGCAGCGATGGGGGAATGCGTTACGTTCGGCATGAGGCCCTAATGCGGAATCTTTATTAGGCGCAAACGCCCGTTAGGAATGCATATTTAGGGCCGGGGGCCTAAATTTAATTTATCCTCGGGAATATTATTCAAACACATATCTAATATTTAAAAATAAAAAAGTTCCGGTTTCTTGATTATGGAAACGCCTAAAAATTGTTCTAAAATAAGTTCGCAAATCAAACCACTTCAAGCGTGTCAATTAAAACATACTGGTTGTAGTGATTGATCAAATCAACTTCGTGGAAAAAAAAAGATAAAATGACGCTACTCTTATTTTTTTTTCAAAACAAACATTTTCAATGACGATAAAAAGTGAATGTTTACCTACTAACCATCATTTTTAAACCAAATCATTGAAAACTCAAATAGGCCTATTGACGATATTTTGTTACCTTTTATTTCCATCTCAAAATCCACTCACCATTAACATTTACTTCCAGTGTCTACCACGGATAAGCAAGATGAATGTTACCATTAACAAAATCCAGTTTCACTGGAAATTTAAATCATGTCTTTTATAGACATTTGTTCGACGTTTAAAGTATCTTCTCCTAGCTAACCTTGAAACACAGTTTCAAACTTTCAAAATTTTGCTCCGCCACAATTTACTAGCGGAATATTTAGTCTGAAATGGTTTTGAAAAGTCTTAAACTTGTATTTAAACTATTTAATTTTATCTTATTTATATTTAAAAAGAGGAAAATAGAAGCTAAAGATTTATGGATACGGAAGAGGATATCAAGTTTTACGGGTGACCACAACAGAGTTAAAAAATAATGTCTGTGGAAGTTATTAGACGAATTTTGTGAAGTGTTTTAAGCAAAAATAACTGTATAAGTGGGAGAAGATGCAGGGGGAAACAATTCGAATTGAAACCAAATTAGATTGGCTACAGTAAAAAAACGCAGACCAAATAAATAAAAACAAATCCGTTGATTATCATCAAGGTGCTTTGTATCTAATATCTTATATTACATCAAATTAAATTTCCGCATTTTGCATCGCTGAACAAGATATTCTCCGTAGTATGGAATGCATATGTGTCTTCAAAGCCACAAACAATTACCCGTATTCAGATTTGCTTCAGCATTTGCGGACACTTAGCGCAAGTATGTGCTATTTGCGAGCGTGGAGATGCGTACTATGTAGTGCATGATAGAGATGACATACGTACATGCATTAAATTGCATGTCGAGGTAATCAAGGCCAATTGTATGAAGTGCGGCATAATCGCGTTAGCAGAAGCATTAACAGCTACACAACTATCACATAACCTGACTTATCTGCAATAATCAATTCAAGATGGGCAGTAAGTGAAAACGTTTAGAAGGCCAATAGATAGTGGAATTAGTTTCATACCAATTAACGTTGAAATACTTGAACTGAATCCGATTAAATGTTGAATGGGGAATATGTTCATCTTGAGTTACCACCAGCGTTGTATGATTGTGACGGCTTAAGATAAGGTAATCTTTAAATGGCTATCAAATTAACTACACGTAAGGAAATATTGAATTGATTTACCTAAGCTGCAATATAAAAGGTTTTCCAATAAGAGGTGTTATTTTGAATAGCCCGCTATTTCGGTAGATGTCACTTTTGGAGCCATCATTTTTTGACATTTGACAAGTAAAAACTACGCCATTGATAAAAATAGAATGATACACGCTTTAATAACGCATTGAAATTATTAAAATTCGCTATAAAAATGATGAAAATTTGGCAGAGACGGTTCGTGAAACTCGAACATTTTTGGGTGGTCGTGAGGCACCTTGTCGGACCGCAATACAGAAATCGGTGGAAAAATTGGAGCTGTTGGGACAATTCAGTGATGTGAAGAATAAAACCCGTGCATGCCACTCAAGAACAGCCGAGAATATTGCTGCTGTAGCCGAAAGTGTTGTAGAAAATCCAGGTTTGGTCATTCCTCGTCGTTTTTTGGAACTAAGCATTCCACAAACGTAATTGCACCGTATTTTGCATAAAGATTTGGGTCTCAAGGCCTATGAAGTTCATTTAACATAAGAACTCAAGCCGGTCGATCATCAACAACGTCGTTTCTTTGCTGATTGGGTCCTTGAAATGCACGAAAATGATCCGGAATTCCATCGAAAAATCATCTTGAGTGATGAGACCCATTTCCATCTCGGTGGCTTCGTCAACAAGCAAAATTGTCGCCTCTTGGGCTCGGAAAACCCAAGCGTTATTGTAGAAAAGCCTCTCCATCCTCAACGTGTGACTGTTTGGTGCGGTCTATAGTCCGGTGGAGTCATTGGGCCTTACTTTTTCGAAAATGAGGCTGGAGCAACAGTTACGGTGACTGGATTGCGCTATCGAGAGATGATTAATGATTTCTCATGGCCGGGATCGGATGGCATTGATCTGGACAACGTTTATTTTCAATAAAATGGCGCTACGTGCCACACAAACAACGAAACCATTGATCTTTTACAGAAAAAGTTTCCAGACCGTGTTACCTCTTGAAGAGGTGATCACAATTAGCCACCGAGATCATGTGATTCAACACCTTGCGACTTCTTCCTTTAGGGCCACGTGAAAGAGAAGGTCTACGCCAACAGCCCAGCGTCGATTCAAGACCTCAAAGATGGAATTCGTGAGGTTATCGAGGACATAGGGCAGCCACTTTGTGTTATTTGCCTGATGTTATTTTTTACAATTCTCGGCACACCTTTTTCTTTATAATGAAATAAACATCCGATCACTTATATTAAAAAATGGCATTTTTCTTTCAATATCAAAATAACACCTCGTATTGGAAAACCCTGTACAATAAGAAGGGTAGGTAGCAGTTTCCTTATTAAACTTTTAAATGTGGACTTTCATCTTAAGCCATTCATGAATAAAATCAGACAAAAGTTAATAGCCTGTAGATGAAAGGTTGAATTTGAGCATAATAATTAAACATTTAAAAAAACTGCCATTTTGTTTGACGATTACTGATGTGACTTTCGGGCAAATCCTTACAAATTCGTAGTGTCTGAGTTGACGAAAATGCATATAGTTCCATTGCCCAACAATACACGGCCAACGAACCATATGCATTTCCATCAACTTAGACACTATGGGTTTAATACAGGAAAAATCAAACTGCCATAACTTCTTCAAACAACAGATACCCAAAAAGGTATTTGTTTGGAGAACTGGAGAGCGTAAGCCAGTGGGGAAACCTAGGAAACGCTGATCGACGAAGAGAGTTTATCGCCGCTCGGATTTCGAAATTCGAAGATGTAGTCAATGGACTGAGACAGTTGGTTTCAGGATGGATCAGCCTTGTCAGCGGCCATCGAGATGAATTAAAAAAAACCTTAAGATTTTATTCAAGCTAATCTAAAAAAATGATTCACACTATTAATAACACATAGTTTTTAGAAAAACACAACAGAGTTTTAAGCCTGGTAAAACTTGTTATTTGGATCCACTTAAACATAAAATTATAAAATATTCAATTTCATTTTTTATGTTTTTTAACACGGGACAAATGTGTCCCAGTATGCATGAAAGGTTGCGCAAATTATAACATTGTTGGATTCTCAACACGAGACTTGGCACATTGTACAAACCTCTTCCTAATATTTGCCTTTACAATGAAATGAGAAGACATACCCCGTTTTTGTGGGTAAATTTTTCGCTTATTCGTCATTACGGAAGATGGAGGAGCTCCCTGATGCGACGAGAAATCAGTTATGAGAGAACGACTCACAACCTGGCGAAATTCCAGGCTGGGAAGCAGGGTTCCTTCGATTTGTTTTCCCTCGTGCATTTTACTGTATACTATGTAAGCATTGTTCACAGCAATATCAAGTAAATCAAAGAATAATCTCAAGTAGTATTTGATTTTTGCTTTAAGGTCCACCTCATAGGTAACTTTTCTTTGGTCCATCAAATCGACACCTCCCATGTTTTTATTATATTTCACAATGACTTTGGGACATGTGACATTGATTTTCTCGCCATTTTCTTGTAGCCTCCTCTTCACGGTAGCAGTAGGTATTGGAGACAAGAAGTGTGTCAACATAAAAACAGCTTTATTGTCCATCCATTTAATAAAAAAAATTTCTTGGGAACTGGTGGCAAACGTTTGCACTCTTTGCATATTACTATCGGCAGGCACATTTTTGGGTGTATTCTTCCTATTGGGACGAACTGTTCCACAAGCTCTTATGTTCATGCTGGCCAATTTATGTTGTAGGTTCGGAGAGTTGAAAAAATTATCGAAGTAAAGCTCGCAACCTAGACCTTGTAAAATGTTTGATAAAATAAACTACTGACTTTCCTAATCCAATTTCAGCACCACCTTGTTTTCCGCCTGTATACTCGTATAAGTCAAATTCAAATAAATAGCCAGTGGCTGAGTCAGCTCTATACCACATTTTAAATTCCCACTTGACGGGTTTATTTTTTAACGTACTGTTTCATTATATTGTGACTTTTAAATTTAACCATGTGTTCATCGATCGCCTGAAATTTCGTGTTTTTCACGGCGTTTTGAAAGTTCTTATTAAAGTGGTCTTAAACTGGTCAAATCTTATACGCTCTATCATCAAAAGGTTGACCTTTAGATAGTTCATCATTATTATTGCTAAAGTGTAAATTTCTTTTTATCTCCTCTATCCGATTGAGTGTCATTATGTTTGCAATGTAAGGAACTCCCATATCAGGATCTGAGGACCAATAGCACATCACATAGTTTATCCCTAGGACCTCACCTCGGCGCTAGTAAGAGCGAAACGTCTTCCATTTTGATATGCATATTGTTCTGATTCAGGAACAATAATACTGACAACTAGCTCATCAAAATTTGTCACTGCATTGAACATTTTTAGTGGGGTGAAAGATGAGGTAATAGCTCTATCTAAAATATTCATTTCGGCGTGGTTGTATACTTCTTGATCAAGGAAAGGAGGCGGAACGTAGGAGTTTTTCTTGCAATTGAAAGACAATTTAAAATTTTTATGATTCGCCTCCTTGATTTCTTCATGTCTTTGTGTACCGATCTCTAGATTTTCGTTAATATTTAGTGAAAAACTGGTTTCAATCACAACAGTGGAGACACCTCCATCAATGTCTTGTTCCAAAAACTGTTGATCTTCCTCATCTAATGTTAATCAGTCTTTGTCATCATTGTTGTCAGCCACTAAAAACTCGAAAGTCTCACTATCCGTTAAACCCTCTGTTTGTTCTTCTGGACATATTCTGAAACAAATGAATCAAACTTCGAGCTATATTTCAGAAAAAGTACTTATATAAATATAGAAAACATCACAAAACAGGTATTTAGTCAAGTTATGAAGTATCATCAAAAGACTCCGTTCGTGCATACTGGGACAGCCGCGTCCCTTTACAATTATTCGCAATTGCTAAGACTTTTGGAATATACATGCAACACACAGAAAACTTACCAAAAAATATATTCACTAAACACTTTTTGATATAAAACTCGCCAATTATTTTGAAAATCAGAATTTTGAATAAACTTATAGTCAACTGAAAACTGACAGATGCGCACCAATACTTTTTCTATCTAATCAGTTTTTTTTTTGGTGCTGCCAATGTGAATATATTAGAGCATTCTATTGAGTTCGTGAAAAATAACTTACAAATTGATTTGATTGAATAAGTTCTGCATGAAATTGAAAATAATACAGGGGGCAAGTGTGTCCCATATGCGTGAAAGGGTTAACAAACTTTGTCTCTTATGCATTTGTCGTTACCAGTACTATATTACAATATTCCTAACCTGTATGTAAAGCTTCCCGAGAAGAAATTCAATTAAGGCCCCAATAAGGCATACTTAAATTGGTATTAGGCCCTTATGCCGCACAAAACGCATTACCTCATCGCTGCCTAAATTAGGCATTGATGGGCCTTGCCTAAGCAATCCCCAATTCAGGCTATGTTGGCGTTTGCCTAAATAGTTCCTAATTTAGGTAGTGATGTGGCTTGCCCAAACACTTACTAATTTAGGTGGCAATGGGGCTTGCCTAAACACAGAAAAACCTTCTTGGCGAAATTGACACAAAAGATTTGTTCATTATACTTACCCTTCTCCTCACATTGCAAAATACTTACCAGTTTTCATATTTCCTAAAAAAATCCACATTTGCGTTAAGCTTAAATACTTACCAGTTTTCATATTTCCTAAGAAAATCCACATTTGCGTTAAGCATATATGTATCTAACATCAGCAACACGGTTCTGGTGCAAATTATATGCAATGATATATTTTGTTTCAACTGCGTTATGGCCCCATTTGGCCGCATTACGGCCCCATTTGGACCGCATTAGGCATACCTAACTTGGGAAAAAGCGATCAACTCCGCATCACATCCGAACTTAAACTATTAAAGTCATGCATTCTCGTCTTCTTCAAATAAGTATAGTTTATTACCAAGAAATGTCATTTCGTTTCGATTTCACACCACAAGTAATTTGCTGTTTACGAACTATTTAGACAAGCCCCATTGGTGCTTAAATTAGGAACTGTTTAGACAAGCGCCGTCACCGCCCAAATTAGGAATTGTTCAGACAAGTTCCTTCACCACATAAAGTGAATTTTTTGTTTATAAAAAGGCGAAAATTGAAAATATTTACACTCTAACCGAGAATTTAAGGTTTGTTTGTTTTTTGCACTACAAAATGTATGTTTAGGAACAGTTTAAGTAAGCTCCACCGCCGCCTGAACTCAGAACTGTTTAGTCAAGGCCATCACTGGCTAAATTGATACTTAGCTTGTAAAGTAAATGGTTGCCCAGCAAACGTATCTTTTGTTAGCAAACTGTAAAAAGATCATAAAGATCGCATGCAACTATCGTGAAATAATTATAAAATTATCGTAAAACTCTCGTTAAACGATCGCAAGACCATGGAGGAGCTATCTTAAAACTATCGCGACACTATTATAAAACCTTCGTAAAACGATCACAAAACTATTGTTAGACTATCTTCAAATTATCTTACGACTACCGTAAAACATTCGCCAAACTATCGCTATACTATTGTAAGCCTATCGTAAAACTATTGTTTTTAACGAATATTTGTAAAATGCCATACTCTTACCAAGAAATTCTAGTGTTGTTTAAATTTTTCAAAACAATGATTTTTCTGTTTAGGAATTGTTTAGATAAACCCGCCTAGGCCCTAATGTGGAAATCCCCATCAGTGCCTAAGGACGTTGTGTTTAAGAATTGATGGAGTAGCACTACAGCCCCTCTCGGGCCTTCGCCCCCTGTAAATAGCGCCTCCAACTATTTCGGTCCATTGACCGCGTCCTCCAATTTCGACATCTGAGCAGCGATGAACTGTCTTTGTCGAGCGAGTCAGACCAGCGTTTCCTCAGTTTCTCCACTGGTCTCCGGCCTTCAGTTCTTCCGACGAATACCTTTTTGGGCATCCGTTATTCGTCCATACGATTCCTGTGTCCAGCCCATTGCAGCTGCCACAGTTTTACAATTGTTGAGACCTCCGGCTCGAAGACAATTTTATACAACTCATGCTTGCCGTCTAGCTTCGCTCCGATTATTCGCCTCAGGACCCGTCGCTCAAGGGCGTTCAATTTATTTGCGGATGCTTCGGTTAGGGTCCATGTTTCATACCCGTAGCATAAACAGGTCTTATCACAGATTTGTAAATTTTGAGCTTTGTTTAAGGATGTATCCAGCTGGCCTGCAAGATTGTCAAAACTGAATAAAATATTTTATTTGGGAGCTGCATTCTTCGGCATATTTCGTCTCTTTCATTACCGGTTCTCGTTATTTTGGCGCCTAAAAACACAAATTCGCTCACATTTTCGATACTGAATTTGCCGAGTGTGATAATTTGTATGTTTGAGGTATTTTGTTTTATTTTCATTGGTTTACTTCGTTGTCGAATTTCAGGAACAGCGCTTTGGTAGTTGTTATTGTCCGTGACAAAATTTTGATGGCGTCCACATAGGCTACTACTTGTCTCGACTTGTGTCGTAATGCGTCTCGCGTATCGACAGGTAGCTTTCTTATGACGTACTCTGGAGCCAAATTGAATAGCTATGGCTAATGCATTACGTTCGGCATTAGGACATTACGTTCGGGATTAAGGCCTAATGGAGTTTTCCTAAACAAATCCTTCACGGAACAATTTTACGCATGCCTAATTAGGCCCGCATTGGGTGTGCCTAACTTAGGCATCCTCATGGGGTCCAGATTAATCATGCCTAAACTGGAAAAAAAAAGAAATCACTTATCTCACTTTAAATGGCAAAATTTTCATTTGATCATTTTTGTCGTTCTCTATGTTGCACTAAAAAGCGAAATTTTCAAAATTGCTTAAGTTAGGTATGCCTAATTATGCCCCCATTAGGTGCGCATTAGGAATCTCTAACTTAGGTGTAGCCCATCAGATTAGATCTGCATTAGGCATGACTAACTTAGGCAAGCACCACTGTTTCCGCACTGAGTCCTAATCCCCATTTAGGCATGCCTTAACTGATTTCATTCGGGTTATTTCTAATTATTTAAAATAATGAACGCAAACGCTTAACAATAACAATTAACGTAGCAATTAAAACAAAAATGGTAAACAAAAAATAGTTCAACCACAAATGATTTAATGATTGCCATTTAGCTACCAGGACCTAGACTGCTCTGTCTCATCTTGGCCTGCCCCAACATAACTCGCAAATCAGTATCTTCATTGAAACTTCGTAGGGTATTCTATCGCCTTATTTTTGGCCTAACTATATATATGATTTATAATCGGTGAATCATCAGAAATATGCCGATTCATGTCCAAATACACGAACGCTTCTGGAGGTATGAGGACCCAGTCTACCCATTGGTCGGGTGGAACAGCTGTGAAATCCAGGGATTTTCACTAATAGTTATAGACTTTGCGATATGATTTCGAGGAAGCCTCAAAATGAATGTATTGACTCTCTTCACTTAGGCAGTATGATCCATTTTTTTGATTGGATACATAGTGTTGCCAATCTGTCAAAGACTTTCTGTAAAGACTAGCAAATGCGCGAAGGTATTTCCTTTTGAAAACTCGGTAACATTTTCATTGTACTAGCACTTCCATCATACAAAATTTGATATCAGTATGTCAAAACTGGTCTAACCAGCGCCGCTTATAGATAATTTTGACCTTTTAATTAATCTTTCTAGAATGAAAGGATCGCGGAGACATAAATACCTCGCGTGCTTTACTGAGCATAGTTTTGAGACATTTCTATTATAGTACAGATACTGATCAAGATGAACATCGAAATATCAAACACATGATTTATTTGGAAACGGTCTGAACTACCTCCGCCAGCCATAATGTGGAAATCTTTCAAATTACGTTTCAGGTCTTCACTGCACAGCCACAGCGTTGTCAAAAATAACTCATTTTCTATGTAGGCTTGCACATTGTCGAATATTTTCTGAAGGTTCCTTTGAACGCCTACTGTCTTTTGGCCCGCCTAAAAATAATCAGGTCATCGGTAAACGCCACTAGTGATAGCATTGGCGACATTTCGCAATCAAAGCCATTCAATATGTTGCGAATGAATATGAAGAAAAGTACAGCCACAGTAACTCTTTCCTGCTGCAGAGCATTCAAGACCTTAAAATTGCCTGTCGTCGTCAGATTTCCATCTGTTCTGAGTACAAAAAACGGTTTTTTATACAACTTATTACAAATCATGGCGACAAGGTATCTGGGGAACTTGTACTGAAGGAACTTAAAAATTAGTTCGTCTAACCAAACCACGTAGAAGGCTTTCTCCAGATCAATGAGACACGCTCCAACACATTCTCTAATACTTAGTTTCCAACATATGTCCGATCTTTAGGGACCAACGTTTCTTTCCTTTCTTCAAGCTCGGGAATACCTTGGCCATTTTCTGCTGGTTTGGAAAATTCGAATTGTACAAAATGTTGTTGCATAATATGCAATAATTCCTAATGGCAACCCTGGGCAACCGTCATAGTGCTCTATTGGGAATACAGTCAATTCCAATGATTTCTTGTTGTTTATTCTATCAAATATGAAACACAAGTCTTTATAGCTGAAAAAAATCAGGTAGATTCAAGCTAAGTATGAGGTTAAAGATCAATGTTTTGTTGAAATGAAGAATGGATTCACTGTTCAGGCTTGATTTGAAACCGGAAACTTTTGCTTTTGTTACTGTTGATGATATTTGGCTCCCTCTCAGGATCTGGTAGATGAACCGACCCCAAATGAATTCCAATCAGAGCAAACTTCTGTAAACCTTTACATACAATTCTGTTGCCATATATATCCAAAATAGTCTTACATAGGGTGCTGCTCAGGGATCTATCCTTGGTCCAGACCTGTGGAACGTGTCATACGACAGGCTACTGAGACTGGAGATGCCAGATGAGTCGCGCTTGATCGGCTATGCGGATGATGTTGCGGCTCTAGTCACTAGACACACCGTTGAACAAACACAACCTGGGCCAGGTATTCTGTGCGCCGAGTGAGAGACTGGATGACTGCTCGCGGGCTCGAAGATGAGTTTCTCGGGTCAAATTAGGACAACGGCTGAGATGGCTGCTTCGGGAATATCGGCTCTGAGTCGACTTACGGCCAACGTACGGAGACCAAACCCATCAAGAAGGCGTCTCTTGATGAGTGCTGTAGGCTCAGTGCTACTGTACGAAGCAGAAATAAAGAGCGATGCTCTCAGTACGGAGCTATACCGAAAACGCTTGGCACAGCTACAGAGCATAGGTGCACTGAAGATTGCATCTTAAATCCGATAGTCTATGATTTGGTGGTGAGAATTATTGCAGGCGTGATATCTGTTACCCTCCTTGCTAGAGAGCGCTGCGCTATTTACTCGCGGGGATACTAGGACGCGAGGGAGATGATTGTCCGTGAGGTGAGACGGCGCTCACCTAACGATTGGAAGCAGTCTTGGGTGAATTGCACGATGGAAAAGGAAATTACGTGTCTCATCCTGGATGCTAAACTGTGGTTAAATCGAAAGCACGGTGAGACTGACTTCTATCTTACTCAGCTTTTGAATGGGCATGGATGTTTTCAGTCTTACCTGCACAAGATTGGTAAGTCACGGTCCTCCAACCGTCGATTGTACCCAGGAGAGGAGTACAACGCCTGTCACTCATTTTTTGCGTGCACGAAGTCGGACAGGGAGTGACGGGACCTCTACATGGAGACGGAAGAGCTACCCCTGATAGTTTAGTTCCGATGAAGCTTGGGTCAGTTGACAAATGGAACCAGGCGGCATATTATGTTCGGGCAGTCCTAAAAGATAGAAGGGACTCACAGCCGTCGGGGGCGTCGGAAATGGGGGATTACTTGTCTGCCAATTCCTCTTCCCTCCTCCCCTCCTGCTAGAAGAGGAATACCCCAGCTTGAAGGTGCCTCATGGCGTAACAAAACAAGACCTGGCCCGAAGTAATGTGTCAAACGGTCCCAAGCTAGATTGTCGGGTTGACAGGGGAGGTGTTTAGTGGGTCGTCCAGTTGCAACTGAGCATGCGTGTCCCACACTCTATACATAAATAAGATTCACATCCCAACCACAAAAAAATTGCATTATTAATTTCGATACCAGCCCTATCTAGAAGACCTGTCTCACTACTGGTGACTTTGAGATTCGACGCATTCATTCAAGACTTCCTACAAAACATACTATGTGAACACGCCATCTGGATTCTATGGGCTAATACCCTTCAGTTCCTATACCCATTAGCTGCTGACTTCGCTCCTTTATTATAAACAGGTTAAATTTTGGACATTCTTATGATGTTGTTTCAACAAGGCCAATGAGGGAAAATTGCCAAGAAATACTCTAAAGTTGACGCATTTTAATCTTTTCAACTTTGTGATGGAGGGTGTCTCATAACCTTTCATATTGTTGATGTTTAATCTTTGAAACTACATTCTCAATGGTTTCCAATGTCAGCTTCTTTTTCATCGTTAAGTACATTCCTGTCGTTAGAACTCATTGGGCAAGCTTTACTGCCATCAGAAGGTTGATATTGCTTCTGGTATTCCCGATTAAACTTCCTGTGAAAGTTTTCTTAACCTGTTTTTTTTTTAAACTAAGCCGATGACGTTCATTTTGAACAGGGATAGGAAATGCATTATCCCTTTGATGATTAACTTCCACTACGATGGCGAAAAATTCCCTTTCATAAGGAGGCACCTGCAGTTTCTATTGAGGACACAAATAAGAATTCGTCCATGGGTATATTGAGAGCTTCAACCCAAATAGAGGGCACCTGTTTTCAGTTTGATTCTCTGCTATCCACAAATTCAGGAATACACCTATTGGATTATTGTTGGCGCCTAGCTATGATGTATGCCGAGCACTAAGACCACCGACAAGAATATAACAACTGTGCAGCCTGGAGTATTTCGAGCAACGAATCAAATTCCTCCTTAAATTCGAGAACATTTCTTTCCGTTGCATAGGCCGATACAGTCTGTTAAGTAAGAGCATGTCCAGCATAGCTTGCAATCAGTAAGTGATATCGACTTCAAATTTTTTGATCGGTAGAGAGAACCTGTCTTTAGTGCTTTGAAAAAAAAATTTCAGTTAAAGTCAATCTTCCGTCGGGAAAATACTAAAATCGCGAAGAGTGCCATTTACGCAAAGCCCTTCGAGGCCGTGTTCCTTTGCGCACACACTAAAGGACCAAAAATGAACTATGTAGTGGCGGCTAAATACATTAAAAAGTTTGTATCGTTTGTCAAGAAGTAGGTTCAGTGATTTAAAGAGTCAAAAACCGTCGATGACCTTCCAATTCAGTGTTCGGTAGGACAAGCGAAATTGAAGTCAAAAGGTCTCGAGTTATCACACGTTGTCATTCAGGAACATCTGTCCGCAAACAATGCAAAATGGCGGGGCACCGATAATGATCCCAAACACCGAAGCCGGCTGTGTACTGAATGGAAACGGGAAAAATGTATTGGGACACTCGATTGGCCTTCGCAATCGCCTGATGCGAATCCTATCGAAAATATCTGGGCCTACATCAAGCAGAAGCTCCGCGGAAAACGTGTTTATACTTTGAAGCAGCTCTCCCGATAAATTCAACTCATTTGGAAGGTGCTTCCCCTGGAATACGCCAAAAATTCAGTGGAAAGTATGCCTCGGAGATGCCAAGCAATAATTATGCTGGTGGTGATTGGACTTACCTCAAAATGTATTTAATGTTTGTATTAGTCAAAAACTGTTGTTAAATAAACTATTTCAAAATTATGCTGGACAGGCTCTTACTTAACAGACTGTATAACGAAAAGCTCATCCCCACTTTGCAGTGAAATTTTGTTGGCAGATACATCAAAAAATTTAAAAAGATATAGTTTTTTAACTAATGCTCGTTTGTCGCTACCACCTTCTCCATCACCATTTGCTCTTTCGTTTCTTACGAATACAAAAGCTTTGAACGTTATTGGGTGCTATTAGTTGTGATGAATTTTGGATGGATTTCAATGAACAGCATAATGTCAACCTTTGGTAATCAATGAAATCAAGGGGATAGTTGCATCTTGGTAGAGTAACAATGAGGTTGACGGTGATTGGATAAGGCGCAGTCCAGCAAGTTATTTTGAGACATTAGGAAGATTTATACGTAGAAAAACAAGTTAATTTTTGAACTTCTTTTGTTGAGTATTTCTGATAAAGAATAAAGTTGCTGGTCAGTTTTCAGAAGCAACTCTTTGCTGCTTACTTTGCATACGTTATTGTCTGCTGTTACTCTAGCGGTGAAGGTGAATAGTACTTTGCACTTGAGGGAGCTAGAAGGTATCACACTGCAATATACTTGCGTTTGATTCAGAATAAATTTAACGTTTCTAGCTTGATATGCGGTGTAACCAAATACAGCACAGTTGACCCAGCATGACATTTTTTTAGGCTCCATGTAAGCCAGTTTACACTCACCAGTGGCATGAGTTTTATTGCCTTTAATCCTCGGGTAGTGCACGGTGACTTTTTTTGCTTGAGATGTTCTCGCTTCATCAGTCTAAAAGCCAAGTTTGTTTTCTGTTGGAGGACACTTGGACTAATTTTATCAAAAATTTGTCCGGAATCAAATAGTAATTTTTTTTGACAGTTGACCCTTGTTGCAAAATTTTTAAGGAAATGAATTCTTGGGCTGGTGCAACTTCTTTGAGCATTTGAAGAAAATCGACCGTATCCTCTCAACCGTGCAGGTCTTTTAACAGAATGGTTTGATTCTTTCCCATTTTTTGGGGTTTAGGCGAAGTGCGGGACCTTACCAGAACTCGGAGATACTTTGGCTGACTTGAAGTCAACCAAGGATTTCGTTTTAGTTTTGATTTCATCTACGTGCACTCTGTTGGCTTCAAAGTTATATATCTTATATTCCTCCAAAGGCATTATTCAAAGCTTTAATTACACATTTTCCTTTACCACTTTTTCGAATTCATCATTTGTTACAATGTGGAGTTTTCGTTTTCCATCATGGAAAATTACATCTTGAATTAACTTTTGGGTGAATTCTCGTTGATAGCACTCGATGTTTCATGCCCCAAGTCCTCGGACGACGAAAAACCGTCAGGCTCCTTTGGTTGATTATTCAGGAAATGTTCAAAAGTGTTGAAACGTTGGAAATGAGGGATTTGAAATAATTAGTGAGAGTTCTGCTTTTGAATTGGTTCCCCGCTTTTATTCTGTCACGTTTACAGCAGCGCCATCTCTCGGTGTGCTTCTTGATTTTTCATTATTTTTTTATTCTTTTTTTTGTGTCAGTCTGGTCTTAGCAGCTATACTGTAGCAACGACCTTGTTTTTTTCATTAAGTATACCTCAAACAACTTTTTCTTACACTGAAGTAATCCCACAGTAAGGACCGAAAACCAGTATCTTCGAACTATCAATCATCAATCGCCACTTCAATCCATTGCACTTCAGCGGAATCAGTGTAAGGAACAAGGACGGTGACCGCCAAATCGTTGACAATATCCCGACGCCATCAGTCACATTCATTGTCAATCAGCGAAATTGGTGCCACCACCAAGGAGATTTCCCACCTGGCCTTCGTACATTCGCCTATCATCACACGCAACTGGATAGCCACAATTCCCCCCACCAAACATGCCTGCTAGACAATCGCCACTGCCAAATTTTTACAAGCTGCCTTACTATTCCCAAAACGGATTTGAACATAACGCAATAGTTTGGCTTACGGCAGTATGAGTAAATAATTCCTTGCAATAGATTGTCGCGGGAATGTGGTTCCTCTGTTTGCGTGGTACGTAAACGATTCTGCGTTGTCGTTACATCTGAACATTTTCAACCCGTCAGCAAAGAAATTTCACTTCAAAAATTGTATAACGCTCGAAAATCAAAGCCAATGAGAGGCTTTAGAATCTTTCTAGCAAATTGTAGATGAAAAATTTCATGCCTGGATCGATGATATATCCTAAGTCAGATACGAAATAGAGTTTATTCTAAAGACTATAAATTTAAATATTAATTTTCATCATTTACATAATATTCAAATGAAAAGTTCTTCGTTCTCAAATCAAATACTATCAACATTCATCTTAATACTCATCATGAAAGCAAACAAGAATTTCTTTTCGTATCTTATTTGTATCTTTAAGGCACGTGGATATTATATTTCGTTATGCATTTTTTAACAGATAAATATGCTACACGAGTTTCTTAACGAAACAAACTTCCACAATAAGAAACATGTGTACATATTTTCATATACTGTTCAGCATACTCGTACATCATTATCATGTGAACTTTGCATATGATAACCTGAAATCTTCTCTTCTCTCTCTTCATATTTTGCGGAAACATTGCTCTAGGCGAAATGAAAATTGATGCTCAATTTGTACTTAACGATGTTTCTGGTTTCATTCACTGTCACATGTCTTAAAAATGAGTTTCAAGGTACTTAGCATAACTGTTTTATACTATGAGATGATGGACTTAGAAGAAACTATTATGGTAAAATTACCAAACACGAGCTTTAATTATGCTGCAAATTTTCTGAAAATTAAGTCGACAATGTCATTAACACCGAACAATCTTCAAAAAAGTTGAGACATCATCTTGAGCAAACTATTTTTAATGTACTCGTATAGTAATTTTTTATGAATATAAAAGAGTTTAATGGCATCGTTAGGTGTAATGTCAATATAACAGTGAATTTATGTATTTGGTGATATGTGTCGCTATTTTCCTTGCTGTCATTCCCAATATCTACTTCAATACGAGTATGAGTATCTGAAATGGAAAACTTTTCATCTATATAGTTTGAATACATAAAGCAAGAATCTTTGTAAGTTATGCATCCAATAAATATTTTATTCCTTTGATCCTTGAGTTCATTCATGCCTGATTTTAGTGAATACTTTCAAAGAAGAATTTCACTCAGGCATGGTAAGAATTTTATGATACATTGTAGAAAGCTTGTGATAATACGAAAAAATAGTGATCTTAAGTTTCTGGCAAGTTTGTCTTTAAAGGCGTTGTAAAAAGATCCTGGGTATTAACAGTTCATTGAATTTGAGATGGTGCTTCTGTTACTTTGTCTGTGCATGACAACAACCTCCGAAATATTATGAAAAACTTGAAAAATAAAGATATTGCCTCAAGCCAGAATCTGACGTTTAGAAATGGACGCTATCATTCAAGGGTTTTCAGTTTGATAATTCGCGATTCTCTTTGGTTTTCAATCTGTCTTTGTGGCAAAATTTATTTAAAAATAAACCTTGATTTTCAAGGTTGTCCCAAAAAAGTTGGCAGTACTTTTTTAAAATAAGTATGTCTAAAGAAATAAGTAGGGTATACAATGATTAATATGTGCTACCGAAAAGTAACAAAATCCAAGAAATAAGCGAGCTGACTACGCCCTAATGAAGCCAGATTGACAGAATCCTTGGTTAATTAATTATGAGAGGGAAACATACAAAAATAAGCTTCGCCCAATAGAAAAATGAATATCGGAAACTGGCAAGTAAGGACCCTGAAGTACTACGATTAGAAATGATTACTCTTGAATGCCAAAGACCAACTTCAAGTGGCCGTGGCGATCTTATTTTGTGGGCACCTATAATGTGAACATAAAACACAATTTTAAATATAACAATGATTGATGACCCACACAAAATACATAAAACGGTTGAAATAATTTAGCCGCGGTCTAACAATGCCGGCTTTAGAAGGAAGAAGAAAGATCTCGTACTCTTGCCGCTTTCAGCGCTGCTCACGGTGAGCATCATAACTTTATTCAGCAGTAGATATGTTAATCGCTACACGACTCCCTCGTGAATATATTTGTCGTCTGACAACTGACAGCGTTTGTTTTAATTTCGTCAATAAATTGTACTTTCTTGGAGTTGGAACTTCCGTATGGCCTCAAGTGCTGATTGTCGATGGGATAAGCTATTATTGGCTCCGAAGTTGATTCAAAGTACGCCGGCTTAACTCGATCGGTACTAATGTTAATTTGTTTTACGCCTATTTTCAATTTGTATACATTTTCTGACCACTCTATAACTTTGTAAGGTCCTTCATACGGAGGCTCCAATGGCTTTCTTGCTCGGTCGATACGGACGAAAACGTGTGAGCAAGTCGCAACATCCTTATGAATGAACATTTTGCGCTTATCATGACATGATGCTGGAGTGGCTTGTACAGTCTTCAAATGTTCGTGAAACTTTTGGAAAATAATTTGGACCCGGTTGCATGTCTTCGTCGAAGAAAAATTTACCGGGAATTCGTAGAGCAGTGCCGTACATAAGTTCCGCAGCTGTTGCGCCAATATCTTCTTTGATGTTCATAGGTAGTCCTAGCAGAACGGTTGGTAGGATTTCAATCCATTCTTGATTGTTGTGGTACCCAACTACGGCCTTTAAAGACCGGTGCCAACGCTCAATCATCCCATTTGCCGCAGGGTGATATGCCGTCGTTCGGGTTTTCCTGCAACCGACTGAGTGTGTTAGCGATTGGAATAGGACAAATTAAAACTGGGATCCCTGGCCCGACGTTAAAATGCTCGGGGCTCCATAGCGTGCAATCCAGTTGGAATCAAATGTGGTGGCGATTTCGGCCGCCGAGATAGTTTTGATGGGAATCGCCTCATGCCAACTTGTAAATCAATCAATCATCGTTAAAACATAGGAATATCTTTTTGACGGCTTTAGTGATCCAAAGATTTCAATATGCACGTGATTAAACCCTGTCGGCCTTGTGCAAGCTTGGCATGTCGTCCAATTTTACTCCGCCGACATGGGAGACATTTCCTATCCTATTCGAGTATATCTTTAGACATACTTGGCCACACATACTTTTTACACAAAAGCTTCTTCGTAGCTCTGCCGCTGGGATGAAGCGGCCGACGAAACAAGTCAAAAACTTGTCGTTGCAACGGTTTTAGCACGTACGGCCGAATGTTGCTCGCTGCAACATCGAAATAAATAGCTGCCTCGCTGTCGTCTAGACGTAGTCTCCGGAATTGCTCGTTCGTTTCGCTTCGAAG
This sequence comes from Odontomyia ornata, assembly GCA_963969285.1. Taxonomy (NCBI): domain Eukaryota; kingdom Metazoa; phylum Arthropoda; class Insecta; order Diptera; family Stratiomyidae; genus Odontomyia; species Odontomyia ornata. The sequence goes on along the minus strand of OZ017740.1, from coordinate 103,388,025 downwards.
TAGATGATTCAATTCTGTGTCCTCCTTCTGTGCCTTCACTATATCTTCGATTGTCAGTGTAACTGGCATTTCAAAAGCGGTAATTCGGGATAGCGCGTCGGCTATTTCGTTGGCGCTACCAGCTGAGTGAATAATATTTGTTGAAAATTGCCCAATTAAATCGAGTTCCCTGAGTTTTCTCGGAGATGCCTTGTTAGCTTTTTGATTGAAGGCGTACATGATGGGCTTATGATCGGTTTTAATAATGAGTTCCCGTCCTTCAACCATGTGGCGGAAGAATGTTATGGTACTGTAAATGGCCTGCAGCTCCCGATTATAAACATTGTATTTACGCTGCGCTTCGCTAAACTTCTTGGAGAAGAATCCGAGCGGTTCCCAAAAGTTGTCGTTTAATTGCTCAAGATCTGCTCGTATTGTGGTGCCAGAAGCGTCGCATTTGACTGACAGCGTACCATTTTCAATTGGGTATCGGAGCAAAGTTACATCGGCAATTTGGTGCTTGCATTCCGCGAAAGCTGTATCTGCTTGTAGGATCCATACGATCACACGTTTATCTTTTCTTCTCGCTCCGACGAGGAACTCATGAAGAGTTGCTTGAATGGCTGCTGCATATCTAAACAATTTCTGATAGAAATTGATCGCTCCTAGAAATCTGCGCAATTCCATGACAGTTGTTAGTCTTTTAAAGTCTAGGATTGTTTCAACTCTGGTCGGAATAGGCCTTATATCGTGATGTTTGACGAGATATCTAAGATATTCGATAGTCGGTTTTCCAAACGTACATTTCTCTATTTTTATAGAAAGGCCATACTCACGCAGTCTGTCCAGGATGATTCTTAAATGCTCACGGTGTTCTTCGTGTATCTTAGAGGCAATTCATAGATCGTCAATGTACGAATAACAAAAATGCAGGCCTCGTAGAGCGTGGTCAACGTAGCGCTGGAAGGTTTAGGCGATGTTGCACAAACTAAACGTCATCACCTTAAATTTGAATAATCCGAATGGCGTTATAACGGCAGACTTCGGAACATCCTAAGGAGCCACCAAAATGTGATGGTATGCCCGCATCGGGTCGAACGCCAAAAATGCCGTGCATCCACTGAGTCTGTGAGCAAAGTCACTAAGATGAGCAATCGGATATTAATCCGAGAGGGTGATTGCATTCAAACGACGATAGCCACCACAAGGTCTCCACTGGGCTGTTTTTTTTTTTGACTAGGTGTAGTGGACTTGCCCAGTGAGATGCTTGACGGCTGACAAATTCCTTGTTGTAGCATAAATTCGAATTCTTCTTTTGCTACTCTCAGCTTCTCAGGCGTTGGGCGTCTTGCCTTTTCTGCAACTGGGGGGCCTTTTGTTACAATGTGATGGTAAATGCCATAAAGCGTATCCTTCCTGGTACCAGATGGTACAGTTAAATTGGCATCATCCTTTAGCCGATTGCAGTACTCCGAGTTTTCTTGTATCGTAGTAATGGTAGCATTAGCTTGGTTGGTAAATTTAGCATTACTTCCTAATTTAGTTTGCTGTAAACTAACTTCTTCCGACGTAAATCTACTATAATGGCCAAAGCGTAGCAAGAAACCTGCTCCGATTATTGGTTGACTTACATTTGGAACTGCAAAATCTCCAAGCAAACTGTCTACGAAGTCCGAGGTCAAGTGCCATTAATTTCTGGCCGTACGTTTTAATCGGAGAACTATTCGCGGAGTATTGCTTCAATTCCCCTGGAGTGATATGACTTTTGTCCCGTCGCAGAACTGAAATGACGGCTCCAGTATGGATGAGGAAGCGAGTTCCGCTTATCCGATCATGGATTATTAGTCGGCGATTGTTTACATGAAGTTGGTCATCCTCGGCCGCCGTAATTTGGGGCGACGAATTTAATTTCCCGAATCCGCTTTATAATTGGCTGTCCACTGGCATGGCAGATGACAATACCGGGCACGCTTTCCAAAACGCTCATGGAAAAAACAAAAACCGTCGTTGGCGCGTGAATTTGCCTCTTCTGGTCCTAGCTCTCGAGCGTGAACGGTTTTGAGTGCGCGACTCCAGGCAATCCACTCGATTCAAATGTTGAGTTAAAATATCTTCATAGGCTGATGGAATCATCGGTCCATATGCTTTCAAAAATGCTACTGAGAATAACGTGACCGTCAATGGTGACCGTTATAGATAGAGTCATGATAAATAACTTTCTCGTTCCGGAATTGACTCACCGTAATGCAAGGACCTGTGATCCTTACATTACGGTTGGCGCGACATGTAATACAGCTCGTGCAACTATTGACTTATTAAAAGAAGCATTTGATGACCGCATAATTTCTCATTTTGGACTTTTGACTTGTCCTACAAGGTCTTGTGATTTAACATCGCCAGACTATTTCTCGTGTGGATATATCAAATCACTCGTGTGCGACAAGTTCGAGATGCTTGACCATCTGGAAGACAACACTTGAAGCATTATTGGTGAGATACGGCCCCAATTATAGGTTAGAGTAGTCGAAAATTTGACACCAGCCCCCTACAAAAATTTGACAATGAAAGGCTCAAAACAGCTTAAGAATTTTACGAAGACCGCATCAATAACCAACTTTCCGACCCCTTTGACACAAATATCAGACAAAACAGGGAGATGAGTTGGCCCCATTGTAGACGAAATACGCGGAAGAATATAGCTCGTAAATAAAATATTTTATTCAGTTTTGACGATCCTGAAGACCAGCAGCATACACAGAAAAACAAAGCTCCAAGTATACAAATCTGTGATAAGACGTGTGTTATGCTATGTGTAGGAAACATGGAGCCTTACCCAAGCATCCGCAAATATATTGAACACCTTGAGTGACGGGTCCTGGGGTGAATAATGGGAGCGAAGCTAGACGGGGGCCAATGGCGAATGCGATGCAACCATGAGTTGTATGAAATTTTTGATGAGCCGGAGGTCTCATCGATTGATAGACTGCGGAAGCTGCAATGGGCTGGACACATGAATCGTATAGATAAACAACGGATATCCAAAAAGGTATTCGTTGGGAGAACTGAAGGCCAGAGACCAGTGGGAAAACCGATGAAATGCTGGCTCGGTCGACAAAGATAGTTCATCGCTGCTTGGGTTGCAAAAGTGGAAGACGCGGTCAATGGAGCGAGACAGTTGGAGGCGATGTTTGCAGGAAGTGAAGGCCCCAAAGGGGCTATAGTGCTACGAATTAGAAGAGGACACTGAAGATGACTCAAAGTAGTTAAAACGCGTCTGGTCACTTAGAAAAGCAAAGTGCGACTGTTTAAAAAAAACTAAAAGTGAGCTCACCTTTTTTCATATTCTCTGGAATATTGTTAAATGTTATATGTACGTAGAAGAGGTCTTTTGTCCAACAATTCTGAGGAAAGATGTAACGAATTTGCTTGCAATACTTGAATTATATGAATTAATTTGTGATACTTTTATAGGTGGGATTCCTGTCAAGTTACCGAATTTTAGACATTTGAAGATAAACTTAGCTTTCTCCATGATAATGATTTGGCTGGAGGGGAAACAATTGTTCTATTGATACACCAACCATTTTGGAATGAGAATTGGAAATTTAGATTATTTCGATAACATCCTGGATGTAATATAAAGGTTTTATTTTGATAATTTACTCCAAATGACTACTGCATAATGCAACTTTGTTAGTACAAATGTATTCAGTACAAGTTTCATGCCTATTATTGATGCTAATTGTCTCCTCAATTTTTTTGTTTGTGGCAAACAGATCAAACTATGGTCTATGGTAATACCTTCTTCTTCTTTGTAGCACGACACTGTTGTTCATACCACATGGGAGTGGAGTCCACGCAAAAAAATTCAGCATTTAGTGACATGATCCAGGGTGATGAATTTTCGTTTCCTTCATTTATTATTTTCCATATATCGTACGAATTGTCCGCCGATGTCTCCAATCTTCTGGAGGGATATAAAAATTTAGCCTATTTGCTTGGTTGTACAGATACTTAAGTGCGTGGTCTTCAATGTTCTTCTTGTACTTAGCCTTCTTTTCGTTAACACCAGCCTCAATAACTTTCTAAGAGTATGTTATCCATGTATAATCAATCTTTTTATCAGTGGTTAAGTTATGCTTGGATTCTGTTATCATATATAGGGTGGGCCAAATACAAGTTTCTTTTTAAAAATGCAATAAAATGAACAAAAATTAAATTTGGCTTTGTTTGCATGAACAAACCTTCCCGTTAGTTGGGAAATAATATTTTATTCATATGCCTGCCACAGCTGGCGTTACATTAGGCCATTCTCTCAGCCCGATTTTCCAAGACACTATTAATGGTTTCGGGCACTATCTGAGCAATGGTTTATTGAATATTCAATTTTTGTGCTTTAACCGTTTGTAAATTTTCCACATAACATCGATCTTTCCCAGTGCCCCATAAAAAGAAGTCCAACGGTGTCAAATCGCAGCTTTGAGGCGGCCAATTGTCAACGTCAACGCGGCTGATAACAGGATTTCCGAATTGTATGCGCAAAAGATCGATTGTTTGGTGAGCTGTATAACATAGCGTGCCATCTTGTTGAAACAAAAGTCAGTCAAGTCTAAATCCTCAATATCCAGCCACAAAAAGGCGGTTATCATAACTCTGTAGCGCTCTCCGTAGACCGAAACAGCATTTCCAGCCTCATTTTAAAATGAAAACGGTCCAATGATGCCACCATTCCAGAATCCACACCACATTGTCACTCGCTGAAGATGCATTGGCTTCTCGGCAATCTCATGTGAGTTTTCCGAGCCCCAGTTGCGGCAGTTTTGTTTGTTCACAAAGCCGCCGAGATGGAAATGTGCCTTGACAGAAAACGGTTTCAATATTTCCCAACGTTGTTCAAGAGCAAATCAATTCATTTCGCTCCACAAAAAGTTAATACTGAGCCTCTGACATAATTTTGAGTGGGAAACAGCTGTGGGTGTCAAAATAACATGGGATTTAAAAAGAAACTACTATACGTTATTGCCCACCCGGTATTTGGGCTCCATTAAGTTTTCAGGTTTTCAGTTTGTAACTGTTAAATTTTCGATATAAGAAGGTTATTGTCTAAATATTTGAATACTTTGTGAGCAGATTTTTTTTATTTCTGAAGCTTTGACCATTGACAACGATTTTAAGAACACGATGATCTAGCTTCGTTGGGCCCGCAAGTATGAACTTAATGTTTTCAGCAATTATTTTCTCATTTGTTGTTATATATTTAAGATAGTAGTCAAAGGTGGGTGAGTTGTTTCGTTTTTATTGACAATGACCACTTCGTTTATTTCCAGGGTATCCTTGTACATCCTTGATTCCAGAGACTTTGCAATAACGACATGTTTGTGTCAGCAATTGTCAATAAGTTTTTTTTCAGTCGAGTATTTCTAATCTATTACTGTGTGGGATTGTATTAAATATTGTAAGAAACCTAAGCAGTCAAGCAGCCCCGTGGCGATCAGCAGTGTCTGCTCCTGAAGGGAAAAGGTGGTCACCCCCTCGAAACTGCTTAGTTTGTTATTTTGCAAGATTAAAATTAACTACATCCGTCAAGTTCTCATCCTTTTGGCAGAGAAGAGTGGTTCACTTCAGCTACTTTAGCATCTTTAGGTTTGACATTCCCCTTGTAATGCAACGACCTTCTTCAGAGAAAGTAACGGTTGCCTTTTGTAGAATGTTTGCGTTAGTCTCAAGCCTCCATGTCCGGTAACTTTAAAATTGATGGGTACGTCTCGTAGAGTAGAGTACGCTTGATAAATATTTTGTAGTGTAGCTTCGTGGCTCTATATGAACCCGCCTCATATGATCCCGCAAATAGCTAGTCAACAAGCACGCGTACGGGATCGTTAAGCGAAGGTAGTCAGCTGAACTCGCTCTTGTTTATAGCTCGCTGACACTTGCGCCATACAATCGGCACCCGTGTCCTACATCGATTTTGAGAAAAAAAAATTCACTGCAATATTGATTTTCGTTTTTTTATTCTGCATAGGTTATTTCAACTATTTTGAAATTATATTTGTCAGATGTTACTTTCTTGGCAACGAAATTTACTGCTATTTTTAAAAATAAATAAATTGCTATGCCTCTACCTCTTCCGGGCCTGCAGGAGAATACCAAGCTTTATACCTTAATATTGTTTTACATACCTTAATATTGTTTCGGGATTTTGCTGCAAATAAATTTGAATATCATTCACCTTGTGTCTTTAGCTTCTTATATTGATATAAAAGATTGTTAACTTGTCGCATGATTGACTTAAGTGGTTAGCATTCGTAATGGGAATTGTAGTTAGTACTCCTCCTAGCAATTAAAATCCTAAGTTAATACTCTTATTATTTCCCATACAATTATAATATTTCTCCTGTGTGCTTTTGCAGTCCTTGAGGTCATGCTTTCCTCCATATTTCACACATATTACTGGCACTTAAAGCTTCTCGTAACGGTTAAGTTTTCTTTCACAAAATCTGACCGATAATCAATGTTGGCGTATCTGTTTGCTAATCTTTCATACATGCTTCTATTTACCTCAATAATATGTAACAATTTCTTGTTTTTGTCCATCTGCCTGGAATGACCTCATATTTTCCTTTTCCCCAATATCGAAAGTTGGACAAAGTGCTTTCCAAAATAAACGAGACTGAGCTAAAATAGAAACGACAGGAGCTTTGTTCTGATGAATTCGAGTTTATTTATTCAAAATAGTCTCCTCCAGCCTCGATACACTATTTCGCGTGATCCAAAAGCTTTTTGAAAGAGTGTTTCAGGTCATTGACCGGAATGTCCTTCAGGGTGTCGGTACAAGCCTTTTGGATGCCCTCTACGGACGCAAAGCGTTTTTCTTCCATGGCCAAATGCAATTTTCTGAATGGAGAGAAGTCACAGAGAGCCATATCAGGCGAATACGGTGAGTGATTGATGGTTAAAATGCGGTTTCTAGTCAAAAAACAGTCACAAGAGTAGGTCGATTGTGCGGAACAAAACGTGCACAGACCATTCGTAAAATGCGATAAATCGATGTTTTGGATATATTCAACTCCGATTCCATGAGTTTCAACGATGATTTCGGCTCATTTTTGATAAATTCACGCACAATTTCTATGGAGTTTTCGGTGATCACTGATTTTGGGCGGCCCGTATGTTCATCGTCATTTGTGTCCTCACGACCATCTCTGAAACGTGTAAACCACTCATGCACGAGATAGACCATCATCGCCATAAACTTTTTTCATCAATTGAAATGTTTCGGTAAACGTTTTACCGATTTTGAAACAAAATTTGATATTAGCTCTTTGTTTGAAACTCATTTTTGTACCGGTGACACAAACATGCTGTCACGCAATAACTTCGCTTCCACTGAATCGAATGTCACCAAACTTTCATTGGAAATCAGGGAGGGATGTAACTTTCTAACGCATTATCTCATTCACAGATGTCGCCACAAAAAAAATTTTGACAATTTTCTCGTTTATTTTGGAAAACACCTTGTAGTTGTAATGTAGATTATAATTTGTAAATTGGTTTTTTGGGCCGTTAATGACTAGTCTGGGTGACCATTGAGGAACAAGAAATGCAGAAGCTTTACGCAAAACAACTTCCAAACAATACCCCCTCCGATGGAGAGAACACAGTTCGTAACAAAGACTATAAGATAGCTGCTGGAACAAGTAAACAATGTAAGCACATTATGTCAACTTTGTTAGTGAGTTCAATTTCATTTTATAATTCCTCGCTTATTCGACTTAGTTAACTGAATTTCAAAATGCAGTTTAAAAAAGCATTCGACTTGCTGTCAACTTTGGCGTTGTGGCACAAGAGAGAATACAATTTGTACCAATTTGACAACACCCTACGAAATGTAGTTCTCATACCTCCCCATATACTTTTTATAGGACTAACCCCTCTATTTCTTGTTTCTAAATTGGATTGGCCCCTCCTTATCTCAGTAATATTCGTATTATGCTCGTACTGCATGGTGCCGTTGGTTAATTTATACAGCACAGTTGTGTTAGCATGGTCGATGTTTTAATAATCGCACCACCATTGTGAATAGACCGTAGCAGTTGAAGAGGAAACTTGAACCTCGATTGTTTTATCATCGACATAACCCTTAAATGTATGATTGTTTTCCGATTCGGAAAAAATAATTCTACGAGAATTTTAACCAAGCATTCCGGCAAAAATAATAAAGAAAATCTACTTATTGCAATAAAGCTTTTATTTGTGAATAAATCTACTCGTATGTTGCCATTTGACAACACTATGCATATACGTCAAAAATGAAATTCTGTAGTACTTAAAATAAATAGAGCATTTGTATGATTATATGTGCTCTAAATTATTACTGCCGCGAAATAATTCCTATTTTTCATGTGACAGAGCAACTTTGCATTTAGTGCGTTTTGTGCGCGAAAATCCTTTGCAACCTTTACATCTACTTTTTGACGCACATTTCAACTCATTATGGTCTATACCATCTGTCCCTACATCTTTTGGTGGAACATGCCATATCAATCATGTGGTAGAATATGCGTATGTGCCACTTACGGCTTTTGATCCGAATTTTATACTTGCCCTAGGTTGCAGGTTCAGAACCAACGTAGGTTGAAGCCAATACAACTAGTTAATGCCTTTCCAGCATGTTACTGAAATGTCAACACCCTCGTACTCAACCACTTGTGCCTCATATGACCCACGGGGAATAGTATCTTTTATGAAATTTTTTACAGCTGGTAGCTTGCAATTTTGCTCGAGTCGATTTCGTTGAATTATCCCCAATGCGTATATTCTCCGAGTTTTCAGATAATGCAATAACGGAATAGATGTGTAGGAATCATCAAAATAAAGGATATGATTCTTCATTCGTGGTGCTGAACGACATAAACGAATAACTGTGTTTCCTACGGCACCAAAATCTGGTTCACCAGGCAGATTTTTAAAGTCTTGCTTTCCAGAGCAAATTTCAAAGCTGTAAGCGTATCCTGAGAGCGAAGATATACCAAATAACTTGTACCCCCATTTATTGGGGCTTATTCGGAAGATATTGCTTCATGAAATGTGCTATTTTTGTAGAACACATTTGCTCATTCAACGATAGTCTATGCTCAAACGCTGCAGCATTTATGAAGCATTCATTTATATGTTTTATCAAAGGTCTTATCTTATGAATACGATCGTTATGTGGATGACCGATAGGCTGATGTTGCTTATTGTCATTAAAGTGAATCACAAATAGTAATTTTTCGAATCTGTTTACAGTCATTGCCTGCATTGTATTTTGAAAACCGTACTGAGACCAGTATGAATGGACACTAGGATAATGGAAAACTGACATAAATATAATGCCAAAAACATGTCGAATTACAGTAACATTGACTGGGGGACAGTTAGAAAATCCTTTTTGCGTTATATACAAATTTGTTACATTAGCAAGTTTGGTAAGAATACCCTCATTTATAAAAATGGAGAAAAATTGACATGGGGTTTCCAATCGGGCTATTTCTTCTGGTAGTTCCGACTGATCTGGAAATGTTACACGATCATCATTTCATTCCAAGTTCTTTTTTTCCAGACTAGTTCCCTGCTTCTTGGTTTCCATACTGCGGTACCCAAAGTACTTGAAATCGATTGAATATGGAAAGGACCTTGTGATGTTTCCATAGACTGTGCCCTATTGGATATTCGCTCATTGAATCTTCATCTATCGAGTTATCTTCATCAGAGCCCTCATTTAAATCTCGCTGCAAATCCAGGTAGTTTGGATAGTAATCTATGTCATTTTCGTCACCAATATCTTCATCGTCTTCGGAAATATCCCCATTTTCATGCGCCACAAGCATAAGCTCAATACTCTGTTTAACTCTCAAAATGTGTCGTATGCTGTCAATAGAAAAAGGATGTCTCTCTTTTGTCTATTGTGTATTCATAAGAGAGAAAACTCTTTCGCCATTAGCGTTATGTGCTGGGATAGCATAGAAAAATTGTAAGATTCTGAGCAATTCAGAGTAACTGTCAATATGTTCATTAGCGTTAAAGAATTCGCAAATACGAGAACTTGCACATTTTTCATTGTAAAAATTATCATCATCTATTTTCGTTGCCAAAAATCGTTTTAATTTAACAACTTGATCGTGAAGCTTCGAATCATCGATGTCAATGTCCTTTTCCAGCAAGTATTTGACAGATTCTTCAAAATCTTTCTACTGCAAAAGTTTTTCTCTCTTGAAGTTCAACCATTTAAATACTTCGAATTCGGAGAAACTCTTCGTCCAAATTTTGAAATATTTTACAGTTTCATAATAAACAATCTCGATTCTCTCTCAATTCTTTTCCATCATTTCTAAGTTTTGCCAAAATTGATTGAACCATCAAAGGGTCAAAATTCTCGAATCAATTTCCAGAATGCTATTATTTTTCCTTTCGAGCAACAGCATTTTCGGTTGAAAAAGAGACATGAGAGAATGAACGAAAAGCAAGAAACATTCACTAACATCGTGCGGAAAAAAATTTTCTATCATGACTGGAGGTTTTTTTTCGCGGCAAAAAATACAATATCAACGCTTTAAACATTCTAAGAATTCGCCTCAACTCAACCAACGCGTTTGACTGTGACTAAACAGCTCAAGATATTCACTTTCAACGAATTCACAAAATGATTTCAAATCTTCGGTTCTGACAGTGTAAATAGAGAAATATTCGAATATTTTGAAAACAATACAATCGATGTCAAACAAGCCGAAGCGGTCTAGCCCGTGGTGAACTGCGTTGTGAACAATATGCAAAGAGCAACCTATCCCCACTAAATGTGGCTTATTCAAGTTTTCTTTCAACGTCTGAAAAATATTCTTCGTTCCTCCGCGCCTCACCCCTCCGAAATTCGTGTTGGTATTATCAGCGACAAAGCACTGAACTTCACAATCAACTCATTATCATCAAGAGTTTTTTCAATGTAGGATACAACTGTTTCAGCTTTTTCGTTTGGAAGGTTTTTAGCATGTAACAATCTAACTCTGAGTCCTTCCTTCTCATCAAGATATTGCATTGCAATGGGAAAAATTTTTAAATTTTTGTGATTACTCCCATCTGTACCAATTCCTATAAATGGTACATCAATCATTTCTTGTTTTATCAATTGAACAGAATAAGGAGAAAGGATGCCATTTATAATCGCTTCGGTTTTTGTTCGCGAACATGATATTTTTGATGCAACTTCTGAGTCCGCAAAAAGTGTTCTGAGAAGAGGTGCCGTACAATCCATCTGCCGATAGGACATCTGATGTGTGACTGTGTGGAATGCAAGAGTCCCCTCAGCGATCGCAATTTTTGTTGCAAGTGGAGAAGTTTTCATCACAACATGTTGGTCCATTGAATATGAAGTCGAAGCAGCGTGAATCGCCGACTTGTGTTTGTCAGAGTTCAGATGAGTATCTAATGCACCTTTACCTAAACAAATTTATAGTATAAATACATACCCATATAGGCAACCGAAACACTACTTCTACATATTTTGCATTTCGCTAATGTAGGTGTCTCACCCTTGCTGAAGCATGGGTATTTTTTTTAAGATCTTCATTAAAATTGCATTAGCGTTTCGGCATCTTGCGATTCGAGGTTAGCAGCCGTACGTCACCAAAACCGGCTCCCGCAGCACATCAAAATACGTATGAACTGTAAATTTATGGTCGACCTACATGAGCACTCGCGCGCGCAACACTTGATAACTTGATTGCACGTTTACGTGAGGTCGCGTGCTTACGCTTTTGATTTTGAATCGTTCACGCGGCGTAAACAACCGAAAGAACTGAGATGACCATTGACAATGGAGATGGAGCAACCTTTGGCTAAAAACAAGCCTGCTATTACGTGCTGTAGGTATATGACCGGAGCCTACGTCATACAAGTCAGCCAGACCAACTTTGCACATATAGTAGTCAGCCTACATGTGCGGCTTGATAACTATTCTTCGGTTTTGTGTATGACCAAATAAAATGATGATTTCAAAGTCTGCGAAAGATTTAAAATATATTTGAGCTTCACGTTCGTTAAAAAAGAACATTTGTTGGAGGAATATCAAATAGTCGAAAAAATGGACATGTCCTTGCAAAAAAGGACGTCTGGTCACCCTACTCAAAATAAAACCCAAGTAACCACAAAGTCCATCATTTGATAAACGGTGAACGCATAGTGTAAACTTTTGGGAACAAACGTGTTTTAGATGATATTTCAACTTATTGAACAAAACAAAACAAAAGAACATTCACTTCTAAAAATATTTGTTTTCGTGAAATAACGATTTTTCCGAAACAAATATATGGTGTTTATGCAAAGAAAACAAAAATTGACTATCCGCTTCTAGTCACACACAAACTTTTTACGCCATTCAAAACATTATTTCAAACTATTCAGAGAGTACTCGCTATATCTCTTTTGTTCACTTTTTCTCTAACAGTTGTTCTTTTGTTCTGATAATTGGATTGCATTTGGAAACAAAAACTAACTGAAAAGCTTGAAATAACAGCTACTATAATGTTCGTTGCCAATTGGCAACATCATGCATTTAAGGTTTAAAATCGGCAAGTGGTTTTTCTGATGACGAATGCTCTTTGGGCTTAATTATGATCCCTATCTTGGACATCGCATTTGACTTTTTAAGGTCCTCAAAAGAAAATTTACTATAGTTTATTAAAATTAGTATGTCGAAAAAATTAAATGTGGTATACAATGACTAATATACGAAGTGCGTTCAAAAAGTATCGCGAATTTTGAATTTTCGCGGGTTACGTATATTCGAATTTCGATTTTTTGTGGCGTTATGTTGGTACTCATGTCTTTCACTTATGCCGACAAGGTCGGCCATTTTGAATGTTCACTTGATTGGTGATAGCTGCTTTACTTGCACGTGTTTTCAATCGTCTTCGAGTTTTACTTATTCAAAAAAATGGATCAAAGAACGTGTATCAAATTTTGTGTGAAAAACGAAATTAAGTGCGCGGATGCATTCCGAATGTTGACTGTGGCATACGGAGAAGCTACCTTGGACCGAAGCAACGTTTATCGGTGGTACAAAATGTTTTTAGAAGGCCGAGAAGATGTGAACGACGAAGAGCGTGCCGGACGCCTGAGCACTTCAACAACAGACGAAAAAATTAATGAAATGGAGAAAATGGTATTGGCCAATCGTCACCTAAACATATCGATTGGCTCGTGCCATTCGATTTTCATCAACGATTTGGGCATGAGACGGGTCGCCGCGAAATTCGTACCAAAATTGCTCAATTGTGACCAAAAACAGCAACGCATGAACATTGCTAATGAGATGTTAAACTCTGTCCGCGACGAACCAAATTTGCTCCAGAGGGTCATAACTGGTGAAGAATCGTGGGTTCATGGTTATGACGTGGAAACCAAAGCTCAATCATCTCAATGGAAGCTGCCGCATGAACCAAGACCGAAAAAAGCGCGCCAAGTTCGGTCGAATGTGAAAGTTTTGCTGACAGTTTTCTTCGATTGCAGGGGCGTGGTGCATCATGAGTTCTTGCCACAGGGAAGAACGGTCAATAAGGAATATTACCTGCAAGTTATGCGCAATTTGCGCAAAGCAATCCGCCAGAAACGCCCGCGTTTGTGGGAGAACAAAAATTGGCTTTTGCACCACGATAACGCCCCTGCTCACACATCGTTGCTTGTGCGCGACTTTTTGGCCAAAAACAAGACACTAATGATGCCGCAGCCACCGTATTCCCCAGATCTGGCCCCCTGTGACTTTTTCTTGTTTCCTAAACTGAAGAGGCCTTTGAAAGGACGACGTTACGCTGCGCTTGACGAGATAAAGACGGCATCGAAGGAGGAGCTGAACAAGATTAAAAAAAATGATTTTTTGAAGTGCTTCGAAGATTGGAAGAACCGTTGGCACAAGTGTATAATATCTCATGGGGATTACTTTGAAGGGGACAAAATAGATATTCATGAATAAATAAATAATTAAAAAAAAAAAAAAAAAAATTCGTGATATTTTTTGAACACACCTCGTATGCTGCCAAGAAGTAACTACTGTCTGTAAAACACAAATGAAGCCAGATTGACGTAGATCATTCTCGGTGAATTAATTACGAGAGAGATACGAACAAAAAACGAGCTCATGTAAATAAAGGAAACGGCCGATAGGAAAATGAATATCTGAAACTGATAAACATGGATCCTGAAATACTATGATGAGAAATCATTACAGACTCTAGGATGCCAAAGACCAATCTCAACTGCCGTGCCATAATTTGATGTGCGATTAATTTTGTTTCCAGGAAACGATACTCAAGTACAGAAGAATGTAAATGGAATTAGCATGCCCGACTTTGGCTAAAAAATTAAAATAATTTCACAACATCAAATTCATATTACCTTGTCTTAAAAATCCTTTAAGTTTATTGAGGTTTTCTCACTGAATTTTTTAATGAATTTATGATTCATTTATGCCTGCAATATTTTCATTTTAAAGCGTTTTCACGATTTTGTTTAGTAATTACGTTTTTATTACTATTTAAGTTTTATTCTATCTACAAATTTTCTCGCAATTACTTCATAATTGTTTGATTCCAATTCATTTGACGACTTTTCACTTCAAATCCAACGTAATTAAAAAGATATAAACATATCACCAACGCAACAAACTACTTTCAAAGGCCATTGCATTATTTAAATTGGCCAAAAACGTTCCTCTTCCATAAATTACCATTATAAATCGAACACCTTCTTTTTGTTTTGTTGATTTAATTAACACGAAGGAAACAATCGGTAGAAGGGCAAATGCATGTATGCTAATCAAGATGCATACGTTTCCATTGCATATACGAGTATATGTATGTTAAGCATGTGTGATGGTATTTGCAAAATCGATTGCAATGTTAAGGTATCTATCTTTTGCCATGCATCTATTTTGTGCTTTGTGGCTGATTTTAATCATAGACAGATTTGAATGTACGCAAAATACGAGATAGAATTCAATGGAACCGCTATTCCTCTGCATACGTACGTGATCATACTGTGGATTTATCGTAGATGTATTCAATTAACTGCACTTCACAACGACCGCATGCATTTTAATTGTTCTGCAACGTTCATGTATTGTGGATTTTAGTTATGTACTGAGCTTGCAGCACAATATGATAAATTAAAATGCATTCTTTAATTTCTTTGTTGTCTTTGGTTTGACTTCTGTTTAGGGCTTTGTTAAATGAATTTTATAAGGACCTACTAGTTTCCCGTCTTGCCTGTTAGTCCGTCTATCTGTCCGTGCGTCACAGCAAATTTCTCCTGAAAATATAGCAGATACATAGCTCAAACTTTGTGGAAAGGTCAGAAATGATAGTCTATCAAAATTTTAGGTTTTATCAAACATTTCAAAATTTCCTAAAGAGGGTTGCCCATTATCACAAAGTGGGCTTTGAAATTTAAATTGTTGATATGACTTACCAATTAACTATTGTACCATTCATATATGGCATAGGTTCAGCTCGGGCCTCCGCCCCAAGTAGTAATCTCTAATCGTCGCGGTTCTACAACCTCTTCCCAATTGGAAATCTCAAGTAAGGATCTGCTGTCAGCATTGATTGAACCTTCCCACCGGTTTTCCATCTGAACGTCCCCTTTTTGTTCTACCCTTCAGCGCCCGGCTCGAGAGCATGTGCTCTAGCATTTTGTCCACATGTCCTGCCCATTATAGTCTGCGTAGATTTACGTATGCAGATAACTTTATGAAGACCCATAAAGATCACACAACTCATCGTTGTAAGTAAGTCTCCACTATGCTCGATGGACCATATATTCTCCTGAACATTTTGCGTTCGAATACGTCCTTGGCCTTTTCGGGAACGGTTTTAAGAGTCCAGGTTTCACATCCACACATTATTATTAACTTGAATATGCGAATCTTATTTTCTCTGTGAACATATCTAGATCTTTGCATAGGAAGTACTGAGAAGTAGGCTTTTCCACATTTCATTCTTTTTGTGCCGTTTCTATCTACATGGAAATTTGGAAATCTATCAACATTTTACAGGTTGTAGGCTCCTAAAACCAGTTGTTGTTCTACATCTTTCCTAGTTTGGGCCATGAATTAAGTTTTATAGTCATTTGGTATCCTAAAGCCAATTCTCTTTTTTCTCGAAAAGCCGTCTAGCTTAGCTTTGCTATGTGGCCAGTCATGTTCCGACCACTTTGAGTCATTTTCAATGTCTCACGTAAGTTTAGTTTCAGTTTCATTGACCAGGAGCCCGGGTGTTTTCGCCTCTGACCCCAGCAATTCGAACGCCTCCATTGATTCTAGAATTGATCTAAACATAATGTTAACGTCGTCTGCATACGCTACTAGTTGCATGGACTTGTAGAGTAGCATGCCCGTGGTGTCTGCTGACGTTTTCCTGAACACATGTTCCAAATTAATTTTGAGCAACATTGAGGCAAGCACATCCCCCCTTTTAGCCCTAGTTACATAACCAGTATACCTTATGTATACTGGTTTGAACTGGGAGCTCATTTGATGTGTATCCTATATACAACATCAAGGCTCCCCGGAGAGAACTCACTGTAACACCACTTACCTGCTACTGTATCCATTTAAACCAGAACAACAAAGGTAAATGTTAATTTTAAGGAATGGTTTTTATGGTTTTGTTCATTTTTCCGAAACATTTATATTACAACAGAATTTATAAATACATTTTCAATTACTTATTTATTAAAAACCTCTAACTATCAGCCAGCCTGAAGAGGGTAACAACTGGACGAGTTAATGGATCGGGGTGGCCATGCCAAAAGGCCGGTTGAGGACCGCGGCACAAGCCAACACCTCACCCCTGACCATTTCATCGGACACTGGGACAGCACTTTCAACTTAAACTTAAAAGCGAATAATTAGATGTTGTAAATGATAATTGGGTTGCAGCACGCTCCCTTACTAGTCTTGAACACAGACTGATCTTTGGTATTCCACCAAATGTTTATATATGGTCGCGAAACGAGCTTTTGTTCCATATTTCGCCGAAATTTGCCGAATATGCAACATGTGAGCTCCCATTCCACTGAAGCTCTTACTCTCCGTCTCGTTTGTAGACTTTTACGATAAAATTGGAGAAATCGTTCGAGGGAAAGCTTTAATTTCGTTTTTCTGCTCTCTCTTTCTTCGACTTCACTTCGCTGAAAGCACACCCCAAAGCGTATGTGCTTGATCGTAGTAAAGCTTACCATGTACGTATGAAGTGAATTGCCATGTACGTATGAAATGAATTACGGATTGATCTAGCGTATGCCCATTGGATGACAAGTATATGTCTGGATAACAATGGGGGTATGTGCTTGCTTGTATGTATATAGGTGGTATTTGTTCGTTTGCAACACCCTAACTTCGTTGGGAAGCTTTCAGTCAAATCTGCGTTAACTTTGACCTGAACTTATGCGGACAAAGTTAGTTGGGATGCCAAAGTCAAACATTATTTTGTACAGGACATTTCTATCAACAATGTCGTATGCTTGCTTGAAGTGTACAAATTAACAGGGGAAGGGGAAATGTACATAATTCTTGCGTACCCCCCTCGAGATTTAACACCTTTCACCCGAAAAATTTCTAAAAAGGGGTGACTGTAGGCCTTTATGAGTACAACAATACAACGTGAGAAGTTGAAATTTAATCAAATTTGTTAGTAATTGTATGATATATCAATTTTACATTTTCTTGAATACAAACGTAACGGTACCCTTACACTCAATAAAATTTGATACACAAGCGGTTATTTTAAGAGTTAATCTGTCCTAAAAGTTTCAAAAAGATCAAATGGCAATCAAACAAGTTAAAGCAATTTATATTTTCCTGTATTACTATGCAATAATATGCGCTGTGTTGCTTTGGAACAACATGCGCTTTTAGCCAACTTTGGCGCTACAGGTATGCAAGGATTTGTACGAAAGTTTCGTGAATGATAAGTTTCATGAATGCCTTTGGGGATGTGTTCAATTAGTGACATCAGCAATCGTAAAACACGATGGCGGCTGTTTTAAATGAGAAAATTGAATAAATTTGAGTTATTCTTTGAGTAAGTAGGAGAGTGCTCCTACTAGAAGGGCTATGTAAACATCCTAGTGTTCAAAAACATGCTTTCTGATGGCATGAACCGATGACTTGAATTATTTATCCAATACTAGCATAAGAAATCATTCAAATTTATCCAAATATTACAGGCGCTATTTTGTTCCAGATGAAATAATTTTATTGAATATGTGCAAATTAAACAATATTACTTATATTATCATGGATTTTTCTAAAGCCTTTGATTCAGTGGATCACTCTCTCCTATTTGAGAAACTTTTAGGGTTCAATGTCCCTAGTTGTCTCTATTCCTGGCTTCTCTCTTATGTCCTGAATCGTCAATGTGTAGTCACTTTAAACTCTTGCTTCTCTTCTTCATTTCACCCGAGCTCGGGAGTTCCGCAAGGTTCAATACTTGGCTCCATACTATTTTTACTTTTTATCAATGAACTACCTTCTGTTATCACATCCCCCTGTCTCTTTTATGCTGATGACTTCAAGATTTTTCGAGTTATTCATTCCCTTTTAGATGTGGATATCCTTCAACCCGATCTCCAGCGTCTTAGGGACTGGTGTGAATCTAACCATCTCTCCTTAAATGTTTCCAAATGCCATCAGCTGACATTCTCCTGTAAAAAATTTCCTCTTCTCTCAACCTATAAGCTTGTTGGTATCCCTTTGAGCAATGTAACCTCCTTCAAGGATCTTGGTGTGCTTTTCGATTGTAAACTGAAGTTTGATCTCCACATTGCTCTAATGATCAAGAAAGCCTCTCGCTTAACTGGATATATTTTACGATCCGCTTCGTCATTTCAACATATTACATCCTGCATGTGTCTTTACTTCTCACTAGTACGTAGCCATTTGGAGTACTGCTCCCAAATTTGGAGTCCGTACCACAGGAAGCTCATCGATGCTGTTGAGTCAGTTCAACGCAGATTCACACGGCCTCTATTCTTCAAACTCAACCTTCCTTACTCCCCTTATGATGACCGACTTCATACTTTGAACCTTCCTACCCTTGAGTCCAGACGATCTTTCCTTGATGAATGTCTTTTGTTAAAGCTTCATTATTGCCTTTTACCCCAAAATTTATGCAGGCAAATAAATACATTCGACGCGGCTTGCCCTAATAGATCCTCGCTTCGATTTCAGGTTCTGTATGCACGTACTAACACCTTCTTCCACTCTCCTTTGCTACGCTTACCTCGTATGCACAACCAGCAAAGTCTTGGTCCTCTACCAAAATCTCTTGGCGTATTCAAAACTGCTTTGAAAAATCAAATTTATAAATATTCCTATAAATCTTAATTTTTAGTATCGTATTGCGATCTTTTTTCTTTAATTTCTGCCATATTTTGGATTCATATGTTGGTATTTAAATTTTGTATTAATTGACTTGTAATTGGACTACTAGTCTGTAAGTTAATTTCTGAAATAAATAAATAAATACATAAACCTGAGAAAATAGGAGTACCTAGGTCAATTTGAAATATGTATCAACCATCAACACGTGTTATTGTTGTTATAATTCCATACAATTGAAATGGCGACAACTCACTTGATTATGATCTGATTTCCATGAAATTTCGTAGACATAGGAGTCTTATACAAACCTACATTGAAGAAATATAAAGGCGCTGTCTCGATTTTTGGGGGAAAGTGTAA
This sequence comes from Odontomyia ornata, assembly GCA_963969285.1. NCBI lineage: Eukaryota > Metazoa > Arthropoda > Insecta > Diptera > Stratiomyidae > Odontomyia > Odontomyia ornata. The sequence continues at coordinate 103,368,275 of OZ017740.1, read as the reverse complement.
AATTCACAAGTCATACTATTATTAATAGAGTTGAGTGAATTTTGATTTCTGATTGTGATTTTTTTTTCAGTTTTTCGGCTCAGAGGTGTCCGATCGCGAGGGGAGGGAACACAAATATTGTTCGTACATTTTGCCCTGGATCCCTTGATGCATAAAATGACTTTTTTCAGATTCTGAAACCTTTCATTTGATACCCGACTGCATTTGATGAAAAAAATTATTTAAGGGCTATTTCATTATATAGAGGAGTCCCCTCAAAAATTTTTGAAACATTTGATAAGACCTAAGTCCTAAGACCAAAGTCTGAGCTTTATAGCTTCTATGGTTTCTGAATTTGTGTCATACTAATAGACGGATAGATGGACCGATGGATGGACGGACAGACAGTACGCGGAACTAGTAAGTTTTTTAAAATTTCTTTCACAAGTAAGATCCAATAACAAATAACTTAGATCTATTGAAAATCTGCATGTTTTAGCGCTGTAATATAAACAAAAAGAAAAATATAATTTGAAAACAGTAACGCTATTTATTTGTTTTTTCGACAAATATATATATATATATATATATATATATATATATATATATATATATATATATATATATATATATATATGTATATATATATATATATATATATATATATATATATATATATATATATATATATATATATATATATATAGATATATATATATGTATATATATATATATATATATAAATATATATATATTTCGGAAGTAAATGTTCTCCCTTCTTCAGTGTCTAATTTTTCCCGAAGAGAAATCCTCAAGATGTACAATATATGTATATGCTAAAGCTAATTAGTTATTAATGACCGTACTTAACAAAAGGATGCACATCAATGAAATAACAGGTCATAAAAGTATATTTTAAATGTGGGTCGAATGAATTTTAGTGGAACTATTAATTTATTTTAAATTATTTAAAAAAATTTTTTTTTGTAACCTGAACTTAATTATTTAGAAGTAATTTTAAAAGAGGTGAATCTCCATTGCCAACATCATCATTAAATCGTTTTCCCATAGGTTGCCGCATAATCCAAAGTGTCTCGTACGCGTCCAGTTTCCTCGAATCTCGTATTTCTTTGATAACTTCCAACTGCTCTCAAATTGATGTTGTGTCCTTCGCAAATGTGACGGGCTATCGATGATCGAACGTATTTTACTTTATTTTTCGTTAGTGCTGATTGTGCTTTTCGAACATGCCCGTTGAACCGGACTTTCACGCTGCGTTTTGTCTGGCCAATATATACGTTTTCCCATTGCTGGCAGTTAATCTTGTAGATCCCTCGCTTTTCATGTTTGCTCCTCATGTCTTTGATTTGCGCTACGTTGGTTTTAAGCTGAAACTGTGAGCTTCTGGTCACCACTTAGATACCGTTTTTCCTCATCATTCTATTCAGGGCACCGCTAACCTCCGACATGATCATTACTGCTCTTTGCGTTGGTTCGTCCTTGAGTGTACTCAGTTTTGTGAGCTTGCGTCTTTGTGCTCTTTTTTCCATTTTTTCCCCATCCGTTTTACTAACATGGGGTTGTATCAATTTTTGACAGCTGTGTCCATGATGTAATCTTCCTCTTTTTTCCGGTTTTCTTGGCTTAAGGGGACGGTAATCATTCGATGTAGCCAAGTCCGGAAAGATGCCATTTTTTGCGAAAAGCTGTGATTTGACGTAGCTGGTACCATTCTTTGTGTGCTGGTGTTTTTTCGGTGTATATTGAATTCAAAACTGCCTGTTGTCCTTGTTATTTTCAGATCTAGAAATGGGATAGTGCCATTTGTTTCGACTTCGATTGTGAAGGTCAAGTTTTTTTGTACGGAGTTGAGTTTTTTTAGTATGTTTTGGGCTTCATTCCGTTCTATAACGGCAATCACGTCATCCACATAACGATACCAAATCCTGAGCATCCAACTAGACTCTTCAATTTTGCTCTCCACCCATTCTAAAAATACTTCGCTAAGTAAAGGTGACAACGGGTTTCCCATAGGCGCGCCGGTTTTTTGCTTGAAAAACCGACCCCTAAATGTAAAATAATTTTCTGCCATGCAGACTGTTGCTAATTTTGTAATGGCTCTAGCTTTCTTATTCCCGTTGATTGATAGGTCTTTTCTTGCCAGCGAGTCTTCTAAAAGGGCCAACGCTTGCTTCACAGGAACACTAGGGAAAAGAGACTTCACGTCAAATGACACCAATTATTCTCCTTCGTTTATCTCCTGATGTCTGTTAGTCTTCTCACTAAATCTTCTCTATTCCTGATGATATGCATCCTTTTGTTGAGTACGGTCATTAATAACTCATTAGCTTTAGCATATATATTGTACATCTTGAGGATTTCTCTTCGGAGAAAATTAGACACTGAAGAACGGAGAACATTTACTCCCGAAATATATATGTTTGTTGAAAAAACAAATAAATAGCGTTGTTTTTTTCAAATTATATTTTTCTTTTTGTTTAAATGACTTATGTTTGGATTCATTGAACTTTGAGAATAATAGTAGGATTTAGAATTGGTTGTAATCAGCCATTAAAGTAGTTCTTTAAAAGATCCTTATATTCTATAAGTTTCAATAAAATTTACAGAAGTTATAGCCGTTTAAATTGCCTCCGATTACAACAATCAAATACGAATTTTCTACCAAAGCGTTTTGCATTAGGAACACAACAGTTTCGTATCTTTATGTGAACGCGCCCTTAAATTTTTTTAATGAACTGTCAACGTCAACACGTTAGTTAAAGCCAACATTCTCATCACGAACCAGCAACGTTTGGAAAAATTACTACCGAAATTCTCGGTCGCTCGTCGCAACTTTACGAGCGCTTACTCCAATTTTTGGCCGTAATAATCGTCCCACCTAACAGGCTGTGCGTGCTATTGTGGATAAGTTTCAGTTCAAATTTTCACTGTTGCACGCCCTGGTGCCAAAACGGTGCCACTAGCTACACCGCACGCCTCACAATCGATTCATTGAAATTTATTTATTTATTGCTGTGTCCTTAATGGAAAACCTTATACATTTGCTTTGCAGCGAACCAGATACTACACTTTTGATTGGGTCTTCTCCGAATTTTCAGATAAGATGAATAACAAAAACACATTTATTATAGAGTTCAGTCAATGATTTAAGCAATATTGGAATAAAATGTTGGCTGGTTAAGATGGAGTTCCATTAAAGCAAGAATATTTTTTTGTGCGTTATTAACGTTTTTCTGGAATTAAATCGTTCTGCATATTGTAGGTTAAGTATAAAAAAAGCTTTCTGACATGAGCTTAGTTCCTTCTCCCCAACTTGTTAGTTTTTCAAGCCATGAATAAAATGACAAATTTCGCTACCTTTCTGCTTGCTACATTTGTGTGAAAAACAAAACTGGTCAACGTGCCTACTTATGAAAAGTATGAACTAATGTCGATGAGAAGAATTTGTGCGGAGTGGTGCCGAACGGTACGCGTGCGCTTTCTCTGTTATAAATAACGCTGTGCCTTCTGATGTAAATATGGGTTGCACTACACTAAACACTCCAGTTTGTGTTTCAGATAGTTAGAAAGTTAAATATTTCGGCATTTTAGTGTTAATATATATTCAAAAACGTAGTGAAACAGGAGCATAAAGCCAAAACTTAATGTCATTTCAGAGTCTTTTATCCCCGATTTCTGATTAACTTCTCATATAGAATTCAGGAAAAGGATAAAACTGACATTTAAAGTATTGAGGGAAAAATGTCCATCATGTCCCATATGGCGGCGACGCCCGTGTAGAAAACTGATAGAAACAAAAGGAGCAAAGTGTATGCAGATTCAAAAGTTGAATAAACTACTTATTGGCATAAGCTTTCAATAAAATGCACGTGCCTGGTGGAAACTTTTCATTAAAAAATCGCTTAACTATACAGCTGGTCTGATTAGGCCTAATGCCCCATTATAATGAAATTGTCTGACCACGCGTAATAATTTTCAGGAGTGTCCTGATACTATTACGCGCTGGCAATATCCTGGGGGGAAATTCATCATTGCTTTTCTCTTCTGCATTTTTCCTTTATATACTGATGAACTTTTTAAAAGATCTTTCTTGCATCTTCATACGTAGGATTAGCGAAATTTCCACGAGAAATAATAAGGATTTAGTGACTGCTAATAGATTAGTTGCTTTTTAGATAATATATACATTAAGTGCCCGCAAATCTAAAATTAGTGATTTCCATACTAAAGGGCGACGGGAACCGCTACTTAGGACTATATTTTCCTTCTATAGTTGATCATAACTTTAAAGATGAACATAAGAATGCATACTTGAGTATATTATAGGACATCATTTCCAGGAAAATTTCATGAAAGTTATTTGCCAACCGAGTTATTTGAAACCGATGGCAATGCATATCATATAAACGTGTACGTGTGATATGGTTAAGAAGGTTCTTACTTTAGAGAAATTTAACTATTGCATGCATTGCATTTAAGAGGTGATTGGATGGATTTGGGTCTATATAGCGGTGCTTAGTATTAGAAGGAATGATTAGTGGAGATTGTATTACTTGTATAGCAGTACGTAAGTCTGCTTTAAACTTATCAGTGGGGTCTGGGTTTACTAGTTCATTTCCATTGGCATTAGTGAAGTCCTCAAATGTCCTCAATAATATCAGAAATATTTTTAACAATCTCTGCAAGAAGTCGTTATGCCTAAAATTGTTGAAAAATTCAGTGGAATATGTCCCAGTTGTATTTGGATATCTGTTTTATCATTATTAACTCACAAGAAAAAAAAGATGGATTACTCACCTTTATAAATGAAATACACCCGAATATAAATTTCACTATAGAAAAGTAAACGGACAACTCGGACGGCTACAAACATGATAAGACTACAAAATACATACAAACCCAACCACAACTGATTATACTTTACACGTAACGTCTAACGACCCGACCCAACATAAACTAGCAGCATACAGATCAATGGTGAAGAGATTCCACTCTATTCCCACGACTCTTACCAACTACTCGAACGAACTTAACAACATTTACAGAATAGCTAGTAATAACGGATACAAAAAAAATTGACATTGATAATCTTGTTCCACGATCAAAACTGACGTAAGATAGGAAGCCATATGGCAGCAGCGCTTACTACCACGGCCATGACCATTAGTAGGCTGACTTTGCTCAGTAACTTACATGGCGATATATGAAGAATTGTGGAGGCGCTAACGAAACTTCGAGGTTTTGTACGGTTCGAGACGAATTTCAATTGTGAAATCCAGATGGTTCACGAGGAACACAATAGCGCTCCTAGTGGAGTGAAAATAATTTGAATTCTTATACCCGTTTAATTTATATCGCCTTCCAAAGTGAATGAATAGGAGTTTGTTTACACGTACTTCTCCAAGCTTGGCTTTCAGTGGAAGGTTCGAAACATGTGCTTCACTTGCTCGTCTTGAAAAGTGTAGGAGTACAGTGAAGAGTGCAAGGTAAATTTTAAGCATGCACGGATATGGTTTAGTTCATTTCTCTAACCCACGCAAGAAAGCTTTCAAACCTCTCCTATGTAATTAAAAATTCGTTCACCTTATAGGGCCCATTGACGAGCAGCTTAGTCGTCAACTTGGGTCATCCACATGCCATGTTGACGACAATGTTGAATGTGTGCGGGCATGTTGATGACTGATTTCGATGTCGTCAAACAAATTGAAGTTGATGTTGATGTAGATCAAATCTATTTGATATTTGTGGGTTGACCCTGATGTTGATGACTATATTGAGGCGTGTGTGGGACAGTTGACGACATGGTTGTCAACATCATTTGTATTTTGTGAGCGCTACAGTACAAATGCTTAATACAGAGATATGTTATGATGAAATCATCAATGTTTATTTAGAGTTGCATCAGAGCAAAAATGGACTCCAATTTTTGCTCTAATGCAACTTTCCTCGGTATCTTTCTCTTGATATTGGGAACCATTCTAATGTCGAATAAAATAAAATAAACTTTCATCAAATCAACCTTTTTTAAACACGATGCGGAACATACACATTCATTAGTGTTGTTTTTAGGGTTTTGTAAATTTTTTTTTACAAAACCCTATTAAACAGCGGTACTGTTCGTCCGTCTGTCCGTCAGTGTGTCACAGCAGTTTCTCTCCAAAACTATGGCAGCTACAGACTCCAAACTTGGTAGGCATATCAGAAGTTATTATCTCTCGAAAGTTCAGGTATTAAAAAAAATTTTAGGGGTTCTTAAGGGAGGGTCCTCCCATATCGGAAATGGACCCTTAAATTTTTTTTACCGAGGGTAGGCATGTGTGGTGTCATATGAAAGGTCTTAATGAGAACTTTCCAAAACAGGTCTAAAAACAGTTTTACCAGCTGCGTGGGGTGCTGAGAGAAAGAAAATATTCGAATAATTTGTGTCCCCCCCCTCGCGTTGGGACACATTTGATCTGAAAAATATGAAAAAACCATGGATGAAGGTATTGATGAGTACAACAACAAATACCTAAGAAGTTTAGATTCACTCAACTTTGTGAATATTATCATTATATATATATATTTTACATTTTTCTCAATGAAATTCCAAGAACACCCTTAAATTCGATGCAACTCGGCTCTTAAGTAGTCCCATGCAAGTTTCGCAAAAGTCAATACATATTAACGTAAGTTATACCGGGTTGCACTTTCTCCAATTACAACAACAATTACAGTGGATTTTTCGACCAAATGGGCTTTCCGTCAACCCAGACACTACAGTTTTGATTGGATCTACTCGAAATTTTTAAAAAAGATGAACTACATCAATATCTTTGAGAACTCATCCACTCAATAACGAAAGTAGCATCGCAACAAAATGGCGGCCTCTTAAATTCAAGCAATGTTACTTTTTCCTTGAAACCAAATATTTGATGTGAATGTCATTGAAGCATTTTCTGCATATCATATTTTGAGATCAAACCCCTTCTGACACGAACGTAGGTCTGTCTAGCTGACTTATTGATATTACACATCTGAATAGAAAAGCAATGCGACTTTAGAAAAGGAAGTATGTCAGGATATTACAAATATGTAGGACAAGATTTGATATGATACTTTTATTAATCCAATAGACAAATACGAATTCATACCTACTCGCATTTTGAATATTGAAAGGTAACGCGACTTTAGAAAAGTGCCAAGTTTTGAAAAGTTTAAGTGCTTTGTAACCCTTAATTATTGACGCGGTTAAAGATAAGTGTTAAGTTTTAAAAAGTTTAAGTGCTTTTTGATCCTTACTAAAGTTGTATAGTGTTAGTTAATAGCAAAATATGGCCACTATCCCGAATATTCCAAGTTGTGAGGAGTTTTTAGAAACTTTACGTGACCTACCCGAATTGTGGAAAGTGAAGTCCGATCTATTTAAAGATTGGCAAAAGAAAAACATCACATGGGTCAAAATTTTGGATGTGTACAAGCGAATTGATCCTAGTGCCAATGTAGACAGCTTGAAGAAAAGATTTACAAATTTAAGATCGTATTATCGGAGAGAATTAAAAAAGTCAAACAGAGCCAAAGGTCGGGAGCCGGAACCGGAGCTGAATATGTGCCAAATTTATGGTACTTCGAGTTGCTTAATTTTCTACGTGACCAGGAAGTTAAAATTCCTGGAATATCAACAATTGACCTGGAGCAAGTGTAATCAATATAAGTAAATGCTGTTATTTTTGTCATTGTTTTCATTTCTGTAAATTTTTTTTTTTTTTTGGTTGTTCGGATGAATTTATCGCTAGTGATTTCTTGCGAATCCCATCCAAAAAAAAAACATCCAAATGTTTATAGTGTTGTTTGCTTCAAACTTAATATTTGAAAAAACCAATGATAGAAACATTAGATTGTCTTCCTTATCTTAAAGCCTGGGATATGAAATTACTTTTAACCGATTTAAATAAACTAACATTCTGTTACGTTCATTAACAACTGCCACAAAACTCTTCCTGGAACTCAACAGCGAAGCAAAACTAGTAGGGCTACAAATCAACGAAAATAAAACAAAGCTCATGACGTAGTTGAGAAAAAATACCTCAAATACACAAAATATCACACTTGGCGAACACAGTATCGAGAATGTTAGCGATTTGTGTATTTAAACGCCAAAATAACGAATACGGGTAATGAAAGAGACGAAATACGCCGAAGAATACAGCTCGCAAATAAAATATTCTATTCAGTACTGACGATCTTGAAGACCTGCTGCATACACAGGAAAACAGAGCTCCAAGTATACAAATCTGTGAGAAGACCTGTGTTATGCTATGTGTGTGAAACATGGACCCTTATCCAAACATCCGCAAATATATTGAACGCTTTGGAGTGACGGGTCCTGAGGCGAGTAATAGGAGCGAAGCTAGACGGGGACCAATGGCGAATTTGAAACAACCATGAGCTGTATGAAATTTTTGACGAACCGGAAGCCTCAAGTATTGTAAGACTGCGGAAGCTGTAATGTGCTGGACACATGAATCGTATGGACGAACAACGGATACCCAAGAAGGTATTCGTTGGAGGAACTGAAGGCCGGTGGCCAGTGGGGAAACCGAGGAAACGCTGTTCTGACTCGGTCGACGAAGACAGTTCGTCGCTGCTTGGATTTCGGAATTGGAGGACGCGGTCTACGGACCGAGACAGTTGGAGGCGCCGTTTGCAGAAGCAAAGGCCCGAAAGGGACTGTAGTGCTAAGATGAAGAAATGAACGAACTTTGAATTGGAAAAGGTTATTATTTTTTAAATACAGTATATCGTTCAGAGCTACAATTAGTCTTGATTACCACCAGAATATTGACTTGTTTTTGTTTTAGGAAGGTAGTGAACATTTTTCAGTTGCTATTGTTTCCTCTTGTTTGCTAAAGAGGAAGAAATAAGTTGGGTAAACAGACCTACGCTCATGTCAGAAGAGTTTTGTATTCAATTTACAAACAGCAGTCACGCAGATCGAATCAAATCAAGAAACATGTCAAAGACGATTTTATTGGAGAAAGTATGAAATACGAAGCTCATACTATTATTAACAAAGTTGAACGAATTTCGACTTCTGAGGTTTTTGGTATTGTTATACCCATAAATATCTCCCTTGATAATTATTTCAGATGTCCATCCGCGACGGAGAAAACACATTTTTCGTGTATTTACACCCCCCCTGTGTCCCCACTAAAGCAAAAACTGACAGTTCAACAACTGTTTTGAAAAGCTCCCATAAAAATTTTCATTTCATACTCATATTGGCTACGTTTGATGAATTTTTTTTTCAGGGGCCACTCTCCTGTACTGATATCATCGATCAATGGCCAATTTTTTCGAATCCTAGAATGGTTACAAAACCCTTTTGCTAGGAGCTCTCTCCCACCTCCTTGACTTCTTTCAATTATGAGCATTAATTGTAGGTACTCATCTTCAGTCATTCATTAAACTGAATCAAGTGTTCAAAGCATGCACCCTAAACGTTGAAGTTGGGAAAAAATAACTCAAAATTATCCAATCTTCGCATTTAAAACAGCCACCATTTTGCTTTGCGATTACTGATACCACTAGCTGAACCGATTCTCAAAGGTATTCATGACACCTATCATTCCTGAAATTTTCATTCGAATCCTAGCAAAACTGTAGTGTCTGAGTCGGTAAAAGGCGCATGTTGTTCCATAGCCATATGTTGCCATAGTAATAAATGCAGCGCATATTGTTCTATAGTAATACAGGAAAATTCAAACCGCTATAACTTCGCTCGATATGATTCAATCTTTATGAAACTTTCAGGAGAGAGCAACCTTATAAATAGACATCTACGTACTGAATTTCATTGAATTTAAGGGTACCGTTAAGATTTTATTCAAGAAAACATAAAATCAATAAATCATACTATTACTAACAAAGTTGAGTGAATTGCGACTTCTCACGTATTTGTTGTTGTTGTACTCACCAAGGCCTACATCCCTGATTTTTTTCAGATTTTTCGGATCACAGGTGTCCAATCGCGAGGGGGGGGGACACAAATTTTTCGTACATTTCCCCTCCCTGTGCGCCCCTCGAAGCAAACTTTGCCAAACTAAGACCTGTTTTGAAAAGTTCTCATCAAGACCTTTCATTTGATATCCATATCGGCTACCTTCAATAAAATTTTTTTTTCGGGGGGTCACTCTCCTATATGGGGAGACCTCCCTTAAATACCTTATAAAATTTTTTTTGTAGTTGAACTTTGAAGAGATCACCACTTTACACCTACACACAAAATTTGATGTTTCTAGCTTAAGTAGTTTCCGAGAAAAACTGCTGTGACACACGGACGGACGGACGGACGGACAGACGGACGGACGGACGGACAGACGGACAGACGGACAGACTGGTCGCGAAACTAGTAGGGTTTTGTAAAATTATTTTACAAAACCCTAAAAAGTGGTACACCAAATGGCAGAAAGAAACAATTTATTGAAGGATGCACTTAGGCGACTCTCCAACAAAGAAGAAAAGAAAAAGGATGACGCTGGTATTTTCACTGAAGGTTGGGCTACTTCCTATCGGAAACTATCTCGAACTTAAAAAATCTACGCCAAAAAGACTATTGAAGAAATTCTAGCATTGGGATAGCTCGAACTACTTTCCCTAAACTCTGTCCGTAGCCATTCTTCCAATGACTCTTCCGCAATTTCCTCTGTCTCCTTAACTCATTTACCATTGAATAATTCCTCCCATGAGGCATCAACACCACCTTGTTCCCAACAATCCCATTCCTTCCCAACATACGAAAATAGCGTTCATGTTCAAGTTGATACAGGTACAGGAACTTACAGTGATGAGCTACTAGATGAAAGCTTCTCTGAAAATGTGTGATTTTTATTAGTTTCAATAAGAAAACAAAAAACGCAAGACTGAATTAAATATTTTAATATTGTTTTTTATTTTTTTACATTCCCCATGTAACTTAGTAATTAATTATGTATGTAAAAAATTAGACTTAAGTTTGAATTATCACAAATAAAAAATTCAAAAAATTATGTGTTGATTTTTAAATAACGATTTTGCCAAGGTACTGCTTTTACTCCATTAAAATAGGTAGTAAAATATCGCCTGGTATCTTTTGCATTTGCAGAAGGACTTCTTAAATTAGATGGTTCAAGTCCATACAGCTGCTGAAGATCGTTTCTCCAAGATGCTAACTCGGTTTCGCCGGTATTTGTATTTTCAACGTCTACACCTTCTCGCAAGTAAAAAGAAAAATTATTTTTTCTCAAAAAGTTGTGCAAATAACAGGCAGTAAGCGTGATTGTAGCTGCTTTTTCAGGATTCAAATTTATTACACTCGACAGAAGCTGGAATCATGAAGCAAGTATGCAAAAAGCATTTTCAACAATTTGCCTTGCTCTTGATAGTCTGTAGTTGAATATTATTTCCTCATTTGAAAGTTTATCGAATCGATAGGAATTCATCAGATTTCGTTTCAAAGGGATATACGGCATTGGCTCCAAGAAACCATTTTGAAGGTGACCACAATTAGGAAAATTGCTATTCGAAAACATGCCACCATCCGACGTGCGGCTATTTGCGCCAGCTTCAGCCATTGAAAACTCATACTTCGCATTGACTACCGCAAATAAAATAATGCTGAACCTCTTTTTATAATTAAAATATTACAATCTGGTACTAGCAGGTTTTTTAATTTCGACGTGTTTTCCATCGATAGCACCAATGCAATGTTGAAAGTTCCATGCAGTTTCAAACTCTTTTGAAACCCTCATCCATTCTTTTTCTGTTTTTGGCACCTGAAAATGTTAAACAAATTAGCTTGCCCACCACTCACATTTGTACTAGGCACCTACCTGTATATATTCTTTATTTAGCATGCTGCAAGTTTCGATGATAATTGCCCCAAGACATTGTGGAGATATAGCAGGAAGAAATTTTAAGTCTTCGAAACTTTGACCACTTGCGAAAAATCGCAAAGTTGCAGACAGGCGCTCATTTGCAGTAATCGCAATTCTCATTTTCGTGTCCTTTTTTCAATAAACGGTCGAACCTTGTTTAGCAATATATCGTAGGTTTTAGAGTCCATTCTTAGAAAGTTTTTAAAATCGTCAGGGGCAGTAGCGCGTAGTTCATTCAATAAACTAGAATGAGAAAACTGGACCCGGTTTTGATACCACTTCTTCGCCCAGACTTTCTTCATTTTAGAACTATACACATCATCTTCACATAATTCACTTACAACTATGCACAGTAACAACTCGTCATTCATTTTTTTGAATATTACAAAATGTACCCAATCGAAGAATTCAAAACGAAAAATCAACAAATTACATACAAACTCACTTCAGGAAAAGTAAAAGTTCATAATCGGGTTTGTTTACTCACAACCTCGAGAATGATGTTTTCAACTTGGTTGTCAACATCACTTGCCGCCTCTTGCATCAATCAACAACAAGGTTGATGACAAGGTTGATATTGATAAGTATTGATGAGGACAACAACAACAAATACCTAAGAAGTTTAGATTCACTCAACTTTGTGAATATTATCATTATATATAAATTTTACATTTTTCTCAGTAAAATTCCAAGAACACCCTTGAATTCGATGCAACTCAGATCTAAAGTAGTCCCATGCAAGTTTCGCAAAAGTCAATACATATTAACGTAAGTTATGCCGGTTTGCATTTTCTCCAATTACAACAACAATTACAGTGGATTTTTCGACCAAATGGGCTTTCCGTCGACCCAGACACTACAGTTTTGATTGGATCTACTCGAAATTTTTAAAAAAGATGAACTACATCAATATCTTTTAAAACTCATCAACTCAATAATGTAAGTAGCATCGCAACGAATTGGCGGCCTCTTAAATTCAAGCAATGTTACTTTTTCCTCGAAACCAAAACTTTGATGTGAATGTCATTGATGAATGTCATTGACGACCAAGTTGCTCGTAAATGGGCCGTATTACTCTCAAAGCACAGCAAAGGATCTTATTTATTTCCAATTATCTGTAATGATTTTAATGTCTTGATCCGAACGAGGAATCGACCTCTCATTGGTTCTAGACGTTAAGTCTGAGTAGTGCCAACGGATGGTACCAACCGGTCAACCAATCCGTGCACCGTAATCCATTTTCGCGGTGGCTGCTTGTCGGCCAGCTAGATCGGAGAGGATTTCGGTCGCGGGTCTCCAAATGAATTACGCTCATCTACAATCTTCGGCCACCAATACATGCCCGTTTTCAAACGCGTCACAAAACACAATCATACGGAGAAGAAACCTACTCTTCGTTACTCCGTATTTCTTCATCAATCAGTCAAAGAACAAAAATCTAACTCCATTTCGCGTTCCCGAATCTAACCGATGCGGTACCGAAATGCACACTACGTTAACTTAAACCCGACGAAAGCTACGTTTACAAAAAGACAAAACCAACAAAGGTACCGCGTACCGCGCGCGACGCGAAACCGGCCTCAGCGGATTTTCTCAAACCCTACCCTTGCGACGGCATACTTACCATGCACTCTATTTCCCGCTGAAAGGAAGGACCACTGGAAAGGAAAATAGTGTTTTAATGTTTTAGCAATTCATTTTATTGTTAACCGCTTTTGTTTTTCAAAAAACATTAGACCTCTACTTGTATAAATGTTCTTTGTCATGTTTTAATTTCTTCTTAATCGATTGCTTTTAATTTTCCCATATTCATTTAACACTATCGTTCTAAGAAAAAAAGTTAAGTATCTTACACAAAGTTTGTGATTTTTATAACCTTTAGATACTCCCGAATCCGAATTTACAAAAAATTCGCAATAAAAAAAAAAAAAGAATCATTTGCGCGTTTTCAATGCGATTAATAAGTTTTATGTTTAGATATTAATTGTTTGGATAGGAAAATAAATAAATTTAACAAGTAACTAAAATTTTCCCAGCTGAAATGAATTGTTTCTTTCTTATTTACTTGTTGAGTCAAATTTGTCCAAAAGTCAAAGTAAATGTTGGGTAAAGTAAGTAACTCCTCAATGGGAAGTTTATTCTTTTCAATTTTTAATTCCGTGTTGATTAAAGTAAGCTTGCTCGAATCAATGGCGTTTGTTAATTTTAACTCATCATGAGAATAAAACAAATAATTCGGATTAACAAGAAGTTCTTAATTTAAGTAGGATAGGATTGATAAATTGCTTATAGTTAAACAAAAAGAAAAATATAATTTAAAAAAACAACGCTATTTATTTGTTTTCTGACAAATATATACATTTCGGGAGTAAATGTTCTCCCTTCTTCAGTGTCTAGTTTTTTCTGAAGAGAAACCCTCAAGATGTACAATATATATGCTAAAGCTAATTAGTTATTAATGACCGTACTTAACAAAAGGATGCATATCAATGAAATAACAGGTCATAAAGGTATATTCTAAATGTGGGTCAAATGAATTTTGGTGGAACTATTAATTTATTTTAAATTATTTTAAAAATTTTTTGTAACCTGAACTTAATTATTTAGAAGTTATTTTAAAAGAGGAGAATCTCCATTGCCAACATCATCATTCAATCGCTTTTCCATAGGTTGCCGCATAATCCAAAGTGTCTCGTACGCATCCAGTTTCCTCAAATCTCGTATTTCTTTGATGACTTCCAACTGCTCCCAGTTGACGTTGTGTCCTTCGCAAATGTGACGGGCTACCGATGATCGAACGTCTTTTACTTTGTTTTTTCGTTAGTGCTGATTGTGCTTCTCGAACATTCTCGTTGAACCGAACTTTCACGCTGCGTTTTGTCTGGCCAATATATACGTTTTCGCATTGCTGGCAGTTAATCTTGTAGATCCCTCGCTTTTCATGTTTGCTCCTCATGTCTTTGATTTGCGCTACGTTGGTTTTAAGCTGAAACGGTGAGCTTCTGGTCACCATTTTGATTATTTATATCCTTTTTAGTTATTTATATCCTTTTTATATACATAAATATTCCTAATACTTTATTTTACTAATTCTATCTCATAATTAAGTAAGGAAATAGGGTTGTCTTATATTTGACTGGATTTTAAAATTTATCTTGTTTTTTCGTTTAGTAAGTTCTTTTTGTGTTGTTTTGGTGTACAATATTTAATATTTATATGCTTTTTATTTCACGTATACGTACTGATTACCTCTGAATTAAAATGAGGATAGAATTGATATTTATTGGTCTTATTGAAGGGAATTTGTAAAAGCCCGATTTCTTTCAAAAGTTTGCTGACAATCGTAACTTTCTTGCTGTGAAAATATACCTCGGCAACTAATAATTCAGGTGATATAATTATTTGTTCTAAAACTTCCATTGAAAGTAAGCAAAATGCATGGAATATCTGAGAATCCACTATTTCGAATTTACAGAGGGCATTTCCAAAGCCAGTACTTTTGAATATTTCAGTGAGAAGAGCATTCACCCCTACTGTCAGGTACTGCTTGAAGTTTTGTCCTACTTTTGAGTTTATGACGTTTTCTGGCAAACTCGTTAAAAGAACGCAAAGTTTCACAAATGACTCATATTCATCGAAAAATTGATGCGTAAAGTCAGAAGTGAATTTCGTTACAACTTTCAAGTAGAACGAATTGATTTTAAGTATCCTTTCAATCTTGGTATAATATTGCAAATCATCATCTGTTGTGTTTTCTAAAATTATCAAAATACTCTGATAAATTTCATCGCAAAGGAAATCAACAGCAAAACTAATCCATGGAATTGGAATATTATTGTTTTCGACGAAAGTGCAACACTCGGTGCTTAGTTCTGAAATGCACTTCCAAGTGTCGGCAGTTGTTTTAACATCAACGAGAGCTATAAACTTTCCAACGGAGCATAAACCCAGAAATAATGGATTAATATCGTCATAGTTTATGTCATTTTTATGTACAAATATATGAATGTTATTTAAAATGATATCAATGGCTTTTTTGTTGAATTTTCTGGCAATTCCCAAATATAATAGTTGAGCCCTCACCAACGCGGGCAGGAACATTATTAATGCTATTTTGAAAAAATGTTTAACACTGCTCTAGCACTTTGAGGTCTGTCAGTACAATGATATGTATGGTAGGAGTATGAACTGCTTGGATGACAATAGCTAATGCATCATACAATCTATCTAATTTTGATGTGATGCTCAACAGTTTGGTGGCAGATTGTTCATTCAAAGTACAATCGAATATCTTCTACGTACCCCTGATAGCCGATTCAATAAAACACCGGTGAATAATCTCCAGACGTGAGTATCAATCGTCTTTTAGCCTTCAGGTATAGCAAGTGTTTCCAACGCTAAGTCCAAATGTTCATCATTTTCTTGATCAAGAGATCTTAATGGCTCAATACACAACTGTAATCCGTTATTGATGGATTGTGTCTCTGCAGCTCTGACGAACGCGGCCAACAATCCAGCGAAAAGTGGTCCATATTCGTCCATTTAGTGATGATCGGATGCCTTAGGAGGTGATTGGAATTGAAGGTATGCAGCTTGCGACGATGGCGACTGTGTTGGATGCATTTATATAGATTTGATTATAATTTGGATCGAACTGAACATCATACCTTTGTATCCGCGCACACACTTCCTACTTCTGGTATGCTGAGCTTAACTAAATATGCCGCTTAAATTAATTTTCTCAATTGTTCTAAGTATGGAATTATATTTTGCAACTACACCAAGAATAACTTTATTTTGCTTACGAGTAGATAGCAGCCCCGAAATTGCCAAAGAAAATCGCCGACCGCTCTTGCGTGACGGCCACCACTCACACTCTCCACTGTCATGTGGCTGTCACTTCACCTTGACATCCCACGACAAAATTGACGTGGGATGTGCGCTCGTCACAACCAACGTGAAATGACAAGCCACCTAGCAGCAAGGTGTGTTAGTAGTGGTCGCCAGCGGCGTCGCATGATTCATTACATTTCTTTCTGTTATCCTAAGCAAAGAGGAATTTTCACTACATTCTACAAAAGGCAGCACGTGCAGAATGCATGCTCAAAGTTGTTGGAAATTAATCCTGCAACTTTGAAAATTAACAATCATTTACATTTCAGATATTAGGTAAGTGTTAAGCACTATTAGGTAAGTATTAGTCATTATATCGGTTACTAGTCAATTATATTGATTAGCAATAAGAATTTCCAAACCCTAAGGATAGTCTATAGACACACGCATCCTGCCATCCAGATAAAAGGGTGTAGGGCAAGACGTGTGAAAAGTTTTCGATAGGGGAAACCCACACACATTCTTACCGACGAGAAGTAAATGGATGAATTTTTCCCATAGATCTATTAGGTTTTATATGAATTTCTTTAACGAATGCACATAGTAGATTCAAGGGTGCATTCACTACTTTATGGTTTGCTGGGTACCTGCGTAACACATCCCACACCTATAGACATAATTTCCTTACTCCTATCTCTTGGACACTGAAGATGACTCAAAGGAGTCGAATCGCGTCTGCTGACTCAAAGAAGCAAGACGCAACGCATCTTCAGAATTAAAACTTTTTGAACATCTTACCCACAAGAAAGAAGGTTATCAAGGATTAGATAAGTGCATTTGGAATAATGTAGCGAACCAGTACCAACAGGCAACAGTAAAATTTCTTGAGCTCAAGCAAAAGGGTTGCTAAAAATGTCAAATGATTGGAACATTATCAGCAACCCTTTTGCTTGAGGTCAATAATCTTCACCGATGCTGGTGGGTGCTGATTTAAAGCATTATCACAAATACACTTAGCAAAACTTTCAAACTTTGTAAAGAGATTAAAGTTATTTGACTTCTCATGCCTGTGCCGGCTATTGAATTTTGGCGACTTTAACTGTACCACAATCCTAGTAGAGTGCATTTAATCTTCTCTCTCAAAAATGCCACTCGAAACTTTATGTTAACTATCAAAGAGGCAATTTTAAATATCAAAATACAGTAATTTCATATAATTTTAGTAGTGTCGCTAATGCAGGTCTTTTCTCACTTAATTTCATGTGGTTTCGTGATAAATCAGATCCTCTAAATACAATATTTCTTCCGTTATAATTACTCGTTTCACGCTCATTCATAAATGAACCTCAAGGTAGTCTAGCCACATCTTGGCACTATCGTCCATCTATCATTTTTCTAACAGTATCATATGACACACAAGTGAAATTTGATAAGCAGTATGAGGTCTTACTGTTTAAATCAGGCACGCGACTAGAAGCGAAACTTATCAAGAGCAACTGCATAACATCGCCAAAGCACCGCAAGTGAGTAACCAAACACCAAATGAACGTAAATGATAAAGTTCCACGTCCATGAAGTTTTTAGGTCAAAGACTGTAGACACAAGCACGAATGTGAATTTTAGTGATTGAGTAATGCAGTGTCGTTATCGTGTGTGATATATGTGCATAGTATTTAGTTGGAACTTAACGAGATCTTTTATTAACTCCACTTGATTTTCGCTTTAAGCTTCACTAAGCCATGATTGACTGTTTAATTAGAATTTTCAAAGAAAGTATCCTTTCTAATTTTAGATTTCTGTCGTAGCAATACTTTCATTTTCAATGAAATGTCTGCCAATTCATCTCTTTCTCCATCAATTGTCTTTTTCTTCTTCTTTGAAGAGCTGTAGCCCCCTCGTCAATCCTAAATTACTTTCCAAGAAAAAATTTCCTTTCAACATTCTTCAAGACAAGTTCTTTTCACGCCGAAAAATCCTATAATTGATACTCAATGAAAAGCACACCCAATGAATCCTTTTTTGAACGTAACAGACAGCCAATGAAATCGAAATGCTGCCAACTATCTTGGAATAAAGTCTCATCAATATTCAATACAAAAATGTTATCACTAAGTGAAAATACGACAAAAGGATTGAACGAGGAAAAATGAAATTTTTCGCTGTTATTTTGCCAAGAACATGCAATCCATAGAACAGGATGGAAAATGGCAACCGTAATAGAGGCAGTAGTACTAGCATCGTGCAGACATAGAAGCTATCAGAGAAAAACGAGCATAACGTGAAAATTCTTTTGAAACGGAAATTTCCGGCAGCAATGCAGCAGTGTTGGCTGCTCTATGTATAGTAAACTACGAGTACAACTGCTAGATCCTTGCTAAACGCAATGAAAAAAATAAACTACTGTATTTTCAATAGGACTCGTTGTCGTCATCAATATTAGAGAGAGAAACACACGAGAAAATCCTCCGCATCTCTGAGTTCGACGCTGGAAAAGAAGCAAAAATTCATCGCGAAAAGCGATTCCTTTTGCCAATGCTGTTGACTGTGCCAAGGATTCAATAAATTGCATGGGTAGCAAGAATGTATGGAGCAAATGTGTGAGATCATGGGGAGGAGACGCTTTTCAAAGCGGAGAAAGAATCTTCTTATCGTGCAAGCAGGATCAAGATAAATAGGAAAATTCAAAAGCGTTGCGTTTGCAAAAGTTGAAATGAAAAAGAGCGAAAAGCTGACTTTGATTCAAAAGCAATAATGTTATTCCACTGATAGTAGAACTGAGTTGAATTTCGTAGAAATGATGCATATAGAGTTTGTTATTGTAACATGCATGTTTGCATCCACTTAAGTGGTGCTGTAATATTTCAAATTTCAGTGACATCAAAATCCTTTGCCGATTAAGATTTTGTAATTAGTTGTTTGGGAATCCCTCCTAAATTACATTATTAATAATAAAATTTTGTTATTAATAGACGTTTCTACCTTAATTCCTATTCATTATTATTAACTTTTCAATCGAATATCCAGCCTTCAAGCTTTTTTATGCCATTCCAGACTTAGCGTCCATCCTAAACTATATTTTGTATCAATTACCACAGCTTTTTGAGCTTTAGCTTTAATATATTATGAAGGTTTAGAAATCACCAGCAATCGCAACTTGTCCATAATAAATGTTCACATTGTAAAATCGTCCAATTTTTCTACTTCTTCGCCTTCTTTATCGTAGCACTACAGCTATTCTCGGGCCTTCGCTTCCTACAAATAGCGCCTCCAACTATCTCGGTCCATTGACGGCGTCCTCCAATTTGGAAATCTGAACAGCGATGAACTGTCTTTGTCGACCGAGTCAGACCAGCGTTTCCTCAGTTTCCCTACTGGTCTTCGGCCTTCAGTTGCCCCACCGACGAAGAATACAGCTCACAAATAAAATGTTTTATTCAGTTTTGACGATCTTGAGGACCAGCTGCATACACAGGAAAACAGAGCTCCAAGTATACTAATCTGTGATAAGACCTGTGTTATGCTATGGGTGTGAAACATTGACCCTAACCCAAGCATCCGCAAATAGGCGAATAATCGGAGCGAAGCTAGACGGGGACCAATGGCGAATTCGAAACAACCATGAGTTGTATGAAATTTTTGACGAACCGGAGGTCTCAATGATTGTAAGACTGCGGAAGCTACAATGGGCTGGACACATGAATTGTATGGACGAACAACGGATACCCAAAAATGTATTCGTTGGGAGAACTGAAGGCTGGAGACCAGTGAGAAAACCGAAGAAACGCTGGTCTGACTCAGTCGACGAAGACAATTCATCGCTGCTCGGATTTCAAAATCGGAGGACGCGGACAATGGACCGAGACAGTGGGAAGCGCTACTTGCAGGAAGCGAAGGCCTGAGAGGGGCTGTAGCGCTAAGAAGAAGAAGAATTTAGACATTGTCATTCAGCCACCAATACCTGGATTCCTCCGTCTCAGCTCTACCAGCTTCAATGAATCTAAGTACTATACATGTATAGGTAGAATTGATGAAAGTAGTTATCGTACAGAAATGAAAATGATTTGTTTTTTACATTGTAAGTTGAAAAGCTGAGAATATTTTCGGTGTGAAAACTCTGTCTTGATAAACTGTAATCAGGTTTGACCTTCGATTTTTGAATGGAATCCGAATCGCACCACGATTGCCATATGGCAATCATACCGTTTAATCCCAAAAATTCAAATTTCAGAGAAATAAATGAACATACCTCCAAATAGAGTTCACAGAAAAATATTTCCGAAAATTTTTTTGCAGTTTTAGCTGTATCGCTTTGTACGTTGAAGCGACAAGATCATAGATCCAGGGAAAAAACGCAAACTGTGAAAAATACTGATATGGATTACATGAAAAAGTATGTTTTTCAGTAGCTTTTTTTGTAGAAAAGCTAACGTAATATAGGGTGGTCCAACCATAATGCACGATGCTAATTGTGAGTCACACCTTAACGTCAAGTTTTTCGGCCAACTTTTTTTTCAATCCCTACCACTCTCTCCATCACTCTTTCAGCGTCGCACAACTCTCGTGCGATCTGCATTTCACACGTCGTCGATCCCTACATGTGCCTCCAGGCAATACTAAAACATCGGTATAAGGGGCACACAAAATGCTGTGAAGTACTCCTCTCTTGCTAGTCTAGTCCGATTCGTGAACAGTTCTCAGAGATAAAAAAATTATTTTAATACGACGCAGTAAAAAAACCTCTGAGTTTATAAAAACTAGCTGTCTTTAAGTATCTCGACGTTAGGGTCTAAATGCCCTAAGATACTGCATTTTCATTCCTCCGGACTTATCATTAATTTGAATTTATTAGATGTTCCTTAAGTCTTTTCTTAAAAACCAATAATGAGTTTACGTTTTTCACTGTTTCTGAAAGATTGTTGTATACACGCAGAGCATCATTCGTTGCACCGTTCTTTAGTCGATCAGTTCTAGCGTAAGGTATTACAAAATTGTTGGCATTTCTTGAATTATATGGATTTATTTGTGATTCTTGTATAAAGGGGCTTTGCTCCGAATCATTGAATTTTAGACATTTGAAGATAAACTTAGCTTTCTCCACAGCAATGATTTGACTAAAAGTGAAAGCATTGGTCCGTTGATACACTAGGCTTGTTGGGGTGAGAATTGGAAGATTGAGAATATTTTTATTGGCTTTAGTTAGCATCCTGGATATAATATTAAGGTTTTGCTTTGACAATTGACTCCAAATGACTACCGCATAATAAAACTTTGTCAGTGCAAATGCATATGCATTGCAAAATCTCCATATCTTCTCAACATTCCTATCATTAGTGCTCTCCAATTGTTTATGTGTGGCAAACATGTCAAACGATGATGTATGGTAAGACCGAGATATTTCATTTCTAGCACTCCGCATTTTTCGGCGCTAATTTTTAAGGTCAACTTCTATGTCTTCCTTATTCATCTGTTTAAAATTATGTATTTTGTCTTCGTAGTATTCAATGCTAGCCTATTTTCGATAAGCGATGAACGATATTTTTCTAGATCATCGTTATCGATATTCTCTATGGTAACTTTATCCTGTCCTGAATGAAGAAGTACAGTTCCAAAGTCAAAGTCAAAAACGCTCTATTCAACACTAATCGTTATAAATTTTAAAAGCATATAAAGCAAATTCCAAACAATAAAACTATGAAAACTTAATGGTCCAAATAGCTTCCCAAATATATACGTTATCAGTTAAACACATTTGATCACAAAAAAACCATAGCAAATTCAAATTAATTCTGGTTATTACATATTTTATGATTCGATCGTGAAAAGGAGAAAACACTGATTTCAACACAACAGTGAACTTTTATCCTACATCTAACATGTTATAACCTAACTCTAATAAAATTCAATCAAAAATGTTATCTTATATTAAAAACACATTATATCTGAACCTAATATAATAAACATAACATATACCTAACCTATCCCTAATTCTTAACACAAGCAAACAACAATACTAAATGTAACAATAATGAGCTGAAACTCAAAAACTAAGTAACGAAAAACACAAAAACTGAAAATAAACACGAATAATTTAGACATTGTCATTCAGCCATCAATACCTAGATTGCTCCGTCTCAGCTCAATCAGCTTCAACGACTCTACCAAATGAGTATCTCCATTGGAATTTTCGGTCTCATGAACTCAAATTCGGAGGATATTTTATCTTCTTATCGGTGGCCCGTCGATATATGTGATATATGATTGGGACGCTGTCAGAATCAAAAACATATCGATTCATGTCCAAATACACGAATGCTTCTGGAAGAACGAAGCCAGTAGTGAGACAAGTCTCAATACACCCGTCTGTAGGGTGGAACAGCTGCGACGTCCAGGAGTTTTCAGTCATAGTTACAGATATTGCGATTTGATTTCGAAGCAGTCTCAATATGAAGATATCGACGATTGACACTTTAGCGGTTCGATCAATTCTTCTATTTGATATGCAGTACTTCGAATCCATCTCAGGCTTTCTGTACAAACCAGTACATGCACGAAGACATTTCCTTTCAAAAATTCCTAATCCATCCATATGTCAAAACTAGTCTAATCAGGGTCTTGTAATAGATAAATTTGACCTTTTGACAGATATGTCTAGAATGACAGAGTCGTCGAAGGGCTATGACTACTTTTTGTGGTTTACTGAGCATAATTTTGACATGTTCAGTGTAATACAGATACTGATTGAGATGAACACCAAAGTATCGAACACAGGATTTATGGGACACCCTATTTGAACTACGCTCACCAGCCATAATGTGAAAATACTAACTGATCCCCTATAGCTTTATCCTAAACAAAATCATTTCGCACTTCTATGCATTGATTTTCATTCGCCAATTATAAGTGTACAGCTGCACATCATTGAACATTTTTGGCAGATTGCTCTGAACTATTGTTGGTTTTTGGTCTACCGTATAGATGATCAGATCATCAGCAGATGCTACCAAGGATCGCGTTGGCGAGGCGTTAAAATCAAAGCCATTCAATAGCTTGCGAATGAATATTGAGAAAAGCAGAGGCACAGTAACTGTTCCCTGCTGTAGACCATTCAAGCCCTTGAATTCGCGCATTGTGTCAGTTTCCCATCAGTTACAACAAATGATTTTTCATAGAACATTTTGTATATCATGGCGATAAGGTATCGAAGGCTCTCTCCACTTCAATGATACACGCTCCAACATATTCTCTGCTATTTAGTTTCCAACAGATGTCGGGGGCTAATTTTGTCGAATGCCTGGCACAAAAACCAAATTGACGACTCGGTATCAACTTATATTTCTCAATGTATGCGTTTAATGCGTTGTTCACTATCACTTCAAAATTCTTGCTGATGTTAGGCAGCAAGCTGATTAGGCCATAGCTTTTAGGAATCGAACATTCTTTTCCTTTCTTCAAGATTAGAGATACCTTAGCCTTTTTCCACTCATTTGGGAAAGATGACCTGCTCAACATGTTGTTGAACAATATGCAATAATTCCTGATAGCAACCTCAGCCAAATGTTGGAGAGCTACATTTCGAATACCGCCGGTACCACATGATTTCTTGTTGTTTGTCCTGCCAAAGCTTAAGTCGTCGTAGCTGATAAAGTAATCAAGAAGATTGAGGCTCGGTATGAGGTCAGATGCTAATTTCATTGAAATGAAGAATTGATTCGCGGTTCAGGCTTGATTTGAAGCCGGAAACTTTTGCTTCAACAACCTCTGAAAACAGTTGATTCGCTTTCTTAGCGTTTGGTGGATGAACCAATTCAAAATGAGTTCCAATCAAGGCAAGTTTCCATAATCCATTACATATAATCCTGTTTCCATTTGTATCCGGAGTCGTGCTATCAATTTCGATACCAGCCCTATCGAGGAGATTTACTGCGACTTCAAGATTCGATACCTTCACTCGATACTTCCTACGAAATATGCTATTCACTTTTGCGAAAACGCCATCTGAGACCTTTGGGCTAATGCTCCTCAGTTTTTCCGCCCACTGGTTGTTAAGCTCACTCCTGAAATATGAGCAGATCATGCTCCGAACATTCTTCAGGTGTAATTTCAGCAAAGCTAACAAGGCAGGGAGGGTTGTAGTCCAAAAATTGACGGTAAATATTGTTGACGCAAGTGAGAGGGAGGCTTTTCAATCTTTTTTTCCTTGCAGTGATTGGTGTTTCATATTATTCCATATTGTTTCGATGTTTAATCTTGGGAACCACTTTCTCAGTCGTTGCCAAGGTCAGTTTCTCTAATTTCGAGAAAAAGAGATCTATTTCAGCGTCATTTAGATTCCTGTCATTAGGAACCATTCAGCAAGCGTTGCTATCATCAGAAGGGGGACATTGCTTCTGGTACTCCCGATTTATCTGCTTTTGAAACTTTCCCTAGTCCGTTTTTCTGTAATTCAACCGATAATTTTCATGTTGAACTAGAATGCGGAAGAGGTCAACCCTTTGATGATTGAAGCAACTGCAGTTTTCGTTGAGGTCTATTAAAGCTGAATTCAAGTCTCGCGTCAGCAATGCAGAGGTCCAAATATGAATTTGCCCTAGAGTTTGTTGGGAACTTCGACCCATATAGATTGCACCTGTATTCAATTTGGTTCTTTTTTATCCACGATGTTAGGAATACACCTGTTGGATTATTGGCGGCGTTCAGCCGTGACCACAAGCAAGATTATAATAAGTATGCAACCTGTTCAATTCGAGTATTTCAAACAAGGAATTTAGCTCCTCCTTGAACTTGAGAACACTTCGACCAGCTGCATGGGCAGAGAAAACGAAGAAGTTATCACCACCTGGCAGTAAGATTTTTATAATAAACACTTCAAGAGATTCAAAACTTTTGGATTCTACTTTTTCAATATTTTGAAAACAGTAAGGTCTTCTCACCAATATCCCCATGCACCCTCCCCCATCACCTATTATCCTACCATTTCTTACGAATTAAAAATCCTTGAATGTCATGGATTGCCATGATTGAGGTGGGTTTCAGTGAGAAGCATGATGTCAGGCGTTTGCTTGACAAGAAACTCCAAGAGACAGTCACGACGATGTTGACTCACAATAGAGTTGACGTTGATCGAGATCCGACGAACCCTATTCATGGGAATGTGACTGGATGGCAAGTTATTTTGAGTCATTTTAACGCCCTAAACGCTGAAAAGCAATGTTAATTTTAGAATCCTGTTTATTTAGTCTCTCTGGTAAAGAATTTTCTTGCTGATAAATTTTAGGAAGAAGCCACTTGCATTATTTATTTTACTTTCATCATCTAATGGTCCTCTAGCAGCAAGTGCAACTGACACCCCGGGCCTAACGAAGTTGATAGGTATCACACTGCGGTGTAATTGACATTGTTTTGTAGTAAATTTCACCTTTGCATATTGATACCGGGGGATCCCCGATATGATGCTGGGTGACCAAAGACACCATAGTCCACAGAATATATTTTTTCTTTTGGCTCCGCCTGAGCCAATTCGCACTCGCCGGAAGCATGGACATCATTACACTTAACACTTATATATTTCATTGTACAATTAGCAGCTGAATGACAGAATCTTTGGCACCTGTAGCACGGGTTGACCTCCCTCTTCTAGAGACGTACCCACCTCACCACTCAGAAGTTCAGGTATCCTTGTTTTTGAAGGGCATTTCAACTGCTTTTGCTCGAAATCTGGACTGCGTAATAAGGCAAGTTTTTACGCTCGCCAATCGATCACTGTTATGCAAAGTCTTTAACGGAAATAAATTCAATTTCTAATACAACTTCTTGAAGCACCGGAAGGTGATCAACTGTATCCTCTCCGCAATCCAGACCCTTTAATAGAAAGGTTGGGTTTTTTCGCTCTTGAGGGTATGCGTATAGTGCAGAACCTCTCTAGAATTCAACGCACTTTTTACTGCCTGAAAGTCAACCAATGACTTAGTTCTGATCGGCAGTTTGTCGGCATTCACTCTTTTGATCTCAAAACCATTTGATTTGTTTTCGGCCGGCAAAAAGCGAACCATTTCTTTGCCTGTTTTCCCAAATACATTGATTGGTGGGACTTTTTCTTTCTTTTGATTAACTTTGACAGACGGACCAGCAGGCAAAACTTTTGGATTTTCTCCCTGTTTTTAATTTTTAAATATTCGATAAATTTATTCTCAGGTTTAGTAGAACAATGTTCAGAATTTTTGGTATCTTTATCTTCTTCAATGTTCAAGGGATCGTCTAGCCCAACTATCACTGCATAATAGTTTGTACTGACGTTTGCTCCGCTTGCGCTGAGGACATCTTCTTGATCAGGTTCCTCTTGCGGTTTCTTCGATGTTTTGTCTTCTCTTTCTTTCTCTTTCTTGGTGGTTTCTTTTCCTTTGTTGAACGTTAGTTTGCCAACTAGTTCTTCTAGCGATTGGATCCGAAGTCTGAGTTTCTTGTTTTCTCTCTCATACTTCTCCACTTTGTCGTTAGCTTTGATTAGTTGCTCCATTTCGATGACTGATAAAATTTTCGGTTTTTCTTCATTGCTATCGAATCTTCTTTTCAGCTTTTTCTCGGCCCTCAGCGTTAGCGATGGACAAGATCGTTCTAGTTGATGGCTGAAGCCATCGGGATCCTCCTTCTCGTTACTTTTGCAGCGAGATTAGATGGAATGTTCATGAATCGGGACTTCTTTTGAATGTATCTCTACTTTTTGATACTTCTTCAGGAAAGAAACTTCAAGTATTCGCTGATTGTTCGAATGATTCGTGGATGATGATTTTCAATTACAAAATCCGTTTCAACTGAGTTTTGTAAAAAACTAATTAATTTTTAAAATTAATGGCAGGAGCAATTGAAACACGTCAAACTGATAGTCAAAAGCGCTTTATATAATACTAATCCCTATAAATTTTAAAAGAATATAAAGCGAATTAAAAACAATAACATACAAAAATTTAATAGCCCAAATGGCTCTCTAAATTTATTCGTTATCAGTTAAACAGTAGTAAACTCAAATTAATTAAGATTCTTACAGATTTATTTTTTCAATTCATGATTCTGGTGGAATTGTAATAGTCGATTGCCTCGCGTACTTAATACAAACGACGCTGGGCGCTCAACCAAATACACTTAACGATGCGATCGCCATAACATTAAAGATGAATAGACAATTTTTAATGTCATAATAAGTCCACTAATCCACTTTCTTCGAAATTTTGTTCACTTTTCCGAAAAAAAGTTTTGAAAAATTACAATCGTAGAAAAAGTTTTTCCACTCGGTACAACCGCCACCATCTTCAGAACCAATCTTCAAGGTGTAATAATGCCCAAATAAACTTAATCTTCAAATTTCTATAGAAACTTGACACCTAGTAAAATAAGTTTGTAAATTTTACATGCTCTAAAAATATCAGGCGACAGGAATGTCAAACAAAATCACGCCAACTTGATGCTAACAGTTTAATATAATTTAAAAATTACTTGCACCAAGTTAGATATTTTGAATTAGTTTGCACGCACAGCTTAAGAGCCAGTGGCTGGCAGACAATACGAACTTTATTCTTCTTTGTTGCCCTGCAGCCCCTCTCAGGCCTTCTTTTCCAGCAACAAGCACCTCCAACTGTTATTTCGAAATCCGAGCAGCGACGAACTGTCTACGGCGGCCGAGTCAGACCAGCTTTTCCTCGGTTTCCTCACTGGTCTCCGCTATTCAGTTCCCCTAACGAATACCCTTTTAGGTATCCATTGTTCGCCTATACGATTCACGAGGTCAGTCCATTTCAGCTTCCACAGTCTTAAAATCGTTGAGACCTCTACCTCGTCGAAAATTACACACAGGTTATGGTTGTATCGAATTTGCCATTAGTCTCCATCTAGCTTTACTCCAATTATGGGCCTCAAGACCCGTCTTTCGAAGGCATTCAATATAGTTTCGGATGCTTGGGTTTAGGTCCATATTTTGCACCCATAGCATAGCGCAGGTCTTACCACAGATTTGGGTCTTCAAGATCGTCAAAACTGAATAAAATATTTAATGTGTGAGCTGTATTCTTCGACGTATTTTGCCTCTTTTATTACCGGTTTTTGTTATTTTGGCCCCTGAATACACAAATTCGCCCACATTTTCGCTGTTGTAATTGTCAAGGGCGATACTATGGGCGGATGAGTTTTGCTTGACTGCGTCATGAATTTTATTTTATTCTCACTGATTTGTAGCCCTGCTAGTTTTGCTTCGCTGTCGTTCTTAACAGTTGTTAACGACCGTGATAACGCTTTATTTAGTACAGTACGTTATAATTAAGGCCGTTGTATGCTTGCTTGAAGTCAATAAAGATTTCTCTGCGTCTCTACTGAACTCTCAGCCTTTCTCAAATTCCTGCTTGACTGTAAACAATCGGCCTTTTGTCAATCTCCCTTCTCTCAAACTACCCTGATACTCCCCAATAATACTGTTGGCGTATGATCTGATTTTATTTTCTATGTTCTTTTAAAATATTTTGTATGCCGTATAAAGTAGTGATATGCTTCTATAGTTTTCACAATGAAGCTTGACACTTTTTTCGTCGATAGGGAAAATAATTGCTGACTCCAACCGTTCAGCATATGATCTTGGATGGATGGTTTTCTGAGCTCCACTACCACCATATTTAATGAGCTGGGCTCTCATCGATACCTGGCGTTTTACTATCCTTTTGGAACTTGATCGTGGAAGAAAGTTCATCCAGAGTTGGTAGTGCTAATGAAAACTCTCTGGATATCTCTATAGGCTCCAATGTTCTGGAGCTTTGCAGAGAATTAAGGAGATTCTTGAAATACGATGCCCATCTTTACTTAATCCTGGTTTCATCAATGATGATGTTGCCAGTGTCATCACGACAGAGCATGGTTTTGGGCTGATAGCTCCCTTTCAGGGCTTTTAGCTACTTTTTTTGCTTGTCTTGTGTTATTGCTCGCTAGACTTCCAACGATGCTCCTCAATTGGTTGTCATAGTACTTTCTGTTCTAAATTCTAATAACCTTATTCGCTACTCCTCTGAAATTTTTATAATGTTCTTTCTCCATCCCGCTTTTCCCACTTAAATATTTTTTTCTCTTATTTTTTTTTGTCTAACGCATTCTGGCACTCATCATAGAACCAATAATTTCTTTTGCGCTAGGCTTGATACCCAGTCGTATCTTCTGCCCCGGTCTTAATTAATGTGGGAAGTAAGCCGAACGTATGACTAGATTGCTGCCACATGCAAAATCAATAAGGTGCTGGTCGTGGTCATTTGTTTAATCGTGGAGGCCATACGCTCCAGTTGTTCCCCAATGAGAAAACTTGTTGCCTAGTTTAGCCTTAAAATCATTCAGATATATTTTTGTATCGTCTGTAAAAATGATAGAAAATAAGCAGCACTTGTAGTTTCTAGTCAAATAGTCTTTCTGTGTGTTTGTAGAATGCTCATTAATTTTTTCGGCCTCTTTTTGTCGTGCCAAATTCTGAAAAATTTCACTTATATATGGATCGCACACAATAAAGCGCGCAGTAGACTTCCCAATTTCACGTCCAGTGCAGTTTGTTTTCTGGTTTTCCAGTAAATTTAATTGATATTGACTGGCCTGTTGTGAGAGATCCTTAACAGCACCCGAGTTTTCCGGTGTTTTGACGTACGTAAGTCAAATTCATTGCAGGGCTCTGTTGCAAGTTTTGAAACAATATGTGGTTCCCCAGGGACAGGGAATAAGTTATTACTTTCGATTCCGTTATGAGGTGCTGACGACTCGCCTTTGCCCTCTCACGTTAGCCTTTTACCTTAAAGGAGGTTTCGGTAGGGTTTGATAGCAGTGCTGTAGGTGTTTTTGCAGCTCTGCCTTGAATTCCCTATCATTGGGGACCAGTAAATCCAATCTACGATCCCAAGACCATTTGCTACCATTTAGTCTTTGACATTCGTTAGATAAAAATAGCAGTCACTCACGTAATTCTTTGGTGATCGCCAAATCATAGGTTTACCAAAAGGCATTCTTGTAGGTTTTCCATTGAACCAGTTTGTCCAAGTTTGTAGCATAAAGTACAACACGTGTGTCCCACTTAATATTTGTCTTGATTGTGAATGTCCGAACTAGATTATGCGCGATAACACTTCATAATCAAAGGAATAGAACGTTTTTGTTCATTTTTTGGCAAAGAAAATAACTCCAATGAAGCAACGTAAATCCAAAATATGATGAAACACGTAAGTTTAGATTAATTGTAATAATTCTACTTTACACACAACAAAAATTAAAATAATGCATATTTACGTGGTCGTTTTTTAGAAAAGTTAGAGTGCCACCCTAAAATTATTAATGAATATTGTTCCATGTACAAAGGATTTTGCGAGCTACTGTCGCAATTGTTTTCACAACCATTAAGAACATCAACAAAATGAATTGACTCGAAACCCCGAGAACCCGCCAAGCATGATCAACATCTGAAAGTGACGTCACTCCATTCATTAATTTGCTCGAATCTACCAGGTACCTCTTGGTAGAACATTCGCCAATATACGGGAAATGGGTTGTATAGGTAGAAACCCTATATAAAAGCGAGCTGAATGAATGGGGGGATCATTCATTCGACCGCGATAAAAACTGCGATAGTGTGTGGAAAGCGATATTGTTCGAGTAATAGAAAAGTGATTTTCGTTGATTGTGAACTGATCGTAGAAGACAATTGCGATAGAAATTTATGGACAAGTGGAAGTTAGATTTCAATAGTGAAAATTAAATTTGTGAAATAGACCAAATAAGTGATTGTGCATTTTTAAGTAATTTAATAAACTCTTTTAAGTTAATTTAAAAGACATTGCGTTTTAGCTTTCCTTCCTGGAACATTAAAATTATTAGCCACGAACCATAACACGGTGGAAAAATAAATAAAGCCGAAATGATAAAAATAAATAATTACCACGAAGCTAACATTTCAAATTAAATGAATTTACCATGGCAGAGCTTAAGAGAGACGCAGAAACACCAGAATCAAAGGAACCAGAAGATGCACTGATGCTAATGTTAAAGCTGATGTCATCCAGTCTAACTGCGAAGCTAGATGAACAATCAGCGAAGTTAAATGAACAGTCATCCAATTTAACTGCAAAGCTCAATGAACAATCATCCAATTTAACTGCGAAGCTAACTGAACAGTCATCCAGTTTAGATCAACAATCAGCGAATCTTGACCAACAAGCGAACACAATCAAGGGAGTGCAAAAACAGTCAACCGAGATAAAAGCGGAGCTCGGTAGTCTGAACAAACAAATTAAATGCGTCGAGGAAAAGATTTACCAGGCCGAGAAGAAGGTCAGCCAGGTTAGGGAGAGAATCAACTATGAGATCAGCCAGGCTGAAGAGAGAATGAGCCATGAGGTGGAAAAAGTGAAAAAGGTATTGGAATCAGCAAAGGAAGTAGTAACCAACCAACCAACCAAGCCCACTTATAACTGCAGTGCATAGCACATTCAGAAATGTGAAAGCACCAATATTCGACGGGCAAATGGTCTGGAGTGTTTACAAAACACAGTTTGAAGCTGCCGTAATGACAAATTACTGGAACGAGCAACTGCACTAGTTCTTGCTCTAAGAGGCCCAGCTGCCGAGCTTTTGGAGACTATCCCCGCTGAGTTACACTCAAATCTGGCTGCTATACTGAATGCGCTCGAGACGCGTTATGGAGGCAATCATCTGAAGCAAATTTATCGGGCACAGCTACGGCATCGGATGCAGAAGTCTGGCGAAACCTTACAGCAGCTAGCCCAAGACATTGAGCGACTGGCACTTCTTGCTTACCCAGCTTACGACCCAGAACATCGAGATGACGCAGCAACAGAAGCGTTTATTAGCGCATTAAGGGACACGAAATCGCAACAAGCTGTGCGTTTAGCTCAAAAGCAAACAGCCAAGGATGCATTGGCGTATAGTCTGAACTTTGCGGCAGTGAAAACTGTGACTCGTACCACTGCCCGGGTTCTCAAGGTAGTGGTACACGAGTGCAGGTGTGAGCGCGTAGAAAATGAGCGAGAGCCGCAAGCAAATGGTGCGCCTAGATGCTGGGATTGCGGTGAGAAGGGGCACCTGCAAAGAGACTGCAAGAAGCGAAGAAAACGGAGCTATTGTCCAGAATGGTGGAGATCCATACCGTGTCAAGAGGCTAGAATAGAAGCCCATCAAACTGAAAGGGCCAACTTCATGCAACGGACGTCGGCTAGGAGGATCGACATCCCCAGCATCCCCATCACCGTGTCAAGGCAACATCGTGGAGAAGCAGACTTATGCCTTCCTGGTCAAGTTGATGAAGAACATTGCACCATAACAAACGACACTGGTGAAACCCGATCGACGATCCGACCAGACCTAGTGAGGCCCCAACTACTTCACTAGGGCAGAGTTCATGGAAATGCTGACGCCTCATCTCGTCATCCATGTCCATCTAACTACACGCATTGCCGACAGATTGAGAAAAAGGAACCGCCCGTTGATCTGCGATTGATAACGGCCGAATGCGATGAAGGTTGGTCATTGGAGGAGATTTGAAATGTCCAGTTAGCCGATGAAGACATCGGACCATTGCTCGTATGGAAGGAGACAACTGGGCGGCCTGAGTGGAAAGACGTTTCAATGCATGGCGCAACCCTGAAAAGCTATTGGGCACAATGGAACTCCCTTCAGGTGCAGGGTGGCGTACTCAAGCGGAAATGAGAAACGGCGGATGGCAGCTCCTATAGGTTGCAAACTATACTACCCAAAAGCCGAATCCACGATGTGGTTAAGGAAATGCATGAAGGATCCTCGGGAGGCCACCTTGTTGTTAACAAGAACTTAGCGAAATTGCGGGAAAGGTTCCACTGGCTCCACGCTCGAGAAGACGTAGAGGACTGGTGTCGCAGATGCACGATTTGCACTTTCGTCAAAGGCCCAAAGCGACGACTGAGAGGACAAATGCAAACCTATAACGTGGGGGTACCGTTTGAAAGGATTGCTGTTGACATCGCAGGACCCTTTCCTGAATCCGAATGGGGAAATCGAAACACGCTGGTTCTAGCCGATTATTTCAGCAATTGGCCCGAGGTCTACCCCATTCCCAACCAGGAAGCAACTACTGTAGCCGAACAGCTAGTGTTAAATTGGGTCAGTAGGTACGGCGTACCTTGTGAACTACATTCAGGTCAAGGTAGAAACTTCGAAGCACTAGTTTTTAGCGAAATGTGCGAACTGCTGGGAATACGGAAAACGAGGACAAGACCGCTGCATCCCCAATCCGATGGAATGGTCGAACGTTTCAACGGCACGCTCAATACATCTGGCCAAAATGGTTGACGAGAACCAAAGGGACTGGGACCGACATATTCCACTATTTTTGATGGCGTACAGAGCTGCCGAACATGCATCGACGGGTCAAGCCCCATCCAAAGTCATTTTTGGAAAGACTTTTCGTCTGCCAGCTGATATAAAGTTCGGAACACCCCCTGAGAAACCACAAACGATCTCGGAGTACGCAAATGAGCTAAGGCAACGGTTGAACCAGATACATCGGACAGTGCGAAAACACCTCGAATCGGCTACTGACCGCATGAAGACCTTGGTCTGGCTATATAACCCACAGCGATGGAAGTGTAGGTCTCCAAAGTTGCAACATAATTGGAAGGGACCATACCGAGTTACAAAGCGAATCAACGACGTCGTATACCGAATACAGGAACATCGTAAGCCAAGAGCCAAAATGAAAATCGTGCACCTGTACCATCTTGCCCCATATTACACCCAGGGAGAATTGACTACAACTGGCGACGCATCTTTTCGGGGCGAAAAGAACTGAGGTGGGGGCAGCTTTACATGTACAAATAATTCTGCGAGCTACTGTCGCAATTGTTTTCACCACCATTAAGAACATCAACAAAATGAATTTACTCGAAACCCCGAGAACCCGCCAAGCATGATCAACATCTGAAAGTGACGTCACTCCATTCATTAGTTTGCTCGAATCTACCAGGTACCTCTCGGTAGAACATTCGCCAATGTACGGGAAATGGGTTGTATATGTAGAAACCCTATATAAAGGCGAGCTGAATGAATGGGGGGATCATTCATTCGACCGCGATAAAAACTGGATAGTGTGTGGAAAGCGATATTGTTCGAGTAATAGAAAAGTGATTTTCGTTGATTGTGAACTGATCGTAGAAGACAATTGCGATAGAAATTTATGGACAAGTGGAAGTTAGATTTTAATAGTGAAAATTAAATGTGTGAAATAGACAAATAAGTGATTGTGCATTTTTAAGTAATTTAATAAACTCTTTTAATTTAATTTAAAAGACATTGCGTTTTAACTTTCCTGGAACATAAAAATTATTAGCCATGAACCATAACACGCGACAGTGGTGTCGAGAAGTGAGAAAGAAAATTTTGAAAGTAAATAACGTTTAAATATAAAAAAAGAAAAAAGAAGAAAAATGCACAATAGTGAAATCTAACGTGGAAACTGGTGGAAAAATAAAGAAAAGCCGAAATAATAAAAATAAATAATTACCATGAAGCTAACATTTCAAATTAAATGAATTTACCATGGCAGAGCTTAAGAGAGACGCAGAAACACCAGAATCAAAGGAACCAGAAGATGCACTGATGCAAATGTCAAAGCTGATGTCATCCAGTCTGACTGCGAAGCTAGATGAACAATCAGCGAAGCTAAATGAACAGTCATCCAATTTAACTGCGAAGCTCAATGAACAGTCATCCAATTTAACTGCGAAGCTAAGTGAACAGTCATCCAGTTTAGATCAACAATCAGTGAATCTTGACCAACAAGCGAACGCAATCAAGGGAGTGCAAAAACAGTCAACCGAGATAAAAGCGGAGCTCGGTAGTCTGAACAAACAAATTAAATGCGTCGAGGAAAAGATCTACCAGGCCGAGAAGAAGGTCAGCCAGGTTAGGAAAGAATCAACTATGAGATCAGCCAGGCTGAAGAGAGAATGAGCCATGAGGTGGAAAAAGTGAAAAAGGTAGTGGAAGCAGCAAAGGCAGTAGTAACCAACCAACCCCACTTATAACCGCAGTGCATAGCACATTCAGAAATGTGAAAGCACCAATATTCGACGGGCAAATGGTGTGGAGTGCTTGCAAAACACAGTTTGAAGCTGCCGTAATGACAAATTACTGGAACGAGCAACTGCACTAGTTCTTGCTCTAAGAGGCCCAGCTGCCGAGCTTTTGTAGTCTATCCTCGCTGAGTTACACTCAAACCTGGCTGCTATACTGAATGCGCTCGAGATGCGTTATGGAGGCGATCATCTGAAACAAATTTATCGGGCACAGCTACGGCATCTGATGCAGAAGTCTGGCGAAACCCTACAGCAGCTAGCACAAGACATTGAGCGACTGGCACTTCTTGCTTACCCAGCTTACCACCCAGAACATCGACATGACGCAGCAACAGAAGCGTTTATTAGCGCATTAAGGGACCCGGAATTGCAACAAGCTGTGCGTTTAGCTCAAAAGCAAACAGTCAAGGATGCATTGGCGTATAGTCTGAACTTTGAGGCAGTGAAAAATGTGACTCGTACCACTGCCCGGGCTCGCAAGGTAGTGGTACACGAGTGCAGGAGTGAGCGCGTAGAAAATGAGCGAGAGCCGCAAGTAAATGGTGCGCCTAGATGCTGGGATTGCGGTGAGAAGGTGCACCTGCAAAGAGACTGCAAGAAACGAAGAAAACGGAGCTATTGTCCAGAATGGTGGAGATCCATACCATGTCAAGAGGCTAGAATAGAAGCGCATCAAAGTGAAAGGGCCAACTTCATGCAACGAACGTCGGCTAGGAGGATCGACATCTCCAGCACCCCCATCACCGTGTCAAGGCAACATCGTGGAGAAGCAGACTTATGCCTTCCTGGTCAAGTTGATGAAGAACATTGCACCATAACAAACGACACTGGTGCAACCCGATCGACGATCCGACCAGACCTAGTGAGGCCCCAACTACTTCACAAGGGCAGAGTTCATGGGAATGCTGACGCCTCATCTCGTCATCCATGTCCATCTAACTACAAGCATTGCCGACAGATTGAGAAAAAGGAACCGCCCGTTGATCTGCGATTGATAACGGCCGAATGCGATGAAGGTTGGTCATTGAAGGAGATTTGAAATGCCCAGTTAGCCGATGAAGACATCGGACCATTGCTCGTATGGAAGGAGACAACTCGGCGGCCTGAGTGGAAAGACGTTTCAATGCATGGCGCCACCCTGAAAAGCTATTGGGCACAATGGAACTCCCTTCAGGTGGAGGGTGGCGTACTCAAGCGGAAATGAGAAACGGCAGATGGCAGCTCCTATAGGATGCAAACTATACTACCCAAAAGCCGAATCCACGATGTGGTTAAGGAAATGCATGAGGGATCCTCGGGAGGCCACCTTGGTGCTAACAAGAACTTAGCGAAATTGCGGGAAAGGTT
The DNA here is from genome assembly GCA_963969285.1 of Odontomyia ornata. Taxonomy (NCBI): domain Eukaryota; kingdom Metazoa; phylum Arthropoda; class Insecta; order Diptera; family Stratiomyidae; genus Odontomyia; species Odontomyia ornata. Next base: position 103,331,074 of record OZ017740.1, on the reverse strand, counting down.
CTACTGGCTCCACGCTCGAGAAGACGTAGAGGACTGGTGTCGCTGATGCACAATTTGCGCTTCTGTCAAAGGCCCAAAGCGACGACTGAGAGGACAAATGCAAACCTATAACGTGGGGGTACCGTTTGAAAGGATTGCTGTTGACATCGCAGGACCCTTTCCTGAATCTGAATGGGGACATCGATACACACTGGTTGTTGCCGATTATTTCAGCAAGTGGCCCGAGGTCTACCCCATTCCCAACCAGGAAGCAACTACTGTAGCCGAACAGCTAGTGTTAAATTGGGTCAGTAGGTACGGCGTACCTTGTGAACTACATTCAGATCAAGGTAAAAACTTCGGATCACTAGTTTTTAGCGAAATGTGCAAACTGCTGGGAATACTGAAAACGAGGACAACACTGCTGCATCCCCAATCCGATGGAATGGTCGAACGTTTTAACGGCACGCTCAATACATCTGGCCAAAATGGTTGGCGAGAACCAAAGGGACTGGGACCGACATATCCCACTATTTTTGATGGCGTACAGAGCTGCCGAACATGCATCGACGGGTCAAGCCCCATCCAAAGTCATTTTTGGAAAGTTTTTCGTCTGCCGGCTGATATAAAGTTCGGAACACTCCCTGAGAAACCCCAAACGATCTCGGAGTACGCAAATGAGCTAAGGCAACGGTTGAACCAGATACATCGGACAGTGCGAAAACACCTCGAATCGGCTACTGACCGCATGAAGACCAGGTATGATCTAAAGGCAAATTCTACTGGCTTCCAGCAAGTTGACTTGGTCGGGCTATATAACTCACAGCGACGGAAGGGTAGGTCTCCAAAGTTGCAACATAATTGGGAGGGACCATACCGAGTTACAAAGCGAATCAACGACGCCGTATACCGAATACAGGAACATCGTAAGCCAAGAGCTAAAATGAAAATCGTGCACCTGGACCGTCTTGCCCCATATTACATCCAAGGAGAATCGACTACAACTGGCGACGCATCTTTTCGGGGTGAAAAGAACTGAGGTGGGGGCAGTGTTACATGTACAAAGAATTCTGCGAGCTACTGTCGCAATTGTTTTCACCACCATTAAGAACATCAACAAAATGAATTTACTCGAAACCCCGAGAGCCCGCCAAGCATGATCAACATCTGAAAGTGACGTCACTCCATTCATTAATTTGCTCGAATCTACCAGGTACCTCTCGGTAGAACATTCGCCAATGTACGGGAAATGGGTTGTATATGTAGAAACCCTACATAAAGGCGAGCTGAATGAATGGGGGGATCATTCATTCGACCGCGATAAAAACTGCGATAGTGTGTGGAAAGCGATATTGTTCGAGTAATAGAAAAGTGATTTTCGTTGATTATGAACTGATCGTAGAAGACAATTGCGATAGAAATTTATGGACAAGTGGAAGTTAGATTTTAATAGTGAAAATTAAATTTGTGAAATAGACCAAATAAGTGATTGTGCATTTTTAAGTAATTTAATAAACTCTTTTAATTTAATTTAAAAGACATTGCGTTTCACTTTCCCGGAACATAAAAATTATTGGCCGCGAACCATAACACGCGACAATATGTTATTTCCTTCAAAATTCAAACCTAACTTTTTAGACGTGATCCATTAAAATTATTATTTGTAGGGGCGTGGTTATCTGCAAAATACGCTGTGAATTTTCCCGGAAAATTTTGAACGTTGCCTAGTCTAATCTGCCTTTCCCTTCATGTTTCACCTATTTAAACCCGTTTTAGTAATCCGCGGTGTAAGTGGTTAGAACGCTCACCCCGTAAGCCGAAGGTATTTGGCCCAAATCATGTTGGTGACAACGAGATCAATAGTGAATGATTCTTGGCACGAACTATGAGCCCGTTTAGTTATTATATTAAGTGCTTTAAAAACACACGGCGACGCATGATATTGACCATATCACTTTTTTGACTGCTGACTGATCATGATAGTGAGATACTCTAAGTATCTGGAAGCGAAGGCTCAAAAGGTGCTGTAGTGCTAAAAGAAACACACAAAAAATCTTTTATATATATAAAATTTAAATAATTAAAATATAAAATGCTGAATTGAAAAAACTACATAATGAAATCCTAGAGAATTAGATACGTTAATTTCCCTTATAGTTGAGCAGTACCTTTAAAGTTCAGATTCTTCATGTTGCTTGCGAACCGCTTGTATACTAGTATAAAAACATCCTGAACAAAACTGTGCATAAGAAAATGTTGTGCAAACTTCAGCAATTGAATGATATTTTTGCCTTTTGCAATGCTACATTATTCACCAACTCTACAGCATTCATTCTCGTATAGATGTGCTAACACGTCAAGTATAACCATGAAGATATTCTTAATGGTAAAGTTTATACTCGTATGTATGCAATTATTCTCAATTGCATTCAAGTGCATTCAATTTTTATGCGAACTTAATTCATTCTGTTGTATGCAAGTTCGAGAGGTAAAAAAAGTCTTGATCTTATTTTATAGTTAACTGAAAATTCGATTTATTGTGCAGAATAAAAATGAAAAAGTATAGTGATAAGAAAAATGTTTGACAATATTTTTTAAATTAAATGAAGGATTAAAACTAGGACCACAGCGAGTTACGAAATTGTGGTGGAAATTTCAACGGCGGAAGGTTCTGAGAGATGAAAATACTTGCTTGAGTCATTTGTGATAACAAAAATTTTCCTACTAATTATGTTATTATAAATATGTGCTTATATTATTGCTAATATTGTTCCTTTACGTCAACTAAACAAATATTTTTTTTCTAATTTCAGGTAAGTTTTTATTGGAAGCAAGTGAACTGAACTCGTAAGTAAATGAAAAACGCTCCCTATTTTTCTATAGACAGGAAATCGGTCGAGGATGACTTAGGTTTTTCAAAAAAATAAGCAATAAAAATTGCTACAAATAGTACTTCGATATTAAATCAGTTACCTAAAGTAACAAGTACGATTCTGAAACCCTGACGCAACTCAATGGTTTGTGGACTAAGTAAAGACAAGCGACTAGATGTTTTTGTCGCGATATCTTACTATTGTGCTTGGGATGTTATTGCCAAACGCTGTCTATTTTTCCAAAAATTATAGAAAATAATCAAGTCAACTTTTCATCAGAACGTATATAATTTTAGAATCGTTCAAATTAAACTAGTTACGATAGTAGTAGCAATGGTTTAACTAACATACAATAACAATCATAACAAAGTAAAACCAGGATAACGAAGTAAAAAAAAACAAAATTTTGTCGTTATAATAGGGTCGTTTGCTTGGCGTCAACTCCTATCTACAAAGAATTATTTTAATATAGTGTTAATTTGAAGAAAAATAAAATTTATAGCATTCCAAGAAAACCAATTAATTTCTTCTCCTTCTTCGTAGCGCTACAGCCCTTCTTGGGCCCTCGCTTCCTGCAAAAATTTCCTCCAACTACCCCAGTCTATTGACTGCATCCTCCAATTTCGACATTCAAGCAACTGACCACGTCAGACTAGCGTTTCTTCGGTTTCGCCGCTGGTCTCCACCTTCAGTTCCCCCTATGATTATCTTTTTGGGTATCCGTTGTTTGTCCATACGATTCACGGGGCCAGCTCATTGTAGCTTCCACAGTCTTACAATCGTTGAGACCTCCGGCTCATCAAGAATTTCTTACAGCTCATGGTTGTATTGAATCCGACATTGGTCCCTATCTATGCTCTGTATTAATCGAGCAGTTCGCCCCCGCGAACTGCTCGATGAATCAGCCGATGTGCCGGCAAATGCATCAGCGACGCATATACATAGGCACCCGCAACGTGTATGCGTCTTTGGTCGGCAATATAATGCCACAAACAGTCGTCATAACCGGCAATCCCGCGGAGCGATACCTTACAGAGTTCTGTCATCCCTACATAATTGCGATCAGCTGGCAAGCGTTTGATGACAGACTCTGCCACTTAACCACCACTTGACGTCGTCAGTGTGGTGAGTAGATCTCTGCCACTGAACGGCCACTTGACGTCGGCAGTGTGGTGAGTTGATTTCGACCACTGAGCCGTCACTTTAGTGGTCGGCGGTCGGTGGTTGAGAGGAGCCTTGTGCTTGTGAGAGCACGTGGGATTTGGTCCATGAAGTGAGTGTAATTTGTGTCAAAATTCCATTTTTTAGTGTGGAAAATTTCTAATATAATTGTTAATACAGAGGAAAAGAAATCGAACCTGTGACGTTGGGAACAAAAGCTGAATCATGATGACCATTGAACACGACATATAATGCAGAGTACTAGACAGTCCTCTCTCCAGACGTTGAAGACGAGCCTATCAAACAATTGCCGCAAGAGATTTTCTTGCGAATTTTCTCGTATTTGGACGCAGTATCCTTATGCCGCTGCGCCTAGGTATGTAAGTTTTGTAACGTTTTGGTGTTGGACGTGTTCAGCTGGCAGAAGATTAATTTATTCGACTTTCAAGTGGATATTGAGGGCCCTGTATTGGAAAATACTAATATATCTCAACGATGTGGTGGATTTTTAAAATCGCTTTCATTGCAGGGATGTTAATCAGCTGGCGGTTTTGTTCAGGATATTAACCATGCACTGCCACAACATAGATCATTTGAATTTGTCAGAGTGTAAAAAATTGCAGACTCTGCAATTATATCAGTAGCGAAACATTGTACAAAACTGACATCCGCTAACTTAGATTCATATCCTAATAATTCGGATAACAGTTTAGAAGCTTTTTCGATTCGATGCGTCAATTTAACGGAAATAAATATATTATATCCTGGTGTCATCTAATAACTGAAAATGGTGAAGAAGCCTTGGCTCGAGGATGGGTAAAGTTCAAGAAATTTATCAGTAAACGATGTAGAAAAGTGAATGATAAGGCTGTTATTGCACTAGCAAAATCTTGTCCTGATCTTATGGTGCTCACTTTGAATAGTTGTGAAAAATAACGAACTCTTCGATTCCAAAAAAAAAAATTAGCGGAAGGTTGTCACAATTTGCGAAAGCTATGTGTTTCAAATTATGCAGAACTAACTGACCAATCACTTATACTTTTAGCTCAACACAACCCATATTTGAATACTCTGGAGGTGGCTGGATGCCATCAGTTCACGGATTTTAAGCGCTGAGATGATTTTGCAAGTACATTGAAAGAAAGGATTTAGATAAATGTCATCAAATGACAGATTCGATATTAATACTATTACCAACAGGGTGTCCGAGTTTAGATCAACTAACACTATCGCATTGTGAATAAGTTGTGCCTCTGAAAGCCTTTCCGTCCTTGAGTAGGACAATTGCCAATTAATTACATATCAAACATTAGAATATTTAGTAAGCTGTCACAATCTACAAGAAATATAATTATTCGACTACCATTTTAAAGACATAAAAGAGAAGATTAACGACAACTTCTATTGATTTTTTTTGTTAACCATCCATACAATATCTGTAGGTTTTTCAATATGTTGTACAGGGTGCGGCAGCATAACTTCCTTTTTTCAAAATTCAACAAAACAAATTTTCAGCGGTACAACGGTAAATGCACCCTCCGCACTGTTCCAACGCATGATAGCGACTAACCAAGGGATGAGCAAAACTTTAAAATCACCTCTCTTGAATGAGACTACTAGCGCCGCGCTATAACAGTTAGCACTTTAAGGGCGGGCATTTCAAAAAAGGAAGTTATGCTGCCGCACCCTGTAATTAATCACACCAAATTTTGAAATAATTAAGAATAGAGCTAATAATCTTACAAGAGTAATAATATATGTATGATTGATTGGGGTTTCCTAGTCAACATTTAGCCACCTTTTAAATTTTTTGATAGCGTATTGGAATTTAGCAATTGTCTAACTGCCGGTTCCTACTTGTTTTAAATTTAACTTAGCACGAATGCGCACAGGCAAAATTGATGTAAAACAAAGAACTCCAAAGTATTCTCTATTCTCAAGTATTACTGTTGATATTTTTATTCACTCGTGTCGTTTTGATAAATTCGCTTTCGGTTTGCGCGATTATTATGGCATAAGACGAAATTCATTGTTTGTTTCTCGCCGTTACAGCGGCTCTTTGTTAATTTTGTCATAAAGGGTTTTCCAATAAGAGGTGTTATTTTGAATAGCCCGCTATTTCAGTAGATGTCACTTTTGAAGCTGTAATTTTTTGACATTTGACAAGTAAAAACTACGTCATTAATAAAAATGGAACGATACACGCTTCAAGAACGCATTGAAAATATTAAAATTCACTATAAAACTCGAACATTTTTGGGTCGTCGTGAAGCACTTTGTCGGGCCGCAATACAGAAATTGGTGGAAAAATTCGAGCTATTGGGACAACTTAGTGATGTGAAGAAAAAAACCCGTGCACATCACTCAAGAACAGCCAAGAATATTGCTGCTATAGCCGAAAGTGTTGAAGAAACCCCAGGTTTGTCCATTCCTCGTCGTTCTTTGGAATGAGGCATTCCAAGAACGTCATTACACCGTATTTTGCATAAAGATTTGGGTCTTACGGCTTATAAAGTTCAGTCAACCCAAGAACTCAAGCCGGTCGATCATCAACAACGTCGTGTCTTTGCTGATTGGGTCCTTGAAATGCATGAAGATGATCCGGAATTCCACCGAAAAATCATCTTGAGTGACGAGGCCCATTTCCACCTCGGTGGCTTCGTCAACAAGCAAAATTGTCGCATCTAGGGCTCGGAAAACCCAAGAGTCATTGTTGAAAAGCCTCTCTATCCTCAATGTGTGACTCTTTGGTGCGGTTTATGGTCTGGCGGAGTCATTGGACCTTACTTTTTCGAAAATGAGGCTGGAGCAACAGTTACGGTGAATGGATTGCGCTATCGAGAGATGATTAATGATATTTTATAGCCGGAATTGTATGTTATTGACCTGGACAGCGTTTACTTTCAACAAGACGACGCTACGTGCCACACAAGCAACGAAACCGTTGATATTTTACTGGAAAAGGCTCCGGACCGTGTTATCTCTTGAAGAGGTGATCACAATTGGCCACCGAGCTCTTGTGATTTAACACCTTGCGACTTGTTCCTTTGGGGCTACGTGAAAGAGAAGGTCTGCGCCAACAGCCCAGCGTCGATTCAAGACCTCAAAGATGGAATTCGTGAGGCTATCGCTTTGCAATTTAGTTATGGAAAATTTCATGAAAAGGATATGGTCCTGTAAGCGTGGTCGTGGTGGTCATTTGCCTGATGTTATTTTTTGCTATGAACGGCATACCTTCCTCTTTATAATGAAGTAAACATCCGATCATTTATATTAAAAAATGGCAAGTTTCTTTTAATATCAAAATAACACCTCTTATTGGAAAACCCTGTACAAGGTATCCATAAGTATTCCCAGCCTGCGTTCAACTTATTCGACTGTGCGTCTCGCGATTCAATCCACCATCTCATCTGCATAGTCTACTAAGCTCGACTTTCCTTTGGTTTGGGGTATGCTTCGTTTTAAATCTCTTGCGTTGAGTTCATCACGAAAAATGCAACGCCAGAGTACAAAACCCAGAGAAAGTCATTTCCACGAGGTTGAGTGATTCTCTTTTGCTAGATGGCACCGATTTCTGTATCAGCGCAAAAGCAAAATAGTGAAGTATTGTATGTATGCTGCTCACTCTGCAGCAATAAGTCAGCAAATTTCTCCCTTATAAATGCTGTAGTAGTCCGCGTAGTGTAGTGGTTAGAGTGCTTGCTGCGAAAGTCGTAGGTCTCTGGTTTGAATCCCGTTGGTGACTACGAAATTCGTTTCGAGTCATTTTTCGGACGGACTATAAACCCATTGAGTTATGATATGTACTGGCTTATCATCAAAATAAATCGCAGCTGGGTGGACGGGTCAGTAGCCAAAACGTGATACTGACCATGCCACCTTCTCAAGTGCCAATATATTCGGTTAAGATAATGATATTCTTTAAATATTTCTAAGCGAAGCCTTAAAAGGGGCAGTGGCAGAAAGGTAAAAAAAAATTCTCTAGCAGATCTTAGGCATTTCAGGGTGATTAAACTCTGATCATGTGAATTCTTCCGTAGATTTAGATATGGCTCTTCTGAAGTCTTGTCATGCTCTTGCACCTGAATTTTAGTATAGCTTATGATTTTTCAAGCTTACAGCTGCACAAAGAATATAGCCTATGCTTTTAGAGCATATCATCAGCTTGTATCTTACACTTGAGGCAGAGCATGTTGTGGTTGGTAAAGAAAAATAGCTCTTTATTATATCTTCTTCTTCTTCTTCGTAGCGCTACAGCTCCTCTCGGGCCTTCGTTTCCTGCAACAAGCGCCTCCAACTGCCTTGGTCCATTGATCACGTCCTTCAATTTCCAAATCCAGCATTTCTTCGTTTATCGCACCGATCTCGCCCTTCAGTTCTGTCAACGACTTACTTTTTGGCAATTTTAAGATTGTTGAGGCCCCCGGCTCTCTCTCCCTGCATGAGTCCGATATTTGTGCCAAAAGCGTCGTTGAGTTGGTTATTGATGCGGACTGGGGAGATCGTCGACGCCACTGTAATTTTGGTACGAGGGACAAATTTGGCTGGAATGTCAAAGCAGAACATGATTGGTATGATATATTACGATCAATACTGTCATATGCTTGTTGAAAACCAACGAAAATTTAATGCACGTCTTTGTTGAACATCCAGGAATTTTCAAGTACCTGCTCGACTGTAAGCAATTGGTATATTTTCGATCTACCTGTCCTAAAACCACCTTGATATTCCCCAATAATAATGTCAGCGCATTTTCTCAGATCTTTGAAATAATGTTGAACGCCCTACAAAATAGTGATATGCCTCTATAGTTTTCGCACTGTAGCCTCTCACCTTTTTTTGCGGATAGAGAATATAATTCATTGCCTCCACCCTTTCGGTATGTGATTTTGTTGCCAAATGTGCTGGATGATTTTATGGATGGCTATCTGGACACCGCTGCCACCATATTTAATGAACTCCACTGGGACCTAATCGATGCCCGGGGCTTATTATTCTTTTGGGCTTTAATGGTGGAACAAACTTCGCCCAAAGTAAGTGGTGCCAATAGAAGCTCTCCGGAAATATCTGTATGCTCCAATGTTCTGGGGCTATACAGAGGCTTAAGTAGGTTTTTGAAATATGATGCCCGTCTTTCTTTAATCTTGGTTTCATCAGCGATGATGTTACCGATGTCATCACGGCAGAGTGAGATCTTGGTCTGACAACCACGTTTCAGGCTTTTCACTGCTTTGTATGCGCGTCTTGTGCTTATGCTCGCTAAACTTGCATCGATATTTCTCAATTGGTCTTCGTAGTATCTTATTCGCTACTCTTCTGAGATTTTCTCAGTGTCCTCTCCTCGTCCTGGTTTTCTTACTTATATATTCCTTGTACTCCTGTTCCTTTTTGTCTAACGCTTTCTGGAACTTATCATCGAACCAATCATTCTTATGCACCGGGCTTGATGTCCGATCGTCTGTTCTGCCTAAGACCATTTTCACTTCAACCCATATCACGTGGCTTGTTTTCAACGATGTACCTGATAAGATGGGAGCCAGCTGGTTGTTGAGGGTTTCCATGAATTTTTTTTCTAAAGACTCCGTTTGGAGCCTCTCTTTGTCAAATTTTTGTGGAGGACTGGTCTTTACCGAAAAAACCTTTGATCTGATCCGAGTTAAAATTGGTTCCTCGATAACTACGGACGTCAAGTATGCTCGAGGCCCAACGATGTTGGATCAGAACCCGGCCAATCAGGTTTTGTGTGGTGCCATCCGGTGATACCCAGGTCATTTTATGAGTGCATCGATATGGGAAGCAAGTCAAACGTATGGCTAGATTTCTGCTACATGGAAAGTCAATCTGGTGCTGGCCATTGTCATTTGTTTCATCGTGGAGGCTATATCGTCAAGTCGTTTCCTAATTAGACAGCTCATTGCCAACCATAGCGTTGAAATCATCCAGAATTATTTTTTTTTCGTTTGCAGGCAATGAGTCCACAAGTCTTCCCAGATGATTTTAGAATGTTTGCTTTATTTCTTCGTCCTTTTCTTCGGTCGGGATGTGAACGTTAATCATCCGGATCTTGAAAAATTTCGCTTTTATACGGATGGCACCCAACCGTTCATTGACTGCCTTGAAGTCAATAACGTGTGATTTGAACTCCCGATCCATGATGAAGGACACTCCGAACTTTCGCTTTCTAGCTGGCTTCCCATTTATGAATATAGTGTGCAGTCTTATACCTTGAATATTACTTCCAGTCTAGTTCGTTTCTTGAATTGCCAGTATGTCTAATTTATATTGACCGGCTTGTTTTAAAAGATCTTCAACAGCGCCTGGGTATTTCAGTGATCTGGCAATCGAGGATCCAATGCCATAGTCAGTTGCGAGGTTGTTGTCATAGATGTAATTCACTCTGAGGCCCTGTTACAGGTTTCGAAACAATGTAGGCTTTTGCAGCGATGGGGAGTTAGCCCATTGACCAACTTTCATTTCTGCGGCATGGTTATTACTTTTGATTCCGTTATCACCTGCTTACGTCACCACAAATGAGGTGGGTGTAAGTCGGATTTAGTAGCAGAGCTGCAGGTGTGTTCGCAGTTGTTAGCGTTTCTTGGCATTTAGTGTCCGGTTATTGTGGCACCAGTAATCCCAATCGGTCTATTTGCTCGTGATATTTAGGTAGAAGAATCAAGGATGCTGTGGGTTGGGGAAACATGGAGATCCCTCCTCTTTTCTCAACCGGGCTTGAGATCTTCTACGGCGGAATTATTTGACAATGTTATTCTTGGTTGATTTTTCCCACTCCACTTTTAAGGGCTTTGTATGATTTTTTTGGAAGACCTAGTAATATCGCATCCTGTCTGTTTCCATTCGCCATAGCATGTTTTCTCAAAACTATAGAAACTAGAAAGCTCGAACTACGTGGGTTCAGAAGTGGTGATCTTTCGAAATGATAGGTCTATTAACGTTCAACAATTTTTAAGGGGAGTTCCTCTTGTAAGGAAGTTTCTCTTAAACTTTTTGAATCAAATGTGATCATGTGGGGCATTAAATAAGAGGACTTGATTAGAGCTTTCAGAATATGCATTCGGCGGTCCAAGGTGAGGCACAATATACGAAAAATTGGGTCCCCCCTCCCTTCGCGATTTGAAATTACAAGGACAACAAATGCCTCAGAAATCAAAATTCATTCAACTGTGGATTTGTCGGCTTTACATTTTCTTCCATGAAATCAAAACGGTACCTTTAAAAACCTTAAAAAAAAAATTATTATGAAGTTAAAGTAGTGTTACCATGATTGAATACTGCATCAATGTTTTTCAATCCTGAACATTTGCTTGTGTATATATTTAAAGTGAATTCTGTCTGTGACCCTTGTTAGGTGGCGGTAATTGAGTATAAGAACTGAATGGTTTTCAAGTTAAATGGTAGTGACAGAAAGATAGAGGCATATATGTAAATTTATTTCAAATTTGTGGTTGTGACTATGCGTTCGATGAGGTTCAAAAGTCGGGTCACCATCACAGAATGGAAGCCATGACTGAGAATCGGGGAAAAATTATCGGTACTTTGGCCTCATGTTCTTTGGATACTCATAGTGTATTTCTCAATGTTCTTATCAACTTCTCCATAAAAAACATCGCATCGCAAAGTTATTTCAGGCTAAGCGATTCCGGATGCTATTTTGCCGGCATACAATACCAGCGCTATCTTATACTGCCAAAGGAAGTTATCAATGCGGCGACTTAGTACACAGTCCATTTGCTGAACTTAATGAAGCATTTAACGGTGTGAGTTCCATCCAAAGCAAAGTGCGAAGTGTTAAAGTGCCAATGTATACAGATCTTAGCCAAAGATTTGAAAATAGTATGCAGAATTAACTAGGAGACTTTTCAGAAAAGTTGAATGTCTTCAAAACCTTCTGATTCCTCAACAATGCCAGTGTCTTCAAAGCGGAGATGCTGGCTTTATCAAATGAATATATACTACAAGAGAATCAATCATTCTCATTGAAAAGAGCTGGGCAACTTGTTCGGATAGCCAGGCTGCTATCAAGGTTCTTAACTCGGTTATTATACCCTCTAAGCTGAAAGGACAATGTCGACTGAATAAGCGTTCAAGGGCAGCCTGTTTGCAACCAACTCTTCTTTGGATTTGCGGATATAAAAAAATAGAGAAGTATGAACGTGTTGACCTACTAGCTAATCGGGGTTCAGTTCTTGATGCTCCATTCACGGGAGGGCTTAGCATACCGTTTAAAGCCCTTAAGTAGGCAATCTCTTCACACGGCTTTTTTGAAACGATCCCCACAAGGGGAAACCTTAAAAACTACCCAGAATCAACGGAAAATGAACGAAATGATATTCAGAGTTACGGCTGTTAGTATAGACTACAGTGTGTCCCAAATTTATAGGGGCACCCAGTTTTTTAAGTCAAATTTTAATGTTTTTAAACCATACAAACCTTAATTTCCACAAGCTATTTCTACTCATAATTCACGATTTTTGTCTTTTTTTTGGTGAGCCTACGACAATTCGTTTATTATTCCATTTAAAAAAAAAAATAGTGTCCCAAGTTTATAGGGGCAGTGAAAAAAAACACGATTTTCCATAGAAATTTTTTTATTATTGGTAAAATCCATTGATTCGCAACAAAAAATCAGTAATTAATAACGTCACCATCGTTTTTAAATAAAATTTTCATCCGTTTTTGCATCGAATTGTTGAGATTTGTCAAGCTGCTCATACTGATGTTTTCTCAAGCTTTTTTGACGCCCTCCTCCAGCTCTGTGACTGATGAATATTGACGAGCGTTGTCATAAACGTCGCGGACCATCACGCCCCAAATATTTTCTATTGGATTTAGATCCGGAGAAATGGCAGGCCACTGAATTACAGGAATTTTCACTTTTGACAACCATTCCTTGGTAGATTTACTAGAGTGAATTGACGCGTTGTCCTGTTGAAAGATCAGTTTTGCAGAGCGGTAACGGCTAAAATAGGGCTTCAGATGCTTTTCTAGCACTGCCTGATAGTCTTCGCTGTTCATTCGATGCGAAATGATTTCTATGCCAACTTTTCCGAATCCACTGTAGGCCGCCCACACCATAATGGACCCACGGCCAAAGTTCCGCCTGGAAAAAAAACGTGGCTCTTTGCGCAGATCTCGCCAATTGTCTCGAACGCCATCTGGGCCATCTAAGTTAAACTTTTTTTCATCAGACCAAACAATCTGAAACACATGAACAACCACATTTTTAATCTTACCCCACCTGCAGATGATTGAATGTATAAACTCCAAAATAAGCAAGTTATGTACCTTAGACCATTCATGGGTCCAATGCAACCTCTCTTCGGCAAATTTGTAGCGAACCACCATGTGATGAGCTTTTAATTTTAAAGCTTTCTGCATTTTCTCGCGCACCGAATTTGGAGATTCTTTCAAAGCTCTATGAACTGTGCTTTTTGAGACGTGAGGCGTGTATTCATTTCTGATACGCCTACAGCCTTTGGTTGATTGAGAGGCAGCATCAATGATTCTACGTTTATCTCGTTCCGAAAGTTTTGACGGTGGACCACGTTTTTTCTTTTCGGTTTCCTTGATTTTCTTTTTTAAATAACTATCAACAAATGCAGGTATACGGCAACCGGACGACCGAAAAGAAACCCTGTTTCTACAGTGCCTCAAAATTTCACAGTGCAAAGGAGTATTTCCTTTATACTTGTGTAAAATTTGTTGGTAAAGTATTCAATTTCAACAGGAACTACAGTATAGACACAATCATTTGTAGTTCACGATAGAATTTCACCAGCAAAAAGAATTTTCGATAGAAAATCGTGTTTTTTTTTTCACTGCCCCTATAAACTTGGGACACTATTTTTAAAAAAAAAATGGCATAATAAGCGAACAAGTTGCCGTAGGCTCACCAAAAAAGACAGAAATCGTGAATTAGAAGTAGAAATAGCTTGTGCAAATTAAGATTTGTTAGGTTTAAAAACATTAAAAATTTGACTAAAAAACTGGGTGCCCCTATATATTCGGGACACACTGTATTAGCTGATTGAGATTCATGCAGCCAAGATGGGTATTACATGATGCATATATTGCCGTAGTTGTAATGTCCTGAACGAAAGTGATGCGATTGTTCTCTTCCTCTGTATTTGCCCGGCACAACCTAAAATCAGGCAAGGAACATCAGGCAGTCCGTCTTTGAAGATTGAAGAATCATTACCATTCTAGACCGCATCGGGTTGGATTTAAAACTCCAGAGATCCCAACTAGGACATCCAAGTCACTCGAGATATGGCAACATAATGGCATTAGTTATCTATAAATCGGGACTTCATAATGTAGCCAGCCATTGTACCCAATCGTAGTTCCTTATTGGTCCTATGGTTATCTATGATAAGCAAAGGGGCCATGCGACTTTAGGCGCCAGCCTTTTTGGGGGGAAATGCTCATAGCCTGACCTACGCTAACGTAGTCTATCTACACCATCAACTTAATAATGTATAATTTGAACGTTTTCCGAGGCTTAGGAAGGTTTTATTGGGACAGAAACGAACTCCTATACTATCCTTTTGTGACGGTCACGCCCAAGAGGATAGTATAGGTGGCTGAATAAAACCATCACAGAACTATTGACAATCTTTTCACGAACTTTCGTCTCCTTAAATTTTCCATGCATTTTTATCATAATTAGTTCACCAGAAACAAAATAATCTTTATAGCAACAACACAGAAGTTCTTTTCTAAAACGTTTACCAAAGTAGTGTAAACTCCCTTTATACCTACAAATCATAAGAACAAAAACTTTCCCTCTCTCACTACGACATTTTCGTAAAAGACTTCCTTGTAGCTCTAACTCACTGCATGACAAACTCCGACAATTTAAAACACTCACCTGAAATACTGATCTTGATATGCAGCAGCAATAATGCCGTTTAAATTTACATATTTCCTTCTTTCACTTTCCTCAGCTATCATTATAACTTAACTTTTATTACATTCCGCTTGCCTCCATCCCCGGAGAGCTATTTAACCTCTGCACTGACTCACATAAAGATTCTATTGAAAGGAAGTTGAGTTAGCCTGCTTGGCCGAAGAAGCAGCAGAAGAACTCTGAAAAGTGAATTTTCCACCTACTAAACTTGAATTGTTAGTTTGTTTAGGCTTTTCCCGCTTTTCAGGTTTCACGGTCTTTTGTACCAAATAGGCTTGATAATAATAAAAGGAAAGAATCCACAACGGCACGGCGCGGTAACTGTGGCTGAACTTTTCCAAATGACTCTCGAGTCAAGAGTATGTAACTAGGATGCCAGTTTTCGTAGACACCTGAAATGAAAACAATTTTTCCCATAAATTTTTCCGACTTTTCCGGAATTTTTATGGCCAATTTCGGTCACAACTTTATGAGGTGGAAGATAGATAACCGAAGAATGGAACATGGCAGTAAATAGAGGAATTGGAGATGGTAGGGAGTAGATAGACCAGAGGATTGGAGATCGCTTTATTTATTGTGTTGTCGAGTTCGCCAACCGCTGCTGGGATGTCTGCAGGTGGAGTGGAATGGATGTTTTTGTTTGCAAGTTGAGAGTCGTAAATGTGAAGGTGTTTAGCGCCTCGAAGAACGTTTGATGTATTCCAGAACACGTTTTATGCGAACTCTCAACTTGAATAATTTCAAGAAAAAGATTCCATTAGCATGATAGACATCGGGGAGGGTCTTCAATCTTTAATTGGGGTGAGTTTCACTTTGTTGTTCTCCTTCAAATCTCACTAGGGGTTGTTCACAAGCCTTGAGCTAATTATTCGTGGGGACGATGAATTTCAAGTATTCCAGCTAAAGGAAGAGTGATAAACGTCTTTATATAATGTAGAGACGTTTGTACCTATGCTCTATGGTAGGTAGTTAATGAAGGCACTAGTTCAAACCTATTTCTCGCTTGACTAGGAATCGTGAGAAGATGCCGAGGATAGAGGCTCGTATCTAGATAAATGCCAACACAACCTTATTAGGCTTGTCGCTGGAAGAAGATTCACTTTCACATTTGCTGGCATTCGAGTAATTTTACTGTGTCGCCGACATTTAAACGCCAGGTAATTGCTTCCATGGTTGCTCGCTTTATGGCAACTACTTTAAATGTCACGTCACAGTTTGTGGGATTAAATTGTCGCAGCGATTTTATTGAAGCTTCGCGTTAATTTGATGATTTACAGGCTTTTTCAAATAAAAATAAATTCATGCTCACTTCTATTTCTAACGCAGTATTGAATAATTCATCACTTTCTGGAGCCAAAAAAAAAATTACCATAGCGCCTGCTGTAAGGATAATGAATTTGTTTCATGTTTTGTGAAAGTTATGTTTTATTCCCACTCTTCCTCCGCAAATTTCTGGTTGTTTTACAAATTCTGGTTTAGTTGAATACTTTTCAACTTCGCCATTTCATTAATGAAGCTAAAATAAACAATGTTGCCATTTGACGAAATGACCCAAAATAAAATAGAAACATTTGTTATAAAAAGGTACACTCAAATTCGTGATTGCCCACACTTTAATGTTTGATACCAAAAAGTTATTTACTACTTGATTTTATTGAAGACATAAATGATATAATCTCAAACTTCACATCATGCCAATGCTTTAATTGGCAATCGTTGAAAATTTTATGCGACCATGGCCATGAAATGAAGATTGACGCTATCAAATGTTAATTTGATTGTTTCAAATGAAATTCAAATAAGGAAGATTACAAGGTTTTTGCACTTGACATTATATAATGCTTTTAATTAATGCCAAAAAAAAACAATCTGGATATATAAGTAAGTAAGTCTTTTCTTATTATTCGATTCCTTAATCCAAAATCAAATTTCGAAAGATCATTTATATGAGCTTCAAATTCATCACAATCCAGTGTAACTGAAGAACTAAATGGCAGGGTTTTCCTGAATTGTCTACATAAGCTTCAAAATTTGGGATTTGATATAGGTAGTTTAATATGCGCCTAACGCTTACCTATGAAAACATGTGTTCATTAAGTTTTAATTGGATCACAAACCAAGCTCACAGAGATCATGTATGAAATACAAAATCTTTCAGATAATTGCCTGGGCATGCTCCAGGCTCTTTCCTCCTTGCTTTGAAATTTCCGAATTATTTTCGCAGAATCGAGGCCTTATTTCAGCAATGGCCACTTCTACTTGAGGACAACTTGAGAGTAAAATTAATTAGCTTGAATTTTTAACAAAATTTAATGAAATTTTGAAATATTTTATACAACATTAAATTAGTATATGGCTATAAAATTATTCAATAAAATCGTCATTAACAGCAATAATCTCTTCGATCCGGGTCCGGAAACGATTACATGCCAAAATCAAATGCTCCTTGTTCATATTGACCATAACGGCAAAAATAGCAGTCTTCAGCGAAGAAGTCGTATTATGAGGACGTTTATTTGTCTCACGCTCAACTATGCCCCATGCGTGATAATCCAAAAGATTAGCTACGTGGCTATAGGTTCGGTGTTATGTGATCATGAAAATTTTCGGTCATCCAATCTTGTGTCGCCGTCACTTTATGTGAAGGAGCAGAGTCTTGTTGAAAAATGAATGGTCTGCCTCCGCTTACATTGTCTATCCAGGATTTTACTGCCGCCTCCAAAACCTCGATGTATGCAGCAGAGTTCACTCGAAGCCCTTGAGTAAAAAAGTGCGATGGCATAACATGTCCTTCGTTGCTGACAACACCTAAAACCATAACAGTGGCTGGAAATTTTGTGTGCATAACAACAGGAACCTCTGCAGGATTTGAACATAGCCATCTGTCATTTCCGCGATTGGTCTTTTGATCTTGGTCAAAATTTTTTCGTCGGAAAAAAACCATTACATTTTGGGCGCCTCAGGGTGTTTGATTTTGTTTAAAAGACGTTTTGATCGAAGAACTCTCTGTTCCCATGTTCTTTCCGACATGAACTGTCCTTTGCGCATCACGTAAGACTTATACCGAAGGTCTTCGTGGACAACTCTACGAATAAGGCTTTCAGAAACATGAAGCTCACTCGCAAGGACCCTCATTGATTTTGAAGGGTCCTTGTCCATGATTGCTTGCACTTGCTCTAAAAATTCTGCAGATCGGACAGTGTCAGAACATTGTTTGTGCTTTTTGCGTTTTGCAACCGATTCTGTATCGCCTCCTGATACTTTCAATTCACAGCGAACCTTATGCACGAATAAACGGGCGCAATTAGGAAATTAGAGATCTCAAAACCTGTATGGTTCGACCATATAGCGACGATGACAGCATGTCTCTCCATTTCTTGAGTGATGTTGTAGTTTGCCATTTCTTATCTGAAAAGGAAAAAAAATAAAATAAAAACCGGGAAATTATAGTCACATTTATGGATGTCCTCAAATACCGTACGCACCCTGTATACTCACTTTTATAGGTGAGATCATTTGCAGCTGGTTAGTATAGACACTATTCTTAACTTGACTTCAAAGGAAGAGATCAATCATGTGTGATTGAAGATTTTGAAGATCAATCAGTATCTTCAAAGTGCGAAACTATGGGATGTGATGGCTTCTGCCTTAAGTCGTTCCACTTGAGGTGTAACAATGTCGGAAGAGAGATACCGGGCTTTAATGGACATAACTGAAGATGTGATTTGGATGTGTACTGGATGTAGATCTCTGCACAAAAAGTCCAAAGAAGACCAACTCTTCCAACAAATGATTAATTTGCAAATCCAAATTGAAAAGATGAGCTCAAATATAAACTTATTAATAGATAAATCTATGTCTGCGAGCAAGCCCTCATATGCCGAAATTATTAAAAATTCTACTTTTCCTCCATCATACAATATCGCAAAAAGAGATTATAATTAAGCCTAGAAATCACTCTTCCTCAGAAAAAACACTGATTGACTTTAAGTCGGAGATCAGGCTATCTAAATGTAAAATTCCTCTGCAACTAATGAGGCCTATTCGTAATGAGGCGATTATCAAAACATCAACCAATGAGAATGCTACTTCGATTTTTAATGTAGCAATGGATGCTATGAAAGAGGAGTATGATATTGCTGAGACCAGATTGCGACAGCCTAGACTTGTCATCAATGGACTAAAAAAACAATACTAAACGATGAACTACGAAATGAGATCCAGTCATTAAATCCCAATAAAGAGGAGCGAGATTCTATGGAACTTGTACGAGTACATGCTAGGCGGACAAGAAATTTCTCAGCTTGATCGTTTGATTGGGGATAAAAAGGTGCCGTTCTGATGGGATCGATATGATCTTCCCTGTATAAACTCTCAAGCTCCTCTGAAACCAGTCGCGGACCGTTGTCAGAAACCAGTGTATCGCAAAGTCCTTACCGCCAAAAAAGCTTCCTCCAATCGTTCGATTGTCTTTGATGTCACTGTGGATTGCATTTTGTATACCTCTGGCCAGTTGCTCAACGCATCAATAATAATTAATATGGATGCGAGACCATAGTCCGTCCAGTATGGGCCACGACTGAAGTGAACACTTGGTCGGCGATGTGGAATTTATTGCGCAGCTTCCACACATTTTGACGAGCACGTCGTTATCCTCGTCAATAGATGGGCAGTAAACTTTGCTTCGTGCAAACAGTTTCATACGAGCGACGCCTGGATGGCCTTGATGTAGCTTCTTCAATATTCTCCCCCAATAACAAGCTGGCACAACGATGCGATTTCCATAAAAGATGCATGCTAGTGAGTGATTCTCGTCGGGCAAAAAATTTGGAATGCCCGCGTGATCAATCTTCTTTGAAGTTCGGGAAACCCATTTTCGATGTAATCTGCAGCTTCCCTCATTGTTTGGCATCTACTGGTTTCTTGTTTGAGAGCCTCAAATGTGATGGGCAACATTCGTGCTTTGTCGATCGTAAAGCAAGCTATAGAGCAATTCTCCATCCTGCCGATAACAACATCTTCTTTAGAATTTTCTTGTTTCGCTATGAGCCGCGAGATGAAGTCTGCATATGCAAGACTGTCCGTATTAATGTACTTGATTTGGTCATTTTAAGCAAGTATCATTAGTGCGTATCTTTGCACACGGCTAGCTGTATTAGCAGGTATACCTTTCTCTGCACCAAAAATCGCCAACAACGGCTGATGATCGATCTGAAGCTTGAACTTGCGACCGTAGATATAACGATCAAATTTGAAAAACGCAAATGTCAACGCCAAGGCTTATCGATGAACTTGTGGGTAGTTCCTTTCGGCGGTTGAGAATGTTCGTGCTGCATGTATTATCGGTCGCTTAGTCCCATCCGGCATCTCATGAATAAGAACCGCATCCATACGGTAACTCGATGCGTCTGCGGCCACGATAATTTTCTTCTTTGTGTCATAGTGGGTTTATACAAGATCTGAAGAAATTCTATTCTTGAGCTTCTCGAACATCTCTTGGTGTCATTGTTTTCACTTGAACTTGACATCCTTATGCAGCAACTCACCCAGCGGTCCGGGAAGATCCCTCAGCTGATGAATGAAATCTCGTAACCATGTAATGGTCGCATGGAAAGCTTGCAATTGTTGAACGTCTTTCGGTTCCGGCATTTTGTTCAGAACTTCGATCTTTTCTGGACTCAGTCTCAAACCGTTTTCGTCGATTACGTGCCCCCCGGAATTCCAATTTCTTTTAACCAAACGAGCACTTCTCGATCTTGAAGTGAAACCCGTAGCTTTGGATACGTCTCAATACTTCAAATAGATTTTCACGACGGTCGGCTTCATTAGCCCCTGCCACAATAAAGTCGCCAAGGAAAGGGAATGCACCTTTTGCTCCGCTCATCATTGGGCCGAGTAATTGCTACAAAATGCCTGGAGCAGTTCTAATGCCAGGTTGAAGGCGATTTACTCGAAAGAGGCTACAGTGTGTGTTGATCGTCATCATTTTCTTCGCTTCATCGTCGAGTTTCACCTACAGAAACGCATTCGAAAGGCCAATCTTACTGAACATCCGATATTGAGACAGTTTCGAGAAGATGTCTGGGTCTTCGCAGTGGGTGCTGGCTCGGTTCAAGCAAGTCATTAAAACCCATCGAATAATTGGCGCAAATTCTTACCCTCCCATCCTTCTCTTTAGCGGCAACGATTGGTGCTGCATACTCTTATTAATCGACAGGGCTAATCACCCCCAACAGTTGCAGCCGCTTAAGTTCGTTGGCTATCTGCGCTGCAGCAGCAATTGGGGATGGCCGCTTATTTTAAAAAACTGATTTGGCACCATCCTTTAGCGTGAGTAATGCCTTCATTTTACTGCATCGCCCCAATGCATTGTTGAAAAGAGACGAAAATTCCTCGTTCACTTCTTCGTATAGTGATGGTGCCTTCACTTGCCCAATTATCATATGCTGCAAAGTTTATCAATAGGCACGTTCCATAAGTCAAGCGCTTCCATCCAGTCGCTTCCAAGCACATTCAAATTAAATGCCGAGATGTAGCAAATGCCGCTGCTCTCTCTACCGTGGAAATTGAATCGTGTGGTGAACTCGCCCCGCATCTCCACAAGATCTCCCTATGCGCTCACGACTTGCTCCTCTCATACGGCTAATGTCGGTGATCCTTATAGCCTCCAATTTGCCTCAGAGATAGTCGTCCAATCGGTACCCGAATCAAGTTGTAATTTCTGCTTCATGTTGTCAATAGCGGGCTTAATACACTTGCGTGTCGAAGTAGCCATCGATTTATCTTTGAGGCGTTTGCGTTCGTTGAAATCTCGCCAGCGTCTGAGACGTCGTGCCGATGTTGACGTATAGTTTTTTTTTGTGTGCAGTCGGGGCAATCTTTCTCTCGGAAAGGACAGTCTCTATGGAAATGGATATCGCCACATTTGCGGCACAGAAATCTTGCTTTTGCAGCGTCGGTGTACTGAATTCTTCTTGCTCCTTCTTCTGGTCGTAGCTTGTTGGCGTCTTCTTCAGTTTCTCATGAACTGTCAATATCGCACTATTATATATGCTTTCCGGGCACAAAACCATGGGCCTTTCAGTTTTTAAGTCACTCAGCCGGTTTGCAAGGTTTACACAATCGTGAAGTTTAAGCTTGGCACAACCATTGGATTCTACGCCATCAATAATTTTTCCAAGGCCTCTGAGTCTTGTGTTTTATTCAATCCCTGCTCGAACATAAAAACCTTGAAGTCGTCAGGACTGCACTTTGCGATGTTGAATTTTTCACACCTTACGCTGACTCGCGCAGCACCGAAAAACTTTCATTTACATCTTCTTCAGTCTTCAGACATTTGTATCTAAGCAAAGATTGTGACACCTGACAACCGGGAATCCGCTTAAGCTCCTTGGCAGTGTAATCTAAGGGGATCGTTGCCTTCATCTATGGGAGAATAGTATTTGCGAACCTCTGGTAATTTGATATTGATAATTTTCCTGTAAGTAGGTCAAACCTTGCTAAGTTTGTCATTTTGGCAACTGCCGTCGCCAAAATGGACTCATAACGTGCGTACCACAACTCAAACGTCAGGACGCCTTCCGCACTGTACGAAAATTTATCCAATTTACCCATTCCTTCGCTCTTCAGCCATTGCTGTAACTAACGCCTTAACTGCATCCGCATCCATATCGATTCCATTCAGCAAGACGGGCACGTAAAAGAAGTTCACTTTCTAGGTTTTGATGTTTGCTTTTAATTCATACATGAATTCGGATCTCGTTGCTACTGTTTAGTCCTTTCTCTTCAGCAGATAATGATACAAGACTAGTTAAAATATATATAAAATAGTTTATTATCCTTTGCTATTACAACATAAGCTCCGTAAGCTTAGACTTGACTCGACCACTCCTCGATGACAAGTGACCAGCCCTCTTCTGCCATCCCAACAAATTCATATATATATAATACGATTCTGTTATTTGACAATATTCTACTTATTTGACATTTATTTTAAGACTTTCATGAGCATTTCGTGACGGATCTGAATCGAAAAAGATTCCAATATTCAAAGAGAAATTTCACAAGTAGTTTAAAAGGCTTTTCCTTTGCATGGTAGCGAAACAAATTCTCCCTTTCAATTATTACACAAAGAGTGGTAGTCTGTGCTCTCAGTAAAATATTTTCACGGGAATCCATTCGCACACGAGCCCATTCAAAGTCAAATGAGAAAGTATGGTCAAAAGTTTAAGCACTTTTTCGATAACAGTCTGTATGGAATGCAATTGAGCTGCATGTGCAATCAATTCCATAGTGCATTCTTGTTCCCGTTGCATGTGAGTGCAAAAAGTGAACGGATTAAATCCAGCATAGTACATGGAGTGCTAAAGCGGCTGGACATTACGGCAAAAAGTTGTTGGACACGACAAGAAAGTTGCAACATCACTTCGGTATCGAACAACTACAAAAGGCTCCTAAAAGATTTCAGCATTCGTTGTAATGGAGTATATTGATGTTGACGCTTCTTTGGTTTTACCTTGGCAAAGTTTCATGTTTTCAACTTTTGGATGCGAATGTTAAACACGTCCAAGAGTGATGACAATCTGAGAGACAAGAGTGATGATGATGACTGGTGTTATAGTCGTTGCAATTTCAAATATTTATAGCAGTTGAAGCTACTAACTGAAGATGGCTATAAAAGTCTGCATAACTGATGACCATAATATTAAACGATTCAGTAGTAAATGATGAAGTCATTTATAATGCAAACGAGCATTATGAGTTATGAGCTCTTTCCTTTGTATGTATGTCGCACTTTCTGTTGAATTTACAAATGAAATTCAGTTCACCCCGGATTACAATTTATTCAGATTTGAATTTCAATTTAACTTTTCATCCAAACTTTTCCAGATTCAATCACGGCTTAACTTAATTCCCCGTACCAGGAATGAATATCAAATAAAAAACTGTTTTATTCAACGAGCATAACATCAATTAGTGTCTAAACAAGAAAATCCACTCTCACTCATCGGATCATTCTTCCCCATACTGAAATACGAGTACATTGCCCATGACCTACGGTACCAAAACCACGAAAACTCGTCTTTCCATCTCCAAACTTTACGATACGGAAGCATCGCGAAAAGTGGAACAGCATTAATTTCAATTTGATTGCACTTTTCCACCGAAAAACATTACATTGATGGATGCACTAAACGTGACTTTCCACTACACATTCCGCCGTTGATCCAACATTTTTATCACCATCACCAACGATGCCGCCAATGTCGCCGTCATCATCACCAACCTCGCCAACCAAAAGCCCATTGAATCGTGAAATGTGTAAATTAGTGTTTGGCGTTTTTTTTCCAAGCTTTCAACCATTTTTATCAGTCTCGTTGTCATCGGCATGCAAGTTGAGTACATTTAGTATTTTCACTAAGTGTCGTTCTCGTTAATTCAGTCAGGGGGTACGCCAATCCATCGGTTTGAGATGTTCAGTTGCCTTACAAACTCCCATCAAGGGGTTGAAGTGGTTAGCGCCATGCAGAAAGGATAACTTTTGCCATTCACTTGTAACGTCGTTCAGATATATGTAGTTACATCTGAAATCGTTAACGCTTTTATATGCAAATCGATTTTGTGCAAAGTTGCACAACTTTCCTGACAAATTGATTTCAATTTTCAATGTATTTTAAAAGGACATTCGTTGATTGGTTTGTAGGAAATTTTTTTATAGGGATTATGCTAAACAGCTGATGAGGCTTAAAAATTTATTCCATTGGTTTTCCGCATAATTAGCGAAAAAATGTACAGAATGAAAAAAATGCATTTTCCTAGATGTAAAAAATCGTCAATCGCTTGGAAAAAATACAAGATCGAGGGATGCATGAACTACGAAATTCTAAAAATAATCTGAAACATTTATAAATAAGCTGAGCAGGCAGGAAAATGCGCCTACCAAAAGGATTTGTAGACATTCTAGGGCTCATAACGATTTGTTTGATGATACAAATCGATTAATTGACACTGCACACATAACATCTCGTTCGAATGTTGAGGAGCTTTTTCATAAACCCAAAATAGTTGTCATTTAAATGGAACATATACACTATTCTTGTGCCGTTAAACACAAGTTTTTTCTCGGTTTAACACCAGAAGTAAGAAAAATATGAAGGAGAGATCATTCCAAAAATTACAATTGCAGTGGCGAAAACAAGTATTCCCAGATGACGGATGAAATAAATGAATTCAAATTTGTTGAACATATTGTCACATGTTACGGTTCGCGGATAAGATTCACGTTCCGGGAAAGTGGAAACGCACTGTCTTTTAAATTAAATTAAAAGAGTTTATTTACTTACAATGCACAATAATTAATTTCCCAATTTTACAAATCACACTTTAATTATATAGGGTCTCTAGTCATTTGATCCATTTCCCGTATAGTGGCAAGTATTCTGACGAGAAATACCTGGGATATCCGGAAAATGTGACTTCACTTGTTTACTTTCAGATATTGATTATGGATCTACTTGGTCCATTCTTGTCGTTTCCAGTACATGCTTTTGACGTCATTCGTTTACTTTTCTTGGTTGTTTCTTTTCAATCAATATTGATCATGATGTTATTAATAGTTGCGACAACAATTGCGACAGTAGTTCGCATAGTTACGTGGACATAGAACACTGCCCCTACCTCAGTTCTTTTCGCTCCGAAAAGATGTGTCGCCAGTTGTAGTCAAGTTTCCCTGGATGTAATATGGGGCAAGACGGTCCAGGTGCACGGTTTTCATTTTGGTTCTCGGCTTACGGTGTTCCTGTATGCGATGTACGACGTCGTTGGTTCGCTTTGTAACTTAGTATAGTCCCTCCCAATTATGCTGCAACTTCGGGGACCTACCCTCCTGCCGTTGTTGCTTGTATAGCCACACAAAGTCATCTTGCTGGAAGCCAGTAGAATTTGCCTTAAGATCATACCTGGTCTTCATGCGGTCAGTAGCCGATTCGAGGTGCTTTCGCACTGTTCGATGTATCTGGTTCAACCCTTGCTTTAGCTCACTTGCATACTCCGAGATCGTTTGGGGTTTCTTAGGGGGTTTTCCAAACATTATATCAGCCGGCCGGCGAATAGTCTTTCCAAAAATGACTTTGGCTAGGGCTTTGCCCGTCGATGTAGGCTCGGCAGCTCTATACGCCATCAAGAGTAATGGGATGTGCCAGTCCCAGTCCCTTTGGTTGGCGTCAACCATCTTGGCCGGGTGTTTATTGACCACGCCGTTGAAATGTTCGACCATTCCCTCGGATTGGAGATGCAGCGACGTTGTCCTTATTTTCCGTATTCCCAGAAACCTGCACATTTCGCCAAAAACAAATGACTCAATTTTTCGGCATTGATCTAAATGAAGTTCACAAGGTATGCCGCACCTAATGACCCAATTTAACACTAGCTGTTCGGCTACAGTAGTTGCTTCCTGGTTGGGAATGGGGTAGACCTCAGGCCACTTGCTGAAATAGTTGGACACAACCAGCGTGTATCGATTTCCCCATTCGGATTCAGGAAAGGGAGCTGCGATGTCAACAGCAATCCTTCAAACGGAACCTCCACGCTATATGTTTGCATTTGTCCTTTCAGTCGTCGCTTTAAACATTTGACGGGAGCGCAAATTAGGCATCTGCGACACCCGTCCTCAACGTCTTCACGAGCGTGGAGCCTCCCGAGGATCCTTCTTGCATTTCCTTAATCACATTGCGGATTCGGCTTTTTGGAAGTATAGTTTGCATCCTATAGGAGCTGCCATCCGCCGTTTTCCATTTCTGCTTGAGTACACCACCCTCCACCTGAAGCGGGTTCCATTGTGCCCAATAATAAGGGTAGTGCCACTCATCGAAACGTCCTTCCACTCAGGTTGCCCAGTTGTCTCCTTTCATACGAGTAATGGTTCGATATCTTCGTCGGCTAGCTGGCCATTTCGAATCTCCTCCAATGACCAAACTTCCTCAAATTCGGCCGTTATTACTCGCAGATCAACGATCGTCTCCTTTTCCTCATTCTGCCGGCAATGCTTGCAGATAACTAGACATGGACGATGAGGTAAGGCGTCAGAATTTCCATGAACTTTGCCCTTCCAATAATCAATTTTGTAGTCGTATGACTGCAATCTTTCGATCCATCACGCAACTTGTCCCTCGGGGTTTTTGAAGTTAAGCAGCCATCTCAGCGATGCATGGCCCGTTCGGAGAACAAATTCCTGGCCATATAGGTACATGTGGAATTGCTTGCTGGCCTCTATTATAGCCAATAGTGCCTTCCCGGTCACGCAGTTTTTGAGAGAACTCGACTGTAATACGAGAGGGCTCTTTCTTCGCCACCGATCTGCTGGAAGAGTACAGCTCCAATCTCGCTGTTGCTCGCATCGGCGTCAACCACGGGTGATTCACACAGCTTCTCCTTCAAGGTCTCAAAGGCTGCCTGGCATAGTTCGTTCCAGACATATAGACGATTTTGTCAGCAAAGCTGATGGAGACACTTAGCTTTTTTGGCAAAGTCTTTAACGAATCTTCGATGGTAGGTTGCCAGATCCAGAAAATTTCGTGGTTAACGCTTGGTGTTTGCTGTTGGCCAGCTTTTCACGAGTTCAATTTTCTCAGAGTCTGTTTTGACCCCTTCTGCTGATACCACGCGCCCCAGGTATTTTACTTCCGTTGCGAAAAAGGTACACTTGTCGGGAGTTCCAGAGTCGCCAGTTGCTTCTAACTTCCGCACATGCTCTTCGAACGTTCTTCCAATAACAATGATGTCATCTAGGAACACCAAGCAAGTTTTCCAGGTTAGGCCTCGTAGCACGTATTCCATCAGGCATTCAAAAGTGGCTGGAGCATTGCAAAGCCCAAATGGCATCACCACAAATGGCCACAATCCGGTCCCAACTGAAAATGCGGTCTTTTCTCGGTCCTTCTTGTCGATTTTTACCTGCCAGTAGCCACTCTTGAGATCGAGGGTAGAAAACCATTTTGCGTCGGCTGAAGTGTGCATAATGTCGATGCGTGGAAGCGGGTAACTATTTTTCTTAGTGACGTCGTTAAGCTGCCTATAGTCGACACAAAAACGAGTGCTACCATCCTTTTTCTTTACTAGAACTACTGGCGCGGCCCATTGACTGACAGAAGGCTCGATAACATCTTGTTTTCCCATGTCTAAGATCAGTGCGCTCAATTCTCCTTGTTTGGGTATAGGAAAACGTCTCGATGCTTGTCGAATTGGCTTGGCTTCCTTTATATCTATGATGTGAAGTACTATACTTGTTCGACCTTGGTTATCTGGGTCTGTTGAAAAGATGTCACTGTACTTGGTTACCAGATCAGAGGCTCGCTTGAAAAGCTGCACTGGCAATTTGGTCTGCTTCAATATTGTGGCTGTGAGTTCCCGGGCTTTGCCTGTAACTTGCCTCCTTTTCCAATGTTGGTCGTGAGTAGCTTCCAAAGAAGTGATGGTGGAAACTAGCTGGCAACTGCCGATGACTTAGATGCTTGTGGATAAGTCTGCGGTGTTAAGAACGCTAACCGGCACGTAGCCGTTCCTTATAAATCTTACAAGGCTTCGTTTGCGTACGTCTTCGTTGGCTCTATCAGATACGATCGGTGGTATCGAGAATCACAATCAAGCTTGGTCCATACAATGCTCTCGGAAGATTTCGGTGCATCAGTGTCTCCACAGACTAAGAAATTCATCTTGGGAATCCGGAGGCTGTTATCCTCTATCAATAATTCGACGTTCCGCCATTTCAATAACCGTTTGCCACCATCCAACGTGATTCCATCTGGTCGCAGAAAATCCATTCCGAGAATGCAGTTATCCATAATGTTTGCGGCCAGAAAACTATCTCGGAACGCAAGGTCTTCATATTGTATCTGGAGGTTGACCTTTCCATGGACAAGTGCAATTTCTCCTGTAACTGTCGGTAGTGAGAAAATCCTGCCCTTGTGAAGTAGTTGTTGCCTCACATGGTCTGGTCGGATAATCGATCGGGTTGCACCAGTATCGATTGTTATGGTGCAATGTTCTCCGCCAACTTGACCCGAAAGGCATAAGTCCGCTTCTCCACGATGTAGTCTTGACACGGTGATGGTGGTGCTGGGGACGTCGATCCTCCTAGCCAACCTCTGCCCCACGAAGTTGGCTCTTACATGTTTCCCAACCCCTCTGTTTGAAGGGCTTCCATTCTGGGCTCCTGACTCGGTCTGGATCTCCTCCTAGCTGCGCACCCTGGACAATAGCTCGGTTTCCTTCGCTTCTTGCAGTCTCTTTGCAGGTGCCCCTTCTCTCCGCAATCCCAGCATCTAGGCGCACCATTTACATGTGGGTCTCGCTCAATTTCCACGCGCTCACACCTGCACTCGTCTGTCACTACCTCACGAACCCGGGCAGTGGTACGGCTCACATTTTTCACTGCCTCAAAGCTCAGACTATAAGCCAATGCGTCCTTAACTGTTTGCTTTTGAGCTGAACGCACCGCTTGTTGCAATTCTTGTTCTTTTAATGCGTGAATGAATGCTTCTGTCGCTGCGTCATCTCGATGTTCTGGGTCGTAGGTTAGGTAAGCCAAAAGTGCCAGTCGCGCAATGTCTTGTGCTAGCTGCTGCAGGGTTTCACCAGACTTCTGCATCCGATGCCGTGGCTGTGACCGATAAATCTGCTTTAGATGATCGTCTTTGTAACGCATGTCGAGCGCATTCATTATAGCAGCCGGGTTTGAGTGCAACTCAACAGGGATCGTCTGCAAAAGCTCGGCAGCTGGGCCTTTTAGAGCAAGAATTAGTGCAGTTGCTCGTTCCTGCTCATTCCAGTGATTTGCCCTTGCGGCGGCTTTAAACTGGGTTTTGTAAATACTCCAGACCATTTGCCCATCGAATATTGGTGCTTTCACATTTCTAGATATGCTATGCGCTGCTGTTACAAGTGGGGCTGGTGAGATGGTTGCTACTGCCTTCGCTGCTTCCAATTCTTTTTTCATGTTTTCCATCTCATGGTTGATTCTCTCCTCGACCTGGCTGATCTCATAGTTGATTCTCAACTCGACCTGGTTTACCTTCTCCTTGACGCATTTAATTTGGTTGTTGAGACTACTGAGCTCTGCTTTTATTTCGTTTGACTGTTTTTCCAAATCTGCCTTCAAATCAGTTGACTGTTTCTCCAGCTTCTGTGCGATGTCTGCCTTAATGTCTGCCTTGATTTCGAACGCTTGTTGTTCTAGCTTCGCTGATTGTTCATTTAACTTCGCTGATTGCTCATTTAGCTTCGTGGACTGTTCATTTAGCTTCGCAGTTAGACTGGATGACATCAGCATCAACATTTGCATTAGCGCAGTTTCTGGCTCCTTTGATTTGGGTATTTCTACTTCTCAACCTTCTTCTGCGCCTTTTTCCGCATCAGAGAGCTCACCCGAACCCAGATTCACGCCCTCCGACTCGATTGCGTCACACAAGCGTGCAATCAGTATGGCCTTTGTACCTTGTGTGGCCAGATTTCGCTGTACCAACTCTTCCTTGAGCTCCGATATGGTCAATTGATCAATTTTTATATGAAAATTTCCTGGCATTTTTAATTATTTTTTTTGGCTTTTTTTTCCACCAGTTTTCACGTTAATTTAAACTATTGTGCACTTTAAAAATGTTTAAACGTTTTCACTTCCACAATTTTCTTTCTCACTTCTTGACACCAATGTCGCGTGTTATGGTTCGCGGCCAATAATTTTAATGTTCCGGGGAAGTGAAAACGCAATGTCGTTTAAATTAAATTAAAAGAGTTTATTTATTTTACTAAAAATGCACAATCACTCATTTAACTATTTCACAATTTTAATTAGAATCTAACTTTCACTCGTCAATTAAATTTCTCTAATAACTGTCTTCACTTAACAATCAACGAAAATCACTCCACTATTACTCGATCAATATCGCTTTTCAATTCGCTATCGCAGTTTTTACTATATCGCGGTTCTAATGAATCCCCCCATTCATTCAGCTCGTCTTTATGTAGGGTCTCTACCCAATCAACCCATTTTTCGTACATTGGCGAATGTTCTGCCGAGAGGTACCTGGTATATTCGAGCAGCTTAATGAACGGAGTGACGTCACTTTCAGATGTTGATCATGCTTGGTGGGTTCTCGTGGTTTCGAGTAAATTCACTTTGTTGATCATGAGGTTCTTAATGGTTGTGAAAACAATTGCAACAGTAGCTCGCAGAATTATTCGTGCATGTAACAATATTTATTTGACTTTAACTAGCATAAATATGATGAACCCACATCTTTTTGTGTATATCTTAAAAGGCTGATTTAGACTACGACACCTTAAACCGTACACTAAGTGTATAGAGTTTCTACTTGTCTACTTTGCATTAGTGCGGAAAATTTTTTTACTGGTTACTAAGTTTTTATTGTGTTGTAGTTTACCGGACTTGAATGGTAGCGATACACTAGCAGTTGTTTGGTTTCGAAATCTTCTTCAGCCTCTCTTGGGCCTTCGCTTACTGCAATTAGCGCCTCCAACTGTTTCGGTCCATTGACCGCGTACTCCGATTTCGAAATCTTCTTCAGCTCCTCTCGGGCCTTCGCTTCCTGCAATTAGCGCCTCCAACTGTCTCGGTCTATTGACCGCGTTCAATCAATCAATCAAAAGCGCTTTATTTAATACTAATCGTTTATTGACCGCGTTCTCCAATTTCGAAATTCGAGCAGCGATGAACTGTAGGACTAGCGTTTCCTCAGTTTCCTCACTAGTCTCCAGCCTTCAGTTCTCTCAACGAATACCCTCTTGGGTATCCGTTGTTCGCCTATACGATTCCTGTATCTAGCTCATTGCAACTTCCGCAGTCTAACAATCGTTGAGACCTCTGGCTCGTTAAAAATTTCATACAGCTCATGGGTGTATCGAGTTCACCATTGGTCCCCGTCTAGCTTTGATCCGATTATTCGGCTCAGGAGCCTTCGTTCAATATATTTGCGGATGCTGTGCTTAGAGTCCCTGTTACACACTCAAAATAATACCGGTCTTATCATAGATTTGTATACTTAGAGCTTTGTTTTCCTGTGTACGCAGCTGGTCTTCAAGATCGTCGAAACTGAAAAGAAATCTTTTATTTGCGAGCTGTATTTTTCGACGTATTTCGTCTTTTTCATTAGCGTTTCTCATTATTTTGACGCCTACATACATAAATTTGCTCAAATTTTTAATGCTGCATTCGCCAAGTGGGAGATTTTGTATGCTTGAGGTATTTTTCCTCGACTGCATCATGAACTTTGATTCATTTTCATTGATTTGTAGCCCTACTAGTTTTGCTTCGATGTCAAGTTTCAGGAAGAGTTCTTTGGCAGTTGTTAATGACCGTGACAGAATGTTGATGTAGTCCGCAAAGTCTATCACTTGGCTCGACTTGTACAGTAATTGACCTCATGTATCGACAAGTAGCTTCCTTATGACGTACTCTAGAGCCGAATTGAATAGCAATGGGGCCAGCCCATCTCACTGTTTTCGTTCGATATTTGTATCAAAGGCATCGGTGAATTGATTATTGATGTGGACTTGGGAGGTCGTCGACGTCGTTGTCATTTTGGTTAGACGGACTAATTTGGCTGGGAAGTCACAGCAAATCATTATTTGGTACAGTACGTTACGATCAATACTGTCGTATGTTTTCTTTAAGTCAACGAAAACTAGGTGTTCGTCTATGTTGAACTCCCAGCATTTTTCAAGGACCTGTTTGACTGTGAATAATAGGCCTTGTGTCGATCAACGTGCTCTAAAACCACCTTGATCTCCCCAATAATACTGTTGGCGTATGATCCGATTTTATTTTCTAAGATTAAAAATATTTTGTACACCGCACAAAGTAGTGATATGTGATATGTATGGCTATATCCTCCAGTCATTCTCCAATGAGATAGCTCATTGTCAACCCTCTGGTTTGGGAATACGCTGATTGTAAATCTCACTTCTCACTAATAATGCAAATGGTGAATCATATCAACCTTTCTAGCTTTCAAATTGATCAGATTTAGCTTCTTGTTCCACTTACATACCTGAATTAATTTTTCGTAGATTCATGAGCTCAATAAAACGTCCTCGACGATAAACATTTCCCTAGCAACTGTGAAACTATGTATCTCCAGACACTAGTTCTGTTGCCATAGCATACAGTCGAGGACCCAATGATATCGGGGTACATCTATCCAGTCCACTCGTTTGCGACACATAATCGCTTCTAGTTGATGCTGCGTGATAGAGCATACCCCAAACTTCATTAATATCAAATGCTATTTTCTGATTGTTCCCTATTGCCCAAAGTGATATCTAACCTACTCATACTTTGTCTCGAAATTTATTCCATAAATATAGTATCATTAGTTTTTCAATGATCTTGTCAATAAACTTAAACTTATGTCGGCCAATGCGAGCTATTGGGCCAAGCTAGATGCAGTCGCGAACAGGATTGCGATTCTTTTAACATACAGGTCAGCTGGACCCCGTCTTAGATCTACACGGTCCAATATTGCATCCATGCTCATTTTTTATACGATTCACATTTTTTTACTGAATGTGTATCACCACATTTCATTGTCAGCCATCGACAAGTGAACACGAGCAACATACAGGAAGTATGCGTCCTGACCAGTTTCATCCAGAGGCCAAGAACGCATTTGCAATCTCCCAGTCGAGATAGATAAATGAACTATGGATAAATGAATGAGAATTGAGACTTCGGAAAATTTCTGAGGTGCATCTGATATGAACGCATTTTGTGCAGTGCGTGCAGCCACGTCGCTAGGAAATTTTCAAGACCCATGCGTCTTGCTCTCTTTCTCTCGAGGTCGCGTCCTTTATGTTTAAGTAAACTGGATTTATCTGTTTGAGGACGACAGCAAGTTAAAACAAATGAGCTCCCCTATTAATCAGCGTAAGGCAGCACCTGCAGCGTCTTGAGATCGACATAATGACAACACTGCAATATGGATCAAGGTGAAACGGGTCATAAAAGAAAAGAGTGTACGAAGGAGGCACACTGTATTCTTTGCAAGGATGCTGATCCAAAACTTGATTTTGGACACGTCTTGGGATCAGGAAAATGCCGGGTGTTCCAGGAAGCCCTAGCCAAGGCAAAGTCAGAGCTTCGATGACCCGCATCCTGCAGCTAAACCTACTCCGCAGTTCAACCGCCCAAAATCTGCTTGAGCAGTTTGCGAGGGACATGAAAGCCGACTTCTTGCTGCTGAGTGAGCAACACCATAATAAAAGTCCTGCATTATGGTACTCTGATGAAACTGGTACTGCCGCTATCTGGGTTCGGAACAGTGACTTTCAAGCGGAGAGTTGTGGATGGGGGGATGGTTTCGTGTGGGTTCGGTGCTCAGGGATCACCTTCTTTAGTGTGTACCTAACGCCTAACGAATCGATATCATCTTTCCAAGCCAAGCTTAATGCTCTGGAGGGTAAAGTGCTCGTTGGGTGCGACTTCAATGCTAAAGCAATCGAATGGGGTATGCCTCAGACGGATCCGCGGGGAAAATGAATCCTGGAAATGGCGGCCAGGACAGCCCTCGTCGTACTAAACTCCGGAAATACGCCGACTTTCCACCGTATTGGCTGTGAGGGAACCATAACCGGACGTGACATTCGCCTCGGAGTCCTTAGTACGTAGGATACACAACTGGAAAGTATTAGAGGACTACTCCGCCAGTGATTACCAATGCATTCTGCTTGAGATAAGTGAGTCTATCTCCCGACGTCCGTGCTCTCGGCCTTCTACAACTGGATGGAACATTGGAAGAATGGACGTCGAGAGGTTCGTCAAGGTTCTCACAGCAGGTGAGCAGCTGCAGGGAGCTTCGGAGGGGACGGAAGAACTGGCAGCTCAAGACGTGGTGAACTCTACTATGAGCATAATCAAGAATGCTTGCTGCGCTTCTATGCCCCGTCGAAGACCCCGGCACGGCTAGCCCCCAGTGTACTGGTGGTCTACTGAAATCGCTGAAAAGCGGAGGGAGTGTCACAAACATCGGCGTGAGGCTCAACGGGCGCGGAACCGTGACGAGGCATGCAACCAGGTGGCAGCATATAAGTCGGCCAGGAAATGCCTTCGCAAACTGATCAACAGTAGCAAGGCTCGCTGCTGGCAAGACATAGTGGAAAATGTGAACAAGGATCCGTGGGGCCTTGGCTACAAGCTGGTCATGGGGAAACTTGGTGCCCTACGGAAGCCTTGTATACATGACGTGGAAAAGATGGACACGATAGTGCGGGGACTCTTCCCCGCCCATCCCGTCCGTGTTGACGCTGTCCATGGTGACACAGCAGTAGAGTGCTCACTCTTCCCACAGCTGGAACTGGAGGAGGCAGTCCTCTCCTTGAAAGCGAGGAAGGCTCCAGGTCCAGATGGTGTTTCAGCTGAGGTGTTGCGGCTCGTCTATCACCATTGTCCTGACTTGCTGCTCAGCATATTCAACGCTTGCCTACGGGACGGGGTTTTCCCGGTGCGATGGAAGGTGGCGAGGCTTGTGCTGATCAGCAAGCGAAAGGGAAATCCCGAATCGCCGTCTGCATACCGCCCGTTATGCATGCTGGACACGGCTGGGAAAGTGCTAGAGAAACTCATCAAGGGTAGACTCACTGACGCGATTCGTGCTGCTGGGGACCTATCTCCTCGGCAGTACGGCTTTAGAGCAGGACGTTCTACCATTGACGCGATTGCAGAAGTGGTGAACGCGGTCCAAAAGGCAGAGGCTTATAGTCGCTCCAAGCACCGGATCGTCCTGTTGGTGACACTCGACGTCAGGAATGCCTTCAACTCCGCTAGATGGGTGGATATTCTGGACACGCTGGAAAACTCTTTTCAAGTTCCAGAATATCTAATGCGGCTTTTGAGGAACTACTTAAAGGACCGAAGCCTGCTCTACGACACGACACAGGGCCAACGAAGGATGGAAATTACATCGGGTGTTGCCCAGGGATCTATCCTTGGTCCGGACCTGTGGAACGTGTCTCACAACGGGCTACTGAGACTTGAGATGCCAGATGAGTCGCGCTTGGTCGACTATGTGGATGATGTTGCGGCTCTGGTCGCCGGACGCACCGTTGAACAAGCGCAACTTAGGCTAGGTATGCTAATGCGCCGAGTGAGGGACTGGATGACTGCTCGCGGGCTCAGTTTAGCACTGCAGAAAACCGAAGTGGTCATCTTGACTAAAAAGAGAATCCCTAGAGTGAGGATGATCAGTATTGGAGATATACAAATCGAATCGAAGCCAGCGGTGAAGTACGTGGGGCTACTGATCGACTCGAAGATGAGTTTCTCTGAGCAAATCAGGGCAACGACTGAGAAGGCTGCTTCGGGAATATCGGCCCTGAGTCGACTTATGGCCAACGTAGGGGGACCCAGCCCATCAAGAAGACGCCTCTTGATGAGTGCTGTAGGGTCAGTGCTACTGTACGGAGCAGAGGTATGGGGCGAGGGGGTATACCGAAAACGATTGGCACAGGTACAGAGCAGAGGAGCACTGAGAATTGCATCTTCGTATCCAACAGTCTCCGACTCGGCGGTGAGAGTGATGGCAGGCGTGATACCTGTCGCCCTCCTTTCTAGAGAGCGCCGCGCTATTTACCTGCGCCGAAACGAGGATGCGAGGGAGATAGTTGTCCGCGAGGAGAGACGACGCTCGCTCAACGATTGGCAGCAGTCTTGGGTGAATCGCCCGAAGGGAAGGTGGACTGTGCACCTCATCCCGGATGTGAGACCATGGCTAACTCGAAGGCATGGTAGGACTGACTTCTATCTGGCCCAGTTTTTGAGCGGGCATGGGTGTTTTCAGTCTTACCTGCACAGGATCGGTAAGTCACGGTCTCCCGATTGTCGGTTTTGCCCAGGAGAGGAGGACAATGCCTGTCACACATTTTTTGCGTGTACCAAATGGGCCAGGCTGCGAAGGGAACTCTACAGGGAGATGGGAGGGCTCACCCCGGATAATATAGCTGCGGTGATGCTCGAATCGGTTGACAAATGGAACCAGGTGGCACATTATGCTCGGGCAGTCCTAAAATGTAAAAGGGACTCACAGCAGCCGGGGGCGCTGGGGGATCGCTCTTCTGGCATTACCTCTTCCCCTCTCCCCTCCCGCTAGGAAAGGGACTCCTCAGCTTGAAGGCGCCCCACGGCGTAACAAAACGAGCCCTGGCCCGAAGTAATGTGTCAAACGGTTCCAAGCTGGGTTCTCAAGTTGACAGGGGAGGTGTTTAGTGGGTAGTCTAGTCGCGCATGGGAGTCCCACACTCTGTGCATAAATAGCATTCACCTCCCTACCACAAAAAAAAGGTAAGAGATTCCCTTTCATTGAATTGCAGCATTTCGTTGTGAATATTTTGACATTGTGTCTAATTTTACTTTATTCTTAAGGTGGCAGGTTGTATAACCTACCATATTATCGATTCTCAAACGTATCGCTTGCTGAGGCGAAAAATTTCGACTTTGCTTAGTTATTTCCTCGTATAATCTCTGGGAAACATTTGGTCTCGCCGCTGACAGAAGTACTGATACTTGCTACATAGTCGACGAATGGCCAACGTAGGGAAACCACACTCATAAAAAATGGGGCTTCTGCTGAGTGCTGTACAGTTTGTGCTGCAATATGGATCGAAAATATAGAGCGGCGCTCTCAGCAAGGAGCTGTACCAAAAATGCCTAACGATGAGCACTGAGAATAACATCTGTAGCATAAAGCTTACATGGACAGAAAAGAAGGCGGTAGGGAGCCAGCTGCACTTGAAGAAAGTGGTTCTAGGTAAATAACTGGAAGTTACACCATGCACTTTATTTCTGACCTGAGGTCATGACTCAATCGTAGTCATGGTGAGACCGACTTTTATATGACCGAGTTCTTAAGCAGGCATATTTGTTTTCAGTCTTACCTGGACAGGATTAACAAGTCATGGTCTGCCGATTGTGTCTTTTGAGCTGAAGAGATCGACGATGCTAATTACATATTTTTTGCTTGCAAAGATTGAGACAGGCTGTGCGGTGGCCTCGTCAAAGAATTAGGAGAGTTCGTCACAGAAAGTTTGATCAATGAGATGCTCAGATCAGTTGATAAATGGAACCAGGTGGCATATTACATTTGGGCTGCTCTT
Source organism: Odontomyia ornata (assembly GCA_963969285.1). NCBI lineage: Eukaryota > Metazoa > Arthropoda > Insecta > Diptera > Stratiomyidae > Odontomyia > Odontomyia ornata. Next base: position 103,292,980 of record OZ017740.1, on the reverse strand, counting down.
ATTGGAAAGAAGGGGCGCTTAGATGTCTTGAGAGTGGAGGGGTCTCTTTTGTAGCATTTCTTATACTTTGCTCCCTTTCCGCTCGGAGAGGAATGCCGGCAACTCGATGACGCCTGAAGCTGATGCGGTAAGTGAGGAACTGGATGAATGCTAACAGTTTCAGTCTAGCACTGGAGAAAATCGAAGTGGTCATACTAACTAAGAAAAGATTCCCCAGAGTAAGGACCATCAATATCATAGAAACACTGATCTAGTCGAAACTAGCAGTAAAATACCTTGGAGCACTGATAGACTCAAAGATGAGATTCTTCGCACAAATTAGAGTAACAGCCAAAAAGTTCGCAGTACGTGTAATGGTACTTACTTGACTGTTGGCCAACATAGGGGAACCTTCTCCACGAAGGAGACGAATCCAATGAACGCTATACAATTTATCCTACTCTACGAGTCAGTAATATGGGACGACGCTCCAAACAAGGAGTTGCACCAAAAGCGATTGGCACAGTTTTAGAGACAATGAGTGCTGCAAATAGCACGTGCATACCAACCAGTCTCCAAGTCGGCTGTGTTACTGATTACAGACGTGTTGCCTATTGCGCTCTTTGTTAGGGAGCAAAGAAGCGTCTATCTGCGCAGAAGAGGTGGTTGTCCTCGGGTTCGATATCAGGAGAAGCTGAACTGCTTATCTGATCCCCAACCTAAGGCCGTGGCTCAATCGAATGTATAGTGATTTCTACCTAACCCGAGCCGGCAGGGATGTTTCCAGTCTTTCCTGCATAAGATCGATAAGTCATAGTCTCCGGACGGCGTGTGTTGCAGAGAATTGGTGAATGATCACAGCCACACATTTTTCATCTGCAAAATATAGGAAAGGCCGCGCGATGTTCTCTGCAGTGAAATTGGGGAGCTCTCTCCGGAGACCGTGGTCGGAAAGATGCTCAGATCAGTTGACAAATAGAACTTTGTGGCACATTACGCTCGGGCATTGCTGACAATTGAAAAACGTGTACTGAACCTATGCTGAAATGTTGACTGTTGCCTTAAAATAACTGTCTCGCAACGTAATTGACTTTGCAATTTGTTTTGAAAATTATTAAAAATTTTTCCACAAATTGATAATAGTTTAGATATACGAATAGTTTCTTATCTTAGAAGTATCCTTATGGGTATCAAATAACTCATATTTCATACGATTCCCCCAAACGTATTTGAAACTTACAAACCCATAACCACTACCAGCAAAATATCAAAGAAATGAACCTATCTCCACATCTATTACTTCCACCCCTCGCTTTCATGCCATCACAATTACGGAGTGTATCCTTAAGTGTCACTAGACAAATAGCTGATAATATTTCCAGCTCAGTGAATAGATGACTGAATAATTAACAATCTAAAGGCTTTGTCAATTATGTAGTATCTGAAATCTCAAGACTTGTATTCAAATTCATTTCGCATGAATGAACATCGAAAAAGCTTTTTTCGTTTAGACAAGGATGATGGTGTAGCTACGAGTATTGTTGTTGGTGGCTGTTGTTTAATCTCTGCTTACTCACCGACCGATATTCTAGAGTTTGACTATCCTGAAAGGATCACAAAAGAGGAAATTAGAGTTGGAAAATGTATTTTCCTGTTTACCATAAATATGAACGATTTTCGAGATTTCACGGCACCATTACCGACACAGCACCATCATCGACATGCAAATAAACATTTCATAGGCCTACGTAGGTACTAGTATAGTGCAAGATATATCGATACTTGCTTGCTCTTGCTCTCATTTTCATCAAACTTTCTGCTTTTCACTTGGCAGGAATGGATCGATGAGGAGCTTGAAGTGGATCCTTTTTGTATCCTGTTACGTTGATTACAATCAGTGTGAAAACTTGTATTTGGAGGTCGATAAAAGCTATCGACAAGGTAGAAAGGTGAAATTCATAACCATTTGCCCTGTAAGAGGAGTTAAAATATATCAGTGACTCAAAACAACGGCCCAAAACTGGAATAAATTTAATCCAAAAATCGTAATTCCTTTTATGGAAAAACAGGTTTTGAAGCTTTAAAATAAAAAAAAAATCAATAGAAGATTATGATTTTTTGGAAGTATTCAATAAGATTTTTCCTTAAGCATTGAAAAGAATACCGTTCTTGCATTTAATAGGAAATAAAATGAATTCTTAAAAAACTTAAGATTGCTTATTGCAGAGTTTTTCGCGAGATTTTACAATTTGGTAGCTTGCATTTATAAAATGCGAAGCATCTTCTTTTATATCGGGTCAATCTTTATGAATAGAACTGATAAATGGGACAGCTTTCAAAATGATAAATAGGAAATAATTAAAATTCATAACCATCAAGACCACTAAATAAAAAAAAAAAATGGCAACTAAATTATAAATATTAATTACTTTTTAGATATAGTGGAAAGTTGGGTAGCTGAATTGGCTTCAGTTAAATGGCATATATTTTTTTCATAAATATAAAATGACATTTTCATAACCCACTGCAAAAATATTCCTTTTGAAATGTTCTAATTATATTTATTTATTTTATTTGCAGGTAAGAATCATCTCTACCAACTCATGAAACTATACAACAATGAAAAGTATGTAAAAACTAGCAAAACGATTGTTCGAGATTATGAAAGTATGATCAAATTTTTATATCGTTATTTAGTCACATGCCTCGTCATTGAATTATTTCTATGCTCAAATATAAACACATGAATTGATTGAAATTATTATATGTAATATTACAATTACTAATTACCATCAATGTCTTCATAAAACCCTGTTCCAACTGCGGGATCCACCGCAATTGCAGACATTAATTTCTGGCAGAGGGGTGCTTAATCCGGGGTGGCATACTGAGTTCGGCTAGTACTCAGTCGTGTCGCGGATCTTCCAAGGCACCTGCTCATAATGTGCCACCATCCACCTAGAAACTTATCACGAATAGTAAGGGACAAGAGGGGGCTATTTTGAGAAATGAAACTTGATTGCTACTTAAAACATCCTGAAATTCTGTTTATAGTCGCAAATTTTACCAAGAACTAATCAACCCCCGTTTAAATTAAAAATAATACAATCGAATCGGATGGAAATTCTCAAAACCAATTAGAAATTTTATTTTATATTAAAAAAGTAAGGAAGAAAAAAATATACAACTTACTCCTTTTCTGACGATCTCCAACCGCTCGGTGATGGACCAAGAAAAGGGGTGCGGGACCACTTCATTTTAAGGTTATACAATATAAAACAAGTTGGGTAGACGGACCTATACTCATGTCAGAAGGGTTTTGTACTCAACTTACAAAATGCAGTAACCAGCAACGAATAAAATCAAGAAACACGTCATGTTTGAGGATCATACTATTATGAACAAAGTTGAAAGAATTTTAACTTCTGAGGTATTTCTTAAAGTTGTACCCATAAATATCCCATAAATATCTCGCTTGATAATTTTTTCAGAGTGTCCATTCGCGAGGAAGGAAACACATTTTTCATGTATTTCCCACCCCCCGTGTCCCCACTGAAGCAAAAACTGTCAGTTTAGGAACTGTTTTGAAAAGCTCTCCGAATCTTAGAGTGGTTACAAAGCCCTTTTGCTAGGAGCTCTCTCCTGCCTCTTTGACTTGTTTCAATTATATGTACTCATCTTCATGATACCTACCATTCCTGAAACTTTCATGCAAATCCTAGCAAAGCTGTAGTGTCTAAGTCGGTAAAAAGCGCATATGGCTCCATAGCCATATGTTTCCATAGTAATACAGGGCACATTGTTCCATAGTAATACAGGAAAATTCGAATCGCTATAACTTCGTTAAATACTATTCAATCTCTATGAAACGTCCAGAAAAGATCAATCTTATAAATAGTCATCTGTCTGCTAAATTTTATTGAATTTAAGGGTACCGTTAAGATTTTATTCAAGAAAACATAAAATCGATAAATCATACTATTACTAACAAAGTTGAGTGAATATCGATTTCTCATGTACTTGTTGTTGTTGTACCCATTAAGGCCTACATTCATGATTTTTTTTTCAGATTTTTCGCATGGAAGGTGTCCAATCGCGAGGGGGAGGGGGTACGCGAAAAGTTCGTACATTTCCCCTCCTCCTGCCCCCCTCAGTGCTCATAAGGCAATTTTAAGACTTGTTTTGAAAATATCTCATTGAGACCTTTCCAATGACACCCTACTCGACTACCAATGGTGAAAATTTTTTTTTGAGGGGTCACCTCCCTATATGGGGAGACCCCCTTAAACCCCTTTGAAAAATTTTTCCACCCTTGAACTTTCAAGAAGTCACCACTTCTGACCTTTCCACAAAGTTTCATGGCTGTAGCCTTCATAGTTTCGGAGAAAAAGTGCTGTGACATACAGACGGACGGACGGACGGACAGACGGACACAGGTCGTGATTGCAACAGGGTTTTGTATTTTAGTACAAAACCCTAAAAACACTGAAAGGCCACTTCTCCTGCTGACGATAGCACTTGTGAACGCGTTTCGATGCATTAACATTTGCATCTATTTCCTCCGCTGACTAACAGTCACCCCGCTTTTAGTTAATAAAAAATTCACAGATTGGTATTTTGCTTTTTCAATAATTCAATAAAATAAATCATTAAAAAAACTAATTTTAATTTACGTTTCATTTTTATTTGTATTTTTTTTTATTTTTACGGCTTATAAAATTCGACGCTTGACTGTTTAAACATTTTGCTTAGGTACCGAACATTTAATTCATTCATTTTCTCTCATTAATTGTTCACTGCTCTTGATTTTATGTCAATTCAAACTGGTATGCACTTTTAATTACTAAAACCACTAATTACACCATTAATTATTTCACTCTTTTCGATTTCGTTTTGTCTTTCACCGCTTCTCAATTACTATCTCAATTGCATCATAATTTATGTGACCACTTTTCTCACATAAAATGCCATAAAATATTCTTTTAAATTTTCGGAATCACCAAAAAACCATGCTCTTGATCTAATCAGCCCCTTTTTCTTGAGATCCACTCGCAAATCGTTTTTTCTTTCGAACCTTTATTTTTTCTTTCTTCACATCAAATTTCCGCCGCTAAATTTCCTAATATCTCAACTTACCGTCGTCATTAAAAACTCACTGAATGTCAAACCCGCCAAAATCCTTTCATCCCCCCGGTCAAGAGTCTATTAGCCGGCAACTGCCGTCGTCGACGCATCGCGCTCAAAAAGCGCACAACTGATGATCCACAGTACTTGTTTGGCAGTTTCTAATCAGTCGTACGCTTAGCGACACTTCGCACCGTCGCCACGCCAGCTGATGCAAACCCGTTGTTGCTAACAACGCCTAGATGCTCGCACAGTTAAATAATAATTCAAAATCTACTATTGAATGACGCGAACAAATGTTTATTGTTGTTATTGCCGCATATTGGAAAGAAATTACTGAATTTTTAAACCTTGATTGCTTATGATGAAAAATTCAGCTAGATGAGAATAAACTCCCAACACGCGATACCTGCTGTTCGCCACATTCTTGAGGTTGATCATGGCCCTGAGTGTCTCATTCAGCCGGGCAGCGGAGGAACCGATAGGGATAACTGAAAAATAATCACAAAATATAGACATTCACTGGACTTTCACCATGGAAATATTTTGTCTGGTTTCTGGTTAGGTGATGGGCGCACCCCAGAATTCACTAAACTCGTTCTTCTCGGCAGACAGTGCTCCATCCATATCATTGTATATCATTCAGCATTACAATTTCATCATTGTAATGAGTATTGACCATGAAGTGAGCAGTACCCGAGTAATGACGTTGTTAGGAGGTAAAAACTATCCCGAGAATATGATCCAACCATACCTTTCAACTCCGGCCGGGGGCGTTTTGGGTCCCAGGTAGCTCCGTTGGAGACGGGCGTGGGGGCCACACGTCTACTCGTAAATTTGTCCCCCAATCCTCGAGACGAGCTTGGCTCGCGCCGGAGTCTTCGCTTTTTGGGGAAACGATCACTGCCTTTATCTGCGTACTAACCTAGAAGAGGAGGACAACCCACCTAACTAACTCTCGCGACATTCCCGCCATCTGACTACCGTAAATCCTAGTTTATGAGAAATTACTTTCACCGGGACCTGGGATTTGAAACCAAACAAAGATCAAATATACCCCAGCACTTGCAGAATATTGGCGCAGAAAATGGGTGCCTTAAAATTTTCGCATTCACTCCCGAACCAAGTCTCACACTTCACTTCTAGCGATTTTTTTGATTGGAAGAAAAGAAATAAAAGTACATCCAATTTACTGAAAGTCCAATAATAATTATTATTCACAAGTTATGATACTTATATCAAACAATCTCAATGAAAGTTTTCTTTTACTCTATCACTGTAAGTTATGATACTCATTTCAACCAATCTCAATGCAATTTTTCCTTAACACTAACATTATATTTACCTTAACTCAATTAACTCAACGATGGGGTCCACCGGTAAGTTTTCCGCTTCGATTGTGTTGCGTTGCACGACTCCCGCTAGCCGCGTGTATTTCGATGAAATTCATTACCAACTCTTCGAGGTGTGTCCTTGTCGGCCCGATGTTTTTTCTTTTCCTTCCTGGAGGAATTCCTGAAGTAACCGTTTCGGTGACAGCCACGTTCTTCCCTTGCACTCGGGTTAAAAAAAAAAACAGCAACCAACTCGAGAATTGCTATCGGTGATTACTTCCCTCGTTTGATGGTGCGATCTTCCCACATGGGTTCCAAAACAAGAAAAAAAGCTCCTCGCTTCGTATTCGGTCCGTCCTCGCCTAGGATGAGATTTTTCACCCCGTTGAAAAAACCCTTTGGTGAAGTTGGCCGCGACTTCTTGGACTCGTGGATTCTAGTACCACCATTGACCATTCGGATCTCCAGATATCCGTGGCTCCAACCTTCTTTGCTGCAAGCTTTTCCCCTGTGTTTTTTATTTAGTTGTTCTTATTTTCGATGTCGGTGGCCGTGCCTAATTGAGACATTAAGTGTCTTCCGTCTGTTAACGTTTATTTTCTCCAGCTGTTGATGATATCGAATGTGGGAAGATGTAAGCTTGCTACGTAAACGTCCATCTATTGAATAATTCTATCCATTGTATGATTCTATCAATGCCAGGGCCTGTGTAGTAGATGTTCCCGAAACAACAAACGATGGGATACTTGAGCACGATAAATTCACCAATCATCCTTCCGTCAACAAGATGGTTCCTTTACCATCCGGCCAACCAATTTGGTCTGCTTGCGATCGAATCGGAGTCCGTTAACTATACTCATCGGTTTCGGTATTCGAGTGCCCCATATTGTCGACTCTACACCCATTCTTCATTTGCCCATATGATCACAAATTACACCATTTTGATTACCGGTGGCGGTCACAACAATGTCTACATTTCGAGTAACTTCATTAAGTTTCGCCGCACGAAAACCGTCCATGATGGCCTGAAAAGCGCAGGTAGGGTCAATTTCAGAAATATATACCGTGCATCCCAATCCTTCCAATACTTGTTTGCATCCTTTTGCAACTTCAGCATACCCGCAAATGACTTTTTGCTTCCCGCCAAACATAACGTCTGTGGAACGCTTTCACCTATCAATAATAGACTCTTTGCAGCTATACAAATGATCAAATTTTGTTTTAGTGACGGAACCCAATACATTCATTACTGGGACTGTAAACTTCTTAGATTCTGATAGCTGGTACAGTCTATGTACCCCAGTGACGCTTTCCTCTACCATGCCTTTAACCATTTTATGATAAACATGGCTGGATATTTCTTCAACATTAGCTGCAGCATTTACACATTTATCGTTGCACCACCAAAAATCTTCTTCTGTCTCACCATGCCATGTGAATATCGGATAACCTGCTTCAGTGAATGCCGCAGCAACTTCATTCTGTGTCGAGTATATATTACAGGCCGCCCATCGAATCGTTGCACCTCATTCAACCAAAGTCTCGATTAAAACTGCAGTATATGCATTGATATGTGTACCTCCAACGATTCGTGCATTTTTCAACGGTTTGTCTTCGGAGGCGCCCTTTCGCAGAACCATTATTCTGGGCATTTCTAACGTACATAATATGTTTACTCTTATTATTTATAATGATTGCAACATATTTCTCTTTACAAAGTTGCCAATAGTAACTTGGCTCGGGTGATTCTATCATTTTTTTTCCATACACCTTGTGAACTTATTGCAGAGGCAAGGGCTGAGATTTGGTAGGAATTTGTCCATGACAACGTTTAGAAATTGAGATGCTTTTGTTCAGCTTCACATAATCGATGGAGGTGGTGGTCAATAACTTTGAATGGGTCAAGGGGACTGGAGTGGATATAAAAGTCTTGACATTGGCGTGCATCGAATGATGATACAAACCAAGGTCACCGACAAGGTCAAGGGCTTCCGTTCCCAGGATCCTAATGCTTGTACCACTGTCTAACAGACCTTTCAATTTGCGTCCCTTAGTCTGAACTGAGCATAAGACCGCTTGTTCTTGTGCAATGTCACAATTGACTCAACGTAAGCTCGCTGAAGAAACCGTCACGTGAGAAAATATTTCCAGTGGCTCGAAGTTCATGGCCAAATTTAAAACAAAACAATATATTTACTGAGTCGCTGCTTGAAAGGTAAATAATTGATCAGATGATGCAGCTTCGTAAATTTGCGTTCCATTCCAGTCTTATCCATGTCGAAACAAAAGGCTACCAGTTCCTGAGATCCATTTAGAAGAACGAATCGACCTCGTTCTTTTACAGTTAAAATATGTGCTGATACGTACTCCAAACTAAAATTATACATTATATATTTTAGTAGAATGTCTTGCAGTAGCGCAATATTTGGCTTATGCTCTCTCGAGCAATGTAATCATTTGTTCAACCTGTTCGTATTGCATCTTTTCAATTTGGTATTTTCTGTCAGGGTATCAAATTATGTTCTTAAGTGCCGGTTATCAGTAGCTACTGAAGTTTAGTTTCGTTATGTTCATAAGTTTTTTGTCGAAGTTGCTCGGTTTTTTCGGCGGTGGTTCCTTTTCAATGGTTTAAAACGTATTTCCAAATATTGGGCCAAAGGTTTCTCTCAACTTTCCTACCAAATATAATTTCTTTAACTTGAAGTAGATTAGAGCTACATCTGCCTTTCATCTGGACCTTCTACTTTTTTTATTCGTTCAATGGTAGACCTTTAATAACAATCTTGAGATGCTTCATCTGTGATCAAAATGTTATCGTTCGGTTATCAAGCGATCATTATTTTACTCAACAACTGCTCAATAAGCTTCAATGCTCTGCTTATTTTCAAATCACTCATGAATCCTATACACATATTTCAGTTTTCCGAGCTCGCTAATCTAATTTTAGATAAGCTAATGCCCATCTTTGTCCTGTCATACAGCTAATGGAAGAATCGAGTGGGCTGCACCCTTAAGTATCGATGCCTTGCTGTTTCGATATGCTTCTGTCTCCGCAGCTGTCTCCTCATGAACATCAACTGATGTCATGATGCATGTTCTTTGTCTTGCGAACCAAGCTTTACAATAATAACATACCTCTTGTATCGACAGGTAACTTTCTAATGACATACTCCAGAGCCAAATTGAATAGTGATTGGGCAAGTCTATCTCCCTGCTTTAGTCCAATATTTGTGCCAAAGGCGTCGATGAGTTGGTTATTGATGCGGACTTAGGTGGTTGTCGAGGTCATTGTAATTTTGGTAAGATAGACTAATTTGGCTGGTATACCAAAGTAACACATTATTTGGTACAGTACGTTACGATCAATATTGTCGTATGCCTGCTTAAAGTGACAAATATCTGATGTACGTCTATGTTGAACTCGCAGCATTTCTCAAGTATCTCCTTAAGTGTGAACAAATGGTTTATTGTTGATCTACCTGGTCTAAACCACCTTGATACTCCCAAAGACTACTGTTCACATCTGATCCAATTTTATTTTCTAAGATCTTTGAACATTTTTTGTACGCCGTACAAAGTAGCGACACGCCGTATAATTTTCGCGCTGTAGCTTGTCACCTTTTTTGTGAATAGGGCAAACAATTAATTGGCTCCACTTTTTCGGCATATGTTCTTGTTTCCAAATGTGATGGATCACTTTGTGAATAACTTTATGAACACTATTGCCATCATATTTGATGAGCTCCACTGGAATCTCATCGATGCCTGGCGAGGATTAAGGAGGTTCTTGAAATATGATGCCTATTTTTCCCTCACTCTTAGTTTCACCAGCGATGATATTGCCGATATAATCACGACAGATCGTGGTTTTAGGCAGATAACCACGTTTCAGGCTTTTCACTATTTTGTATGATTGTTTTGTGTTGTTGCTCGCTAAACTTACATCTATACTTCTCAATTGGTCGCCATACTATTTTTATTTCCTAATTCTAATTCCACCGTAGACAGTCTCAAGCCCGTTTGAGAAAGGAGGAGGGAAACTCTTGTTTCCCCGACCCACTAACTCCACGATTCCTCATCCCAAACCCCCCCAATAAGATTGTAGTAAATGCTCTCGGTGTCGCGAATTGGGTTGATAGGTTCCCCAATAATGGGACATCAAATACCGAGAAATGCTAATAACCTTACATACATCTACAGCTCTGCCACTAAATCATACTTACACCTTTTTTTTAGGCACGTAAGAGGGTGAAGGCGAACCATCTGCGCATGATAACGAAATCGACTTAACAACCATGCCGTCGGAATGGAGGTTGGGCGACTAGCTAACTCCCCGTCCTTGGAAATCCTTAAAATGTTTTGAAACCTCCAGATGGGCTTTGGAATACACTGGACTCACGGCAACGACCTCGCAAACGAAAAAGGACTATAGCATTGGATCCTGGAAGGTCAAATCACTAAATTATCCTGGCACTGTTAAGGACCTTTTACAACAGGCCATTCAATATAAATTCAAACTATTGGCAATCCAGGAAACAAACTGGACTGAAAACGACATTCAAGACATGATATCACACACAATATTCAAAAGCGGGAAGAATACCGGAAACGTAAATCCGGAGTGGCCTTTATTGTGGATAGGGTATTCAAATCACTCGTTGTTGATTTTAAGACAGTCAATGAACGGCTGTGTGCGATTCGTATAAAAGTGAAATTCTTCAAAATCTGGCTGATTAATATTCACGCCCCGACCGAAGAAAAGGACAAAGAAACGAAGGAAGCATTCTACAATCACCCGGAAAGACTGACCGACCCATTGCCTATGTACGACACAAAAGAAATTCTGGGTGATTTCGACGCTAAGGTTGGCAATGAGCTATCTCATTGGAGAACGACTGGAGGATATAGCCTTCAGGCTGAAACAAATGACAACGACCAGTGCCTGATTGACATTGCATCCAGCAGAAATCTAGTTATAAATTAGATTTGCTTCTCACATCGACGCATTCATAACATCGATATTACCGGATGGCAACACATAAAATCAGATCTACTTGTTCTGATTCAACGTTAGGCCTCAAGCATACTTGATGGCCGTACATACCGAGGAGCCAATTGTAACTCAGATCATTACATGATCAAACTAACCTAACGGTGTCGTTTGTCAAAGTCATATTCGGCGAAGACCAGCCCGCTACAAAAATTCAACATCGAAAGGCTCCAAACGGCAGGTATGGCCAAAAACTTCACGGAGACCCTCAACAACCAGCTGCCTCCCATCTTATCAGACGCATCGTTAAAGACAAACAACGAGCTCTGGCTGGAAGTGAAAGCGGTTATTAAGGCCATGGCAGAACAGACGATTGGACATCAAGCCCGGCGCAAGAGAAATGATTGGTTCGATGATAAGTACCAGAATGCATTTGTTTAAAAGAATTAGGCCTACAAATATAACATAGGTAGGAAAATCTGGACCAAGAGAAAACACTATGAATATCTCAGAAGTGTAGCGAATAAGATAATTAAAATTCTTCTTCGAAGAGCTACAGCCCCTCTCGGGCCTTCGCTTCCTGCAAATAGCACCTTTAACTGTCTCGGTCCATTAAACGCGTCCTCTAATTTTGAAATCCAACCAGCGATGAACTGTCTTCGTCGACCGAGTCAGACCAGTGTTTCCTCCGATTCTCCACTGGGCTCCAGCCTTCAGTTCTCCCAACGATTTGCATTTTGCGTATCCGTTGTTCATCCATACGATTCATGTGTCCAGCACACTGCAGCTTACATAGTCTGACAATCGTTGAGACCCCATTGGTCCTCGTATAGCTTCGCTCCTATTATTCACCTCAGGCCTCCCCGCTCAAAGTCGTTCAATATATTTGTGGATCCTTCGGTTGGGCCCAATGTTGCACACCCATAGCATAACACAGGTCTTATCACAGATTTGTATACTTGGAACTTTATTTTCCTTTGTGTGTAGCTCGTCTTCAAGATCGTTACCAACTCTGGATGAAGTGTGTTCCATCATTAAAGCCCAAAGGAATAGTAAAGCGCCGAGCATCGATGAAATCCGAGTGGAGCCCATCAAATATGCTGGCAGCAGCGTTCATAAAGCTACCCCCAAAGTCATCCGAAAGGGTGGAGCAAATCAATTATATTCCCTATCCACAAAGGAGGTGACAAGCTGCAGTGCGAAAATTATAGGGGCATATCACTACCTTGTACGGCGCACAAAATATTTTCAAAGATCTTTGAAAATAAAATCGAATCATACGCCAACAGTTTTATTAGAGAGTATCAAGGTAGTTTCAGAACAGGTAGATCGACGATAGACCAATTTTTCACAGTTAAGCAAATACTTGAAACAGGCTGGGAGTCCAACATAGATGTACGCCGAATTTTCGTTGACTTTAAGCAAGCAAACGGCAGTATTGAGCGTAACGTACTATACCAAATAATGCTCTGCTTTGGCATCGCAGCCAAATCAGTCCATCTTACCAAAATTACAATGACGTAGATGACCTCCCAAGTCCGCATCAATCAACTACTGACCGATGCCTTTGACACAAATATCGGACTGAAGCAGGACTGGCCCCATTGCTATTCAATTTGGCTCTGGAGTTCGTCATAAATAAGCTACCTTTCGATGCACGAGATACGGACGACATCAATATTTTGTCACGGTCATTAGCAACTGCCATAGAACTACTAGGGCTACAAATGAATGAAAATAAAACAAAGCTCATGACGCAGTCGAGGAAAAATATCTCAAGCACACAAAATATCACACTAGGCGAATACAGTATGGAAAATGTGAGCGAATTTGTGTATCTAGGTGCCAACATAACCAGAATCAGTAATGAAAGAGACGAAATACGTCGAAGAATACAGCTCGCATATATGTAGAATATTTTATTCAGTATTGACAATCTTGAAGACCAGCTGCATACACACAAAAAAAGATCCAAGTATACAAATCTGTGATAAGACCTGGCTTATGCTATGGTCGTGAATCATGTACCCTAGACCAAGCATCCGCAAATACATTGAACGCCTTTGAGCGAAGGGTCCTGAGGTGAATAATAGGAGTGAAGCTAGACGGGGACCAATGGCTAATTCGGTACAACCATGAGCGGTATGATATGTTTGACGAGCCTGAGGTCTCAGAAATTGTCAGACTGCGGAAGCGCCAATGGGCTGGGCACGTGAATCGTATGGACGAACAACTGATACCTAAAAAGGTATTCTTTGGGAGAATTGAAGGCTGGAGACCAGTGGGGAAACATAGGAAACGCTAGTCTGACTCGGTCTAACATACGAAGACAGTTCATCGCTGCTTGGATTTCGAAATTGGAGGACGTGGTCAATGGACCGAGACAGTTGGATGCTCTTTTTGCAAGAAGCGAAGGCTCGAGAGGGACTGTAGTGCTTCGAGGAAGAAGAAGAATTCGAACTATCTTACTCACTACTCTCCTGACATTTTCATAGTGTTTACTCTTCGTCCTGGTTTTCCCACCTATGTTATATTTGTAGGCCTGATTCTGTTAACTGACGCATTCTGGTTTTCATCAATGAACCAATCATTTCTCTTGCGCGGGCTTGACCTCCGAATGTCTGTTCTGCCGCGGTCTTAATAACCGCTTTCACTTGAATCCAAACCTCGTTGCTCGTCTTTCATAATGCGGCTGATAAGATGGTTATCGAGGGTCTCCGTGAAATTTTTGGCCAAAATGCCGTTTGGACCCTTGCGATGTCGAACTTTTGTTGCGGGCTAGTCTTCACCGAACATGCCTTTTTTGTGGTAGGGAGTTGAATGCCCATTTACGCACAGAGTGTGGGACTCCCATGCTCGCAGGAACGCGACTGGATTACCCACTAAATACCTCCCCTGTCCACCTGAGCACCTAGCCTGGAACCGTTTGACACATTACTTCTGCCCAGGACGCTTTTTTTTACGCCGTGAGGCGCCTTCAAGCTGGAAGATCCCCCTTCTAGCGGAGGGGAGAGGGGAAGAGGAAGTGCCAGACAAGCGATCCCCCAGTCCCAACACCCCCGGCTGCTGTGAGTCCCTTCTATCTTTTAGGATTGCCGGAGCATATTGTGCCACCTGGTTCCATTTGTCAACCAATTCGAGCATCACCGCAACTTTATTTTCCGGAGTGAGCTCTCCCGTCTCCTTGTAGAGCCTGCCCCATTTTATGCATGCAAAAAATGTGTGGCAGGCATTGCCTTCCTCTCTTGGGCAGTACCGACAATCGGGGGACCGTGACTTATCAATCTTGTGCAGTTAAGACTGAAAACACCCATGCCCGCTCAAAAGCTGGGTCAGAGAGAAGTCAGTCTCACTATGCCTTCGATTTAGCCGCGGTCTCATATCCGGGACGCAATCCACCTTCCCTTCGTGCAATTCACCGAAGACTGCTGCCAATCGTTGAGTGAGCGCTGTCTCTCCTTGCGGACAAGCATCTTCCTCGCATCCTCGTTTTGACGCAAATAAATAGACCGGCGCTCTCTAGCAAGGAGACCGACAGGTATCACGCCTGCCATGACTTTCACCGCCGAATCAGAGACTGTCGGATACGAAAATGCAATCCTCAGCGCTCCTCTTCTCTGTAAGTATGCCACACATTTTCGGTGAACCTCCTCATTGAGAGCGTCGCCCCATACTTCTGCTCCGTACGGTAGCACTGGCCCTACAGCACTCATGAAGGGGTGTCTTCTAGATGGGCTGGGTACCCCTATGTTGGCCATAAGTCGACTCAGAGCCGATACTCGCGATGCAGATTTCTTAGCCGTTGCCCTGATTTGCTCAGAGAAACTCATCTTTGAGTCGGCCAGTAGCCCCAAGTACTTCACCGATGGCTTCGATTCGATTCGTATGTATCCGATACTGATCATCCTTACTCTAGGGATTCTCTTTTTTGTCAAGATGACCATTTCGGTTTTCTCCAGTGCTAAACTGAATCCGCGAGCAGTCATCCAGTCTCTCACTCGGCCTTTTTGCGCACCTAGCCTAAGTTGCGCTTGTTCAACGGTGCGTCCAGCGACCAGAGCCGCAACATCATCCGCATAGCCGACCAAGCGCGACTCATCTCACATCTTCGGTCTCAGTAGCCCGTCGTAAGACACGTTCCGCATGTCTGGACCAAGGATGGATCCCTGGGCAACACCCGATGTAATTTCCATCCTTCGTTGGGCCTATGTCGTGTCGTAGAACAGGCATCGATCCTTTAAGTAGTCCCTCAAAAGCCGCATAAGATATTCTGGAACTTGAAAAAAGTTTTCCAGCTTATCCAGAATATCCACCCGTCTAGAGGAGTTGAAGGCGTTCTTGACGTCGAGTATCACCAACAAAACGATCCGTGGTGCGACTATGTGCCTCTGCCTTTTGGATCGCGTTCACCATTTCTGCTATCGCTTCGGTACTAGAACGTCCTGCCCTAAAGCCGTACTGCCGAGGAGATAGGTCCCCAGCAGCACGAATCGCGTCAGTGAGTCTTCCCTTGATTAGTTTCCCTAGCACTTTCCCAGCCGTGTCTAGCATGCATAACGGGCGGTTGGCAGACAGCGCAATATTGTTCCATAGTAATACAGGTAACTTCGTTAAATACCATTCGATCGTTCTGAAATTTTCAAAACAGGTCAATCTAATAAATGGCCAATTTTATTGTTTTTAAAGGTACCGCTAAGATTTTATTGAAGAAAATGTAAACATGATAAATCATACTATTACTAACAAAGTTGATCGAATTTCGACTTTTGACGTATTTGTTGTTGTTGTACTCATGATTTTTTTCATATTTATCGGATGAAAGGTGTCTCATCGCGAGAGGGTACGCGTCAATTTCGTAAATTTCCCCTTCCCTTGAAAGACCACCCCCATCCCCCCACCATACCGGTAAGGTAATTTTGTTTACAAAAGATCTCATTAAGACCTCTCCAATGAAACCCCTTCTCGAATGCCATTTGTGAAAGAAAATTTTTGAAGGGTCACCTCCCTTAATGGGGAGACCCTCTTAAAACCATATGAAAAAAATGTTCTCCCTTTAACTTTCAAGAAGTCACCACTTCTAGCCTTTCCACAAAGTTGCATAGCTGTAGCTTCTACAGTTTCGGAGAAAAAATGCTGTGACATACAAACGGATGGACAGACGGACAGACGGATATAGGTCGTGATTTCAATAGGGTTTTGTATTTTAGTACAAAATCCTAAAAAATCAAAGCAACTCATTTTCGAAATGTCTTAAATAAGACAAAACTGATTTCATGGCCCGGAAAAAAATTAATGCTTGTATAATATCATATCTTGAAGAATTCCAGTTTCAGTTGATATTAAAAATTAAGCTTTTTTTGTTTCAGCTTCATACTCCTTTCCAACCATCCGGTAGTTGGGAAAATGTTAACAACACCTGCTTCACTTAAAATTCCACGGAAGTGAGGAAGAAATCCTTGTGCGACTGTTGGTTGTAGCGAACGAACTTCACTTGGAATATTTGCACCAATTTAGTGAATTGGCAAATATTTGCATACAAAGTCCGTCGTAGAGTTGAGCCGGCAGCGATGAGGATGGCGTCATTGAAAAAGAGTAGGTACCACGTTGAGTTCTGCTTGAGCTCAACGAACACACGAAATGAACGTCACGGAAAATTCGTAGATTTTGTCGAGTGGGTGGCGTGCGATTGTTGCAAGAGTTGTTTGGCTAAATTCATTTTCCCAGTTTATTCGAACAATAGAAAGTGGGTTAGTAGATAAATTCTCTACAAATACAACTGAAGCTTTCAAATAAAAAAGAAAATTGCAATCACCAGCTTTTCGTTTATTGAACGTTATTTTGCTGATTGATTGAAATCGTTTTTGTAACTGTTCTGAAAGCAGGATTTAACATTGCTGAAAGCACAATTTAACATTATAGATTGTAGAATCTGTTTTGTAGCACCATATTTGCATAACTAGGTCCTTTTACCTACAGCAAAAACTAACGCAGCAAACTTAAGAGTTCTTGAAACTTTCTCAATTAACGAACTTCTAAATATTTGAAATTAAAGTAATAATTTCCTGGAACATATTTACGACCAAACTTACCCTTGCCATGTTCATGCACTTCAGAACAACATTCTTCTTCCTCGACTTACGGCAAACATAACACTGAATGCAAAATTGGAATTAACTTGAAATATTGTTTGCTCCTTTTAATTCTTCACTTTTTAGCGTGACTCTTTCGCCCGATGCAAAACAAGGACAACAATTAGAACTGGTGCAAACATCAGCATTCAAACAGCACAAGAAATTCGCATAATGCAAGTGACTATGAAACAACTAGCAAGTTTTATTCACAGCTCGTTGTGAGTCCTTTGTTCCTTGCTGCTCCTCTTCCCGCTGTTTTTCTGCATAATTCCTGCATCCTGGATATTGTAGCTAACAAACATGGAAGTGAAATACCAAAAATGCATATTTCCTCTGGCCAACATCAGACCACAAACAAAATAACTACGAAATAGTGTTATGGTCGTGGTTGGTTTTGTTAAACTGGGGTGGATGAGAATGATGACGATGAAAACCCTCGTTGAAAGACCACACCAGTACCGCTGGGGAACATTTATTTGTGCGAATTAATTTTGTTGAGTTTGTAATAGACGTCGGCGAGTGGTTGACGACATGTTAATTTTATTGTTTGCAGTAAATAAGAAAATTTCATTAATACCCACGTTGGGCGCAATTATTTCACCAGTTAGAATTTCATTCTCCTATTAAAGTCTGAAACAACAACTTTAAATTAAAGTCCCTCACTAAGGCAGAGCAGATTATTAATCGCAATAATACATTTCAGACAAATACATAATCCACAGAAAATTATAATTTCAAATATCATAAATAGGGAACAGTATCCTCGGGCAACATCAATCATCCTCTTAATCCAATCTGGAGCTGGCATCCACTGGCAATGAGTCATTAAGCATCCACTAACTTGGTCGTAAGATTTTTCCGTGCTCCACCATCAGACTCAAGACGCGCAGAAATTATGGCTTGAGCCAAGGCGTGAAAACTAAGAATAGCTATTAATGGTGCTGCGGTGCAATTCTTCAGGGTACCATAAGTTGCAGCCGTTCCCGCATGGTAGCCTGTGTCGTTTGTGCAAATAAATAAAGTAAGAACTGCACTTCATATGAATTTGCTAGCACAAGAAATGGCTAAGGGAAGGAAATCTTTAAAGATTTTTAAAGTGCTTATTTATCGACTCTCTGGTGGAGTAAACATGAATAATAAATACTGTGAAATAAATGTGTCGCGTCTGTGAATGCTCATTTTGACTGTGGGTTGAAATAAGTATTTTGCAGACACAATGGCAAAACGAAGACTAAATAAACGGTTGATTGATTCTGCATCCTTGAAATTAACTTTTCCTTGAATATTCAATAGTTGGTTTCTTATGAAAATATTTTATGGAGTAAAACTTTTTTCTAATAGTTTTTTTGTTTGATTGATGGAATCATGCTGAGGAGATCTGACTTGAACAATAATATCAATAATCAATCAACAACTTAACATATGATCAAAAGCGAAAATGAGTTGTAGTAATTGAGCAGTCACATAATCAAACTGCCCGAAAACCTTCCTATCTCCTACTCGGAGTTTTGTGGCAGATTGGAAAGGAAAAAAAAATTTAATTGGGTTTATTTGCAATAACTTTCGTAACAAATAAAAAGTTTCGTTTCCCTACTATAGTTGAAATTTCTTGATTTTTCTTAAATTTCTTCACCTCATTTAAATGTCTTTCCCGCATAGCAAATTTCTTTACTTCCGTTTAATTTTTCTACGTTAATTAAATTTTATTTTAAATATTTCCAATCTGCATATAAAATTCCGGGTTTGAGGAACGCTGATGTATTACTCCTCAAAGGTGTAGTACATCACGGAAGAGAAGAAACAAAGCGGTGGAAATCAGCTGAGGCGATGCACCGTAGGCACGGGATTAGAAAGAAAAGAGAAGTTTTTGGACGGATCCAAACGTGGAGAGGCAGTCGGCTTGAAACCGGGACAGTGAGAACGCCATGATTGAGGAGTACGCGCAACCATCAAGAGGAACGTTCGCGGATACTTTTGCTCCCGCGCGAGTTGACTATCATCGTGAATCAATATATTGCCGGATTGTGCAACTTCACGAAGTGATATTCAGTAATTTCTTCTGATATTAATTATCAGTGGTGAAGCATTCGCTCAAATTGATATGATTTAAGAAATACATCTTGTGAAGTGTAGAAGTGAACATAAGGAAAAGATTTACGGCTTTATAGAGCAACCGTCTAACACTAAAATGTTTAATTTCTACGTAATTGCAGATTATTTTTCATAGTATTTCTACCACATTGCATATCAAAATTAAGAGAGTTCGTAGACTTGAGATCAGTAGATACATTCGGGTTTTGAGGTGAGGCATTAAGTTCTTTGTGTGCGCTTTGTGATGGAATCATAAGAACGAAACATAAAACTGCTGAAGTCGCTAATAAACTCTAGTTTGATCATGCTGGACAAATAAAGGCACAAGAAAATCGCGCTTGAACAACAGGAACAACAGTAATTTTAACAAATATTTTCGGTGGAAGTCGGGTGTAAATTCGAGATTGAGAGAAATGGCGAACGGCTGTGAGCTGCAAAATTTCAATATGTGTGAGTGTCTGTCAATTGCTCACAACCTGTACCTTCAATGTACCGGTTTTTTCTTTGCAGGTTCTGGGTTTTCATTCACGCGCCGGAAGATTTAAAACGGATTCCTACAAAATGATCGACCTATTCATCCGGCTGGAGTGAATCGACAAGCGAAAAAAATATTTTTTAGTGTGGGAGAAAAGGTAGAAAACACAAGATTTTTGTTTGGTAATAGAAAAAAGAAGAAAGAAAAGAAAAAAACAAATCAAATACAGAAGGATTACAACTGAATGGAAATGATTTTTGATAATAAGAAGTGAAGCAAGAGACGACTTGGACGCTAAGGTTTATTGGACATTCAGTTGAGACGAGTCAGAAGTTTCGGTTAGCTAAAAGCTAATTGAGCCATTAGGTGGATGCTTAAACACTAACAAAACGAGTTCCTGCCCATCGTGTCATTTGGGAAGTGAAGGAAAATTTTGGGTAAACACCTTATTTGTGCGACAAAAAAAGAGCTAAAATGACAGAAACGGTT
The DNA here is from genome assembly GCA_963969285.1 of Odontomyia ornata. Lineage (NCBI taxonomy): Eukaryota > Metazoa > Arthropoda > Insecta > Diptera > Stratiomyidae > Odontomyia > Odontomyia ornata. Next base: position 103,272,367 of record OZ017740.1, on the reverse strand, counting down.
TCATTCTTTTGAAAAGATACGAAAAGTATTTGAAAATATTATAAGATTCACCGTGCGACAGAGACATCAGTGAGTGCAAGCCTCTGATTTCGAAGACTATGTTTATAGAATTCCTAGGAACTGCTCGACAAGGAACTTACACATTCGTAATATATGCTTGTTATCTACCAGCAATCTAAAACTATTGGTGGAATTGAGTAAACGACTTATGGGACCATATGTCCAAAACGATTACAACAGTTTATTTCCATCAAGTTCTCAAAGAAAGCAATCGGCCGTCCATTCCATTCCTTTGGAATTCATACAAGGGATTGGACAGAAGTTTTAGAAAACACCTTCAAAGTTTATATGTAGTGCATCGGCATCCCACGCTTTTTATTAAAATGGTTTGGAGATGCTTTCGTCCTTTCATTAGTGAGAAATTCAAAAGGAAATTGAGCCATTTGTCAAGCATGAGTGAACTGCGTCAAATTCTTGGGTTACCTTTGTCAAAACTACCTGATGTTACAAGATATGTAGATGAATCTAGAAATAAAGAACGAAGACTGGCACATCTTGAAATTGATGAATTCGGTGTATCCTTAAAGTTCATAATTGAAAATAACCCTTGTGTCGACAAACGATTGAAAGTATCGATATAGAAACGATTGAAGACACCAACCCTGAAAATGACAAGAAGTGGCAACCACGATCAACCGTAACATGTAATGGAAAAAAATAGCGGCACTCTCGAGTGATTAAAGGCAGTTGGATAACGAGTTGAGAGAGTTCAGTTAGAATTTAGAATTTGTCGAGTTAGAATTTAGAATTTGTGGAGTTAGAATTTAGAATTTGTTCGAGTTAGAATTTAGAATTTGTTCGAGTTAGAATTTAGAATTTGTTCGAGTTGGAATTTGAATTTGTTCGAGTTAGAATTTAGAAATTGTTCGAGTTGGAAATTGAATTTGTTCGAGGAAGAATTGAGTAAATTAGAAATTGATGTTAGAATAGAAGATAAGTCGGTTTTGATGGAACTATCGTCAGAATTTAAAATAAAGTACAGTGCTAGTCTCAATTGTTATGTGATTTGTTAATTGTCTCGCAACCATTGAAAACTCCTTTCGAATTTTCCATCGAAGACATTTCGAGTTACATAGAAAACATCCAAAGTGAACGAAGCAATTCTCCAAGCAACACTTTTCGCCCCAAACATTGGTCCGTCGAGCCGGATTCGGCATATTTGAAACAGATAAAAAGGGGTGAGTGTGTATTTTTTTAAAAATAAAACAGGAGTGGTGTGTTATTAGAACAGTAGTGTCAAGATGGATAAGCTAGTCGCGGTACAAATGCAACGCTTAAATCAAATGATCAATTCCGCTGTTAACTATGGGAAAGAAGGAAAAAAGAAAAGATCAGTGTACAGTGTCGAGAGGCGTCTTAAATTCGCTGAAGATACTTACTTAGTGGCCAAAGAATCTCACAAGGAGATACTGAAGTTGTGGGCAGGGGACGAAATACCCTATTTCGAAAAAATATATTTGGTGAACTGGAAGAGAAGTATTTCTCGCTAGCCAACGAAATAAATGAGTTTTTACAGACCGAGCTGGTGGCAGATTCTCAGTGTCCCGTTAATAGTGGCATGAAACTACCAAAAATTGAGCTACCGCAGTTTCACGGGGCATATGAAGACTGGGTGTCGTTCAGGGATTTATTTAGTTCGCTGATAAAGGAGCAAAATTTATCAGATGTGCAAAAAATGCACTATTTGAAAGCTTGTGTATTTGGTGAAGCGGCGACACTTTTAAAACCATACCAGATTACTGCTACCAACTTTACTGTTGCCTGGCAAGTTTTAGTTGATCGTTTCGAAAATAAACGAGTTTTGCTTGACACGCAACTCCGGAAGCTGTTAGATCCAAGCACTGTGGGTGAGTCTGCGGTTGGGATTCGCAAATTGCTAGACACGACATTTGAAGCCATCAAGGCAATAGAAAATCTTGCTATAAATGATATATGGGATGCATTGCTTGTCCATGTTACCACACAACGACTGCCTCTGCAGACACGTCAGTTATGGAAACAGCAAACTACTGTCAATAAAAAACTGCCGTCGTTCGAACAAATAAAATTATTTTTAGACAACCGCTTTCGGGCATTAGAAGCGATTGCACCTACAACAAGAGCAAAACAATTTACTTCGAAACTGCAATCGCATTTGGTGCAACAGGAAGTCTGCGCGTTTTGCAAAGGAAAGGATCACAACATAAGACATTGTTCAAGTTTCGTAAAGTTAAATTTTGATGATCGATTAAAGACGATCAAGCAGAATGGGCTTTGTCTTAACTGTTTAGCCAAAGGGCATATAGTGTCGCAATGTGCGAGCCAAGTGTCATGTGCAACATGCGGCAGACGACATCACGGGTTGTTGCACAGAGAAGCGTCCGGAGAAGCAACCATCCCCGACAGATCAAAATTACCGACGAAAGCCAACGAGTCAACTACTCGAAGTTTCAATGGACATGCCTACACACCATCTACAGAAATTCAAAGCAAGGACATAGTATTGGCTACAGCTCTCGTAAATGTGAAGTCATTGGAAGGGAATTCAATAGTTTTACGGGCGCTAATTGATCAGGGATCCCAAGCGAGTTTTATCTCCGAAAATGCGGCTACTCAGTTAGAATTGAAGAGGAAAGCTGCAAACATTGGTATTTCCGGAATTGGTCAATTTACCGGTGTACAGTTGCGAGGAAAGGTATTGTGTCAAATCAATATTACATCTACTGAATGTATATCTATGGAAATGTTAGTGCTCAGGAAAATTACGAGCCCACTGCCTGTAAACGAGTTCAAGGTCTCAGCGTTTGAACATTTACAAAACCTTCGGCTAGCGGATCCTCATTACAATAAAACTGCTAAGGTAGATATGCTATTGGGAGCTGACGTGGTCTCGAAGATCTTACGGCCTGGGATAGTCCGGGGCCTAGAGGGGCCGATAGCACAAAACACATCGTTGGGCTGGATCATTTCGGGAGAAGTGAAAAATTCAAATACAACGACAATTCGAAGCTTTGCGATTACAAAGAATCTTGAAGATGGAATCACCAAACAACTTCGGAAGTTTTGGGAAGTAGAAGAAGTTTCAACACAGAGAGCCTTAACCATGGAAGAAGAAAGTTGTGAAAGTTTCTATCAGCGAAATACGTCCCGGGGCGCAGACGGACGTTTTACAACAAGATTGCCTTTTAAGAATAATTACAAATGTCAGTTGGGTGCATCACGACAAATTGCGTTAAATAGTTTGATAGCTACAGAAAAAAGATTAGCGAGGGATGCCGAGATAGAGGCTGAGTACAGAGACTGCATCAACGAATATTTGAGGTTGGGACACATGTTTCCTGCGAAAGATACACAAGACGTAATCGAGACTAGTGACGGGAGAAAAATCTGCACCGCGAATTATTTGCCACACCATGCGATCATTAAAGATAGTTCCACAACAAAGGTCCGAGTAGTATTTGATGTGGCGAGGAAAACAAAGTCAGGATGGGCGTTGAACGATGTTCTAATGACTGGTCCCTGTATTCTAAACAAATTATCGGATGTTTTGTTGAGATGGAGACTTTGTGTAAAAGCCTTCGCCGCCGATATTGAAAAAATGTATCGGCAAATAAGAATTCATGAAGAGGATGCAAACTATCAGCAGATTTTATGGAGGGATACGGATGGATCGATTAAGGACTACTGCTTAGCAACTGTCACCTTCGGAACAACTTGTGCTCCATATTTGGCGATTCGAAGTCTACATCAAGCTGCTGAGCCTGTTAAGGAAACGAATCCTTCGATTTATACATCGATAATGCAAGATTTCTATATGGATGACTATTTGTCGGGAGCAGATACTTTAGAAGAAGCCATGGAGAAGCAAACAACAGTGAGAAATTTACTTAATACCGCGGGCTTCAAACTGAGGAAATGGATAGCGAACGATAATTCCATTTTGCAGAATATAGAACTGAAGGATCAAGCTGAGCATACAATATTGAATTTAGATTGGGACAATGGTTTCAAAACGCTAGGCGTTGTTTGGTATCCGTCATGTGACAGTTTTAGCTACAAAATTAAAGTAACATCGAATGGTCCGGTATGTAGTAAAAGGACATTATTGTCGGAAATAGCGCGACTGTTTGATCCGATGGGATGGCTAGCTCCGATCATTATTCGAGGAAAAATATTAATGCAAGCTCTGTGGTTGAGCGGTACGGATTGGGATAGTATCTTACCTAAGGAAATCAGCGACGAATGGGACCATATAAAAAAGGATTTGATACATATCGAAAACTTGCGAGTGCCGCGTCTAATCACGGTTGAAAAAAGTGAAGAAGTTCAATTGCACGGGTTCTGTGACGCATCAAATCAAGCTTATGCCGCAGTAGTATATCTGGTATCGACATCGCAAACACAAGCACAATCATCGTTGATCATGACTAAAACCAAAGTCGCCCCAATAAGACCCATTACAATACCCAGACTAGAATTATGTGGAGCGGTTTTACTAGCTAAACTAATAAAGTAAATTAAACTGTCATTGAATCTCGGAGCGGTTAAACTATACCTTTGGACTGATTCAACGGTAGTCCTATCGTGGATTAAAGGTCATACAAGTAAATGGTCCGTATACGTCGCTAATCGAACCGCAGAAATACACACCGAAGCAAAAGATGCTATTTGGCAATATGTTCCAACTGCCGAGAACCCCGCTGATATCGCTACTAGAGGCGTAGATCCAACGAGTTTGCTCAAGGATTCACTGTGGTGGAATGGGCCAGGGTGGTTGACTCAATGGAAAACCCGTGGCCCGAAGCAAATGGAAATTCCTACAATAGGACTTGAAGCTCGAAAGCTTGCCGTTGTGGTCAATACTTCACATTTCACAGATTGCGAGTACTTGTTAAACAAATTCTCTACTTTGAATAGACTCATTCGAGTGACGGCATATTGTTACAGATTTGCCGCTTTAGCGAAAAGGATCAAGCCTGATACACCACATTTGTCCACTTATGAATTAAGAAAGTCACTTTTATTTTGGGTAAAGTACACTCAAAGAACAACATTTGCCATTGAAATGTCAGCTTTGGAAAGAATGAAGCCCATCGAGAAAAATAGTAAGATATTAAACCACAACCCATTCTTACATGAAGGTATATTAAGAGTCGGAGGTCGATTGGAAAATGCGCATATAGGTTTTGATAAAAAACATCCCATTATTCTACCAAAACACAGTCGTTTGACAGCACTGATAATAGAACAATATCACTTATCGACGTTGCATGGGGGAGCGCAATTGACGCTAAATTTGATACGAACGAAATATTGGATTGTTAATGGAAAACAAGTCGTGAGTCAACATATTCATCGCTGTGTTACTTGTTTTCGTCATAGGGCTACAGTACAATCGCAATTAATGGGAAACTTGCCGAGTGCCCGAGTGAATATATCTTTTAAAGAAAAAAAAAAATATATCTAGACCCTTCGCTCATACCGGAGTCGATTATTGTGGACCTATTTTTATTAAAAATGGAAAGGGCAGAGGAACTACGAAGATTAAAGGCTATGTCGCTATATTTATTTGCTTAGCGATAAAGGCTATTCATACCGAATTGGTGGGAGATTTAACTACAGAATCCTTTTTAGCCGCACTCAAAAGATTTGTAAGTAGACGAAGATTTTGCAAGCATCTATACAGTGACGGAGGCTCCAACTTCGTAGGCGCTAACTCTGAGTTAAAGAATGTCATCGAAAGGAATAGAAACGTAGCAGAAGACCTAGTCACCAACGACATTACGTGGCATTTCAATCCTCCCGCAGCACGTCATTTCGGGGGTCTGTGGGAGGCAGGAGTCAAGTCTATAAAATACCACCTTGAGAGAATAGTCGGCGAAACAACTATGACATATGAAGAATTAAACATAGTGCTGACGCAGATTGAGGCTTGTCTAAATTCTAGACCACTATGTCCACTATCAGAAGATCCTAATGATCTATTAGCTTTAACACCAGGACATTTTTTGATTGGTGATGCTCCTCTGGCTGTACCGGAAGACAATTTATTGGACTTGAAAATTCATCATTTAAACCGTTGGCAACTCACTCAACTGCTATGCAGCATTTTTGGAAACAATGGAGCTCGGAGCACATCTCACGCTTACAGCAGCAACCTAAATGGCTCCAAACAACACCCAATTTACGTGAAGGGGATCTGGTGCTAGTGAAGGAGGATAGATGCCCCTCTTACAAATGGCCACTGGGAAGGATCATAAGCACCACACCTGGTGTCGATGGTAGAGTCAGAGTCGTGACTGTAAAAACGCAAAATTCGTCATTTCAAAGGCCAATTACAAAAATTGCACCGCTACCCATTAATGACCATCACGATCCAGAGGAAATATTAGCAATGACTGAGAAACCCCTAGAAGCCCACTTAGAATCACGCGCCAAACCCCTAGAAACCCACTTCGAATCACGAACTAAAACTCATAAGAGAACTAACAGAACACACAGAAAGATGAGAAACACGCAGAAGAACATTTAGAAAACATAAAGAACACACACAAGAAGATTTTGAAAACACTCCCTTTACAAATCACTTTAAACCCCACAAGAATCATTTGAAACAAAAAAAAAAAAAAAACAACCCGAGCGAGTAAGACGCGCTTTAACGTCCTCCGTTCCTGCGCCTCAAGGTTCTCAGCACGGTGGAAATACCGCTGAGTACCGATTGGTACCCAGATCCTCGAGATCCAGAGTCGGAACGGGAACAACGCCATAAACTATAATATATTCTAACACTTATTACATGCAAACTAATAATCATATTTCCAGATCAGAAAGCAGGAATTTACCTGAAAATACTTTCCAGCGGGGGGAGGATGTTGAGAAACGATTGAAAGTATCGATATAGAAACGATTGAAGACACCAACCCTGAAAATAACAAGAAGTGGCAACCACGATCAACCGTAACATGTAATGGAAAAAAATAGCGGCACTCTCGAGTGATTAAAGGCAGTTGGATAACGAGTTGAGAGAGTTCAGTTAGAATTTAGAATTTGTCGAGTTAGAATTTAGAATTTGTGGAGTTAGAATTTAGAATTTGTTCGAGTTAGAATTTAGAATTTGTTCGAGTTAGAATTTAGAATTTGTTCGAGTTAGAATTTAGAATTTGTTCGAGTTGGAATTTGAATTTGTTCGAGTTAGAATTTAGAATTTGTTCGAGTTGGAATTTGAATTTGTTCGAGGAAGAATTGAGTGAATTAGAAATTGATGTTAGAATAGAAGATAAGTCGGTTTTGATGGAACTATCGTCAGAATTTAAAATAAAGTACAGTGCTAGTCTCAATTGTTATGTGATTTGTTAATTGTCTCGCAACCATTGAAAACTCCTTTCGAATTTTCCATCGAAGACATTTCGAGTTACATAGAAAACATCCAAAGTGAACGAAGCAATTCTCCAAACAACACTTTTCGCCCCAAACACCTTGCTTGAACTATATTCCACCAATTGTCAGAAAGTGTGTAGACTCGTTATCGTTGAGTAGAATCATACAAACCGAACGGACTTTCCGACGATCAGGCAACCACGCTAGGATCAATGAACTGAAACAAAAAGTGAATCGTGGTCAAGAAGTTGATTTGAAAGATATTGATGCATAACATTTATCATAGCGGGATTACTGAACTCATTTTTGAGAGATTTCAGCGAACCTCTCTTGATTTACAATTTATACGACGAAATAATTAATTTATTGGACTGGTCCAAAGAAGAACGATCCCGAGTGTAAAGCGAATGCTTCGGGAAAAGCTGCCCACAGAAACTATGAAGTATTCAAATATCTAGATGAATTCTTAGTTAAGGATATGGAAGGTGCGAAGCTCCATAAGATGACATCATCGAATCTAGCAATAGTTTTTGGTTCAAACCGAGTTAGGCAAGAGATAATCAAATGTCAGTAGAAAAAGTTGCACCCATAAATGCTTTCGTCGACTTTGTATTACAAAATCACAAAGATATATATTTGGTCGATATTAACAAAAAGTATTATTCTTTATCAGAAGAATTCTAAAATGTATAATTATTCCTCTATGTGTTAGGTTGGGAAAATAACTATCTTTTTATTTACAATAGGGATGAATGCGTTAAAATATTTTAGCAATATTAAAACAATGTACAGCGATCTCACCACATCAACAGCGGGCGCCCGGCGTGGATTTCGATCAGTACAGAATTGATTCTTTAAGTGCATGTTTACAGTTACAGCTAATTTTTCAACATTATGCATTAGAAACAGTAGGGAAATTTGAATAATTGCGTTGTGCGTTTAGATAAATCATTTTTTTTTGCATGATAACAATTTATAGATAAATCATTTTCTTTTTTTTTTTTTTGCATTCTGATAATTTATGGTTAAATCATTTTTTTTGCACCATAATAACTTAAAGATAAATGCACGTTATATTATGGCAGATAGTTTAAACGGTTTCTTTTATTCTTAAGTATATGTTTTCCATAACAATCAAGTATGAAAAGAATATGTTTAATTTTGGAATAAAGTTAGAAAGAGTGGTGTTTTTCAATTACAAGATTGAATAAATAAACTGGACTGGATTGAATCGTTATGTAAAAGAGAACTCACGTTTTTTCTTTGAAAAAAAAAGTGATGAACATTTTTGCCATTCTTTCTTTCATTTTATTTGTATTGCCCGGATGAATTCAGGTTTTTGAATTTGATGACTATCACAAAATTACAACATGAAACAATGCTCTAAATTAACACTACTAAATTTTGGTGCGCTTGATTGTGTTAATCGTTTAGTAAGTTTATAAATGTCACGATGTATTGTATGAGTACGAGTATATCATTGAACAAGTTGATTTTTGGAAATGAGCTCACTTGAATCTCTGTAGGAGCGTACCAAGGCTACTTTTTCACCATTGTTCCGACTTGCTGCCCAGCACATTCAGTGCTTGCCTGCGGGACGTAGTTTTGCCGGTACAATTGAAGGTGGCGAGGCTCGTCCTGATCAGCAAGTTTGTATGCTAGACACGGCTGGAAAAGTGCAAGAGAAACTCATCAAGGAAAGACTCACTGACGCAATTCGTGCTGCTGGGGACCTATCTTCTCAGCGGAAGGGCTTTAGAGCAGGAAGCTCCACCACCATGCGATTGCAGGTGGTGAGTGCGGTCCAAAAGGTAGAGGCACATAGCCACACCAAGCGACGGATCGTTCTGTTGGTGACACTCGATGTTGGGAACGCTTTCAACTCCGCTAGATGGATGGATATTCTGGAAACTTTTTTTCAAGTTTCAAAATATCTAATGCGACTTTTGAGGGAATAACTGAATGACTGATGCCTGCTTGACGATACCACACAGAGTCAACGAAGGATGAAAGTTACATCAGGTGTTGCCCAAGGATCTGTCCTTGGTCCAGACCTGTGGAACGTGTCTTATGAATGGCTATTGAGACTGGAGATGCCAGATGAGTCATTCTTGATCGGCTATGCGGATGATGTTGCGGCTCCAGTTCCTGAACAAGCACATTAAAGGGTCGGAAAAATGTGTTTTTATGAATTTTTCTTGAAAAGGTTTTTTATTTAACAAATACAACAAATTAGTTGGACAGACCGACGCGCATGTCCGAACGGTTTTGTACCCAACTTACGAAATGCAGTCACCAGCTACGAATAAAGTCAAAGAACATGTCAACGAGATGTGCATATTTAAGAGAAAATCCACTGTTTCTCTATTTTCGACAGTTGCCATTTTGTTGCAAACTAAAGTTTATGGATTGATCTTATTTGAAAATTTCAAGAAGATCAAATCAAAACTGCAGTGTGTAGTGAATAGGTAAGTGTAAATGTCCGTTCAGGACTGCATCAATGGTCTGCTGCCTCGGCGAAAGAAGATGTTAATATCCGCCGAGATGCGCTGGCAGGCTAGCATTGAGGTGTCGTGGCGCGGGTTCGCTCCCCCAGCGCAAGGACCCGCTAGAAAAGAATTTCGCATTCACAAATTCTTGGGTCTCAAAAACAGAACAAATCGACCCAAGTCGAAAAAAAAATGTGGGTAACTACAAAGAGGAAAATTGATTGTTCCAGAGAACAAGTCGAAACAAGCCAAAAAAGACAGATTTAGGGGAACCTCGTCGTTACCCGACAATTCTCATGGCCCACAAATAAGAGTTGGACAACCGGATGGTGGTGGTGCCCCCTCGCATCCGCCCAACCGGATCAAGATCCAAAAACGTTGCAGCGGCTACATTTTTCCCTTCTGAGTGGAAAACTCATACAAACGTACCTTGCATGAGCCGTCCCATCAGAAAAGAAATATAACGGTGACCAATTTATGTCATAGAGTTATGTGAGCGAATCACATAACCCTATGCCATTAAAAGGCACCTTGGCTAGAAGCCATCCAACCCGCAAGAGTCCTGAAACTAACAAACTTTTGGGGCGCGCCCGATGGCTAGCTCATTTTTCTCTGGAAACGCCTTCCGCAACGCCGGGTCCTGTACCCGGTCCGAAGGAACCAAAATGAAAAGACCGAAGTTGTACACTTAATGAGGCATTCCCATTTTATTACTCATTTTTTTTAAATTTTTTAATTCAATTTACTCATTTTTTTTTATTTTTTTATTCAATTTATTCACAATCACTCGATTTTTAATATCTCCTCTCTTCTTTTATCTCTTTGTATGACCCTGCTGACTTGGATCAGATAATTCCATTTCTAAGATATATAAAACCGATTTTATATGTTTCAAAACAAATAATTTGTATACTTTTCGCCTTTATGTCCATGTAATCTTTCCCTAAAGAGATATACATATATGGAAGAGTGGATGCTTTCAAATGTATAATTTAAAGCGTTTTACGTTTTGATTCGTTAAAAAATAACGTACAGTATCAAAAATTTTTCTGATGCTATTCATCAAATCGTAAAACCAGCTCAATTCTCATGTTAAAATTATAATTAAAGAAACGATAGATAAAAATTTAAAACTTCTAGAATAGTAAAAATATTTCTAAGCCGTAGTATTCTTCCTTTCAGTAATTTTTTTTTTCCTGTTTTTAGTTTGGCGATCGACGCAACTATTTGGTAATGTTCGAATCGGGATGCTTTTCTGTACAAAAAAAAATATATAAAAAAATAATTTAAACATTAAATTATAGAAACCGTAATTTAAAACAAGTTGGGAGCTTCGTGATTTCGGTTTCCCCATAAACACGTTCTGGATGCATGCGTACAATAAACGGCTTTCTCATCGTCATCTACACCAAACTAAAGTTACACTTGCAGTAGTCCTGAAGGGTTCATTCCGTCGTCTTTTGCGCCGATTGTTGCATAAGGTCTTCGAGGGCGGTATACGATTCACCGGTTGAAGTGGGCAATGATTGCGTTTTTGTCACTATTGTTGTTCTGACGATTCGAGCCTTCTCCTCCGCGGGTTCGTTGGCTTGCTCTGTTGCTCCATTAAATCGGCATTCTCTTGGTCAAGTTGCTCTTGTTGGGCGTGAATGGCAACCGGCTCACCTTGCTCATTAGTTGTGTATGCTACAGATACCGGTATCCGCACTCTATCTTCGCTCCTTTGTATTTAGTCGATTAATGATGAGAGAGTCATGCAAACGTTGAGTATGGGAGAACGATGAGGACGTACAGAGAAATTCCTTTTTAAGGATGCGGTAAAATTTCGGATGAATGAATGTCGCTTACGCTTCTCATTGTCCTTTTAGTCACAACAATTATTTGTGCCGTAATAAATGGTATAAGTCGTATCGTTGCACATAAGACGACAATTGTTATAATATTGTTTTTAACACTTTACGCACGCGACGTTTCTCCTCGGCTGCATCTATTTGTGATGGCATGTCTATTCGAAACATTATAAAGTTTGATAATGAAGCAACCGATACGCGAAATTATACTCGAATTATTTTTATCTTTCACCTAATAATTTTTTGCATTTAATTTTAACCGGCGAACAACTTTAAAACCGAAATGAAAGTCCTAACCCTATAGAATCACTTTTACATTCTCTTTTGCACATACTCTTACGTTATATGTAAACCGCAATTTCCATAGCATGAGCAATGTGCACACCCCCGTATAAGCAAAAAATTTGAGTACACTTACTGTGTCCTTCATGCTTCAATAGCTTGTCTCTATCTTCATCATCGAATTTGATTTCTCCTTCAATTCCTACCTTAGGCGCTGCATCAGGATGCTTCTCGGTATAAGTACAAATTAAGTCACATGCTAAACCGTCGTCCATTTCAAAATTGTGTACAGGTTCCATTTCACCACAGTGTATCGATCCTAGGGCTTCAATTCACTTGCTTGATCCTCCCTGTAATTTCTTTCCATTTCGCTAGGAAAAAAGAACCGAAAGGTTTCCTCAAATTAAATCAAAATTCGCAGTCACCCACCTCCTCATAACCTTAACCTCCCATTTTTACTTGGCGATAGTTGAATTTTCTGGGGGGAAACACTTACGCAAGGGCTGTCTAGCCCAGAAGGGCACTACTTTTTGTCGAAAAGCACACCGGTTCGCTATTTAACAAATTACTTTACAGTTTCAACAACTATCATTCCTTGACACTCAAACGATTGACAGTTACTCCGCCAATTTGACAAATGTTATCGCTTTTCCACAAGCTCTTCCCCAACTGTGCCAGTTGCTAAGTCATAGGCTGCTACAATTTGAAATTTTGATAAGAGATAGGAGGTTTTTCGAGCAGTTCGATATTGTGACTGCTCGAAAACAAAAATTAACCGAAGTAAAAAGAAAAATGAAAAAGATTTCAAATAGTAATAAAACTTAAATTTCATGACGAATATAATTAGATGGTAACGTTTAAATTTGATATAAAGGAAAATTGATACAAAATTACGTTTAATAATAACAAGAAAAAAAAAAACAATTTTATAAATTATAATTATGAATGCAATTAAAATTTCGGTTAAAGAGTAGGAATGTTTTCGAGCAGTTTGCTTGTGGGACTGCTCGATTACTACAAGTGTTTGATTCGATTTTGTGTATTAACCCTTCCTGTGCATTGTTGCGAATTCCAGCCATACCGGGATTCTCACTTTCATCAACTCAAATTGCCTACTTATCATTTCCACCTTCTTTTGGGCACACATACCTTTTTCTGTGTTTATTTAATTTAATTTTTTTTAGCACTTAACCATTTAGCTTTATTTCTTTATACCTCCGGTTTATTAATTCTGCCTTTTTAACTACAAAAAAGAATTATTAATGTTATCAACAAAATTTCATTTATCACTTTTCATTCACACAATTTCATTCTATACCTTTTCCCAACAAAAACCTGATTCTTTTCTTCATACTTACTAATTACATATATTCATAATCTAACACAAACAAAATTTTATTTGTTATACTAACAAAAATTCAAATTTCATACCAAAGCTCATTAAGAAAAGTTCCACAGTTGAAGTTGCTAATTGGATGAACGGGGGATTATCAGAAAATGGCTCCGGTCTTAGTACCGTGGACTCTATTGAGGGGTCCGCTGCGTCACTGGATTCAAGTTCTCAGCGCAGGAACACTCTTTTCAATATCAGCAAAAGCAATTGTTGCCGTGTGTATGACTGTTTGCATATAACTAAACGCTACCACGGTTATGCAAGTCGCCATATATGCAAATGGAAATTGTTGCACTTGTCGTGATGGAATAGATGTGTGGATAACGGAATTGAAGTGTATTGATTTTCGATTACGTTGCCTTGGTACGGCAGCGGGATCGGGCTTGAGTTGAGTCTAGATTTGGTTTTGGAGATGGGAGTGAGGTTTCGTGGTGCCGGAGTGATTTGGTGTTGATAATTCGCGAAAAGGTTTTCATTGGGAATTAGTGGAGGGAAACAAGTTTTTGAGTCAGTTTTTGGATTCTGGGAACGAATCGGTTGAAGTGGGAAAAAGGAGAAAAACGACAGTATCGACCAAAAAACGATTTGCGAGTGGGTATGAGGAAAAGCAAAAAAAAACTGTTCTTTGTTTTGGTGGTGTCGGAGTGATGCAAGTAACTTGAAAGGAAATGGTAGTGAAAGTGGTTAGCGGGAGTAAATTGAGAACAAATTATGTGCAGACAGAGATACTGCAATTCATCTTGCCGGAAGTGTATTCATGGTGGGTCTTATCAGCAAAGGACAATTTTATCGCGTGTTGGGTACAAGGGCACAATATCCGCGATTCAAGTGTGGGAGCTCTAAAAAGAAGAGCAAAAGTGAACTAAAAAGCTGATTAATTGTGATTTCTGAAAAAAAGAATATTGGTAGTGTTATGCTATATACAACGTCGTCAATTGTCTAAGCTCCGCCAAGTGTATACGGCCAAGCGCATACGCCCATTGTCATTAAAACATGTACTTGTCGACCAACGGCAAGCGTAAAGTCTTCATAATCCATACCATTAGCGACGACGACCATGTACATAAGAAGCTTCGGGGTGTGCTTATAGAATTATCGACAAGCTACGCCCATTGTCATCAAAGCATGTACTTGTTGACCAACGGCAAGCGTAAAGACTTCATAATTCGATCTACATAAACCACAACATTAGCGACGACAACGACCATGTACATAAGAAGCTTCGGGGTGTGCTTATAGAAATATCGACAAGCTACGTCAAGTGTTATACTACATAAGCCATAACATTAGCGGCGACAACGAACATGTACATGAGAAGCCTCGGGGTGTGTTTCCAGTGGAGTGACACTGTGCTAAACCCTGCCTTCAAACCATTTCTCGAATTCGCCGCAAAGCTTCACCATGCGAGTAAGTGAGAAGTGCGCGGAGGAAGAAGTTTACGTAGAACGAGAACGCACGTTTCAACTACTCAGCGAATTGAGGCCGCATGAATCGTTTAAAAGACAATTGATCGAGCGAGAAACGGCGAGTAGTAATAACAGCGGTTACAGAACTGTACGCGAGTGTATTTCGCTGCGAAGTGATCAATTGTCTTTTAAACGATTCATGCGGCCTCAATTCACCCTAAATTCGCTGAGTAGTTGAAACGTGCGTTCTCGTTCCACGTAAACTTCTTCCTCCGCGCACTTCTCACTTACTCGCATGGTGAAGCTTTGCGGCGAATTCGAGAAATGGTTTGAAGGCAGGGTTTAGCACAGTGTCACTCCGCTGGGAACACACCCCGAAGCTTCTCATGTACATGTTCGTTGTCGCCGCTAATGTTATGGCTTATGTAGTATAACACTTGACGTAGCTTGTCGATATTTCTATAAGCACACCCTGAAGCTTCTTATGTACATGGTCGTTGTCGTCGCTAATGTTGTGGTTTATGTAGATCGAATTATGAAGTCTTTACGCTTGCCGTTGGTCAACAAGTACATGCTTTGATGACAATGGGCGTAGCTTGTCGATAATTCTATAAGCACACCCCGAAGCTTCTTATGTACATGGTCGTCGTCGCTAATGGTATGGATTATGAAGACTTTACGCTTGCCGTTGGTCGACAAGTACATGTTTTAATGACAATGGGGTTATGCGCTTGGCCGTATACACTTGGCGGAGCTTAGACAATTGACGACGTTGTATATAGCATAACAGTAGCGGTAACAAAGTAAAGCGTAAATATCGGACGCATGATTCGGTGAGCTCGATGGATTTTCAAGTTGTCGTCTCGAGGCTTACAATCTGTTCAAGAGTTCATCAGAAGCACACACAAGAATTTCGGAAGTGTAGAGTTAAGAGCACTGATAGGTGCATTTTTAAAAGATTATCAAGCGTGGTCAGAAAGTGTGTGAAGATGCTAACAAGTAGATTTACGGATTATCAGTAATTATTGTGAATAAACCTTGTTGTGCCCCTTCATTGAGTGACAATAGTGCACATATACTTTGGAATACTTTGAAAAGATATTAATAATTAAAACAACCTGTGCTTAAAGCTAATAAACGATAAAAGAAAATATCGAAAAGGAAAACAAGTTTAAAAAGCTTTATAAATTTTAGCAGTTGCCCCGTTCCCCCTTTCCAGTTACAGAGCTTTCTTTATTTCTTTCCTTTTTTCTTCTAATACTACCTGCGCACATGATTTATTTTTGTAAATTATTATATTTATATTTGATTGGATATTAATTTCAATTTAATATCAGCATTTTAGATTTTAAAAGGGGGTTTAATTTAGATGAATTTCGTATTTTTATTTGTTATTTGTTGGATTGTTGTAGTTGAAATTAAGTTTTTGTGAAAATTTAACGGTAATGAAGTATTAGAAATACAAATTTTTCATTTCTCTGTCTAAACAGATATTTTTGCGGTGTTCGGATGCAGCAAAAGAACGATGCTAATGCCAGAGCGTTCTAGGAAATAAGAGCAGGGAACTCTGAAGGACGCGCTAGGTGTGCGAGCAGTAGAAAAAAATGTCAATCGAAAGATTAATTATCGCTGCTGCGATCGCTACTGAAGCGACTGAAGCAAGGGTCTTAAATACCAAAATGAACCCCGCAGAATATAGACTGAGTGATGCAATAATCTTGGACCGCTCTGCAGAAGAGTGGCTCTCCCGTAAAGCGACTTTGATTGTGAAATGCATCGTTGCCACCTGCGGTACAGAACCGCGATCTAAATAGAGCTTTGAGGCTGAAAGAGCTGCAAGCTAGAATAGGTCATGACAGACAAAGATTGCTCAAGGCAGAGCAAAAGCAAAAGATCAAGCTCTCTGAAGGCGCAGTTGTTTTCCCAATGTCTGATAACAAGAAAAGGTTGGTTTTCAACCCAATTAATGGGGATCAGAATAAGCGGAGAAGGAACGAAGAGGGACCAATGAAGGTTTAAGTTTCATTGGAGGAATGCTTCCAGGAAGCGCTACGTAAAACAGCTAAAAAGCAGCCGAAAAAAAAAAATAGTAAAAATTGCTACCCCAGGAACAGAAAAAATAAGCCTGAGCTTTTAGAAAACAGAATCCTTGGAGGTGGCTCAGGAGAAGAAGATTAGGAAGCGGTGCAAAGCTTTTAAGAAGGCAATGTTAATTGTATGATGAGGGGAACTCTAAAACCGGAAAAAATATAAACTGCTATCAAAACCGTACGATCGACTCATTCGCGTGACCTATTGGTGAAGTTCGGACCAGAAGCCACCAACAAAGATGCATTCCGCGACGCAGTCGAAAATATCTTTGTAGCGTAGGTACCACAGACGCGCTTGAACCTAGCCTGCTCTCGAAATAAGAGATATTTACCCGAGATGGAAGATACCTGAAAGCGAGGTTTTCCAAGCTCGCGCGAAGCAAAAATTAGACTAACTATCCTGAATAATAGAGGCTAGTGCATGGTCATTGTCAACACCTCCGAAAAATATGCGCAAACAGCTGAAGGAAAAAGGAAAATTGGAATTGTTTAGGTTGTTTGTAGCATGAGGCAAAGAGCAATCACTCTCCGGTGTTTCAGGTACCTCAGCATACTTCAAGGGGCTGTTAAGAGCTCGATATGCGCTCCCTCTGCACAAAAAAGATACACTTCTTCCTCTGCCAAAACGCTAACCCAAGGTCACATGATTTGAAACATGCGCTAGAAACAGGGAAATTTCAGGTTATGCAGGAAGCCCCAACTAAAGCTAAAAAACTTCTGTAATGAGTCGTAATCTGCAGATTAACTTACACCGGAGCACACTCGATCAAAATTAAGTCAAGCAGTTTGCGAGAGACAATCAAGCTGACTTGCTACTGCGCAGCGAGCAACACTACAACCGAAGCTACCTAACATGGTATCCTGACGAATTTGGTGATTCAATCGTCTAGGCTTAGAATGGTACTGATTTCCTAATGAAGGGCTGTGGACAGAAGGACGATTTTGTGTGGGCTCGGTATTCAAGAACAACAATCTTTAGTGTGTAACTAAGCTGAAGGAACTGATATCATCTTTCCAAGTCAAGTATAATACTTTGGGGGGCGCTGTCTAGAACGCAGATGGCCACGCACTCGTTGGGGGAGATCTAAAGGGAAAACAAGTCCTAGAAATGGTGGCCAGGATAGAACTCGTGGCGCTGAATACCGGTGATAGGGCAATTTCTCCCCGTAAGTACTGTGAAGGAACCATACCGGAGGTAATTTTTCCTCGGAGTCCCTAGTACGGAGGGTATATAATTGAAGAGTATTAGAGGACTACTCAGCCGGTGATCATCAGTACATACTGCTTGAGATCCGTGATGCTATCTCCGAACCCTCATGCGTTAGATCTTTCACGATTAGGTCAAACATTGGAAGGATGGAGGTTGAAGGTTCATCGATGTGCTGACGACAAGTTCGCTGTTGCAAGAAGATTCGCAGAGGACTGAAGGCAACTCAAGACGTGGTGAACTCTACTATGAGCATCATCAATCCTGCTTACAGTACTTCTATATCTCATCGGAGACCCCCACATGGCAAGGCTGCAGTGAACAAGGATCCGTGGCGCCTCGCTACATGCTAGTTATGTGGATGATTGGTGCTCTACGCAAGCCCTGCATATACGAAACAGAAAAGATAAATAAAGAAGTGGGGGTATATTCTTCTGCCCAAACTGTCCGTGTTGGTGCTATCAACGGCAAAATTTGCAGTTCAACGTCCACTCTTTACGCTGCTGGAACTGGAAGAGGCAGTCTTATAATTGGAACCAAGGATGACTTCAGGTGCAGACGGCATTCCATCTAAGGTGTTGTAGCTTTTCTTTCACAATTGGCCTAACTTGCTGCTCAGTACATTCAACGCTTGCCTGCGGGAAGTAGTTTTCCAAAATATTGGAGGGTAGCGAGGCTCGTACTGATCAATAAGAGGAGTTCTAAGACGCCGTCTGCATACCATCCGATATGTAGGCTGGACATGGCTGGAAAGTGCTAGAGAAGTTTATCAAAGGAAGACTCACTGACACGATTCATGCTGCTGGTGACCTATCCTCTCGGCAGTACTGCTTAGAGCAAGACTTTCCATCCTTAATGCGATTGCAGGTGTGGTAAGCGCGGTCCAAAAGATGCAAGCAGATAGCTGTACTTAAGGACGGGTTATGTGCCTTCACCTTCTAAACTGCGCTTACCATCCCTGCTATTACATTAATGATGGAAAGTCCTACTCTAAGCCGTACTGCCAAAGTGATAGGTCCCCGGCAGAACGAATCTTATGCGTTCTGGATACGCTGAAACCCCTTTTTTAAGTGCCGAATCCTGCTTTATGATACAATGCAGGGCCATCAAAGCCATCGGGTGCATTCAAGGTTTTATCCTTGGTCCAGACCTGTGGAAAATACTATACGAAGAGAACTGATACTCTGTGGGTATGTGGATGATTTTGCGGAACTAGTTGCTGGACGTAACATCGAAAAAGCCTAGCTTAGGCTAGGCGTGCTTGCGTGAGAGACTGGATGACTGCTTGCGAGTTCAGTCTAGCACTGGAGAAAACCGAAGTGGTCATGCTGACACTGAAGACAATCCCCAGAGTAAGGGAGATCAGTATTGGATACATACTAATCAAATCGAAGCCAGCAATGAAGCATCTAGGACTACTGATCGACTCAAAGATGAGTTTCTCTGAGCAAATCAAGGCAATGCGTTAGAAGGCTGCTTCAGACATATTGGCTCTGAGCTAACTTATGGCAACGTAAGGGGACACAACCCATCAAGGAAACGCCTCTTGATGAGTGCTGTAGAGTCAGTGGTACTCTATGGAGGAGACATGTGGGCTGAGTAACGAAGCGTTCCGCATATGCTTGGCTGAGGTCTAGAAAAGAGGAGCACTGAAGATAGCATCTTCTTATCTGACAGCCCCTGATTCGGTGGTGAGAGTTGTTGCAGGGGTGATACCAGTCGCCCTTCTTGCTAGAGAGCGCAGCGCTAGTAACTTGCATCGTGACGAGGACACGAGGCAGATAATTGTCCGCGAGGAGAGACAGCGCGCACCTTACAATTGGCAGCAGTCTTAGGTGAATCGCGCGAAAGATGGAAGGTGGACTGCATGGCGCATCTCGGATCTGAGACTGTGGCTTAACCAAAAGCATGGTGCGACTGATTGTTGCACCATGGAAGTAGCCGCAGTTGCAGACATTAATATTTGGCAGGGGACTACCTATTCCGGGGTGGCATGCTGAGAGTATCCTCTGCTCATGCTGGGATACTTTACACACACCAAGGAACATAAAATACAAGAGGATGAGAAGGCTCGAAGGCACTCTTGTAAAAAAATGAAAGAAAATTACGTTTTTAAAACATTATAACAGCTTTATTTGGATTGCATCCAATTCAATATTATGAATCACCACTCAGGAAAAAAAAATTGCTAATACGAGAAATAAAGAAATCTCAAAACAAACCGAAGAAAACAAATGAAGCCCCCGTTTTAATAAAAAAAATTAAAAAATTAATCTTAATAAATCAAATACATTCAACATCATCAATAAAAAAATTCATTAAAAAAGTTAAAAATCGAAATAACTTGATGAGTTTCAAATATTTCATTTGTTATTAAAAACATAACTTTCTTTGCTTTAGTACTGCAGCCACTTTCGGGCCATCGCTTAGAGATAGAGTATCTCATTATCTTCATTGAATGTAACGGCACTCCATAAGGTGGTATGGTCAGTGCCACACTCTCTGACGACGTCTACCCAGCTGCGATACGTTCTGGTGTTAAACCAGCACGTATCATAACGGAACGGGCTTTCAGTCCGTCCGAAGAATCAAGCGAACCAAATCTCGTCATTGCCAACGAGACTCGAACCAGAACAATACTATTTTATTATGCTTGTAAGACACTATTCAAATAGGGGTTGGATTTACGTTTTTACTGAGAGTACATTAACTGTCAGGCAATTGGGTATCACATTTTGGAATATTGATGACCATACTTTTTTCACGAAAGAAGTATATGTACAAATTTCTTAATTCATTGTTTCAATAAGAATGTATTCGACAGAATATTTACTCATGTATTTTCAAAACTCACAAACCTCGCTGGGTTTCTTATTTTTCGACCAAGTTTAACTTTCCTACGATACCAACTCCAATAAACATTTTCATTACTTCAGGTCCTCACTCGGCTGCCGCTACTACCTAGACTGATTCCGCAGTCACGCAATTGAAGTTCATTAGACTTCAATCCCGTTCCCTCTGTTAATCTTTCAAACTTTCTCCAAATGTAATACTTATAATTGCATATATGGTGATTTGCATATAATCATGATAATGCTTAGCCATATGCAAATCATCATCCACTCAGAAATATTTGCATTTCACGAAACTAAAAAGATTTTTACTCCTGGGAGAATTTAAACCTAGGGTCCCAGTAGAAACCCAGATTGAGAGTCCAGCGTGCTACCGGCCACACTACGCAGCCATTATTGTTGAGAAAATGAGTATTCGCACCATTTTCTGCCATTTCCTTTTCCAATCAGAGATTGAACGATCAATTTCCAATTGATGCCAAGCGATGAAATGCTTGCATCGATTTCATTGTGATACGAGATTTGTCATATGTTTACTGGTGTAAGCATCATGAAGAGATTAGGAGATATGTTACAATTATTATGCGATTGCTGTCCCATTGGAATGAATGAATAGGAACAGCAAATACTATGGTAGAAGAGGAAAATTGAGTTTAGTTTGTTGAAGAAAAAAAAATACAATAGGAAACAATTTAAATTTATTTAAAGGAAACGAAGAGCTTTGTTAAAAGGAATAATAGGGGAATATATATCGATAAGCTTAATTTAGACAAAGACCAGCTTCTTTATAAGCAACAAGCGCAGACTAGATCTAATGACGAAAATTCTGCAAAAATGGCCAATTGCTTTGATGGATTGGCCTCAACAATAAATAACTCCAGTATCAGTTCTAGCAAAACCGAAAAAATGCTTAAAGAACTAAAGAGTGCGCTTATTTCAATTAAAGATAATTGTTGCAAGACGACCCAAATTGAAAGTAAGCTGAAAGAATTGAAAGATGTTTTGGCAGTGAAGGATGGATCGATTAATTATCCGTTTAATGCATCAGCTGCCTTGTCATTTAGCTCTATCGGCACTCCTCTGCGTGGTTTGGAAAAAAATGGTTTCTGATATCGATAGCAAAATTTCCAAACAAAATTCAGAATTGCTAAAAATTTTGGAGGAACAACTGCTAAGAGCCATTAATAGTATGGAAAAAAATTTGCTTGAAAAAATTAACTCGAAAGTAAATTCAACGCCATCATTAAATCACGAGCTGATACTCGCAGAATTTAACCAAGCAGCATTGGTCAACACTAGCCACAAAGAAGTGAAGGATGCTTCTTCATCTCCCATTAAGAAAATAACCCCTGTCGCAAATATGCAGTCGGCCAAATCTCCTGTTCGGTGTACAAAGAACATTATCCTATTTGGCACCCCCTGGTAGGAAGAGGAATGGAACAGGCGGATCGAGAAAATTAAAATGGCGAATTCCTAACATCTGAAAATAATGCCTGCATCACACCGGAAAAATCCTGAATACCGAGTATTTTTCGTCAAAGGAGCTCCAAAGTCGGCAGATGTTGTGTGGATGAGGAAGTTTCTCAAACTTAAGCTCTTACTTGAAAACTGTTCTATAGAGTTGGTGAACGCAAGTGCAAATTCTTCAAAGTGTCTATTCCTGCACGATATGCCTGGGTGTTCATTGATCTACAAGAGGATAACAAGTGCCAGATCTGGAATGGAATGACTATTAGATAATGGGAATCCAAATCTAAATTCACAAAGGGTAAGAAGATTGATCAAAATAAAAATAAAGATTATTTTCAGAAATTTTTAAAAACCGGTAAAAAACGTACTCAAAATTCAATGAGAAGTAGAAGATCTTCAACATCCAATATAGTTGGCTCGTCACCAAGGACTTACTCTTCTGACATTATTCAGTCTTATTCTCAGACGTCGACTTTCTCTTCAAATGATAGACACTTGGAGAGACAAATTTCCACTGAAACTCAGACCACTCAGATAATGAGATGCAAAATTCTTCTCTGATTGAACCGATAATTGCACATGTTAATAGCCTCTCCCAAAAAACATCTGTACAATCAACTACACTAACACCCTATTCAAATGTTGTCCGTGGTGATACGTTGGCTGCGTCTTCTGAGGGTATAATCCTTTTTCCGCCAGTTTCAGACACTCCGATCTCTACTATCAATGTCAGTCACCTAGATCCACTGAACCCATCTCCTGTGAAGTTGTCTACAGATATGAAGGATAATCTTGAGAGTAGATATCTACTTTCTAGACTTAGGGACCACAAATTGTTTGATTGCGTTCGACTTTATCTTGCTTACACGCACAAAGCGCCTGAATCAACCTGTTTTGATGGTAAAACCAAAATTAATCTCAAAGGACTAATTCAGCAAAAAGGCCTGCCTATTGAGATTGAGCCATTATACCATCTTTTTATAAAAAATCACCGGCAGCTCGGACTTTCTGCTGACCAGGAAAAAAGTGATCTGGAAACATACGCTTTGCATGTGAGATCTAAGCATGTCTCTTCCAAAAAGCAAAAGAAGAGTTTAAAAAATATCATTCCTGATACTCACTTATTATTGAATGGTATTAAACTCTTTTACCATAATTATAGCGGCTTGAGAGGGAAAATAAATAAATTATACCTTGATGCTAAGTCCTGCCGTTTTAATGTATTAACGTTCACCGAAACCTGGCTACATAATGGTTACATAAACGAAGAAATTCTAGACAGTAGCTGGACCATTTATAGAGCTGATCGTGACTACTCATCAACAGGCCTAACCAAAGGTAGCGGAGTGTTGATTGCGATCAAAAGTTCCATGGCCTCTGAAAACGTTGATACTACCTCCTACAAAACTTTTGAACATAAGATGGTTCGGATACGCTTTGGCAAGTGGTTTTTATACATAGGGGTATTTTACATTCCACAAAAATCTGACGAAATCTCCTACGAGAAGATATGTGAAATTATAAATTCTATTGCTGCATCTCTAGAGGAACATTATCTAATTATAATTTTCGGAGACTTTACTCCTGATGAAACTGATAACCATCTTCTACCAGTAAACCTCTCAAATAGCATCGATCTTAATCTAATCAATGACATTTATGGTAATGATTTACAACAAGTATCACTGACTCCCAACCAAAACGGAAACTGGTTTGCTCTTATTTTTTCCAATGCTTATGACGATGTTGTGGTAAGTCCAACGAATGACAAAGAGAACCTTTTCTCTAACACACGAAGCCATTTTGCTTCTTCGGTTGAACTTCCATATGTGATGTAACTTTTTCCCGAACGTACAATGACTGTATTGTATTTGATTTCTTAAATGCTTATTATAATAGCATTAAATTTTATCTTGCCAATATTGATTGAAACTATCTTTCAAGTTTAGATTTAGATGAAGCAGTCTCTTCATTCTATAAAACACTCTTCGAATGCATTGAGACTCATGTTCCTAAACTAAAGAAAACAAGTTGGGTAAACAGACCTACGCTCATGTCAGAAGGGTTTTGTATTCAATTTACAAACTGCAGTCACGCAGATCAAATCAAATCAAGAAACATGTCAAAGACGATTTTATTGGAGAAAGTATGAAATACGAAGCTCATACTATTATTAACAAAGTTGAACGAATTTCGACTTCTAAGGTTTTTGGTATTGTTATACCCATAAATATCTCCCTTGATAATTATTTCAGATGTCCATCCGCGACGGAGAAAACACATTTTTCATGTATTTACAACCCCCCCCTCTGTGTCCCCACTGAAGCAAAAACTGACAGTTCAACAACTGTTTTGAAAAGCTCCCATGAAAACTTGTATTTCATACTCATATCGGCTACGTTTGATGAATTTTTTTTTCAGGGGCCACTCTCCTGTACTGTTATCATCGATTAATGGCCAATTTTTTCGAATCCTAGAATGGTTACAAAACCTTTTTGCTAGGAGCTCTCTCCCACCTCCTTGACTTGTTTCACTTATGAGCATTAATTGTAGGTACTCATCTTCAGTCATTCATTCAATTGAATCAAGTGTTCAAAGCATGCACCTTAAACGTTGAAGTTGGGAAAAAATAACTCAAAATTATTCAATCTTCGCATTTAAAACAGCCACTATTTTGTTTTACGATTACTGATACCACTAACTGAACCGATTCTCAAAGATATACATGATACCTATCATTCCTGAAATTTTCATGCAAATCCTAGCAAAATTGTAGTGTCTGAGTCGGTAAAAGGCGCATGTTGTTCCATAGCCATATGTTGCCATAGTAATAAATGCAGCGCATATTGTTCCATAGTAATACAGGAAAATTCAAACCGCTATAACTTCGCTAAATATGATTCAATCTTAATGAAACTTTCAGGAGAGATTAACCTTATAAATAGACATCTACGTACTGAATTTCATTGAATTTAAGGGTACCGTTAAGAATTTATTCAAGAAAACATAAAATCGATAAATCATACTATTACTAACAAAGTTGAGTGAATTGCGACTTCTCACGTACTTGTTGTTGTTGTACTCATCAAGGCCTACATCCCTGATTTTTTTCAGATTTTTCGGATCACAGGTGTCCAATCGCGAGGGGGGGGACACAAATTTTTCGTACATTTCCCCTCCCTGTGCGCCCCTCGAAGCAAACTTTGCCAAACTAAGACCTGTTTTGAAAAGTTTTCATCAAGACCTTTCATTTGATACCCATGTCGGATACCTTCAATGAAATTTTTTTTTCGGGGGGTCACTCTCTTATATGGGGAGACCCCCCTTAAATACCTTATAAAATTTTTTTGTAGTTGAACTTTGAAGAGATCACCACTTTACACCTACACACAAAATTTGATGTTTCTAGCTTAAGTAGTTTCCGAGAAAAACTGCTGTGACACACGGACGGACGGACGGACGGACGGATGGACGGACGGACAGACGGACAGACGGACAGACTGGTCGCGAAACTAGTAGGGCTTTGTAAAATTATTTTACAAAACCCTAAAAACCAAAACTTCCGAGCCCTGGCTTGATCGCGACCTTCGACATCTGCGGAATCAAAGGAACAAGCTCTATAAATTAATGAGAGATAACAACTTTGACACAAGCCTTAAGATTAAATATGATGAGCTGGCTATGGAATTCACTGTAAAATCTCGCGAAGCATATGATCAATACATCAATTCAACCGGGGAAAATATTATTCGTAATCCCAAAGAATTTTGTAAAAACCAAGCAAAAAGCCACAGGATTTCCATCATCAATGTATTACGGTGATAGTAATTAAATTTGCCCTCAAATTATATGCGGCCTTTTTGCCGTGCGTTCTCAAGAGGTTTTCCGCCCGGCCAACAATTCTTCTAGCATACCAGTTTGCCATTCAACGACAGCACCATTCATTGATGAAATGAGCAATTAATAAAGAAGATGAGATGAGTAAATGCTATTAAAGAACTTGATATTAATAAGGGACCTGTACCTGACTCTCTTTCACCGAGATTTCTTTTTGAGTGTATACATCAAATCTCTTCCCCTCTTTTTATTCTATTCAACGTACCTTTATCGCGAGGGGCTTTTTCAACTGTCTGGAAGTCTTCTCATTTGACTCCGATCTTAAAAAGTGGCGATAAGCGGTCTTTAACAAACTATAGAGGTATTGCGATACTATTAGCTATCCCAAAGTTGTTCGAAAAAATTGTTTGTGATAAGCTTACCACATTGGTTGAACCACGTTTAAACGAATAGCAGCACGGTTTCCGCAGAGGTCGATCAACTACCACTAACCAAATGCTTCTTACCTCAACTACCCTCTGCGAAATGGAAAAAGGTAACTAGATTGACGCTCTTTACGTGGACTTCACCAAAGCCTTGGATCGAGTCGATCATGGAATTTTGAGCTCCATACTTCTGAAGTTCAGCATCTCTGGGTCCTTACTGAGTTGGATTGCATCATTCCTAAATAATCGAACACAGTTTGTAAAATTCCAGGGCACTTTTTCAAGAGAAATCATTGCCTCTTGTTGAAATATGAAACCCACCTCAATGTACTAATAAACTAATGTACCAAAATTGTTTGACACGAGAATAAACTTGCTTAGTTTTTCTTCTTCTACAGTCCATCGCCACAACCAGACGTGTTTTATTCATCGCTCCTTGTAATAGCCTATTTAAATTCCACTTGCTGCGAACCAGAACAACAGGTTATGCGCCCAGGTTTGCGGAATAAATAGAGTAAGGTGCGGCATACATTTTAAAAGATAAAATTTCCGTGGCCCAGAAAAAGTGCAATAAACCGACATTTGTTGTCGTCGTAAATTACGAGCTTTTCGGTCATCATTATGGAAAGCGAAAAAGGTGATTTCACGAAAGTGGCGAAGCTGACAGGCTCAGATAATTATTTATCGTGGCGTCGGAATGCCAGGCTTGTTTTGGAGTCGCACGATCTCGATGGATTCCTGGAAGAAAACGCGACGGACAGTAAATTAACGGCACCCGCTGCAACGGCGGCGGTGGATGTTGCAGTGGCCGCATTGGCGGCTGATTTGGACAATGCCACACTGCAAGCAGCGGTTAAAAGTGCGCGATATGCAGAAAATGCGGCAATCATTCGTGATGCGATTTCAGTAAGTGACCGTGTGAAGAAATCCAAACAAGCTAAAGCAAGATTAATGATGCTAATAGATCCAAAACTACACGATGAAATTGGTGAACATAATACGGCAGCGGATCTGTGGAAAAAGTGTTCGGAATTGTACCGTAATAACAATTGGCTTAACAAAGCAAAGGTTCTCGGGGACTTCACATCGTTGCGGTTATCAAGCTTTGACTCAATGGAGACATTTCTGCGCGAACATACAGCCGCGATGTGCCGTTTACAAGAAGCCGGTTTTGTGATCGATGACAAAATAATGTGCGGGCTTATAATTTATAGTCTAACGCCTGAATATGAAGCATTCATCGGTGGACTTGATGGTAGCAATGTCCTCACAAGTGACGGTTCAAGTGGACATCGATTAACATCAGCAACGCTAAAGAGAAGTCTGTTGGAGCATGCGAATTCGAAAGGCGTGTTGAACAGCGAAGGGAATGCCACAGGCGCATTCAAAGCTGCATCTAAACCAGCTACGAGTGAGTCGAAAAGCAAGAAGAAGAAGAAGGGAAGCGGCTCGATCAAGTGCTTCACATGTGGTAAGAAAGGGCACAAGAGCCTCCAGTGCAAAACCAACACACAAAATGATGAAGGCAAAGGCGGAAGCGCCAAACCAGCCTTCTATGCTATGACGGCAACTGGTTCAACGGACGCGTGGTTCATTGACTCGGGTGCGAGTTCTCATCTCACATCGGACAAGAAGATGTTCAAGCAATTCACCAGTAGCAATGAATTCGCTGACATAACAACGGCTGACAACACCCGCTTGAAAGTTGTTGGCACCGGTTCCATCGAGCTAAATGTTGGGGAGCACATAATTCCAGTGAATAACGTATTGCTAGTCCCTGGAATAGCGGCAAATTTGTTGTCAGTATCGAGCATTGTGAAAGCTGGGAACAGTGTGCATTTCGACAGCAGTGGTTGTGTCATTCGAAGCGCTGTGGGTGATGTGTTACTGAATACACCATCCAAAAATGGTACATAAAAGATCACGAATTCGTCGAAGGCTAGTGGGCTGTTAGCAGGCAAAGACGAAGACAATCTGACGACGTGGCATCGGAGATTGGGTCATTTGTCGCATGGTGAGCTGATCAAACTGAGTGGAATTGTGAATGGAATCAAAGTTGACGGCGATAAACAAGCGTTGGTGAAATGTATTCCGTGTTCGCAAGGCAAACAAAGCCGACGTCCATTCAAGAAAGAAGGTGCCAAAATCAAGACAAGTCAAATACTGGAATTAGTTCACCGCGACGTTTGCGGCCCGATGGATACGCCTTCAGTTGGGGGCGCAAAATACTTCGTAACATTTATCGATGATTTTTCGCGAAAGGTCTTCGTGTATTTTGCCAAACAGAAGAGTCAGATCGGGAGGATTTTCGTTGAGTTCAAGATGCTTATGGAGAGGCAAACCGGACTACAAGTTAAAATGTTCCGTTCCGATAATGGCAGAGAGTATCTCGGCGAATTCGAAACCGAATGCAAGCGCAGTGGAATCGTGCATCAGACCAGTTGTGTGTACTCACCATAACAAAACGGCGTGGCCGAGCGTATGAACAGAACGCTCATAGAACGTGCAAAGTGCATGCTGTTCGATGCGGGCTTGGAGAAGCCGCTTTGGGCTGAAGCGGTTAATATGGCTACGTACGTTACAAATCGTTCACCGAATCGCACGCTCGGGAACAAGGTCCCGGAGCAATTCTGGAGAGAAGGAGCCATCGATCTTTCGTCGATGCAATTATTTGGATCGCTGGTGATGGTGCATGTCACAAAGGAGAAGCGGCAAAAGTTGGATGCGAAATCGAAAAGGATGTTTCTCGTTGGATACACCGATACGCAAAAAGGTTTGCGTTGTTTTGATCCTGAGACTCGAATAGTTCATACGAGTCGGGATGTCGTCTTCAAAAGTGCACCAGAACTGAAGGTAAATGACGACGTTCAAATTAATCTTCTCGATGATTTCATTCTAGGGGAAGTCGAAGAGCAAAAGTCGACCGGAGGGCTTGAAAATCATGAAGTCGAGTCTCCCATGACAGAGTCAGCTGTCGATGGTGCATCAATAATTCGCTCACCAACTTCCCGGAATGAGTCTATTATGGGCGAAGGCGATGAATCAACAACGAATGTCAAAAATGATTTGTCCTACGGGTTCGACGAAACACTAGCTGAATCGCAGTCTGAATATGGGTCGGACGAGGACTATGTCCCACCCAGTATACTACAAGTTCCAGTTGGGGATGTAAGGCGTTCAACGCGTCCCCCGAAATCAAGGAATGTGGAGGCGAATTTCGTTTTTGTAGCGGAAATCGATGAGCCCGAATCATATCATGAAGCTGTCAAAGGCAACAGGAGTCAACATTGGGAGAAGTCGATGGCGGAAGAATTGGCGTCACACGAAGAGAACCGAACATGGACTTTGGTTGAGCTACCAGTCAACCGAAAAACAATCAAGACCAAATGGGTCTTCAAGTTGAAGCGTAATCAAGCTGGTGAAGTTGTTCGCCATAAAGCGAGGTTGGTGGCAAAGGGTTGCTCCCAAAAGGCCGGCATAGATTATGAGGAAACTTTCTCGCCCGTTGTACGCTATGGGTCAATTCGCTATCTGCTGGCCATGGCCGCTCAAGAGGGTTACAATGTTGACCAAATGGATGCGGTGACCGCATTCTTTCAAGGGGATCTCGACGAAGAGATCTTCACCGACCAACCCGAGGGATTCAATGACGGGACCGGACGGGTCTGCAGGTTGAATCGTGCGATGTAGCGGGCCGTCAATGGAACCTAAAGTTAGATGCAGCTCTCATCGGGATTGGGCTAACCAAATCAAAGCTTGAGCCGTGTATCTACCTCTTGCCATCGCTGGAAGTGATTCTGGCAGTGTATGTGGATGATGTTGTGATTATTTAGAAGCAACGCGACAAGATGGAGGCACTGAAGAAGGCTCTTAGTACCGAGTTTAAGATGAAAGACCTTGGTAGAGCGAACAGTATAATTGGCATTCCCATCGAGTACGTCAAGAATGGAATCGCTATACATCAGCGTCATTATATCGAAACCATTCTCGAGCGTTTTGGAATGAGTGACTGCAAGCCAGCGGTTACTCCAAGTGATCCAAGTCAAAGATTGTCAACAGATATGAAGAAGGAGGATAAATCAACGGATAACATTCCATATCAACAAGCGGTCGGTTCGTTGTTATATTTGGTTCAAGGAACGAGACCAGACATTGCATTTGCTGTCAACTACGTGAGCAGATTCAACTCATGCTATGGGCGGATTCATTGGACCGCCGTGAAGCGCATAATGCGGTACTTGAAGGGTACTATGCATTATCGTATTGTGTATCGTGCGGGTAACCAACTACTTCATGGTCACTCAGATGCTGATTGGGGTGTCGACATCGATAAGCGACGTTCCTGCTCTGGATACGTGTTTATGTTGGCTGGAGGAGCAATCTCATGGGCCAGTAAGCTTCAGAATACCGTGACTCTTTCAACAGCTGAATCTGAGCATATGGCCTTATCGTTTGCTACTTGTGAGGCCATATGGTTGCAAATGTTTCGCAATGAATTCAAGAGAACGGAAGATCCTGTGGTGATCAGATGTGACAACATGAGTGCAATAACGATTGCCGAGGTCGATGCGTTCCGAAAGCGTAGCAAACACATCGATGTAAGATTCCATCACGTCCGTGAGAAGGTGAAGGCTGGAATCATCGATGTAAAATACGTACCATCAAAGAACAACATTGCAGATTGTTTGACGAAGGTCGTCGTCGGACCGATTTTGAACGTGGGTGTTCATGGAATGGGCATCCAGACAAAACAAGAGATGAACTGATGAAGAATGAACTATTGTAAAATCAATGTTGATTATCGTTTGAAGTAATTTGTCAATTTGATCATTTGAGATAACGTAGAATGGAGTTGATTACTTGAATTAACGTAGAATCAGTTTGCACTTATTTTTATCTATTGAATCAAATTGTCTTTTGTCCGAATGAGTTGGGGTGTTGAAATATGAAACCCACCTCAATGTACTAATAAACTAATGTACCAAAATTGTTTGACACGAGAATAAACTTGCTTAGTTTTTCTTCTTCTACAGTCCATCGCCACAACCAGACGTGTTTTATTCATCGCTCCTTGTAATAGCCTATTTAAATTCCACTTGCTGCGAACCAGAACAACACCTCTTCTGGAGTGCCACAAGGTAGCCACCTGGGTCTCCTTTTATTCAACATCTTTATTTCTGACTTGTCTGAAATTTTAAGTGACGTACCTCATCTTCTTTATGCTGGCCACTATAGAACACCGTCAATTCCGATTCCGAGGCTATTTTTCTGCAAGCCAAAATAAATTCATTATTGAAATGGTGTAACGATAACAGGCTTTATCTAAATATTGGAAAGTGTTATGTTATAAGCTTCTCAAGAAAAAATTCAGTATTTGAGCACACTTATAACCTGAATGATTCCCCACTTCAAAAAATTGACCAGATCTCAGACCTGGGCGTTCTGTTGGACAAAAAGTTGAATTTCCATTCCCAATACGATACAATTCTTGCTCGGGCATATAAGCAGCTCGGTTTCATAAAATGTCGTGCCAAAGAATTCAAAAACCGATGGGTCACCAAAACTCTATACACCTCATTTGTTCGCCTCCTTCTTGAATATGGTTGTATTATTTGGAATCCATGCTTTGGGAATCACAGCATCCGCATTGAATCTGTGCAGAAACAGTTTATTCTTTTTGCCTTGCGTGATGCTTATGACCCAAGAGACTTCGCTAACTTGCCCCCTTACCAGCAAAGATTAAATATTTTGAATCTTTCCCCCTCTCATCTCGAAGAACCATCTTAAGTTCTTGCTTTGTTTTGAATGTAATCAATACAATAGTAAATGTTGCATCACTATCAAGCAAAATCACGTTCAAGGAAACGATTAAACATACTAGGAACACTCGTCTGCTTCATGAAGACCAACATAAAACCACCTACGCAGACAACGAGCCAATTAATAGGTGTTGCAAGATCTGAGTGAACATTACTCTTCTTCTATCTCAATACATAACTTCAAAAAAAAAGATTGCTTACGCATTAAAATAAGTTATTGTTAAATATACATTTACTTTTTTGTGATTGGTTTAGATATAAGTACTTTTTTGTGATTGCCTTGTTGGCTTATAAAATAAATAAATTGTTTTTAATTGATTTGGATAAGTTCTTTTAATGACGCAAAAACATGGAAATAACAAAAAATTTCAAAGGCCTCTGAAAGTTGGATTTTTACGAAACTTTATGTTCAGGTCGATATTAATGGGTTGAAATGATTTTTTCCTCCAGCGGCTATTTCTTAAAATTCTGTTTTGGTATGTGAAGTAAAACTTATGTTCTTGCAAATTTGTCAAATATAACTATTTGAGACACACATCCCCAGCCACCTTTAAAAGCTTATGCTCAAGAAAACTCAATTAATCCACAATTGCATGTCTAAATAATGAAGCAAGTAAAATGAATCTCCTTGCGCTAATAAAATTTCAACTAAAAGCGATTAAACAAAATTGTTTCAACAATGAGCAAAGAAAAAATGGTACGCAAGGCAATGAAGTCACTACTCGACAGTTTGCATTAAGAGATTAGTCCGCATTGCGAAGCATTTTCACTGAGTACATTAACTTAAGTCTAATTAGTTTTGCGCGTCTACTTTTCTCATCAGCTAAACAAATATGCCCATCAACCCAGCGTACACAGCGAATTGAGAGACATGACAAGAAGGAGAACATTAGAATATCTAATCAACTTCCAACTTTTAATGACTAATTACCTAATCCACAAGATTGGAGGAAGCTTGACTAAGAGTAAAAGTTGCGAAATTAAAGCATATTTCCTTAATGAAACAGAATATTATTCTTGAAAATGCTGGGAAGTGGGTGCTAGTAAACAAGCACTTTCGTATTATCATCTTCAAGCTTAAATATAAGTTTATATTAGTTTTACTGCTGGAAGTAAACAATTTCTAATGTTTGTTTTTTATTTTCATTTCAGGTAAGAATAATTTTTTTCGCTTGTGCAAGGTAACGACCAAATCCTAAAAATGTGACAGCATGGATAACATATTATATACATTAAGCTGTATTTAAATATCTAAACCCAACAATTACCAAGCAATAACTTGGGCTTAAAGTAATCCCTTGGTTGAGACTCATAAATCCGCCAAAAAATTACAGCCCATGTTCGCCATTTAGAATCCACGGTCCTACGGCCACATACTCATGCATAAAGTAGTGAAAACCACCGACGAGGGTTCATAAATCAAAATTTTCCACATCACGAACTCATAACAAGTCCCTAATGCAAAATAGACTGCCAACCGCCAACAATACCGACTCCACACACATTCGGAGGATACAACACTCAACACGGAACATAAGGCTTGAAACATATGCTCATAGAAGCTCGCATGTTTTTCCGCCCTAAATATGGGTACATATATGTTTTGAATAATATATTTCGCTTTTTTTTGCAATACAAACTGAAACCGAATATACGAGACCCAAAAACGTCTCCTTTTTTTGGAAATAAATCAGTAGCCAGGACCTAGAAAAAAAGTTGAGGAAGGAAATAAAATGAAAAGAATGAATAACGTTTGATGGAAAAAGGTCCTACGACAAATACGAAACGGAGAGCATTAATTTTCTAAAGTACTTGGCTAGCGAAAAAAAATTCGTATTCCACTCAGGAAACCGATGCTGACTGTGAAATCATCTGAAAAATCATTTATCACTTTGTTATTCATTTGATCCTCTGGATTGCTAAGTGTACCATACCTGATATATAGTTATTTTCAAAATTTCATCCTTTGTGGTGCTGAAAACAAAATCTACTTCCACGAAACTCTTCGCATGACAAACATTCTTTATAACTGTCGTAATCTCACACCTCTAAAACTTTACGATAACCAATCGATTTACGACGAACTCCCAATCATTTCTTGGGCAAACACGGAAATTCTCCAGGACTGGTTAATGTTAGTGTATGTCTGTTCTCTTTGTACCATCATCCGTACACAAAACTAAGTGTGGAAGGAGGCGAAAGTCAAGCGAAGCTGCTGTAAAAGTTCGCTGTCGGCTAAAAGTTTTATGACATAAATCGACCTTTTCCTCGTTGCTATGCGAACCTCTTTCAAACAAATCCTCACGTATGTTCATCCGGGAATAGAATCCAAGCCATTTTTAAAATTCGTCTCCACTCAAAATTTATAGCCAAGAGCTCGATACTATTTTTACGGATCGTTGTGTTCCTAGAAAACGTACGATTTCTGAGGTTATTTTCCAAGGTGATGGTTGTGTATCTATTGAATAGGTTTTCGATTATCCATAAATATTACTAGATTTATTGGTGATTCATGGATATTCAGTAGAAAAGCTGAGGATAGGTTGGATATTTTAGAAAGACCTTCAAAGCTTTGTAGTCTTCTTAAACAGTAAATATAGAATTGAAACCTTTTAAAATTCAAGGATATGTTAAATCTTTCAAATAACTATTTAATGGAATCTTCACTTTATTATAATTTGTTTGTGCTTGCCTAAATGCCAATACAATATAGTGTAATGCAAATTTAGTTTGCATAAAAACCACTAGTTAATGCTTGTACAGGGTTATCCATTTCGTGGTAGGAAAGTATAACCCTGGCATTTGACATCTGTCAGAATTAAATGTCATCCAAAGCGTGTTTTTTTTAGTTGAAGGTTTGGCATTTAAAAATATGGATCGTTTAACAGTCAAAGAACGCGTTAAAGTTATTCAATTTTATTATAAAAATGGTGATTCTGCTGTATCAACATTTAGGGCTCTACGAGCCGATTACGGTCGACATAATCGACGTACACAGCAAACGATTTCGAACACAGTGAGAAAATTTGAAGAGACTGGATCAGTTATTGATATTTCAAGGCCCGTGCATCATTGCAACGTTCGTTCTGCTGAAAATATCGCTCTCGTTGCTCAAAGTGTGGAGGAAGACCCGAATTTGTCGATTCCTCGACGTGCTGAACATTTGGGCTTGTCTTACGGTTCATTGTAGCGGATTTTGCATTTGGATTTGCATCTCCATCCATACAAAATCCAACTCACTCAAGAACTTAAGCCTCAAGACCATACGCAACGGAGAATGTATGCGAATTGGGTGATTGGACAACAAGCCATTGATAACAATTTTTCGAACAAAATTTTCTTCAGTGATGAGGCTCATTTTCTGCTCAGTGGTTACGTAAATAAACAGAATTGCCGCATACAGGGCTCTCAAAATTCTCAGGTGATCGCAGAAAGGCCTTTGCATCCGGAAAAAGTGACCGTTTGGTGTGCATTATAGTCTGGTGGTGTTATTGGCCCGTATTTTTTTGAAAACGATCAAGGAAGAGCCATTACAGTCAATTCTGACCGCTATGGACGGATCTCAACCGGTTATTTTTGGAAAGAAATTGAAGATTATGATCTGGAGAACATGTGGTTCCAACAGGACGGAGCCACAAGCCACACAACACAGGCTTATCGAGCACTTTTGCAAGAGACATTTCCAGGACGCTTAATTTCGAGATTGAGTGATGTCAATTGGCCCGCAAGATCCTGTGACCTAACACCATTGGATTTCTTGTTATGGGGCTATGCGAAAGATCGTGTTTACGCGAACAATCCTCAAAATCTTGAGCAATTGAAAACCAATATTCGTGAAGTTATGGCCAAAATACTGCCGGAAATGCCCCGAAAAGTCATTGAAAATTACCACAAAAGGATTGAGGCCTGTAAGAAGTCCTGTGAAGGACATTTGAATGATGTTGTGTTTCACGGATAATGGCAAGGT
The DNA here is from genome assembly GCA_963969285.1 of Odontomyia ornata. Taxonomy (NCBI): domain Eukaryota; kingdom Metazoa; phylum Arthropoda; class Insecta; order Diptera; family Stratiomyidae; genus Odontomyia; species Odontomyia ornata. Next base: position 103,235,864 of record OZ017740.1, on the reverse strand, counting down.
TCAAGGTGTTTCACGTATAACGTCAAGGTTTATATTGAATAATAAATTTCGTTTACATCCATCCCATTCCTTTAGCTTTACTTTCCCAAGCGTAAAATGGATAACCCTATATTAGAAATACTAGTCAGTGCATGAACCATGGCCATTGAACGAGAAATTGCGACTTTGAGGAAAAAGAAAGAACTACTCGGATTACAACATTCGATGAGTCTACTCGAAGAAGGTAGTCAACCGACCCAGGCTGCGGACAGTCGTCATATTGACTTTAGTGATGTTATATATGCGGTCAACAAACTCAGCGGTGATGACCACTATGATGTCCAGAGCTTTGTAGCCCATCTAGATGACTTTTTGGCAACCGCCGATTCAGATGATCTCTTTCAGCTGTTATGCCTTCGACGTCTCCTCTTGGGAAATGCGAAAGCCTTTCTCAGAACCACTTGTGCCACAGACTATGCAAGCCTCTGAACCGAACTGGAAGCCCGTAGTTGGGATCAGAAGAACGAGACGTGGCAGAGATATGTTCTCGAAATGCAAGCAATTGCATAACCCGTTCTAAAGGTCCACAATACTGAAACACGCACTGTCTGACAGCTGAAGGAGTTACTTGAGCGTCACGAAAGGCAAGTCACCGCAACTTCCCGCCAATTTACTGCAATTTCCCGTGAACCTCCTGCAACGGTACCCAGGTGAACTGCTGCGAAATCTGTCGTTCCTGCTGTCCTGGAAGAAACGCCACACTATTTTAACTGCACCAGATGAGGCCACTATCAAAGTTCCTGCCTTTACGAGAAGCGTGCACCAGATTCGTGCTTCAAATGTTGGGAGACTCGACATAAACGCCGAGGCTGCCCGAATCCAAAAAAGTCATGATGGTTATTCGCAACACCAACACCGGTGCCTACGCTAACGAACCGAAGAACGATAGTGATATAACTGACAATGAAACTAACAGCGCCCTCACCGCAATTAATCTGGTAAGTGTTGCTTTTACTCATAGTTGGGGAGAATACTCAGAAATTGTAAAACTTTTGTCTCTTTTCGACACCGGCAGTTCCTTCATCATTAGGAATAGAACCTTCTATACGAGACTCCGCGGCTTAGGAAATGCAACGATAAAAACGTGTGGAAAGGTCGATGACTATATTAAATTTCGTAGACTATGTAGAAAGATTCCTCTTCTAATTATTCCAGATGAAAAGTAATCTTAGGCCACAATTTCCTAAAGGAATTTAGTATTTATCTTCATGAATTCAAACATGTTTATACCCAGATGTATAGTCATAAGAATAAAGCCTTTGAAAAAGACATAAGTTATTCCTGTGTCTGTGTTATAAAGGATTGATCAGTCTATGTGTTGAATATGAACCTCCTGAGGACGTCACCTATGAACTTAACAACATTAGATCTACTGATAAAAATTCGGCCAACGCTGATGCACCCGTTAATGATCAGACCGACAATAACTTTAGAACTTTGTCCGACCTTACTACATTACCCCCAGATGACACAGAAACCCTAGAAATTAATATATCCCTGAGCAAAAACCACACTGAAGCCCTTAGAAAGACCATCTACGAAAATTATTTGAACCCGATGAATCTCGTTGTAACGCCCCATCACAATCTGATGGAAGGTCACCTAAATAATAACACTCCATTTCACTGCACGCCACGAACATTACCTTACCACGAGCGAACAGAAGTTCAGATCACAAAAAAGCTACTAAGAAAGTGAATAATTGGACCCAGTAATTCCCCATACACTTCTGCCATAGTCTTAGTTAGGAAGAAAAGCGGTAAATTGAGAATGTGTGTGTCCAAGTGAGGACCATATAACAGTTATCAAGAAATATCTTGTACCGAGGAACCAGAAGAAATTTTAGACCTGTTTAGGATTGTTTTCCTATTTTCGCAACTTCATTCCATCATTCTCAAAAACAGCCAAACCGCTGTAATTCCTGACCCGCGAGGGTGTAGCCTTCGAATTCATTGACGAATGTAACGCGGCCTTCATTGAACTGCGCATTAAGTAAGTCGCTGCTCCATTATTAGCAATTTATGATCCGAAAAAAGAAACTGAACTCCATTGCGATGCTAGCTCCTCTGGCTACGGAGCAATATTGTTACAAAGGCAAGTCAATAATAGGTTTCACTCTGTACTATTTTTTTCAAAAGCTACCACACGCGCTGAATCTCGTTATCACAGTTTCAAACTGGAGACGTTGGCCATTATCTATGCCCTGAGGTGCTTCCGAGTTTATTTGGAAGGCATAGCTCTTAAGATAATAACAGATTGTAACTCTCTGACACTCACTCTTGACAAAAGATATGTAAAACCAAGAATCGTCAGATGGGCCCTCGAGCTTGAGAATTATAATTACACAATACAGCACCGAAGCAGAGTATCCATGGGTCATGTAGACGCATTGAGCCGGTGCTACACCTTTTGTCCTTCTTCAAACGACGAGCCAACAACTGTCCTGTCCGCTGTCCCTCACGCCCACACTGATGACTCTTTCATGTATTCTGCTGTTAGAATCAATAATTACGTACAAGACTCTAATGAGAATGCTAACATCTCCGCAGACGCACCACCCGAAAGCACAACTGATGTAACTAATCAAGTATGAGCTCCTGATGACAGTGACGACTTAGAATTTTTGATCCAAGTTACGCAAAACCGGGACGAACGCATCCAAAAACTTCGTGAACAACTAAGCGTATGTCCAGTCCTAGTTTACGAGTAATTGGACAGTCTTGTCTTTAGAAGAAATAAATCCGGACAAACGAAAACATACGTATCATTAGAAATGGAGGATAATGTGATTCGTTTGACGCATGAAACAATTGGTCTCCTAGGAATAGAAAAAAAATTATGAGCAACTGAAAAAACACTTTTGGTTTCCGAACCTGAAAGGAAAAGTCGCAAAATTCGTAAGGAACTGCATAAAATGTGTTATGTGCTCGCCACCGCATCGTTCCAATTAACATAATCTCTATAACATACCGAAGGCATCAATACCATTCGATACTATACGCTTGGACTACTTCGGGCCTTACCTACTATCAACTCAAAGAAGAAATACATATTGTTAGTTTTAGATAGACTCACTTAATATATTAAACTGTATCCAGTTAACTCGACTAGTACAAGAGAAGTTATCAATAGCCTTGATAAATATTTTAGTTACTACAGTCGCCCCAGTAGCTGACCGAGGAGCTTATTTCACCTTTTTGGATTAAAGCACATACTTGGCTAAACAGAACATCGATCATGTGAAAGTTGCCGTCTCCAGTAGCCAACGCGTAAGTAGAAAGGGTAAATCGAGTTTTAAAACCTATGCTTGCCAAACTTATTGAGCCCATTAATCATGCCGATTGGTCTAACCTTTTATCCCAGATTGAGTATGGCATTACCAGTACCATCCATAGTACCACTAAACAGTCTCCTAGTAAACTTATGTTCGGGATAGAGCAGAGAGGTAAAATTGTGGACGCATTAACTGAATACTCAAGCGAGAAGACAGATGAGTACTCAGATCCCAACTTAGATGATCGCAGGACACGGGCTGCCTCCACCATTCAGAAGTACTCTAGTACTTCCATAAACACAGCAATCCACCCCAAACTTATAATGGGTGAGAATATGTCGTCATTCGTAACGTGGACACCACCGTTGGCACGAATGAGAAACTAATCCCTAAGAACCGCGGACCGTACCTAATACACAAAACATGTCCAGATGATCGATACGTTATTAAAGACATCGGAAATTGTCAACTGACTCAGTTGCCTTATGACGGAATTGTAGAATCCTCAGGAATACGTAGGTGGCTTTCGCAGGGATCTAGACCACAAACCATAGAAGTACAAAGCAACACAGGCCCTTTGAAACCGAATTGTCACTTTAAATTTACTTTTCATATTGTAACCTTAGAAAAGAGAGAGAAAACCCGAATTGTCACTCCAGATTTGCTTTCGTATTTTGACAATTAGTCGAAGTCGACCAATTAGTCAGGTTAGCCGAGCTGTAACGAAAATTTAGTTTGTATAGAAACCACTAGTTAATGCTCGTATAAGAACTATTATTCCACTGTAACCCGAATTGAATTGTACAAGATTAGGTAATATAAAGAAGAAGAGACAGAGAAGGAACTGACAGAAGGATACGAAATACAATCGCTGAGCTAACTTGACAGGTTTTTTATTTGTCTGCGAGTTTGTAAAGGTTTAAATAAAGGGCGATCGAAATAGCTAAAATTGAGTATGGATGCTTGTTTGCTTTACCACTACAGCCCATTTCGAGCCTTCGCTTAGGGATAGTCAGAGTATTTCATCATCTTGATCAAATGTAAAGGCACTCAGGAAGGAGATATGGTCATTATCACGCTTTGACCATATGTCGCTCCATCCATTTACGATACTGTTACACCCTAAAATGAGGATGCTTCAGCAGGGCATCCCGGAGCCCGGCGACGGGTGTGGAAGCGCCACCCGCTTGTCCAACAAGCCCCAATAAGCCGGCAAGCGAGAATTTGACTTGTCAGTATAAATTTTCCCTTTTCGAGGAAGCGAAAATTTAAAGTGCATTCTGAAAACCTACTTATTACAATCCAGTCCCGATTTTCATCGAAGAATTTTCTATGGACGCTCGTCAAACACAGCCCAGTCAGTCTATCGTCTCTTCTGAGCCAGGTCTTTACTCTTCGAAGAGTACTAAATGATCTTTCAACAGTGGTGTAGTGGACGGGAAAGCACTTAAAATCATGAGTGCGTATCTTGTTGCAGTAAAAAGCATATTAACCTCCTCCAAAAGCGCAGCCACTTCTATGTCCTTCGTTTGGTCTACTGACAAATCTTTCGTTTTCCACAGATTAAACCACAAATCTAATTTTCCGCAGATATCAACTAACTCATAAAACTCCGTGAGAGTTTTTGCATTTTTCCGAGAGCTTAACAAGTCATTTTCAGCATATTTGAAGGATGAAGATAAGATAAAGCAAACTAAGGTGTATTTTTTGTGCGAATCTGACGTTCAATGATAAATCTAGAGAGTCAAGATAAGGGATAAATAAAGACCATCTTCAGTATTCAATCCCAGTCTCAACTGATTGATTGTTTCTATAGATTTGCTTTTGAATGGTTCGAGGTTCTGATTACTCAATTCCAAATTTTTCTGAGATATTATTGGATTTTTTGAACAATTCATAAGAAACATGGTATATATCTTGTCGATCCTTTGACATTACTTGAAGCATTTGAGTTATGTGTTTCTTTCCCATAATGAAATCCATAATTTTACATTGAAGAACGTTTAAAACGCGTTCAAAAATTGCAGACTATTTTGCAATCATGACTAAAGCTAGAATGAAAATTGGTGTTGTCTCTGCCGAATGCAACCGATATGCAAATTTTCTTGTAGCATAGTGTCATGGCAATACCAATTAAAGAGCAGAAATCGAGAAGAGTCAGTCGCTCCCGAACCATCAACCGAGTAATTTTGAACACAATAAATTGATTGTTAACAAACAGTGTGCGTTAGTTTATTGTTTTTCTTCTACAATTATCCTGTTCCCAAGGTCCACCCCTGACAAAATCAGAAGTGGGATTTAAGGATGGTTTAGTGCTGATTACAAGTAAAAATTTGAATTGTGCACGTAGAACGAACAGACGCCTGTTAAAATTTGGAGCGATAGTTCTGCGCGGGTTCCTGGAAGCTAGCTTGAGCTGGCCGAATCATTGAGGTGATATTTCCCTAGCCATAAAAGCGAAGTCGATGTTCGCATAAAAATAATGAATCGCACCAGGGAGCCGAGCGGAATAACTTCTATACTATGCTAGCATTAGGATGAGATAACTTGAGCAATCACGCTATAATCCGGTATATAAGAAATGGGCTACGGCATCCATCTTTGCAAAACGCGATCGTGAGCTCAATTTTCGATACCGTCAACAACCTTTTAGCCGCGATAAAGAATTTGAAAATGAATTCCATTCGAATTTCGGAGCCACGAACGGATTCGAGACAATGTTTTGGACCACCACCACCGATACAGCGAGGTATTATGTCATCAAATGCGCGAGCGCAGCCAACTTCGAGCAATTCGGAATCCCTTCGAGTCCGATGCTATAATTGTCTTGAGGTGGTGTATATTTCGTTGAACTGTCCAAAACCGCAACGGAAACAAAGATGCAAGAAGTGTCAAAGAACATCACTTACGACCAACCCATGTCCGTAAAATGAAACTGCGACCGCCGTCAGTAACGTTCGTCGCATAAATTCAACAGAAAGAATAAATCCGCTTGTTAGGGTGGTTCTTCTCAACGGAAACAAAATTAAGTCCTTCCTCGATCCCAGCAGCGAAAGAACACTCATTCAACGAACGGTCGCAATGTTGATGGGAGGTGTGAGGCAGTGTTCACCGATTATCCTGTGAGGATTTGGAAGAGCTTCAGTAACGTGCAACCAGATACTCGAGGCCCGAAATCTAGAATCTAAATGCGAAGATTTTTCCGGCGGATGACGACTTGATCTTGGAGCCACTTTTGTTGGGGTCAGATCTACTCTGCACATCGGGCAAACGATTGATCATTGAACCGGGAGCTTGTCAATTGGAAAACGCTTTCCAAAACGCTGCAGCTTTTGAGCCAACGCTCTCTGTCAAAGAAAGGGACCAACTGTATCAGTTCATCCGTGAGCATTGAGAATGCTTCTCTGAATCGCTTGCTCAGTTACGTCAATGCAACTAGGTAACGATGACGATAAGGTTAACGACCGTAGAATCTGTCCGACGCCAGCTATACCGGATACTGTTCGCAAAGCGTGAGTGCGTTTCAGAAAGAATAAACGGATTGCTCGGAAACGATATCATACGTCCATCATCATCAGAATATTCGTCACCAATTGTTCTCCTTCGCAAATAAAATGGTGAGGACCGTCTTTGTGTTGATTTCCGTGAGCTCAATGCTATCACTGAAAAGCGTCCGTTTCTCATGCCAACTGTTGAAGAGCAGCTATCATCGATTGCTGGTGATTTATTTTGCACGACTATCGATTTAATGTGCGGCTATTATCAAATACCAATCGCAGGAAATACAACCGAATGCCTATCGGCCTGTGCAATGCACCGAGTTGTTTTCGTGAGGTCATTACCAAGTTGGTACGACAAATGGGAAATCAAGCAGTTAGCTGCGTAGATGAAGTAGTTCTGCCCAGCAAAACCATCGCCGAGGGTTTAATCAAACTCCGTAATTCCTGGTTATAGTTCGAGATGCCGGTATGACGCTTCGGCCGTTTAAGTGTACGTTTTTGTCTAAATAAATCACGTTTTTGGATCATCGACTCGATGAAGATGGAATAAAACCAGGAGCTGAAAAGACTAGCGCATTACAGAAGTTCGAAGATTTCTGGAATTGAGCGGGTTTTTCCGCGGATTCATTCGGGATGATTCTCTAATATTGAGGCCATTTACACTTTTGTTGAAGCAGAAGGACAATTCACTGTTTTGTTGGTCGACCGAACAACGAAATGCATTCGAAAAATTGAAATCAACACTTTGCTGCGATCCAGTGCCCAGTGCACACGATCTAACGAAGGAATATCAAGTTCACACTTATCCGAGCAGACTGGGACTTGCCGGAATCCTCATGCAACGAGACGAAGGTGGCTATTTCAGACCGGTTTTCTATCAAAGCCCCCAGTGTAGCGAATCCGAAAGCAGATACCATAGTCATAGCTTGAAGTTTTGGCTATCGTCGAGTCGTTAGAAAAATTCCACATTTATTTGCTCAGTAAGCATTTCGAGATAATTATCGATTGTGCCGCAATAAGAGCCACAAGAACGTCTAAGCCATTGCTAGCGCACATCGGACGAAGGTTTCTGAAGGAGTACAATTTTAGCATCATACATTGATCGCATTGAACGCATGAGTCATGCAGATGTTCTAAGCAGAGCTCCAAACGAACCACCGAACAAACCAGAGATAGTATCGGGGAACATAATGCGAATGGAAGAAAACAAAGACTGGCTTGTGCTCCTACAACAACAAGACGTGAAGTTGAAGGAATTAATCGAAGTTCTGAGAGGCGATATTGAGTCCACTCAATCCAAACAGATCAAGTCAGATTATTGGCTCAAAAACGGTCAGTTATATCGTAAGATCGACCAAGATCTCAAATTCATCGTTCCGTCTGCAGTCAAGTGGAAATTGATACGCACGTATCACGATGACATGGGCCACTTTGGTCTTGAGAAGACCATAAATCGAGTTTGGAAAAATTTTTAGTTCAACAATCTCCGAAAATACATCAAGTCGTACATCGCAGCATGCTTAGAGTGCTGCTATAATAAAGGAATTGCAGGCAAACCGGAGGGTCAACTTTTTTCGAATGAGGTGACGCCTATTCCATTCTGGACGTTACACGTTGATCACCTCGGACCTTTTTCACGCAGTCGTTGAGGTAATTTGCACATCATCGGAATATCTGATTCGTTCTGTAAGTACTTAATTATGAGAGCTGTCAAAACTACGAAATTGAAGCCCGTCATCGACGCATTCAGGGATCTGACGTTGTACTTCGGTCTACCTTTGCGTATAATTATCGATCGAGACACTGCTTTTACATCACGAGAATTTACTGAATTCTGCGCATCCAATGAGATTCAACATATTAAGATTGCCGTCAGAACACCTCCAGCAAATGGCCAAATCGAACGTGCAAATCAGTCCATCTTATCATTTCTAAGAACTGCACCTACTGATCATAAGGATTCGGATTTACAATTGCGCAATCTTCAGTGGTCTCTGAATTCGCAATGTCACTCTATGACTCAGTTTAATCCAATCGAGTTGATATTCGATTTTCGCCTTCAAGACGTCATCACGAATCGGCTAGTTATGGCTCTAACATCAGATGAAGCGACTGCTGATCCAACGGAATGCGATATGGTTAACCGAAGACAATTAGCACCGAATGAGAGAAATGGAGATTGAGGTTCAACGTGATACACAAGAAACCTTTTATCTAAAACGAAGGGGATCTCATCGTTCTAGAGAACGTACCTGCTGCTACGGGAGAATCTCGAAAGTAAGAGCCCAAATATCGTGGGCCCAACATCATTTCTAGAGTTCCACGAAACGGCAGATATTTCGTCGAGGACGTGGGAATCGTATGTCCCAACCAACGGAAATTCTATTCGGTGTATATGAACAAAAAGTTGAAATCGTGGACTGTCGTGAATCCCGAACTCGATTTTTACGATGATGCTGTGGACTCAGATACGGAGTAATGAATCGAGACGAGTGGTCGGGTGTCATGGCAACACCAATTGAAGAGCACCGGTCACGGACGAAATCGGAGGAGTCAGTCGTATCCGAGCCATCAACCGAGTCATTGTATTTTGAACACAATAAATTGATTATTAACAAACGGTGTGCGTTAGTTTATTGTTTTCCCTCTTCAATTATCCTGTTGCCAAGGTCCACCACTGACAATAGTCTCCTTCAGTCGAGAGGTGTTCTAGGGCGTAGACGATTTCATGAAAATTTTCTTATAGTTTTATATTCCTCAGACCACCTAGTCTCACAGAGTTTTGATAGGTTGGAAGTCGAATTCCTGCGGGCTGGTGACTCTCTAAAGAAATTATGTTACCCTTAATCGTTGCAATTATATTTCTGATTTCTGGCAATTTGCTCACATATTAACCGCCGGGCTTAGTTTGTGGCTTGAACAATGGAAAAATAAAGCTTTGCTGTACTTTTTCTTCAGTATGGCTTGCACTCCGCCTTCTTTTCCAGCCATCGTAGAGCAACCATCAAACCAAAGTCCGACATAATTCTCAGCAGGTAGATCATGATCAATCGAAAATCCCCTCACCGCATAAACTTATAAGCTCATTAAAAATTTTCAGTTTCAGTGATTTTTTCCTACATCTCTCTAAATGAGTCTTAAGCTTGTCATCACCACTGTCGGTTCTCAAACGTAAAAGGTCAAAGAAAACTCCTTCATCCCTTGCCTTTCCTCTAAGCGATACATCATGTGTTGGACAAAATATGATGCAAGAAATTATTGATGAAATTATTTCTTTGTTTTCCTGTATTATATTTTTATGATCACTTTGTAACTGGACACCAATTAGGGTATTTTCAAAAAATGCTTTCGCCGCAACCGTTGAAGTTTTGTGGTGCTGATTGCTGACATGCTTCTTATAATCTTCATGCATGTCTTTAAACCTTATGTATGGCCTTATCATGAATAACCCTAAAACCCCTTTGATAGTTCCTTCAGCGGGAGGAAAAAGAACACAGTTTATACAAAGAGCTCCTTTCAATCGACTTGAGTACACCAACAATGGAGCGTACTGATTTAACCAATGGCGATTGAATTCTCTTTTCAGATGCATGGCATCAGAAGTGAAATTGTAATTTGCTGGTGGAACCCAGGGATTGGTAAGCAAGTCCGTGTTTTTTTTCTGGTTGTCATTTGTGGGCTTGACGTACATAAGGGCCGATGTCATTATCAGGATAGCATTCGTGTCCTCCTATTAACCAGGGACGGGTGTCTGTAGAGGTGAAGTCACTTTCTCTATAGTTGAACCCAACGGTTTTGTCAGTTACGTGCCTCACCGTCATGATTGCTTCCACTACTGTCATTTTCTGCTTTTTCCAGTTTTTTTTTGCTGAAAACCCAGAAACTTACATTTAAAATATCTTTAAAATGGTTAAAAAAAATTAATCAATATGAGAACTGCAAATGCATGCAAAACTTTGAACCATTAGAAAAAATTAAGATAAAAAAGTGACAGTTATGTGCTGCAAAAGTTATTCAGCACTGAAATCGACGCACCTCCGATACACATAAAAAATACTTGAAATAATGTGAAACTCTGAACTGAGGCTGGAGATTTCAATTTAGGGGGAAAAAATGTAATTTTATGATAGTGTTGTTTTGAAAAACCTCGGGTGAATAATGAACGTTTCATTCAAAAATAAAAATTTATGATTGCAGACTCCGTACAATTTACAAATAAGATATTAGAAAATGGCTTCTATTGAAGTTTCTACATACATTGATAAAAACAAGTAATATTTTACTTATCTTCTTTTTGGAACGACTTTCTAATATCCATTTTGCCTGCCTTATTATCTTTCTAATCCAAATGTTTCCAAATAATATGTAACTGAGATAAATTAAACAATTGATTGATTCATTAGTAAATATCAGTAATAAATGCAACTGCAAACAAGATGTCAGAAGAATAAATTCTCAGCTAATGTGAAAAGAAAAGTTCTACAGACAATGCTCGAATCCTTACTGTTTTCCACGGAACTTTATTGCTTTTTCAGCTCCAGCGCAGCTTGTTGAATTTTTTCTTCGAAAATACAGCGTTTCACAAAACACGATTTTTAGCTTTTCGAAATTCAAACTAATCAAAGTTCTTTTATCAATGACATTATGGCCATCATTCCTCGTTATGCTCTAGCATACAGTATCCTGAAAGTGTTCTAAACCCACCCTTTGGACTTCGGAAAGAAAATCACGTCAACAACGCAAAGTGGGGCCGACAGTCAAAAATAGAGCTCTGGAGCGCCATTAGTCTTGTGGTCTGCTAAAGGTTAAAGCTATATAACAAAAACTTTGTGAGGGTGCAGATATTTGCAGCTTAAGGTTTCCGGCTGCTGTGTGCTCAACTCTTACAGAAACTTTAATTGGTCTTGTCAATATCCTTCTCATTGGCCTTTACAGTGAAAATATCGCGCCACAAAGTGCACTAAAGCTTAGAGAGCCAAGATGCTAGCCGGCCATAAAACGTTACTCCACAGCAACTGACTACATGATCTTTAAACTGTGCCTTATGAAGCATTTTGTAGTGCACTTTCCACCCAGAGCAGATTGCAAGTATGTGAAGTGTTCAAAAGCTGAAACAGACAAACTTTCAATGGTGGTTCAAAAATGGAATAAGTTGGACCAAAAGTCTTTTTGCATACATCAAAGCCCTTCACGTCCCTAATCACATCAGTGTCTTCCAGATGTATATACTGAACATTCAAGTATTAAAATCACAAAAACCAGGAGGTACACGCCAAAAATTTACTAACAGCACACCGAATAATTGCACATTTAGACAATAATTCGCTTGCCCAGCAGGCTCGTTCTCCAGATGTCAAAACTCGATAAAGACCTCGTGAGATGTGAAACTCTTCACGGGATATTTTTGAGACTTTTTACTCTTTGTTTTTCCTGCCGACTGTGTAGTTGAATTGCACCAACCACCACAGTACTCGCTCTCAAGTATCTGACATCATATTTTTGATTTGCATTTCGGCAGTAATAGCACCTGTAATTATACTGAAAAAATAAAAAAATTATAAAACTTTCCTTTAAAAGCGCTATTTATTCTTAATGTTCTACCAGATACCGGTATTTCGAGGACAAGTTATCCTCTTCATCAGTGGCGGTATTCTGAAGCTCTTCTAATAATCATCCGAATATTTAAACCCTTTCACATTTAATGGTAATAAACATAAATATCCTTAAGTACTACTACGAGAAATAACAAACAATTATAATGCAATTAAGGGTATAAAAATTAACAAAGGGCTTAAAGGTAAATTTATTGCAGGGAATTAAAAAAATGGTAAAGTAATTACGGGTTAGCTATGGCAAGTAACATAATTGTGGAGATTTAATTACAAAAAAATTATTGGTTAATTGATGATTTTCATTAGGTCACTGTATCCATTCCCTAGATCCGTATTTAACCGTTGTTCACTGGGGACTCTCGAGATCCATAAGGATTCGCAAGCATCCAACTTTTTCCAGTCCCGAACTTCCTGTACTATGTCAAGATTAGCCCATTGAATAGTATGAGATTCCTCAATAATATGTCTGGCTAATGATGATCTTGCTGTATCTATTCCACCTCTTCTGATGATCTGTTCAGCCTCCTTAATATGTTCTTGGAATCTAGTTTTTGCCAAGCGTTTCGTCTGTCCAATATATACTTTATTACATTCTGGGCAATTGATCCTATAGATTCCACTCTTTTCCTCTTTTTTCTTGCCATCCTTAGTTGATCCAAGGATTGTTTCAATGCTGTATTTTCTGCTCGTGCTGGCCGTATTGCATCCTGTCTTTCTCAAAATGCGATCCAATCTTTTTGTAGAAGATGAATGAGTGATTGGCATCCATTTTCGTACTTGTCGTCGTTCTTGTAGAAATAGTGAAGTGAGCCCATTTCTTCTATGTTGTTTCTCCATTTTTTGAATACGTTGCTCGATCAAACTCCTCCTATACCCATTTTTGCTAGCCGTGTCCACGATGTACTGTTTTTCTCGTTCCAGACGCTGGTTATTCAATGGTACTGTTAACATTCGGTGGATCATACAATTGTATGCAGCCATTTTCTGTGCATAAGAATGGTTAGAAGAACAGGGGATTGTTCTCTGGGTACTTGTGCTCTTCCTGTAGATATCAAATTCTAATCCACCTTTGGCCTTTATGATCAAAAGATCCAGGAACGGTAATTGGCCCTCACTCTCTTGTTCCATCGTGAATATTATTTTAGGGTGTATCCCATTGAGTACATGTAGTAACTCATCCGCCTCATTTGCTTTAACCATCGTGAAAATGTCGTCCACATATCTGGCCCATATCTTAGGCATCATTCCTTTTTTCTCCACCTCGAACTCTAGCCATTTGCTATAGCAAATTAGCAGCTGTATGTATGAATGAAAACTATTTCATTTTCAGGGACAACTTCTTCAAAGGGACGATAGGAGCAGCTATGGGTAACCCTCTTTCACCTCTTTTGAGTGATATTTTCATGGATTGGCTAGAGTTCGAGGTGGAGAAAAAAGGAATGATGCCTAAGATATGGGCCAGATATGTGGACGACATTTTCACGATGGTTAAAGCAAATGAGGCGGATGAGTTACTACATGTACTCAATGGGATACACCCTAAAATAATATTCACGATGGAACAAGAGAGTGAGGGCCAATTACCGTTCCTGGATCTTTTGATCATAAAGGCCAAAGGTGGATTAGAATTTGATATCTACAGGAAGAGCACAAGTACCCAGAGAACAATCCCCTGTTCTTCTAACCATTCTTATGCACAGAAAATGGCTGCATACAATTGTATGATCCACCGAATGTTAACAGTACCATTGAATAACCAGCGTCTGGAACGAGAAAAACAGTACATCGTGGACACGGCTAGCAAAAATGGGTATAGGAGGAGTTTGATCGAGCAACGTATTCAAAAAATGGAGAAACAACATAGAAGAAATGGGCTCACTTCACTATTTCTACAAGAACGACGACAAGTACGAAAATGGATGCCAATCACTCATTCATCTTCTACAAAAAGATTGGATCGCATTTTGAGAAAGACAGGATGCAATACGGCCAGCACGAGCAGAAAATACAGCATTGAAACAATCCTTGGATCAACTAAGGATGGCAAGAAAAAAGAGGAAAAGAGTGGAATCTATAGGATCAGTTGCCCAGAATGTAATAAAGTATATATTGGACAGACGAAACGCTTGGCAAAAACTAGATTCCAAGAACATATTAAGGAGGCTGAACAGATCATCAGAAGAGGTGGAATAGATACAGCAAGATCATCATTAGCCAGACATATTATTGAGGAATCTCATACTATTCAATGGGCTAATCTTGACATAGTACAGGAAGTCCGGGACTGGAAAAAGTTGGATGCTTGCGAATCCTTATGGATCTCGAGAGTCCCCAGTGAACAACGGTTAAATACGGATCTAGGGAATGGATACAGTGACCTAATGAAAATCATCAATTAACCAATAATTTTTTTGTAATTAAATCTCCACAATTATGTTACTTGCCATAGCTAACCCGTAATTACTTTACCATTTTTTTAATTCCCTGCAATAAATTTATCTTTAAGCCCTTTGTTAATTTTTATACCCTTAATTGCATTATAATTGTTTGTTATTTCTCGTAGTAGTACTTAAGGATATTTATGTTTATTACCATTAAATGTGAAAGGGTTTAAATATTCGGATGATTATTAGAAGAGCTTCAGAATACCGCCACTGATGAAGAGGATAACTTGTCCTCGAAATACCGGTATCTGGTAGAACATTAAGAATAAATAGCGCTTTTAAAGGAAATTTTTATAATTTTTTTATTTTTTCAGTATCATATTTTTGTGTCAGGTGCCATTGGATTTTGATTGCTGTATGTATGAAAGTTTCCAGCTGGAAAAGTTTCTTTCTTATGTACTAAAACTGCAAGCTTTAAGACGTTACCTTCACGGTTGTCTTCCTGGGAGCTCAACACTCGGTCGCTGATTCTTTTGATGACTTTGAATGGTCCCGCATATAGTGGCTCAAACGGGTTATGGACTGCTTTGGTGCAAAGAAAAACATGCGAACAAGACCCTAGCTACTTAAAATATAACCTAGTCTACCTGTGATGATCCGTTGTAGGTCCGGGTTGCAGTGTTCACATTTGTTGCTGAAACTTTTCGATGGATTCAATGACATCAGAAGAATTAGTAAATACGAATTCCTCTGGAATATGAAACGTGGTTCTGTAAATTAGTTCTGCGGCTGTGCAACCCATGTCCTCCTTAAAGGCTGTCCTGAACCCGAACAGAGCAGTGTGTAGGATTTCTGTTCATCACTGTCTCTGTGCCATCTTTTCACCAACCCGCTGGACTGCGGTGGATAGGCCGTTATCCAAGTGCGACTACATCCCAAAAGGCGAGTCACGGCTGTAAACAGTCGTTCTTCAAAGAGTTCCATGATCCAATTTGATCGTTTTTGGTTCTCCGGAACGGCAGATCTAGCATCAATAGAAAGTTGATGCGACATTGTCGATATAACCATGAGTTGTATGAAATTTTGGATGAGCCGGAGGTTTCAACGATTGTGAGACTGTGGAAGCTGCATTAGACTGGCCACATGAATAGCATGGACGAACAATGGATGCCAAAAAAGGTATTTGTTGGGAGAACTAAAGGCCAGAGACCGAGGAAACGCTAGTCTAACTCTGTTGATGAAGACAGCTCATCGCTGCTCGGCTTGCAAAGTTGAGGGTGCAGTCTATGGACCAAGACAGTTGGAGACGCTATTTACAGGAAGCGATGGCCCGAGAGGGACTGTAATGCTACAAAGAAGAAGAGAAAATTACCTCTCTTTTTTGAGCAAGTCAGGAGAATGGCGGGTAAAACAATTGCAAATGTGTTGGCTCTGAGTCAAGTTATGAACATCCTACGCAGGAATCATCGCATCAAAATGGTGACTTATAGTGAGTGCTGTACAGTTTTTGCTGCTATACGGAGCAGAAATATGGGAAGATACTCTCAGCAAGTAGCTGTATTGAAAAGCTTGGCATATGTACAGAAAAGGGGAGCACTGAGTGATTTTCCGTACATTCGATAGTCTCTGGTTCGGAGGTGTTGTAAGCATGATACTTATCTGACCAGAGACCTACGTATTTTATCTAAATCCGTCGACATGAATGTATCAGGGAAGCAGTTGCCCACGAGGAGGGACAACGCTCACTTAATGATTCGCAGAAGTCTTGAGTGAAGAAAGCGTAAAGGAGGTGGACAGCGCGCTTCATTCCTGGTCTGAGACCGTGGCACAATCGAAGACATGAGAAGATTGACTTCTACTTGACTGAATATATCCATACTGACCTGAGTGAGTATGGATATTTTCGGTTTTATTTGCACAAGACTGGTAAGTCGTGGCTTCTCGACTGTACGTTTTATGCAGAAGAAGAAGACGATGCTTGCCATATAATTTTTGCGTTCAAAAACGTAAACAGTCTACGCAAAGACGTCTACCGATAGACGGTCTAACCAGATCGGTACACAAACAGAACCACCTGGCACATTACACTTAAGTAGGCCTAAGTGATAAAAAGCAGCCAGGAGGTTCAGGGTAGGTGGATTATTTTTTAACGAATCCGCTCTTGCCTCCTGCTAGAGGAGGAAGTCTTCACACCGTTACAAAACGAGACGTTGTCAAACGTTTCCAGGCTTTGTTCTGCGGTTGACAGAGGGGGTGTTAAGTAAGTAGTCCAAACATCTTCCAAATCTGGCAACTCTAACCTCAGGGCATGTATTGCCTTCACCTTCTTGCCACAAAAAAAGGAGCAGCATTTATTTAATCATTCTCAATTACGCACATCAAGGCATCAGGATTGCCACTGTCTTCCTATATAGCACCTTACTAGTTAATCACCAGATCATTCTTTTCCCCCAGTCGTTACAAGATCCGGTGTTCTTAGCTTTTTCAACAACCATACCACCGTTAAATAGTTCAATTTTCGTTGCTTTCCGTTTTTATATACAACTTCTGCTGTAGGTCCTTGTTCTCACAGCTCCTTATTCCACCATCGAATATTTTAATACGCCTGGCATATCTTCCTTATCAATCTCCGCCCTCAATAATTATTTTCTTTGCTTATCATCAAAATATTATCTCAATTAGACAATTCAAACAATGCCTATGAATATCTTAATACAGGACCAATACGTCTCCTTGTTTTTCATACTTGCCTTTGGAGATCATAAATCAAAATCCACTTGTCATTATTTGCTCCCAAAGCTTAACCACGCGCAAAGAAAATAACCTTCACTGATTACCACCTCTTTATTTTGCTGCTTCCTTCAATCCAACATCCTGGAATCAAAAAAAAATTACTACTACAAATATTTTTGGCCATAAGAACTTTTCTTTTGCTCTATTTTTGGTCTGGCACAAATCATTTTCAATGATTGTCCTTGACTAGACAAATTCCAAATCTTCTTTTCTCCCGAAAGTTCATTCATCCATCACATCACAAATTTCTGTTTAACTAGATATAAGTATCTTGCTAGCAATCTCAACACATGCTTCTACCATCTCCTTAGCCAACTTCCAAATACTACGAGTTAATTTGAGAAGCATATAAGACGCATCAGCATTCTATATCACATCCCACGCGCTCCACTTGTGTTTTCGCACATTTTGCGTCTAAGTTAAAGTCCTTAGTCCTTGGTTGCGACAAAATCGTAAAATGATACTGAAACTTGCGTGGGTGCTAAGTGAAATCGTATTTCCTTTCGGAAGAATAGTAAACTCGGTAGTAATCAATCCCATGCGAGTGTTTGTTATCCTTCGAAGCCTATACAATTTTCAAAGCTCCTAATTTCCTTTGATGTAGTCGAAGTGCAGACTTCTATGCTATCATGTATCCTGAAACTTGCTCGCAATCACGCCACGCCTCATCGCTCTGGCGACAGAGAAAATTTAGACGAAATCCATGGCGAAGGTGACACTTTCCACACGTGCTAGAGCGAGGCGCAATCGATTTAAAATCTTCAATTTTCGAAAGGAGTTAAATTGAAGACGATATACCATCCCATCCAGGATGCTCGTTCGTGTCGTAAAGGGAAATTGAATTATGTCATTGGAACGTACTACATCATAATGAATTTCTAACAGATTTGTCGAGCTATTGATTAAATTAGGGTTTTTCGAAGGAATCCTGGGAATTTGGCTATAAGTTGTTACGTTGGCTGGTCTTTGTACGGGTAATGTTATTATATTCTTGTAATCTGGAGATGTGGACAGGAAGGTTAGCGAGTAGACAATGCCTTCGGGAAAATTCGACAATTTTGGAATGAGGCGATGGACTGAACAATGCTTAAACGGGAAACGGCTTTGGTTGGCCAAATTAATGAAAAGAATTTCATCAAGGGAAAAACATTTTCAAGGTTACTTTATTTAGTCGTAGGGATTCTAGAAAGTTTTTGAGAAAACACAATTTTTCGCAGTGAAAAGTTAGTGATTTTAGAGAAAGTGCTTCATTTTTATAGACTAAATTAATATAATTGAAATTTCCTTTTGATTTTCCTAAAGAACCTCAATAAAAGAGTATTTACTTTTAAAAATATTTATAAAAACTTAAGCTTTCATAATAAGTTATTTTCTGAAATCCTTTTATTTTTATATCTTCCTAGAACTGCTTCCAGGCTATTCTCTGAAAAAAAAAAATATAACTTCTATTTTTTCGGAGCATAATACTATATATAGAAAACACTTGTGTTGTCTCAGCATTATTTTTTGCATCTGAAAATAATTTTACGGACCAAAAATTTACCCGAGAAAAATGGAAAAAAAACTAGGTAGAGTGTTCAAAAAATACATGACCCGAAGGTTTGATGAAACATTTACTAGAAATTGTGGGGCATTATATTTAGTTGGTGGGTAAGCTGTGACCAATATTTTAAGAAATCCAAAATAGGACAGTAGTCCAAAAGAGCAAAAAAACTTTTTTAGACAGGAGTGTACTCCTAGAAGTAGGGTATTGTATCCAAACTATCAAATGTTAACTTAAGTTGAGGGACAAAAGCACAAATTTACTCATATAAAGCGGCCACAATTTTATTTTCGAATACGTTCATTCATTAGATGAATTCTCAAAGATATTCAAGACTTAGATCCATCCTGAAATTTTTGTTAGAACTCCACTGAAAAACTTAACGGCCGGGTCCATTTGTATCGTTTGTCATTGTATAGCTTGTGGTTGTTACGATACAAGAAAATTCTAATGACTAACTTTGTTACTTACGACTAGATTCTTGTCAAGCAGGATATACCAGAATAGAAAATCTGTCAAATATATTTCCGATTGTTAAATTTAATCAAAATTAAGGCAACCGACTTGGTTCAACTTGGGAAAGGTAACAATGGCAAATCACATAATAATTAAAAAGTCGAGCGAATTTAAACTTCCTAGGTATTTATTGCCCTAGTACATATAAGAATTTATCTCGTTGATATTTTGTTCATATTTTTCGGTCCACAGGTGTCGCATCGCTAAAGGTCATCATTTGTTCGTATTTTCCCACTCTCCCTGGCTACCTCATTGTCTAAATTGCAATTTTAAGATCTTATATACGTATATTTTTTTGTGGTTGGGTGACGAATGCCATTCACGAATTGAATGTGGAGCTCCCATGTACGTGAGTGACTGGTCTACTCACTGAACGCTTCCCCTGTCAATCTGATAACTTAGCCTGGAACCACTTGCCACATTACTTCGGGCCATGTCTAGGGCAGGAAGCGAGGGAGAAGGAAGAATTACCAGGCATTCACCCCCTAGCCTCCGGCTGCTGCAAGTCACTTTTACCTTTAAGGACTGACCGAACATAATGTGCCCCATGGTTCCATTTGTCAATCGATCCAAGCATCACTCTGATTACACTTTTTGGGGTGAGCTCACCTGTTTCCCGGCAGAGCTCCCTTCATAGCCTGTCCCATTTTTGCATGCAAAAAGTGTGTGGCGTGCATTGTCTTCCTCCTCTAGGTCGAATTTACATTCGGGAGACCGTGGCTTAGCAATCTTGTGCAGTTAAGACTTAAAACACCCATGTCTACTCAAAAGCTGGGTCAGATAGAAATCAGTCTCACCACGAATTCCATATAACCATGGTCTCAGATCAGAGATGAGCCACCCAGTCTACCTTCCCCTCCTGAAATTCACCCAAGACTGCCACCAACCGTTGAGTAAGTGCTGTCTCTTCTTGTGGGCAATTGTCTCCCTCATGTCCTCATTTCGACCAAGGTTAATAGCGCAGCGTTCTCCAGCAAAGAGGGTGATAGGTATTATGCCTGCAATGACTCTCACCGCCTAACCAGAGACAGTTGGATATGAAGATGCTCTTCTTTGTACCTGTGCCAAGTGTTTCGGTACACCTTACTGAGAGCGTACAGTAGCAATCACCTTACGGCAATTATCAAAGGGCGCCTTCTTGATGATTTGGGTCCTCTTACTTTGGCTATAAGTCGGCTCAGAGCTGATATGCCCGAAGCAGCCTCCTCAACCGTTGTCTTGATTTACTCAGAAAACTTCATCTTTGAGTCGATCAGTAGCTCCAAGTATTTCAGCTCTGGCTTCAATTCGATTAGTATGGCTTCGACACTGATTATCCTTACTCTAAGAGTCCTCTTTTTCATCAAGATGACCACTTCGGTTTTCTCCATTGCTAAACTGAAGCTGCGAGCAGTCCATTCAGTCTGTCGCTCTACGCATTAGCGAACCTAGATTAAGTTGCTCTTGTTGAACAATGTATCTAGTGACTAGAGTTGCAACAATATCTACATGACCCACCTGGCATCTCCAGTCTCAGTAGCCCGTCGTAAGACACTTTCCACAAGTCTGGACCAAGAATAGATCCATGGACGACACTCGATATAACTTCCAGCCTTCGTTGGCCTTGTGTCGTGTCGTAAAGCTGGCCTGGGTCCTTCAGGTAATCCATTAGAAGTTGCATCAGATATTCTGGAATTTGAAAAGGGAGTTTTTCATTGTATCCAAAATATTCACCCATCTAGCGGAGTTAAAGGCATTTCTAACGTCGAGTGTGACAATAGAACGATTCGTCTATTCGTGCGGCTACATGCTCTTCCGTTTCTGGAAGAGTGAGCACTTGATTGCTCTTTCACCATGGACAGTGTCAACATAGACGGGATGGGCGGGGAAAAGTGCCCGTACTATCTCGTCCATCTTTTCTGCTTCATGTATGCAAGGCATCGTGGTTATATGATGATGATGGAAATTTTTATTTTTCCGACCACTCGGCCTTCGACCACCTAATTAGCTTTTAGTCAAGGCTTCACGGATACCCGTTCACATTGTCCAGCAGATCTTGCCAGCAGCAAGCTTTGCTGTCGAAAATAAGTTTGCAAAGGCATTTCCTGCCCGACTTATATGCTGTTACTCGGTTGCATGCCTTGTAATGGTTTGGTAACCGTTGAGCCTCACCCCGAAGGGTGTGACACTTCCTTCGCTTTTCAGCGATTTTAGTCGGCAGGTAGTCCACTGGGGGCTTGCCAAGCCGTGATTTTTGATCTGGCCTAGAAGCGCTGGAAGCATTCATGATGATGCTCATAGTTGAGTTCACCATGTCTTGAGCTACCAGTTCTTTTGTCCTCTGCGCATCACCCTGCAACAGGACACGTGCCATGAGCACCTTGATAAACCTTTCGATGTCCATTCTTCCGATATTCCGCCCACTTGTAAAAGGTCGAGAGCCCGGACGTCGGGAGACATCACGGATCTTAAGCAGAATGCACTGATGATCACTCGCTGAGTAGTTGGAGAGTATTCAATTGCGTATCCTCCATACGAAGGAGGTCTAGGCGAATGTCTCATCCGATATAGTTCCTTCACAGCCAATACGGTGGGAGGTTGGCGCTTTCCGGTGTTGACCATGACGAGCGCCGTTCTGGCCAGCATTTTTAAAAGCATGCCCTATTCGATTGCACTCGTGTTGAAGTTTCGCCCACATGAAAACATCCCCCCATCCACGGCCCTCTGCCTTGAAATGACTGTTCCGAACATAGATGTACCAGTACCAGTTTCACCAGAATACTATGATGCAAGACACTGTATTAATCACTCAGTAGCAAAAAGTCAGCTTTCATGTCCCTCACAAACTGCTCAAGCAGGTTTTGGAGGGTTGAACTGCATTGTAGGTTTACCCACAGGATATGAGTCATCGGATTTCTGCTTTCCCCTTAGCTAGGGATTCCTGAAAAACCCGACATTTTCGTTATCTTAAGAAGTGTCTAAGATCCGGTTTTGGATCAGCATCCTTGCAAAAGATACAGCGTGCCTCCTTTATAGTTCCCATTTCGCGCAATCTTTCTAGCAAAGGGTACGCCTATCTGGTCACTACATACATGTGCGGTGTGACGGAAGCCAAGAAATTTGAAGCATTGGAGAGGGGCTGCTCATCGCCGTATTCTTCTCGGCTAAGCAAATAATGGCCACGTTTTGATCCTGCTTACGCTTGGGAGTTTCCTTTTGATAGCCTCTTCTACCATCATGTCCGTGGCGTATTTAATCTTTTGTTTCCATAGGTCCGAGCAAGGCTACAATTGCGGTCTTGTCGACGACTTTCTTTATTGCGTCGCAAAATGCGTCTTTCTTGTCAGCCTCTGCTTCGAATTGAACCAGTATGTGGCCTGACCGAGTTGGTCGTACCGTTTTAACAGCAGTGTTTTTGTCTTTAAGCCCTATATTTCCCTTGATATTTTGCAACATTTCTGAGTAGAATCAGCCATCTTGAGATTTTACCAGCAGTGCCTGCTCCACAGGTCTTTGTCGTGGTTTTTCTTTTCTTGTCTCGCATCAGGTCTTTTTTTTGCTTGGCGCCCGCACGCACTTTATTTTCTGGCACATTTTGAAGGAGTTTCTTTGTAGCTTTCTTCGCTCTTTTTGTCAGTACTGTCTGGAACTCCCGGTTTAACATTCCGGCCTCATCAAGTGCCTATCCCTTCCTCCATATATCCCGATCTCCTTTGGCTAGATGCAATTCTTTTATTGGTATTTGATGGTGGAGCTATCTACGCGTTTTCTTTAAGGTTAGTCCTCGGCGCTTCTTTAGCCTTCTGTTCTTCTTAGGCCTTCTGCTCCTCTTTAGCCTTTAGTCAGCTCGTCTGGTATTGCCCTATGCAGTCTAGGAGCTCCACTAGTTCAGCGAACCCATTCTTTGCACCTTTGCCAATTTTTAGCGATCCGCATACAAATATTATCCTTTTTAGAGGGTCTTTTGCATTTGGGATTAGCCTTTCTTCTTGGTGTGGCTGGACGGCAATTGTATTTTGAAACCTCCTTTCTTGGAATAGATTATCAGCTTTCATTTCTGAGTACAGTACTTCAGCCACATTTTCGACGTTGGCAGTGAGATTTAACAGTGGTTCTTCATATGTCTGGTCACTTCTGAAAGTCGACTGTTATCGAAAACTGTAATATTTACAGTAGATATTTTTCTCTCCGGTGAAACCCAGGACGCAACGGGTATCAAATAGTTTAGAGATATCTAAGAAAGGACTAGGGTGAAATGGTGATAGTCAAACCAGAATCGTAGGATTTTCTTTGCTGGAAGTTATGGGCTGGTCTAAATGTTACTTGGGTTCGCTAGGCATACTACCAGTGGTAGACCTTGAAACACTAACGCTTCTTGGAGCTGAAGCGGCAATATCTATTTTAATTTTTTCATTTCGGAATCAAAATGATGGCAAAGATTTGTCTTGTAGTGGATTTGAGTTCAAACGAAAATCGCCCTCTTTGTTTATGTTCTAAGCGTATTCCGTTTGATAACTCAGTTATTGCAGCGGCAACAGCTAATGCAGAGTTGAAAGGAATACGCTTAAAGCGAGGGTCATTGCTGTAGCGAAATGTTAATTTCGCTCGAAAATTCTAATGACTAACTTTGTTACTTACGACTAGATTCTTGTCAAGCAGGATATACCAGAATAGAAAATCTGTCAAATATATTTCCGATTGTTAAATTTAATCAAAATTAAGGCAACCGACTTGGTTCAACTTGGGAAAGGTAACAATGGCAAATCACATAATAATTAAAAAGTCGAGCGAATTTAAACTTCCTAGGTATTTATTGCCCTAGTACATATAAGAATTTATCTCGTTGATATTTTGTTCATATTTTTCGGTCCACAGGTGTCGCATCGCTAAAGGTCATCATTTGTTCGTATTTTCCCACTCTCCCTGGCTACCTCATTGTCTAAATTGCAATTTTAAGATCTTATATACGTATATTTTTTTGTGGTTGGGTGACGAATGCCATTCACGAATTGAATGTGGAGCTCCCATGTACGTGAGTGACTGGTCTACTCACTGAACGCTTCCCCTGTCAATCTGATAACTTAGCCTGGAACCACTTGCCACATTACTTCGGGCCATGTCTAGGGCAGGAAGCGAGGGAGAAGGAAGAATTACCAGGCATTCACCCCCTAGCCTCCGGCTGCTGCAAGTCACTTTTACCTTTAAGGACTGACCGAACATAATGTGCCCCATGGTTCCATTTGTCAATCGATCCAAGCATCACTCTGATTACACTTTTTGGGGTGAGCTCACCTGTTTCCCGGCAGAGCTCCCTTCATAGCCTGTCCCATTTTTGCATGCAAAAAGTGTGTGGCGTGCATTGTCTTCCTCCTCTAGGTCGAATTTACATTCGGGAGACCGTGGCTTAGCAATCTTGTGCAGTTAAGACTTAAAACACCCATGTCTACTCAAAAGCTGGGTCAGATAGAAATCAGTCTCACCACGAATTCCATATAACCATGGTCTCAGATCAGAGATGAGCCACCCAGTCTACCTTCCCCTCCTGAAATTCACCCAAGACTGCCACCAACCGTTGAGTAAGTGCTGTCTCTTCTTGTGGGCAATTGTCTCCCTCATGTCCTCATTTCGACCAAGGTTAATAGCGCAGCGTTCTCCAGCAAAGAGGGTGATAGGTATTATGCCTGCAATGACTCTCACCGCCTAACCAGAGACAGTTGGATATGAAGATGCTCTTCTTTGTACCTGTGCCAAGTGTTTCGGTACACCTTACTGAGAGCGTACAGTAGCAATCACCTTACGGCAATTATCAAAGGGCGCCTTCTTGATGATTTGGGTCCTCTTACTTTGGCTATAAGTCGGCTCAGAGCTGATATGCCCGAAGCAGCCTCCTCAACCGTTGTCTTGATTTACTCAGAAAACTTCATCTTTGAGTCGATCAGTAGCTCCAAGTATTTCAGCTCTGGCTTCAATTCGATTAGTATGGCTTCGACACTGATTATCCTTACTCTAAGAGTCCTCTTTTTCATCAAGATGACCACTTCGGTTTTCTCCATTGCTAAACTGAAGCTGCGAGCAGTCCATTCAGTCTGTCGCTCTACGCATTAGCGAACCTAGATTAAGTTGCTCTTGTTGAACAATGTATCTAGTGACTAGAGTTGCAACAATATCTACATGACCCACCTGGCATCTCCAGTCTCAGTAGCCCGTCGTAAGACACTTTCCACAAGTCTGGACCAAGAATAGATCCATGGACGACACTCGATATAACTTCCAGCCTTCGTTGGCCTTGTGTCGTGTCGTAAAGCTGGCCTGGGTCCTTCAGGTAATCCATTAGAAGTTGCATCAGATATTCTGGAATTTGAAAAGGGAGTTTTTCATTGTATCCAAAATATTCACCCATCTAGCGGAGTTAAAGGCATTTCTAACGTCGAGTGTGACAATAGAACGATTCGTCTATTCGTGCGGCTACATGCTCTTCCGTTTCTGGAAGAGTGAGCACTTGATTGCTCTTTCACCATGGACAGTGTCAACATAGACGGGATGGGCGGGGAAAAGTGCCCGTACTATCTCGTCCATCTTTTCTGCTTCATGTATGCAAGGCATCGTGGTTATATGATGATGATGGAAATTTTTATTTTTCCGACCACTCGGCCTTCGACCACCTAATTAGCTTTTAGTCAAGGCTTCACGGATACCCGTTCACATTGTCCAGCAGATCTTGCCAGCAGCAAGCTTTGCTGTCGAAAATAAGTTTGCAAAGGCATTTCCTGCCCGACTTATATGCTGTTACTCGGTTGCATGCCTTGTAATGGTTTGGTAACCGTTGAGCCTCACCCCGAAGGGTGTGACACTTCCTTCGCTTTTCAGCGATTTTAGTCGGCAGGTAGTCCACTGGGGGCTTGCCAAGCCGTGATTTTTGATCTGGCCTAGAAGCGCTGGAAGCATTCATGATGATGCTCATAGTTGAGTTCACCATGTCTTGAGCTACCAGTTCTTTTGTCCTCTGCGCATCACCCTGCAACAGGACACGTGCCATGAGCACCTTGATAAACCTTTCGATGTCCATTCTTCCGATATTCCGCCCACTTGTAAAAGGTCGAGAGCCCGGACGTCGGGAGACATCACGGATCTTAAGCAGAATGCACTGATGATCACTCGCTGAGTAGTTGGAGAGTATTCAATTGCGTATCCTCCATACGAAGGAGGTCTAGGCGAATGTCTCATCCGATATAGTTCCTTCACAGCCAATACGGTGGGAGGTTGGCGCTTTCCGGTGTTGACCATGACGAGCGCCGTTCTGGCCAGCATTTTTAAAAGCATGCCCTATTCGATTGCACTCGTGTTGAAGTTTCGCCCACATGAAAACATCCCCCCATCCACGGCCCTCTGCCTTGAAATGACTGTTCCGAACATAGATGTACCAGTACCAGTTTCACCAGAATACTATGATGCAAGACACTGTATTAATCACTCAGTAGCAAAAAGTCAGCTTTCATGTCCCTCACAAACTGCTCAAGCAGGTTTTGGAGGGTTGAACTGCATTGTAGGTTTACCCACAGGATATGAGTCATCGGATTTCTGCTTTCCCCTTAGCTAGGGATTCCTGAAAAACCCGACATTTTCGTTATCTTAAGAAGTGTCTAAGATCCGGTTT
The DNA here is from genome assembly GCA_963969285.1 of Odontomyia ornata. Classification (NCBI taxonomy): domain Eukaryota; kingdom Metazoa; phylum Arthropoda; class Insecta; order Diptera; family Stratiomyidae; genus Odontomyia; species Odontomyia ornata. The sequence continues at coordinate 103,208,570 of OZ017740.1, read as the reverse complement.
TGGATCAGCATCCTTGCAAAAGATACAGCGTGCCTCCTTTATAGTTCCCATTTCGCGCAATCTTTCTAGCAAAGGGTACGCCTATCTGGTCACTACATACATGTGCGGTGTGACGGAAGCCAAGAAATTTGAAGCATTGGAGAGGGGCTGCTCATCGCCGTATTCTTCTCGGCTAAGCAAATAATGGCCACGTTTTGATCCTGCTTACGCTTGGGAGTTTCCTTTTGATAGCCTCTTCTACCATCATGTCCGTGGCGTATTTAATCTTTTGTTTCCATAGGTCCGAGCAAGGCTACAATTGCGGTCTTGTCGACGACTTTCTTTATTGCGTCGCAAAATGCGTCTTTCTTGTCAGCCTCTGCTTCGAATTGAACCAGTATGTGGCCTGACCGAGTTGGTCGTACCGTTTTAACAGCAGTGTTTTTGTATTTAAGCCCTATATTTCCCTTGATATTTTGCAACATTTCTGAGTAGAATCAGCCATCTTGAGATTTTACCAGCAGTGCCTGCTCCACAGGTCTTTGTCGTGGTTTTTCTTTTCTTGTCTCGCATCAGGTCTTTTTTTTGCTTGGCGCCCGCACGCACTTTATTTTCTGGCACATTTTGAAGGAGTTTCTTTGTAGCTTTCTTCGCTCTTTTTGTCAGTACTGTCTGGAACTCCCGGTTTAACATTCCGGCCTCATCAAGTGCCTATCCCTTCCTCCATATATCCCGATCTCCTTTGGCTAGATGCAATTCTTTTATTGGTATTTGATGGTGGAGCTATCTACGCGTTTTCTTTAAGGTTAGTCCTCGGCGCTTCTTTAGCCTTCTGTTCTTCTTAGGCCTTCTGCTCCTCTTTAGCCTTTAGTCAGCTCGTCTGGTATTGCCCTATGCAGTCTAGGAGCTCCACTAGTTCAGCGAACCCATTCTTTGCACCTTTGCCAATTTTTAGCGATCCGCATACAAATATTATCCTTTTTAGAGGGTCTTTTGCATTTGGGATTAGCCTTTCTTCTTGGTGTGGCTGGACGGCAATTGTATTTTGAAACCTCCTTTCTTGGAATAGATTATCAGCTTTCATTTCTGAGTACAGTACTTCAGCCACATTTTCGACGTTGGCAGTGAGATTTAACAGTGGTTCTTCATATGTCTGGTCACTTCTGAAAGTCGACTGTTATCGAAAACTGTAATATTTACAGTAGATATTTTTCTCTCCGGTGAAACCCAGGACGCAACGGGTATCAAATAGTTTAGAGATATCTAAGAAAGGACTAGGGTGAAATGGTGATAGTCAAACCAGAATCGTAGGATTTTCTTTGCTGGAAGTTATGGGCTGGTCTAAATGTTACTTGGGTTCGCTAGGCATACTACCAGTGGTAGACCTTGAAACACTAACGCTTCTTGGAGCTGAAGCGGCAATATCTATTTTAATTTTTTCATTTCGGAATCAAAATGATGGCAAAGATTTGTCTTGTAGTGGATTTGAGTTCAAACGAAAATCGCCCTCTTTGTTTATGTTCTAAGCGTATTCCGTTTGATAACTCAGTTATTGCAGCGGCAACAGCTAATGCAGAGTTGAAAGGAATACGCTTAAAGCGAGGGTCATTGCTGTAGCGAAATGTTAATTTCGCTCTAGTGGTTCTAATCCAAATGTAACCAATTTTAGAAACATGTTGCCCATCAAACTTAAAAAAAAGTTGTCCCTGTTTCCCGCAACAATAAGAATTTTCAATGGCTAAAATACTTCAAAAAATAAAAAAATTGTATTGAATATGAAAGTGACACTCTCGAACTTTGATATCATTCATCCTTGCTCCTTTGGGTATTTGCTCGATTATTTTCTTTTTGGTCCGATTTATGATGCTCCTGCTTAAAATTCATTTAAAACCGATACGAACTTTTGATTCAATGTCCAAATTCAAATCGGCTGGAGCATGTAAAGTTTGGATTGGTCTCACTGACTGTGCGACTGACACTTTTTGGACGTATTGCACTTTTAGCTTTTTGTGCGAACTTCAAACTTACAGAAACACAGAATATGTAAACAAAGTCGATCAAGTGAGACTCTCGTTCCAGGGAACTAGCAAGCACCATGGAACAAAGTAGAGCACGAAGTGACTTGTTAGGGAATAAAACGACACGGACGTGCTTCTTCACGCAAAATAAACAATCCCAAAACGATGATCAGACTCGCGTGGCACTGAGATAAATGGCCGACAACTACTGTGCACATGTCGACGACGCTCACATGGTGGGGATTTTTCATGTGATCTTTTGCAGGTAGATTGTAAGATTTTGCATTAAAGCCAGTGAAGTTTAAATGTAAATATTGAACAAACAGAGAAACCCTGGTGTGAGTCAGGTTTTCAAGAAAATTTCATAATTTTTAAATTCAAGCGAAGCCGTTTCGACCAATGAATGGACGATTTACGTCAAAGAGCAGCCCAATATGGAGTCGAGACTACTTTTGGAAAAAGAAAGTAGCATATGTAAATTTTCACCATTGTTATTAAATTTTTAATACTTCCGTAAAACTACAATTTAATTACACTAAACTTCCCTTGTATGATTTTGCAATTCAGAAATGCATTCAATTGACTAAATTTTTCTCTTACAACCACACTTCTCTAGAATAATTCAAGACGCGACATTTATTTTAGAACTTCTGGTTGCACCTTAGCAACTTTTACAACCAGATTCACTTTGCGCTCTTCTAAAAAAATTCTAACTACATGTTCTCCGCCGTTACGGGATCAAATGCCAATGCCCTACCCGCGCCATTTTGTCTCATACAACCCATACTGGACAGCGCTTCGGAGACCATATCTCCATTACACAGAGAGCTGGACGAAGCCCATCAAAAAGAAGACCACGAACTGGCACCTAAGATACGACTCACCACGTGCTTGGACTGCCAGCAGACGGGACATTGCATTGCCGCATGCCAGGCAGTGGCAAAAATCTTTTGTTTCCGGTGTGTTAAGCTAGACACATCTGCGCCGAATCGCACCAATTGCAAGAAGCTAAAAAATTCGCAAACGAAGGCCAACGACAGCCAGCAGCACTCAAGACAGACACAGTAATGAAACGTGTCTCTCCGTCCCGTCCACTGACAGTCCCACTACGACGAGCACTTTACCAGAAAACACTCTAGATACTAACACGCCGACACCTTTGCTGGTCCATGATGCTGCAGATGACACATTTCTTTCGGAGGCCTTTCCAAAGACATTTTTGAATCAACCAGCTCTGGTACTATCTGAAGAACCCCGACAGCCACTGACTCGTGTATTGAAGCTATATCACATTAGGCTGCAGGAATATCTTGGGGCACGAGAGTGGATTTTTGCTTCAGAAGAGGTCACCCCACGCCAGCGCAAGACAAGATGGTCAACTCGTCGTTGCAGGAGCTTCCGTAATCCTGAACGTATGCAACATCTCGGAGATTCCCGATAATGACACCAGACCTTACGCACCAATCAGAGCGTTGGGCGCAATAGCTCTCGCATTTATTGACACGGGTGCGAGTATTAGCTACCTGATCTCGAGTCTCTTTTCAAAGGCACTCCATCAACATCCTTTTACTGAGGAAAAGAACCCGCCCAACGACGCGACACCGCAGTGATAGCCTGCAAGCAAACTCACGCATCCTCAGACAACGCCAATTCCGGCGAGCACCAAAATCTTCACTCGCTGAAGCAGCAGTCCATCGCTGCAATCTTGAACGGAATTATGAATACTCATATGTAAATCACTACAAATGGCGCTCAACGGCTGTATCAACAGTCGAGAGCCTGAGACAGAACATCGTCTCTAGGTTAGTCTACTAGGTGTTCAAATTTCTAGCGGGTAGGGAACTACTGAAAGATATTGCACTAAACGTGCCCCAGCATCTCTAACAGCTTCCGGACTTTGTGTTTTCATTTATACATTGATGGTTTACCATCATTGTATCACTAACAAGGTCAAGTGATATTAGAGTCCCTTTATGTATTTGGAAGTTGTTACCTAACATCATTTTGCGGCGAATTCTGATCCGCACCCCAAACCAACTGGTGCTGTAGTGTTTTTCAGCACATGGATCTTGATTTCACGTAACTGGCCGCTCAGTTAGACTATGCCTATTCATGATAAGACATGCGCTGCTTGCGAATCGGAACCAGCCCTGTGGCTACAAACTATTCTTGGTTAACGCAAGTGAACTAGAGACCATTTTTGAACTCTAATATTTATGGTACCTCAAGAGAGTAGTACCTGTAGCATGTAGAAAGAACTCATCATTGTCAAAATTCTCACATGCTTTGGAATAGGTATTGGCCAATATGCAGTATCATTGGATGGTAAGAAATCTAAGCTGAAAACACTTGAGGCATGTTCTTCTTCGGCAAGTTTCTAATCATTAGTAGTTTTATCATTTTGCTTTTCAGTGTCACTTACGCCAAAGACTTCATTGAAACCACATGCAGCAGTCTTTTCAGCTACATTTGTAGCCTGAACATCAATAATTTGTACACTAGAGCCAGATTCAACAGTTTGATCAATTGCTTCACAAACATTTTTTTGTTTACCTTCGTTAAGGTATTTAGATAAGGACCCAGCAAGTGATTAAGCACCTTCAGCCTTTAATTTCGTTAGTTTTCTTTTTTGAGATCCAGATGAGTGGATTCTTTTCACTGAAAGGAAATATCACTATTAAATTAAAATCCAAACGAGGCCACTTTAGAATAAAAATGTCAAAAAATACATTTTCGTGAAGTATCGGCCTAATTTGGCACCCGATGCATAACACCAACATTTTACTGATAACTTAAATCGCATTATTACAAACGGGTCAACAACTAAAGACTTTAACATGATATTCATTGTATGTTAAATATATAGAGCCAGATTTGAAATTAAAAAAAATGGTATAAAATTCGTAATTCTAGAACCCTCTCTTCGGAGTTGTTTTATTATAGGGCTCGTTTTGTTATATCCTCTTCCTTTCTAAGCTGTAACAAGTATACCAGCAGTCTAGCAAATCCAAAACGTTGCGTTCATGAGTCAATGACCATCTGTACAGATTGAACAAAGCAATAACTAATTATAATTAGGATAGTTTTCGATAATGTCATAATGTTTCTGAGAACACTGGTAGTATTGATTCATCATTGTAAAATGATCTCATTGTTTTTAAGAGTTTGCCAAACGTAAATTTCTAACATAAAAAAGTATTTTTTTGAGCTTTTTTATGAAAGCTAAACAGTTTCTTTTTTCATTGTTTTCTCCTTTCTTTTTTTTCATTGTTTCTTCCAATTCATTTTTAAGTGCGGATGACGTTATGATAGCCGATTTTCCTCGTTTCCTTCGCACGCGCGAAATTTTGTGATTCGCAGGATAAGGCATCACTTGCTGAGAACTAACAACAGAACACACTGATTGCTCTGGTGGAGTAGTTGGCCTGTGGTCTATTTCTATATTTCTCGTCCAAGTCGAGCATCTGGGCTCGGGACTCATAAAATTTACAAGCACTGAGCTAGCTGTTGTGATAGAGGGTGTCAAAGGGACAACATGCACGTGAGATGGCTCTGCTTCAATATCAGATGGTGCTAGAGCACCAGGCATGGTATCTATCAGCGGTTTATCAATCGTTTCTTTAATAAAAAAATAAAGATTTGTGTATTTAGCGCAGTGGCACAGTTGTTCGTTGTCGTTGTGTCAGACAATCCTTCATTGATGAATAACCTGTCTGTTTGTGGGATACCAGTCGTCAATAATGGAGCAAAGTCACTGTCGGAAAAAACTGTTGGATCGTATGGCCAAATGCCACATTTCTTGAAGCCGTTCACTGCCGTTGCCATTGTAGAAGCCTGAATAAAGGCTTTACTAAAAATTTTTGCTACTTGCCGGATAGTTATAATCATCCCTGGGTTGCTGTGAAGCCAAGCTGTGATTTGTTGGCTGTAGTATGTGCTCAAGGGCCTCATGTATGTTACATCCAGAACTTGAAGTCGAGGGGGGAAACATAAGATAAAAGTATGAGGGGGGAAACATAAGATAAAAGCCCCATTGGTACGAGCTTCATTAATGAGGTCCAAGTTTTGTGTGTTTGTGCTGTGGCCATCTAGCAACAACAGTACAGGTCGATCAACCGTTGCCCCACTAAATTCAACAAACTTCTTAAATCAGCCAAGGAATAATCCAGCTGTCATCTAGCCAGAATTGCTGCAAACACCCCAAGCTCCAGGATCAATATTGAGCATTAACTGTGGATTCATTCTCTTTCGTGGGGTCACCAGCATTGGAGGCATGTATTGACCACTCGCACTAAAACATAGTTCCACAGCTATTGTCGTACCTCTCTCCGCAGAAGTTATAGATCCCACTTGTTTTCTACCTTTTCGTGCAATTATTTTTGACTTGGTTTTTGGTACCACTGAAACTCCTGTTTCATCACAATAATAAATTCTTTCTGACGAAAGCTTATGCTCATCATAAACGTTGCTGAAGAAGTTGAAAAACTGTTTAACAGCTTGTTTATTAAACCCAGCGGCACGTGCAGCTGAAGTGCTTTCTGGTTTTCGTTTCGACTATTCTCGATGCCTGCTTAAAAACCGCTGCACCCAATCTTCGCCAACTTCTTTTCTTTCAGAGTTTAAGAAATTTCGCTTCCTATTTTTCACTGCCAGAGTGTACGCCAAAGCACTCAAATCTTTTGTTGTGAGCTCGTAAAGGTGACTCTCCATATCCATTATATAGTTGCAAAGGTCTTTCTCTTCATCATCAGTAAATGTTCCCTTTTTTGGGCCTAAAGGAACTTTAATCAAAGTTGCAGTAGTAGTAGTATCTTCTAGGGCTGCACGAACTACTTTAACTTTTCATTCAACGGTCGTTTGTGGCACAAAATATGTTTTTGCTGCTTATTTATACCCCATTTTCCCTTCGATTACAGTATCTGCCACATTTTGCAGACTCTGTTCACTCCAGTTTCTCCTCTCCGAAAAAATATGAAAAAAGATTTAAAACAAAGAAGTTATGAAGAAGCATAAACTGTCATAAGGAAATAATTGAATTTCTTCGAGGGGCAAGATGGGGTACTCTTTACCCCATCTTGCCCTCCAATGCTTATTTGAATAAAATAACGTGCCTTTAATGACCAATTCAGAATATGGACACAAACGTGTTCTTACCTGCTGGTGTGATCATTGATAAACAAGAATAACCTTCAGCTAGTCCTTGAAAACTAAAATTGAGGTACAAAACACAATCGTCGTATAACGCGGAAGTCACAACTAACTTTTCAATAACCGAGTTTTTACGCCAAAGTGAAAACGTGTGAACGTATAAGCCGGTCACTGGGCTGACTGATGAGCAACATGACGGCGCATCATTGAAAGCCAGAGCGGCTGAGATTGATCGTTTGTGTGGCCGTTAAAACGCGTGGCCCCGTCTTCCCCGCTACACTGTTCGATTTTAAAATAATTCGCAAGGAGGAGGAATAAGAATCATAAATGAATACTTTTTAATTCCATTCAAATTCATCGAGAAACTCAACGGGTAGAGAAGTACAAAGTTCGGAAGTATTTTCCGAATACGATCCAAGTGACGTCGCTTGGAGCGCTATTTTGCATGAGCGAACATAGTTTGTCATTCTTTCTACCATTATTACTAATAAAGTGAAATTAATATTTTAGTGAGAGCAAGTACCTACAACAAAGGAGCAGGTTATTTTTAAAACGCAAGAAATGTAAGAAGAAACTTACTAGAAAACTACTAGATAAACATATTATTATGACGTTTTTACTGATGAAGATATAACATGCTTTTGTTTAGACACACGATACACGACAACACGATAACTTTTAAAAACCTTCCCTGCTTAGACGCCACACCTAAAATCAAAAATACTATATATTACGTATGTAAGTTCCGCCACAGTTGTCAAAGAAGAACCATCGCCTTCGTTATATATAATGGCCAGACTGGTAAAGTTCCAAACGTAGAACGTTCAGGTTAACATGGCGCCGATATGTTAGTTGTGTCTGGCCGTGCTCAGACATGCAGTAAAAAAGAAGCAGCTATCAGGTCATATAGACAATCATTTCGTAATGAACATCGCATAATAGTGCATAATAATAATAAACTTTATGAAATTTCGCTCGAAAAATTCGTTAAAGTAATAAGCGAAATCAGTTGATTCGATCTCCTTCTTCTTTATTATTTCGACGTTGCCTGCACGGCATCTTATGATCGAATGAGCCTTTTAACACATACACACATAAAATGTGTATCGTACACAAAATAGGCTGGGGGTACCAAGCCGACATTTAAGGGTTCGACCCCATTGCGATTTTCCTGTCGTAACCAGCAATTTTTAGACGCAAATACGAACACACTGCGACAAAATTTGCAAAGGAACTTCAGACATGCACAGAACTAATATGTTCATTTGAAGGTATGTCTTTGCCAGGAACATATGCGCTAACTCATTTGTGCGCTATGCAAGAAACTTCCGTGCACGTCAGCTTCAAGTGTCCAAATGATGTGCGCCTGCGCGAGTATTACAAAAACTACCTACTAAACTGGTTTTAAGAAAATCGCAAATTACTGCGACTGCCGACCTGGATAAAATTGTCGAAAATCGCAGTGTGCGGGCTTCCATTTAACCATGTGTAACTTGCGACAGAAGTGCGACTATATAGTCGTAGTCTGATGCATCCCTAAAACTATGAGCATCAACGTCAAACACGATAGACGCGGGTGGTTTTAACGCCGTGTCTGAAGTCGCCCAATGGAATTTCACCTTCCTCAACTGTTCAAAAGAAAACAAAAAACGTGATGATGTGGATTGTCCAGGTCGTCAGCTGATATTTTGATCAGGTGTTCGTACGGCCATTGTATGAAGAGGATGACGGTAGAACCCATGCAAGAGTACGGAAGGTTTTAAAAATTTTAAACTTCACAGATTTCGGTGACGGGAAAACCCCAAATTGTATGTTCTTGGAAAGAATTCTGCATTTTGAAACAATTCGACTGGTTTAATGTAGGCAGCTGATTTCTAGCAGGAAATTCGAGCCAATTTGCAGTAAACAATCATTTTTAACCCAAATTTTACGTTTTGGAACGCATAAAATCTGTTCAAATTATAGGAATGGAACCTAGCTGAACGACGGAATGAAGTTTATAGTTTGAAAGACTGGTATTCCCCGAGTATTTGTCGCTATGAACATAAAAAATATTTATACCGCGTCAAATTTCAAATGACTCCAGTGTTGATCTTGATGTCTACAGTTTATAAAAAGAGAAGATACTTTCTTAAATCTACAATGGCTGTAGTCGTATTTTTTTTCATTATTCATAAAATATTCATATAATACTAAACTGTAACCTTTTGCAAAGGATCGTAGAAAAATTGAAAAAGTGCTAAGTTAATGACGGTGAAACCGAATTTACTGTAGGGTGTAGTAATGTAGAGACCTATAGACTCAGCAGTTGATGGATATCGGCGGAATATAAATACTATAAAGAAAGGTAGATCGGTAGTGGAAGGAATCCCAATTTTACCTCAGCCATTCAAATTTAAAAATTGTAAATAACCGGTCTAAGCTGTTTTTCAAACTTTTAACTGCCTCTTACTTAGTTACTGAGCATATTGTCAATCTTGTTTGGAATATGATTTAAAGAACTACTCAAGATTCAGAGGCCCCCTCGGACCGGAGGCTCTTTTCCCGCCCTGCGTCGGTTATGGTTGAAAAGATCTCAGTAAGACCTGTCAAATTATATCCTAGTCGACTACCAATAGTGAAAAATTTTTTTTTGAAGGGTCAACTCCATGTAAGAGAAGAACCCCCTTAATATTCTCTCACCCCAAAACGATCAAGAAGTCACCACTTCTGACCTTTCCACAAAGTTTCATGGCCGTGACATTCATAGTTTCGGAGAAAAACCGCTGTGACATACAGACGCACGGACAGACATATCTGGTGAATTCAATAGGGTCCCATATTTTAGTATAAAACCCTAAAAATCACTTTGCGCGAACTCCAACGCCCGTGAACCGATAGTAGTGCGTCGAAAAAATCAAATGCCGATAAATTATGCCATGATGCATAAAAAATAAAGATAACTATAAAGTTTCATCAAAATCCAAAATAGTGCGGCTTCGTTCATTTAGTTATTTTGTACAGAATGAACATATTGCGTTGTAACTTCTACTGGCTGCACTCGTCGCGTTTTTAGGTCTTTTGTGAAAATTTTTTTTTAACAAAGACCTACTAGTTTCGCGACCTGTCTGTCCGTCAGTCTGTCCGTCTTTCCGTTGCAGCTAGTTTTCTCACAAAACTATGGAAGCTAGAATGCTCAAGCTTTGTGAAAAGGTCAGAAGTGATAGTCTCTCAAAAGTTAAGGTCTTAACAAAAATTTAAAAATTGTTTAACGGGGGTCCCTCCTTATAACAAATTAGCCCTTAAAATTGTTTTTTATCAAAGGTAGTCGAGTAGTTTATCAAATAAAAGGTCTTAGTTAGAACATTTAGAATGAATGAATGAATCAGGGGATCCAGGGGAAGGCAAAATGTATCAAAATTGTGTGTCCCCTCCCCTCGCGATTGAACACCTTTGACCCGAAAAATCTGAAAATTATCGCGAATGTGCGCCTTTATGAGTACGAGGGCAGTAAATACCTCATAAATTGAAATTGACTCAGCTTTGTTAATAATAGTATGATTTGTAGATTTTACGTTTTTGCCCATTCAATCAAAACGGTACCTGTAAACTTCTTGAAATTTTGCAATATATAGACTAATATGAGAAATTTACGTTCACAAAATTTAATCGAGGTCGTATCATAATCAAGTGAGTTACAGCCATTTCAATTTTATGGAATTACAACAATAATAACACGTGTTTATGGTTGAACATATTTTAAATTGACCTAGGCACTTTTATTTTCTTTCAATTATCACGAAAATAGAAGGAATAGTGTTTAAATTGAATATGTTCAATCTGCCAAGCATTCAGAAAAATCATTTAAGCTAAATCAAAATGGCGGCTGCACTGTGCTTATGAAAGAAAGTATGCATCATTTGCATAAATATGAACGATTTTATATCCAAGTATTGGATGAGTAATTCAAGTTATCGATTCACACTTGTTTCTAACCCTAGTATGTTTACAAATACCTTCAGATAGGAGCACTCTCCTGCTTACTCAACTTGTTTTTATAATCCGATTTGATAACTTTTAAATACAATTAAAACATGTAAAATATATTTACCCAACAAATCTTGATCGGATATTACAACATAGCATAAAAATCATTTTAGACGATATCTAACAATCATGAACTGTTAGTAGGAGGGCGATAAATTATGTTATACTGCGTCAAAATAAGGAAGCCATACTGTTTCAGCAAAATCAAAAATTTTGCGGCCTCGCTCATTTCGTGAGCTTGTATGATATGAAGATATTGCGTTGAAATTCGTACTGGCTGCACTCGTCGCATTTTTAGGGTTTTGTACTAAAATACAAAACCCTATTGCAATCACGTCCTGTGTCCGTCCGTCCGTCCGTCCATCCGTCTGTATGTCACAGCACTTTTTCTCCGAAACTATAGAGGCTACAATCATAAAACTTTGTGGAAAGGTCAGAAGTGGTGACTTCTTGAAATTTCGAGGGTGGAAAATTTTTTCAAAGGGTTTAAGGGGGGTCTCCCCATATAGGGAGGTGACCCCTCAAAAAAATATGTTCACCGTTGGTAGTTGAGTAGAGTATTATCGGAAAGGTCTCAATGAGATCTTTTCAAAACAAGTCTTAAAATTGCCTTATGAGTACCGAGGGGGGCAGGGGAAGGGGAAATTTACGAACTTTTCGCGTACCCCCCCCTCGCGATTGGACACCTTCCATCCGAAAAATCTGAAAAACATCATGAATGTAGGCCTTAATGAGTACAACAACAACAAATACATGAGAAGTCGTAATTCACTCAACTTTGATAGTAATAGTATGATTTATCGATTTTATGTTTTCTTGAATAAAATCTAAACGGTACCCTTAAATTCAATAGCAAACAAATGGCTATTATAAGGTTGATCTTTTCTGAAAGTTTCATAAAGATCGGATAGTATTTAACGAAGTTATAGCGATTTGAATTTTCCTGTATTACTATGGAACAATATGCCCTGTATTACTATGGAAACATATGGCTATGGAGTCATATGCGCTTTTTACCGACTTAGACACTACAGCTTTGCTAGGATTTGCATGAAAATTTCAGGAATGATAGGTATCATGAAGATGAGTACATACATTTGAAAAAAGTCGAAGAGGCAGGAGAGAACTCGTAGCAAAAGGGCTTTGTAACCATTCTAAGATTCGAAAAAACCGGCCATGAATCGATGATTACAGTACAGAGGAGTGGCCCCTGAAAAAAATTTCATGAAAGGTAGCCGATATGAGTATCAGCTGAAAGTTCTCTATGAGAGCTTTTCAAAACAATTCTTAAACTGACAGTTTTTGCTTCAGTGGGGGCACAGGGGGGGGGGGGTGAAATACATGAAAATTGTGTTTCCTCCCTCGCGAATGGACACCCGTGATCTAAAAAATCTGAAAAAATTATCAAGGGAGATATTTATGGGTATAACTAAAACAAATACCTCAGAAGTCAAAATTCTTTCAACTTTGCTAACAATAGTATGATACTCAAACATGACATGTTTCTTGATTTTATTCGTTGCTGGTTACTGCATTTTGTAAGTTGAGTACAAAACCCTTCTGACAGAGCATAGGTATGTCTACCAAACTTGTTTGAGAATACTTCCACTCATGTGCTGCACATGCGACCATCAAATATTCTCTTTGAACGCCTTCTTCGAAGTTTCCAGTTCTTCTAACACATGCGGCTAGAGAGGCTACTCGTAGTTGCATGCGGCGACCTTCATCTGCATAGTTAATATCAGGTTTAAGTATTACTGTTGTTAAGTTATTATTGTTTTCTATTATCGAACATCAATTAAGTGGTCAATAACCTTAATCAAATCTTGAATTGATGTAATACAGAGAAACAAAAACTGCTCATTAAAATCAGAGCTACTTAGAGTGCGTCGGTAGAAACAGAGAGACGTTACAATTTGATTTTCTAAACATCATGATTGATTAAAGCTAACACTTTAATTCGCCGAGAGCTGAAAACATCCACTGGAATGATTTCATCTGATTGCCTCCCTTTCAATCGATTCAAAATTAATTGTTCTCAACAACATTCAATCCCCAACCACATCAATCCAAATCAAAACTTTTTTCCATATTTTTTCCTCATTCATCTTTATCCGAACCATTCAAAGATGCCAAAAATTCATCTTAGCTTGAACCACGGATATTCAATTTAAATCATCTCAACCCGTTCGTCCCACTTGACTCGATAAGCTTTCAGATTTAAATTGAAATCTTTTGCGGCATTAATTTCACATCGTTAACGGATCTAATCAACTTAATTTCAAGACCCAAACCAATACACAATCCAATATCAATATCCAAACCTAGATTGACACAACAGCTTCAGCCATTGGGAGCTCAAGTGCGGACTTCAATACAAAGACGGCAGTTTAAATGACAAATGTCTTTCCACTTGGACGACGTCGACTGGACGCTTTTCTTATTCTTCGATCTCGTCTTGGGTTTGAGATTCCTATCAAAATAGAATGCCAATCTCCGCCATGAAAAGCCAATAAATTGCGTTATTAGTTTTTTTTTCTCGTCGTTTGCCTTCTTTGGTCGCCGAGACCACGAACCGTCCCCAAGTCCTTCGGGGAGACTTTCAATGCGGACGAAGGAGATTTCTTATAATAACCATATTATCAGCTTAGTGGCTTAGTTAGCAAAAGAGGTTGTTAGGTGCAAAGAGGGAGGGAAAAATGGCGTTAAGAAAGTTCCGATTTGGTATTTCATTACAAGTTGTTCTACGATTTCCGTTGGTTTAGGCTCTTTAGGTATCATCGGTGAATGTGGTCGCAATGTTGGTTTATTGCAAACACAAACGAAGGACAAACGGATTGGAATGCTGATGTTCACTTTCGGAATATCATAAAAGAAGATGAGGGAAGTGCTTTCTGAGGTTAAGTAATTGAAGACATAAAATCTGTGCGCATATATTACACGTATGGCATTTGAAAAGAACGCCTGGAATTTCGGGATGAAAAAGCGATGATTTACATTTTCTCGGAAGAAGCTAATTTGTTGAGTGAAGAATATTTTGAATATTTCATCCTAATACTTTATCCGGATGAAATTAGCCAACTTATTGCAAATGTTTGAATTAAATGTAAGCAAGTAATATCCAAGCCATCATTCATTTACGATGCGAAAGCAATTAAAGTCAATCAAAGAAAAAAAATCCAATCAAATCAAAAACTAATGTTAATCATCAAGTCAATTTAAAACAATACTATCGCTTTATCTACCATCTGGTACTCTCTCTCTGCAACAGAAGTTAATTATAAGAAATTAACCACAATTTATCCAATGCGTAAACAAACTCATCTACGAGTATAAGTAAACCGCATCAAATCCGTGCTATGAAAGCAAAATCAATACTTAATCTTCTAATGGTAGGTCATTGATGGTGACTTCTTTGCTGTATGTTCAAAGCACGAAAAAATCCCGGAAAGCATTCTTCAACGCTCATCACACTAGAAAAGTCATAACATAAGTCCTCCTCTTGAAAACAAACTTACTGAGGTCTTATTAAAATTATTGTGCACATTCCATTCAGTCACCACATTCATCTGCTGTTACTTTTGCAAGAAAGTTGATCTTTCTAAAGAGTATCATATTCAGTAGTAGTCATGCGTGCAGACAAAAAGATAATAGATCTTTCTTTCTGCAAGTGGCAGCGGCGCTGAGATGATTGCTTGTTGATTTGTTTGTTTATGATGAAGGAGATAGTGTTGATCTTATACCGTAATCGTCTTCATCATGATTATCATCAATTAAAGATGACTAGTCAATGTATTCGCAGATGAGATAGAATTTTAGAGAGAAGGTTAGGTTGGTAGGCGGATTAAATGCAGACCCTTCGAAATATTTCCTATTAATTCACAATTGGGGACACCGAGGCCTATTGTGGTACCGTTGATATAAGGCCGGTTTCTATTAAGGACCTAGACTTTATGATGATATCCAACGTCACGCCTTTGTAGAGATGACCAAGGATAAGGGTCTTGATCCCAGAATTTCGACCGTTTTCTCACTCCGAAAATCTCGAAATGAACTTTCACAAATCCCGAGTTTTATGGAATTGTGAAGTTTGGCAAAATTGCATCGCTTAAATTATGTAAACTAGGACCATGTAAGCATAGCTTTTTTCATTCCTAAGAACTCTATCTAAAAAATTTTTTTGTACATTTTGCCACCCCCTGGACCCCCTGATCCATAAAATGACCTTTTTATTTCAGATTCTTATAGTTCTAATCAAGATCTTTCATTTGATAACCAACTCGACTACCTTTGTTTAAAAAAAAATTATTAAGGGTTACATCGTTATTAAGAGGGACACCCTTAAAAAATTTTTGGTAAGACCTGAAGTTTTGAGAGACCATCATTTCTAACTTTTCCACAAAGTTTGAGTATTCTATCTTTTATAGTTTCTGAGGAAACTTATTGTGACGCACGGACAGACAGGTCGCGAAACTAGTAGGTCTTTGTAAACATGATAACATAGTTATTCATAATCAATCTTTCATCTTGACTCTCAGTGATAACACTTAGATAGCCATTAAAGCTCAGCAATTTTGAAAAATAGTTAGAATCTGGAAGTGATCATAAAAATGTAAGTATTCCTAATAAAAATTTCCAACATAAGGAATAACCTCCGATCAGTGGCGGCTCGTGCGTTTGTAACCGGGGGAATCAAAGTTCACAGTAATAGCAGTTGCTACAATCAGAAGGGCTTTAAACTAAGTTAGCGTTACAATGTAATTGTACCTCATTACACAAGTCATTACCACATTTCCGAGTCAATATGAAATATTTCATATTATTTCGTTTTCATCTTGCCTTCCATTTTTCTTACCTTTGACATGCAAATTTTTCAAGATACATAGAATTGCGTAGCAGTTCGAATACGAATTTAATTTAGAATAAAATGTCATGAAAAAATACAGTTTTTGCTATTCAAGCACAATTTTTATTTTATTCATTATAATGAATCTTTATAAGTAATTTTTAATAATTGAAATATTGTAAATAAGTGAAATAATATTTTACAAAAAAAAAATGGTGTACAAAAACAAATGAACAAGTAATTCAAGTGCAGTGCTTGTACGTAAAATCCAATCTTCTTTCTTTTTTAGCGGCAAATTTGTCGATTACCATGTCGTTTAAATTTTGCGATTCCTGCAATAATTTTTTTTCGATTGAAAGCATTGCTAACGCAGTAAGTCTGTCTTGGCTCATCGTTGATCTTAAAAATGTTTTAATTCTTTTTTGAGTCGAAATAGACCTCTCTGCTTCAGCGGTTGTCATAGGGATAGTCACTATGAGTTTCAAAAGCTGAGAAGTGGCATTATATAAATTCTCAAGGCAGTTTTCTTTTATAAACTTGAGAAGATTAACGGCACCTGATAAATTCCTGAAGTCAGGCCTTTTATATATGATTTCATGTTCCGTTCGTAGCCTGACTGCATCTAAAAATGGATAAGCTCCGACAGAACTATTTAAATAGTTGATCGGAAAGTCTGTTGCGAAATGAAGAAAATTTTTCGCTAAGAAAAGATTTGAAGCACTTAAATGATTTGTGAAAGCAAACCTATTAATAGCATGGCTTATGATTGAATCACAAATTTCTTTGGCTGCTACAATTTGCGTAATGTATCGATCGTCATTTTTTCTTTGCTTTTTAGCACTAGTCATTTCTGTAGGGATTTCATCTTGAATATTTTCAATATTATTTCTTTCATTTTGAATTGATTGTTTAAAACTCATCACGCATTCTTGAATTCCAACTGCATCTATACTAATTTTCTGTAACTGATTGTATAAAATATCGCAATGTGGCATTATACGACTGAAGATGGTCAGCCAAAAAAGAAAGACAGGATCTTGAAGCATACAAGATATTGCACATGCTTGATTGATAGTTAGAGTCTGCTTTGAAGTTGATTTTATTTCTTCTATGCACTCAATTAAGGAATTCCTATTTTGATATACAGTGGTAACAACTCTACTTTTGAAATTCCACTTTGTGTTGGAAGTACGTGGTATTCGACGACCAACAATTGCGTCTAAAATGGCTACTCGTTGCGGAGAATTCGAAAAAAAATTACTTATATCACTCAAATTAGAAAAAAAAAACGCGTACTTGTTGATTTTGTTTTGCACCTTGAGATAAAACCAAATTTAACTGATGGGCATAGCAATGAATATAAAATGCATATTTGTAATGCGTTTGTATAATTTTTTGAACACCCCCAGTTTGTCCAGACATAACGTTGGCACCATCATAGCTTTGCGAAATTAGCTTTTCGAGGTTGTTGACCACTTTTTGCAAGACTCCATGAATAGCTTCCGCCAAACTGACAGCATCGTGCCCATTAGGGTTTAAAAACAACCAGAAACGTTCCACAGGACTACCATCTTAAAGAACATACCGAAAAACTACTGATATTTGAAAAATGGAAGACACATCTGTGGTCTCATCAGCAATCACAGATACAAAGTCAGCGCAGAGTATTTCTTTCTTGATGGTCTCTTGCATAATTTCCAACATGCAGTCCAACAATTCATTTTGGATTGTTTTTGAAGTACCTTTGAAAACGGTAGTTTTTTCTATGTGGTCTTTCAAAGCTGTATCCAATTCAGCAGTAAAATTTATGAGGCCACGAAAAACTCCTGGGCTTAGTGACTTTTGCGTCTCGTCATGACCTCGAAGAGCGAGCTCAAATACTCCACAAAATTTTACGCAGTCTATAATTTTAGATAAAACATACCGATTTTTCCGCACTTGCTCGTTGTTTTGTTCGATACTGCGTCTATAAGCACTGTCAAGTTGTTGCCTAATATCTTGCTTACCTAGTAAGTTGAAGTCTGGTTGGGCATTGATATGAGATGCTGCACTCTCATGCTTTTTAATTTTTTGAGCAAGATGGCTCAAATCGTCAACACCTGTTTTTGTCCAACTAGAATCTGAGCTTTTACTACCGAACAAAACGCACGGAAAAAAAAATAACTTGTTTGTCACTGCACATCCACAAATCCACTTTGTTTTTTCATATGTTTCCGGTTTAAATTCACGCTTGAACTGTCTCGATTTCGAGTTCGTCACTTGGACAATTTCAATTTTAGGAATTGGTCTTCCGAGATTTCTAAACTTGATTTTTTCATGTAAGGAAAGTTGTTTAAAGTTTTCTCAAATAAACTAACGCAACATTTTTCACAATCCATAATTAGTTTTTTAAATTTTCAATTGGCAGCCCAAAGTAATGCTAAGAATTACAAAGATTTGAACTGATGGAGCACTCTAAATTCGTGCGCCGAATGCAGTACAAATTATGGTTAGCACTCCTAATACTTTTAACCCCCCAAAAACCAAAATTAGGTGCACGTGCGATCGCGACATACTCATGTTCATAAGACTATCTCGGATGCGAACGAGGAAAACGAAATTGAGCACAAAGAATGGAGGAAAATTCCATCAGGCTAGTGAACATATGAGTTGATTTTCTTTGAAGAATTCATCTGGGAGGCCCGTCATTCACTTTAAAGACATTACTATTGATAACTTAGTTGAGGGTTGGCGCTCTGAATAATTCTTGCTGAATACATTTTTATGCTTTTCTACTTCCTTCTCAGGGGGTCACGTGCTCCTGTGCACATATGCTAGAGCCGCCACTGCCTACGATACTTCGGAGTGAAACCTGACAGAGATCTGACATCCTTACACGACTTGCTAACCAGTTGATAAATGTCAGATGACAA
This sequence comes from Odontomyia ornata, assembly GCA_963969285.1. Lineage (NCBI taxonomy): Eukaryota > Metazoa > Arthropoda > Insecta > Diptera > Stratiomyidae > Odontomyia > Odontomyia ornata. The sequence goes on along the minus strand of OZ017740.1, from coordinate 103,189,641 downwards.
ATTGCTGTCAAATAACCGCCACGAGACGTCTAGGGAGGCCAGGTAGTGCATAGCACTGAAGAGCGTATATTAAGGCAAAAGAATAGTGCGGACTAAGGGCATAGCAGGCTTATGTGCCTCCACGTTTTTACCCTTCCTTATGAAAGGGCCGCAAGAGGAGGTATTGTGTAGGCATAGTTCATTTATGGTGGCGTATAGTTCTGCGCATATGTAACCTCACTTTGTCCTCTTCGTTCAAGTCCTTGGTTATTGTTCGGATGCGGGATGTGGCCCTATGAACATACCTGAGTGAAGATTCCCTGCGAGGATGGCGACTCCCCATCACCACCATCACCGCAAAGGTATGAGAAATTCATATCCCAAAATCAAAAATGTATTTTCGGTTCACCGAGCTTCTCCCGTAACCTTAGTATCACTCGTAGGTGAAAACGAATCCTACAAAATTTCGAATGAAGACTTCACCCAATAAAAAAAAAATATCACCACCATTTTAAAAATTAAAAACATCATATCTCCAAATGTTTCATTTTAAATGAACGCAAATGATCAATACGATATATATTAAAATTCGAAAAGCTATAGTTTACAAAAAGGTTTTGGGCTAGCTGGATGACAATCAGGATGATTTGTTTCATCATAAGCGTTAACGAGATACTTAGGACTTTTAGATTGTGATATAAAAGTCATGCGTTTAACGAACTTGTTAAATTTACAATAGTAGAGCTTAGCTTAGAATGCTATGAAACAGTGGAATCGGAATATTTTATCTTTCGGAACGAATTGGTGAAATTAAAAAAGCTTAATTTAGCTGTGTGAATTGAACCCAATTAATTTAGAAGAACTGATGATTAGTAATAATTATGCTTGAAATAATTTAGAAGTAGTGTAACATCTGAACAGCTTACGGAAAATAGAAATTTGTGAATGTAACACAGAACTTACTGTGCTATGAAAGTTGCTTGATGAATTAGAGTGTGTTATCATCGGACTGATCTTGAAACTCTTCAAATAGCTAGTAATTTCTGTTACCAAAAAGAAGCTACTACCAACATATTGACAAAATTATCAAAATTGCATAGTTTATGCAAATTGACTACTACGAATTTCCATCTAATTGATAAAAGTGATCATGTGAAAGCAGTGGTATAAAGTTAGTATCTTTTAAAAGACGTCAGGATTATAATATTTACAAAGATGTGTTGAGTGATTTGGTGTTTGAGCGCTTCGACTGTCAACACGTGTTGGAACAAATCTAAACAGAAATTACTAAAAATATTATCCAAACTACAACTTGATACTGTTTTTCACAAAACAAACGATCGCTGAAAATATTCCGAGACCGGATTCGAACTCCTGAGAAAAAAAATATAAACTCAAAACGGCGTTTTAGGCGAGCGCCCTATAGTTACTACAAACGCAACAAGAGCAAAATGGACGACTTTTTGTAAACAAGATGACAATATGACGGATCAACCGAAGACAAAAGTGGCCTGCAAATAACTATCGTTGAACGTGATGGAGGCGGAAGAAATACCAACGAAAACTTCGAGCTTTGCAGAAGACAATTTGACAATTTGATAAATAGTAAGGTTAATGAATTTATTTTAGCAAAAGAAAATTCAGTTATAAGATGTAAAGCCCCGGTTTCCATTCAAAATCCACCGGCACACAGTGTAAATCCTTTCAGTGTACTCTACAACAAGAACCAAATCGCAATCAATAACACCAGCGCAAATCATATTCGTACGAAAAAGTTATGGTACTCGCCAATTTTCGTAGAGAACGATAAAGCGACCGTGTTAAAGGGTATACTAGACCGATACGCCCCAGTAGACGGGGTTCGACCACCTTCAAGAATAAACCAGAATATCCTACTCCAGACTCAAAGTTACAGTTTATAGGCTCGAATCTGATGATTATATCATTAACCTCATTAAAAGCACCTCAGCAATAAGATACTCGTTTACTCCTAAAGAAAGGAAAACTTGCCTGGTCATCTTGACAGGCGTACGTTCAGATTTCAGAGCAGATGTAATCCGTGAGGACATCAAATGCAAACTACCAGAGTTGGGCGTAGAGTCGATTAACCCACATACCATATCGTGATCGGGAGCGAACAAGATCGATTATGGATCAATTACGGTAGCTACCGAAGAAGATAAGAACGCAATAATAAAATTGCACTATATCTTACATCAACGGGCTATCTAGGAACGCCCAAAAAGGAGCGGCCTGGTACAATGCTACAACTGCCAGAGTTTTAGTCACGTTTCCACAAATTGTGGAGAGGAACACATAACAAAAGACTGCCCTCGGAAATCCATGGAGAAACCAGAAACAGCTCCATTCTATACAATGTGTAAAGTACATGGTCACCCCGCTAACTCTTCCGGATGCCTGGAACGTAGACGTCTTTTAAAAACAGCAATGGAGGCAAAGGCCAAGCGAGCAGCCCCACCTGTGTACTCAACACTTCCCAGCCATCAATGTAGCGCCACAATTCCGATCATCTCGCAGTATCACTTTCCTCCATTTACACCTCCGACTGTTTACTCGGACATTTCTAGGAAAAAAAAACAGCAAACCCTACATTGACTTCACCGACACTTAATTCCGTCGAGCATCTAAATCAAATTCCAAAGAACTCGCTTGGGATATCTCCCAGTAAACTCTTTTCGAAGATTCAATCTTTCCTTTGGATCCACACCAGACCAAGAAAAGCCAATGACTCTCCTGAACTTCAACTCCTATCTTTAAGTTGGCAAACGGGCTCATTATTATATCTCTAAATATAAACTCCCTAGTTACGCATAGCAAGAGGCTCTTCATTTCGGACTTAGTCAAATCATTCCAACACGACATCTTACTCTTGACCGAGACAGTTCTTAAACCTCATCACAAAGCTCGTGTAGATAATTATAATGTTCTGCGTAACGACGGTGGTAGAAACACTGTGATACTATTTCGAGACGATCTAGTTGTCTATCAAATCCCTTTCGAGCAAAGTAACTCCTCATACACACTAGCGACCCTCCGCACCAAACGCCCCAATGGAACTCCGGCCAAAATTCTAATAGGCTCCCTTTACTTCGTATAACCTTGGTATCCTAATCCCTTCTGCGTCCAACCAAATCCTAACAATAGCGTCATCGCACGACTCATTGCTACTAGAAGAAGACCTCAACTTCAGACACGAGCACTGAGGTGATTCTACTAACAACATGAATGGAAGCTTTCTCTTTGAATGGCTCCACGCGAACGCCCTCCTACTAGCCTCTGTTCTAAATGCAGATGTCGCAACTTTCCCGAGAGGTCGTTCATTTTTGGACAACTTTTCAAATCTCACCTGACCTTCTGTCTGACTCCGCAATTCATTTTACATTCTCCACATTTACTTCATTGTTAGACGACCATGGTCTTCAAATACTATATATCCCTCAGAACCCATATACCAGTTCCAACTTGTCCACCACACTACAGACTATATAATTCAATAGAATTGCCAAACTTCAGAAGAGACTTCAATGACCTTTTTCCGAAGCTACCACTGGATAACAAGACTCTCTCAAACGCCGAAATAGACACCCATATGTCAGCAATATCATCAGCAATAATAGAGTGCCCCCTTTCAGAAACCCTGTAGCTCGGTATATAAATGTCTGACTCAGGAGACTCTTCACTTGAAAAAAATGCGGAAACATATGCTCCAACGACAAAAGCGCATATTCTATCGAAGCTATAACCGTCTAAATGAAGAGTACTTGAAGCTCAAAATGGAGATTACGTTAATGTCCAGTGAAATCTACAAACGCATCAAATATCAAGTCAATAACCTTTATAAGTAAAGGCTAAGTTCCATGAGACCTTCTCCTGCTGTGTTTAAAGTAATAGACCAACTTACTGGACTCAGGAGTTCCAAATACACTATTGAAAAAGACCCAATAAGGCAAGGTTTTAACTTCTCCTTCAGCTAAGATCAGTATTTATGAGGGATACTTCAAGCATCTATATAGACGCTGTGAGCCGCCTAATACAGCATTAAATAACAGGGCCAATGCGGAAGTTCGGCTTACAACTGAAGGATATGAGCCATATTCTTTTGAGATAATAAAACCACGGCATCCGGTTTTATGGGGTTTTTCCATCTCGAAAAAGGAAGTGAAAGTTACCCTTAGTACCTTCAACAGCAAGCTGGCGCACAGTCCTGAACGAATCCCAAACAAAGTACTTAAAACATGTAGAAAAACCGTCTCCTCCTTTTTGAACATAATATATAATAATTATATAAACAACGGCTGCTTCCCCCGATCATGCAAAGCCAGCAGACTCATTCTAATAAAAAACCAAAATCCTAGAAAAGATTATCCTGCGTAGCTTCAACGACTTCAGCTCTTCATTGATTCCTTATTTTCAGTTTGGACTCGAACGCGAACGATCTACAGAGCAAGGTGTAATGCTTCTGCTTATCAAAGTCACCCGCAATCTACAGGGAAAAAAGTGCACAGTGACCTGTGCTCTAGATTAAAACAAAGCGTTTAACTCATTTTGGATCAACGGACCAAGCTCACCTAAAAATGTCATCCTACCCGGTCACAGTCCTCCGAATCTTTTACAGTTTCCTTTCAGATAGAACCTCTCACATATCCTATCCCTAGCCACTCTGTGCTCAATTCTTGGTCATGACCTACTCAATTTTTTCCTTCATGACATCTCACTGCCAAACTGCATGAACTCTGATATAATTCTGTATGCAGGCGATACAGCCTTCCTGCCCTGGCTCAAATAAGGCTACAGCGTACAGTCAACGACATAGCTTGAAATTAATGCTACCAAATCTGAATTGATCTGTTTTTGAAATGCTAGCGGCAAGGGGCATCGTTGTGCAGTATCTCAGAGTAGGAACATCCAGGTACAAAGTGAAGGAGAAGTCATTTCTCTCCAAGATAATATCAAATACCTGGGAATCCACTTAAATAATCGGCTTAAAACAAATACACACGCCAGAAAAAATGCATGACAAAGTTAAAGCGGCAACCGCACTTATCGCTTTCCTCCTTTCCTCGAAAGCAGTCTGCCCTAAACTGAAAGTGCTAATGTACAAAACACTTATTTGACCAATCATTACCTACTCATTCCTCGTTTGGCTAACAATCTCGCCAACCACAGCCGAAGAAATTTGAATCTTTGAGAGGAAAGTACATAGAAAATGCCTGTCTAAGCTTCGACGACGCAATAAAAAATACTATAAAAATATTGTTCTATACAGTGAAACCGGGATCGTCCCGATACTACATTACATGCCCACAACAAGTAAAAAACTTCTGAAATAAGTGGCGGGACCATCCTCTTCGAAGTACTTGCGCACTTTTGAACTTCCAAATATAAATGATTCCTATTATCGATGCCCTTTAAAAATTCTTGACAAATACAATCCAAACTCCTACAACCCTAATGCTCTCTATAAACCTTAATTTTATGCGGTATCTCGACCCAATACATAACGGGGCTGACTTGAACACAAAATGTAATTCTCTTTAAATACAAGTCGTACAACAAAAGAAAAAATAATAATCAATAGTTACCAAGCCTAGTGATAAGCACGTTCCAAATCTAGAGCCACGGTCAAAATGGACGGAGCGCCCATCCTCCCTGGAACTTACTGGAGAGGAATCAGGTGTATAGTTGGCCCGTATGTACAAAGTATAAAACATTTAAACAGCAACAGAAAAACTTTATACAATACAATGTCCGAAATATTATGATATACAAAGGGTGGTCCAACAAAAACGCATGATGTTAATTGTAAAGAAAATAAAAAGTTTTCAGCGAATTATATTAATATTTTTTATAATAAGAGAAGGATCTATGACAATTGTGTATGAAACAAAATATCGCCCAAATGCTCACCATGGCTGCGGGGGCATACTTCTATCCGACGGTCCATATTTTCAATGACTCTGAGACAATGTTGTTAATGTGCTGAATTATCTCATCCTTTAGCTCTTGAATTGTTCTTGGCTGATTGACGTACACATTTTCTTTTAAATATTCCAAGAGAAAGAAGTCCAACTGTGTCAAATCACATGATTGTGGCGGCCAATTAACATCGCCACAACGTGAGGTGACACGGCCATTGAATTTCTCGCGGAAAAGAGCCATTGTTTCGTTGGCTGTGTGGCAAGTGGCACCATCCTGTTGGAACCACACATCGTCCAGGTCCATAACCTCAATTTCTGGTCACAAGAAGTCCGTTATCATCTCGCAATAGCGAACATAATTCACGGTAACTGCTTGGCCGTCCTCATTTTCGAAGAAGTACGGTGCGACGACGCCGCCACCCCATAAACCGCACTAAACAGTCACTCTTTGTGAATACATCGGCTTTTCAACAATCAATTTCTTGTAAATCAATTTCTTTGTAAAGTCACCATTCCCTTCTGTCTGTTCAATGAACTATTCAGCGCATTGCCGAGACTTGAAATGGTCAGTAGGCTTCAGCTCTTGAGTCGATTGAACCTTGTAAGTGTGTAAATTCAAATCTTTACTCAAAATTCGCATCAGTGATGTTCATGAGATGTTCAATTGTTGGGCACGACGACGAGTCGAGGCTGACGGCTCTTCTGCCACACTATCGCGAGCTACAGCAACGTTTTACACAGAACGAATTGGGCGAGCATGCACAGGTGATTTTACATTTCCTACAGACCCGGTTTGCTAAAATTTGCGCACAATTCTCCCGATTGTGGACACATGTGGTCGATTATGCTGACCAAAAAAATCACGAAATGCATTTGGATTTGAACGCCCATTTTCGTAAAAGGCTTCAACAACCTTAACGCGCTGCTCAATTGTGTACCTCTTCATGGTTGAATTTGTCAAACACTGAAACAACGAAATTTCAAATTAAGCTGGGCGAAAAAACTTGACGTTAAGGTGTGACTCATAATTAACATCGTGCACTATGATTGGACACCCCTTTATGCAAGTACAGCAGAGTTGAATAAAAATAGATTAGTAAGAGGATTAGGTTACGCATAGGTGTAGATTTAATTTAGATTAGGGATAGGATTAGTCTATATTTAGATTATTTTTTGGTTTTAACTTATTTATTTATAAAATTTTCACTAAACAAGCCATAAGAGCGAATGGCATCTTCTAATTTCCACACCACTTTTCGCCGACGCTGTCCCTGCTCCTCCATTGCTGTTTTTGCTCGCCGAAACGCGGTTTTCGCTCACCAACGCCGTTTTAGCGCCTCCAACGCTGTCTTAGCTCGTCTTCCCTAAATGCTCCAAAAATTATTATTATTATTTTGGTTTTGCAAATGATTCTGTAAAGGTTAAAAAGTTGTATATAGATAAGTGCATTGAAAATTCAGGAATTAATGTGACAAATTCAAAAAACTAGGATGCATTTAATATGACAAAGTACTCAAAATAATAACTTCTTGTCATAATTACGATATCTAATTATTTTTGGCTCTTTCCTTTCAACATATGGTCCACGTGGTTTGTTGTTGTCCAAAATAAGGGTTCTCCTTCAGGACATAATATTTGAGCCTCTTCTTTAGTGAAAAATCTGTTTTCTATGAGCTGCAATTGATCTGGTTCTCATACTTCTCCATTAGCAAATTTTAGTTAGAGTATTAGAAAATAGGACGTCATTTTGCCACATCACCTTGGTGACTTCATAAAATTCTAACGAATGCCAAAGGGTTGTACCAGTTAATTAAGATCAAATTTGTTTGAAGATTGGCGTTGATCTCACTAGGGGTAACAGCCGTAAATTCTCGATTAGAATAATAAGTCCAAAATATTGTCCATATATTGTTCACGATGAAATGAAACGTTTCACAAATTTTTCCTGCATTGAGCTATGTACAACTTTTTAATCTTTACATAATCATTTGCTAAACGAATTTTTAGTTTGCTATTTTATGTGTATAACTTTGAAAATTGGTAGAAACAAAAAAAAACCATTCGAAATCATTTTTATAAGGCTCATTTTATATCTAGATGACAAAAATATGAAAGCTCAGATTGAAATGTATGTTTGAAAGGTATTCATAATTTTTGAGGCCTTCTTTTGTTTTTGCTAATTAGCAAAGAAAACAAAATCAACAAAATTCAAAATAAGGAACCAAAGTATGAATAAACAAATATGAACTGCTACTCGTAGCTTAACCCAAATCTTTTGTTTTCAGTAGAGTGTTCGTTGTTTATCAGAAGGATAAGGAGACCGAAGATGAGTGTGCTGCTGAGAGGCAAGGATTTGATAATCCATGACTGGTAGGTTCGGCGATTCGATTCGGTACGTGGTGTGGTACTCGTACTTTAGCATTGCGCTTTTAGTTAGAGTAGATTGATTCGGTTTTGAATTCGAGTAGTTTGTTTCTGGCACTACGTGGGTGAATAATCGGGAACGCGTGGTTTTTGATTGGTATTGTCACTTTTAGTTTTCTAATTTTTGGACTGGACGTATGGTCCAAAAGAGATGCAAATGAATTATTTAAAGTAAAGTAGCACCGTTGTTATAGAAGTTATTTTGACGCATTTAATCGGGCATTTGAATCGGTGTCTGATAAATTGTATTCGGACTTAGTCAGCTCACGGCAGACCTGCGACCGAATTCCTCTCCGAACTAGTCAGCCTGCCATCAGCCACCTCAGAGTAGATTAAGGGTTTCCAGACTTGTTGACTTGATGGGTACAGTCCGTTGACATATTCCAAAACTTCACGTCCATAACCGATGAGAGGTCAATTTGGATTTCCCTGGGGAAATCTCGAAGCGTAGAGACGTGATAAGTAAATCATTACACATACTATTTCTTTTTACATCTAGATCCTAATGTTGGATTTTTAAAAGTGTTTTCCGAGTTGAATTTATAAATTTTAATGCTTCACCGAAGGAGTTTAAATTTTATTCAGTTGTGCCATATGACGACGCTAGGTGAATGCAATAACATGGGTCTCACATGTTTGTCATTTTCAGCGTACAATCTTTTGCAATTTTTTTGGGATGGAATTCATAAGCTTCCGATGGACAACACTTCGAATAAAATATATTGTAAGATTTTTCCACAATGAAGCATCAAATTTCGCTGAAAAATTCCAGTTATTAAGTTGTACATCCAATATGCTGTTGAAATATTGTTGTACTTTTTCAAGTCCCCTTTTATCACTTCCTGATACCTCTGCATTACTCGTATATTAATTGGTGCATCGTGAATTGAAGTTAAATTTTGTGGTAATTTAATTATGTAATTTTCACACTGCTAGATTGACTCTATAATTACTGATATGTCTTCCGCATACTTTGAATCAAAGACGCTAAACATGGTGCTTGCTATGTTACCGACAATATTTAACGCTCCGCGTTTTTATCCAGATAGCGGTTGCAATTTCAATAGATCATTCGTTTGCTCCAGCTCAGTAGCAACATGTTGGATTTACTTAACGATATTGGTGTATTTGTGCCGATTCTGACTAGCTACCGATATATTATCGAGGGTCGAACTACAATTACGCAAAAGTTCGAATTCCTTACGGATTGGGTCCATGTCGTAGTTAGCTATGAAATTCTACTCGCTAGCGACTATTTTGGTAGAGCCTATGCTTTTAAAAATATTCCATGATTTGTTTTGAAAGGTGATATAATCTTTAAGCTGACACTAGGCGCCGGTAACATCAAGTACGATAAAAGCACGGTGGTTATTGTGGCGCTTAGTGTAAGGCAAGCCCTTTCCGGAGGACCATTGGTCTTGTCTGCTCTGTCCTTTCTTAACTCATGAATCTTGTTCCCGTGATCACTATCTGTTGAGCTGGATGATAAACTGGGGTCTTCTCCTTTCACCGGAAATGAAACAAATCGATGAATTAGTTGCCGAAGTATTTTATGTCCGGTTTTAACATCGACTTCTGTCACTAGATCATCTCTGCCCTTAATGACATTGCATATGTACCCAAGATGCCACTTCAAAGGAGGTAGATTCTCGTCCCTTATTATAACCATTATACCTAGCTTGACGTTATCGCACTCCTGCTTCCACTAATCGCGTAGCCACAAGTTATTCAGGTACTCATTTGACCTACTCGTCCAAAAATTAGGACGGAATCCCTTGTTAGAGGGTGAAGGCGAGTCTTTTGTGCCTGATATTTCATTACCTGCCAAAGAGCCTTGAAAATGATTAGATCTACGGCAATAACCTCGCAATCGAAAAAAGGACTATGGCATTGGCACCTGGAATGTTAGATCACTTAATTACCCGGGCACTGCTTATCACCTTTTTTTTTAAGATTTTTCCACAATGAAGCATCAAACTTCGCTGAAGTTATTAAGTTGTACACCCAATATGTTGTTGAAATATTGCTGCACTTTTTCAACTCCCCTTTTATCACTTCCTGATACCTCTGCATTATTCGTATATTAATTGGTGCATCGTGAATTGAGGTTAAATTTTGTGGTAATTCAATTATGTGATTTTCACACTGCTATATTGACTCTATAATTATTGATATGTCTTCCGCATATTTTGAATCAAAGACGCTGAACATGGTGCTTGCTATGTTACCGACAATATTTAACGCTCCGCGTTTTTATCCAGATAGCGGTTGTAATTTCAATAGATCATTCGTTTGCTCCAGCTCAGTAGCGACATGTTGGATTTACTTAACGATATTGGCGTATTTGTGCCGATTCTGACTAGCTGCCGATATATTATCGAGGGTCGAACTACAATTACGCAAAATTTCGAATTCCTTCCGGATTGGGTCCATGTCGTAGTTAGCTATGAAATTCTATTCGCTAGCGAACATTTTGGTAGAGCCTATGTTTGTAAAAAGATTCCATGATTTGTTTTGAAAGGTGATATAATCTTTAAGCTGACACTACACGCCGGTAACATCAAGTACGATAATAGCACGGTGGTTATTGTGGCGCTTAGTGTAAGGCGAGCCCTTTTCGGAGGACTATTGGTCTTGTCTGCTCTGTCCTTTCTTTACTCATGAATTTTGTTCCCGTGATCACTATCTGTTGAGCTGGATGATAAACTGGGGTCTTCTCCTTTCACCGGAAATGAAACGAATCGATGAATTAGTCGCCGAAGTATTTTATGTCCGGTTTTAACATCGACTTCTCTCACTAGATCATCTCTGCCCTTAATGACATTGCATATGTACCCAAGATGCCACTTCAAAGGAGGTAGATTCTCGTCCCTTATTATAACCATTATACCTAGCTTGACGTTATCGCACTTTTGCTTCCACTAATCGCGTAGCCACAAGTTATTCAGGTACTCATTTGACCTACTCGTCCAAAAATTAGGAGGGAATCCCTTGTTAGAGGGTGAAGGCGAGTCTTTTGTGCCTGATATTTCATTACCTGCCAAAGAGCCTTGAAAATGATTAGATCTACGGCAATAACCTCGCAATCGAAAAAAGGACTATGGCATTGGCACCTGGAATGTTAGATCACTTAATTACCCGGGCACTGCTTATGACCTTTTACAACAGGTCAGTCAATATGAATTAAACATACTGGTAATCCACCAAATGAACTGGACTGGAAATGATATTCATGACATGAGATCGCACACAATATTCAAAAGTGTGAAGCCTACGAGAATTCGGAGTGGCCTTCATTGTGGATAGTGAGTTCAAAATACACGTTAAAAATTTTTCGAAATATGGCTAATAAACGAACACGCCCCGACCGAAGAAAGGGACGAAGAAAAAAGAAACCGTTCTACAATCACCTGGAAAAACTAGTCGACTCATTGTCTAAAAATGACACAACAATAATCCTGGGTGATGTCAACGCAAAGGTTGGCAATGAGCTATCTCATTGGGGAACGACTGTAGGAAATAATTCTAGGATGAAGCATATAAAAACGACCTACGCCTGATTGATTTTGCATGTAGAAGAAATTTAGTCATATATTCGACTTGCTTCCCACATCAACGCATGCATAAAATGATCTGGGTATCACCGGATGGCAGCATACAAAACCAGATCGATTATGTTTTGTTCTAACAGCATTGGGCCTCAAACATACTGTGGCGAAAAATTTCACGGAGACCCTCGACAATCAGCTATATCCTATCCTTTATGAAACAAAGCTGAAAACAAGCAATGCGCTATGGGTGGATGTGAAAATGGTGATTAAGACGGTGGCAGAACAAACGATCGGACATCAAGCGCGGTGGAAAAGAAATGCTTAGTTCGATGATGAGTGCCAGAATGCGTTCGACAAAAAATATCAGGCGTATAAGCAATACTTAGATAAGAAAACTAGGTCAAAACTAAAACAGTATGAAAATCTCAGATGAGTAGCGAATAAGACCATTATAATTTAGAAAAGAAAATACTATGATGATCAATTGACAAGTATCGAAGTGGAAGAAGCAACAATACAAAACAAGCATACAAAGCAGTGAAAAGCCTGAAACGTGGCTATTAGCCGAAAACCGCGCTCTGCCGTGATGACATCGGTAACATTATCGCTGATGTAAACAGGATTAAGGAAAGATAGGCATCGTATTTCAAGAGCCTCATTAATCCTTCACACAGCTCCAGAACATCGGAGCTCATGGATATTCCCCAAGAGCTTCCATTGACCCCACTAACTCTGGATGAAGTTTGTTGCACCAGCTTAAAAGAATAATAAAGCTCCAGGCATCGATGAGATTACAGTTGAGCTCATTAAGTATGGAAGCAGTAGTGTTCAGAAAGCTATTCACAAAGCCATCCAGCACATTTTGCAACAAGAACATATGCCAAAAGAGTCAAGCATATCAATATATTCACTATCTATAAAAAAAGGGGCAAGCTACAGTCCGAAAACTATCAAGGCGTATCACTGGTTTGTATGGTATACAAAATATTTTCAAAGATCTTAAAAAATAAAATCAGATCATACGTCAACAGTATTATTAGGGAGTATTAATATGGTTTTCGAGTAGTTAGATCAACAATAGACCTCCTGGGAGTTCAACGTAGACCAACAACAAACTTGCGTTGACTTTAGGTATGTATACGGCAGCATTGATCGTAACATACTGCACCAAATAATGCTTTGCTTTGACATCCCAGTCAAACTAGTCCTCTCACCAGAATTTCAATGGCGGCGACAACCTCCCAAGTCCGCATCAATAACCAACTCGACGGCGTCTTTGACCTAAATGTCGGACTAAAACAGGGAGATGGGCTGACCCCATTGCTATTCGATTTGGCTCTGGAATTTGTCATCAGAAAGCTACCAGGCGATACAAGCGGTACGACATCAATATTTTGTCATGCTCATTAACAACCGTCAAAGAATTTTTGCTGAAACTGGACAGCGAAGCGAGACTAGTAGGGCAACAAATCAATAAGATTAAAATAAAGCTCATGTAGCAGTCGGGGAAAAATATCTCAAATTCCAAAATATCACATTGGGCGAATACAATATCGAAAATGTATGTAAATTAGTATATTTCAGCGCCAAAATAATGAGAAACGGTAATGAAAGAAATGAAATACGGTGAAAAATACAGCTCGCAAATAAAATATTTTATCTAGTTTTGACGATCTTGAAGACCAACTCCTGCATACACAGGAAAATAAAGCTCCAAGTATGCAAATCTGTGATAAGACCTGTGTTATGCTATGGGTGTGAAATATGGACCATAACCCAGCATCCGCAAACATTTCGAACACCTTTGAGAGATGGGTCCTGAGGTGGCGCAGCTACACGGAGACAACTATGAGCTGTATGAAATTGTAAGACTGCGGTAGCTGCAATGTGCTGGCAACATAAATCGTATGGACGAACAACGGATACCCAAAAAGTCATTCGTTGCGAGAACTGAAGATCGCAGACCAGCGGGGAAACCGAGGAAACCCTGATCTGACTTGGTCGACGAAGACAGTTCATCGCTGCTCGGATTTCAAAATTGGAGGTCGCGATCAATGAAGCGAGACAGTTGGAGGCGCGATTTGCAGGAAGCGAAGGCCCGAAACGGGTACTTATATCGTGAAGCCGAACCGCAATGAACATGGCAAAAATTTCCCTAAAAACAACCCCCATTGTTGATAATAAATATGAAATTGCTCAAAGACCATAAATTTCGACGAGCATTGTAATTAGCGATGAAAACGTAAAATAATTTGATAACAAAAAATTTGAATGAGCTATGCCTATGCAACTCCCCTTGCTTTCCGTTGAGAAGGATGGAAAAACGTGAGGGCATAAACGCCTACTATACTCTTGGCCCGCACTAACTATTTTTGCTTGAAAATACACGATCTTTGGCGCTACACACGACTTAACAACATTAGATGTCTCGTGGCGGTTCTTGGAGAGAGATGTGTCACCTGACACTTGCCAACTTTTGGCTGAGGCTGCCATAGTGACAAATGCCAGATCCTTCTCCGGAACCAAGCCGCAATTTATAACATCTTCCATTGCCGGTTATAATTTTCTCGTCCAAATACCCAAATTCGCGCACATTTTCGACATTATGTTCGCCAAGCGTTATATTTTGAGTATTTCTCCTCGATTACTTCATGAGTTTTGTTGTATTCTCATCGATTTATACTGCTACGACACTAGATAGCAAATAAGCCGGGCCACCCATCACCTCAGAAATCTAATCCAATTCTCTCAAAATTATATTTTCGCTTAATTGCTATGAAACTTCACTAAGTTTCGTAAAATTACTATTTAGACACTTAAATTGTCACCTTTAACTCTGCACGTCAATCAAACTTTAACATATGAGCTCACTACGATGGTGAGTAAATATTCGAGTAGTTTCAGGAATAGCACCAAAGCAAATAAATCGGATAGAAATATTCGAAAATAATCGCACACCGAAATAATCGAATGGTTTCGAGAATTGAATTATATCTATCATACCCGATTTATATGCCTTCTGCTCAAATATCATATGACCGCCGTTAATTTAAAAACTGTCAATATTATATCAACTATGTAGTATGTAGCCATCTGTCCACTTCAATAATGTTATGACTAATAATTCTTTAATTGCGGCAGACAGAGGAAATTTTTCAAGCACATGAGTACATACCATCCATGAATTTAATGAATCCGCCGACGATTGATCCACAACCCATCAATTCCAACTTTTACTCATCAGCTCGCGGCCGCATATGTTGAAATTTGAATCCCAAAACCGCGATAAATACGTCCTGGATGGTTTGGATGGGAAATTCAATTTACATGCGATAATGTTGAATACACTTCGCATAAGCAAACGCATTGCATCAAGTTGGCGCACATATGGGCAAAGTAAATTTGCCCGCCAGTGCACAGAGAACACACTAATGAATGCATCACATATCACACATTATTCGTGTTGGATGTGTAAAGTAAAGTTGAAATGTAATGAGTTTATATGAATGTGATTGAAAACATTATTCACTAACTGATTGGGAGATGTAACTGAGGGAAGGAAAATAATGAAAATGAATATTTCACTTTCACAAGATCATTACAAATATTAGCAATTTGGTTTTGTGGGTTTCCTATCATCATTTAACAATTGTACCTACATATGTGAATATTGAAATAGGAACGCACCATTGGGTTTGTTGTTTTTTGATTGTTCAATCCATTGATGGATTTTGTGGTGCTATTTTTATGTAATCAGGGTTAATTGTGTAAATCAATTGTACGCATTTGAGCCCATTTATACTTTAACGATGGAGAATTGAGTTCCATAGAAAATCAAAAACGAGTTTCTTCCTGATCCTTGAAACTTAACATTATAAGAGTACATAATTTAAAAATAATTTTGAAAGCGACATACTCAAATCAATGCGTTTTAGAAACATATTTTACAACCTAAGGGGTGAATCATTATTTCACGATCAAAAGACTTCAAGAAAACGGCTTGTTTCTCATTAAATTGTGTTTTGACTTCAATACCATCCATAAAAGTCAAAATATTAAAAAAATAAACTAATTACGAAAAATTACCAGCCTTACATTTTGACTTGACATGCATTTTTCATAAAAGGTACTCATGCGCTATTGGGGTCAGGGAATATGCTGTCCAAATTCATGTCTATGATAAACTATTTTGCATTACTATACTAATTTAAAAAAAAAATCAATTATTTAGCAAGATTCACCTAAGGACTCTCTCCGCACCGTTCAAAGGTCATTATTTTTGACTAAGAAACAAACATGAGCCAAAGAAATAATTGCCTTTTCAGTCCACACTCTTCGGTTTGACTTCAAAAGCGCTTTTTGAACGTTTGACCAGATTTTTCTTCACAGCATTGATTTTAGATGTTATCTTATATAGTACCATGTTTCAAAGAAACCGAAAAAATGTTATGTATTAAATTCAATACAAAAGTCAACCCACAAATCTGCCGATGGTCCTTAAAAATAGATGTGAAAAAGTTTTGAAACATTATACTAGATTGTAAATTGTGCGTGTTGGGCGTTTTACACTTAAACTCTTCCAGATTTATTGTGCCCCATCCTCATTGAAATACCTAGAGCTCCTCAATGAGACCCACCTTTCGTAGGATGTTTATGATCTTCCCTGGCTCCATCTATCCAAGATGTTTCTCAACTAGATAGCAAGTTCTCAGACCGTCTCTTCTTCTTCCGAACAGAGACCTGAATTATATTAGAAGATGCTCTAGTTTTTCATCTGCAAACCTGCAAAACCTAGACTCGCCATTCTCCTTGAGTCCTTCGGGTTTGCAATGCTCCGTGAGAGACGCCGTAAAGATCCTTAGATGATTCGTTCCTAGTTTGATACATTATTTAAAGAACACCCTCGATGTCTTGGGCCCTGGATAACTTTCCACAGCTTATGGCATTTTAATCATCTTATTCTTTAAATGTCCCCAAATAAAGTGCTTTTTAACAGCACTGAAGGGTTCGGGGACAACACTTGCCGCATTTGATGCTTCCCTCGCTAAGAGGTCTGCTTGTCGTTATCTACTACTCCTGCGTACTCTTGCGCCCAGTACAGGCTAATCTTGTTATTCTTACATAGTTGACTGAGTTTTTTACAACATTCTAGAACCACGCTAGAAGTTATTGTTGATGGTTCTATAACCTTAATGACTGCTTGACTGTCAGACAAAATAGCTATCGTTTTGCGCTAGTATCTTTTTTACTTATGCAACGTTGCGCACTTACTGCAATTTCATAGACCTCCGCCAACAACTTGCTTGATATGATCTCCAAGGATTCATAATGTTTAGTGCTACGCCCAGACACCCAATTTCTGCTCCATCTGTAGACTTACATCCATCTGTGTACCACTCGATTGCATGTAGCTCTATTAGGTGCACACTGGTCTCAGAGCTCGAATCCCTCTTCTTGCTCAGCTAAGTACAAGCTGAACTGTGTTACCATGCCATCAAACAGAGCACTGATCCATGGGAACAACTTGACTAATTTGACTTAGTCCTTCTGCCAAAACCTGGAGCTAATCTCTTTTTTGTGGTAAGATATTCTGATTATTATGGATCCAGATTCCTGTTCTACCTCAAGATGGGGTGATAAATTTAGTATGTTTTCAAGTGCCGCTGCTGGACATGACCGCATTGCTCTTGTGATGCGAACACATGCCAGATGGTGCACCCAATTGAATGTTTCCCCAGTATGAATTTGTGATCGTTTTCTGCCTGTGATAATTGGTCTCACCACCATAGTGTTTATCTAGCGTAGCGCTGCTAGGCCTTACTTGCAGTGTTTCCTGCCTTTGTTGTCACCAATTTAATATGTCATTTTAATGTGAGCTTACTGTGCAGATGTATTCCAAAACACTTAATTCTTCTCTTGCATTCTAACTCCACTCCGTTTAAGCTTATCGTGCCTAGTTGCTCTAGTTCACGCTTCTTAGTTAAAAGTGCTAGTTTGGTTCTACCAGAAATAAGGTTAAAATCAGTTTGTCGACACCAATGACACTACGGAGTGTTTCCTGCACAGTATTCTTTCGTATTTTCTTCAGATTAGGATAACGATATCATCCGCGTATGCATGACATATTATACCACTTTCAGAGAATCTTTTCAGAATATCATGAGACACAAGTATCCAAAACAAGTTGAGTAAACAGACCTACGCTCATGTCAGAAGGGTTTTGTATTCAATTTACACAATGCAGTCACCAGATCGAATCAAATCAAGAAACATGTCAAAGACGATTTTATTGGAGAAAATATGAAATGCGAAGATCAGATTTTTAACAAAGTTGAACTAATTTCGACTTCTGAGGTTTTTGGTATTGTTATACTCATAAATATCTCCCTTGATAATTATTTCAGATGTCCATTCGCGACGGAGGAAACACATTTTTCATGTATTTCCCCCCTGTGCCCCACTGAAGCAAAAACTGACAGTTTAACAACTGTTTTGAGAAGCTCCCATGAAAACTTTCATTTCATACTCATATCGGCTACGTTTGATGAATTTATTTTTCAGGGGCCACTCTCCTGTACTGAAATCATCGATTCATGGCCAATTTTTTCGAATCCTAGAGTGGTTACAAAACCCTTTTGCTAGGAGCTCTGTCCCACCTCCCTGACTTGTTTCACTTATGAGCATTAATTGTAGGTACTCATCTTCAGTCATTCATTAAATTGAATCAAGTGTTCAAAGCATGCACCTTAAACGTTGAAGTTGGGAAAAAATAACTCAAAATTATTCAATCTTCGCATTTTAAACAGCCACTATTTTGTTTTACGATTACTGATACCACTAGCTGAACCAATTCTCAAAGATATACATGACACCTATCCTCCCCTGAAATTTTCATGCAAATCCTAGCAAAACTGTAGTGTCTGAGTCGGTAAAAAGCGCATGTTGTTCATGCAGCACATATTGTTCCATAGTAATACAGGAAAATTCAAACCGCTATAACTTCGCAAAATATGATTCAATCGTTATGAAACTTTCAGGATTGATGATATAAAAGGACATCTACGTACTGAATTTCATTGAATTTAAGGGAACCGTTAAGATTTTATTCAAGAAAACATAAAATCGATAAATCATACTATTACTAACAAAGTTGAGTGAACTGCGACTTCTAACGTATTTGTTGTTGTTGTACACACCGAGGCCTACATCCCTGATTTTTTTCAGATTTTTCGGATCACAGGTGTCCAATCGCGAGGGGGGGGACACAAATTTTTCGTATATTTCCCCTCTCTGTGCGCCCCTCGAAGCAAGTTTTGGCAAACTAACACCTGTTTTGAAAAGCTCTCATCAAGACCTTTCATTTGATACCCATATCGGCTACCTTCAATGAAATTTTTTTTTCGGGGGGTCACTCTCCTATATGGGGAGACCCCCCTTAAATACCTTATACAATTTTTTTGTAGTTGAACTTTGAAGAGATCACCACTTTACACCTACGCACAAAATTTGATGTTTCTAGCTTAAGTAGTTTACGAGAAAAACTGCTGTGACACACGGACGGACGGACAGACGGACAGACTGGTCGCGAAACTAGTAGGGTTTTGTAAAATTATTTTACAAAACCCTAATAAAAGTGATAAACCCCTCCTTGTGGAGAACCTCGTGTTCTACCCATATATATGGCTCAAATTTGTACCTTATAAGTAGCAGTTCTTGTAGTGAGAGATTGTTATAGAGCTTACCAGTTTGTGAACTAGTGCACTCTGCACCACCACATGGCTTGCAAAGTCGAGAGCCCCTTCAATTTCAAAGAATGCCTTCAGATGGATTTCCCTGTGCTCCAAGGTTTCTTTAATCTTCTTGTTAGTGTATAGAGTGCGACTTCCGTAGATTTTCTCGTTCTGTTTGTAAGTTGATTAGGGTGCAGAGGAAAGCTCATAATTGCTGTTGTTTTTATATAAATGTCCACTACTTTCTCCATCGTTCTAAATATAAACAATGTTAGGATAATTGGTTTGCATACCTTTGCCTTAGAAGTGCCATCCTTACCAAAACCTTCTGAATGAAAATCACTTTAGCCTCCCTCCACCCCTTTGATACAGTTCCCAAAGCTAGACTAGTCTTACGAGGTGTGACATTTAACTAATGAGACTGATTTCATGAAAACCGTATATTTAAAAATTATTCTACAACTCTGCCATCCCCTTCAAAGTAGTCCCCTTGGGCAGCTTTTCATACATTTCTGGAAAGCTTCGACTGGGATGTCTGCGAGTACCCTCGTCACGGCTGCCTGGATGTTTGTAATCGACTCAAAATGGGTTCCTTTGACTACCGATCCGGGTTGCATCGAAAAAATCAGTTCTCCTTTCACTTCGTACAGTTTCGTCTCACTGGTGAATTCAAATCATCGTCTCCTTCATTTATAATATCAATTATACATGCAAACTTGATTCCGGCTTACCATTTCTATCACTACCTGGCTTACTTCCGCCCCCCCCCCCCCCCCCTCCTTAAATACTCCTCCGCTTTCGGTTGCCTACTACACATCAGCCACCAGTTTATTGCCCACTTAGACGTCTGCACTTTCCCACTGAATGCCGAGAAAACGATATGCACTCGCCGTAACGACAAAAATCTTCCTCCCCAAAACCACATTGCTCTTGCTTCTTTCCAATCCTCAGATCACCATTTAGCCACCTTGCAGGCCGAAATACAATCGCTTGAACCTTTCTCTCGCAAGCGTTATGGATTTTCGCTGCAAGCGGTCTTCTTCTTCTTTGTAGCACTACAGCCCCTTTCAGGCCTTCGCTTAGAGATAGTTAGAGTATCTCATTTTCATGACCGTATTGATTTCTCCGGAAGTTGGTTTGGTCAGTACCATGCTCCCGTGTGCCTGCTCAGCTATGATATGATCTGGTTAAATCAGTACATATCACCACTGAGCGGGCACTCATAGTCTGTCCGAAAAATCCCCTGAACTAAATCACGTTGCTCCCAACGAGATTTGGACCTGGGACCTTCGGCTTATGCGTTCATGCTCTAACCACTAAGCCACACAGACTATATGCAAGCGGTCTTGCCCGTCACTAAAAACTGAAACTACAAATTAAACACTGTATGTGCGGCCCAAAAACGTTTATGTTAATCAGATCACTTATTTTTCCTATTCAAAATTTGTGCTCGGGTTTAGTATGCGCTTCTCACTTCAACCATATTTCCGTTTAATGTCAAAATTACACTGAAAAATCCCAACAAGACACAAATGCCAATGGGTATCGGTATTGCAGCGTCAAGCGGCTTGAGTTCAAAATGGAATTCGGAATGACTAGAGAACCCAAAACTAACTCCACAGGATAGGACACCACAGATCGGATGGGGAGACGCCATTTCAAGTAAACAATACACAATACAGGAGTGTACAAAAGTGAAAACCAAACTTCAAAAAGTTATAACAGCATGTAACCAATTGTCAACCCAAATGAATTTTTCACTACCCGCGTAGAATATAACTCAGTGGTGGCGGCGGCGCGGGAAATATTATTTATCGTCGTGCTACACTTTTTTATTGACCATTTGACACTTTTCACATCAATTTAATGTTAATTCATACGATAATTTACTCTACACTGAGCTTTTTGCATCCTGCGGGCATCGATCTCGTTTTTCGAATTCGAAAAAGCTTTTTAAATCCTGTAGGTATCGATCTCGGATTCGGATTCAAAAAACAAGATCGATGCAAAAGATTCAGTGTAGAGCAAATTATCGTATAGATAATATACGTTAGATTAATGTAAAAGAGTTAAATGACCAATAAAAAAGTTTAGCACCGACAATTTCTTACTGGAGAAAATTAACCTGAACATAATTCGTAGTTACAAAAACATATTGAATTCGCATAAGTAGAATGAATTAGAATAATCATCTCACCTCTAAGCATGATTGGCGCCTTCACCCGTGTGTTAATTAAGTGTGATGTTCTGAGGAGACTTAATATACACGTCGAAATCACCTTCTTCTAACATTTTTCATGTCTAATAATTTTTCAAAAAAAATTATTGATGCAACTTAATTTAATAGCTACACACAAATAATTTTCATGAGCCCTTTTTTTCTGTCACCGTTTAATGGTTGGAGATTCAAAAGTAACCGATGTAAGAGTCCTTTATCTCCTACCAAAACGTTTCTTCTTTACTAACAAATCGACTATCTCTGGCAAGAAATTTTCTCCTAAGCAATCATGCTCGCCGGTTTATGCACAACGTACCAAACAGAAAATAACGGAGCCAATAAAACGAATGGCTGTTTGCTATTTTCACCATCCGCACCACTCTAAATGCGCAAAACGACTTCTCTCTTCCGTTGCTTAAAACATACTCTCAATCATTCGGTTGATTTCTAGTTTCCACTAGACTTCAATATGATGTGCTTTGTTCTTCGAGTTTTTACAGCGGATAGTACACGAATTCGCGAATTTCCAGATGCTAGTGATAGTAAAGACAGCATAAAAACAAATTTCACGGCGAGTTTATAAGTAATTCACGCGTCAATGCAATCGTGTCGAAAACAATATCCTCCTCCAATCTTGACGGTAATTGCCCATCATGGAATCAAAATTTCAACGAATCTCCCAAAAGCAACGAAATCAAGCCCTTCTGACCACATAGTCAGGAGACTACATAGACTACATAGTCTAAGTCATCTTTTCCGAACCGAGCTGCCCGGGAAATGTGGCCTAGTTCAATTTCGCCAGGTCTGGTTTCTTTGAGGGCTGGTATAGATTTGCCTCCTGCGCGGCATAGTGACCTGATTCGCCTTTCTTGAATTTGTACGTTATAAGTAGCAGTTCTTGTAGTGAGAGATTGTTATAGAGCTTACCAGCTTGTGAACTAGTGCACTCTGCACCACATGGCTTGCAAAGTCGAGAGCCCCTTCAATTTCAAAGAATGCCTTCAGATGGATTTCCCTGTGCTCCAAGGTTTCTTTAATCTTCTTGTTAGTGTATAGAGTGCGACTTCCGTAGATTTTCTCGTTCTGTTTGTAAGTTGATTAGGGTGCAGAGGAAAGCACATAATTGCTGTTGTTTTTATATAAATGTCCACTACTTTCTCCATCGTTCTAAATATAAACAATGTTAGGATAATTGGTTTGCATGCCTTTGCCTTAATAGTGCCATCCTTACCAAAACCTTCGGAATGAAAATCACTTTAGCCTCCCTCCACCCCTTTGATACAGTTCCCAAAGCTAGACTAGTCTTACGAGGTGTCACATTTAACTAATGAGACTGATTTCATGAAAACCGTATATTTAAAAATTATTCTACAACTCTGCCATCCCCTTCAAAGTAGTCCCCTTGGGCAGCTATTCATACATTTCTGGAACGCTTCGACTGGGATGTCTGCGAGTACCCTCGTCACAGCCGCCTGGATGTTCGTAATCGACTCAAAATGGGTTCCTTTGACTACCGATCTGGGTTGCATCGAAAAAATCAGTTCTCCTTTCACTTCGTGCAATTTCGTCTCACTGGTGAATTCAAATCATCGTCTCCTTCATTTATAATTTCAATTCACCCCCCTCGGAAAGTGGGTCTTCAACAGAACAATAGCTCTCTTTTCACTGGTTGCCATGCAAATCCCGCCAGCCCTCTTTAGTGCAATGTTTTGGTTGTTTTCCTATTTTGCCAAGGCTTTTTGAGGCTTTGCTGTAGCATAGGTTTCCTTAATATTCTTACAAAATGTTATGAAGCTACTTGTGAATTTCCTTACCATACCTTGTTAGAGTCCTATGGTAAGCAGTTGTTAGTATGTTTTACTGCAATGTGCAGCTTCCGCAATTCCAGTCTAAACTTTGGTCCAGCAATAGGGCTCTCTCTCCTTCTGAATGACATGAATGGTAAGCTTTATCTACAGCATACTTCAGTTAGAGGATGTCTTGGAGTTCTCCTTACTGAAACATGTTGTAGGTTGTACTCCAAAAGGGATGCACAAAAAGCAAAGTTTGTTCCGGAGTGAGGTTTGTAGTGAAATTGGGTTGTATAAAGATATCCGTAGAGGACCGCAACAATATCATGCTGCCCCAGCGAGCCAGATATTGATGCCTGCTGGAAAAGACCTGGTTTAATGACACGTGTATGCACTGGCAGGCTAGCATTTTTGATATCCTGGAACAGGTCTCACTACAATTTATTTCGCACACACGAAATTGGGAGTGTCTTTCAATGCATAAAAGACCTAGGTCAAAACCAAAGGCTAATATTGTCCTTCCTACTCACCCGTACGCTATTTGTCGTGCAATCTCGTCTTTGACGAGAAAAATTGCGACCCATGACAATAGATTGTCATCCTGGTGGAGTTGGTTTGTGGTTTCGAGACAATTTTTCTAGTAAGTCAAACAACTCCAGACATACTTGTAATAAGATACATAAAACTAAAGTAGTTGTTACGAGTATGCTTTTTTTTATCGAGTTGCTTTTATTTTCAATTCAGGATCAAGTAAATTCGATAACAAACAAATCATATTTTGTATATATAACACGGATAAAATTTTGATGGATTTAAAGGAAAAAGGTAAGAAATTTTAAAGCTCGCAGTTTCTTCCGGAAAAACAAAGAGACTAGAGAAAATTCGTGTGGACATTCTATCTTCGTGCGTTACATCTAATAAAGAAGAAGTTTTTGAAGTAAAAATCAACTTTGCCAAAACATAGACTAAAGCTAAAGAGTCAATGGAATTACAATTTGTTTCAATCAAAAAACAACTCCAATATGTTAAATTCCAACGCAAAAATTCCATTGAAAATGATTCTAATTGCATGCGATAGGAAATGCCGTAGATTCTATCCCACATAAATTAGTTGGAAAGTTGAAAAATCAACCTGCTTGCTCGCATACTCCATAGTGACAGTAGTTGACGTCGAAGACAGTGGACAAGTTTTTCAATTTGTCGTATTCGTTGCTGCTGTCTGTGTACGTACACATGCAAACTTTATTCCGGCTTACCGTTCCTATGACTACCTGGCTCACTTCCGCCCCTCCCTCCTTAAACACTCCTCCGCTTTCGGTTGCCTACTACACTTCAGCCACCAGTTTATTGCCCACTTAGACGTCTGCACTTTCCCACTAAATGCCGAAAAAACGATATGCACTCGCCGTAACGACAAAAACCTTCCTCCCAAAAATCACATTGCTCTTGCTTCTTTCCAATCCTCAGATCACCACTTAGCCACCTTCAAGGCCGAAATACAATTGCTCGAACCTTTCTCTCGCAAACATTATGGATTTTCGCTGCAAGCGGTCTTCTTCTTCTTCTGTGTAGCACTACAGCCCCTTTCGGGCCGTCACTTAGAGATAGTTAGAGTATCTCATTTTCATGACCGTATTGATTTTTCCGGAAGTTGGTTTGGTCAGTACCATGCTCCCGTGTGCCTGCTCAGCTATGATATGATCTGATTAAATCAGTGAATATCACGACTGAGTGAACACTCATAGTCTGTCCGAAAAATCCCCTCAACTAAATCACGTTGCTCCCAATGATATTTGAACCTGGGACTTTCGGCTTATGCGTTCATGCTCTAACCACTAGGCCACACAGACTATATGCAAGCGGTCTTGCCCGTCACTAAAAACTGAAACTACAAATTCAACACTGTATGTGCGGCCCAAAAACGTTTATGTTAATCAGATCACTTATTTTTCCTATTCAAAATTTGCTCTCGGGTTTAGTATGCGCTTCTCACTTCAATCGTATTTCCGTTTAATGTCAAAATTACACTGAAAAATCCCAACCAGACTCAAACGCCAATGGGTATCGGTATTGCAGCTCCAAGCGGCTTGAGTTCAAAATGCAATTCGGAATGACTAGTGAACCAAAAACTAACTGCACAGGATATGACACCACTGATCGGATGGGGAGACGCCATTTCAAGTAAACAATACACAATACAGGAATGTACAAAAGTGAAAACCAAACTTCAAAAGTTATAACAGCATGTAACCAATTGTCAACCCAAATGAATTTTTCACTACCCGCGTAGAATATAACTCAGTGGTGGCGGCGGCGCGGAAAATATTATTTATCGTCGTGCTACACTTTTTTATTGACCATTTGACACTTTTTACATCAATTTAATGTTAATTCAAACGATAATTTACTCTTCACTGAGCTTTTTGCATCCTGCGGGCATCGATCCCGTTTTTCGAATTCGAAAAAGCTTTTTAAATCCTGTAGGTATCGATCTCGGATTCGGATTCAAAAAACAAGATCGATTCAAAAGGTTCAGTGTAGAGCAAATTATCGTATAGATAATATACGTTAGATTAATGTAAAAGAGTTAAATGACCAATAAAAAAGTTTAGCACCGACAATTTCTTACTGGAGAAAATTAACCTGAACATAATTCGTAGTTACAAAAACATATTGAATTCGCATAAATAGAATGAATTAGAATAATCATCTCACCTCTAAGCATGATAGGCGCCTTCACCCGTGTGTGATTTAAGTGTGATGGCCTGAGGAGACTTAATATACACGTCGAAATCACCTTCTTTTAACATTTTTCATGTCTAATAATTTTTCAAAAAAAATTATTGATGCAACTTAATTTAATAGCTACACACAAATAATTTTCATGCGTCCTTTTTTTCTGTCACCGTTTAATGGTTGGAGATTCAAAAGTAACCGATGTAAGAGTCCTTTACCTCCTACCAAAACGTTTCTTCTTTACTAACAAATCGACTATCTCCGGCAAGAAAGTTTCTCCTAAGCAATCATGCTCGCCGGTTTATGCACACCGTACCAAACAGAAAATAACGGAGCCAATAAAACGAATGGCTGTTTGCTATTTTCACCATCCGCACCACTCTAAATGCGCAAAACGACTTCTCTCTTCCGTTGCTTAAAACAGACTCTCAATCATTCGGTTGATTTCTAGTTTCCACTAGACTTCAATATGATGTGCTTTGTTCTTCGGGTTTTTACTGCAGACAGTACACGAATTCGCGAATTTCCAGATGCTAGTGATAGTAAAGACTGCATAAAAACAAGTTTCACGGCGAGTTTATAAGTAATTCACGCGTCAATGCAATCGTGTCGAAAACAATATCCTCCTCCAATCTTGACGGTAATTGCCCATCATGGAATCAAAATTTTAACGACTCTCTCAAAAGCAACGAAATCAAGCCCTTCTGACTACATAGTCAGGAGACTACATAGACCACATAGTTTAAGTCATCTTTGCCGAATCCAGCTGCCGGGGAAATGTGGCCTAGCTCAATTTCGCCAGGTCTGGTTTCTTTGAAGGCAAGTATAGATTTGCCTCCAGCGCGGCATAGTGACCTGATTCGCCTTTCTTGAATTCCACTTCTTAAACGGGTTATAGCCAGAATCGCCTGCTTCTTTCATTTCGAGAAGTTTTTTTCTTCAGAGGGCAACTTGGTGCTAGGCCCTGAGGTTGGCTTCTGTTTCATTATCGGAGCTACCGAGGATTTTTCCATTTTTTCAGAGTCCCTTTACACAATCGTCCCAAACCCAAACTCCAAGCTTGGACCCTTGCTGGCAATGAAGTCTAATGACTCCTCATCAATGTCCATGGTTGGAATCTAGTCCGTCCCTTCTGATTATTATTACCTTCCAACCTTTGTGCAGAGACCTTTTCGCGACTCCTTGTGTGTTAAGTAACTTACTTCGCATCCAATCTTCACTGTGTGGAAGGTACATATTTACTGTCTGTGGCTTAGGGATGTGTTTTCCCTTACTTACGCACAGATTTACACCTCTCCTCAAACTCAGTTTTGGGACCACTTCTTCAAGTCAGGTTACAAAGCTACTATTCGCACAGTTGATGATCAGTGTCACTAGTGTTAAGCAGACACCTCCAAGTTCGAGGTCATCTCCACATTGCGTTTCCGACCTTAAAGTCATTGAGAGCAGAATGAGCTACTCAGCTTCAAGGGTTTAGTGTAGGTGGTCTTTTCAACAACTGCTATGCTCTGTGTTTTTAAAACACTCGTATGTTGCTGCTGGGTCCGGCCTTGTCGGTCATGTTGTCCTTCTGGTTAGCTTCCCGCAGTCTTGGTACCTTTTTCTGATGACTTTGAAGGGTAACTGAGTCCCCGCTTTACTAAATCGCTTGGTCAGTAGGATTGAGTACCTGAGCCCTGGTCCTTACATTGACTGAGATGGATGTGGTTTTGGTTTCTCCTCACTACCTTGTCACTCAAAGCTTGTGGTCTCTTGTGCCGTGTTGATGCTCCTTGCTCCAGCCTTTTCTCTCTTCAAGTGGAACTCCCTCGGCCAGATGTATCAGCTAGCAATTTATTGTGGCCCTATTGAGTCCTCTCCTTAGAAGGACACCTCGACCTCCCGACTATCCTTGAGATGGAAGTCGTATGTTCATGCAAGCTTTAAGGCTCCTTCATTATTGGAGTGGTATCCCCTTTGCTCATCAACTTAGACCCGCTAGTTTTTCCGCTGAATGGAGAAATTCTCCATAGCAGAGGAGGATAGAATTCCCTTGATGCTTGATCCGGGGACACTAACTTTTTCCATTATGTTAATGCTGGCTTTCTCCTCCTCTTCAAAATGACATTCTTCTCCTTAGGAGGCATCATTATAAAAAAAGGGTGCAGATCCTCGTCGGGGAAATTTTTCTTGGCGCAATCTGCGAGTTGCATTGTATCCCTTTATATGTCCGCCACTGTCAATGCCTGTTTGACGGCAGTGAGGCTCAGTTACTCCCTCCGTTTGTTGCTGCCAGTATTAACCCCGGCTATTAATAAGGCCGCTCGGCACGGGTTGCATAACAGCTTGGCTTAGAGGGAGGGACTTGATTACAGGTATTTATGGGTCCGTAAATCAGAGGAAACTCTCTTCCTTACTCGAACGGCATTGGAACCATCCACAGTGGAGTTAAAATTATACTAGCTTTTTCTCTAGAAAAATTAAAAAAAAAAAAAACTAAAATTTTCTAAACAGTTAATATCAAAATTAATGTTTATTCAATGTCTAAGATCTGCGGACACCCTTTGCTCTAAATCACTTCTTCTAATCAATAGGGCATAAACACTAGCAGAATAAGAAATTAGGTAAATTAGTTATACCTACAGTAAAGTAGTATAAGTGCAATCGTGTGAGAGGCTACAAACTACAATTTTTTGGAAGCACCCCACCTCACTGTGGCACCTCATGCGGAGAGCAAGGAAGCCAAAAAGTGGCACGAAAAAGAAAATGAGATGACGGAGAGAAAAAAAAGTCACACGGAAACGTCACCCGAAAAAGTGACACGCAACACTGATATTCATTTACTTTCGTCCGAATGCTAGAGCGCTGAGTGCCAATGCCCTCTGCCTCCCATTGCCCCTCTGCCTCCCATTGCCCCTCTCTGCCCTACCATGTTTAACTTTAATTTTCATATTTTCATATATCTGCTTCATGTAAGCAAGGCATCTGTAGGTCATGGACCTTTGATTTGATCAACTTATACCACAAGCCTCACAGATCATGATATAATTCACTAGACCTTACCGGGAGCGGACGTTACTGAGTGTTGACAAGCTTTCACAGCTATTTTTTGGGCGACTTATACTCGTATTCTACTATCCTTTAAGGACG